>OZ014524.1:26455301-28855301 GCA_963966055.1 Lathyrus aphaca | reverse complement strand
GATGGCCGTCCCCATCGTCGACCTTTCCTATCCGATGGCCGTCCCCATCGTTGATATTTTCGGCAGCCGTACCCTGCCAGGTGGTCGTCCTCCACCTTTGATGGCCGTCCCCATCATATTTCTTTTATCCCCAACAGAGCAGCCGTCCCCTGCTAGGTGATCGTCCTTCACCTTTGATGGCCGTACCCCATCATCTGTTTATTTCATTTATTCTTTAACCCGATGGCCGTCCCCGTCGTGGTCCCTTTTCCTTTTTTTTAGCCCGGTGGCCGTCCCCATCGTTGGTTGCCTTTATGAGCTTGATGGTCGTCCCCGTCATGTTTCATTAATTCCCAGAGAATCCTACTTTATCTTGATGGCCGTCCCCATCATAATTTTATCCTCCCCAGCTAGTCGGCCGTCCCCGTCTTGGCTTTACTTTTATCCCCAGCATGTCGGCCGTCCCCGTCATTGCTCTTTACCCAGCAGTCGTCCTCTGCTCGACGGTCGTCCTCCGTCACCTATACTTTACAATATACTTTATTTTCCTTTACAATCTATATCCCTTTTCTTCTTCATTCTGTGAGTGCAAATTTTGGACTGTCTTTGGTATTCAACCACAAGTTATCTTGTTTGTCTGTTAAGCCGTCGCTTACATCCTGCACAGCTAACTCATGTTTGAATAGGGGCAGCTGTAAACACCCCAAATTTGCCCTCACCCATTCACACCATGGCTTGTGATCATTTCATATGCATAAACACCATCATATCATCTCACATCTCATTCTTGATTCACTGCATAGTTTCTAAGGCATCTGCACCTAGGGTTTGTGATCTGAGCAATCCCAAAGCTTGTTGAGCCACTCCAAAGGCCACCAATCAACTCAAAGGGGGTCCATGTGTGTTCTTATATCATATTTCATCTCCTCAAAGTCAAAATTGCAGAGGAATCACAAGAACTAGGGTTTGAGTGGATGCAGAGCCAAGTTTGACTGCACAGTTGACTGAAAATTAGGGTTTTGGTTTCAGAGGCCATAACTCCAAATTTTTTGGTCATTCTTGTTTCCATTAATCTCTATATGGTATAGGGAGTATGCATATCAATTTTCATGAAGAAATTCCATGGGGAAGTCATCTGATCAAGAGTTGACTTTTCAGACAAGTCAGTGCAAAATCAGGGCATCTGAGGCCCCCAATGACCCAACCAATGGGTGATCTTCATCATTTTGAGTGTATATGATCTTTATTTGATCATGGAAGAAGGTTGAAGTTCATAGAAATCAAGAATTTAGGGTTTTTGCAAATGTTGACTTTTTGGGCATAGTTGACTTTTCAAGAATGCTTCATTTTAGGTCATTTTTCAAGCCATGATTTTGGATCCAAAAATGCTTCAAATGGAAAAACTTTGGTCATGAAAGTTGTAGATCTCATCTTTCCCTTTCCAAAAAGTACAAGAACATGATCTAATTCATCTTGGATCAAAAGTTATGGTTTGTTAAAGTTGGCAAAAATCATTAAATTTCAAGTTATGCACTAAATGGAAAACTTGCAAATTCATGTATCAAGCATTCTAGTGACTTCAAAGTGACTTCAAAACTTCATCACATGATCACATATGCCCTAAGAAACAGAATTGGCCCAAGGGATTCTTCATTGTTTGCCTTGATTTTCAAGAAATCCATAAGACATTTTCCATCACAAGTGCAAAGTTGGATTTTTGGCATAGTCATCTTCCAAGGAATTATGTGGTCTCTAGCTGACTTTTAAACATTGCCATGACCAAAAGAAGTGTTATGCTACAAAATTCAGCAAGAAGATTCACATGTACTTAGCATAAACTCATGAGAAAACACAAGTTGTCAAGTTGCAAAAGCTAGCATAGCTTGTCATCCACATGCTGCAGACATTCTCAAGCCATCCAAGGGTTGTCCCTGACTCAAGCTGAAGCAAGACAAGCCCTTAGCCTGCTGCTGCCATAGCCCATGCTGCAAGTACAACAACTTTTGACTTTTTGGCCAATTGCTCCATACCTTTCCCACAGTGCATGTCAAGTCTTCTGATTGATTCCAATAGATTAGGGATAATGTATGGATCATAAAACACACCATTCACAAGGCAGAAACCTCCCACAATCCAGCATCCAAGAAATCTGACCAAAACTTCTCCTCTTCGAATCTTCACACACAGCCATCAAACTTCATTTTTTCTTTCACCAACAAGTCATAAATTGTCCCTAGAACAAAAGCCACCCCTCAAAGCAGCCTGAAACATCACATACAAGGATCCCCATTTCTGCTACACCAGAGCTGAATCTTTCAAACCAGCCACTCCCCAAGCTTTCTAAGCTTCATTCCATCCTCAGGAGGTTCAAGGAAGCAAGCTTGCACCAAAGAAAAGCCCAGAAAGCTCATAAACAGAGAAGCTTCATCTCAGGTAACATGAAGAACATTTTTCCCAGAAACTAGTTTTTTAGTTCTTTTATGATGCTACGTGTTCCTCTGATCATGAATGTATGTCTACTTTTGAAAATAGTGAAGAAACCAGCATGTATGAAGCTTCTGAACATTTGCCCGTGTTTTGCATTTTGTTTCGATTCATGCTCATGGATGAAAATAAATGAATTTAGGCTTAGGGTTTAGGTTTAGATTGATGAGAGAGTCAGTTTGATGGAAGAAATTTGTAATTTGGTGACCTATAGAAGAATCTAGGGTTTTGGCTGGCCGGAGAAGACGAGCGGAAGTCTTCTCCGGCGGCCTGAAAGTCATTTAACCCTAATTATGTCATTAATTGAAGTTTGAATGTGGAGCGTAGATCAGGCTGACTTTGGCTGACTTGCGCGCAAACGTGTGGCCAGGATGCATCATTAAAACCCTAAGCATGTTTAATTAATTCAAAAACCTGATTAATTAGTTCATAAATAAGTTTAGCCAGATTTGAATCTGGGCCCTTGGATCTGGCGCGCAGTCAACCAGTCCAAGCCCAGATCAAATCCTGGCCATCCCTTGTGCATACTTCTCTTTATTTCAATTTTATTTTCATTTTTATTGCATTATTTTGTACGAATTAATTAAAATAGTAAAAATCATTTAAAAATTATGAAAATTTTTGTCAAAGTTTTCATTAATTTTTAAAACCCAAAAATATTTTTATTTTTATTTTTATCATTAAAAAAGTATTTTTAAATATTTAAAAGATTATTTTTAATTGATTAATGGAAATTAATTTATTAAAAATACTTTTAAGTATCTAAAAATCACCAAAAAATTCATGAAATGTTCTAAGACATTTAGAAACATTGTCCAACCTTCAAACCAAATTTCTTTTCTGATCTTGATGCATTTTAAGAATTTTTCATTGAATTAAATCAATTTTTATGCATTATTTTGATCATAAGTTCAAAAAATCATTTCTGCCTATTGGAGAAGGTTGAGACATTGATTCTTCTTGCATTGTGTTGTGTTTAGCATGTATTTTCAAAGATAAAATGGCCATGATTTTTTTCCTCATTTTCCAATTGTTTGGCATTTCTTTTGTTAAGAACCCTAAAAAACCCTAATAACTTAGAAAATTCATAACTTGAGTTTGGTTAAGAGTTGGAACCTCCCCTTTGAACCTTGGTTTAGCATAGGATTAGGGTTTCTTTGAGTGCCATTTTCCATTTTTTATCTTAGGGTTTTGATTCTGTTTTGGGTTTTTGTTTGATGTTTGTTCCATGAACCCTAATTTGGGCTTCCATTTGCATCCCTCTTGCATTTCTTTGCATAACATGACTTGTCTTTGCATTTTGTGCATTCTTGTGATCCATTTGACATCTTAAGACATATAGAAAACATGTTTGATCATTGCATTACATATTTACCATGTCATTTGTCTTGTATGCCTCATAACATTTCATGCTTGTTCATGCTCCTTAGCTTGCATCATTTGCATTCATAAGCTTGTATGAACATCCCCATTGTCTTGCCTCATGTTTGCAGCACCTCATAACATCATAATCATCATCAACATGCTTCTGGTTTTGTCTAGCATCATGTCATTTCATTTCATTTAGCATTGCATTGCATTTCTTTCTAACATTTCAGGTGGTAAGTAAACTTGGGAAGTGGATTTGCCTTCACTTCTCATAACTTTTCTTTTCATCTCTCTTGCATCCATTGCTGCATTTCTATTTGTGTTTGAGTTTGAGCTTGCTCATTCTTCTTCTTCCCACTTTCTTTCTTCAAGTGACTTGACTTCTTGAATGAAGCAAGTTGCTTTGCTTCTCTTGATCCTGTTCATCTGCTTCCTGGTGGTTCCTCTGAAGATTGTTCTTGCAAACCTCACAAACCTTAGGATCAACCAAGCATGATAATGAATTAGGGTTTTGATTAGTTCCCCCTTAGTTTTCACCTTTGTGTCTCTTTTGAGTCTTCTCTTCTCATCTCAGAATCAGGGACTAAACCCTAAAGGCTTTAAGACTTTGTGACTAGGGTTATGCCTGCATCCTTCTCTTAGGATGGAGTGTATAACTTTAATCCTAAGTGTTAAACCCTTTGTTTGTTTAAATCTCTTAATCAATTCATCTAATAATCATCAAGACATCACACTTGTAACTTGGGCCTTGCATTAGGGTTCTAATTCTTCCTTAAGTGGTTAAGAAGGACTAACCCTAGTGATAATGGACAAGTCCCCCTCAAGTTGTCTTACAAATCATAAAAAACACTTCATCATCATACCATTAACTAAAATCCACTTAATAAAGGCTTGTTTTGTCATGGGTTTAATCCCTAATCATGGATTAAGTTGAGGAGTTTTCCTCAGCTTAAACACTCTCATCTATCATCCTTCTTTTAGGATGGTGTAATGGGTCTGTTTAATCCATGATTATGGCTTAACCTCATTACTTAACACTAAACAAAAATCACCAAAAACATCTAAATAATCACAATTAGGTTAATGATCTTAATCCTACACCAAAGGTGATTAAGTGTGAGAAGCTGACTTCACACTTAAGGTATTCTCATTACCCCTAATCAGAGGGAAGATGTGATGAGTTTACTAACCCATTGGTTTAGGCTTAAGCTCATTATCCTATGACAAACTCCAAAAAGAAATAAAAGACTGAAAACACAAAAAACAAACAATAATCGTCTCCTCCGGGATTCTTTTCTCATCACACTCACTCACAATCGAGAACTTGCTTCTTCCGTCTAATGCAAGACAGTAAGCACCTGAGCCAGACAGGTCATACACTTGAGCATTGACAAGCAAGCAGTTCACCAGTCAACTCACCTTTCAGTCTCTTTGGGTCGAACTACGGTGTTCTGACTTCCTCATTGCACGAGAGGATACGTAGGCATAACTTAACAGTTATCGAACAAAAGTCTCTGTGTATTCCCCCTCTTTCTAGCCTCATTCTTTTAGCCTCATGATCTTGAGCATTTCACTCCTGTTCTTACACTGACACTGTATATATTACACTTCACACTTCTTACACTGACACCTGTATTTTCTCTTCCAGCTATTTTGCACACAAATTGCACTGACACTACCCCTTTAAAACACAAATCTTTTAAGCGTGGATCCCGTCGAGTACGACGGACAATCTGGGTGCTAATACCTTCCCAGGTTGTAACCAACCCCCTTTCTCAGTCTCTCTGGTTCGCAAACCGTCTTATCCATCTTTTTCTAGGCTTATGCAGCATTGCCTTTCCTCCGGGATAAAAATGCCTAGCTGGCGACTCTATTCATCTCCAGTGAGTTCACGGCTGTGTGTTCTCACTGTCCCCTTCGCCGACCGTTCGCGCTTGTACCTGGATGCAAATCTTTGGGAGCGACACACTCTATGATCTGCTCTTGAAAAATTGATCAATGTTTGCTTCATCTTGATCTCACTCCATTGATGATGATGATTTGATGAATATTTTGATGAACAGATGAAGAATAACACGTGTAATTCAGAGCGAAAAGCTTGAGAGAATTTTTGTGCAAAATGTGAAAAAGGTGATAATGATGAGAGAGTCCTTAAAATTTTGTTATGGATCCTTTTTATATCCTTGGTTAACTGTTAACTCCTATGGTTAACAGTTAGAACCACAATTTGTTAAGGGTGAAGTGAGAAAAATGAAGGTGAAGTTAGAATCGAGCTAGCTCAGGTTATGGCAATGTGTTCATATATGGAGGAGGTTGTGAATGTTATGGTGAGGTCTAAAAGATGAATGGTGATGATGTATGCCTGGTTCAGCTAGAGTACACTCACAAACTTCTTCTTTTGCAAAAAATTTACATATGTAGCAAAGTGTGTGAAGGTGCATGGGAGTCTAAGTTGTGCTTAGCCAAATGAATCAAACTTGGTGTATGGTGTACATGTGTATATAATCAGCAACAACAACAGAAATGCTGCGAAATATTGATGCTTTCCCTACAAGAAAAGTTAGTGTCATATGTCCATGTTTTAGGATGAATATCTCCCATTTCCATGGATGAATTTGGGAGATATTTTGCTCAAATGAAAGAGGATACATCAAAGCACAAGTTTGATGTTTGATCCAAAGTGGGATGAAGCCTTGAGATGCCTCAAAAATGGCCATGAACATGATCACATGTACCTACCTATGGGATAGCAACATGGGAACACAGGCCTGGCAGGATACCCAAGGCCAGTTTAGTCCCATGGTCCCCTCTTTGATGCCTCATATCTTTTCAATCTTTGATCAAATGAATTTTTGCCCAACATGAAAGTTGTAGAGAACATGGAAATTAACAACTTTGATGTTCAACATTTTTATTTTGGGGCCTTCTTGATGGAGAAAATTAACTGGACATTTGGCACACCACCTGTTTGATAAATTGCTTGGCCTCTGGCATGTGCCCTTGACCTGGCTTTTAGGCAAAGTTGCCTTACTTTTGTCAAACTTTTATTGATCATATCTCACTCAATTTTGATCCAATAAAGATGTTCTTGCTATGGATTTGAAGCTCAATATATGCTCTTTAATTGGCTCAACTTAGGCCTGAATTTTGAATCTTTTATCATTTTGAAAGAGGGCTTGCAAGTAGGTGCAAAAATGGCCTAAACTTGCCATAAATAGAAACCCTACGTTTCTATTTTAGGAAGGTTTATTATTTCTTGATTTTTCCATGATTATTTTTACATTTCTTGATCAAACTTCAATCATTGAACATATTTAACTTGTGGAACATGATTTTGACCTTAAAAAGTCAGGAGTTGACTTTTCCCTATGCACAATTGACTTTCCCCCAATTTCTTGATTTTCATGTAACTGATCAATTGGAGACCTCATGAAATGATTCAATGGACAATATTCCATCCCTAGATACTTGATATCATTTGGAAAACATTGAAATCAAGTTTGAACCAAAATTTCATTAGGAAGCCCTTTGAATTAGAAACCCTAATTTGGGCCCCTTTTGTTAGGAGATGTTGCACTGCTTGAACTTCTTGATCAATCCACTTCTTATGATGACTTGAGGGTTCAATTGGGATTTTATAGACCATGAGAGACCCTTGATGTTTGTTAGGAGATACTTGGCTCTTATTCCTTGACTTTGAATGGCCATAACTTTGCAAATCAACTGATCACACAACCTAGGCTCAACCAATGAATGTATGATTTCTTTCCTTTTGATTTTAATGTAATGCAATGTATGAGAATGATATGACAAATATTATGAAAATGAGAGGGAAAATTTTAGGGTGTTACACTAGAAGGTAATTTTTCCCATCATATACATTTCAAATTCTCCTTGCATCATGGATGAGAATTCTTCACATAACTATGTGTTGGTTGATCCGAAGATTATGTCATCAACATATACTTGCACCAAAAGAGTATCTTCTTTAATGTTCTTGATGAACAAGGATTTGTCAACCATTCCTTTTACATAGCCTTTGTCACATAAGAAATTGCTGAGACGATCGTACCATGCTCTTGGTGCTTGATTTAATCCATAAATAGCTTTCTTTAATTTGAAGATATGAAAAGGATTCTTGTAATCTTCAAATCTGGGGGGCTGCTTGACATAAACTTCTTCATTTATGAATCCATTCAAAAATTCATTATTGATGTCCATCTGGAAAAGCTGAAAATTCATAAAACAAGCATAAGCTAATAAAAGTCTAATTGCTTATAACCTTCCAACAGGCGCGGAAGTTTCGTCAAAATCGATTCTTCTTCTTGGTTGTATCCTTGTGCGACTAATCTTGCTTTATTTAGAACTATTATTCCATTTTCATAAAGTTTGTTTTTGAAGGCCTATCTTGTTCCGATGATGTGCTTATTGCTTGGCCTAGGGACAAGGCTCTAAACTTGATTTCTTTCAAATTGGTTTAGTTCCTCTCACATAGCTATTATCCATTGATCTTCACCTAAGGCTTCATCGAATTTGGCTGGTTCGATTTGAGACACAAACGCCATGTTTAGGCTAGTATCCTTGAGATTCAACCTTGTTGATACACCTTAACTAATGTCACCAATAACTTTATCGATCGGGTGATATCTATGAGTCCTCCATTCTCTAGGTAGATCATTATGTTCTTCATTTTTTTGTGAATCATCTTGTTGTTATTTTGGTTGATCACTTGCAACGTCATTTATAGGTTTCTCTTGAGAGGTTTCTACTTCATCATCATCATCAATAATAACATTATCCTCCTTGGAGGGGTTAGATTCATCAAAAGATACATGCATAGATTCTTCTATCATTAAAGTTCTTTTATTATAGATTCTAAAAGTCTTAATAGATAGAGAGTAAATAAGAAATGTACCTTTATCCAACTTTTCGTCGAACTCACCAAGATTATCTTTGTCGTTGTTCAAGACAAACCAGTTGCATCCAAAGTTGTGAAAGAATGATATATTTTCTTTCCTCCCTTTGAAGAGTTCATAGGGAGTATTCTTGAGAATAGGTCTAATATTGACACGGTTACTTACAAAACAAGTTGTACTCACTGCATCCGCCCAAAAATATTTAGGAAGATTTGAATCACTTAGCATTTTCCTTGCAAGTTCTACCAACGACCTATTCTTCCTTTCTATGACACCATTTTGCTGTGGAGTTCTTGGTGCGGAGAAATTGTGTGAGATTCCATTTTCTTCAAAAAATTCTTCAAATAAAGCGTTCTAGAACTCACCACCATGGTCACTTCTAATGGAGACAATTAAAAGTGACTTCTCATTCTGAATTTGTTTTGCAAACTTCTTGAATGCCTTGAAAGCTTCACTTTTCTACACTATGAATAAAGTCCACGTATATCTAGAGAAATCATCAACAATTACAAATGCATAAACATTACCTCTAAAACTTTTTGTTCTTGATGGTCCAAAGAGATCCATATGTAACAATTGTAGTGGCTTTGTTGTGGACACCACATTCTTGGATTTAAAAGTTGACTTGGTCTGTTTCCCTTTTCGGAAAGCATCACATAATCTATCTTTGATAAATTTGTTCTTTTGAAGTCCAACAACTAAGTCATGTTTGATAAATTTGTTCAAGTGCTTCATGTGAATGTGAGCAAAACTTTTATGCCATAACCAAGAGTCGTTGTTGTCCGGCATAAGACACTTAACCTTCAAAGACAAGTGATCAAGGGAAATAATTAAAATATTCTTAATTCGATTACCATTTAACATTACCTCATGAGTGACTTTGTTTTCTATCAAACATTCATTTTTGGTGAAGTTGATTTTGAATCCTTTGTCACACAATTGGTTAATGCTAAGTAGATTATGCTTTAGACCTTCTACATAGAGGACATCTTATATGGTTGTTAAATGCGGTGTACCAGTGATGCCTACACCAAGGATCTTTCCTTTGTTGTTATCACCATAGATCACATATCCTTTTGCCTTAAGCATTAAATCTGAAAATTTTCTTAGGTCTCCTATCATATTCCTTGAACACCCACTATCAAACTACCACTGATTTGAAGAGGTCTTCAAACACACCTCGTCGTCTTCATTGCCAAAATGATGTGAGGTCATCAATGCTAGATTTTCACTTTGATCACTATCCGAGTCTGATGAAGAACTTATCTCGTTATCATCCCAAGCAATATATGCTTTATTTTTCTTGTAATACTTTTTGCCTTTATAGACACCGTTCTTTGAGAGTTTAGGATAGTCTAGTTTGATGTGCCCTAGTTTTCCATATTCATAACATTTGATATCTTGTGTGGATGTTGATGTTTCCTTTCTCCTTATTATTTGAAGATTTCTTCCTTTTTATATAATTAGAATTACCAATATTATTCTTAGAACTAAAATATTTTCCTAACCTTTTTACAAAAAGCATAAAATTTTCATCTTCAATCAGATTATCTTCTTTCTCCACTTCTTTGGAATCAACCTTTAACGCGATGCTTTTAGATTTCTTTTCTTGATTCTAATGCTTTTCTAATCGCCCAAGTTTTGTCTCATATTCTTGAAGTTTTCTGAACAATGTAGTGGATACCATTGTGGATAGACTTTTCTTTTCGGATATCACTATCACTTTGGGTTGCCATTCCCTGGTCAAAGATCTAAGCACTTTAAAATTAAGTTCATCGTTAGTTAAATTCTTACCAAGTGTCGTAAAATGATTTGTCAAGTGCACGAATCATTTCTGCAAATCGAGAATTGATTCTCCTGGATGCATTCTGAATAATTTGTATTCTTGACTCAACGTATTCAATCTCGGCCTTTAAACTTTGGCAGTTCCTTCACGAGTTTCTACCAAAGTTTCCCAGATTTGTTTTGCCGATGTACATGTTGAGACGTGAAAGAATTCATCCATGCTTAGTACACTTTATAGAATATTGATTGCCTTTTTGTCATAGAGAACCTTATTTTTATCATCGTCATCCCATGATCCTTTAGGCTTTGTTGCTCCAGCACTATTGACAACCGTTGAAGGTACGAATGGGCCATTTTGGATAGCATCCCATATTTCATCGCCTTGGGCCTCTAAATGATCCTTCATGAGAATTTTCCAAAAATCAAAGTATTCACCACAAAACAGTGGAGGCTTGTTGCTATTACCACTGTCTTTAAACACAAGATTGTTGTTTGTGGAAGCCATTCTGAAACGATTAGGAACAGGTTACCTAAAACATGCTCTGATGCCAATTTAAAGTCTGAGTTGCACCTAAGAGGGGGGTGAATAAGGTTCTTTAAAAAAAATCGGATTTTATCGATGAAGCTTATTACTTTCTGATTTGTGAAGATGTTATGAAAGCAGTAAAGTGTATAAAAGTAAAAGACATAATGGTTTATCCTGGTTCCCTCCATACACCGAAGGTACATCCAGTTTCCTTTCTAATCGAAAGAGATTTCACTATAGTTAGAATGATTGTACAACCTATTAACATCAATGATGATGCTTACTATCTAACCTATAGGGAGATCAAAGGCTCTTAATACCTTTAAGATCTGAACACTAAATGCAAGAAGAAGAACCCTCTTCAATGCACACACTTGCTTTCAACAATCCTGAATTGCAAGGGAAATAAAGACAAACTTTGGTTTTTACAATGAGTTTGAAGTATGTATATAGAATGTTATCAATGTAAAGATTGATCTTCTCTTTCAATGATAATTCCATAAGTATTTAAGACTTTGTTGCTCAAGAATTTTCTTTCAAAAGATATGAAAATATGCAACAAAAAAAATCTGTATAAAAATGACTTGAACAAGATGTGGATAATGGAAGTTTTATGCAATAATTTTTTTAAAGAGGTTTTGAAAGAGGTGATTTGAAAAATTATAAGTTTATGTATTTATAAATCATAGGCACCCCTTTGAATCATCATGCAATCCTTCAGAAAATATCATGAACAATTGTCATGATTCATTGGAGTCATTTCATGAAAGAATGAGTGATGAGGTGCAATTTTCAAAGTAATTTTTCAAACTCGTACAAGGAGCAATTGATTGCTCTAGGGCTGCAATTGATTGCACCACAAATAGAAACACTTGAAATTTGAATTTTGAACAGGTGCAATTGATTCCTCTAAGCGTGCAATCTATTGTACCACAAATAGAAGCAATAGAAACAAAGGTTTTCCAGCATGAAATTGATTGCTCTAAGGGTGCAATCAATTGAAATGACCAAAACTTGCAAAAATTGATTTTCAAATTTTGTCAAAGTGATTGTGAAATGCAAATGACCTTTGAGCAATTTGGACTTAAACATTTCATGAAGATTATTATTATACCTTCCAATGAGCATGTTCTTTATATAAAATATTTGTTTGATTCTTTTATCATGATGCTTTGACAATGGATGAAAATATTTGCCTTCTTGCCACATGATTTGTCTTCATCAAAACATAATTTGATCTTGTGGATCTTGATTCCACAAACTACTGGCCAAAGATTTAGTAAAGACTGTCTCGAGAGGTATGAGATTGAAATTCCTTAAATACGGGTTCAGACAATGGTAGCAACCCAATCTAAAGTTAACAAATCTTAACCTGAGATTCAATGGGTAACAACAAGTTGTTCATTTGGATGTTTGTGCAACATTCTGTTACAACGTTGACTATTACATATTGAGGGTTGAGTTTTTTTTCAAAATCTTAATGAAGTTCTATATCGAGGATATGTATCTTAAGAAGTAGATACAAAATGAACTTCACTTATATGAATTTCAAGATTGTGTCGTATCAAAGTGAGAGTTGGAATTTCTCATGAAAAATTCCTGAAAATAAGAAAAGCACATGGCAATAAATAATGTTAGGTGAGAGATGTAGATGAAGAACCACTAAAGAATGTGTGTAAGGTAACGTCGGTATAATCACAAGTTTGAGATATTGTAACGAATTTTAGGTTTAGCATGTCACTGAAGTTCGCTCACATGTTATTGTCAAATTGGGCCTTATGTTATGGATCCAATTGTTTAAGTTAGCTTGTACCCTAAGTTAGCTTGTAATGGATAATTGTTAAAAAGTCTATTAGGTTAGTATGTTATTTTTCTTATAAATAACATATTAGTCTCTCATCTTTTGAATAAAGAAAAATAGGAAGATAAATCCTAATTCAAAAGTGAGAGAGGTTATTTGTTATTCTTGTATACTTGTAATCTTGTTTCAAGAGAAAGGAAAGAATAACAATTTATAATCAATCCTTGTTTTTATCCTTGGTTACCCTAAACCCTAACCCTTGTGGGTTTCTTGAACATGAAGAAACCTATTATAATTTGTTTCTAAGGTATCCGATTCACAACAAATTGGTGCAGTGAACGTGGAGAAGATGCATTCAACAAAGTATGAGATTGAAAATTTCACCAGTGTGAACGACTTCGGTCTTTGGAGCTTGAAGATGAAAGCCCTACTTCTTCAACATGGTTGCTTGGAAGCGTTGAAAGGAGAGACAACCATGAATGTTGCGTTAACGGAAACTGAAAAGACTGTATGGAGTTGATAAAGTTGCATGAAGTAAGCTAGTTTGTTTATTGTTGAAATAGAGTTTGTTCCAAGGTGGATATTTGTGAGATATTGGAACGAACTCTAGGTTTAGCATGTCGTCAAAGTCCGCTCACATGTTGTTGTCAAATTGGGTCTTGTGTTATGGATCCAATTGTTTAAGTTAACTTGTACCCTAAGTTAGATTGTAATGGGTAATAGTTCAAAGCATAACTACCTAACATTCTGATTAAACTTTGCAATATCCTTACTAAGGTTAAATTCAAATCGAAAGATACTTAATTGTATTGATATTCTTTTCCTCTCCATTTATGGAATTGATGGTTTTGTCGTTATTAGAACAAGCAAATGATTGTTGTAAATTATTAAGAATTAATAATCTTGAGTGTGTTCCGAAGTTACAAGAAAATATGCAAGTGAATATTAATTTTGAATTCATAAATAGACAACCCTTGTAAAGTGTTGCAGTATTTTTGAATTCGAAAATGGGCAACACTCCGTGAAGTGTTGTAGGATGAAAGTATGCAACTCTTGAAGAATGTTGTTGTAGGCGAAACAATGTAACTTTTGGTAAAAGTATGTAACTTTTGGCAAAAGCTTGTAACTCTTGGTAAAAGGAAGTTGTTTCACTAGGGGTCGCAACCTTGTGAGCAATCCGGGTTCAGAAAAACAATCAAAAAATTTTATCTTCTTCACACAAAATTTCGGATTTCATTTTCTCTACATTCGAGTTTTCATCGATCTTATGCAAACTCAAGTATATGCTGAATTATCCTAGGTATTCCCGCGTAGAAACTCTAAGACAATTTGAGAGTGCTTGAAATACTATAAGGAAAGTGATTCGTTCACGATTCTAGCATCGATTCATTTATTTAAATTAATTTATATATCAAGATCAAATGACACTAAGACGTCAAACTTAGTAACATGACACCTCCAATAACTCTTCACTCTTTGTCAGTATAACAAAATTCACCATTGGATTGAAAACTATTATCATATAGATCACACCTATAAAATTTCACATCAATAAACAAATTATTTGAAATGTTTAAGAGAATGATAAAAGTCAATGGTTTTCATGAAATTTTGTAAGATGTTTGTTTTTTACGTATCTTGTTAACATGTTAAATAATTTCTAATTAATATTAAATTTGATAGATATGATCTATATGATAATTACTTTCAATTGAACGATTGGTTTTGTGAATTTTTTTTTAAGATAACATAGTTTGTTAAATTTATTTCCAAAATAACATTGTTTTAAAAAAAATTACCAAACTAACATAGTTTGGTAACATGTTCGCCAAACCATTTGTTGAACAAGTGGAAAATCTCACTAATTCGCCAAATGGATTGGCATGATCCAAAATTTTTTAACCAATTCGCCACACCATTTGGCGAATGAGTGTTAATTTTGTGTATGCATTCGCCAAATGGTATGTTGTGCATGTTTAGGGTTTACAAATTTTTTTACTATAAATGCATATGCCCGGTTATCACTCATACACATTATATTTATCTCACTCCTTCCTTACAAACCCTCTCTCATTCATTCCTTTCAATCTCTCCCTCTCACAACATGGCTTCTCCTCGTCCATCTAGTTATGCATCGACACCGTCTTCCTCAACATCAGAAGAACCGCTTCCAAAATTTGATATTTTGAAGAAAAATGCTTTGGTGTTTTTCTCGGCAACAAAGCCTCCTCTGAAGATGCTGTTATGGAACCCCCAAACTTTGGAACAATTGCATAAAGAATTAACTCGCTGGTTAGAAGGTGAGATCGGACACAAAGAAAAGATAATTAAAATTGAGAAGCGGGTTGTGGAGTCTGGTGTGACGAAATGGAGAAAAGTTGTCAATGATGCAGGTGTTCTTTCGATGATGTTAGGCGGAGGTGAAGTTGTCCTGATGGTTCTGATAGGCTAGATATGTTGAATGTTGCAGTAGTTTTATTTATGTAGGGTCATGTTTGAATTTATGTATTTTTTAGTTTTATTTATGTACGGTCATGTTTTGAATCATGTATTTCCTTGTTTTATTTATGTATGTTCGTGTTTGTGGTTGTATGATTTTACTGATATGAATGAAACGAACTAGGCTTCTATTTAAAATAAATACGGTTACAATGGTTTAATTTATGATGTTGAGCTTGGTCCAACGTTGGGACATTTTTTACGATTGTGACCGGGCTGACGACATGAACTACAAAGTCTCACCATCTTATTCGTCGTATCCATTTCGGTGCGAATACGCGTGCTGTTAGGACGCCCTTTTTTCTTTCTTCACATGTTCTCATTGTGCCATACTATTTCCCCGTTGTAGGAGGGCCAGTAGTCCTCATTTGCAACAACCGGAAAGCTTTTGTTGTAGACGTTACAAAGATTGTGCACTTGGTAAACAGGGGATAGTAAGCCTGAAGGGTCCAGCCGAACCTTTGAACATGCCGCTATGACATGGGAGCAAGGCATGCGAAAGGCTTGAAATTTTCCACAGTCGCACCAATTGTTATCAAGTTCTACCCGATAGGATCCCCTCCGTCTCCCTTCGTTGTGATCCATGATCTCAGCAACATTGAAATGTCCCTTATTACGGTTAAACACGATGACCACATGTGTGTTAGATTTGGATGCTTCGTCTTTTATGAATGTCATAGAACTATCGCTGAACACTTGACCAGACTGTAGGATTGAACTCCACTTTGAACGCTTGGTGTCAAAAAGTGCTTCGAGCCTAAAGTAGGTTGACCTCACCAAAGCGGTTATCGGTAGGTTGCGGATTCCTTTGAAAACAGAGTTCATTGATTCCACGAGGTTTGTTGTCATGTGACCCCAGCGTTGTCCTTTGTCGTAGGCCCTGGTCCACTTATCCAAAGGAATATGGTTTATCCATCTGAACGCATCTTCATTTGTCAGTCTGATTTCGTCACGATAATGTTTGAATGACGGTTCGGTTAATGAGTACCCGACATTCACGACCTTCTTCCACAATGTCTTGTCTTTGATCTCTCTCATGAAGTTTTGTGCGATGTGTCTAATACAATAGACATGTGTTGAAGGCGGTTCCTGCCAGCCGTTATCAACATTCTTCCATGCACTCTCAATTGATGCATGTTTGTCCGAAATCAAACATAAGTTAGACTGGGGAGCCACGTGCAAGCGAAGATTTTTAAGGAAAAAACTTCATCCCTCGACAGTCTCTCCCTCGACTATAGAGAATGCAATTGGGAAGATATTGTTATTGCCGTCCTGTGCCACTACCATCAATAGAGTTCCTTTGTATTTGCCGTAGAGCCATGTTCCATCAATTTGGATTATAGGCTTGCAGAAGGAAAAACCCTTTATACATGGGTCAAAAGCCCAAAAGATTCGGTGGAATATGTCATTTCCACTAACACAATGACTTTCTGAAGTATACGCCGGCAAGGTCTCAAGGATGACAACGGTCCCTGGTGCATAGTGCTTTAGTGCCAGCAAAAACTTTGGGAGTTCTTTGTACGAGTCCTCCCAATTTCTGAATACAACGGCAACAGCCTTAGTTCTAGCAATCCATGTTTTCCTGTATGATGGAGTATAATTGTGCTTCTGTACTATGTGCTTAATTATCGTGTTGACCTTTACCGAAGGATCGTCGGCAACGATTGATAGGATATCGTTGCATATTAGCTGAGAGCTCAGTTGCCGATGATCCTGCAATGAGTTGGTGATTACACAAGTATGCTCTGGTGCCATTGAAGCAACCTTCCAATCTTCACTTCTCTTTCTGTATGATGCTGTCAATCGAAACGGACACGCCACGTTACGATAACATATCATATATAGTGTAGGATTCGTTCGGTCGACCTTATAATCAGCTGATAAATCCATGTGGTAAAATTTTATAGCTCGGACGCATTCTTCTTTTGTTCGAAAATGGTCGCCCTCCTTTAATGCACATTGTCTTTGTGGATACGGATCATAAAATATGTCTAAAGATGGGCCTTCACTTCCCAAGTTCAAGTTTGTCATGTGTGGAGGAGGACGATATACATGACTGGCCGGGATCTCGTCTTCATTGACCATTTCATCAAATACTGCCTCCTCTTGTTCCTCGTCCTCATCAACAACATCGACTTCAGCCAAATCATTGTCAGATTCGAAAAAGACTTGCGAAGGATCAATGGTCTGAGACATTTGTTGTTGGTGAAGCGTAACATAGAGCTCGATATCATTGAAACTAGAATACTCATGGATTAGAAACATAGTACGAACACTTTCGTCATCAGATATAGTTAATTGGAAATACATGACCTAGTTATCCTCATAAAATACTGGATTTTTGTAAATAATGACGTCCATTGGACCACGTTGCATTTTGTTTTCCAATCTCTTTTTTAGATGAGCAAAATTGGATTGTCGGGTGATTGAGAACCGAGTAACCTCGGTGTTACGAAAGTTGAAACCAGAATGGTTACATTCAAATATTTCGCCATTTGTATGGGCGTTGATCATATACTGGGGTAATTGAGACATAGTTCGTATACAAAGACACTTTTAGATACGAAAATGTTTTGCAGTTTATGGTACAATGAAGATATGAAAATAATCTATAAATAGTAAAGTCAAAAATTATTTTATGAATATATTTACTGTTCTGAATTAATGTGTACTAGTTGTCTCAAAGGCTTATCTCCTGCACCTATAGGGTTATCTTCTCCACATATGTCTTATCTTCTGCACATATAGGTCTATCTTCTGCACATATAGACTATATTATTTTTCAGCATATGTCTTATCTTCTGCACATATAGGTTTATCTTCTGCACATATAGACTACATTATTTTTCCACATATGTCTTGTCTTCTGCACATACTTCTTAAATGTATTAACTTAACAAACCCTAACTTACACACACACACACACACACACACATATATATATATATATATATATATATATATATATATATATATATATATATATATATATATATATATATATATATATATATATATATATATATATATAACATAATTTTTAATAAGTAAACTCTAACTCACATATATATATATATATATATATATATATATATATATATATATATATATATATATATATATATATATATATATATATATATACACATACATATATATATATATATATATATATATATATATATATATATATATATATATATATCCTAACTTACATATATATATATATATATATATATATCATACTTCTTAATATTACCTTAATTAAACCCTAACTAACATTACCTTAATTAAATCCTAACTAACATTATCTTAATTAAACCCTAACTAACATTACATTAATTAAACCCTAACAAACATTATCTTAATTAAACCCTAACTAACTAAACTAACTTAATTAAACCCTAACAAACTAAACTAACTTAATTAAACCCTAACTAAACTAACTTAATTAAACCCTAACTAAACTAACTAAACTAACTTAATTAAACCCTAACTAAACTAACTAAACTAACTTAATAAACTAAACTAAACCTAACGTGTATAAACACGTTCGCCAAATCAATTGGCTAACCAAGGCTGAATCAAACCTATTCGCCAATTGGATTGGCGAATCCTTACACACGTTCGCCAATCAACATGGCTACTGATCAAACCTGCTAAAGCTGAGAAATCCAGAGGAGATTCGTGCTTGGTTTCAATGTTCTGACTTCCTGCCCATGGTCAAGATTCAGAGATTCCATTGAATGCATGTGAATTGAGTTAGTGATCCTTCAACACATGCATTCGCCAATCAGAATGAAGATGAGGAATCCACAAACATGTTGTTGAACCAATCAGAGGACATGCAACAGAGTTATTGTTTGAATTCGCCATATGGTGTGGCGAATAAGTGTAATTGTTTTTGTTGAATTCGCCACATGGTGTGGCGAATATGTACAAGTTGTTTTTGTTTCAATTCGTAACAAGTAAATGCAAATTGTTATATAAATCACACTATCAAACCTAAAAAATATCACACAATCATTCTATAAATTGGTCTAGGCATAAATCACACAAACAATTCATAAATTGGTCTAGGCACAATCGAAAATATCGCGGCAAAATCGAAAATGACTTTACTAACAATGGGAGATCAACATCGAGGCACAATCGAAAATATCGCGTCATTTGTAAGTTTTATCTTCGTATATTTTTTTACACATATATTTATATATACTTTTTACTCTTGCATATTTTAACTTATTTCGAATAATATTTTTACAGAATGTAAGAAGATTTCGGTGTCGGGTGCACGACTACATAGAGTTTGATCTGATCATTGAACCGTATCTACGGTCATGCGGATTTGGTGAAGTCATAAAGGTGCACAACAACTCTATAGACTCAAAATTCATCTTGGCACTACAAGAGAGGTGGAGGCCAGAGACACACACTTTTCACCTGTCGTTCGGTGAATGCACTGTCACATTGGAAGACGTCTACATGCTTTTGGGGTTACGTGTATCTGGCAGAGCTGTCTTTGGTAAGGTCAACCATGAAATTTCTATAGTAGCGGACTTGCTGGGTGCCCCTCTCATTGACGAGGAGCAGCCAACAAATACTCGTAGCAGAGGTTCAGGTATTAATCTAGGAGTCCTTAGAGTCCACTATGCTAGTTTTATTTTAAACGAAGAATCAACCGAGTTAGAAAAAATTCAAAAAACTCGGTGTTATATTATGCTTTTATTCGGTCATTTTTTATTTCCCGACGGTACCGGAAACACAATAAATATGATGTATTTACCATTGTTGCGAAACATCAACAATGTAAATACATATAGTTGGGGTTTGGCTGTTTTGGCACATTTGTACAGTAGCCTTTGTAAAAATGCCGCAAAGGATACTTGTACATTTTTTGGTTGTGCATTTTTGTTACAAGCTTGGGGGTATTCAAGAATGCCGATGCTTGCCCCACGCAACATGAATCCATGACCGTTCCCCTACGCAAACCAGTAAGTCTACTATTAATTTTTATTTCCAAACATATTAAATTTTAAATATTTAAATTGTTATTGTATCTAAATGCGTTTAAATCTATTGTGCTTAGCTGGTCCGATCTTGGGATGGATTATAGTAGAAATCCAAGAAGTTCCATAGTTTTATATCGCCAATTGTTAGACCACGTGGGGATCGATCAAGTATTGTCATATATAAAAAATATTTTTTCGTTTTAATGCATATGATTCACTAAAATAATTTTCTACTAAACGAATTTTTTTTTACGTAGTTCATCTGGCGGCCATATTTAGCCCTCGACCATGAGCCTAACCCAGAGGATGCTGAAATTTGGACAGCAAAAACACCAATCATCTGGTTCACTACGATTGAAATGCACCAAACAGATCGGGTGAAAATGCAGTTCGGAATGCAACAGGATATTTCGGGCCCTCCGACATGTTTGGGAGAATGGCATTTGAAAAGAGTAAGTGACATGTGGAATATGGAAGATTGGAGAGACTTTGCAAGGGAATTACGTCAACAATGGAGGGATCGACGTCAACATGTCCTAACTGACCAAGTGCTGCAAAATGTCAAACCAACTAGAGAATATTTAGTTTGGTTTATGTCAGTTACTACGCAACAATGGGTGTCTGATAACCCATACTTGATTGATCACATGCGCTCGCAGGCCGCAACATACGCCCAACCACCAACCCCACAACATGACTACCCCACCCAATTCCAGCCATCGACTTCAAACACCCATAGACCATTCCTCCAAACACGTAACCCCTTCATGCCACAAACCCAATCACAACAACAAGAGCCTTACCAACACCAATATACCCCCGACAACCCCTTCATATCCACACCAACCTATAGCCCCTCACCTTTGTTTCGTTCTCAAAATGAGGCAATATCCTCATTTGGTCAAGCTTATCGTCCTCACCCAACCCAATCCAACCCAGCCCAACCTATCCGACCCAGCTTTGAAAACATGGGCACACAACTGAGTTACGGCAGCGCCTTTGGCAGCAACCTTCCACGTAATTGGGGACAAGCAGAATCATGGACTCAACAACAACCGCCTCCACCAAACACACAAATACAAGCGGAACCTCGACCACCTGGTGGTAGAGTTCGAAGACGGGGTCATCCCCGTGGATGTGGTACTGGGGGACAGTTAGATCGGGCGGGAAATTAGTTTTTGTACTGTCGTTATTGGATTATTAATAATAATTTTCTTTTATATTATATTTCTCTTTCTCAGATTCTCTAATTTTCTTTTATATGAATAATTTTCTTTTAATATAATTTTCTTTAATATTATAATTTTCTTTTATATACTTTTATATATATATATATATATATATATATATATATTTATATTTTCTTTTATAAATATGTATATACTTATATATATATATATATATATATATATATATATATATATATATATATATATGAGTATATATATATATACTTATATATATATATATATATATATATATATATATATATATATATATATATATATATATAAGTATATATATATATATATATATATATATATATATATATAAGTATATATATATTTATAAAAGAAAATATATATATATATATATATATATATATATATATATATATATATATAAGTATATATATATATATATATATATATATATAAGTATATATATATATATATATATATATATATATATATATATATATATAAGTATAAATATAAGTATATATATATATATATATATATATATATAAATATATATATATATTTATATATATATATATATATATATATATACTTATATTTATACTTTTATATATATATATATATATATATATATATATATATATATATATATATATATATATATATATATATATATATATATATATATATATATATATATATGAATAACACAAAAATAACAAAAACATGAAACACAAAAATAACAAAAAAAAACACCTAAACATGCAGTACCATTTGGCGAATGCATGTATCAAATTACACTCATTCACCAAATGGTGTGGCGAATTGGTTAAAAACATTTGGATCATACCAATCCATTTGGCGAATTAGTGAGATATTTCACTTATTCAACAAATGGTTTGGCGAACATGTTACCAAACTATGTTAGTTTGGTAATTTTTTTAAAACAATGTTATTTTGGAAATAAAATTAACAAACTATATTATCTTAAAAAAAAATTCTGATTTTGTCATACGAATATACAATAAAGAGTTATCAAAAGATATAATATTAGTAAATTTGACATCTTAATATCATAGCATGAATCTTGTGTGAGGCATAATATACAGGGTAAAGAGTTATCAAAAGATATAATATTAGTAAATTTGACATCTTAATATCATAGCATGAATCTTGTGTGAGGCATAATATACAGGGTAGTTGATTTTGGTGTCAAGATAGCAGCTCTCTATTATTTATAATTTTTATGACTAATGTATGTTTGTGACGATAGAAACTTCTCCATATACGTACTTTTCACAAGTATCTGCACAATCAAATGGAAAACTACAGATTACATAATGTATAGAATTAATATCCAATTTTAAGAGAAAGTGACAAAACTATAAATGGTGGTGTGATAAAACCGCGGCAGTTTTCTTCCTACTTCCCCGACACAAAGTGGTTTTATTGATTGCCACTTTTCTGTATTTTTCTGTTTTTCCATTGTTTTATAAGATTCAGCTTAACGTGACAGCACACAATAATACTACTATCTTATTTGTAATTTTGGACTTTGCACCAAAACCACCTATATTTTGTTTTCTTATGCTTTGTTTTTTAGTAGCCACGAGCCATGTACATCTAGGGTTAACACATTAAATAGCATGCTGTAAAGTAAACAACCTTTTTTTTCTTTGCATGGTAGGTCCTTCTCTAGACTTCTTGTTACATAAATACAACCAGTGGCAGTCTTACAATTGAGTTTTAAATTATTCGATTTTAATATAATTGAATTTAATATAATTATATTATTTTTAAATATGATTTAAATAAAATTGAAATGAATAATAAATTTTAATATAATTTATAAAAATTACGTTTAAATTCAGAAGTTATAAATTCTAATTTCAAATAAAATAAAATTAAATATCTCAAAATCACTCCATAATTAATTATATATTTTTTAGATTTTTTTTACTTTTTCCAAAAGTCAAATTAAAAAATATATATATTTTTATATATAGGTATAATTTCTTTTAACTTTTCAAATTCTAAAATAAATTAATAAAAACTTTTATATTAAAAGATAAACACAAAATTCAAAAAAAAAATCTTATAATCAGAAAAGAGAAAGTATATTACTAAAATTTTTGAATGGTAAATAACTCAACTTTAAAATCAGTTATATTTTGTTAAAAGAATTTTGTTTATTAAGTGATGTTTTATTTTTTAATGAAATATTAGTTTTTTTTATTACAACTGCACCTCCGAATATATGCAACATAAATCACTCTAATATATACTATATTCTACTACTAATTGTGGTTGGCAGATATGATTACAAAGGTATAGAAAATTAAAGGTAGCTGATCCTGGTCCTTAGAAATTCTGCTCCCACTAACTATGACTTTAGTTTAGGTCCAAAATTTTGCAATTAGTATTACATACCTAAGTTTCATTAAAAAATCTTTAATGAGATTGGATGTTCTCTCTCAACTTGTATGGGTTATGACTCTGATTAACATAGAAACAAATAACAAACAAAGCTTTGAAGTAGAGAATGTGATATCACTAAGATTGTTCTGATTAATTTTTTTAGAGTTACACTATGTTAAACAAGACCTTAGACAGCGCTTTAAAGCGCTGTCTAAACCTCCGCTGCTAAAAGTTTAGACAACGCTTTTTTAAATCTTAAAAGTGTTATCTAAGAGCTGTCTAAGGTACCCTTATACAGGGTTTTTAGGAATACCTTAGACAGCGCTTTTGATAAAAGCGTTTTCTAAGCCCCTATACCTTAGACATCGTTTTTGGTGAAAGCGCTGTCTAATCCCCTCCTATTTTAATTTTTTTAGGTATACCTTAGACAGCGCTTTTCAAAAGCGTTGTCTAAGCCCCCCCCCCCCCCTTAGACAGCGCTTTTGCCAAAAGCGCTTTCTAAGCCCCCCCTTAGACAGCGCTTTTGTGTAAAGCGTTGTCTAAGGTATACGAAAATTTTTTGCAGCGTTTGTTTTAAACCACATTTTTTCCAGGTTTATAAACCAGAATTTCTACCTGTTTTCAACCAAATTTTGGCAGACAAATATCACATTTTATATATGTCATTTCAAACCATTTTGGCTTTTTTTCTACCAATTTTTGGCTAACAAATATATATATACCAATTCAAACCAATTTTGCCTTAAATGTATCAAAATATATACAAATTTATGTACAAATTTACAAGTCATTACATATACTACAAATGTACAATATAATTACACATATAATTTAATCCATCCAAATTAAGCATTGCTCCAAATATATACATAGGTCCTGAAACAACACAGAGATTGTAATTCAATTAATAAACAATATTATAGAAATTACAACGTTACACATATCTAAATTCTCAACAATTAAAGTAAGACTACAATATTATACCTCATAAAACATTGAGCTCTATAATGAATTGACACCATTCCTCTTTGATTTCGTCCACTTGATCTTTTGTATAATATCGACACTTGAATTCATCAAAGTACTACATAATAATATAACATAGTTTGATTTAATTTCAACTATTTAATTATATGAGATATGTGTAAATATAAAAATAACTCATAAGTTAGAAATACATACATCGGTGGGAATCTCTAATCGGCCCAAAACAAGAGTATCTCGCATAAACCTCAACATGAAATACCCGCAATCTATTTGATTACGTTGCTGAGGACACTACATATGAAAAAAAAATATGGATAAATCCTAAGTTTTATCAAGTGTCATCACTAATATAATAAAAAATGTGATAATTAAAAATATACCGCCACTCGAATCCATGTAATGGAGTTGGCGCCCCTCTTTGATGTTTGGATATCTCGTTGGGCTCGAAAAGCTTGTAGGATGCTAATAAAATAAAAATGAAGTAATTAGAACAATTCACATAAACTAAGAAATACACACAAGAAAATTTTGAACATTCTCACTTACGTGTCAATTATGACCTTCATATCCGGGTATGTTGTCCAATCATTTCCTAACGAGTCAAGATGATAAACGATTTCTCTGATAGGATTGATTGCGAGCAACAACCAATGTCCACTGTAATGATTAAGCAAATGTTAGATGTTAACTTGGAAAAAAATTATAATAGATGAATTTAGAATGAAATTCTAACCCGGTATTAAACGGTATAAAGAACAACTTCTCCGCATCTTTGTTGGCCATGAGAATCCTAAGAACGTACTCCGTCACGGTATCCGGTCTACTTAAGATTGAACTTAAGTTGACGGTCGCGGGTGCTAAGAATCCAAATGACACGTCCAAACCATTGGGGCGCATCAATTTGTCATACAAAAACCTTATATAAAAACATCATTAACATTAGACACCTCTTTTGAAACATAAAGTAAATAAGTTGTTCAATTAATATAACAAAGTAGATCGGATTTACCTGATATATGTATTGACAACAGTGACGCCGATTTCTTCACGACCAAAAACTTGCATGAAGTCTTCATTACCAATCATTTGGTCGTGATCAAAGCCGAAAATACCTACCTCCATATGCACAAGCCGAACACCTCCGGTCGGTATATCGGTCATCTCTAGAAATGTCTGGAGGCACGACCTATACTTGGTGGTAGGTTTTTTCCTAGCTACGGTCTTCTTAGCACCAGCACTTTTTACCAGTGGGGAGGCGTTGCTAACCTCCTTTTTTGTTGTGCAAAGGCGTTGCTAACCTCCTTTTCTTGAAGCTACATATCATATAAATAGTTAGATCAAATTAAGAATGTAACAACTTCCATGAATATATGCCATATAATTGTATTGTACTTGTTTTCTTGAAACCACGGACTCGGTATGCCGCGGAATAACATTATCTTTTGATTTGGATTTTGTAGGAGTCTATTTAACATAACCAAGGAAAATATGTACGTAAAATGCGCGTAAAAACTTTGAATATACACATTAAAGTTAACATAGGTTTTAGGCATACCTCATATCCTACACATATGAGGTTTGTCGGCCATGCAACAAATGAACCTACTGCTTCGTCCACCGTTGTTGCATCCAAACCATCGTTAGGATATGGTAATGATGCATTCGGCTCAACTGCAATATCAACCGATACTTTCAAACATCCAGCAGGGAGCTCTCTAGTGTGGAGTAATACTCCGCTAACGTTATGCACTTTTCCCTTGCCAACCATCCGATAGTATGGTGACGACAAATATAGCTGACAATGGGAAATGCCCTAAAACCAATAATAACAAGAAATTGTTAATGTGTATATATGTCAAATACATAATTTAAGCAAATAGTTCAATTTAAGACAATTACATGTAATTACCTCTGGAATGTTCGGCTGAAAGGTACAGTTGATACTGTCTTTGTCCGAACCATCTTTGAAACATGCTGAGGCGCTAGCCTCTCTTTCTCTCCTGAATGCATCAAGCTCAGCTTGCATGGCTTCCAATTTTGCATGAAGCTCCCGATTACTAGGAGCCTTTCCTTTTTTAACACTCAGGGAGGTCGGAGTGACTCCAAATCCCTTACCCCTCACCCGACCAAAATACTCAGGGACATCTAATGCCCGACTAAGTATGCTCCTAGTATCATCGGGAGATAAAGACTGAGATAGCGCCTCCTGAAAAATCAGATGAATACCGTATACTTGTCAAATATTTGTGTATAAAAATGTTATTCAATTAATGAAAAAATGTTATACTTACACATTTCTGGTATACGTGTAAAGCGTCTTCTTGAGGAACTCCAGATTTGCCCACACGGGCTTCCTTCCACAAAACATGTGCAGGAAGAGATGTTTCTGAACTTTTCTCCTTCTGCAGCTACACATTAAGTCATACAATTTGATCAGATAAACTAATATATGATGAACAAATTTGTTATCGCAATTTATAAATACTTACCATGGATTGTTCTAAGCGTCCATATCCGACACTTCCTTTTCGGTACGGATATGCGGGACTTGATGCTCTTTTCCGATTTGTGGCACTTATTCTTTTAAAAACCGGGTCTTGTCGTTTGGATTTAAAAGCTTCCAATTCTTCAGCTGATATCAAACTTTCATATTTTTTTAGGAAGCTCCGCATCCACATAATTACCATCTGCATCCCTAAGGAACTTGGGTGATAAAAATGTTCGAAACCCTCTTAAAAGCTTTCCGGCCAATTTCATACAGAAACCTTTTCTTTCTTCTTCGATGTTAAAACATCGCTAAGAAAAACATACAGATTGATAGTTAGTATCAGTAATTGAAAAAACATAATTGATACTGTATAATTAAGGGCCAAATGATTGTACCTTTATCTCACTCCAAATTTTTTCTTTGGAGTCATTCAGCTCTTTGTTTCTCCAATCATCACAGGTAATGGAAATTTCATTCCTTACTAGTGCACCGATAAAACTAGTTAAGGTATTCCCATTAGGTTCTACAAGCTATCCCTGGTGGCTCCAATGCACATCTAGTATGATGCCTCGAGATCTTCCTTGGACCACCCTTCTCATTACTGTTATGCCTCTTCGAATCTCTTCTTCCGTGGATACTTTTTTACTAACTTCCTCATGTGTCGAATGCTCGTGATCATCATGTTGGTTATCAGCCATGTCTAACCTGTAATAAACCAAGGAAACCATCAAATATCAAATATAACTTATAATCAAAGCAATTAAAAACAAAAAAATAAAGAAATCATGCATTATCAGATATTACTTATAATCAAAGCAATTGAAAACAAAAATATAACGAAATCATGCATTATCAGATATAACTTATAATCAAAGCAATTGAAAACAATAAAATAAAGAAATCATGCATTATCAGATATAACTTATAATCAAAGCAATTGAAAACAAAAATATAACGAAATCATGCATTATCAGATATAACTTATAATCAAATCAATTGAAAACAAAAAAAATAAAGAAACCATGCATTATCAAATATAACTTATAATCAAAGAAATTGAAAACAAAAATATAACGAAATCATACATTATCAGATATAAATTATAATCAAAGCAATTGAAAACAAAAAAATAAAGAAACCATGCATAATTTACCTTAGTCACTAACATCTCTTTCTTTTCTTTGTTGGAATATTAATCACTTGTTTCTTAGCAATGCGTACGGATGAATTGATCCAAATTCCCTCATTATGATCGTTTCTTATATATGACTCATCCGGTATAAGATCCTCAACTTCATCATTTCTATTCAACTCATTCCGTCTAATGCATGACTCACTCTCAACATCAATATCACATGGATCGACACCGCTATCATCAGTCACTTTGTTAGAGAAAAGCACTATAGACCATTTTGTAATCTTCGGGCCATTCACATAGAACACTTGTTTAGCTTGAGATGCTAGAATAAAAGGTTCCGCAACCCCACTCTCGTACTCTTTGGTCATTCGATCGGCACAAATCCATGTTTTATCCATGGTTTTCCTACTTATTAAGGTAAACAATCAATCCAGACGAAAATACATAACTAAGGTAGTATCTTTGAATATTCTAACAATTTTAAAGTTCAATTCATTTTATCACATTTAACAGAAATTTACAACTTTGAAGTTGAAAATAGAGTTTCGTATAATAACAACAATATTAGTATCCTAAATGTTTTAAACAAAAATTCCGTATCCTAAATGGTTTTCCTACTTATACGTATTTTAATCGTATCGTACCTCAGTGTTAATATTTAGCTAAACTCAGTGTTAATCCTAACACAGTGTATATATAATCTCAGTGTATATTTTAATCCTAACTCAGTGTATATTTTAACACAGTGTATATATAAACACAGTGTATATTTTAATCCTAACTCAGTGTTAATATTTAGCTAAACTCATTGCATATATAAGAAAAAGAACAATCTCCATCAAATGAACAAGAACAATATCCATCAATCCTCATTATGTTCATATTGTATCTACATTGTAACTAACATAGTTTATATACATTATTCTGGAACTTTTCAACAAAAAACAAGCAAGAACAAGAACACCATGAACAAACAGTAGGGCAATCAATAGAGAACACATACCTTTTTGAACGAAACCGACGGTTGAAGATGGAGGTTGCCAGAGGACGACGGAAGGACGACGGCGAGCTGGACGGCGGTGGGGTTTTATGGACGACGGTGGCAAAATCAGTGGTAGGGCAACAATGGCGATTTCACGGTCGCGTCTGATACTGAGAGGGAAAGGAAGAAATGAAAATAGTAATTGTATAATTTTAATATAATAAGACCTTAGACAGCGCTTTTGATAAAAGCGCTTTCTAAGGTAGGCCTTAGACAACGCTTTTTAAAAGCGCTGTCTAAGCCCCCCCTTAGACAGCGCTTTTGGTTTTAATTTTTTTTAAAATTAAAAGACTTTAGACAGCGCTTTTGAAAAAGCGTTGTCTAAGGCATACCTTAGAAAGCGCTTTCTAAAAGCGTTGTCTAAGGCCTACCTTAGAAAGCGCTTTTTCAAAAGCGTTGTCTAAAGTGGGACTTTAGACATCGCTTTTTGATTATTTTTGAACAATTTCTGTGTTTTGATTTTAATTTTAACCTTAGGCAGCGCTTTCTTTTAAAAGCGTTGTCTAAGATGCGCTGTTAAAAGTCATTTTTGGCGTAGTGTTAATAACTGATCTTACTTTATCAAAAGGATCTTCCAACAGTTGGTTGCGAACGTCACGGTTGATAGAAAGATGGAGGGGGTATACCTACAAGGCACTTTGATGCTTAAGTGAGTAAAGGTACATAAATATGGTAAGTGGTGATTAGTTCAGAATACCTGACCCTTTAGTGAAAAATGGTATTTATATGTGCGTCCAGCAATGGGCCAAGGTTCTCCATTGAGCTGGATTGGCTAGGCCCAAGGAAGAACTGGAAAGGTACATGTAGGAACGTGTAAGACCTAGCACATGGTCTTTTCTTTGGTCCAACTGTCCCTACATTTGGAGATAGAAGGGTGGACAGTTGAGTGACGTGGCACATGGTCTCTTCTCGACCAATGGATCCTCTGCCCGACTGATTGGGCCTCTGCCCGAAGGGTTTGGGCATGTGCCCAACAGAGGCTTAGAGGCCTAGTGTAGAACAGGAGTCCCCCAAGTTGAAACTCCGGGCCGGAGTGATGAGTTAAGGAGAACGATGTCGGGCATGATTGATATGTCGAGGAATCACAAATGATGAGGAGTAGGTCATTGGGGAATGAATGTATGCTCAGTCGTGCGGGGACGAAGACTCATCCTACAAAATTTATGGCTTAGTTCGAGGACGTGGTCGGCGAGGTTCGGGGTGCACGGCAGATAGCGTTGGAAATTATGCGGGCTCCGATACATGTCGAGGAGAATCAATCAGACACCTCATGGAATCAAATGTCGGGGAATATTGCACATGCCCGACGACATTTGAAGTTCCCCAGAGTGACTTGTCAAGGGATTTAGTATGTGACGCTTCGTTTATAGCGTTACAGCGTATTAAATGTGGTCAGACTAGGGAATCCAGGTAATTATTGCCTAGGCGTGTGTCCCCATGCACCCCAGTTATATAAAAAGGCTGAGGGACCACCTCACTTTCCTTTTTTCGCTCTCCCCACATGATTACCTGTACTTGCAACTTTCTTCCACAGACGCAACCGCCACCGTACACCGTCGTCATTTCCTCGCTAACACTATGACAAGTATTTCCTTAAATCCTTTTTTTCTTGTGATTTTTAAGTTCAGTAGCTAGTTATAGTGGCGATTTTTTGCTAAGGTAGGTAAAATGTTTATTTTTAGGCGTTTTTAGGGTTTTTACACATGAATGTTCCGGGCATCTTATGGATGTGTCGGGCGGTTAGGTTAAACTTAGATGAATGCCACATGCAGCGTAAGAACGCACCGGGAAAATTCTAGGTCTTTCTTTTAAACATCGCGAGCATCTTATGGATGCCTCGAGCGGAATCTTCATGATTTCCTTGAATATCTCGGGCATTCTTTGAATGTCGCGGGCGATGTTAGTATAACTAGGTCGGGCGTATGCCCCTTCAGCCTTTCACTTAGACTGCGGTGGAAGGGTGGATTTTATGCGACGTAGAATTCACTTGTTCATTCTGCTTTTCAGGTAACCTGGTCCAAAGACATCTCGTGGAAGGGAACGGAGCCTCCTCGTCGAGTAACGACAATCTCTCTTGGTTGGCCGACGAGCCGATGGAGACGGAGTCTCTCTTCGTCGAGGAACACTATTCGGCCCATACTTTAGTCGAGGAAATGGAGGGCAACGAGTTTGTTAATTGGCAAAGCTACGCCCCTCGAGCCGAAGAGAGGATATGCTCGCGTTTTATGTGGAAGCGTTTCGCCATGTACGAATTCGCTTTTCGAGAGGCAGGATTACGGATTATATGAATCTAATCTTCCATGATTATTTGGAACAGTTTGTGGTTGTTTTCATTAATGACATACTAATTTACTCTAAGTTAGAAGAAGAACATGCCAAACATCTACGGATTGTATTACAAGTGGTTGAAAGAGAAGAAGTTGTATGCTAAGTTATCAAAGTGTGAGTTTTGGTTGAAAGAGGTGAGTTTTCTTGGTCATGTCATTTCAAGTGATGGTATTACGGTGGATCCATCCAAGGTAGATACAGTTCTACGGTGGGAGGCTCAGAAGTCGGTAACCGAGATCAGAAGCTTTTTGGGACTAGTTGGTTATTATCATAGATTCATTGAAGGCTTTTCGAAGTTGGCACTTCCTTTAACTCAGTTAACTTGTAAGGATAAGGCATTTGTGTGGGATATCTAGTATGAGCAAAGTTTCATTGAGCTGAAGACGAAGTTGAATACCGCTCTAGTTTTGATTTTACCTAAACCAAATAAAGCATGTGTAGTGTATTACGATGCTTATTTGATGGGTCTGGGTGGTGTGTTAATGCATGGTGGTAAGGTTTTGGCTTATGTTTTGCGTCAATTGAGAATTCGTGAGAGGAATTATCCTACCCATGATTTAGAATTAGCAGCAGTAATGTTTGTATTAAATATTTGGAGGCATTATTTGTATGGATCTAGATTTGAAGTGTTTAGTGATCATAAGAGCTTGAAGTATATTTTTGATCAGAAGGGGTTGGATATGAGGCAAAGACGTTGGTTGGATTTCTGAAGGATTATGATTTCGGCTTGAATTATCATCCCGGTAAATCTAATGTCGTGGCCGATGCTTTAAGTCGGAAGGCTTTGCATATGTCTGTGATGATGGTTAAAAATTTGGAGTTAATTGAGCAGTTTAGAGATATGAGTTTGGTTTGTGAACATACATCGCATATTGTGATGTTGCGAATGTTGAAGATTAACAATGATTTTCTCAATAGTATCAGAGAGGGCCAGAAGTTGGATGTGAAATTAGTAGAGTTGATGGTTGGTGATGAACGTGTGGAAGTAGTGATTTTTGAGTTGACAAACAAGGAGTGCTGAGATTTCGTGAGCGGATTTGTATTCCTGATGATTCTTAATTGAAGAGAATGATTCTTGAGGAGAGTCACAGAAGTAGCCTGAGTATTCACCCAGGAGCTACAGAGATGTATCAGGATTTGAAAAGGATATTTTGGTGGCTTGGATTGAAGCGTGATGTGGCTCGCTTTATTTATGCTTGTATGACTTGTCAAAAGTCGAAGGTGGAACATCAGAAACCTGCTGGTTTGATGCAACCGTTGGATATCCCATAGTGGAAATGGGATAGTATTTCTATGGATTTTGTTACGGGGTTGCCTAATACTCCATGAGGACACGGTGCGATTTGGGTAGTTATTGATAGACTGACGAAGTTGACGCATTTTATTCCAATTAATATCATTTTTCTGTTACAGAGGTTGGCAGAGATTTATATTCGTGTGATAGTAAAGTTGCATGGAATTCCTTTGACTTTTGTGCCGGATAGAGATTTGAGGTTCAATTCTAGATTTTGGGAAAGTTTGCAAGAAGCGTTGGGTTCAAAGCTGAAGTTGAGTTCAACTTATCATCCGCAGACGGATGGACAGACAGAGAGAACTATACAATCTTTGGAGGATTTGTCAAGGGCTTGTGTGCTTGAACAAGGAGGTGTTTGGGATAACTATTTTTCATTGATTGAATTCACATATAACAATAGTTATCATTCCAGTATCGGAATGACACCTTTTGAAGCGTTGTATGGTCGAAGAATAAGTCTCATGTTTATATTGATGCTCAGTACATGTAGTTGTTTAGCAGCCTTGAGCAAACCAGTTGGGGTTAGGGGTGCACTGCATTGACTATCCTATATGTATCATTTGGAGTTGCGACTGCCTTATAAACCATATAGCTTTTTGGCTATTTGAGTTATTCCAGTATACTAAAAATTATTATTTGTAGTTTAATTCTTATTTAATTATTATGTATGACATTTCATGATATGTTTATGTTCTTTTATCAATGCTGAATATATAAGCATTTCCTTACCATTTGTGATATGAGGGTGCACCATACCCCTGTGGGCGCCCCATGGGCGAGGAGATAGAATTCCAAGCAAGCACATACAAGTGGTGTTGCAGAGTACATGAGGAGGTTTGATGTGCTCATAGTAGAAGATACCATTTGGACACCCTACACAAGTCACAGAGTCTATTGTAAGTTTTATGAGGCTTCTCTATTTATTGGTCATATGCGGTGGGAAACCTTAGTGGATAGACAATTACCTTGAGGTGTCTTTGAGAGTATGGGTATGTCTAGGGCATCCCACGACTAGTTCCGGATGTTCCAGCTTTAGACATTGACATGTGGTTTCAGAGTAACATCATCAGCTCTTCCCGTGCCATTAGAGATAACACATTAAGGGTTCAACACGATGTGCAATATGAGGATGGTTACTTGGAGTAATATCTTACTATATCACACCCACATATCATCTCACATGTTGAGCATACATATGATGTTGTGCGTGCACATGCTAAGGGACATGTCAATGACATGTTGTTGCCTCCACATGATGTTGATGACTAGTAGTGTTTGTAGATGACCACTGTTATTATGGATAACCTCATGGGTTTGGTAAACCCAGATGGTGAGGTCTTTACTAGATTATTGCAGACAACACACATAGCATGTGGGGGTCTATTTAGCTATTTGATTTTATAGTTTAATTATTTGTATATTTTATGACTCAGACTACTTAGCTTCATGCCTTTTACTAATTACATAATATTTTTTCGATTACATGTTTTGAAGATGACCATAACTTAAGAAATTATAACTAACATAAATTAACAATAACAAAACATGAAAACCTAGACACTAGTAGATCATTTTGGATGTTTCAATATCTTGATTTTGTCGTTGGTAGATCTTGAAAGTATTGCTTTAAATTCGAGCGGTCCCTTAGCCTACGGTGATATTATTTCCACATAACTTTCAAATCTTCATTTGTCAATTCAATAAGATTGTATTTTACCATTCCATCAATATCAATCGAGTATTCGCGAAACTCGATCTTACTAACCTTTATGTTATCGTTGTCGAGCAACAAATCATTCAATGTGGATCTCAAAACGGCGAGACATGCAGTGTCCCTCAGAAGTCGGAACTCTACAGGATGTTTCACTCCGTTAAAGTACACCTTTGTCTTAATCAAAATTTGTGGAATATGAATTTTGAGATGTTTTTCTCAACAATAGATGACTCATATTTATACAAATTTGGATTCATTTTGGACCACATAAAATGGTCGACGCAAACACAACCGTACAAAACCGTGAAAATTTGTACTACCGAAAATATAGCATTGGTTGAAATTTCTAGTATGACATGATACTTTTTGAAAATACTGGTATTATTTGAAAGATATCGAAATTTAAAAAAAATGGTATTAGTTTATATTGAAAATTTTAATTATATCAGAAATTTTCAATAAACTATCGAAAATTTTGTTCTCACATTTAAATCTAATTTTGTTTGGGAGTAATTTTAAAATTAATAAAATATATTTTAATTTTGGGGAGGCAAATTAAATTCTCATCCAATTGGTATGGAAGTGTCCAATGTACATGAAAGTCCGTTGTTTGAATGATATTTTAAAAAAGAGGATTTCTTATGGAACCCCATGCATCTCTTCGGTATCATGTATACTTTTGAAAATATCTCCTGTTTTCGTAGATATATCTCTAGAAGCATCTTCAATACATGTATTTTTTTTGTTTTTGAATCAGACCCCCAAATTTACAAATAAATTTATTTCAAAAATATATCTTCAAAAATATATTTTCGGAATGCGTTAAATCTACCATGTTCATCTTCCTCAATTAAACATTTAATGTTTCAATTAAACATTTAATGTTTATTTTGCATGTTTTATGCAATTGGCTCTATCAGGATTCATCTAACATATCAGTTGGCACATATGTAACATATCAGGGTTCATCTAACATATCATTCCTCCTATGTATGATTTGAAATGTCAATTAAAAATATTGGTTAAATTGATGAAGTTTCGAAGAGCTTCTACCAGAAGTTTATTCCATTCGGGAGATTAAAACTTTGGACTATGTTGTACTCATAAAAAAATCCTCTTAAAAAAGGGCCAACTTGTCGTCCATGTAATTTACAGAAAATTAAATAAAATCAATTGGCAATATCTCACGCCAACAATGACAAGAACAAAATAACTATTAAACCAATTTTTAATTGTATCGATCAATTAAGATCATATAGAAAGTAAGCGTTTGTAGTTTGTTTATTTTTATAATATATAAAAAATAAATAAGATAGGTAGTTAGGTACTACAACCATTCTACAAAGAATCTTAAGACAGATACAATAAGTATCAATTCTAGGATAGATACACATATAATACAATTACAAATAATAAATAGGTTTTTGTTTAGTAAAAATATCGATTGATTGATAAGTCAATTGATAATTTATAATTTATGATTGATTGTTAATAATTGATAGCTCATAGCCTATAGTCTATTAAGCAATTAAGTTAGGTTTAGTTAGCCGAGTCCATCAAGCAATTAAGTTATGTTTAGTTAAATATGATGACTAGTTGAACAAGAAATATTTTTAAATTTAGAAATTGGTTTCTGGTAGCCATAATTTGAATCCTGCTTTTTAAACATCATAGTTACTTATTTTTCTCTAGATACCATGATTAGAGTCTTGGTTTGTGTTGATTTGAATCACGAGTTTAAGAAACGTGAAAAACTCTCTTACATTTGTGATTGAATCCATATAATATGTTGATCTAAATCACACCAAAAACTCTAGTTTATTTTTTTTATTGCACCATAGATATCATGTGTCTTTTATAAGCAAAGAAAATGTATTATAGAATATAAGGGATACTCAAACCCAAATAACTCTTAAGAAAAAACAGTGATTCAAGTGTTGTAATTGATTATTGTATTCTGATAATCGATTATAGGGTGTAGTAACTTTAGTTGTTGAAACAGGTGTAACCGGTTACTGTGTTTTGATAATGTGATTTACCATTATGTTGATTTTGTTTTTGTAGAAATAGTTGTAACCAGTTACAGGTTTTGTGTAACCTTACAGGCGGTAAATTAGTTTCAGTTTTTTAATTTTGTTACTTGTATCACAATCAACTGTAATTTGTATAAATATCTAAGGGGTATCTAAAGCAACATTAATGTGCATTCTAACCCTCAATTATATTCTCTCTAATTCTCTCACTTTTTCCCTCTCCACATTCAATTACTCCATTTTCACCAACCTTGTGGTTCCAAGTTCTAACATTTGACATCAAGATCCTGGTTCAATCCACCAAACACCTAGTGTGCAACATGAATTCGGTCTCCAATGAATGAATCTCTGCAAACTTAGTCATCCTTGATTCGAAGAACTACATCTAATAGTGCAAACAAATGAGGGTGTTGTTTGACTACCAAGATGTTCTTGAAGTGGTCAAGAACGATATAAATCCTCTTGTCGAATGTGCAACAGATGCACAACGAGCAATGCATAAGGAAGAAAAGAAGAAAGATTTCAAGACGCGGTTTTTGATCCATCAATGTGTGGATATTGACAACTTTGAGAAATTTAGTGATGAATCATCGAAGTAAGTGTGGGAAATCTTGAAGAAGTCGTATGCATGGACTTACAATGCGAAGGTGGTGAGGTAACAAACTCACAAATGTCAACTTCAATTGATTGAAATGGAGGAGAAGTGGATCATCAACGATTTACAACGAGATTTACCCGATTAGTGAACCAAATAAAATCATATGAAGAAGCAATCACAGAGAAGTATGTTGTTGTGAAAATTGTGTGTTCTTTAATACCAAGATTTGACGATGTGATCGCAAAAATTGATGAATCGAATGATCTTGAAACGATGATAAATAAGAGCTACAAAGCTTTCTTGAGGAACATGAGAAAAGAATGGATGAGAAAGACAAGAAATTGAAGGGAAAACAAACCATGAAGAGTAAAGAGAATTTTCAGAATTTTGGTGGAAGAGAATTCCAAAGTTCCAAGAATTTGACTTGCCAAAAGAGTGAGAGCAGGTTAAATAATAACGGTGGTTATCGAAATTTAGAGGTGAAAGGAGAAGGATTGATAAGAGCAAGATGTAATGCTTTGTTTGTCAAAAGCTCGATCATTTTGATGGACAATGCAATATGAACTAAAATGAACCTCAAGTGGATGAAGCTAAGGTTGCAAGACAGAAGTTTGTAAGGATACCACATTTTTTATCATGTTCATATAAGGGAAATGCATCAACAACAAGCAGCGGGACAACAACATCAACAATTTTGGAAACGTTGTAGAACCGTGTTGTAATCGGTTACGTAAATGTTGTAACTAGTTACATGCAGAAGAAAATGCAATGGTGACTTTGAAAGAAGCTATGAAATGCAACAATCAGTGGTATTTGGACTCCGGGTGTTCCACTCATATGACAGGGAGGAAATATTGGTTTGTTACAATCAATTGGATGATACCACTTTAGCAACCGATGAGATCGGTGATATTTTGGTCATCATGAGAAGGGGTGATGGACATTCCTTTATCAAAATTGTATTGTACATTCCAGGAATCAAGTGTAACCTTCTAAGTATTGGTCAATTGCTTGAGAATGGTTACAAGATTCACATGGAGAACAAGGCTTTACACGTTATGGATGCAAACAGAGTTTTGATCCTAAAAGCTCATATGGCGGCCAATAGAACTTTTAAGGTTGAGTTGAAGGTTATGGAGCATAGGTGTCTTACTATAACAGTTGGTCAAGAAGAGTGGATATGACATTATAGGCTCGGGTATCTCATCTTTAGAGATCTCCATGCCTTACAAAAGAACAAAATGGTAATGAGGTTGCCATTGATCAACATACTGGTTGAAATTTGTGAATAATTTGTGCAAGAGAAGTAACATAAAGGTAAATTCAACAAGGATGTAGGTTTTACAACCAAGCATCACCTTGAGGTGGTGTATTTGGATGTATGTGGACCGATGCAACTGATTTGATTGGCGACAATAGATATTTTGTCACATTCATCGACGATCATAGTAGAAAGATATGAGCATACCTAATCAAGAGAAAGGATGAGGTATTCGAATTGTTTAAGAAGTTTAAGCTCATGGTTGAGAGGAAAAATGGTCACAAGTTCAAAGTACTCAAAACATATGGTGGAGGTGAATATGTCTCAAATGACTTAGGGAGATTATGTGATTAAGAAGGGATAATGCATGGGGTAGTACCACCTTATACACCTAAGAGTAAGAGTGCTACCGAAATGAATAATTGGTCGATCATTAACATGGTCAGACGCATGTTGAAGGGGAAGAACTTGTTGAAAGAGTTATGGGGAGAAGTGGTGTCCACGACTGCATATATTGTTGAAAATATGTCCAACAAAGAAGCTTGAGAAGATAACACCAGAGGAAACATGGTCTGGACTTAAACTAAATCTGAATCACTTGTGAGTTTTTAGTTTTGTAGCATATCGACATATTTTGGGACAACTTAGAAAAAACTAGACGATAAGGGGGAATTGATGATACTTGTAGGGAATCACTCTACCGGTGGTTACAAGTTGTATGATACAACAAATAGAAGAATCATGATCAATCAAGATTTCATTTTTAACGAAACAAAGGAGTTTTTGCAGCATGTAATCGGTTACCAGAAAGTTGTAACTGACTAGAGCAGTGAAAAATCAGTTTCTGTAAAGCTAGAAAGTGCAGAGTTAGCCTTCGTCGAAGCCAAAATTGAAGATACTGTAACAAGATCAACAAGACAAAGAGGTTTTCCTCCAAGACTCCAAGATTGTAAGTTGGTTTGAGATAATGAAGCTAATGATGATTTCATTCATTTTTCACTTATGGTCGAATCTGAACCTGTTGGAGGAGGCCTTAAGTAATCTAAAATGGATTAGTGCTATGAAGGAGGAGATGGAATTCGATTTGAGAAAAACAAGACTTGGGATTTGGTTGATCTACCAGAAGGAAAAAATCTAATTGGTGTAAGATGCATGTTCAAAGTGAAGGCAAATCCCAAAGGTGAAATAATCAAGCATAATGCTCGATAAGTTGCAAAGGGATTTTTGCAAAGATAAGGCATAAACTTTGAAGAGGTATTTGCATTGGTTTCTAGAATTGAAACCATTAGGTTAGTTATTAGTATTATGAATAACAACAATTGGTCTATCTACCAAATGGATGTTAAATCTGCATTTTTGAATGGGCTGCTTGAGGAGGAAGTTTATGTAGAACAACCCTCTAGTTTTATGGTGAGAAATAAATAGTCAAAGTTCTACAAATTGAAGAAAGCATTGTACGACTTTGAAACAAGCTCCAAGAGCTTGGAACATGAATATATATGGTTTCTTAAAGGAGATTGACTTCAATAAGTGTGTATCTGAACATGACGTGTATGTGAAGAGGGATACAAATGAAAGGATGATAACCCTTTGTCTATACGTAGACCGTTTTTTTTATTATGGGCAGCGACGAAGAGTGCATTTCTAATTTCAAGAGTGATCTTATGAAATAGTTTGAGATGACCAACCTTGGCCTCATGACATGCTTGCTTGGAATTGAGTTCCACAAGTCCAAGAAGGGACTACTCATTCACCAAAGAAGGTATATGCTTGAGATTTTTAAGAAGTTTGAAATAGAGCATTGTAATGCTGCTATTACTCTGACTATACCGAGGTTATAATTTTCGAAGAATGAGGATGAGTAAGACGTTAATCCAACTCAGTATAGGAGGCTGATTAAATCCTTGTGTTACTTGTGTAATACACAATCAGATTTGGCCTTTAGTGTCAATATTTTGAGTAGATTCATGGAGATACCTAAGGTGTCTCACTTGGCAGCAGTAAAGAGGATTCTAAGATATGTCAAAGGATTTATTAGCTGCAAAAATATTTTTCCCGCAATGGACATGGGCACAAAATTTAATTTGCTCGATTTTACCAATTCTAATTTGTGCAGAGATAAATATGATAGAAAGTCTACTACTGGATACATATTTATGTTAGGTGAAACACAAATCTCATGGTGTTCAAAGAAGGAACTGGTAGTAGCACTATCTCCTTGTGATGACGGGTACATTGTCGTTTTGTTCTTGCGCGTCATGTTGTGTGGTTAATAAATTCGTTGAAGGAGTTAGACAACTAAAAGGGTGACACTATAACACTCATGGTTGATAACTGTTCTGGATCGGCCCAATCCCTACAATTGGGCCAAGAAGACCAATCCAATAGGCCTGCTCGACGTCGAGCACAATTAGGAAAAGTGGTCCCTGTCGACCACAAACAGTCCGACCACGATGAGGTTCCCTAACGGCTAGTATTGACTGTTGCCTATTTTCACGGATTCCTCGATCCGCGCCTCACAAGATGGACCAATAATCTTCCACTTAGTCCCTTATATAAACCCTCTCATTTGGGAGGGTCAGGTATTCGATTTCTCTGACCTTTATACTTATACTTGCCCACTCTTTGCTCGGTTACTTACTTTGGCATCGGAGTGCCTTGCAGGTACAACCCCTTTTTCTCCTCACCGGCCGTCTCCATCAGCTCTTGAGGCCAGCCGCATCGGATCCTGATCTCCAGGTACGATCAATAATGTTCCCGCTATAAATCTTGCTCAGAACCCAATTGCACATGGGAGGAGAAAGCGCGTTAAGATGAGTTTTCACTACTTGGGAGAACTTGTTACTGAAGGAAGGTTGAGATATAATATTGTAGAAGTGGAGACCAAGTGGCTAATTTGCACACCAAAAGAGTCACAATTGAAGTGTTCAAGAGATTGAAGAAGAACATGAAGATGGAAGACCTGAAACACTTGAATTAAGGTAGTGTGTCATGAAAAATTAGTATTTCAAGTATTGTAATCGGTTACTGCGTTATGTTAACCGTTTATAAGATATGACAACTTTAGATGTGAAATATATAATCACGAAAAGATTTTGTCATATCACATTATATTTTGTAACTTGGATATAGTAGGATTATGTTACTAGATAGTGTTGTTATTTATTATATTAAATGTTTTTTAAAAAATATAAATGTTTATAGCATTTTTTATTTTAAAAATAATCACTATAAATTTGAAGCTTTATTATATTTGATTTTTTTTTTCAAAAATATTGTTTATAGCAGTTATTCTGAAAACAATTAAATTTTTTTCAAAATTTTATAGTGTTTTATAAAAAGAATTTATAGATAGAATTATTGAATACCTTTGATTTAATGATCATACCAGTTTTTAAACAAATTTAATGATCATAACAAATTTAATCAAATTTAAGCGACATTTATATCCTTTAAAAATAAATAAGATGTTGTTGGTTCGAACTTGTATATCTACGATTAATATCTTTTTATAATTATCAATATCGATTGAGTTGACTTAACTAGACGACCAATCGTTTTCGAAAGATTATATATAATTATTTTTAAGTTAAGGATCAAAACAAAATATTAAATTAAATTAAAGGATCGTATATAATTAAATTAAAAAAAAAATGGATCGTATAATGAATCGTGTGACTCATCCGATGACGTGGCATGTGTGAACCGTATGATAAGCCATCCAAAGAGGCAGTTGTTGATTCAGACAAATTCCACAAATTTATTCTATTCTATTCTGTTATGATTCAACTCACGCCATGCCTATAACTCTTCTAACTCCTCCAAATACCCCCATCTTATCGTATAATTCCACTCTTATCCCTACTCGTATTACACAATCTCGCCACCACGCACCTCAACGTTCTTCCCATTCACTTCGCATCCCTTCCTGTTCAACCGCATCAGGTACACTTCCTTTTCTCTCTCGCTCCCATTTTCTTCGCTTCTGCTTTGTACGTGAATTCTCATACAAGTTTTCGATGCTTTTCGCTTCAAATTTATCTTCAACGATCTAGTGACGATGGTTCTGTGAGGAATTGTTCGTTTTCGGTTATTATGTAGAAAATAGTACGCAACTGGTTTTTGATATGCTTCGTTTTCGTAGTTATTTCCTTCATTTTTGTTTGGATTAACCTGATTTATTCTTTTCAGCATGTTATTTTATTGTATCGGCGTTAATTACTATTGAATCAAATCTAGAAATTATCGATGTGATTAATTGAAGCGAGATTAGGATTGAAGCTTAATCTTCGTTGTGTAGGATAGGTCAATATCAAAGAAAATATTGGTGAAACTATAGAATATAGAAGCAATGTTTTAAATAACGGTTGCGATGTAAAGGCTTTTGAATTTCACTAGTACAAATATTGTGACACTGATTGTAGTTGTCGTGGTGTGAATTAACGATGTCGACAATTTAATTAACATAAAGGCGGTGAATAATGGTATTGATATCAGCATCAGCCTATACCATTTTGTCGCAGCCGTTTTTGAAATCGCAGACGGTCTAAAACCTTGTATAGAACCTAGTTTATAGCTGATGAATATATAGTTGATAATTTGTAGTGTTTTATAAAATTAATGTTTGAATTGATAATGTCTCCCATTTTTTATTATAATGAGAAATCATCAAGAATTTATTGGTAAAAAACAGTATAACTTTGAAGGTATAAGGAAAAATAATATTAATAATTCATTGTTATAGTAAAATAACTTATAATTTGGAAAAAATATATTTTTCTCAAAAGGATATATAATAGAAAAATGGAGGAAATAAGTTATATGAAATTTAAATTTGTTTATTATAAAATTACAACCTAATAAAAATAAATTATAAATTCAAGACTGCAAGATTTTTTTAGTGACTTGTTTATTTCATACGTATAAGATAAGAGGAGTGATAGGAAGACTTTCGTTTCTCAATATCTCAAAAGAAAAAAGAGTAATAATTTACCACATTAACCTTATAAAATATTGTTGGTATTTGCCATGGCTGGAAATGAAAGCGAAAAATGACCTGGAAGTAATGCATATATTAATAATTCATATAGTACAATTGATAACTTGTTTTTGAAAATGTATCACTTATTGTTACATGGAGGGTAATCAACAAACTTGTGTTGTGTGCTTTTAGAGCTATTTGTTTTGCTTTTACACAGTATACTAGTTTGATGATAGTCACTCTTTCTTTTCGGCTTTTCTTTCCTGTCTCTGTCTCTGTAGATATGGACACTTCCTCGGGTCAAGGCATTCTTTATCCGTTGCACCGTTGTAAAACTCTTCACCTGGTTTGTGGCAACTTTAGCTTTGTGCATTGGAGTATGTTATATTTTAGTTATTGAGAAGATCATTTGCTTAATTTCAATAGTATTGTCAACGGTGAACTTATCCAATATTGTATACAGGTTAGGCATGCCCAAGGGTTTCACAATGTTGAAGGAGACAAGGACCCTAAGGCTTACTTATCTTATGATCTTTTTGATGCAAGCCTGACCCCTGTCGGCTGGAAACAGGTACTTGCTGTGTAATGTAGAATCTCCCAGTTAAGAAAAAAAAATGCTTCAAACTTTCTGTAGAGATTGGCATCAGCGTTATGCCTTAGTATATCTGCAGTTTGTTTCTCATGAGAGAAATTTGTCTGGGTGATCATCGCATTCATTATAGTATAGTTCTCTCTCTAGCTGGTCTTTTCCCTCGATTTTTCAGGTTAATTTTTTATAATCACGGTAGAATATTTGTTGCTTTATTTGACAGGTTGATAATCTGAAAGAGCATGTTAAGGGAAGCCGTCTTTCTGAAAGAATTGAACTAGTTATTGTTTCCCCCTTGTTAAGGTATAGTTTGATTGTAATTTGGGATTCCCATAGTTTTTGTACTAGTTGCATTCTGTCGTCAATATTTTGTTACTTATAGGCGATGTGAATTGAAAGGACAGAATCAAACTCAAATGACCATATGCAAAACAACAAATATTAAATTATTATTAAAGTCTAATGTTTTACTGATTTTCTGGGTTGAATGAAACTCTGAAGTTTCTGCCAATGCCTACTTTATGACTCTTATTGACAAAAATCTAACAGAGCACAAACATTCAGAGAAAATGTCTCATGTTATGTAATCTTTGTGGGATCACACTGAGATTTTCGCAGAATGTTTATTTTTTTGCAAATCCGTAAACAAACAAGAGTGTTCTGCTAGATTTGTTTTCCTTGAAGTTCTGGTAGGGTGAGGGGGTTATCCAAATTACTAGATATTTCATTTCAGGACCATGCAAACAGCAGTTGGAGCCTTTGGTGGTGGGGAATGCACTGATGTGAATGATGCCACTCCTCTTATGAATCACAATGTGGGGAATAGCAGTCGTTCTGCGATTTCTAGTCAGAATTCGCCACCATTTATGGCAGTGGAGCTATGCCGAGAGCATTTGGTATGTGATAAAGATTTTATTGCTTTGGAATATAGAATCTGAGCTATTTTATTAGCTAATTACGTGAATCATCCATTTGTTTTCTTGATTAATCTGGAAAATGATGTCATATCATGTTTGATCATTTAAAGTTTGTATCTTGAATTTAATATAAATCATTATATCAGTTTATTGGGAGCTGCGGTAAGATAATATTTCCCATTCCCTTACTTTAACTCCTTAATCCAATTCATTTGAACAATGGATTGACATGATTGGTTTTCAGAATTCTCGAGGCCAATGGACTTAGTGATGGGTTAGTTATTTGAGAGGGTGGTTAGAGACTTAAAGCTGGCCCAACTTCTACTGTTATCCAAAGATTTTCCTTAATTTCTATCAGTTGGTTTCTATCATGTAGCTAGTAATTAGATTAGGTTATGACGAGTAAAGAGAAGTTTCAAAATTGAATGGATACTATATTTTATTATTTATAAAGGAATGGCTTTGTATTAAACTTAGTTTCTGTGTTATGCTTTTTTTTGGGTAATTTAGGGGGTGCATCCTTGTGATAAGAGAAGGGACATCACTGAGTACAAGAATATGTTTCCAGCAATTGATTTTTCACTGGTAAGCGATCTATTTTGATTATCTCAAAAAGTGGATAAAAGCTAAGGTGTGATTTATATTGGGTTAGACAGGACTCACTCATGCTTCGTATGAACTATGTTTAGGTAGAGTCTGATGACGACATTTGGTGGAAACCTGATATCAGAGAGACAAATGAAGAAGTTGCTGCCAGGGGGCTGAAATTTTTGGAATGGTGAGTGACTAAGTCATGTTTCATTTTGGTGACTACGATTATGCATATTTAATAAGACTGTTATTGAAAAAGAAGTAGGGAGAGCCAAAGGATTGAGCATACTGAATAAAAGGTCCACATTACTATGGTCAGAGATTTAACCTGATATTTTCTAATTGGCTGTAAACATAGACTTTTCTTTTTTTACCATTTTTGCACTTAATTTGATAATGTTAAGACATCCAGACAATGCCTATGCTCTATGGAAACAGATAGTTATATTAGTCTACTATGATTATATCTATTCTATTCATATTTCTGTATTGATCCAGGTTGTGGACACGTAAAGAAAAAGAGATTGCTGTTGTTACTCACAGTGGTTTTCTATTTCATACTCTAAGTGCTTTTGGAAATGATTGTCATCCAAATGTGAAGAGTGAAATATGCACACAGTAAGAATTCATCCGAAAGTTATGCCTTGTCTTTCTATAATGTTAAAAATTGAACCGGCCAGTTCAACTAGTTGAACCTTGAATCCACGCTGTCTATAATTTGATTGTCTCTCTGATTCGATGCATTGTTTGGTATTTCAAAATGTTTTTTATGAATTCAAATTTGGGGATATATGACAGATATTAATAATAAGGTGGCTTTGTAAAGTTTTGCCTTTCTTTTTCAACAGCTTTGCTAACTGTGAGCTGCGTTCAGTGGTTATCATTGATAGAGGGTGAGCACCTTATTTACAGAACAACTTATTCTCAAGCTTCTGCAGAAAATTCAGTTTCTGAGTTTTCAATTTTGCAGGATGATTGGATCAAATGAGTCATCTACCAACTATCCTGGCAAGATTCCAGACGGCCTTGACCTTCCCAGTGATGTTGCTGACGAGAAACATTCTGCGAATGAACCAACAAAGTAACATGATGAGATTTTCTTTAGCTATATGATTTCTGCAAAGAAAGCTAGGCGTCGACTTTTCAAGCTGATGAGGACAACGATTGCTCCAGTTTAACATTCATTAATGGCCATTGATTTTTACATGGAAATATAATAGATATGTTCTTTTACTTTCACAGTTCACCTCAGAAAGAAAGGATCTCTGTGAAAATTGATTCTACTAGCCAAAAAGGTGACCAAATTCAGAAACCATGGTAAAAGTAGTTTTAAAACTGTTACTCATTTGAAATTTGAGTGTGAATCAATTGTTATTTGAAATTTTAGGCTTTGTTTGAAGTGATAGAATGAAATAGAATGAAATCAAACGGAATGGAATAAAATTTTATTGTTTGAATCAACTTAATTTGAATGGAGCCGTCATAAATGAAGATCTATTACATTCTAGTCCATCACTTACTCATTTTTTCTTTTCCTCCAATTTGAGTAGAATGAAAAATTCTCATGTTTCAGTCTAATCCCATTCAACTTCATTTCACCCTGCTTAGTTTTAAGATACTCAAAATATAGTCTTAATGACCGGTCAATATAGACAGCTTAATCTGCAAAATAATACTCCTTCCGTTCCTTTTTAAGTATCGTTTTAGAAGATTTCTTTTATTCTATTTAACTGTCATTTTAATGTATTAAGATTATAATTTATCAATTATACCCTTACTTTTCAATAACTCCGGTTCAAATCACTTTAATTCAAATTATGTGCTAGTAAATGGAAATTAAATTCTAAGTGTACCGATAAGTTCATTTCAATGGACTTAATTGAAGGAAAATTAAATTTAAGTGGAAATTAAATTATAAGTGTACCGATTTTCAAAGGAAAATAATTCTCACGTTCAATAATTCTCACGTTCAATTCTATCAAAGGTGGTAACATCCTGGAAGTTTATTTTTTAATTTTGAAAATAAAAAATAAAAATGAAAGGATAAATAATTAAACAAGCATGAAATGACAAACATACCGGTTGATAGTAATGTTTCTCCACCAGTATGTGAATTCATCTTTGATGAGTTTTTAATTTTGTGAACTTATTTATAGTAGTATGCAGCTAAACATTTTATGAACTTAATTTTTTTTGACGGGAAGCTTAAGTTTTGATCAAATAAATTGGAGGGAAGTTAAATGTTTATCGTTGAAAACTGATTCATTTTTTATTGTTTCTAGAAACCTTTTTCCTTTAGCCTTGCTATGATTACATATTTTAATTATAAAATTAATGTGAATTTCAATTATTTAATTATTTAATAGTAGTTATAGTTTTAAATGATTTAATGATAAACAAGAAATTCTTTTCAGAAAAATATGGAATTAATTATTGGAGAGAGGGAGAATTTATTTAGAAAGAGAAAGTTGATGGTGGATTAAAATGAGGGTAGAATAGAAAAAAATCTCTAACAATCCACTATCTTAGTCGGAGAGTTTTATGCTAAAACGACACTTAAAAAGAAACGGAGAAAATAATAATTTCTTAAACTAAAAGTCAGTTGTCTTTGAATTTATTTATTTATTTCTTTAAATTTAGTATTGCAACTTTAAAGTCAATAATGACCGGTCTCTGTTAGATTTTTGTCAATAAGAGTCACTAAGAGTCTTAATGTCTGGTCAATTTATTTATTTCTTTAAATTTAGTATTGCAACTTTAAAGTTGTCTTTGAATGTAGAGAAAATTTAAGGCAGTATGTAAGTTTTTCATTAATATTTAATGTAGTTGTTTTCTAATGAGATTTAGGCCTCTTTGATAGAATAATAAACAAGATAAGATATGATCACTTTTTGGATCATGCTAACACTTGTTCACGGAACATTCTTTAAAGATTCCAAGTAAAAAATAAAATATGCATTAAATATAAATTGTTAAAAAAGCATATCTTTTAATTTTAGAAAATTTAATTATTTTAATTTTCATTGTATTCATACAAGTAATTTTCAAATAAAATATCTTTTTAAATTCTTAACGAGTATCTTATTTTCCTAAATATTTTTATATCATATTTCAATTTAGTGTTTTAAGAGATAATAAGTGATAGTACTTGTGATAGATGCGGACGCTGACGTGGATGTTGAAGTCTTTGTTCGGTCGTCGAGGAGGATGAGGGGTGTACCTGCAAGGTACTTCGATGTCAAAGTAAGAGCGGACAAAAGAGTATGCAAGTACGAGTAAAAGTGTTGAGGAAGTGAATATTCGATACCTGATCCTCTCATGAGAGGGGGTTTATAAAGAGCCCCCAGCGCTTGGCTATTGGTCCCTATTTTGGGCCTAGATCGTGGATCCCCGAAAATAGGTAACTGCCAGAAATTAGTCGTTGGGACGAACATACCTGGTCGGATGGGATGTGCGTCGGGCATAGGGATATCCGAGCAGGAGTTGTCTTCGTCTGAATCTGGGTGACTCATGCGGGCGTCAGACAGAAGTCTAGAAGGAGCAGAGAAATCCGACCACGGGTAACCATGGTCGACAAGTCCTCCTCGGCTAAGAGACATGGAGCCAGTGAGTCCCTCTAACATTTGGGCTATTGGGTCGTCCTATGAGCAGGGGTGGATTGGGCCATGCCTAGTCATTGGGCTAGTCCGGAACAGGAGCCCCCAGCTCGTTACTTCTGGTTGAAGAAGTGATGACTTAAGGGTGATCGGGTACGTACGGGGTGAAGTTGAGACTTGTGATATGTTTTAGTTACCTAGCTCGGTGTAAATGAACCCGCGTACCCCTGGGCGTTAAAATGTAGTCGTTGGACGAGGATCCCAACAGTTATGATGAGAAGTTACGTCACGCCTGCACCTGGGGAAGCATGTGCATTTAATGTGTAATGATGGCTACTCTACGGTCGTCCCTAGGTAATGAGTGCGCCATTTATAGGTTATAGGTCCCACGTGCTCGTGCACGTGCTGACGGAGGCTATAAATAGGGCGTTGGGACTCAGTTTCATACTTTTCGCTCTTTTTTTTCTGCTCGACGAAGACAAGTCCTCGAGCCCCTTCGCAAACCTGCGTCTGTCGCCGTCTCCAACGAGGACAGTCAATCGACCAAGTGAAAACCTTATAAACTTATAAATTTTTCCATTTACCCATCTGTTTTTCTTTCTGATTTTTGTTGATTACATAAATGCATGTGGTTAGGATAGATTTTAGGGTCAATAGGACCTATAATTTAGACTGTTAGGGTTCCTATACGGCGTCCCCGTTTCTGTATGGTGCTAATGTATGCCAAGTCGTCGTCGTTGCGACACTTAGGATTTTTAGTGACGTTCCTCGTGGCCCTGCATGGAAGCTCCAGTTGAACTTCAACCGGAGTTCTGGGTTTCAGCGTGGAATCACCTGCTAGTTGACGTGAACCGGTAGTTTTGACATCTTAGGATTCTCCCTTCCCCGTATGAATACCTGGTCGTTATGACAACTGTGGACTGTTTTGAATAAGGGTTTACGTCAATGATAACGTCCATGTTCCTCTATGCGCCATTTCACTTGATCAACGGTGGAAGGGTGGATTTGATTTAACTCATCGAATTCACGTTTACTTTCGCTACTTTTCAGGTGTAAAGATGTCCAACGACACGCCTGTCCACATGGACGTCGAAGATCTCTCTAGTGACACAACTTCATCCCCGAATCATTCTGACGAAACGACGTCGGGAAGAAATGCTTCAATGCACAAAGTGTACCTTTACGAGGTCTTTTACGTCTTGCTCGGCAACCTCTACCTTTTTTGGGGACTGCTTCCTCCGGCGTTGTGCTACTGCTCGGACATAGGGGTCTATGGTCAGGTGGTGGCATGTCGTTTTTGAGTCCAACCCCGGCATCTCAGCTGCGCTCCACGCGAACAAATCAGTGTTTTCCCTAAGACACGCTTTCAGCTGTTTCCTCGCAAGGTCCGAGAGGTCGACTCCGATCTTCACTCCTTTGGTAGGGTCTTCTCCCAATGCAAGCAGCTCGAAGTCTCCGTCGAGCACCAAGCGAGTAGACTAAGAAAGCTTTGGGTTAGTTGTGATTTTTCTTCTTCTTCGGTAAACCTGCGATCAAGATCGATCGAATCTACTCAAGGGAGTGGTTTTGGTTCCTCGAAGTTGCAGGGAAGGATGACTTTGGCTTGCTTTGGCTTGACGGTTATGGCGTTGAGCCCTTTGGATGCAGCCTCGAAGCATTGGCGAGCAGCTTCGATGTCCCCGTGGAGAGTGGCTACCTGTTCTTATGAGGTATAATACTTCATCTTTAGGTGCACTGTGGAGGGTACAACAATGAGCTCGGAGAGGGTGGGACGACCTAAGATGCATTTATATAGAGACGGGCAATCAATCACGAGGAACTGCACCTTAATGGCCCTAGCGGTCTCCCCTTCTCCGAAGGTTACAATCATGTCGAAATAACCCCAGGGTCTAGAGACAGTCCCATTGAACCCTTGGAGATCTGATCCCACATAGGATGTCAGATGTGTCTCGTTAAGCTGCAAGGTCACGAAGAGATGGGAATACATGATATCGACGGAGCTTCCCTGGTCGACCAGGATCCTCCGAACATCAAAGTTTGTCATTTGTGTGTGGACGAGCAGGGGAATGCTGGAGTTGGGTGCTCCGCCGAGGAGGTCCTCCTTATAAAAGGAGATGGGCGTTGATCCCCCGTAGGGAGGATCAAGTGTAGAGTTTTGGTTGGAGTTGGTGCTGATTAGTTGATCGAAGCGTCACTTTACTGACCCCATTGTAACTTTTTTGTGCCCGCCCCCTGAGATTACCATTACATAGGGGAAGAGCTCCCACGAGTTGTAGGCGGTGAAATAGGCAGGACCGGTGTATGGTTCGGGGACGTAGAAATCCTCTGGTTGTGTGATGCTAAGGGCAACTTGGAGATTGGCTTCCATGACTAGAGGAGCAGTTTCTTCGACTTTTCGAGCTTCCTGCACCTTCTGTCGGGGAGTCTCCTTCCCCTCAATGAACTGTTTCAGATGACCGTCTCGAATGAGGATTTCGATGTCATCCTTCAGATGGATGCAATCATCGGTATTGTGCTCATGAGACTTGTGAAACCGACAGTACTTCGTCTTCTCCATATTTGGCTTGGTCGGCAATTGCTTTGGAAACCTGACGTCGGCCTAGCGGAACTCAGAGTTAGCACATTCGGACATGATTTTCTCCCTCGTCGCCATGAGGGGCATGTAATCGTGAAACTTCCCGACTGGGTCTTTATTCTCCCACGGTTCACGAGAGTGGTCTTCCTTCGTTTTTCACCTCCCCGACGGGATGTCGAGGAGTCTTCATGTTTACATGATTTGGTGTCTTCGTGATGCCTAGTATGCCTAGGAGTCTTCATGTTTTTCTCCTTGTATTGGATGTATGTTTATGCTTTGAGGAGAAAAGCATAAAGTTTGGCGGGTGTCTCAATGCCCACGGCCCTCCTGAAATCACTATAGGGACGGAGCCCCCGCTCAATAAGATAGTTTTTTATGTCGTCTGTGGCTGAGACTTGGACGACTTCTTTATTGAATCTCTCGATTTATGCGCACAGGGGTTAATACTTGCCCTAGATGATTGCCTCCAAAGAGACCTCAGTCTTCGGATGACGTCGTTAAGCTGTGAAGTGTCGGGAAAATGTTCTCCCGAGCTGTCTCTAGGACGTAATAAATTCATGAGGAAGGCTCGTGTACTGATGTGTGTTTTTCGCATGTGTACGAACACGTCAGAGTAATATAAAAGATTGTTGAATCCACAAAGACCAAGTGTCAATCTATCATTATCTGTTGTTATGGTGTGTATCTAAGGCAATTGAAAATAATGGTTTTAAAGAGTGTGCACTGATAAATAAAATAGTAAATTTAATTAATTGATAAAGACAGGTTTGAATGCAATTCACATAACCAATTGATAATCCAGTACTTGTTAATAGAACTACTTATGGGCAATGTTTTCTACTTTGAAAAGAACTAATTTAACGGGAATTGTCGCTTAGGTGTAGTTCACTTGCTCAGAGCTGGTCTCATTTAACAAATTGCATTCTGCGGATTGGTGTCTTTGCGTCCCACATATCTCATAATTCGACGAAACTGCAGCTACAGTATTCAAGGTTGTACACATATGTTCGACTCTAAGGGCCAACGCGTCCATTTTAGCTTGCATCATGTCTATAGGGCTTAACTCATGTATTCCTCATTGGGCTTCCTTCTTTTCCACTGTTGCTCTTTCTACTCCCCATGATTTATGGTTTTGGGCCATATCTTCGATAAGGGCACTAACTTCAGGGTAAGGTTTCTTCATCAGTGCGCCACCAACGGCAACGTCGATGGTTATCTTAGTGTTATATTGAAGTCCATTATAAAAGGTTTTAATGATTAGCCAGTTCTCTAAACCATGATGTGGGCATGCTCTTAATAGCTCTTTATATCTCTCCCAGGCTTCGAACAACGATTCTCCTTGGTTTTGGGTAAATCTGGTTATTTGGTTTCGAAGAACAGCGGTCTTACTCGGGGGAAAATATCTAGCAAGGAATACTTTTCTAAGGTCTTCCCATGTTGTTATGGAATTGGGTGGAAGGGAATCTAACCATGATAGGGATTTATCTTTGAGGGAAAAGGGAAATAATCTTAAGAGGATCGCCTCAGGAGGAGCTCCATTGGTTTTAAAGGTGTCTGCTAACTGGAGAAAGTTTTTTAAATGTTGATTTGGGTTCTCGATAGCAAGACCTGCGAATTGTCTCTACTGCACTAATTGTAGCAGGGATGGTTTAAGTTCAAAGTTATTAGCTGGGATAACGGGGTTTACTATACTGGAACTAGGTTCCTCGTTTGATGGTTGGGCGAAGTCCTTAAGAGGTCTTTGGTTTTGATCTTTGGCCATAACTCTCCTAATTCTATGGAAAAATAAATGTGCGCAAGTGTAACGTTCAGGTTCAACTAGAGGGTCTACTAAGCTTCCGGCACTGCGAGTTTTTCGCATTGACCGGAAGGTAACAACCTTAGTCTAATCGGTATAACTACAGGGTATGAAATTTGATGAAATTGGTCCCCGGCAACGGCGCCAAAAACTTGATGCGTGTTTTTCGCAAGTGTACAAACACGTCAGAGTAATATAAAAGATTGTCGAATCCACAGAGACCAAGTGTCAATCTATCGTTATCTGTTGTTATGGTGTGTATCTAAGGCAATTGAAAATAATGGTTTTAAAGAGTGAGCAATGATAAATAAAATAGTAAATTTAATTAATTGATAAAGACAGGTTCGAATGCAATTCACATAACTAATTGATAATCCAGTTCTTGTTAATAGAACTACTTATGGGCAATGTTTTCCACTTTGAAAAGAACTAATGTAACGGGAACTGTCGCTTTTGCATATTCAGAACCGAGTTGCACTCCCTAACCAACCCCTCCTATTGTCACGGATAAGAAGGTGCGTACTGCGTTAGAGTAGTGAACCTATTTTTAAGAAATATAGTATCTTAACTAAGTTGAAAAGTATTTTGACCTGGATTTCTTAGCAAAAAGAGGTTCTTATGAACCAGACTCTAAACTTCTTAACGCGTCCGAAAATAGTTTTAAAATCTCTTTTCTTTTTAATCTAAAAACACCTAATGAACTAGACAAAGCGCTTTTGGCTGTTTTTGAAATAGTTAAAAACAATTAAGTTAAATAGGCGTTGGACGGCTTTCGATCTTATCCAACGGAACTTTAAAGAACATTAAACTTATATTGAAAGTTAAAATAGCCCTTAAAAATTTCTACGAACAGTTGAACGGATTACCGGTTCAATTATGATCCTTACATTCTAACCTTTATAAAATTAGTTAGACATGGCAAAGTAAGAGTTCATTTTATTATTTTTCATAAAAGTATTTAGTGCGAGTGTGAAAAGTAAATAAAATTAGTGTGAGTGCGGATAATAAATAAAGTAAAGCGAGTGCGAGAAATAAAGAAAGTAAAGCGAGTGCGAGAAATAAATGAAAGTAAAGCGAGTGCGGGTAATAAAGAAAGTAAAGCGAGTGCGGAAATAAAATAAAGTAAAGCAATGCGGAAAGTAAATAAAATAAAGCGAGTGCGGAAAAATAAAATACGAACTGGAATTAAAATGGTGGCATGATTAACTTCCTCCCAGAGTGCTCCAAGACTCGATCACACAGACGTATACAGACTCGATCACTCAATTGTAGTAACACCTCGATGTGAAGTGATTACTACTTTAAAACTGATATATGCCTAAGAGATTCTAAGTTTGGATGATAAAAAAGAAATTCTAACGTCCTATTTATAGGCAAACTTTAAATGGGTAAAAACCAGGATGCCCCTCCACTAAAAAGTGGAGGGAAAGGTTTTTGCCTTGTGGCACCCGCCACAGGCTCATGGCGCCCGCCATGGGTGTAAAATGGTGAAGAAAGTGGGGATCGTGGACTCTTGGCAGTTGTGGAGTGGTCTTGAGACGTGGCCACGTCATGGCTGACCCCATGGCGCCAACCACAGTGGGTGTCGTAAGTGCAAAATGCTGAATTTCTTGATTTTTATTCTTTCCAGCTCCTTTTTCGCTCCTTTTCTCGATTTAGCCCCCGATTACCTTAAAAACCTGAAAAATAAGAAGAAAAAAAAGTAATAACATAACAAAATAGCAATAAAGACCTAGAATGCATGCGAAATCGGAGTCAGAAATACGATGAAATTTAGTGTTATCAAATCCTCCCACACTTAGACTTTTGCTTGTCCTCAAGCAAACATTTAAAGCTCAACGAAGAAAACTGGTGTCAACACGTGATTTGGGCTTAAAGGGCTTCTAAGTTCAAGTCAGGATGCAGTGACAGGTACTAACTAAGTGAACCAAGGGTATTATAATAACACGGACATAAACCTCAATCCTATATTAACCAACCCATATCATCCCACAATACCTAGGCCTACCTTTTCATCTCTTTTTGGGTCCCTTTCATTCAGGCGTAATCACATTAAGCACATTATCCGTACATGCTTCATAGTAGAGTGACCAGTTAGTGATTCTGATCCAAAACATAGGGTTTCTGGCACATAAGCATGTGTAAACCCTTTTTTTATTTGACCTAAATGTAGTTGCGGGGGATCGGATCGTAATCCGCCCTACCAAGTTCAGTGCCAGATACCTCTGAACAAACTAACAATAGGTGACTGCAATTTTTTCTTTTTGCGGCAAGAATTTTTTTCTCTTTTTGGTTTAAATGACTTTGTGAGGGTCACTTATCCCAGAGTTTGCCTTTTTCTCTTTTTTATTAGCACTGGATCATTCACTTATGTTCATCTGCCCCCTACGTAGAGTATGCTTAGGCCGGAGCTGACTGCTAGAATAAACTACTTAGGATAATTTTTTGAATGATAATAAAGGCCATGGTATGCGGGGTTTAGGAGTGATTCTTATATTCACGAAGTCTATAGTGCTAAAACGATACTGATGTTTCAAAAAGTTCACCTAAGTCACCACATCCTAATCCAAACCTGTCTTAAAGCCCAAAAAACATGTGAAACAACATTGTTTTCTTTTGAATTTTTTTTTGGTAAGGCTAAGGAAATGGGGAAAATAACAAAAAGCAAATAAATAACTAAAAAAAGGGAAATAACAGAAAGCAATAAAATCCCCTCCCACACTTAAATCGAACATTGTCCCCAATGTTTCGAAATAAGATAAGGAGAGTAACCTGGAAAACTACTGCAGAGGACCACTGGTGCCCTCGCCGTCCTGCTGTGATGGTCTGGAACGACGGGATCTACTGCGTTGCTGGTCCCTCTGGTCAAGTCGTGCCGATAAAGCAGCCTGGGCACTCCGGACCTCTCGAAGGTTACCTAGGATGGAACCCTGAGTGGCCTCCATAAGCTGGTAGTGTCGGTGGTTGACTTCTCGTTGGCGGGCCTGCTCTGGTGTGATATCGGTCAAGGTGCGTCAAACGTTCCCGTAGGCACGATCTCAAACCAATCACGATTGTTTCATGTAGCTCATGTTGTCCGCCAGTTGTTGTGAAATGGTAGAGAGTAGGTCGTCTCGCCTTTCCTCTCTAGCCGTTATATCACGCCACATCTTCTCAGTGATATAGAATCCAGGAGTAGCACCTGCAACAGGGTTAGAGGAAGATGGTGCGGTGTGTGACTGTGAAGGATGATGGGGGGACACGTGAGGTACGGGAGAATGCTCTCTCTGATCATATTCTTCATCAGTGTCATGTCCCTCCCCATCAGGAATATTAAAAGGAAGTGGACCCAAAACAGGTGGAGCATTCAAATCATAGGTCCAGTTCCTTTCATTACGTACATCGGTACGTTTACTGCAAGGTAAAGCAACAGATGGGATAGCTACCCCATGAACCATCAACTCATAACCACACGCTCTCCTCGTTCGGCACAATTTCATGTCTTTTAGAAATTTTAAGTTAATTGTGCAAGGAGGTAGGGGTTCAAGTGTAGTTATCTCATTGCTCAGGTTAAGGGCCCGAGCAATAGACGTAACAAGTCCTCCAATAACAATCGGTCATGTTTTATTAACAGTTAAAGCCACGTGTGCAAGCGTAAACGGGACCGGATTGATATGACTATTTGTGAGGCTTCCTTGCAAAAATAGAAGCTCTTTAGCGTTTACCTTATTTCGACTCTCCCGGCCAAAAATAGTACATGCCAAAAGATATCTGAAAACTCTTATTGTCGGGTTATGGATGGTCGATGCAAGTATTCCTTCAAAAGAATTTATTGAAGTACTTGACAGCCTCTACCAGAAGGAAAATACTTCGGCCGACCATTCCGAATCCAAAGGTGCCTCACATATAGCACCCTCCCAATGAGGGATTCCTAACAAGCCTGTTAGTTTGCCGGTACTGTATTCGTATTCAATTCCAAACAGTTTAAAATTAACAATACTGAATGTGCTAGCAGTGTTAGGACTGACAGTATATATTAACGAACTCAAAAATTCAATTGTCAGCCTCTCAAAGGTGGGTTCTTGATTCACAAAAATATTATGCAAGCCTAGAAAATCTAATAAATGAAAAACACTATGATACATACCCAAAGAGTACAGACAGTTATCATCTACGTACCTAGTCGAGAGAATTTCTCGACTCTGAAGCCTTTGAATGATATTTCTCTGCCTATCTCCCGGTTTTCCATCGCGAAGAATATATCCGTTGAACTCCATTGTTGTTTCTCCTTGAGAAGTTAAATATGGTGAAGAGTGGTTTATGTAGGAAATGGTAAAGATTGGATTTTTATGGTTTGTAGTGAATGGAAATAAAAATGGATTTTGGATGGGTTTTATAAATGGTGAATGTATGAGAATGGTGGGAGCTTTAATGGGGTTCAATGGGGTTTTTGGAAGATGGAAAATGGGTTTTGGAAGTTTGAAAGTGTGAAAATGGTGGGGGAGATGAATCTGCCCCGAAATAAGGTGGAATGGCGTGGCGGGCGCCATAGGGCTATGGCCGGCACCATATGGCTATTTTTCCTTTGGGCCAAAACTTTTCTTAATCCCCCAAGTGGGCTTCGCGTACCTTTTGTCTTCAGGGGGTCCGGATAGCGTTTTCTTCTTTCTTCCAAGTCACAAAGCTTGCATACCTTGAACAAATATTAAACATAGCGAAAAATATTTTTTTTTGGATTAATATTTTTTGTTATTAGACACATATACATATAAAATAAATGCTCATGCATATAATAAGGCATATATATAAATGATTGTCAACAAAAATACATGGAAACTGTAGCATATGAGATCAAATAAAATATGTCTGGAGATGCGAGATATAAAATAAAATAAAGCATGAAATATTAAATACTAGAGCAATAAAGTCAGTGTAAAACGATCATGTGGTAGGCTTCTCTGCCTGGTTCGATCCACGAATCTCAGCAATCTCTCTCTGAAGCTCTCCAATCTCCTAATATAGAGCATATGCCTCTGTGGCATGGGTGAGATCAGATACCTCAATCTATAATGCCAAGTCCGCTACTTCTTGTTTGAGTCGGGCAATCTCCCTATGGAGCTCATAAATCTGGGTATGTAGATCAGGCGGATGCAAAGACATATTGTTAGATATAACAGTGATTCGGGGAGAAGGAGGTGTTGGAGTGTACTCAGCGGCGGGAGGTGATTTTGGCTCTTCGATAGTCTCTCCATAACCCTCTAAAGCATAACTCCAATTAGCAGGGTCGTGGACACTGGTCATCAGCGGGTCAGATAATGTAAAGTAATGTATCACTTCGCCATCAATTAGTAATCTAAACATGTTGGGCTCAAAAGAGGCCCTCCTTATCAATCCTCTGTCAAGACAAAAGTCAACATCCATGGTGGTGTAGCTACAGAAGGTCCTGAGATGTAATATTTTGCGGGATAAACCCAATGCAGTAGAAATCTATATAACAATCCCACCGACATGTATAATTCCTACAGATGACCTGGCGACACAGGCAAGGCCCTTCAACAGAAAGTTGTCGTAAGCAACTGGGCGTGACTGAGTCGCACAAAACAACAGGAAAATCTCCTGCTCACTCAGCAGAGTCTCTGTATCTGGAAAACCGAGGAAAGAGTGTGCTAGAATCATCTGGAAGTACCTTAATGCAGGGTTGTGGATGACCTAAGAAAACTGAGTGGAAGGATATTGGCTCCCTCCACCAGAGATGTTACTCCAAAACTTCTTCATTTCTCTGCTCATAAAGTACCCCATCGGTGTCTCTGGAATAGCATCAGGAGTAGTCTGAAAACCTAGTAAATCACCAAACTCTTTGTGAGAGAAAGAGTATTCAGTCCTGAACAACCTGAAAACAACATGTCCATCTGGTCAAGCCCATGGGTCATGAATAAACGAGCTGGGGAACTCTGGAGTCAAGTTCCTGTAAGTATTGTTTATGTCGTCGAACTGGTCCCACTGGAGTTGGTGGCATAAGAATCTGACGCTTGGCTCCATCTCCAAGGCATCCATGCAATCTTGGTCTGGGTACCGTGTAGGTGCCATAGGGCGTCTCATGTGGACATAGTAACGCTCTCTCTGTGCGTCGTCTCTGAAGGCCACGTACATGTCATCGGGATTCTGCATTTTGCACAAGGTTAGCAAAAACGGTCCTAAAATCACATAAAACATTCAATCGTTAGTCCTGACAAAATAATAAAGGAAACAAATTAAAGTACAGTAAAAATAAATAAAAGTAAGATAAGAAAACCATGGGTTGCCTCCCATGCAGCGCTTGTTTAACGTCGTTAGCTCGACGACCGGATTTTACACATCATTCGAAGGATTTGGTGGATCACTTAGAGTATGGCTGGAGTATGTTGTTGGAATATCGCCTCCTTCGTAGGGCTTCAGTCTCTGTCCATTGACGATGAACGGTTTACATGTCTGGTTCTTGATTTCAATAGCTCCAGATCTTAGAATCTTAGATACTTCGAAAGGGCCAGTCCATCTTGAACGAAGCTTTCCTGGAAAAAGTCGTAACCTAGAATCGAACAGAAGAACATGATCGCCTATTTTGAAGTATTTTCTTATGATTCTCTTGTCATTCCAAGCTTTTGTTCTTTCTTTGTATATAATGGCATTTTCGTAGGCTGATTGTCTGAGCTCTTCTAATTTGTGGATATCAAGGATACGTTTTTCACCAGCAGTTAGGTAATCCAAATTCAAAGTTTTAAGGGCCCAATAGGCTTTATTCTCTAACTCAAAAGGTAAGTGACATGATTTTCCATAGACTAGATGATAAGGGTTTGTTCCTATAGGGGTTTTGAAAGCGGTTCTATAGGCCCATAATGCTTCTTGAAGTTTCTGCGACCAATATTTTCTAGATATAGAGACAGTCTTCTCAAGAATTTGTTGATCTCTCTATTAGATACTTCCACTTGTCCATTAGTTTGTGGGTGGTATGGTGTTGCTACTCTATGCTTAACTCCATATTTGCTTAAAAGTTTACCAAATATTCTCGATATGAAGTGCGATCCTCCATCACTTATGACTAAACGGGGTGTTCCAAATCTGGGAAATATATAATTTTTAAACAATTTGATGACTACTCTGGTGTCATTCGTGGGTGCGGCGATAGCTTCAATCCACTTAGACACATAGTCAACAGTTACTAAGATATACTGGTTTCCTAAAGATGGTGGGAACGGTTTCATAAAGTCTATACCCCATACGTCGAAGAGTTCTACTTCTTGGATATTTCTTATAGGCATTTCATTACGTCTTGAAATATTCCTGGTTCATTGGCATTTGTCACATTTGATAATGAAAGCATGGACATCACGCCACATGGTGAGCCAGAATAGGCCAGCTTGAAGAATCTTGGCATAGGTCTTAGATGTGCTCGCATGTCCACCATAGGGTGCAAAGTGACAATGCTCGATTATATTATGTACCTCCTCTTCCGGGACGCAACGGCGGAAAATGCCATCTTTACCTCTCTTGAAAAGAAATGGTTCGTCCCAATAGAAGTTTCTCACATCACTGTAGAACTTCTTCTTCCAGTGGTAATTTAGGTTGGGGGTATGATGTCAGCGGCTAGGTAATTAACAAAGTCTGCATAACAAGGCACATTAATTATGGCTAAGGATTTTTGAGAATGCTCATGTAGGTCTGGGTTATCGTCTTCAATGGTTTCTAGTTTGGCTAGCAGTCTATCATAGGCAAAATCGTCATTTATGGGTACTGAGTCTGGTTCAGGTATTCTAGCCTAGAAAGGTTATCATCTATTACATTATCTGTGCCTTTCTTATCACGGATATCTAAATCAAATTCTTATAGTAACAGAATCCATTGAAGTAACCTAGGTTTGGCATCCTTTTTACTTAGTAAGTAACGAATGGCAACATGGTCGGTGTAAACTATAATTTTGGCTCCTACTAGATAAGATCTAAATTTGTCTATGGAGAAAACTACAACTAGGAGCTCTTTTTCAGTTGTTGCGTAGTTAAGCTGGGTAGCGTCTCGGGTTCTACTGGCATAATAAATTACGTGTAACTTTTTATCTTTTTTCTGACCTAGAATGGCTCCAACAGCATAGTCACTAGCGTCACACATTATCTCAAACGGTTCTGACCAATCAGGGGGTTTCATTATAGGTGCTGAAATCAAAGCTTGCTTCAAGAGATTAAACGCTTCATTACATTTCTCATCAAAGATGAATTCAACATCTTTCATTAAAAGGCCAGTTAAGGGCTTTGTTATTTTGGAGAAGTCCTTGATAAAACATCGGTAGAATCCGGCATGTCCAAGAAAACTTCTTATCTCCCTGATAGTCTTTAGTGATTTTAGATTCTCTATGACTTCTATTTTGGCTTTGTCTACCTCTATACCTTTTTCGGAAACTATATGTCCTAAAACAATCCCTTCGGTAACCATGAAATGACACTTCTCCCAATTTAGCACAAGGTTTACCTCCAAACATCTTTCCAGGATTTTCTCAAGGTTGATAAGACAATTTTTGAAATCAAATGCACAAACTGAGAAATCCTCCATAAATACTTCCATGATTCCATCTAGATAGTTGTCACACCTCGAAAATTACGACCTCGCGATAAAAAATATACCGCGGAAAAAAATTAAAACAACAGAGTCGCCACCGAACTTATTTTATTCCAATTAAGGAAAAGGAAAATATCGAGAAACCTTTTGGAAAAAAACGGATGGATAGAACAAGGTCTTTGAAACCAGATTCTAAGTTCGGGAGTCGATTCCGTAAGGGGAAGGTATTAGCACCCCTTACGACCGTTGTACTCAACGGGAACCTCTTAGTTTGACTTGCGATCTAATGTTGACTTATGCTTTCTGTTTTCTTCGAATAATAAAATAAATGCGAAAGATTCTAATATAAGGTTAATAGGAGAAATGGATTATTTTGTTCCTAGGGTGCTCGACAAGGAGTAAGATCCGTGTGCCTACGTATTCCCTTGTGCAATGGGAAAGTCAGAGCTTCGTAGTTCGTGATTCTAAGGTTGATCGGTTTGGTTGTTTTAATGAACGATTATTTAGACCGCATTCTAACTGCTAAGCGTTGGCTTATCTGCTCGCGATAGGAGGCTGAAGTGCTAGCTTGTTTTGCAAATATAGAAAGGATTTAAACAGTTCTTCTTTAAAAGATGTTTGATATGATTAGGGTTTTTAAGAATGAAAGGGTAAATAAACTGCGTCCTGAGGGGCAGGCCTCAGGAGAGTTTATTCGAGAATTTGAGGAATGCGAGACTCCAGAATTCAATTCTTTCATTATTTGATGTGTCGATTAAATGTTTTAATTACGGAAAGTCGAATGAACAACGTCCCGCGGGGCGAGCCTCAGGAGTGTTCATTCAAGAATTCGAGGAATGCGAGACTCCAGAATTCAGTTATTCCGTTACTTTGATTATAAAAATATTTGAATGTCGAGTTCGGAAAAAATTGATGGCGAGGCACGATGCGCTCGGCTTACATGGTTTGCGAATCGATTAAAACAACAAATTATGAGAATCATAAATAAGTGAATTAAATTGAAATGTAAAAAATTAAATTGCAATAAGGTTATAAAATACAAATAATTGAATTAAATCGACAATAAATTTAATAATATGTTTAATAATCGAAATGATATGATAAAAATAAAAACTAAATTAAATTTGTTTTGTTATAATTGAATAATATAATAAATTAAATAAAAGGCCTCATATTAATTAAATTCTCCAATTTAAGATATTGGAAATAATTTAATAATTTTTTATATCATTGGTCCATATATATAAAAGAACTAAAGAGAGCAAATCATAAGATAATGAACAATGACTTTCTAAAGAAAATAGATCATAAACTTTAAATCATGATAATCAAATAAGAATACTAATAGAAAATAAACAAACAAAAAAACTTTAAATAAAATTTAAAACAAAAGAAATTTAAAGACCAGGGGTGTTTTCCGTATGATGTAAAGTGGCATAGCAACATCATTCACATAGTCCAGCAACAACATAACATGTTTTCCTTATAAAAATAAAAATAAAAAAAAAACAAAATAAATAAAACTTGAAAGGAGAGGATAAGGCGCAAGATTAGTGTGTGGGGTGAGCAGTGAGAAACAGATGGGCTCACTCAAAGGCTTACAGAGCCCAACAATCAAGTGATAAGATTTTATTAAAAAAAAATAGTTAATGAAGATAAATAAAAAAAAAAGCAGAGACAAGTTCCACATCTTCCTTGTTGTAAAGAAAATTCAAGAAACAAACCATGAGAAACAAAACATTATCACAAAATGACCCGGAAAAAAAAACGGCACCGACCCTTGTTTCGATCATTTCGCACGGCCTCTCTCACTCTCGTTCTCTCGCCTCCGTCCGAATCTCAGGTCTCACATTGTTTTGCTTCTCGGTTCGATTTCGTTGCTCGCGGATGGTGTTGTTTTGTGTTGCGGTGATGTTCGATTGGATCGCGCGGCGATTTCCAGCAGTGATATTGGTTTGCTCGGGTTCCAAGGTTTGAGCGTTCGTGGAGTCCAACGGTTTTTTTTGCTCACGGTTTCGGTGTGTTTCAAGGTTGGGGTTCGGTTTTGAGCGGTGACGGTTTGCCGGTTTTGTGTTTTCAGATTTTTGGAGGGTAGCTGTGGTTGTTTTCCGCGGTGGCTTTGGGGTGGTTTGATGATGAGTTATAAGGTTGGTATTATGTGGTGCAGATTAGAGGTTTTGGAGCAACCTGATGGAAAACGGATTTGGTTGTGGTGATAAAGAAGAGTGTTTGAAGGTTTACAGTGAATGGTGATGCAATGATAAAGAAAAATGGTGGAATTATGAAGGTGATGATTTATGTGAATGAAGCTTCTATTATGTGTATGGTTTTTTTATATTTCTAAATGTTGAAGCTTGATTCTCCTTACTCTTTTTTTGCAGAGTTTCCTTTTTTTTTCAGCCCCCTTTTGCAGTGTGTTTTTATAGAGATTGAGGTGAGGGTATTAGAGGCAATCTTGAGGAGAAATAATAAAAGGAATCTTTCGTTTTTTTTGTGAGTTGGTGTGTGAAAATAGTTACTGAGCTGTATTTGTTGCTGAGAAATTTGTTGTTAGTGGGTGGAAAAAAAGTTTGTGCGGATTGTGTAGTATTTTGCTGTATGTAATGTGGCATGAATAAGTGGGGTAACGTGTATGATGAGAATTCTGGCAGTGAGTTGTTTTTTGGTTTTGCTAACAGTAAGACTTAGAAAACAAATAAATAAAAAAAGCTAATAATAATATTAAAAAAACTATAATAATAATAATAATGGATAATAAAAGTAATAAACATAAATGGTGATAATAGCTAAAATAGGAAATTAAAATGAAAATAATAAGGATAATAATGAAAATAATTATAATAATAATAATGAAAAATACTAATGATGATAGTAATAAGATGAGAAAAATATTTTTTTGTATTTTATAAATGGACTTAAAAATGATTTAAAATGAAAATATAACAAAGAAAATGGGATGGATTTATGGACTAAATGGTTGTAAATGAATTTAAATAAAAATTAAAAGGGAAATGGATTTTTGTAGTTGATTTTTTGTGTGTGATGGAAAATGATAAATAGGAAATGAAAGTGATAATTGGACAAATGACCTATACACAAATCACTGATTTTTAAAGTAACAACGCACAAGAACTTGACCTGACGATTTTAAATAAACACCGACTTTTCGCACAGAAGGAAATGACCTATTTTTTGGATTTTTAAATAAGGGTTAATAAACAAAAAAAATGGTGGGAGGACAAATTTGGGGTATGACAGTTGCCCCTATCGAATTGGCTTAGACCGAGTAGGATGAACTGGATCGCGTTCAATCTTTCAAGGTATAAGGTAATTAGATATTAACAGACTCCAAATTTGTCCAATAAAAGAAAGTGATTGTGCAAAGATAAAAGCTAAATGACTGAAGACTGGAAAAACGGGTGACACAGCGAAGAAATAAGTTGACAAAACAAATCATTTATCACCGAGCGGATGATAAAGCGAATGACTGAAAAATAAAATCACTTATCACCAGAAGATGATAAGGAAAATGACTGAAAATAAAATCACTTATCACCAGAGGATGATAAGGCAAACGACTGAAAATAAAATCACTTATCACCAGAGGATGATAAGGCAAACGACTGAAAATGAAATCACTTATCACCAGAGGATGATAAGGTAAACGACTGAAAATGAAATCACTTATCATCAGAGGATGATAAGGAAAATGACTGAAAATAAAATCACTTATCACCAGAGGATGATAAGGCAAATGACTGAAAATAAAATCAATTATCACCAGAGGATGATAAGGCAAATAATTGAAAATAAAATCACTTATCACCAGAGGATGATATGGCGAAAGACTGAAAATAAAATCACTTATCACCCGAGGATGATAAGGCAACTGACTGAAAATAAAATCACTTATCACCAGAGGATGATAAGGCAACTGACTGAAAATAAAATCACTTATCACCAGAAGATGATAAGGCAAAAGACTGAAAATAAAATCATTTATCACCAGAGGATGATAAGGCAACTGACTGAAAATAAAATCACTTATCACCAGAAGATGATAAGGCAAAAGACTGAAAATAAAATCACTTATCACCAGAGGATGATAAGGCAAATGAAATTTAAATGCGACACCGTTACTAAAGGGAAAACCGAGTGGCTGGAAATTAAAATAGTTAAAGAGAAAAGATTCAATGGGGAATGGCCACTGAATCCGCTGACGAGATGCCTGGAATCTTCGATTGATCCTAGATCTTGACTTCTGCTGGAGAAAGGCCTGGAATCTTAGGTTGATCCTGGATCCTGAACTATGCAACTATGTTTGTTTGTTTTTGAAATGGTATTCTATAAGGATGGAGATACGATGCAAGCGTTTATGCATTGCTGAAAGTTAAAACGTTGGGAGTATGAAAAGTTGATTTATTTAGGTATGCATATGACGCGTATGCCGTAAATGATTGATGTAAATAATGCATAATGATGCATATGAGGTGATTGGAAAATGAAAGGTGCCAGCTTGGTGGACTTCTGGTCTGGTAGTTGCCAATAATGATTGGACTTTGGGCGGGTGGATGGTTTGATTCCCCGACATTCGATCTTCGACAATTGTAAGATCAAAAGATGGATCTGTATGCTCCAAGTTTTGGTTACTTGCTAATGAGCGGAGCGACTTAAATGAAGCATGAGAACTGATTTGCTTTGAATGATTGCCAACGTCCAGCAAAATCTGCTTGTTCAGCTGGGGAGTAGAGATAGGAAGATTTGCTCCTTGTTTGGTTGCCCCTACCTGTAGGGTATTTGAAATAAATCTGGTGGGGAGTTTTGAGAACGACCATGACATGATTTGCCCCCGGTCTGGATTTGGTAGGTGTTTGCCCCTGATTGAGCCTTTGAAGGTGATCTTGCCCCTGATTGAGCTGTTAAGAATGATTTTTTCCCTGATTAATGGACCTTGAGATAAATTTCCCCTAATTGCGATGTTGAAAATGCTTTGTCCCTGATTGGACTGTTGAGGTAGTCTTGATTCATGTTGGCATCAATGAAGTTCAAATTTCTCTTTTGATTGCCTCTTGTTGGGATTGCACTGATGTCAATCACTGAATTACAATTAAATTATTCATACACAAATGGTAGTGTTAATGTAACGTTCATGCGAGTTTTGAAAAAGTCAATTTATTTGAATATCGTGATAGTGTGACGAATGGACCGTTGGTCCAAACGTGGTGCTGATTTAGAAAGTGCGTAAAAGATGCAGCAAGAATAATGTGCAATCGAGATTGAAGATTAGCAAATATATGGGAGTCAGTTTACGCAACTTTGTTGGTAGCATGCTTTCAGAATAAACCGTGCCTCAATTAGGACTTTTGAGGGTTGTAACGTAGTCTGGTTAATGGTTTGAGAAACAGAGATATAAGGCTCAAATTTTGATTTGTACCCATCCCTTCTTCGTAATGTTCTCCAGTCCTACGTTCAGTTAACTCTACATATGTATTTGTATTGACTTTGTAAGAGTGAAGATAAATCTTTAATGTTTGCTTGAAGTGGTAGTCATCTTATTTTGCTGGTGACCCTTTGATTATTGATTTTGTGGTCACTGATATTTGTTTTGCTTTTGCTGAGGATTTGAGTTCCTCTTTTGATTTTTTTTTTCCAACTAAGTCTCCCTTAGGGTGCTCAACTTAGTGATTTTTCTATTTTTTTTTTGTATTTTGTTGAATGTTGTGACTGCCAAGTCATTTGTTGATGGTCTTTCGACAGGATGTCTCATCTCGTAATTTGAAGGTGTAGTCAGGCTAACTGAACAACTACCCTGCCCCGGGTTAAATGTAAGGGTTGTATCCGAAAGAAACTCCTACTTCTAGGCTCTAAGTGGTTGACTAGGGATTAACTCCTTGTATCTCCAGTGTTTGGGGATTTGAACAAATGCATGTACATCATTGACGAGGTTTTATCTGAAAGCATACCGCAAAAATTATGGGTATTTCGTTTTCATCATCCTCCCTCAAATATTTCCTAAAGTGAAGTGAGAGAAATTTTTTTGTGATTTTTGTGATAAATGATAAATAATGAGCGAATGCGAATAGATTAATTCAAAACATGCATAAACATAATATTAACAAAACCAAATACGAATAACAATGTTTAGAGCAAATAGTACTTAAACAAACAATACAAAATAACAGGAATGCGGAAATGATAAATGGCACTGGGTGCTTTGATTTAAGGAATGAACTTCTCTTGATTGAATGCTTCAAAATTGGTGACTACTCAGCTTGGTCTTCAACAACCCCTTCAAATGTCTTCACTTGTTGGCGTCGTGCGGAGGCATTGGATTATTCTGGACATTTGGATTTCTCGCAGTGAGGGTGAGATCCTTAGAGTTGATCATATCTTGAACTTTGTGTTTGAAGGCATGGCAGTTCTCGATTGTGTGACCTGGTGCGCCTTTGTGATACTCACAGCGAGCATTGGCATCAAAGTTTCGGGCGTTACCAGCCTGAGGTGGCATATCCTTCAAAATAAGAGATCCTTTCGCCATCAGCCCATTAAAGATTTCGGAATATGTCATAGGCAGGGGATCAATGTGTCTATCATATCCTCTTTGTTGATATGGTGGGCACTGTTGAGGAGCGCGATGTTGTTGTTGACTAGGTCGTTGTGGGTAGGCTGGTTGCTGGTATGGATTGGGTGCAAATTGCGCAGCAGCGACCATAGGATATGGACGTGGTTGATAAGCCATCTGAAGAGAAAATGGCGCTTGAATGGCCTGCTGATAAGGCAATGGAGGAATTGGTTGATATGGCACAGGAGCATATTGTGCAGCAGCAACATACGGGTACTGATAGTAGGGAATTGGAGTAGGTGCACTCTGTTGCGGATTCCCACTTGCAGCAGAAATGGCATTCGTTTCGCCTTTCTTGTACCTATTGAAAGGCTTCTTGGTTCCATATTAGCTGCTAGAACCTCCTTGAATCTTTCCACTTTTCAAACCTTCTTCAATTCTTTCTCCGACCATCACCATGTCTGAAAATCCAGAAGATACGTTGCTGATCAGCTTCTCGTAGTATTTCCCTTGTAAGGTACCCATGAAGATGTCGATCAATTCACGGTCAACCAATGGCGGATGCACCCTGGCAGCTAACTCCCTATAGTGTTGGGCGTACTCCTTAAAGGATTTGCTTTCCTTTTGAGTCATACTCTGAAGTTGAGTGTGATTTGGAGCTAAGTCAGTGTTGTACTTGTATTGCTTTTTGAATGCATCAGATAGATCAAGCCAAGTACGCACATTATTACGCTCAAGCTGCATGTACCATTCTAGAGACGCTCCAGACAGGCTGTCTTGGAAGCAATGGATCATGAGCTTGTCATCTTTGGCATGAGCGGCCATTTTTCTGCAATACATCCTCAAATGGAGTTCAGGACAATTGAGGCCTTTGTACTTCTCGAATTCTGGCAGTTTGAACTTAGCAGGGATTACAACATCTGGAAATAAGCACATGTCTGAGGCACTCAGAGAGGTTGAGTTGTGTCCTTCAATGATTCGGAGTTTTTCAGCTAACTCGCGACACATCTTCATAGCTTCAGATTCTTGAACAACATGAGGATTGGTGATTGGAACAGCAGTATGTATCTCATACTCAACTTGATGATCCTCTTCAGCATGAGGAAACTGGACTTGAGTTGGAATAGGTTGAGCTTGAGGAATATCACCAACAGTAACAACAGATGTAGGTACTGGTTGGGAAGTAACTTCCTCAACAGCAGGAGTGAAGCCTGGAGGCAAACCATAGACCAAAGGATTTGGAACTGGAACTGAAGGCATTGCGCGTGACACAGATCCTTGCACGAGAACATTGTTCATTGAAGCAGCAGCTTCACGACGTTCTTCCATCCTGGCCAAGGCTTGAATAGTCTCATAAATCTGGTCGATCTTGTTCTTGACCGAGTCAATCTTTTCCCTCATAGCAGCTTGTTCTTCTTGAATCACGTCCATCAGTCTTCTAATGTTGGCCCTAGTTAGATACGGTCGTCTAGCACGATACGGGCGTCGGGAAACTAGCTTGATTTACTGAAGATGAAGGAATGAGTTTACGACTTTGGAATGAAATGCAAGATGAACAATTATGCAAATGAAATTAATATGCGTATGGATGTTATGCAAGATCTAGGATCACGAGTATAATCCGCTCTGAGGTAAACCATAGTAACAAGTAAATAATTGGTATCTCTTGATAAAAGTAACCTTAACAGGTAGACTCTTATAGGATTGTTCTAAGTTCTTTACCCGTAAAACCACTCACAGTATAACTTCTACGGTTATGGATAAGATACTCAAGGTCACGGACGCTGATCGTACTAATGTCCTACCACAGGCTAGCTGTATTATGACGATAATAACGATAGGGTCTACCTTGAGTGGAGTTCTCATGTTAGTCGTATGAGAAGTGGGTCCTCAGAGACTAACACTACGCAACTGCCAACACTGAAACCGGTTCTAAAAGTGGTCCCAGAGTCACAGCCCTTTCATGAATCAAGTCATGCGACAGGCTAGCTGTGTTATGACGAGATTTGTGAATAAGTCTACTTTATGGGAGAGCTTTCATGCTAGGCTTGCAAGGAGAGAGTCCTTGGAGACTAATACTAATAACTTCCAATTCTAAACTAGGTGTTTCCTCTTCTTTTTCAAAAAACTCAGGTCTCATCCCAGGATCCAACAAGCAAGTATGATAATGATCATAATAAGAAGAGCGAATAAACAAGCATAAATAAAAAGCATGAAGAAAACAGATAAGCAATGTAAACATTGATCGCAAAGTAAACTAAGTTAGGCTTGACTCTCTGACTGTCCCCAGCAGAGTCGCCATCTGTCGCACCTCGAAAAATACGACCTCGCGATAAAAAATATACCGCGGAAAAAAATTAAAACAACAGAGTCGCCACCGAACTTATTTTATTCCAATTAAGGAAAAGGAAAATATCGAGAAACCTTTTGAAAAAAACGGATGGATAGAACAAGGTCTTTGAAACCAGATTCTAAGTTCGGGAGTCAATTCCGTAAGGGGGAGGTATTAGCACCCCTTACGACCGTTGTACTCAACGGGAACCTCTTAGTTTGACTTGCGATCTAATGCTGACTTATGCTTTCTGTTTTCTTCGAATAATAGAATAAATGCGAAAGATTATAATATAAGGTTAATAGGAGAAATGGGTTATTTTGTTTCTAGGGTGCTCGGCAAGGAGTAAGATCCGTGTGCCTACGTATTCCCTTGTGCAATGGGAAAGTCAGAGCTTCGTAGTTCGTAATTCTAAGGTTGATCGGTTTGGTTGTTTTAATGAACGATTATTTAGACCGCATTCTAACTGCTAAGCGTTGGCTTCTCTACTCGCGATAGGAGGCTGAAGCGCTAGCTTGTTTTGCAAATATAGAAAGGATTTGAAATTCTGTGATCAGGTATGAGATGTCCTAAGAGATGTCCCAACACTTAATAGGACATTTGACAAATTTAACCAAAACTTAAACAGCAAGAAAAGTAAACAACACAGAAGTTTGTTAACCCAGTTCAGTGTATAACCACACTTACATCTGGAGGCTACCAAGCCAGGAGGAAATCCACTATTAGTAATATTAATTCTAGACTTAAACCACCCTGTTTAATCTATCACTTAATACTTACCCAATGCAATTTCTACCTAAGACACACTTAGATAAGAGTACCCTACTCACTCCCCCTCAATCACACAGTGATCAAGTTTTTCAAGTTTACAGAAATTGAAGACATCCTTCAAACAATACAGCTTGATCTTACTTCACAGTTTCAATCAAGTCACAAATGCACTTTTGCTTAAAAGCTCATAAAGTGATACATAAAACAACCTGCTATTAAAAACACTAGACACCCTATTTGGACTTCTGAAATTCGTACTGAATTCTATAAGTTTCTGTTGCTTAAATAGGAATCTGAATTTTGGGCTTTCTGTAGAATGATCCAGCCCTAAAGAGCAGCAGCTGTCACCTTGAATTTAGGGTTTGTTACTTCCTATATTCTAGGTGATTTAGGTCTTCTGTTTTAATCTGAATCTTCAATATAAAACACCCTACAGATGCGCCTTGTTCTGTTTTTATCCATCATTAATTAATTCCAGATACTTCTCCTTAAATATCTCTGATCTGTTAATCAATAATTAATTCTGGAAGCAGGTCTGAGATGTCTCAACATCTGTTGGGACATCCTGGAAAACTGAACTTAAGTTATTTACACAATGTCCCAACATCTGGTAGGACATCCTGAAATAAGTTCACATACTCTGTTTGCTAATGTCCCAACATCTGATAGGACATTCTGAACTGAATTTAACATTTCTTGTTTGGTCAAAAATTCTGCCAATTCTTAAACATCTACAAACTCCCCCTTTGGCTAATTTTTGGCTAACATCTTTTCTGGTTTTCAGAGTGCAGCAGAAGTTCTTTTTATCAGAGTATAGCATTACTTTTCTGTTGATTCTTATTTGAGATTACTCCCCCTCAAACATATATGTATCCAATTTTGTTGCAACAGAAGAAAAACTCCCTAATCAGTTCAGAAGCAAACACACAGATATTTCATTCATACTAAAACAGCAATTACATTTGATGTTGTTCTCCCCCTTGATAGACACAAAATTAGGGGCCAAAGACACTACTAATGTCATTACATTGCTGTCAATACATTTGCCTCACATACATTGATCACTCAGATTCATCACTCTCAGTTGCTTCCTTCACCTCAGTGTCTTCATCTTTATCAGCTTCACTTTCTTCATCAGCCTCACTGTCTTCACCAGATGCAACATTCTGATCTTCTTCACTTTCCAACCTTTTGATGATTTCCTCAAGCTTCTGCTTTCTAGCTTCAAGCTCTTTGCAGGTGCTTTTGAGTTCAGCAATTAAAGTCTTCCTGGAGATTGGATTCTTAGCAGTGGAGGGACCAGCAGATGTCCCAGAAGGTGCTTCAACATCTGCAGCATGGTGACTTAGGAATAATTTGTAGTGAAAAGCCAGGGGGCTCTCTCTCTTGCAGACTGTGTCCTTCTCATTTAAAATTCCAGGGTATTGACTTAGAACAATACCACACAGCAATGATGGAAAAGCTATTGGCAACTTTGTTGCATTAGAGATGGCATGCTTCATAGTCTGATCAAAAATATATGCTCCATAATCCATCTTGGTTTGAGTTCCCACAGCATAGATGAATCTGGCCAGACCAGTTGAGATTGAAGAAGTGTGGTTGGTAGGCACCCAGTTAGCAGTTCCAATCCTGTTAAGCATGGCATACTTTCTGGTAAGCATGCTCACAGAGAGCTTTCCCTTCACAGGCCAAACCTTGACCTGGTTTGCAGTGATCACTTTACAGATTTGATTATCTATCTTGCCTAGCTCATTGGGTCCATCTGTGTCCCTTCCTAGATACTGATTAATGATTTGGGGAGAGAACTCAACACACTTACCTCTCACAAATACCTTTCTGAACTCTGAGGACTTACCATTTGAGCAATCCTCCTGAAGATTCACAATGAACTCTTTGACAAGAAGTTCATAGCAGGGAGAGAACTCTGAGACTGTCTTGAATAGTCCTGCAGCAGAGATTAGGTCAATGAGTTCTGTGCACTCAAGTGCATTGCTGCTCAGTTCTCTTTCCAGGGCAACCCTTCTTTGGTACACATACTTCCATCTGTTGACACTAGAGACAAGATGGAATGATATGTTGTCCAAGGGAGCTTCTGGAACAGCAGTTGAAGCTCTTGCTGGTGTTGGTCTTTTCTTGGGAGGAGATGTTGGGACATCTGATTCAACATCTGAATCTGATGGTGTGGCAGCTTTTCTCTTCTGGGATTGGACTTTGCTCCAGGGTTTTGTTGGACCAAAGGTAGCTTTAGCTTTGCCTTTCTTTGGACTAGCCTTCTTCTTCTCAGGGATGACAGGTTCAGCTTGCATCTTTCCTTTCCTGGACCTTAGTCTTTTAGCAATGCTGGGTTTCACAGATGATATGATCTCTGCATCAGAGTCCTGCTCCAGATTGACCACTGGAGGAGATTGAGCAGCCTCCTCTTCAGCTGGTTGATCAGCAGGGATTTGATCTTCATTTGAGCCTTGAGCCTATTCTTCAGAGACCTCTTCATCATTTTCTTTTGAGGCTTTGTCCTCAGTTTGTTCCAGATCAACATCAGATGAGTTCTTTTTCTTATCTTCAGATGTTCCAACATCTGTTGGGACATCTTGTTCTGCAGCAGTGTCCTCTGTATCTTGAGCTGGTTCTTCTTGAGGTGCAGGAATGGTGTTCAAAGGAACAGAGATCCCTCTCACCACTCTTTGTTCAGAGAAAACTTGGTTGACAATCTCCTTGATGGAATCATCAACATATTTGGAGTATTTTGAGGACATGTTAGCAGGAGAGGGAATGCCTTTAGCTTTGCTTCTGATTTGATCTTTACATCTCTTTGGTGTTCTTGCCTTTTTAGTGTGAGAGGCGCTTCCCCTGAGCTCGTCCAATGGTGTTAATGACATTGGCACAACAGAGATTGGAGTGGCATGAACCACGTCTTCCTTGTTGAGAATTTCCTCAGCTGTTTTAGGGTTTTGAGACATTGTTGAGGAAGATGAATGTGCAGCTTTAGGGTTTATGATTTCTGAAGAATTGCTGGTTAATGTGATTCGCTTGTGATAGTAAGATGAGAATCTTGATGGCTGCTTATAAGTAGTTACTAAATAAGTAACCGTTACAGTGCAAATGATGAGAGATGGAATTCCCAAGGATTTTGTCCAGACTGGTTTTGCCATCTGGACCTTATGCCATGCAATGTCATATGACATGTTGGCACATCTCATTAACTGCTAAATATCACATAAACAGATTCCAAGTTTGCCCCTTAAATTCTCAAATTGAGTAGCATCCAATGCTTTGGTAAAAATATCAGCTAATTGCAAATCTGTAGCTACATGCTCCAATGAAATCACCTTTTCTTCTACAAGATCTCTGATGAAATGATGTCTGATATCAATATGCTTAGTCCTGCTGTGTTGAATGGGATTCCTTGATATGTTGATTGCACTTAAGTTGTCACAGTACAATGTCATGACATCCTGTGGGACATTGTACTCAGTGAGCATCTGCTTCATCCAAATCAACTGAGAACAACTGCTACCTGCTGCTATGTACTCAGCTTCAGCTGTGGATAAGGATACACAATTCTGTTTCTTACTGAACCAAGAAATCAGATTGTTTCCTAGAAAGAAGCATCCTCCTGAAGTGCTTTTTCTGTCATCAGCACTTCCTGCCCAATCAGCATCACAGAAGCCAGTGAGAATTGGCTTGCACCCATGAAAGTACATTATGCCATAGTCACAAGTACCATTAACATATTTAAGGATTCTCTTGACTTGATTGAGATGACTGACTTTTGGATCAGCTTGATATCTTGCACAAACTCCTACTGCAAATGCAATGTCTGGTCTGCTAGCAGTCAAGTATAACAAGCTTCCAATCATGCTTCTATATAAACTTTGATCTACATTCTCACCCTTTTCATCTTTAGTCAGCTTTAAATGTGTGGGAGCAGGAGTTCTTTTATGAGAAGCATTTTCCATTCCAAATTTCTTCACTATGTTCTTGGAGTACTTACTTTGGGAAATAAACATTGAGTCTTCCATTTGCTTTACTTGCAGACCAAGAAAGTAGGTTAATTCACCTACTAGACTCATTTCAAATTCAGATTCCATCTGCTTGACAAAATGTTTGACCATCTTATCAGACATCCCACCAAACACAATGTCATCAACATATATTTGTGCAATCATGACATTTCCTTCTTCATCTTTAACAAATAGGGTTTTATCAATCCCACCTTTTCTGTATCCTTGCTTGATAAGAAATGTGGTCAGTCTTTCATACCATGCCCTTGGAGCTTGCTTCAGACCATAAAGAGCCTTCTTGAGTTTGTACACATGATTTGGACAGCTTGGATCAACAAATCCTTTAGGCTGTTCTACATATACTTCTTCATTAAGATAGCCATTTAAAAAGGCACTTTTCACATCCATTTGAAATAGCTTGAACTTCAAGATACAAGCAATTCCCAACAATAGTCTGATTGATTCAAGCCTTGCTACTGGTGCAAAGGTTTCATCAAAGTCCACCCCTTCAATTTGAGTGTATCCTTGAGCTACAAGTCTAGCTTTGTTCTTTGTAACAACTCCTTGTTCATTTGACTTGTTCTTATACACCCATTTTGTTCCAATTACATTTATATCATCAGGTCTAGGAACAAGATTCCACACTTCATTCCTTGTGAATTGACCTAATTCCTCCTGCATAGCACAAATCCAGTATTCATCAGTGAGAGCTTCCTTGATATTTTTAGGTTCTATTTTGGAGACAAAACAAGAACCTGAAATCACTTCTCTTGATCTAGTACTCACACCTCTGTTGGGATCACCAATTATCAAATCTTTGGGATGATCTTTTTGTATTCTGATGGAAGGAGGTTTACTTGATTCTTCTGTCCTTGTATCAGTTTGAGTGAAGTTATATTGATCATTCTTTTCTTCAGCTTCAATCTTGATATCAACAGATGTTCCAACATCTTCTGGGACATCTGTAGGAGCATCATCAATTATCACATTTATGGATTCCATGATAACCTTGGTTCTAGAATTAAATACTCTATATGCTCTGCTGTTTATGGAGTATCCAAGGAAAATCCCTTCATCACTTTTAGGATCCATTTTTCTTCTTTGCTCCCTATCTGCCAGAATATAACAGATACTTCCAAAAACATGAAAGTACTTAACTGTGGGTTTTCTGCCCTTCCATACTTCATATATTGTGGACAAAGTTCCTTTCCTTAAAGTAACTCTGTTATGGATGTAACAGGCAGTGTTCATAGCTTCAGCCCAAAAGTATAGAGGCAACTTTTTAGCATGAATCATAGCTCTTGCTGATTCTTGAATGGTTCTATTCTTCCTTTCAACAATCCCATTCTGTTGAGGAGTGATAGGTGAAGAATACTCATGATTAATTCCTTCTGAAGAACAGAAATCTAAGAACTTTTGATTCTCAAATTCTTTTCCATGATCACTCCTAATTCTGATCACACAGCTGGATTTTTCCCTTTGCAATCTTTGACATAATTCTTTGAATACATCAAATACATCTGACTTTTCTTTGATGAAGTTTATCCATGTATATCTGGAAAAGTCATCAACCACAACATAGGCATACCTCTTACCACCAAGACTTTCAACCTGCATAGGTCCCATAAGATCCATATGTAGAAGTTCCAAAACTTTGGAAGTTGTCAGATGTTGGAGCTTTGGATGGGACATCTTGGTTTGCTTGCCTATTTGACATTCACCACATATTTTGCCATCATCAATCTTTAGTTTAGGAATACCTCTTACAGCATCCATAAATATGATCTTCTTTATACCTCTGAAATGAAGATGACCTAGTCTTTGATGCCACAGTTTCACTTCTTCTTCTTTAGCTAGAGAGCAGGTTGAAGTGAGACTAAGATTTTGGGATTCCCACATGTAACAGTTGTCTTTAGATCTGGCTCCTTTCATGACAACCTCTTGTTCTTTGTTAGTCACTATACATTCAGATTTGGTAAAGTTTACACTGTATCCTTGATCACATAGTTGACTTATGCTGATCAGGTTAGCAGTTAAACCTTTAACTAGCAGCACATCATCTAGTCTTGGAACATCTTGACAATCCAAGGTTCCAACTCCCTTGATTTCTCCTTTAGCTCCATCTCCAAAGGTAACATACCTGGATGAATGTGATTTTAAGTTTACTAGCAAATTCTTTAATCCAGTCATGTGTCTTGAGCATCCACTGTCAAAGTACCAGTCTTCTTTAGCTGATACTCTCAGAGATATATGTGCTATGTATGCATTACTTTTCTTTGACCAGATGAGATGAGATTTCTTTTGATGCCTCTGCTCTGAGTGTTGTTCAGCTGATCTCCAAGCTTGATTGTTGATCTTGTTCTTGGGTATGTGGCTTTGATCAGTCTGAATGTCAGCTTTTGGTCTCCAAACTTTCTTGATGACCTCTGTCTTCTGCTTAGGAGGTTGCTGATTTCTATGCAGCACTTTTTTTGTACCTTCTACTTTCTGCTTGGAAGGTTGCTGACACATCTGATTTGGATATCCATGAAGCTTATAACAGTGAGGTTTGATATGCCCAAACCTTCCACAGTGATGGCATCTCCATCTTTGATATTTTTTCTTCATTTTGTTCTTTCCAGAATGTTGAGACATCTGTTGGAACATTATATTTGTCTTTGTGTTCTGATGTTGGAGCATCTGTTGGGACATCTTGTTTGACTGTGTAGTTTTTGAAGTAGTTCTGCTAGAGCTTGCTTCATCTCTGTCATATCCCAGTCCACTTTTGTCCCCTGAGTGTTTATTATTGCTGAGAATAACATCCAGTGTGTTTGAGCTGCTGTTCAACATTCTAACAGATTTGGACATATGTTCCAACTTAGAGTTGAGAAGGCTTACTTCACTTTTTAAGGCTTCAATGATCTCCTGATCATTTGCTTTGTCATCTTCTAAAGTCTCATTCTGATTCTTTAGCTTTATAACTTCACTGCATATTTCAGAGCTTCTTTTGTATAGATCTTTGAATGCTTGCTCAAGTTCTTCATAAGTAAGTTCTCCACAACTGGAATCACTATCATATTCACACAGTCCAGCTAAAGCAGTAATATGCTTAGCTGATTCTTCTTCTGACTCTCCTGAGTCTTCATCAGACCAGGTCACAGAGAGTCCTTTCTTTTGCCTCTTTAAGTAGGTAGGACATTCAAACTTGATGTGTCCATATCCTTCACATTCATGACATTTGACTCCTTTATCTTGACTGGTCTTTTCAGCATACTTTAATCTTTTGTTAGCATCATAAGGTCTTCTGTTCTCAGAGTTTGTGTTTCTTCCACTAGGTTTGGATTTGCCTTCCATTCCTCTGAGAATTTGTTTGAACTGTTTTCCAAGCAAGGCAAGGTTTTCTGATAAGCTTTTATCATTTGTTGATTCATCATCCTCTTCTTCATCTGTATTTGACACTAAGGCTATGCTTTTGTTCTTTTTGGCATTTGTGTCATTCATTCCCATCTCAAAAGTTTGAAGGGAACCAATGAGTTCTTCAACTTTCATGGAGCATATGTCTTGAGCTTCTTCTATTGCAGTGACTTTCATATCAAATCTTTTTGGCAAAGATCTGAGAATCTTTCTTACAAGCTTTTCATCAGTCATCTTTTCTCCCAAGGCTCCAGAAGTATTGGCTATATCCAAGATGTTCATATAGAACTCATGAATTGATTCATCTTCCTTCATTCTCAAGTTTTCAAACTTGGTGGTGAGAAGTTGAAGTCTTGACATTTTTACTTTTGATGTTCCTTCATGAGTTATTTTGAGAGTATCCCAAACATCTTTGGCCAGCTCACAATGATGCACAAGTCTGAAAATATTCCTATCAATGCCATTGAATAAAGCATTTAAGGCTTTTGAGTTGCCTAGTGCTGAGTCTTCTTCCTCCTTACTCCATTCTTCTTCAGGTTTCAGCACTTTAGATCCATCTTTGGTGTCTTGGATAGGATGATCCCATCCAACATTGACTGCTCTCCATGCCCTGTTGTCAAGTGACCTTAAGAATGCAATCATTCTTGGCTTCCAGTAGTCATAATTAGATCCATCCAGAATAGGTGGTCTATTTACTGACCCTAAATCTCTGTCCATGTTACAGAATTTGTATTCCCTAGATCTCACCCAGTATAAACAGGCAGGGTGCCTGCTCTGATGCCAATTGAAATTCTGTGATCAGGTATGAGATGTCCTAAGAGATGTCCCAACACTTAATAGGACATTTGACAAATTTAACCAAAACTTAAACAGCAAGAAAAGTAAACAACACAGAAGTTTGTTAACCCAGTTCAGTGTATAACCACACTTACATCTGGAGGCTACCAAGCCAGGAGGAAATCCACTATTAGTAATATTAATTCTAGACTTAAACCACCATGTTTAATCTATCACTTAATACTTACCCAATGCAATTTCTACCTAAGACACACTTAGATAAGAGTACCCTACTCACTCCCCCTCAATCACACAGTGATCAAGTTTACAAGTTTACAGAAATTGAAGACATCCTTCAAACAATACAGCTTGATCTTACTTCACAGTTTCAATCAAGTCACAAATGCACTTTTGCTTAAAAGCTCATAAAGTGATACATAAAACAACCTACTATTAAAAACACTAGACACCCTATTTGGACTTCTGAAATTCGTACTGAATTCTATAAGTTTCTGTTGCTTAAATAGGTATCTGAATTTCTGGCTTTCTGTAGAATGATCCAGCCCTAAAGAGCAGCAGCTGTCACCTTGAATTTAGGGTTTGTTACTTCCTATATTCTAGGTGATTTAGGTCTTCTGTTTTAATCTGAATCTTCAATATAAAACACCCTACAGATGCGCCTTGTTCTGTTTTTATCCATCATTAATTAATTCCAGATACTTCTCCTTAAATATCTCTGATCTGTTAATCAATAATTAATTCTGGAAGCAGGTCTGAGATGTCTCAACATCTGTTGGGACATCCTGGAAAACTGAACTTAAGTTATTTACACAATGTCCCAACATCTGGTAGGACATCCTGAAATAAGTTCACATACTCTGTTTGCTAATGTCCCAACATCTGATAGGACATTCTGAACTGAATTTAACATTTCTTGTTTGGTCAAAAATTCTGCCAATTCTTAAACATCTACAGGATTTAAACAGTTCTTCTTTAAAAAGATGTTTGATATGATTAGGGTTTTTAAGAATGAAAGGGTAAATAAACTGCGTCCTGAGGGGCGGGCCTCAGGAGAGTTTATTCGAGAATTCGAGGAATGCGAGACTCCAGAATTCAATTCTTTCATTATTTGATGTGTCGATTAAATGTTTTAATTACGGAAAGTCGAATGAACAACGTCCCGCGGGGAGAGCCTCGGGAGTGTTCATTCAAGAATTCGAGGAATGCGAGACTCCAGAATTCAGTTATTCCGTTACTTTGATTATAAAAATATTTGAATGTCGAGTTCGAAAAAAATTGATGGCGAGGCACGATGCGGTCGGCTTACATGGTTCGTGAATCGATTAAAACAACAAATTATGAGAATCATAAATAAGTGAATTAAATTGAAATGTAAAAAATTAAATTGCAATAAGGTTATAAAATACAAATAATTGAATTAAATCGACAATAAATTTAATAATATGTTTAATAATCGAAATGATATGATAAAAATAAAAACTAAATTAAATTTGTTTTGTTATAATTGAATAATATAATAAATTAAATAAAAGGCCTCATATTAATTAAATTCTCCAATTGAAGATATTGGAAATAATTTAATAATTTTTTATATCATTGGCCCATATATATAAAAGAACTAAAGAGAGCAAATCATAAGATAATGAACAATGACTTTCTAAAGAAAATAGATCATAAACTTTAAATCATGATAATCAAATAAGAATACTAATAGAAAATAAACAAACAAAAAAACTTTAAAGAAAATTTAAAACAAAAGAAATTTAAAGACCAGGGGTGTTTTCTGTATGATGTAAAGTGTGCATAGCAACATCATTCACATAGTCCGGCAACAACATAACATGTTTTCCTTATAAAAATAAAAATAAAAAAACAAAATAAATCAAACTTGAAAGGAGAGGATAAGGCGCAAGATTAGTGTGTGGGGTGAGCAGTGAGAAACAGATGGGCTCACTTAAAGGCTTACAGAGCCCAACAATCAAGTGATAAGATTTTATAAAAAAAAATAGTTAATGAAGATAAATAAAAAAAAAAGCAGAGACAAGTTCCTCATCTTCCTTGTTGTAAAGAAAATTCAAGAAACAAACCATGAGAAACAAAACATTATCACAAAATGACCCGGGGGAAAAAACGGCACTGTTCGCCGTGATTTCTGACGAACAACCTCTGGTTAACCAATCTCTTATAAAACTGGGTTACTTGCAGGACCAACCAAACAAGTCCTAGGACACATGTGCAATTGGTTGTTGAATTACTCTTAGTGTTGCTAATTGTTTATGGTTTGTTTTGTTAATGATGTAAAAATATTGTGTTTTGAATGTAAAGAGCAAAGTAAATTAAAAGTTTGAACAAAAGTAAGAAAATGGCAGAAAAAGTATAGTGTTTGCAGGAATATAAAGAAACTGAAAGTAAAGTAATTTGACGAAACAAAACTAATAATTTAAATAACTTGAAAGAAAATGGTGTTCAACACATACATTTTTCCAAATATCAGACTCATTTCTCTCACACTGGGTACTTAGAGTGTTTTACAGGATTATTGTACAATTTTTCACACACCCCATTCTACAACAAACTACCCTATTTATATACAAAACAAAATAACTGCCTAGAACGGGAAAATTCTAACTAAATGACAATTGTCAGCCTGCATGCAATCTTCTTTTCTGAAACTTCCACGCGTCCAACTGCCAAAGGTTTGCAACTTTTAAATTTGAATTCTTCCTTTTTGTAACGAAGTGTTGCATCTCTTTGTTTGTCGAATTATCGAAGAAGACAAAAACTCTTCAAACCTTACAAACCAATGCTTCTGTCGAAAAACTTCTCTTTTGTCGAAGTGTTGAAAAACATACCTATCCTGTCAAATGCTAAAAAAGGTTTCCAAACTTTGTTTGCTGGAACACTATTTGTACTTCTGTCGAAATACTTGAGCATCTGGCCATGTCAACAACTTCTGAATATCTTTACTTCTTTTCTCCCCTATCTGATGACTATCTCTTTAGCAAAAAATGACTTTATATCTTAAATTCATGGTGTCGAAATTATGAGCCTACAAATTGCCCCCCAGCAAAGATGTTTCGACAAAACTCTAGAGAAAGCATCCTTTGTTGTCGAAATGACTTCTGAAACCATGTCAGTTTCATTAATTGTAAAGTGATTTTGTTAAGTCCCAAGAAAACACCATGATTTCACTTTTCTGAAAAATGTCTCATCTAGCCCACGTTTATACACAACCTTCCATAACCCTACAACCTAGCTAATCATGGGTTCCCACCAACCGTCACTTTTTGATCATCACCGTTGATCAAGAGGACACGTCTCCCATGACCAAACTGAAACGTTTTTTTTTCTTTTTCATTTACTTTTTATTTTGTCATCTCCTTCCTATAAATACCATTTTCCAAATCTTTTTCACCTTTTACACTCTCAGACTTCTTCTTCTCTACCAAACAAAAAATCTCCATTCTAACTCCTTTAAACCTTCTGTAACTCCAGCTCTGATCTTCACTCAAAAATGGCTCCCTTAAAGAATGTTGCTGATCACAGCGCTAAGAAAGCAAAAAAGACCACTGATCTTCCTCCTGCTCACACGCTATCTGGGCCAATGCAAGTAAACCAGCAACAGTATATTCCAGAACCTCCAAACGAGAGGGAGAAAGCCAGCATCTACCGATCCCAGGTACTAATTCCTGTTTTAATTTCTGGGGTTTACCAAGCAATGTTAGGTCCACTTTCTGACCCTAATGTTGATCAAAATCGCTTAAAGGACTTTTACCCTTCTTATTCTGCCTCTAAACCAATAGGTGCCAGTAAGAACCCTCAACCCACTGGAACATCCTCTAAAAAACCTGAAACCGCTTTAGCTTCGACAGACCTAGATTTGTCATATTTAAATCAAAATAGGATCTTTAGGAGCCCTCCCTTAACAAAAGATCCTACGGACTATCTAGCCTGGCTAAGTAGAGTCGAAAAAACTAAGGTAAAATTTTGGAAGAAAATAGGTATATATGACCTAACTCAACTGTCGAAAGAAGGCCCGCGTTACTTCCAGAACATGCTGCTGGCTTCCCTATACTTTTGGGACAGCACTTACAACAACTTTCACCTCCCCTGTGGGATGGTTACCCCAACCCTCTTCGACATAGCAGCCATTACAGGCCTTAGTCCTATAGGCGAAATCTTCAATCCTGAACATCTAAACAAAGACCCTATAGGATTCGATACGAAGCATGCTGGTTATTCCTTATTTATTGCACATCATTAAGGCAAAGACACCGAAGAGGTCTCTGACAAACAACATATAGCTTTCCTCACTCTGTGGCTAGCAAAGTTTGTCTTCTGCACCAGATCCCTCCAAGTTTCCAGAAGTTACATCACTATTGCCAACCAACTTCATGTTGGAGTTGCCTTTTGTCTAAGTGAAATGCTTCTGGCCAACCTTTATGAGTCTCTCAGCGAAAGTGTAAGCAACCTGAAGACTATCAAAGAGAAGGGATCCATCAGCCTGACAGGTCCTTTCTGGCTTCTACAACTGTGGCTGAATGCCACTTTCGAAACCTGCATCCCCATAAAGAACCCAATAGACGAAGAGGAAGTAAAGGATAGGCGTGTCGAATGGCCTAAGCTAGTCTAGCTAACTCCAACTGATGAAGGGATAGGCCTTCGACAAGCCTTCACTAGCTATGTGATGATGTTTGCAAAACGTTACAAATTCACACCATCCATGGTACCCTTCGCCAACAGGAATGTAGGCCCTAAATGGTTCACCAGACAGCTCCCTGTAGAAAACCAGAAGGAAGAGGATTCTTACATATCTATCTGGGAATCATTCCGCATACCAAGACATCTCTTCTCCCACCATAGCCTCAATAACATCAAGGTTTCCCTTATTGTCTATCAGCCTAACCTGGTGGCTAGACAATTTGGGCTAATCCAGACGAAAACAAAACCTATCTATCCCAAGAAAGGTTCCATCTTGTTCTACAACTCCTTTCATAATTTCGAAAACAGTTTAGAATTGTATCACAAATTTTTCGACGCATCCTTGGAAGTCTACCCTGCAATTTTTTGACAAACCCACTTGTGCACTGAGGACTTCGACGTCTGGTGGAAAGAGTACTACCTCAACAAATTCTTTGACATAACAACTTTCACCACACTCCTGACGAATGCTTTTGCTTTTGTGCAGGATAAAAAGAAGAAAGGTACGGACAAACACATCAAAGAAATTCAAAAATTTCAAAAATATTTTGAAACTATTTACAGGCCAAATGATCTTCGTCGAACCATAGGCGAAGCAGCAGTGACTTTAAAACAGAAATTTTCAGAAAAAATGGATAAGTTGAAGTTGCCTTCATATATTCCATCACATGCACGCTACAATTTTGATTACACTTCATTTCCTCCAAGGTTTCCCCCACTTCCTTCTGCAGAATTTGGTGTGGCCTTGTGCCCTCCATTCCCAGATTGGTTTGTGTGTGGGTCTGACTTAAAGCTGCTTCGCGAGTCTAGCAAAAAACTTGTTGAACGTGTGGTTCCGACGAAGTATCATTTGGGCAACTTCCCAGGGCACCTTCATATTGGAATAGAACACGTTAGCGTGGAATCTCCTATTCTTGAAGGTGTCGAAGAAATACAACCCTCTTCTTATTTCTAACTCTTTATATGTTTTATATCCATGTTCACTCATTTTCTTTTCTTTCAGCTGTTAGAATAACTAGCAGGAAAACCCCTGGCGAAGGGACCTCTTCCAAACAGGTTGAAAAATCACCTACAGCTGCTAAGAAGGTTTCGACACACAAAGGCATCCCACCTATTTTTGTATAAATTTTAATACTCTTAACACTGAACACATTTCTTTTTTGCACATCTCAGGTAACTCGCACACCAGCCACCAAAAGAAAACAAGAAGAGAAGGAGGTGAGTGTCGAAGAATCTGAAGACGAATCTCCTGAGCCACAACCTCTCAAAAGGAACAAGGGCATGAGAATAAAAACAGTGGCATCCCAGAGATCTATTGTCAACAGAAGAACTCCCCCCACTAGTCCAAACACTAAAGTTCCTTCAAAAAGTGAGAAGAGTGGGGATTCAGGCACTCATACTAAGATTCCTCAGGTATTTCTATTTTCGACTGATAGTATTCATAATCTTAACTGCATTGTTTCTTCTTTTGATTTCCCTTTTCTGTTGACTTCAGGTTAATCTTGATGTCGAAGGGACTTCCAAAGTCCAGGAAGAGCTTATCCCTTCTGATTCTGAGAAGACTTTGGCTGAACGACTTCTGGAAGAGGCCACTCCAGATGCTGGTGCTTATGGACCTCAGACCTTCAGTGACTTCGACATCAGTGACCCCGAATCCTCTGACAACAATTCCCCTATTCACCCAGAATTCACTGTGGAGGAAAAAATTGATCAAGATCAAGATGCACAATTACAAGGACCAATTGATACAACAGAAGCTGACAAGGAGGCTGTTGAAGAAGAAACAGATACGTCGAAGCAACCAGATACAAACTTGCACCCTGGAGGAAGTGCCCAACCTATTCCTACCCCAACAGAAACTCCTCTAAACATGAGTTCGACAAGCTTGTCTCATGAAGAAATTGAGAGCCTGAAAGTAAGAAAACCTCTAGAATATCTGAAGGCCCTTCTCAGCTCTCGATACAACTTTCAGGATTCTTCCCACAGCAGCTCGACAACTTCTGGAGCTACCTCTGAAGTTCAGCCAATTAGTGTTGTCATGGCTGAGATTAAGGCCAAAATCCTTGGGGTAGACTTATTTAAAGCTCTGGTCGAAAATCCTTCTGCCCAATATGATTTGAAGAAACTTCTGAAACAAGACAATCTCTTGGAGGCTTCTGCTGAGGAAAGCTGTCTGGTAATGGATTTGATGTCCATGATTGACTCGGTAAGTGCTGACTTACTTCGCCAAAAAGAGTTTTCTCAGAGCATCACAACTAAGTCTGAAAAATAAGTCTCAGAGTGGGATGTTGTAGCTTCTTCGACTGAAAGAATCTCAGAGCTAAACAAACTTTCTGAAGACTACTCCAAAGCTGCTGCTGAATGCGAAAGTAAAATCCAGACTTACCAGGCTCAGATTGTCGAACTCCAGAAGAAGATTCTTCAAGAGAAGGAACGTCAAGCCAGTCTTCAACAACCCAACCAAGAGGAAATTGACCGAGAGCTTCAGAAGGGGCTTCAACATGCAGAAATGGCCCAACAACTCAATAGAGAAATTGACGAACTGTCTGTTAGTAAAAGCCTCTGTGAACGTCGAATTCAACTTCAACAGAAGAAATTTGATGAACTCAAAGCAACTTTTCTTCAACAGTAGTTTGTAATAGACAAGTTTTTTTTTTCTTTGGCAGCCTTTCAAGGCTTTTTATATGTAATGTCACCCACGCCAACTGTTTGGCGAAGACAAGTTTTTTGCAATTTTATGAATTTATTCCATTTCTATCTTTATTTCTTGCAATGTTGGCTTATATTTTTTCAAATATTTGCCATTTATTTTCAGTATTCTTTTATCTTTTTCCATTTCTTCGACTTCATATGCGCCATTTGAAAAAACTCTTAAAATTTGGAAAGGTCCTTCCCATTTAGGAGACCATTTTCCCATTAACCTATCTTTCTTGTCCATGGGCAAAATCACTTTCCAAACCAGATCACCAACTAAAAAGGCTTTAAATTTTACTTTCTTATTGTAAAACTTTTCGACTCTTTCTTTCTGCATTTTTATCAACTCTAAAGCACGCAACCTCTCCTTATCTAAATCAACTAACTCATCCATCATCATACTCCAATAAGTATCAGATGGAATTTCATGATGCCTTTGAATTCGTATTGATTGTAAATAGATTTCGACTGGTAATACTGCATCATGCCCATAAGTTAACTTAAATGGGGTAGAATTAGTTGCCTCTTTGGGACACGTTCGACAAGCCCAAAGAATTTGATCCAGAGTCTTGTGCCAATTCCTAGGTTTTTTACCCACATGCTTTTTTATCAGATTTATCACAACCTTGTTGGCTGCTTCGACCTATCCATTTGCTTGAGCATAATAAGGTGTCGAAGTTAATAACTTAAAACCTGTTTCTTTTGCAAATGCCTGCATGTTTTTTCCAGTAAACACAGATCCTTGATCAGTGGTTATGGTTTCTGGTATTCCAAACCTATAAATTATGTGTTTCTGGATGAATTCTATAACTGCCTCCTGATCTACATTCGTCAGTGGTATAGCTTCAATCCACTTAGTGAAATAGTCTACTCCAACCAAAATGTATTTTTGCCCCTTTGAAGAAGCTGGTCGAATTTCCCCAACTAAATCTAAAGCCCAACCTCTGAATGGCCAAGGCTTGATAATAGAGTGTAACTCATTCGCAGGCACATGAGGTATGCCTGCATGAATTTGGCATTCTTGACACCCTTTTGCAAATTCGTCACAGTCCTTTAACATTGTTGGCCAATACATCCCTTGTCGAAATAGTAACCACTTCATCTTATGACCTGCCTGGTGTGCACCACATGCACCACTGTGCACGTTTGACAAAGCTATATAAGCTTCAGTCTCACCTAAGCATTTTAGTAAGACTCCTTCTGCAGTCTTTTTAAATAACTCATTTTCAAAGAGTACATAGCTTATAGCCCTATACTTTATCTTTCTTTCGACTGTCTGGTTTGGGTTTTGTAAATAATCCTTAATAGGCTTTCTCCAATCTCCTACCTCTGGATCATCTACATTAAAAATTTCAAAATTTTCTTCGTCACCATAACCCAGTCTTATTGTTTCCAAATCTGATGGGGACAATTTGGTGGATAATACTTTCCCTCTTACTTCGACAGCTTTCTCCAGATTTTCTTTCGAAACTTTGTAGCCTGATGCCAGTTGAGCCAAGTCATTTGCTTCCTGATTTTCTAATCTAGGAATGTGTTTAAAAGCTGCATTGTCGAATTTCTTGAGGATTCTATTGGCTATTACAAAGTACATGATCAAATTTGCTTTGACACATTTGTATTCTTTTGTCAATTGTTTTATTACCAACTCAGAGTCACCCATTATTTTGACTCTTGTTGCCCCCAATTCCAACAATATTTCAAGTCCAGCAATCAAAGCCTCATATTATGCTTCATTATTTGAACACCAGCCTTCTACGTTGTACTTGAATTTTGTTGGAATTTTGTCAGGAGAAATGATCAACACCCCAACACCAGTTCCATTCTTGTGACTGGAACCGTCGAAATATAATCTCCAAGGTTCTATTTCGACATAGTTTATTTCACTTTCAATTATGGAGTGGTCAGCTATAAAATCAACAACCACTTGTCCTTTGAAAGCCTTTAGAGGCATATACTTTAAAGAATATTCAGTTAATGCCAAGGCCCATTTTCCAATTCGACTATGTAAAATGGATTTAGACAACATGTGTTTTATTACGTCGAAATGAGAGGATATGTATACATCAATATGTTTTATATAATGCTTTAACTTTGTACAAGAGAAATATACACATAAACATAGTTTTTCTATCATACTATATCTAATTTCAGCATCATTTAAGACTCTGCTGAGATAATAGATGGCCCTTTCGACGCCATATTCATCTTCCTGACAAAGCATGCTTCCCAATGTTCTGTCAGATGCTGAGATGTAAAGCCTCATGCTTCTTTTTCGACAAGGAGACATTAGAACTGGAGGACTGGCTAGATACTCTTTGATTTTGTTGAAAGCATCTTGTTGTTCTTGCCCCCAAGTGAAATCTTCCTTCTTTAGTCGAAGTAGAGGCGAGAAAGCCTGTGTTTTTCCGCTAAGGTTGGAGATGAATCTTCTAAGAAAGTTAATTTTCCCTAGTAGAGACTACAATTCCTTCTTTGTCGATGGCGCTTTCGCTTCCATTATGGCTTTGGTTTTGTTCTCATTAATTTCAATTCCTTTCTTGTGGACCACAAAACCTAAGAAATCACCTGCCTGCACACCAAAAGCACATTTAAGGGGATTCATTTTTAAACCAAACTTCCTCATCCTTTCAAAGGATTGTCGAAGATGGTCAATATGGTTTGAGCTTGAGACAGACTTAATCACAATATCATCTATATAAATTTGCATAAATGTTTCAATGAAATCATGAAAAATAGAATTCATGGCCCTTTGATAGGTAGCTCCAGCATTCTTTAAACCAAAGGGCATGACTACCCATTCATATGTTCCTATTGCCCCTGGACAACGAAAAGCTGTCTTTGGAACATCTTCTTCAGCAATAAAAATCTGGTTATAGCTAGAGTATCCATCAAGCATGCTCAAATACTCATGGCCTGCTGCAGAATCTATAAGCATTTCTGCTACTGGCATAGGATATTCATCCTTAGGGGTAGCTGAGTTTAAATCTCTAAAATCAATGCACACCCTAAGCGTGCCATTTTTCTTAATCACAGGAACGATATTAGCAATCCATTCGACATACCTCGTTGTACGGATGAACTTGCATTTTAGAAGTCTTTCAACTTCCTCTTTAATTTTCGACAGGATTTCTGGTGCGAAGCGTCTGGGAGTTTGCTTTATTGGCTTTTTTCCCTCCAATATTTGCAACTTCAATTCGACCAAGTTCCTATCTAAACCAGGCATTTCGTCATAATCCCATGCGAAGCAGTCTTTAAACTCATTCAGCAATTGGATTATTTCGCCTCTGAACTGAGGATCCATCCTGGCACTGATGTAAGTTGGCCTGTTCTCTGCCCCCAGTCCTAGATTGATTTCTTCTAAGGGATCTTGTGCCACCATTTTCATATTTGTTGGGGCTGGATCCTTTTCAAACCCCAGGGGTTCGTCATCATAAATGGCGTCAAGCCTTTGATTCTGCCATTCGCCATTAGAGTTTTCTTCAATACTTTGTTTTGCACATTGTTCCCCAATATTTTCTTGAGGATGTTGTTCTTCGACAGTTTGTGTGTTGGCTTTAATAGCCATATTTTTTACTTCGGCCTCAAGGGCCGCTTTGAGTTGTTTTTCGGCTATATAAGCCATAATCCTTTCTATTGTTGATGCTTCAGTCATTTTCACTAAATTCACTTCCCCACCCAGTTGGGTTGACATGGGTGGTTCCCCAAGTGTAATTTGTCTCCCTAATTATCTCTTTGTCCCACTGGAATCCATGCATAGGGTGGAGATACATGGAACAGTATGCATTGTCGGAGGCCATCAAGTCGAAACCAGCAGGGTTGCAAGGAGCTATGTGAGCCAAGTTCTTGTCGAAGTTACGACTAGTGACATTGTTCACGTCAGCCATGAAGTAACTTTGGTCTGCCTCTATGTTTTCGACGATCCCATCTGGCCTCCAAATTGCTATCCTCTGATGCATGGATGACGGTACAACCCTAATCCCATGGATCCACTCTCTTCCTAGCAGCAGATTGTAGTTTGCTTTTGATGTTATCACCACAAACATTGTGGGCCTGGTGATGGTTCCTACAGTTAGGTTTAATTGTATCACCCCCAAGGTTATTCCCACCTTACCTTCATAGTTAGATAACACCATGTTGTGAGGTTTGGTGTCTGAGTCATCTTTTCCAATCCTCTTTATCATATAATGAGGGATTAGGTTGACAGTTGCTCCACCATCTATCAGGATCTTGTTCACACCCACATTTTCTACTTTCCCTTTTATAAACAAGGGTTTCAAATGGGCTTTCATTGCATCATCTGGCTTTTCAAAGAACGCATTCTGCTCTTCGACACAGCCATTATTCATTACGTAGTAACACACAGGCTTAAGCCCTATGCTGTCATCTGCCATATCATCCTCTTCGTCCTCCACTTCCATTGTCCTGTTGTAATCTCTAGGAAATACCGAAACCACATTGCATGTTCCGTCGAAGGACGCATCAGACTCTGACTTGAAGTCATCAGTAACTTCTTCGTCTTCTGGCATTTTGTCGTTTGTTTTCGGCATTTCTGTTATGTTACTAGATTTATTTTTCTGAGGAGGCTCTTCTTTTGCCAAAGATTATCCTTTGCTTATTGCCTGCACAAACTTGCTTGACTCAGCTCTATTCTTACCATCCCCGTTCTGTTCTACAGTTTCTTTCTCGGCTCTCTTCTTCCTTTGAAACCTCCTCCATTGGGACCTTGACATGGGGTTCTTCCCCTTGTAATTTTCAGAGACGTATTTTGGCTTTGTTTTTTCTACTTCCTTTTTTGCTTCTATTGAGGCACCCCTATTTACTTCAAAATGTTTCCACCTCTTCTGACCTTGGGCATCCCTTATAGGCTGGACCCACTTGTCATCATTCGGCTTGTTGGATGGTTTATAGGTGCTATAACGCCTTTCTCCCATTCTTTGGTTATGATGCTCCCTTCTCCTTGGGTCAAACCTCTCATTTCCGACTGGTGGGACTGCTCCCCAGTTTCCTCTCTTTTTGGCCTTCTCTACTGCTTCCAAGTTGTTGGCTGCTTTCCTGTCGAACACAGCGCTGCATCTTGGACAAAGCATGACCTTTGCATTCTTTTTCTGGCACCTCTGGATGAATTCCACCAGACTTTCATCTTCTTTTGGATAAACTAACTTCTGATGCTCCTCTTGATGGTTCTTTTTGTTGGTGTCTGGTCGTATTTTCTGAGTGACTTCTACCATATGAATGTTTGCATTCTACTCACTTGTAATCTTTAGTTTGTTCATTTTTTCGACTAGCATCATTTCCTCAGGGATATTCCCTTTTAACTGATCCACACTGCTTTTTGGGTGTAAGCTTTTATGGATGTACTTGCAACATTGTGCTACTGGCTTTTCTTTTGGGTCTTCCATTGTTCTGCGCAGAATTCCATGAGGGGTGGGCTGCACAACACCTTCAGCAGAATCTTCTTTAATCCTGGTAGTGCTTTTATTTTTTGGTTCGACAATGTGGACATTGTCAGCAGTCTCTATCTCCTTGATCTTGTCATGACTAAGGCCTTCAGTGGCCTCTTTTTGGGTAATGAGGGCTTTGTTATCTGCTTCCTCATCATCATTTCTGAAGAAATCTCCCCATCATGTGGGTTTGATTTTGCTAATGTCAGTTTTAGAGCTTGGTGGTGCGGAATACTTCACCATGAAGTCAAACTTTCCACTGGGCTCTCCTAGAGTGTCCCAGACCACCCCATGCTCAGTATCTCTGTTGTAATTCTTCTTGTCGAAGCTTTTACTAGCTTTGACTGTGTTCCCTCCGTCGAAGCCTTCAGTAGCTTCAACTGCGTTCTCTCTGTCGAAGTCTTCAGTAACTCTGACTTCTTCTTCCTCAGCCTGATCAGTGAGGTCATCAGCCCCTTCCACCATGTTTACATGGGTGTCGAAACCCTCAGCAGCCTCTATCATGGTGAAGTTAGTGTCGAAGCCCTCAGTAGCTTCTACCATTTCAAAACTTTCCTCAGACATTACTTCCATTTCGACGACATTCACCATCTCTGGTTCAGCATAGTTGGCCTCCACAACCTGCATGGGATTGGAGTCAATCCCCATCTGTTGCTTAGCTTTGTCTCCAAATTTTAACCTTTTGTTATGGATTGCATTCTGGACAAGATCCCTGAAAAGGTAACATTGAGAAGTTTTATGACCCAAAAAATTATGGTATTTGCAAACACCTCTCTTTTTCTGTTGGTCTACAGGAGGCTCTTTAGTGCCTTCTGGTTTTATCAATTGACCATCTTTAACTAGTAATTCGAAAATTTCATCACATTTGGTAATGTCGAATGTGTAAGTTCTTTTAGGGAACCTATCATTCCTTTCAATTTCGACTGGATTCTTTCCATTCGACGGGGATAAAACTTTACAGGAATATGGAGGGCCTTGTTTTAGTTCTGCCAGATCAATTTCTTGCTGGTCGAAAATGACGGATTCATTTTCGTCATAATCTTCATCTTGAACTATCCCTGCATAGGCCACTCTTTCCTTTTTGTTTTTATTTGATCTAAATTTCTCAGTTTTTAGCCTTTCTATTTGCCTCATTCTATCTGCTAGTTGTGCCATGTCTCTTAAGTACTGGGTGTCTAATTTTTTCCTTATGGAATAATCCAGACCCCCTGCAGCCATTTCGACTAATTCTTGTTCTGGCACTTGTGTAAAACATCTAGCCTTCAACAATCTAAACCTATTTAGATAATCATCTATAGGTTCAGAGAATTTTCTTTTGACACTTGCTAATTCTTTCAAACTTATCTTAGTTTGCCCCATATAGAATTGTTCATGGAACAATCTTTCTAATTGGGTCCATGTAAATATTGAAGTTGCAGGCAAAGAAGTGAACCAAGTGAAAGCATTTTTTGTTAAAGAACTTGGAAAATATTTCATTCTTAAGTTCTCATTATTAGCAATCTCTCCTGCTTCGATCAAATAACGCGCTATGTGTTCTATGGTGGACTCACTAATATCCTCTGAGAATTTGGTGAATTTGGGGACTTTCCACCTTGGTGGTAATTCTTGTTGCAAAACGTATTCAGACAAAGGAGAAGTATAACTAGGCCTCTGTAATCCTACGTTCACCCCATTTTGCATCATTATTCTCTCGACCATGGTTGCAATGTTATTTTCGACAGGCAGATTGTTACAACGCATTCTCTGCTGCAATACTTCATCAGCGTTTTGGTCTCTTTGGACTATTATTCTCCTAGGTTCCTGTCGAATGGGGTTTTCTACATGAGGTTGTTCGACTACTACCTCTTGGCCCCTAGGATTTTCCTGAGGATTTCCTAATGGCCTTTGGTTGATAGTAAGTTCTTCTTCGACAGGCCTATTAGCAGGATTTTGATTCATTAGCATCCTTTGTTGTGTTTGAGGGACTCCAAAAAAATTAGCAATGCGTGCCATTTGTTCTGCTAATATCTGGTTTGTTTGGGTAGTGTTTTGTATTAAAGGGTTGAACACTTCCCCCATTTGTTGTGTCAATGCCTGCACCATATCATGGTTACTTTCATCCATCTGTTGACGAATCACTTGCGCAGAATGGTTTGTCAGAGTTGGCATTTGGAATCCTGGTGGAATTTGATTTAATCTACTCCCATTCCCACCATATCCTGACCCTTGTAATGGTGAAGACATTTGAACCATAGCATCAGAAAATAATGGTGATGAATTATGTAAGTTTGCCATCATTGAAGTTGGCATTCCATATGGTTGTTCTCTCCCATACATGGGCATGGAATAATTAATAAATGGCCTAAAGGAATTTCCTCCAGGAGGAGGTGTTCCCATGGGCATTGAGTGCCCCATGGTAGAAGAACCAGGGGCATTTTGGGATCCTGAACCCGCTGGTATCGAATCCACTGATGGAGGCCTAATCTGTTCTAAAACAGGGCCAGAACCTGCACCTCCTTCTGACGAAGGAATAGGATTGAAAACTGGAATGGTTTCATTAGGATTGTTTGAAGTATTTGACAGGTTAGCCATCTTTCTTCCTCTTGTTCTTTTTGGTCTTTCTATGTTGGTTACGGCTAATTTACCGCTTCTAAGAATCATACAACGCAGCAAGGAACTTTCTAACTAAGAGGATTCGTATTAATTTGTTAATTGCACTGGTCCCACTGGGCGTGCCAATTTGTTCGGCGTGATTTCTGACGAACAACCTCTGGTTAACCAATCTCTTATAAAACTGGGTTACTTGCAGGACCAACCAAACAAGTCCTAGGACACATGTGCAATTGGTTGTTGAATTACTCTTAGTGTTGCTAATTGTTTATGGTTTGTTTTGTTAATGATGTAAAAATATTGTGTTTTGAATGTAAAGAGCAAAGTAAATTAAAAGTTTGAACAAAAGTAAGAAAATGGCAGAAAAAGTATAGTGTTTGCAGGAATATAAAGAAACTGAAAGTAAAGTAATTTGACGAAACAAAACTAATAATTTAAATAACTTGAAAGAAAATGGTGTTCAACACATACATTTTTCCAAATATCAGACTCATTTCTCTCACACTGGGTACTTAGAGTGTTTTACAGGATTATTGTACAAGTTTTCACACACCCCATTCTACAACAAACTACCCTATTTATATACAAAACAAAATAACTGCCTAGAACGGGAAAATTCTAACTAAATGACAATTGTCAGCCTGCATGCAATCTTCTTTTCTGAAACTTCCACGCGTCCAACTGCCAAAGGTTGCAACTTTTAAATTTGAATTCTTCCCTTTTGTGACGAAGTGTTGCATCTCTTTGTTTGTCGAATTATCGAAGAAGACAAAAACTCTTCAAACCTTACAAACCAATGCTTCTGTCGAAAAACTTCTCTTTTTTCGAAGTGTTGAAAAACATACCTATACTGTCAAATGCTAAAAAAGGTTTCCAAACTTTGTTTGCTGGAACACTATTTGTACTTCTGTCGAAATACTTGAGCATCTGGCCATGTCAACAACTTCTGAATATCTTTACTTCTTTTCTCCCCTATCTGATGACTATCTCTTTAGCAAAAAATGACTTTATATCTTAAATTCATGGTGTCGAAATTATGAGCCTACAGGCACCGACCCTTGTTTCGATCATTTCGCACAGCCTCTCTCACTCTCATTCTCTCGCCTCCGTCCGAATCTCAGGTCTCACACTGTTTCGCTTCTCGGTTCGATTTTGTTGCTCGCGGATGGTGTTGTTTTGTGTTGCGGTGATGTTCGGTTGGATCACGCGGAGATTTCTGGCGGTGATATTGGTTTGCTCGGGTTCCAAGGTTTGAGCGTTCGTGGAGTCCAACGGTTTTTTTTTTCTCACGGTTTCGGTGTGTTTCAAGGTTGGGGTTCGGTTTTGAGCGGTGGCAGTTTGCCGGTTTTGTGTTTTCAGATTTTTGGAGGGTAGTTGTGGTTGTTTTCCGCGGTGGCTTTGGGGTGGTTTGATGATGAGTTATAAGGTTGGTATTATGTGGTGCAGATTAGAGGTTTTGGAGCAACCCGATGGAAAACGGATTTGGTTGTGGTGATAAAGAAGAGTGTTTGAAGGTTTACAGTGAATGGTGATGCAATGATAAAGGAAAATGGTGGAATTATGAAGGTGATGATTTCTGTGAATGAAGCTTCTATTATGTGTATGGTTTTTATATATTTCTAAATGTTGAAGCTTAATTCTCCTTACTCTTTTTTTGCAGAGTTTCCTTTTTTTTTCAGCCCCCTTTTGCAGTGTGTTTTTATAGAGATTGAGGTGAGGGTATTAGAGGCAATCTTGGGGAGAAATAATAAAAGGAATCTTTCATTTTTTTTTTGTGAGCCGGTGTGTGAAAATAGTTACTGAGCTGTATTTGTTGCTGAGAAATTTGTTGCTAGTGGGTGGAAAAGAAGTTTGTGCGGATTGTGTAGTATTTTGTTGTATGTAATGTGGCATGAATAAGTGGGGTAACGTGTATGATGAGAATTCTGGCAGTGAGTTGTTTTTTGGTTTTGCTAACAGTAAGACTTAGAAAAAAAATAAATAAATAAAAAAGCTAATAATAATATTAAAAAAACTATAATAATAATAATAATAATAATAATGGATAATAAAAGTAATAAACATAAATGGTGATAATAGCTAAAATAGGAAATTAAAATGAAAATAATAAGGATAATAATGAAAATAATTATAATAATAATAATGAAAAATACTAATGATGATAATAATAAGATGAGAAAAAGATTTTTTTTTGTATTTTATAAATGGACTTAAAAATGATTTAAAATGAAAATATAACAAAGAAAATGGGATGGATTTATGGACTAAATGGTTGTTAATGGATTTAAATAAAAATTAAAAGGTAAATGGATTTTTGTAGTTGATTTTTTTTTGTGATGGAAAATGATAAATAGGAAATGAAAGTGATAATTGGACAAATGACCTATACACAAATCACTGATTTTTAAAGCAACAACGCACACGAACTTGACCTGACGATTTTAAATAAACCCTGACTTTTCGCACAGAAGGAAATGGCCTATTTTTTGGATTTTTAAATAAGGGTTAATAAACAGAAAAAATAGTAAAGGTAGGACAAATTTGGGGTATGACAATAGTCTGCAAAGATAGACATCATGCAGCGTTGGAAAGTGGTTGGGGCATTACAGAGTCCAAAAGGCATTTGTCTATAGGTAAAAGTTCCAACAGGACATGTAAAGGTAGTTTTTGCTTGATCTTCGGAGTGAATAGGTATTTGGAAGAATCCTGAATATCCATCTAGGTAACAAAAGTAAGAGTGTCTAGCTAGGCGCTCCAACATTTGGTCTATGAACGGTAAAGGGAAATGATCCTTCCTAGTTGCTTTATTTAATTTTCTATAGTCTGTGCACATACGCCAACCTCCATCAGTTCTTTTTGCTACAGGTTCACCCTTCTCGTTTTGCACGACTGTGATGCCTCCCTTTTTAGGTACTACATGCACAGGACTCACCCATTTACTATCCGAGATCTGATATATTATACCTGCCTCTAGTAACTTAAGAACTTCAGTCTTAAATACTTCACTCGTCATAGGGTTTATTCTTCTTTAGTGTTCTCTAGAGGGTTTTGAATCTTCTTCGAGCAAAATCCGATGTATGCATACGGATGGGCTTATTCCTTTTAGATCAGAGATCTTATATCCTAAGGCTGAGGGGTACCTTCGTAAACATATAACAATTGGTTTATTTCCTATTGGTTCAAGGTAGCACTGACTATAACTGGACGGTCTATTTCTTCATCAAGAAACTCATATCTCAGGTTCTTAGGAAGTTCCTTAAGTTTTACGGTTGGTTTCATAGGGCAAGGCATATGATCTGGGGTAAGAGATAAACATTCCTGAAGGTTTTCATCAATGTAGGGTTTTTTATAATTGTCATCTTCCTAAATAAGAGTTGATGGCAATTTTATTGATTCACTTTCTTCTTCCTGTTCTAATTCCCTAATGCATTCATCAATGATATCTAAGGCATAACAAGCATCTCTTATTACAGGTGCCATAAGAAATTTTGAGAGTACAAATTCTATCTTCTCGTTACCTACCTCAAAGGTTAGTTTCCCTTTTTTAACATTTATTATGTCTCCAGCGGTTGATAAGAATGGTCTAACTAGGAGGATTGGTATGCCGTCATCTTCTTTAATGTCCATGACAACAAAGTCAGTAGGTATATACAACTGACCTATCATAACTGGGACGTCTTCAAGTATGCCTGTAGGGTATTTAACGGATCTATCGGCTAATTGAAGTGACATCTTAGTAGGTTGTAATTCTCCTAAGTTTAACCTTTCACAAACTGCTAAAGGCATTAAGCTCACACTAGCTCCTAAGTCTAGAAAAGCTTTTTCGATGACATGATTCCCCAAAATACAAGGAATAGAAAAATGTACGGGATCTTTATCTTTCTTTGCTAACTTATTCTCGGAAATAGAATTACATTCCACGGGTTTCGGATCTTCAAGTCTACGTTTATTTGTAAGTATGTCTTTGAGAAACTTTGTGTAAGAAGGTATTTGGGTGATGACTTATGTAAAGGGGATTTCTACATGAAGTTTTTCTATAACCTTAACAAATTTTTGATATTGGTTATTGATCTGGGTTTGCTTTAGTCTTTGCGGGTATGATATTAGTGGTTTGTATGGCGGTAGTGGTACATAGGTTTTGTTTTTAGGTTCTTCTCCTTTTTCTTAACTTTCCTAGTTTTCAGATTCCTCTGGTTCCTTCTCTTTATTTTTCTCAGAAGTTTCGGGCTCACTCAATCTTGGGTTAGAAGGTTCCTTATAAGCGGTTCCACTTTGTAGAGTAATTTCATTTGCTTGCCCTTTCGGGTTCTGTTGAGGTTGTCCATGAAACTGTCCTCCAGGTGTAGTCTGAGGGGCTTGGTTTAAAGCTACCTGAGAGATTTGGGTTTCAAGCATCTTATTGTGAGTAATAATTTGGTCAACCTTGGTTCCTAACTGGGTAATTAGTTCATTTAAATGGACGTTTTGGTTCATGAACTCTTTGTTTTGTTGTGTCTGAGTAGTGATAAAATTTTCCATAATTTTCTCAAGGCTCGGTTTTTGTGGTACAGGTTGCATAGGTTGATTTGTTCTCGAGGCTTGGTAACCTTGTTGTCTCGGAGGTGCGGTATTTTGGATAGGGTTATTATTTTTATAGGAGAAGTTTGGGTGATTCCTCCATCCTAGGTTGTAGGCGTTTGAAAATGGGTTCCCTTGGGTGTAGTTCACTTGCTCAGAGCTAGTCTCATTTAACAAATTGCATTCTGCGGATTGGTGTCCTTACGTCCCACATATCTCATAATTCGACGAAACTGCAGCTACAGTATTCGGGGTTGTACACATATGTTTGACTCTAAGGGCCAACGCGTCCATTTTACCTTGCATCATGTCTATAGAGCTTAACTCATGTATTCCTCCTTGGGCTTCCTTCTTTTCCACTATCACTCTTTCTACTCCCTGTGATTGATGGTTTTGGGCCATATCTTCGATAAGGGCACTAGCTTCAGGGTAAGGTTTGTTCATCAGTGTGCCACCAGCGGCAGCGTCGATGGTCATCTTAGTGTTATAGTGAAGTCCATTATAGAAGGTTTGAATGATTAGCCAGTTCTCTAAACCATGATGTGGGCGTGCTCTTAATAACTCTTTATATCTCTCCCAAGCTTCGAACAACGATTCTCCTTGGTTTTGGGTAAATCTGGTTATTTGGTTTCGAAGAACAGCGGTCTTACTCGGGGGAAAATATCTAGCAAGGAATACTTTGATAAGGTTTTCCCGTGTTGTTATGGAATTGGGTGGAAGGGAATCTAACCATGATAGGGCTTTATCTCTGAGGGAAAAGGGAAATAATCTTAAGCGGATCGCCTCAGGAGGAGCTCCATTGGTTTTAAAGGTGTCTGCTAACTGGAGAAAGTTTTTTAAATGTTGATTTGGGTTCTCTGTAGCAAGACCTGCGAATTGTCTCTGCTTCACTAATTGTAGCAGGGATGGTTTAAGTTCAAAGTTATTAGCTGGGATAACGGGGTTTACTATACTGGAACTAGGTTCCTCGTTTGATGGTTGGGCGAAGTCCTTAAAAGGTCTTTGGTTTTGATCTTCGACCATAGCTCTCCTAATGCTATGGAAAAATAAACGTGCGCGAGCGTAACGTTCAGGTTCAGCTATAAGGTCTACTAAGCTTCCGGCACTGCGAGTCTTTCGCATTGACCGGAAGGTAACAACCTTAGTCTAAACGGTATAACTACATGGTATGAAATTTGACGAAATTGGTCCCCGACAACGACGCCAAAAACTTGATGCGTGTTTTTCGCAAGTGTACGAACACGACAGAGTAATATAAAAGATTGTCGAATCCACAGAGACCAAGTGTCAATCTATCGTTATCTGTTGTTATGGTGTGTATCTAAGGCAATTGAAAATAATGGTTTTAAAGAGTGCGCAGTGATAAATAAAATAGTAAATTTAATTAATTGATAAAGACAGGTTAGAATGTAATTCACATAACCAATTGATAATCCAGTACTTGTTAATAGAACTACTTATGGGCAATGTTTTCCACTTTGAAAAGAACTAATTTAATGGGAACTGTCGCTTTTGCATATTTAGAACCGAGTTGCACTCCCTAATCAACCCCTCCTATTGTCACGAATAAGAAGGTGTGTATTGCGTTAGAGTTGTGAACCTATTTTTAAGAAATATAGTATCTTAGCTAAGTTGAAAAGTATTTTGACCTGGATTTCTTAGCAAAAAGAGGTTCTTATGAACCAGACTCTAAACTTCTTAACGCGTCCGAAAATAGTTTTAAAATCTCTTTTCTTTTTAATCTAAAAACTCCTAATGAAATAGACAAAGCGCTTTTGGCTGTTTTTGAAATAGTTAAAAACAATTAAGTTAAATAGGCGTTGGACGGCTTTCGATCTTATCCAACGGAACTTTAAAGAACATTAAACTTATATTGAAAGTTAAAATAGCCCTTAAGCGTTTCTATGAACAGTTGTACGGATTACCAGTTCAATTATGATCCTTACATTCTAACCTTTATAAAATTAGTTAGACATGGTAAAGTAAAAGTTCATTTTATTATTTTTCATAAAAGTATTTAGTGCGAGTGCGGAAAGTAAATAAAAGTAGTGCGAGTGCGGATAATAAATAAAGTAAAGCGAGTGCGAGAAATAAAGAAAGTAAAGCGAGTACGAGAAATAAATGAAAGTAAAGCGAGTGCGGGTAATAAAGAAAGTAAAGCGAGTGCAGAAATAAAATAAAGTAAAGCAATGCAGAAAGTAAATAAAATAAAGCGAGTGCGGAAAAATAAAATACGAACTGGAATTAAAATGGCAGCATGATTAACTTCCTCCCAGAGTGCTCCAAGACTCAATCACACAGACGTATACAGACTCGATCACTCGATTGTAGTAACACCCCGATGTGAAGTGATTACTACTTTAAAAATGATATATGCCTAAGAGATTCTAAGTTTGGATGATAAAAACGAAATTCTAAAGTCCTATTTATGGGCAAACTTTAAATGTTAAAAGACCAGGATGCCCCCCTCCACTAAAAAGTGGAGGGAAAGGTTTTTGCCTTGTGGCACCCGCCACAGGCTCATGGCGCCCGCCATGGGTGTAAAATGGTGAAGAAAGTGGGGATCTTGGGCTCTTTGCAGTTGTGGAGTGGTCTTGAGACGTGGCCACGTCATGGCTGACCCCATGGCGCCAGCCACAGTGGATGACGTAAGTGCAAAATGCTGAATTTCTTGATTTTTATTCTTTTCAGCTCCTTTTTCGCTCCTTTTCTCGATTTAGCCCCCGATTACATTAAAAACCTGAAAATAAATAAAAACCAAGTAATAACATAACAAAATAGAAATAAAGACCTAGAATGCATGTGAAATCGGAGTCATAAATACAATGAAATTTAGTGTTATCATATACCAAGCCATAGCCCCCTTCCTCAGCGTCGTAGGGAAAAGACGACATTTACTTGCTCCTCGGACATCTCTGTAATTGAGGAGGGCGTCGATATTTTCAATATGCTCATCAGGGTCTGTCGTCTCTTCGTAGGTTCTAAGGGGATGAGGCTTCTCGATCCCCTTCGGTATCCTTGTGGACATGATCTCATTGGAGAGGGGACCGCGAGGTTCATCCTCGTTGCTAGAATTATGGGAGGCGGAGCGGAAGCAATTGTCGTGATGTCGACGAGGGGAAGGAGAACTTGATCGATTTCTTGCACCCTCGGGCAATGGTCGTGTTCCTTCTTGGAGAGTCCTCCTGGTCTACCTTGTCTCCGGGGACTTGTGTTGTTGGGGTAGATGAACGAGTCTGTTTCTATATAGACCCAGCTGCCTCTGGGTGGTGGTGATTCTTTCTTCACTCAGGTGACCTGTTGTGGGACCTGCGGGGCCTCCTCGCGAGAGAGGGGATCTGGTACGTCGCGCCTGTTCTAGAGCTTTTAGCCTTTCGCCTTGGCGCAAGAGTATGAGGTTGATGTTATTGGTTGTTTCGACCAGAGCTGCAAGCGTCTGATTCGTGTGTTGGATTTATTAATTCAGTGTCACCCTTAGGGATTCGATGGGCTTAACATCCCAACCCATGGCGCTTAATAGGCGCAGCCCCTTGATGACTTTATACTATAAGGAAATAAAGTTGTGCCTTCACTAACAGCAATTGCTTTTAGTGCAGTGGTAAGCGCTTGATCCTACAAGTGGTATCAGAGCAAGGTCATGGGTTCAAATCCCCCCGGCTGACACTGGGGGGGGAGATTGTTGGATTTATTAATTCAGCGTCACCCTTAGGGATTCGATGGGCTTAACATCCCAACCCATGGCGCTTAATAGGCGCAGCCCCTTGAGGATTTTATACTATAAGGAAATAAAGTTGCGCCTTCACTAACAACAATTGCTTTTAGTGCAGTGGTAAGCGCTTGATCCTACATCGTGCCCTCGGGGATAGGAATCAGAGGGAGATCAGTAGGGGTGATCTCAGGTTGCATGGATGGTTCTGGTGATGAGGAGGTGGAACGCCCGTCCTGGAAACGGTCAGGCTCCCCTAGGGGAGGGATAGTTGCATCGCTTTCCCGTTGCTTGACGGGAATGTTGGAGATGATCTGGGCATTGTCAGAGTCGTTGTGGTGAGCCATTGAGTGAGTTTAACGGTGATGTTTTGATTTTCACGATCTAAGGATGAGAAAACGGGGTAACACAGGTTCCCACAGACGGCACCACTGATCGTACTTGTGATCAAAATCTACAATGGTTGTGGACGCTGACGTGGATGTTGAAGTCTTTGCTCGGTCGTTGAGGAGGATAAGGGGTGTACATGCAAGGTACTCTAATGCCAAAGTAAGAGCGGGAAAAGAGTATGCAAGTACGAGTAAAAGTGTTGAGGGAGTGAATATTCGATACATGACCCTTTCATGGGAGAGGGTTTATAAAGAGCCCCCAACGCTTGGCTATTGGTCCCTATTTTGGGCTTGGATCGTGGATCCCCCGAAAATAGATAACTGCCAGAAACTAGCCGTTGGTAACAACATACCTGGTCGGATAGGATGTGCGTCGGGCATAGGGATATCCGAGCAGGAGTTGTCTTCGGCTGAATCTGGGTGACTTATGCGGGCGTCGGGAAGAAGTCTAGAAGGAGCAGAGAAATCCGACCACGGATAATCATGGTAGACAAGTCCTCCTCGGCTGAGGGGCATGGAGTCACTAGATCCCTTTGACATTTGGGTTATTGGGTCGTCCTATGAGCAGGAGTGAATTGGGTCATGCCTAATCATTTGATCAGTCCGGAATAATAAGATATAAAATAAAATAAAAAATAGGAATGATTTAATTTTCTTTTACTTATTATTTTTATGTATCTTTAAATTTGTGTCACACTTAAAATAAAATATATAAGTTACAGTGTAAAGTAAAGATCCAGTGTTATATTTTCAGTGTCATTATAGCAAGTATGATAAGAGCTCTGCAATGGAAGTTGCTTAGTATCTACATAAACATATAAGTTTTGGAACATATTTTTTTTACCATTGGAGCATATCTTCGTGAAGCTCTGTTTCATAGTCTTTGGATGTCAATTGCTTGTTGGAGCAACTTAAAAAATGTGTTGTTTATAATTAAAATAATACTAATTTTAATAATTGGTGGAGTCAAATTTAAATTGATTGGGTCAAATATAAAGTGTTTGTTAAAATCACCATTAAAGTAAAATTGATTTAAATTACTTAGATGTTTCTTAAAAGTACTGTGACAATTTGATCTAAAAAAAAAACACAATTAAGACTAATTCTTCAAAGGAAGATGCTCTAAAACATTTAGGTGGATTAAGTTTCAAATGGATCAGTTCAGACATTCGAGTGAGCATGGTCAAATCAAACAAGTGAGTGAGATTTTGTTAAAAGTGATTTTAATAATTCAAGTGATGTAAGTTGTTACAGCAAGAGCGTAAGCACTTATGGACTGAAGAACAAAGAAAATTATTGAAGTTGTAACCGGTTAACACCTAAGTGTAATCGGTTACCACTAAAAGAAGAATTATTTTTGTGTCAATTGTTAGTGGTTACAGGTTTGGTGTAACCGGTTACAAGCCTGTGTTTTTGTTTTTTTCAATTGTATACTTGTATGTTTTGAGTTTCAATCATTTTGTAATACTTGTATAAATACCTTGGAGGCATCCTTATCCTAGTAAGAGGAATGTTGATGAGATTAACACTTCTCACCCTCAATTCTCTCTCTCTCTCTCTATCTCTCTCTCAATTTTACTCGTTTACTCTCCACATACAAATTTTCTCCATAATTGTTCATCAACCTTATGGTTCAAAGTTCCAACATTTGGCATCAAGAGTCTGGTTCTGATCCACAAACACCTAGTGTGCAACATGAATTATGTCTCAAATGAAAGAATCCTTGCAAACCTACTAATCATTGATGCGAAGAATTATGACAAATTGTGCAAACAAATGAAAGTGTTGTTTGGCTACCAAGATGTTCTTAAAGTGATCAAGAACGGGGTGAATCCTCTTGTCGAATGGGCAGCGGATGCAAGCAAGCATTGCATAAGGAAGATAAGAAGAAAGATTTTAAGGCGTTGTTTTTTATCCATTAATGTATGGATGGTGACAACTTTGAGAAAGTTCGTGATTGTGAATCGTCAAAGCAAACGTGGGAAATCTTAGAGAAGGCTTACTTAGGGGCTGACAGGGAAAAGGTGGTGAGGTTACAAACTCACAAGCGTCAATTTGAATTGATTCAAATGGAAGAAAATGAGACAATCAATGATTTCACAACGAGAAACACTCGGTTGGCGAATCAAGTGAATTCATGTAAGGAAATAGTCACAAAGCAAAATATTGTCACAAAAATCTTGTGTTCTTTAACACCAAGATTTGATAATGCAGTTGTAGCGATTGATGAATCGAAGGATCTTGCAACGATGAACAAAGAGGAGTTGCAAAGCTCTTTTGAGGCTCATGAACAAAGGATAGAGGAGATCGCTTTGCAAGCTTGTTTCATTGAAAAGGACATGAGATCAAAAGGAAAATGGAACATGAAAAGTAAAGGGAATTTTTAGAATTTTGGAGGAATAGAGTCCCAAAATTCCAAGAATTCGACTTGTCAAAAGGGTGAGAGCAGCTGCAACAAAAATGGTGGTTAAGGCAACTTTAAAAGTGAAAAGAATAGGTTTGACAAAAGCAATGAGCAGTGCTTTAGGTATCAAAGGTTCAGTCATTTTGCAAGAGAGTGCAACGCGAACAAGAAGGAACCTCAAGGACATGAAACCAAGGTTGAAAAACAAGAGTTTGATGAAGAGAATACACTCTTGGCCATAATAATAGAAGGCGAATGCAGTAGCAACTGACTATCGGACAGCGGCGACAACAATTCTGGGAATGCTACAAAAATAGGTTGTAACCGGTTACATGCAAAAGAAAATGCCATGATGAGTATGAAAGGAGTTCAGTGCAATGATGAATGGTATTTGGACTCAGGTTATTCTACTCATATGATAGGGATGAAAGATTAGTTTGTTAAAATTAATCGTTTCATGAAGAGCAAAGTGAAGTTCGCGGATGACACCACTATAACGGCTAATGGGATCGGTGATGTTTTGATCATGAAAGGGGATGGTGGGCATTTCTTGAACAAAGATGTAGTGTACATTTTAAGAATCAAATTTAACATTCTAAGTATTGGTCAATTTCTTAAGAAGGGTTACAAGATTCACATGGAAAACAAGTAAATGTGTGTTATGGATGCAAATGGGGCTTGGTACTTGAATTGATTTGGTCAACTTAATGGGTGACGTGGTGTTGCCATGTGGTTTTTTTTGTGTGGCCAAAGGGTATTGAATGTATAACCTGAACATGCATAAGGGGGGTGCCTTACCACTAGACCAATTGATTCTTATGATTTATTTTCACCTCAATATATATATATATATATATATATATATATATATATATATATATATATATATATATATATATATATATATATATATATATATATATATATATATATATATATTACATTGTTAATATTTATCTCCAAAATTCAGTTTAATATACAATTGTGTAATAATTGTATATTAAATAATTTTATCAAATAATTTGCTTATTTAAATTGTATCAAATAATTCTGAAATAAAATATAAATAATTTAAACTCTTCTAATTTCAGTTTAATATACAAATTATTAAATGATTATCAAATTTGTTTTCTTAAACTTTTTAGTATACAAATTATTAATTTCAGTCTTATATATTATTTGTTTACCAAAATCCAATTTAATATTCAATTATTAAACAATTACATATTAAATAATTGTATCAAATAATTTATATATTAAATTTAAATTAAACAATTTAATTAAACAAATTTGATAATTGTTTAATAATTTGTGTATTAAACTAAAATTAAATACAAAAAGTGTTTAAAAAATTATTTGGATTTAATTTCAGTCTTGTATATTAAACTAAAATTAAATACAAATAGAGTTTACGTAAACAAATTATTTTAATTTAATTTCAATTTAATATACAAATTAGCAATTTAAGTTAACAAATCATTTGATACAGTGATTTAATATACAATTATTTAATAATTGTGTATTAAACTGAATTTTAGAAATAAAAATTAATTATGAAAATAAATCATAAGAATCAAATTGGTCTAGTGGTAGGCGCCCCTTATATTAATGCTTGTTTGTATTGCGAATAAAAACAATTGTCTCATTTACCAAATAGACGTAAAATCTGTGTTTTTAAACAGACCGCTTGAAGAGGAGGTGTATGTAGAACAATCCCCTGGCTTTGTTGTGCGAAACCAAAAGTTAAAGTTCTACTAGTTGAAGAAAGTATTATATGGTTTGAAGCAAGTTTCAAGATATTGGAACAAAAGAATAGATGGTTTCCTAAAGGAGGTTGGTTTCAAGAAATGTGTATCCAAGCATGAAGTGTATGTGAAGACAGATGCTAGTGAAAGATTGATTGTCTTTTGTCTATATGTAGACGACTTGTTGATAACATGCAACAACAGAAAGTGCATTTCTAAGTTCAAGGGTGAACTTATGACAAAATTTGAGATGATCAGCCTTGGTATCATAGCATACTTCCTTGGCATTGAGTTACACAAGTCCAAAAGGGGACTGCTCGTGCACCAAATGAGGTATGCATTTGAGATATTGAAGTAGTTTGAAATGAAGCATTGTAATTATATCATTACTCTGGTTGAACCAAGGATGCAATTGTCGAAGAATTAGGATGAGTAGGATGTTGATCCAACTCAATATAGGATAATGATTGGATCCTTATGTTATTTGTGCAATATACGACCGGACTTAGCGTTTAGTGTCGGTTTTGTGAGTAGATTCATGGAGATAGCAAAGGTATCTCACTTGGCAACAATCAAAAGGATCCTGGGATATGTCAAAGGTTCTGTTGGCAGCATAATTCACTTTCCCGCAGCGGATACAGGCAGAAAATGCAATTTGCTCGGTTTTACCGATTCCAATTGGTATGGAGATAAAGATGACCGAAAGTCTACAGTTGGATACATATTTATGTTCAATGAAACACCAATATCATGGTGTTTAGATAAGGAACTAGTAGTTGCACTCTCATCTTGTAAGATCGAGCACATTGTTGCTTCATTATGTGCGTCCCAAGTCGTGTGGCTTATGAATCTATTGGAGGTAGTGGGAAACAGTAAGGTAAGGCTATTACACATTTGGTTGACTATGTTTCTGCGATTAATCTTGCTAAGAACCTAATTTCACTTGGGAGGAGCAAGCATATTGAGATGAGGTTTCACTACTTGGGGGAACTCGTTAGTGAAGGAAGGTTAAGATTGGGATATTGCAGAAGTGAAGACCAAATGGCTCATTTGTTGACTAAGGGAGTCATAAATGATGTGTTCAAGAGGTTGAAGATGAACATGAGCATGGAAGATTTGGAGCACTTGAATTAAGACGGTGTGTTACAAGTGATTTTAGTAATTCAAGTGTTTTAATTAGTTAACACGTGGGTGTAGTCGGTTACAGTAAGAGAAAAAACACTTATGGACTGTAGAACAAGGCAAATTATCAAATATGTAACTAGTTGACACCTGAGTGTAACCGATTACCACTGAAAGAAAAATTATTTTCATGTCATTTGTAATTGATAACAGGTTTGATGTAACCGGTTACAGGCCTCCAAATCGGGGTTTGGCGTTGTAATCTAGAGGTATTATAATGGTTAAGATATAAGACATACATTTGTCATATACCAAAATATCACCGAAGTGGACGACACATTCCACAAAAGAGACTTAAACTTGGTTGGATCACTTTCTAGAAAGGATAGAAGAGTTCACCAAATTAAACAAGATTTAAAAAGAATCAAATATGAAAAAGTCAAAGGCGACACCACCCATAGAAATAGATTTAGGTGGTGACACGTGTTTTGATTCTTTTTAGTTTTTACCTAACTATGTATTTAGCCGGTGACTGGCTTTTTTGTATGTATTATCGTCAACAATGTGATTTGGATATAATTTGATAAATATTTAATGTATATTCAACATTAATTGTATAACAATTGAGGGTCAGTTTTAGAAAAAAATTGTTTAAAACTATTAACAACTTTGTCCCTGCATATAATAGGTTATGTATGAATAGTATATCTATCGGGTGATTACGAAGATGCACTTCCGGACTCACCCCATTTTAATTGCAAAAACTACTAAACATAGAGTAATTCGAAAATCCATCTCCGTAGAAACCTTTTTTTTAAAATGGGTGTGTTTCGAAATGCATGTTTGGGATATCCTCTGAGACAGGATATGATTTCTATGGTTCATAATGATCTAAACTTGTATAAATATGTGGTCTCTCATCTCATGTGGTTTACAAAAACACATCACACCATAATAATGAATATATATTGTCATCTTGCATTTATGTATTTCAATAGTGCAAAGTCCCACTTAAATTTAGGGTCACCTAGGACACACCTCTCGTCGATCTGAAATCTAAACTGAATAATCTATTGTGATATTCAGACAATCGAAGAGTTGTCAAATTCGTGTATCGTTCACCCTCGATTCACATCGAAGGGAAACTATCATTCAACAAGTTTGAGTTAAATATGGATGGATATTTAAGGGTTGTGTGAAATACATTTTACTGTTACGAAATAAAGGATCCGATTGAAGTAGATGTGGCGATTGCAAGATCGATTGAAGATATTCTAAAAATATCGAAACGTCCTCGACCATTTGTTTGTAATGAAATGTAATGTTAAATTTATGTTAACAATTATTTATGTAATATTAAGTATTTTGATGTTAATTTATGTTGTTCTTCCAAAATTGTGCAATTGTTTTTTTTTTACAAAACATAACATTTTTCAGAGATGCATTTTCGTAGATATATGGAATCACTCAAACATTGTTATGAAGAAGCATGTATGAACTAATTTTGAACAAAATGAAGGTGATTTACTTATGACGTGTTGAGGTGTGTGTATTATAGATGTTTTCAGAGATATATTTTCAGAATTCATGGATATTTTTTATTTTTCCCTAAACTAATTCTCAAATTTTTCCTTGCAATGGAAAATTTCCACTTTTCAGCACTACTGCAATGAAAGAAATAATTAGAATCAAGTACAAGTCATCTTTTCTTATAACAGATTCTCCAAATAACTTAGTTATATTCAAATCCTCACTATTCATTCCATTAGGAAGTCTCCAATCAATATGATACAACAATATAGAAACAACCAATTCAACATTTTCCATACCATAATTCATACCAAGACAAATTCTCCTCCAAGCATCAAAGGGAATATAATCAAAACATTTATTATTACTTAGCTCTTTATTGGTATATGATAACCATCTTGTGCTTCGATACTTTTAGATATTTTATCTTGTGCTTTGATTTATGTGAACTATTTATATGAATAATTTGAGAATTTAACTTGCCACCTCCCCATTCCCATTTATACCTGGTACACCCCTCATAGTTTCGAATTTTTAAATTGTCCCTGACAAAAATTGAATCAAATTTCTGGTAGGCAAAACCAGAATTTCTTGTAAAAACTAAATTTTCGATAGTGTATTTTAAATTACATGTATACCGGAATTTATGAAATTTCAGTGAAGTTACAAATAATATTGGAAATTCTAAATTTACCATTTTATACTGGAAAGTTCAACCAAAGTGAAATTTTTCGGTAATGTAATTTGTTTGAAATTTTAAACGCTCAAGATTTTGCCAATAGTTTTGGACGGTTGTGATTGCACCGAAAATTTTGTATGGTCTAGAGTAAAGGCAAAGTTGTATAAATAGGGGGTCACATGTTGTTTGATTAAAACATCTCAAAAAATATTTCTTCCTCAATTTTTGATTAAGGCAGAAGTGTACTTCAACATAGCTTCACCTCCCGTAGAGTTCCGACCTCCGGATGACACCACATCTCTCGCTGCCTTAATGTCCAAGTTGAATGAATTGTTGTCTGATACTGAAAATAGAAAGGTGATAAAGATTGAGTTTTCGTGAATATTGGATTGATACTGACGGAAGGTCATTTAAATGTGTAGATCATTTAGTCATAGGTTATATGCGGCCTATTTGTTAACCTACGACTAAATGATATCCACATTTTTGTTGACTTTCTAGTCTGCATCTTTCATAATGCAGCCTATTTTGTTGACTTTTTAAAGGACCTGTAATGTCTTGGCTCATATCTCTCAAATGAAGCATTTCTGGACTTGGCTTGTGAGACACAAAGTTGTAGGGAATTGAATTTCCTTCAAAATGAGATTTGATGGGAAATTTTTGATGAAGCATGTGAAAGTTATGATTGGTCAAAGTATAGTTGACTTTTCCTGCAAAAACCCTAATTTAGTAACTTCTGGTTCTAGATTAATTTGAGGTTTCCTTGATGAATCATGATCAACCCTTGATCAAATAATGAATTTCACCTTATAATATTGATGTTGACCAAAAAAATTGAAGTTTGACTGTATGTTGACCACAGTTGACTTTTTGACCAAGTTAACTTATTTTTTATTATCTGAGCATCTGACTGACCAAACTTGTAGGGTAAGCCTTGAAACTTGACATGAGGATCCTTTGAAGTATATGGGAAACCATGAAGTCCACTTGAGGTTTTGAAAGTCCAATTTACCTTAGGAAACTCAAAACCCTAATTTAAGATCCATTGCTTAGGAGGAGGCTTTGTCTGATGAAACCTTGAATCCCTTTGAGTAATTGAGAATCTTGTGACTATTAGGAGACCTCTTGAGGTATATTGTCTCGAAGATGTGAGGGAAAATTTTGAGGTACAACACTTGCCAAAAAAGGGAAACAAACCAAATCAACTTTCACATCTAAGAATTTGGTATCCACAACAAGGCCACTACAATTGTTACACATGGATCTTTTTGGTACATCAAGAACAAAGAGCTTTGGATGTAATGTTTATGCATTAGTTATTGTTGATGACTTCTCTAAATATACACGGACTTTCTTCTAAGTGCAGAAAAGTGAAACTTTCAAGGCATTCAAGAAGTTTGCAAAACAAATTTAGAATGAGAAATCACTTTTAATTATCTCCATTAGAAGCGACCATGGTGGAGAGTTTCAATTTCCAAAATGCTTTATTTGAAGAATTTTGTGAAGAACATGGAATCTCACACAACTTCTTCGCACCAAGAACCCCACAACAAAATGGTGTCGTAGAAAGGAAGAATAGGTCATTGGTAGAACTTGCAAGAACAATTCTTGATGTTTCAAACCTTCCTAAATATTTTTGGGCGGACGCGGTGAGCACGGCTTGTTTTGTAAGTAATCGTGTCAACATTAGACTTATTCTCAAGAAAAACCCCTATGAACCCTTCAAAGGGAGGAAACCAAACATATCATTTTTTCACATCTTTGGATGCAAATGCTTTGTCTTGAACAACGACAAAGATAATCTTGGTAAGTTCGACGAAAAGTCAGATGAAGGTATATTTCTTGGCTACTCTCTTTCAAGTAAGGCTTTTAGAATATATATAATAAAAGAACTTTAACTATAGCAGAATCGATGCGTGTATCTTTTAATGAATTTAACCCTTCCAAGAAGGATAATGTTATTGTTGATAATGATGATGATGATGATGATGATGATGGTGATGTAGAAACCTCTCAAGAGAATACTCTTAATGATATTGCAAGTGATCAACCAAAATGACAACAAGATGATTCACAACAAGATAAAGAACAAAATGATCTACCTATAGAGTGGAGGACTCATAGAGATCACCTGATCGATAAAGTTATTGGTGACATTAGTCAAGGTGTAGCAACAAGGTTAAACATCAAGGATTCTTGTCTAAACATGGTGTTTGTATCTCAAATTGAACCAGATAAAATCAATGAAACCTTAGGTTATGATCAATGGTTAATAGCTACGCAAGAGGAACTAAACCAATTTGAAAGAAATCAAGTTTAGAGTCTTGTCCCTAGGCCAAGCAATAAACACCATATGAACAAGATGGGTTTTCAAAAACAAACTTGATGAAAATGGAATAATAGTTTGAAATAAAGCAAGATTAGTCGCCCAAGGATACAACCAAGAAGAAGGAATCAATTTTTGAAGAAACATTCGCTCCAGTTGCAAGGTTAGAAGCAATTAGACTTTTATTAGCTTATGCTTATTCTATGAATTTTCAGCTTTTCCAAATGCACGTCAAGAGTGCATTCTTAAATGGATTCATAAATAAAGAAGTTTATCTCAAGAAACCCCCTGGATTTGAAGATTACAAGAATCCCTCTCATGTCTTTAAATTAAAGAAAACTCTCTATGGATTAAAACAAGCACCAAGAGCATGGTATGATCACCTCAACAATTTCTTGTGACAAAGGCTTTGAAAAAGGAAAAGTTGACTAAACCTTGTTCATCAAGAAAATTAAAGAAGATACTCTTTTGGTGTAAGTATATGTTGATGACATAATATTTGGATCAACCAACACAGAGTTATGTAAAGAATTCTCATCCATGATGCAAGTAGAATTTGAAATGTCTATGATGGGAAAAATGAATTATTTTCTAGGACTGCAAATCAAGCAACTCAAAGACGGCATTTTTATCAACCAATCTAAATATTGTAAATAATTATTGAAGAGATTTGATATGGACAGTTGCAAGAATTTATCAACACCTATGGGATCCGGTACATATGTAGATCAAGATGAATCTGATGTCTCGGTTGATATCTCAAAATATAGAGGTATGATTAGTTCCTTACTATATTTGGCGACAAGTCGTCCTGACATTATGTTTGGTGTTTGTCTATGTGCTCGCTTTCAAGCAAACCCAAAGGAATCTGGAATCTCACCTCATGGCAGTCAAGCGGATCATGAAGTATCTCAAAACAACAAATGTCAGCTTATGGTATCCTAAAGGTAGTATTTTCAATTTAATTGGATACTCTGGCGCGAATTATGCAGGCTGTAAAACAGATAGGAAAAGCACAAGTTGAACGTGTCACATCTTGGGAAATGTGTTAGTCTCGTGGGCATGCAAGAAGCAAGTGGGTGTAGCACTCATTACGGCTGAAGCAGAATACATAGAAGTGGATAGTTGTTGTGCATAAATAACTTGGCTCAAACAACAACTTCGTGACTACAAACTTAATCTAGGATGCCTTCCTCTATGTTGTGACAACACTAGTGTGATCAACATTACAAAAAATCTCGTCATGCAATCAAGGACCAAGCATATCGACATACGACATCATTTTCTACGAGATCATGTACTTCAAGGAGATGTCGAGGTAACCTTCGTGGATACTCACAATCATCTTGCAGATATTTTCACAAAGCCTTTGGCAAAGGAACCTTTCTTCGAAATTCCGAGAGAACTCGAAATTTTGGATGAAAATGATGTTTAATTTTGAGAGATCATCAACCATGGTACATGTTATCTTTTTCTCTTCTCAATATATCCTAGTATAACATGTTTTCGATATTCCAAATGTTACATATTTGTATGAAAAATGTTATGTGGTTATATCAATGTTTGCTTAATTGTATTTTTGAATTTTTGCACTTTTCACTGCTTGCAATCGATTGCACCCTTATGTCAATCGATTGATCCTTGTAACTTTTTCAAAAATATTGCATTTTCTTTGCTTGCAATCAATTGCATTCTAGTGCAAATCGATTGCACCCGGTCATTTTTTGGTAATGTTCGCTACTGTCTTGCAGTGCAATCGATTGCACCTGCTGCGAAATCAATTTTTTCATTTCTTAAATGTGGTCCATGGTTCTTTTATATTACGAACTACCTTACCAACTATTCCTTTGATCAATCAATGTTTTTTTACCATCAATTACTCATATCTTACACCTTTTACCAACATTATTTACCTTCCTCAACAAAGATTAATCTTCCAACGTTGATTTCACTTATTCCAACATTGACCACACCTCTTCCAACATTGATTTCACTTATTCCAAAATTGACCACACCTCTTCCAACTTTGAATACACTTATTCCAATCTTGACTGCACCTATTCCCACAAGTTATCTCTCTTCACAAAATCATTATAAAACCACACTACATTTCACACAAATCTAATTATCTCTTCCAAAACCCTAAGCCTATAAATTTCCTCTCCCTAAAAAACCCTAAACCAAAGAACTATCATCATTTCTCCATGGCTTCTCGTCCAAAAATAAAAGCCTCTGCTCAAGAAAAAGGCAAAGCTCCAACATCCTCATCTTCGAAGACTCCATTCGTGCTTCAACATATCTCAGATGACAAACAAGAGACATTTACAACACACTTTCAGAAAAAGATTGTCCAAACTCCCAAATACGGTATTCTCTCCTCCTCTCCTGAAGAATGCTTCACTTTCCAAAAATACTTAATTGATTGTGACTTGGAATCATTGATCTCTTCATCCGAGCCATACTATCCGGATTTGGTGAGATTATTTTTTAGAAGTTTACACGTGGAAGAAGGAAGATTTATCGCATCTGTTAGAGGCAAAAGAATATGTCTCAACTCAAAAAATGTTGGTAGAATTTTGAAAATTCTAGGTTTCAGTGGCACTCTCTATGATGAAGAAGACGGAATATGGAATGATTATAGCAAAAGAAATTTCTACTACAGCCTCGGGAGAATGTTGGCGGCAGAATTTCATGCCAATCATGTGAGATCCTTAGGAGGCTTGGAACCCTCTCAATCCACCTGGTCAACGAGTATTTTCAATATTGATGATAGGCTCTTTCATTACTTTATGGTTTACATTATGTTTCCAAGGGCTGGAAACCATTGCACTCTGACTGACTTGGAAATGCAGATTTTGTATGCACTAAAGAAAGGCATCCAGGTGAATTGGGATTGGCTAATTATGGTTCGTATGCTGACATTCAACGCAAAATCAAAGTTTTTTCCTTATGCTTGGTTTATTACCCTGATTTTTAAGCATTTTGGTGTGGACTTCGAAGGCTTTGATATGTGTCTCATGAACTCAAACTCCAATAAAATCTCCATCAAAAATGTGGATACAATGATAGGTGTGAAGTACGACCCGGAAACAAAAATCATTGCTTACCTTGGTGAGGATGTGGCTGGAAATGACGGAAACGAGCAAGAGAATGAAGACAGTGATGATGTTCCTGCTCAACCTACTCCAAGTGGCCCTAGTAACCAGGAACTTATGGATTACATGGCTCAAAAAATTTCAAACCTTAACTCCTCCAGCAACAACCAATATAATGCAATTAATGAGTCAACCACCACTAGGATCAACAATTTCCAAGATGGAGTTAATCAACATTTTTCATATATATATATATATATATATATATATATATATATATATATATATATATATATATATATATATATATATATATATATATATATATATATATATATATATATATATATATATATATATATATATACTCTCATCTTTACATTCCACCATACGATCCATCCAACCTGGTTGTTCCCCCACCGCGTCAACCACCTCCTCGACAACATTATCCAAAGCAAGAACCATTTCACTCCAACATGGACCTTTCCTAAGTTGTTTACATGTTTCTTTGTTTATCTTAATATTATTATACTTTTTAAATTCTACATTTGCTTATGTTTTTCAATTATTGTACTTTTTAAAAATTATGTATTTGTTATGTTTTTTACTTATTGTACTTTGAATTTTAATTTATGATAAGTTATTATGTTACTTGAATCACTCCAAGTGTTGTATAAGGATGGTCAACGCAACGCACCTCCTAAGCCTAACTAGTAACATCGAGGCTGCTGAATATCCACACATATTGGGGTCGATATAAACACCTAACTTGTCCGTAAAGAGAGTACATGCTACTAGATGTAGCGTGTACGCACTATCGATAGCCTCATAACTCTGAGCCGCAACAAGTTTGTCATACCTTTTCGGAAGTCAAGACATACGAAGGTGAGTGCCCCTGTTGAAGCCAAACTCCTTCAGCACGGCCTTCTTAGAAACTCCCAAATCCCGTGCAACAATTAAACATGCAAATGACGGGCTAATAATAGGAGTTGTCCAGAATCTGCCACCGATTGGGAGATGGAACAATGAGGAGACATCATGCAAAGTGATAATCATCTCCCCAAACGGAATATGAAATGAAGATGTCTCCTTGTGCCATCACTAAACTAAAGCAATAAGTAGTGGAGTGTCGAACATGGTGAGGGAGCAGTGAGCAAAATCAAGGAGCTTGAACTGACGTATAATATGTATGACCTCCTCAAGCATCGGAGACTTCGAGAACTACTTCAACTTCAACCCGTGCAATGTCACCTTCAGTGGGAGACGGTCATGTAACAAACAAATTTAAAAATAAAATATCAATTAGCTTTCATGTTACAATAATAAATAAATTTAAGTTAAACATAAAAGATATATACCTTTCTCAGTCATAGTCAATACGCCACATGAACAGCATACTCAATATGTACCGACCGATCAATGGATCCTCTAGGAAATCCTTCATCAGTGTGCACAGATGGCTCAGTCGAAGGAGTCATAACCTTAATGTCAGCAGTAGCAGACGAGATCGGATCAGCAAAACAACATTTGGCTGGACCATTTCATATGCAACAGCAGCATCTAGATGGACCACCTCATTTGTAACCTCATCTTTGAGTTGCTCAACTGATCTAACCGTTCAACGTCGGGTGCTATGAGGTGCGCTAACTACCCTTGCACCCAACTGTCTCCGATGTGAACCTATTGGAACCATTGTCCAGTCCGTATCTGAGAAGACTCAACCTCAACAACCCTAGCATGGTATGTCACTCTATCTATCAGTTTATCTGTAATAATGTTGTCTCTGCCCTTGTATGTCACTACAAAAGACGCGGGGAAATTAATAACTACCAAATATTTCATCGAATTAAAAAAAATTCCTAATTTTTTTCGAAATTTTTTGAAATTCCCAGTAAAAAACAAAGTCCTCATAACTATCAAAAATTCTAAAAATTTTGGGAATTTTCAAGTGATTTTGTGCCAAAAATTTAGAAATTTTTGGTTAAAATGTTTTCATTTTTATCAAAAAATTTGAAATTTTCGATACAAAATCACGCAAATTTCTTAATTTATGGTAAGAAAACATACTAATTTTGAAATTTCCAATATCGCTACAGAAAATTCAAAATTGCACGTATGAGAGGTGAATTTCAAAAATGAATGAAAAACTATTGTGAAAATAGTATTGTCTATGGGGGTGCCAAGTGGGGGAGGGTGTCAAATTAAATCCTTAAAGAATTTGTACCTGAGCTCTTAATCTTAACTCTACCAACTGCTTTAGTGTGCAAGCCCATATTCAGTTTTAAAAGTGATATGGAGGGTTAGGGTTTAAACCAAAATTGAGGTATAAATTTACATAAAAGAACAGAGGTGGTTTCAAGAAAATTTGAGGATTTTCAATTCCAAGTTATATGCAAAGAAACACAAAATAGAATCATAAAAAAAATAAAATGAGTAAGATTTAATTTCCATATTTAGTTAAACACACCAATAGAATAAATTTATAAATCTAACTTTGTTGATTCATATATATCAACTTAAAAAAATAATAATAAATAAATAAATAAATTATATATAAAAACATGATAGAATAAATTTAAACCCGTCTCTATCTTATTCTTATCAACTTTTTATCATATTTTGTCCCCTATCATATCTTGAGCATCAAAAAGACCCTAAAGTTATATTTGTACTGTCCACTAAAATACTAAAATTATGTTCATTATTGAGCAATTCTAAAATATTAAAAACAGAAACACAAGATTTTTATACTGCTATTATAGCGATGATAAAATTGAAATCAAATTTTCCATAATCCACAAGTACATGATATGAAAATTTTGTTACTGCTGTTGATACCAGGTAAAGAGTAGATCTTCCTCATTCCTTCAAAAACAAATTCCAAACCTGTTGCTGTAAAGTTCGAAAGTATAAAAGTCATCAAAGCAGTTTTGGAAACTATGTGAAATGTGCATTCATGTCGGAGAGATGAGAGAAATTATGCTGAGATAAAGTCATCAACCCTTAAGGACAAATAACACAAAACCAACTAAGAGAGATAGTAGAAGGATGAGACCAGCAGCTACAACACTAATTTGACCTGACTTCGCCGATTTATTACTAGAACTCTCTCCTCTGCTATCAAGTTTCAACTTGTCCTCCACGAGGTGAGTTTCTGAATAAGACGGCACTGCTACATCCCAGAAAGATTTAGATTTGAAAGATACGACTTCTTTTTCTGGTTCCAAAATTGTAGAGACCTCAGTTGGAGCTTTCATGGATAACAACTCCATACAGTGATCTTTTAAAACCTAAGAACAAATCACAAGTAATTGACTTTAAAACTAAATCAGACATGTAGACAAACTTCACACTCGGATAGAAACAAACCTCAACAGTCTCAAAAGGCTGCAAGTAATCACACACATATGTCCCGGCTAGCCATGGTGCGAAAACTCTTCTAGGAAATGGAAGACTGCATTCTTTTCTGTCAAAAAATAATAATAGATTTGTTATTTATGAAATCTTCATATGCCAAAATAACAAAATGTGCCAATTATCATATGCATGGATTGAATTGATTATCACTTCTAGATGATGTTACGCGCGCACGCAAAGGTTTAGTTTCAAAAAACACTTTGCAGGAGATGCTAGATGATGATCCCACTGAGAAAGGAGAAACCATTGCCCCTATTAAGTTTAAGCACGTCAGCAAACATTGTCTCCTCTGTAGCCCAGTGTTGTCAAATTGCGGCCATGGCGGATCGTGGTTGCGAAAATTCAAAATAGCGCCATGGAAAAGATGTGGCATTATAGATTTTGCATTGTAGTGTCATTGCAGCCTCTATGAGTTTAACGCTCATGGCGGAAATTGCGGTTTTTTTTTTAATTTGAACACATTTTATAATAATAACTACTATTTATAAAACCAAAACACTATAACCTTTTCATTCCCCACGCTGCAATATTTCCATTCTCCAGACTTTTCTTATTCACACTTGGTTCTCCTATTATCTTCTCACGCAACTGTAAGAAGAACAGTTGCTTGAGAAGAGAAGAGAAAAAGAGGGAGAAGAAGAAAAGTTTGTGGAGAATGAAAAGATTATAGAATGGAAAGGTTAGAGTGTTCTGGTTTTATTAATATTTATAAATATTAATAACTACCTTAGAAGAAGAAAAGTTTGTGGAGAATGCAAAGATCACTGCGTGTAGAATGGTAAGGTTAGAGTGTTATGGTTTTATTAATATTTAATTAAGGTAGTTATTAATATTAAACGAGGATTATTAGTATTTAACCACAATTATAATTCTTTTGGGTATGTTTCCTTTCTTGGTGGGGTAAGAAAAACAAGAATTTTTCAAATTAAAAAAAAACTAAAATTAACATTCATGGCGGCCACAATGTAAAATCCACAATGCCACAGATTTTCCATAGCACTATGTTGAATTCCCGCAGCTGCAATCTGCCATGCCACAATTTGACAACACTGCTGTGAACAATAATTCAAGTCATTATGCAATAGCCTTAAAAAAACAAAATGATGTAATATCCTCGTCATCACCAAATAAACCATCAAGTAGATGATGATAACAACTTATAAGGCAAGGGAGCATCTAACTACACCATCTAGTAGCTGATGATAAAATCTTATAAGGCAATGAAGCATCTAACTGCATACATCAGGACTTAGGAACAAGTATATACGGTAGATACTGTTTTCTTAGAACAGAAAACTTGAGTATATCAATAAGTGGTATGTTGTAGATACTACAAACTACTTACCTCAATAAACGCAGCACAAGTTGGGAAACGGGCTTTTCAACTGATACATCATCATCACTTACTTGCCTTCCAACATCATGATGGTTATCTGAGTCAACATCTGTCTCATCACGGATTATATCCAATCTACTATGCAGGCTCGTAATGATATCTCCCTGTGCACAGAATTGTGATCCATGACAACATTAGAAAATACCAGGAAGTGATAAACAGGAGTCAGTGAAGTTATCAACACATGAGAAGGTGTACATCCAAATAAACATACTTCGGGGAAGATATTTCCAAACAAATGACAAATTTAAGAGAACCCTGAATAAAAAAGCAGAAGTTTCATCATGTATTATTATTACTCACCTTTATATCAGTCACAGCTTGTGAAATTGGCTCTTTTGAATTCAGGTAGGCAAAAGAACATACTGTGCCACTAAAGGAAAGAATACCAGAAACATCTTTTTGGCTGTATGCTTTATAAGATATTAATAATTAATGTTAGAAAATGAAGTTCTAAACCAACTGGAAAAATAACAAGAGCTAATGTAACGAGAATATTCATATGATATAAGATTGAAGGAAAATATACCTTCAATAGAACTATTATTCAAAAATGGTATAAGCAATTCAACTTCATGCACACCATCCGATGAGCATGGCTCATCATCAAGAACCTAAAGTTGTAGAAAATAAACAATTTTTAATGAAATAATGATGACAGAGAAATGTCTAGTGCAGTTTAATACAATACAAACGCACATATGTGTGAGAAGAGATAGAAAAACAAAAATCAGCAAGATATATAGCTTCCATGTGCATCAAGGAAAAATCAAGAGATCAATATCAAAATGTTACTCTTATAGAAAGTTCAAACTAAATCTGCTGACAAGAACCATTTTGGGGCATGCAATATTCAGGGCAGAAAGCTAAGGTATCACAATAAAAACACATGTCATAGAAGGTAAACATGTTACAACTAAGGAATCAACAACAAAATTGCTACTTGCTTCTGACTAATGAAAACAATAGCGAAAAAGGTCAAAAGAAACTTGAGAAGTGAAATAGTTTACCAATTTACCATCGATCAGGGCTTTTGCATCTGAAAGCTCTTTGGCATGAAGAGATATTGCATGATGAAGAACATCACTCAATGTCTGGAACTTGGATGCACCATCATGCAATATAGGTAGCCTTGTAAGACACGATGCCGTATAAAAAAACTCAATATTAAGAAAGGTTGAATTCTAGTCAATAAATAGAAGAATATCCTAAATTTGTGAAGTTGTTACCTAAGGTTAAAGTTGTGCATGCATCTAAAAGTTTGAAAAGAACTCGAGACCTTCCCCAGTTTAAATTCGCAAGGGCGTAGACTACTAGACGTAATATTTGAAGATAATGAGCAGTTTCTACAATTCCACCTGCACAAATAGTAACAGAACAAACACCAAATCACACCAGAAACAAAAAATATATTATCAGCTAAATGACCCCTTTGGACGTGTAACAAAATAGAAGAATTTGGGTTACCTTCTTGGGCCATAACAAATGTGAAGAAGCAGTCTTTCATTCCAATTAGCCTCTGAAAGCGGTGCTGCTTCAGCAACTCCTTTCACTGCCTGCAAGGGAGAAAAGGGTAAAAAATGACTAAATATCGAACCTAGAGAGCTATGTAGCACTGTTGGATTAAGACGCCTCTGGTGTAAAATAACTAAATACTGAACCTAGAGAGCTGTGTAACACCGTTGGATTACGACGCCTCTGGTGTATGACACCAACACATGGGGTTATGTTTAATTACTTTCATCATCTGAAATTACATTAGTATCAGTGCCTATGTGTCGATATCAGAGTTGCGGTGGACAACTATGTCTGGATCAGAGCAGTCATTCCCGGATAGTGGCCCAAAGCAGCCGACCCCAAAAGTGGGATAGTGGGATAGCGTATAGTGGGGATGACGGGTTGGACAAATTAGATATAATAATTATAAACATATATTTAATGTAAAATTAAAACAAAAAACTTGACTAATAAAATATTCATAAATCAACTCTTGAAGTGCATAAACAACTATGAAGTAAGGTTAAGGTTAAGTCTCAACTCAAATTTGATGGAAAAATCCAAAATTACGCTTAAAAAAACATTGTAAACTAGAGAGGTATTTATGGTTTTTAGATGGGAAAAGGATAACGGGCCAGAAACCGCTCTGCTTTACTATCACGTTATTTACCCTATAGCAGACACTATAGTGTTCTGCACTGCTAAGCCTCTTCCCATAGAAGCCATCCTCCGCTCCGCCATAGCGTGAAAGCGCCACTATTGACTACTCTGGTCTGGATTATTGCTTCATAGCTGGAGAGTAATGCAATATGTACACGGTAACAACAAATTTAACCGGAATTTGGCAACATGTATATACCTGGCAAAGCGTTATGGTTGAATTCTTGAAAGCATTATCACTGACCCAAACATACACGCCAACAACCTTAATACCACCAACTAACATTCTAGAAACCTAGAGAAGAACAAAATTGAAATCAAAATCAGCAAATACAAACTTCAAAAAACAATAATGGTTATGATTAAACAGGGTATAGAAATGAACCTGACGGGCATGTTCAGAAACCCAATCCTTATCAATGAACAAAGAAGAATAATCGGGGGTTTGAGATTTAGACTTGGAAGAAGTTTTCTTGTCGGGTTGGTTGATGGAAGAGGCAGGGTCACCGGAATCATTGGGAGGAGTTGGAATCAAATCGAAGAGAAAAACACGATCCAAAGTGGAGCTGAATTTTCCGATCAGTAGACCAACCTGCAGTGAAGTTGGTTAGTTAGTTAGTTGGGAGAGAGATTGTTGATTGAGAGAGAGAGAGAGAGAGAGAGAGTGCCTCAGCTGGAGATGCAGATTTGGCGAGACGATCCTCAATGGGTTGGAATCGGGTTTCTTCTCCGATTACGCCCTTCACCATTTCGTTGTTTCTTCCGATGGTTGGGTTCAAACTCACTGATTTCCGACACGGTCAACCTGACCTAATTCTGATATTTTTAGAAATTTTAGGCGAATTTTTAATACATCCATAAATTTCTTAGACACCAAGTGAAATTTCACTTATGTCCTTTTATTCTAGATATGTAAATTAGGAAGCATCATGATATTAAAAAAAAAAATATTTGTTCTGGATATACATATACGGAAGATCTGCGACTCTCCATATATGCAGATCTGATATAATTGCTGATATATTTCTTCTTTCTCAATATTTCTTCTTCCACACTCACCGTCATCAACATAAAAAACCCTACTTCATCAATATCATTTCTCACTCAAAAACTTTAACTTTTTTGTGCAACAAATCAAAGGGAGCAAGAGAAGGTTGAATTGCAGATAAATATTCAACTTCATCCACTACATTTCTCACATTATCAATCAACTTTTTGAAGAATAAAAAACAAGTTACGCGGCTTCTAGATGTGTAAATCCAGAACTTATTCAGGATGAACTAGTCCGGATGTGCACATCCGAAAAAATGTCGGGCACTTATTAATTTTAATTTTCAGCAATTTTTAATATGTTACATATATATATATATATATATATATATATATATATATATATATATATATATATATATATATATATATTATTGTTTATAAATAGATATGGTGCATCCCATTAGCATATAAAAAGAATTAGTTTCGACGATTTCTCCAAAAGATGAAGAGATTATCGTAAAGTTGGTAGATGTCAACGGTGACTTTAATAACAAGCAAGAGTTTGATGATCGTGAAAGCATGCTCACATATATTCGTAGGACATCTATTGACCTTGGTTTCGGTGTGAATATTAGAAGATCGGATAATGGTTCAGAAAGAAGCGACGTTTTTGTAATTTTGGGATGTGAAAGAAGCGGTAAATATCAGGTTCCTCTACGGAAGTTAAAAAAAACGACACCAGTAGTTGAAAATGTGAGTACCCTTTTAAAATTTGTGGTTACATTTTAGCTTCCAAAAAATGGAGATTTAGTGTTGTTTGTGGTATACATAATCACGAATTGTCCTCAAAGTTTGAAGGTCATCCTAGTGTATGTCGACTCAATTCGGAAGAGAAGACATGTATTGCCGACATGACCTTGAATCTTGTCCAACCGAAAAATATACTTGCCACGCTAAAACGGAAGGAACCCGACAATGTAGCAAATATAAAACACTTGGTGTGCACACACACAAGGTGTAGTTTGACAATTAATGTAGTGCATAATTTTTATCAAGTTGTTATCCAAATGTGATAGCAACAATTTCACAAACACTTGTTAGGCACACACCAATGCAAAAGAATTTTCAAGCAACACAACTTCACTTTATGCAGAAAAATTAACAAATGAAAAATGAGAAGAACACCTGAGATTTGTTTAGGCAGTTCCCCCACCGTCCTCGCTAAGGGTACTCTGCCCCCAATTCACAAACCGAATTGGGATCTTTTATTAATATTGCAATGTTAATACAAGAAGAAAATTGGAACAACAAACCAATCCAAATTGTGATTGTTACTATAACTTTTCTTTCCCCTTGATTCAAGATGAACCAAGTCCTTCACGCGTGTTGAACAAACCTCTGATTAATTGCTCCCCTCTTGAAAGAGTGTACAATTCTCTAAACTTTGAGCACGACCGTTTTGATTCGATGCTTGTGAACCCACAACATTCTTCACAATCCTCCGGTTATCGTGATATGAATGAATCATTACCTTGATCTTCAAACCTCTTCACTCGATTGAATCTACAAACGAATGATGCGTGCAAAACCCCCAAATCACAATGATCTTGAAGGAAAAACCCTCAAGGTTTATTCAAGAAAAACCCATAAATTTCTTAACCCAAACTGAAATCGCAATCTCACGTTTGAACGTTATCACCTTGATCTTGCACTTTGATCAACAAAAATTGGTGTGTGTAATTGTTGATGAATGTTATAGAAGGAGAAGATGAAAAAAGCATTTGTGTATCTATTTCACTTTTCTTGTTAGTTTCCACAAAATAATATGACAACTATTTATATGGGTTAGTAAAAGAATGATAAAATTAAAACACAAATAAGAAAGGGAGAGAAAACAAAAAGGGCGTTCACAACAGGAATGAGTCTATATATTTGTTGATTTGAGTCTGTTGTACCCCAAAATTTTCATCACATCTTCAAGACAATATGGCTCAAGAGGTCTCCTAATGGTCATAAGATTCTCAATTCCTCAAAGGGATTCAAGGTTTCATCAAACAAAGTCTCCTTCTAAGCAATAGACCTCAAATTAGGGTTTTGAGTTTCCCAAGGTAAATTGGACTTCCAAAGCCTCAAGTGGACTTCATGGTATCCCATATACTTCAAAGGATCCTCATGTCAAGTTTCAAGGGTTGCCCTACAAGTTTGGTCAGTCAGATGCTTAGATAATCAAAAATCAGTTAACTTGTTCAACTATGGTCAACATACAGTCAAACTTCAAGATTTTTGGTCAACATCAAGATTATGAAGTGAGATTCATCATTTGATCAAGGATTGATCATGATTCATCAAGAAAATCTCAAATTCATCAAAACTCATAAGTTACTAAATTAGGGTTTCTTAAGAAAGTCATTTCTACTTTGACCAGCTCTAACTTTCACATACTTCATTAGAAAAATTCCCATCCAAAGCTCATTTTTAAGGAAATTCAATTCCCTACAACTTTGTGACTCACAAGCCAAGGCCAGAAATGCTTCATTTGAGAGATATGAGCCAAGACATTACAGGTCCTTTAAAAAGTCAACAAAAAGTAAACTTTTTCAAAAGCTCATAACTTGAACATGGAAGACCAAATGGACATGGGACAAAAAGGAGTGATTAGAGGACACTCTAAGTTTTCTAAAAAGTCTAAGAATACATCCATGGGATAAAAATTGAGAGAGTTATGCATTGTTGAAGTTGGGCAAATTTGAGGAGGTGTATAAGGCAAATAATGATCAAAACTTAAGTTTTTGCTAAATGGGCCCATATTTTTATAATCCAAACTTATTCATGAGATGATCCACGACCCATAAATCATATATTCTGATTTTTTATGTTTATTTTATATTTTATTGGATTTAATTTATTTAAATTCAGTTTTAATTAAAATCAAATATTGAAAAATCAAATATTTGATCCATGGTCTATTTTGGGATCAAATTTTAAAGTTTATCATCATTATATGGATCCAAAATTTGTGCAAAACAAAAGAGGAAGTGTATAATGGTTAAATATGCAAAAAATAGAAAGATTGGAATTATCCTTGAATATCAAATCAAATAACTTCCACCCAAGCCCAAATTTTGACCTAAATTGCATCCTTTATAAATACTCATGACATACACAAGTTCAAAGGAAGAATTCCATGTACAAGAAACCCTAGAAAAAAATTCAAAAAAAGGTAAAATTAGGGCAAACCACCAAAGTTCTTTGTAGCAAGTTTCCATCACTTTTCCAAGTCCAAATATCATCAAAGAGATCCCAGGAGTCAATCTCAATCATTGTGAAGGTGGAAAACGCGTGATGCATGCCCTATGAACTATGTCGCCCCTAACTTGTTTTTTATTTCCAATCTCATATTTCATGGCATTTTAATATATCTTTTGTTCATAATAGTATTCATAATCATATTTAGATGCGTTTTAACCATTTGTTTGTGAGTTACAACACAGATTTCAAGAGTTGTCATTGTTAGGGCATAAAGCTTTCATTCTTCGAATCTCCATGTATAGTCGTTTTCAGGCCAAACAGACACCACCGTTGAATTTCTAGGGTCAAAATTAGTAGGAATGGATGATCTTGATGTATTAAATCCTTCGATTTTGTGATTTTTATTTTGCAGGTTTTTTAGCTACGAATAAAATCGTAGCTAAATTGTAGCTAAACTGCAGCAATTTCGTAGCAAATATCTGCAGGTTTGATGAAGAAGATGACGGCATGGCGTTTTGTGATTGGACGAAGTTGAATGTTCGTTGATTTTCATATTTATTTCATTGTTATTGTTTGTTAACAAGCAGGTGCAGTTGGCCTGGTGGCAAGGAGATGCGCCTATAATCCTCAAGGCTTGGGTTCGAAACCCAGCGTCCCCTCTCTCTCTCTTTTTTGGCCAATTTCCTTATTCTTTTTCTATTTTCTTATTCTTTTCCTTTTTTTTAATTAATTCAATCTTTTAATTTCTAATTAATAAATTAATTAATATTTAACCTCTTTCTAACCAATAACAAAATTAATAAAAATTTAATAACTTTTCTTTTTTCTCTTTTGTAAATAAAAAAATAAATACATAAATAATATTTTTTTTATAATAATTAATTAAAACTTCAAAAAATCATTAAAAAAACAATTAATCGATCTTACATGACTACTCTGATATTTCTTCTTTTCCTCATTATTATTCGTCCCGATTTTATTTTTTATCATTTATTAGAACAAGTGTATAGGATTGCTAATTATCTTGTAATATTTAGTAGTTTTATTTTTCGCATTTTATTTTCGCACTCCTCGATTTAAATTATGTATCCCCCCTCATGATGTAATAATTTAGGGCTTCCATTTTCGCTTTTAAATTCTTCAAAATATTTTAACTGTGTGGTTAGCAATAATAGGGTGTGAAAAGACTGTATGCAAATAAAATGGACTTAGCCCACTAATCCAAAAGATAAAATAACTGAATACAACACATTTTTCACACATGCACCTGTAGGGTATCCCCTATTATTGCCTTACGAAAAATGGTCAAGTCCCTCGAACGTAGGGGTATCTTAGCAAAGTTGCCTAAAATAAAAATCATCAAGTCCCTTCGATATAAAGATCATAGTCCCTTGATGACCCTTCGAGTTGCCTATGAATAAATGATTTCGTTCCTCGGTGACCTTACGGAAAATGATGATAGTCCCTTCGAATTGCTAAGATATCTTTACAAGGTTGCCTTCTATGACCATACGATGATCTTACGCATGTCCCTCACATCCAAGGATAAGACTACTTACTAACTAATAGTAAGGACATTTCTATCCCTAAGGAAAGAAAATATCCCGAACGATCTTAAGTAGGTAGGAAGCCCTTAACTGCTTGCTCACCATTTCGAAAGGAAAAATACTCTTTACACTTCATACTTTCAAAATTTTCCAAGAAAATCCTTTTGTATACATTCATACGAGAATCATTACAAAGGTGGATCTTTCTAAACACACCACCACTATTTCTTCAAACAAAAGTAAAGTGAGCTAAGTAGTTAAGTGCCCATGGATAACCATGGATACAAAGGGTGCTAACACTTTCCCTTTGTATAACCTACCCCCCGAACTCAAAATCTAAATCAAAGTTTTTCCTGTTCTTTTCCACCTTTCCTATTTGGATAAAAGAAAAGTCTGTGGCGACTCTTGCTATTCGCAACATTGTTTTTGTGAAAACAAAAACGACAAAGTCAGTTATCCCACCGTGTTACAGAGCTGGCGACTCTGCTGGGGAGTACTATTTAAAAGAGGGGTTACCTTAGAGTTAGATCACTTTACTTGTTTGAATTATATGCTTTATTTTTAAGGGTACTTGTTTTGGGGCTACTGTGAGAAAGATCCTAACCTGAATCTAGTGTACCTTAGGTAAGTGGCAATAGACCAAGGAAATTGTACGACGTATACCACTATGGTTGATATGGTAGCTACAGTTAGTGTGATATCTTTGTTGGTACTGATGCTCTTCAAACTAGTTGAGGATAATATTAGGTTGCCATATGATGTCATTCACACTAACTTCCCTTTAGAATCCTAATTGACCCATCTTTGCCAGTAGAAAGTAGTGAGATATCCGACTTTGGTGAAGTCTAAAGTTGGTTGATACTCGATGCTACGCTCATTGAGATTCTAATCTTGGGATGTTTTGGTTGGCGAGACAGTTGCCACACTGAACTACAACCTTTGAGAAGAATCAGTGATATTGAGATTCCTTAGAACCTGGTTACTATTTCTATGACAGGTTGAACCAACTAACTTCAGTTGGGAAGGTACTTACCTATGAACTTCATGCAAGCCTTTAAACCTAAGGTCCTTGCGTGACTTGTTTGTGTTTGCCATTTACTTGCTTTAAACATAACATCATAACATCATAACATCATGACATCATAACATAGCATTTTCACTAACCATTTCAAGGACCAAAGGATTTACCTTTGTTTTTTGTTGTAGGTTATGGCTTTCGCTCGTAGAAATACTATCTTAATCAAATTTGTAAGGATACCTTCCAAGCTTAGGGAATTAGTCTTAAAAGTTCCTGAGAGCTCTCAATTTATCAAAAATCATGGTTATCTACTTGATTTGGTTACTTCAGGTTTTAATGAAGACATGATGAGTGTTTTGTTCCAATTCTTTGACCCTAAACATCACTGTTTCACATTTACCGATTATCAGTTGGTGCCCACAATGGAAGAATTCTCCAAACTACTTGGTGTGCCTATTCTTGATCAAAAGCCTTTCACAGGCTTAGAGAAGGATCTTAAACCAGAAATTATTGCAGCAGCCTTACATCTGAAGAAGTTAGACATTATATTGGAAACAATAAGTGAAGTTAAGGGTATTCTTGCTAAAGTATTGATAGAGAGAGCTCAGGTATTCTTGGATGCTATGAGTTACGATACTTTTGAGGATATCTTGGCCTTGTTGATTTATGGTTTGGTGTTGTTCCTTAATCCGGACCAATTCATAGATGTGCATGCCATTAACATATTTCTGACTGATCATCTTGTGCCTACCTTGCTTGGAGATATTTTGCACTCTCTTCACACTCGTACTACGAAGGCGCGGGGAACTTTGATGTGTTGCATACCTTTACTATCAAGGTTGTTTATTTCACACCTTCCTCGATCTGTGATGAAGAATGAACAAGGTTTTAGGTGGTCTAGAAGGATAATGTCACTCTCTTATTCAGATATTCATTGGTGTTCCCGATCTATGGAAAATATCAATATCATTGACCGCTGTGGAAAATTCCCTAATTTGCCACTCCTTGGTATCAGGGGAGGCATTACTTAAATCCTTCTTTAGAACAACGTCAATTTGGTTATGCTCGGAGTGACGGTCCTCATGATATGATTATTCAAGGTATTATGTTCGATTATGACAATGATACTCATGGTTACCGTCAAAGGTTTATACATGCTTAGGGCATGGTGAATAAGATTAATAGAAACACTCTGGAACCAAAATACTTCATCCCTATGGAGCCTTACCTCAGATGGGTGCGGTCTCGTGCTCAGGCTCTTATGATGCCATATCCTGTTGTTCTATCGATGATCGTTGAGCCTATTATTGAAAGAGATGTTCCCTACACCATTTTTCATCTTGACATGCCCATTGATCTGGAAGAGCTACATAAATCTTGGATCCAACAGAAGGAGAAAAAGGATACCTTTGAGGCTCAGCTCTATGCTAGCAAAGAGAAAGTGTTGGAATGTAATACCTTAAAATTTTCCCTCATATTTATTACCTTAATTGGCTTATGTTTGCATTCATCTGCATCACATTAGGTCATAAAATCATAATCATGCATTTCATTGGCTCTTAAGGCGTGGGATCGAGAGTTTTCTTGCGACTGGAGGTTTCTTGTTTATAGGTGATCTATCTGGACATATTACGCTCAATATTGGGAGAAAGGTTGAGATCATGTGCTCATTCGAGGTTTCATTAAGTCCCAAAATTCTCCCTAGTCAGAGGCTTTATCAGAAACATGGATCAGGAGGCTATTAGGAGTTTATTCTTATGGTTACTTAAATGGTGAAGAGTGAATTAGGGTTTATTTCCCTAATCAGATGGACTGCTGGAGGAGATTCATATGGGGTCATTCCTTTGGCAAATTCCAGAGCTTTAATCGTGGCTTAAAATCAAAATACGGGAAAGATAATGGTATGCTTATGGCCACATGGTTAAAAGAATTAAGGCCGATTTCAAACATAGTCCTTAGAATGTTATTCAAGTTTGTGTCAAGGTTCAACCTCCAAACCATGTTCCATGAACCATTATCGAGTCTATCTCGTCCATTTAACCCAAAACCAATTTTTATGTCCACTTTTTAGTTCAAATTAATTTCGTGTTTTAATTCCATCCCATAACCACAAATTATCCATAGTTCTTCATGTCAAGTTTAAAACTCATTAACTTGTTTTGGTTACTATCAAATTCTCAAATACATTTACAAATTTCAAATATTCAATTGTTAGGTGCATATCATTTTGTTGCTAGGCCCATCAACCATTTTTTGTTTTGTTTTGTTTTTTGTTCTTATTATTCTTACTTTTTTCTCTTTTGTTGCTAAGGGAATGAAACTTGACAAAAAAAAGGCTTCATCATCAGTTTGTAAAAGAGGGGGGGCCGCATTTTTCTTATTAACTCCACCAAATAATTATAACAAAATATCAGTTGAAAAACTGATATAGCAGAAAGAAAAAAAATGATATAAAAAAAGAAGTAGAATTCAATTAGAAAAAAAGTTAACTTAACAAAACTCAGTTACAGTTACAGTGTTTTCCAAGAAACTACAACAGAAAAATCTGCAAAATAAAAATAAAGAAAAAACTAGTGCTACATGGATTCTTCAATCTCTCTCAAAGATCATAACAGAATGCTCACAATCGAAGAAAGACGGATAACAAAATTACATGAATCTAAACTTTTATCCCTAAACCAACCATTTTCACTTCCTTCCATTTTCTAACTTCTCATTTTCATTCTTTTTTCTTTTAGACTGTTGCGATGAAGTTCATTATGAAGCACGGTAAAACTGAAAAGGACATTCACAATTTGAGGCAAGAAATTGAGATATTAAGGAAGTTGAAGCATGAAAATATTATTCAAATGCTTGATTCTTTTGAAATCCCACAAGAGTTTTGTGTTGTCACAGAATTCGCACAAGGGGAGATATTTGAGATTCTTGAGGATGACAAATGCCTTCCAGAAGAACAAGTTCAAGCAATTAGTAAGAGCGTTACATTATTTACATTCCAACCGGATCATCCATCGTGATATGAATCCGCAAAATATTCTCATTGGTTCCGAACCTATTGTCAAGCTTTGTGATTTTGGGTTTGCACGTGCGATGTCCACAAACACAGTTGTTTTGAGATCTATAAAAGGCACTCCATTATACATGGCTCCAGAACTTGTCCGTGAACAACCTTACAACCACACAGTAGATTTATGGTCTCTTGGTGTTATATTGTATGAGGTATTTGTAGGCCAACCACCATTTTACAAAAAATTTGTTTATAATCTCATCAGACACATTGTTAAGGATCCAGTTAAATATCCCGATAGCATGACTCCAAACTTCAAAAGCTTTTTAAAGGGTTTGCTTAGCAAGACACCGGAAAGTCGACTAACTTGGCCTGCTCTTCTTGAACACCCATTTGTTAAAGAAACTAACAAAGAACTTGATTACATGGAACTGCATGAGATAAGTGGTTCACCAAAGGACAGTGATACAACACACAAAAAATTCAGAAACAGAAGAAAAACGATAGAACCTCTCTCTTCTGAAATCATCGCCTTTAATTCATCACATCTCAACTCATTTATTTTCATGTATTTTGATTTGCGGCTTCTCACATAGCTTCAATTCTTGGAGTGATTTTATGTTGCTGCGATAGATGAACTGAAGAAGAAGAAGACGAAGATTCATCAGAAAACGACACAGGCTCGCAAACAAAGAAGAATGGGAAAATGCAAAGAGAGAGGAAGGAGAATCAATGTCTTACCTGAGGAATTTTCATCACCTTTGTCAAATTATCTTCATCCATCTCAAGGTCTATCTTCATTAAGTCTCTAAACCCTCAACAACGTCCGCCGGTATTCACCAAAGACTCAGTTTCGATAAGCAAAACAGGCCTGCAAAAAAATAACAAAAATCAATAACTGCTACCTCTAGGCAAGGCTATCCAAACAGAATTTCAAAATTCATAACAACTCAAAACAGAATTTCAGAAACTCATAATAGAACAAAAGTTAGTTCAGAAATTCATAACTGAAAATTAACTAACTTGCCTAACCGATTCTTTCTGGAAGCTTCATCTGAAATTCTCTATAAATCAGGGCTCTTCTTCTTCAATCCGTTTTTGGCTCTCACAACTGCACCATTCATTCATCTATCTCTCACAACTTATTCTTCTTCTTCAATGAGTCTTCTTCACAAGATATTCTAAACCTAATGCTTCACCATTGTTCTGAGCCTAATTCTTCTTCAACCTCTCCTTCATTGTCCTGATTTCGGATTCAATCTTCATCTCGCGGCATCATCGCCATTATCACTGCTTCATCTCAGCATCAATGATTTTCAATGATTTTCGTCATAACCTGCAATTCAGAAAAGGGAGATATCATCAAGCTTCATCAACATTAACTCAATGGCATCAGCAAACACGCATAATCGAGAATACGCAAGGAGATGAATCGTACCTGAACGGAACTGTATAGCACGTGAAGACGTCTTCGTCGCATTTGCATCGTGTTCGTCTGCGGAATTCTTCTCCTCAACGAACTACAGTCCTCCATTCACATTTCATCTTCTACGATACAAGGTACGAACTATTGTCATACTATTCTTGTGTTATCCTTGTGCTGTTGGCGCAGCGGAATCGGCCTTGCGTGTTCTTGCGTTTCTAGGTCACATCTTGGCGGCGGAGATAGCTGAGCGTATGAGTGAGTGAAGTTTAGGTATAGGTAAGGTGATTTAAGAGCAAAGAAGAGATGATGGTGGAGGAGTTTGAAGTTGTGACGGAGAAGGGAAGGTGACGGCGTCGGCGAAGAAGATGAAGCCGTGGAGGACGGCGCCGCGGACGGTTAGAGAACCTAGGTTTTTTTTTCTCTTCGTTTTGTCTCAAATTCTTGTGTGTGAGGTTTATAAAGGTTGATTAAGTTTAATTATTAGGATTATTAGGTTTTAATGTAAAGAATTAATGTAGATTACGGTATAATGTAGTTTTATTGGGAATAAAAGGTAATTAGTTTCCTTCAATCCAAGTTTAATCACGTTTGAATTTCCATGAAAGAAGATAAGATCAGATTGTTTGGGATTCTCCAGCCACACCGGCGGTGACACTTGTCACCATCCGGTTGGCATATCTTGCGGTGGTTTAGGTGTGCATACAGTTCATCATAGCTATCATAAGCTTGTGTTTGTGATCCATTGGATTAGAATACCCTAGGAAGACTCTAGATCAACGGTTTCTGTGAAGTCATCAGGTTGACCGAATCCATTGTATGCACCCTCAATAGCCAGCGCATGATGGGCTTTTTCTTTTCACTATTCGCACCCCTGTTCTTGTAGGCCCATGGAATTTTAACTTCAAAAAGCTGATAGATGCACCCCCCTCATTTTATTTCCTCATTTTTATTTTTTTTGTTCTAGTATAGTTCAAATTTAATCCATACAAAACAGAAAAAACTCATGATAAAATTCTATAAAAATTCCAGTAGGTTCCTAACTCAATTTAGAACTTTTCTACATTTTTATTTTCTGAATTTTGACATTTTTCAATTTAATTTTGATTTTCCATTTAATTAGTGTTATATTGATTTCTTTCTTGAACACTTTATTTTGTGCATTTTCTTTCTCCCACCTCCTGTATGATTTTTGGCTCATTCTTTTTTCTATGATTAGATGACTAATAATAGTACTTGGAATAATTTTTGTTATATTTTTTAGGCCATTTTATCCACTGTTTTGGTAGCTTAGTTGAGTAAAATTGTGAATAGATCCTAGGTAGATTTAAGTGACTATTTGACGTAGTTAGGCTTTGAATTTTTAGGAGATATTTTAACACAATATTAGGTTCAGGTTAGAGACCCTAGAAATTTAATTTCATATTTTTTCCAGGAATTTTACTATTTTTTTAGTGCATTGGTTTAGTCCATTTTTACATTGTAAATCCACCTAGTTTAGCTTAGGATTTTATGGTTCATTAAGATTTAGTTTAATTAGGTTTAATCTTAGGATATTAGGATGACTTAGTATAGTTTAGCTACTGATTTTAAAATATTAATATTAAGTAAATTCCTTTAGTTTTAGGACTTAGGATTAGATTTCCCATTAAGTGTGCTTACATGAGGTTTAGCCTTATTTTTAGTTTTTATACTTTAATATGCATTTTTTGAATTAATTTCTTCTTCTTATTTTCATGTTTTTGCCTTAATATTGGTATTTTCACTTGTATAGGCTTCCCCCATTTCTTAGAACCAACTTAACTTCCTTAGGAAGTAAGTTGAGTTCTAGTAGTTTTTTAGTTCTCTTTTCTTCCTTAGGATTAGAAAACTTCACAAACCATTAGGATCACTTTTTGAATATAATAACTAAATTAGGGTTGAGTCTTAGTTCCCTTAGTTTTTGCCTTTTGCAACTTGAGTCTTTCTTTCTCTCCTCATAAAGAAAATAATAAAAATACTTAATAAAAATTGAACGTTCTTATACGCCATGAGACTTTGTTGCGGAGTACTTATACGTGTCCTGTTTCGGGGCAAGGTGTAAGTATTTACCACGATGGATAGGTCTTAGTATGAGAATGTTCACAAACAAATTCAAAACACTTCTCATAAAAGACAAAAAACAAACACAATAAGCGGTTGTCCTGCGGGAACTTCTCTTTCTCATCTCATTCACTCACAACGCGAACTTGCGACAACTTGTCTCGCATGCAAGATGGTAAACGAACTCGTTCAAGGCGAGCCTGCAAAACCTGAGCATAGACATAAGCAGTTACAGTGCATAAAAAATACAAACAAATAGTTCCCGCCTTAGTTAGGTTGTAATAGCTCAAAATTTTCCCTATCATATCCTCAACATTTGGCATAGCATTTAGCATATATAAGTTCATAAAATAACAAAAAAAACATTGCATCATGTATAACATAGCTGAGGCATAAGTATGTGATTAATTACTGGAGCAACTGGAGGCTATACAAAGGCAACCAAAGGGTCACAGAGCTCCTCAATCATGTGCAAGGGGTCTACAACATCCCACAAGTCTCCATTTGAAGCCTCAAGTCTTGGAAAGAAGCGAATGGCTCCAAGGAATGCAAGCAGTGCAACATCTCCTAAGGAAATGATCCAAATTAGGGTTTCAATTGTGAAGGGCTTCTCCATGAATTTTTGAGCAAAAGTGGATTCCATTGTGTTCTATATGACAACAAGTTTATAGGGTTCAAATTTCATCCACAAGTTCATTGTGGAAGAGGTTCAATTGGTCAGATGATTGAAAATTAGGAAATTGGAGAAAAGTCAACCAGGATGAGTAAAAAGTCAAATCTGGACTCTTTGAGGTCAAGGTCATGAAATTGTGGTTACAAAGGACTTATGGACCAAATTTGATCAAGAAAGAATGGAGAAATCAAAGAAAAAATAGTTTTGGAAATGGACTATGTATTGATACATAAGCAGGATGTATTGATACATAAGCAGGATGTATTGATACATAAGTAGTATGTATTGATACATAAGCAGGATGCATCGATGCATCCGTGTTATGTATCGATACATATCAGTTAAAAAACTGACATGTATCGATGCATCCGTGTTATGTATCGATACATAATTGTTTTGTTTTGCTGAAAAATGTCATTGCTTCAGTATGTATCGATGCATACCCACATGTATCGATACATAATGTTGTTTTTCTGCTAAAAAGTTGTTGTATGATGCATGGTGTCGCTCCCGCCTGATGACACACAGGGCCAAGAGGGGTACAGACGCGAACGGTCGGCGAAAGGAGGAAAGAAATGAAAAGAGTCGCCAGCTAGGCATTTTTATCCCGGAGGAAAGGTAATGCTGCATAAACCTAAGAAAAGATATGGATAAGACGGTTGCGAACCAGAGAGACTGAGAAAGGGGGTTGGTTACAACCTGGGAAGGTATTAGCACCCAGATTGTCCGCCGTACTCGACGGGATCCACGCTTAAAAGATTTGTGTTTTAGAGGGGTAGTGTCAGTGCAATTTGTGTATAAAAGAGCTGGAAAAGGATGTACAGGTGTGAGTGTAAGAGAAGTGAAGTGTATAAGTGAAGTGTCAGTGTAAGAACAAGAATGAAATGCTCAAGATCATGAGGCTAAAAGAATAATGCTGGAAGGAGGGGGAATATACAGAGACTTTTGTTCGATAACTGTTAAGTTATGCCTACGTATCCTCTCGTGCAATGAGGAAGTCAGAACACCGTAGTTCGACCCAAAGAGACTGAAAGGTAAATTGACTTGTGAACTGCTTACTTGCCTATGCTCAAGTGTATGACCTGTCTGGCTCAGGTGAAAACTGTCTTGCATTAGACGGAAGAAGCGAGTTCTCGTTTATGAATGAATGAGATGAGAAAAGAATCCCGGAGGAGACGGTTATTGTTTGTTTTTGAGTTTTCAGTCTTTTATTGCTTTTTTAAGTTTGTCATAAGTTAATGAGCTTAAGCCTAAACCAATGGGTTAGTAAACTCATCACATCTTCCCTCTGATTAGGGGTAACGAGAATACCTTAAGTGTGAAGTCAGCATCTCACACTTAATCACCTTTTGATGTAGGGCTAAGATCATTAACCTACTTGTTATTAATTAGATGTTTTTGGAGTTTTTGTTTAGTGTTGAGTAATGAGATTAAGCCATAATCAGGGATTAAACAGACTCATTACACCATCCTAATAGAAGGATAATAGATGAGAATGTTTAAGCTGAGGAAAGCTCCTCAACTTAATCCATGATTAGGGATTAACCTCATGACAAAACAAAGCCTTTATTAGATGGATTTTAGTTATTGATAAGATGAAAAAGTGAGTTTTATGGTTTGTAAGACAACTTGAGGGGGACCTGTCCATTAACACTAGGGTTAGTCCTTCTTAACCAATTAAGGAAGAATTAGAACCCTAATGCAAGGCCCAAGTTACAAGCTTGATGTCTTGATGATTATTAAGTGGATTGATTAAAGGATTTAAACACATTAAGGGTTTAACACTTAGGATTAAAGTTATACACTCCATCCTAATAGAAGGATGCAGGCATAAGCTTAATCACAAAGCCTTAAAGCCTTTAGGGTTTAGTCCCTGATTAGGAGATGAGAAGAGAAGACTCAAAGAGACACAAAGGTAAAAGCTAAGTGGGGGACTAATCAACCCTAATTGTTATCATGCTTGGTCATTCCTAGGGTTTGTGTGGTTTTAAGAAAGAAATCTTCAATGAACCACCAAGGAAAGAAGCAGATGAAAGGAGCAAAGAGAAGCAAAACAACTTGCTTCACTTAAGAAGTCAAGTTGCTTGAAGAAATAAAGTAAGACGAACAAGAATGAGCAAGCTCAATCCAATACACATACAAAATGCAGCAAGGGAAGCATAAGAGAGATAAGAAGAGATTGTGAGAAGTGAAGGCAAATTCACTTCTCAATACAACTTACCACCTGAAAAGTTAGTAAAGAAATGAAATGCAATGCAAATGAGATGAAATGTGATGATGCAAACCAAAACCAGAAGCATGAGTATGATGTTAATGATGCTAAGAGATGATGCAAACATGAGGCAAGGCATGAGAATGATTATACAAACATATGGATGCAAGAGAAGCATGTTTTGAACCATGGATGTTCATGAAAAGTTATGGAATGCAAAAGACATATAACATGGCAAATGCAAGATGCAATGATCAAACATGATTCTAATATGTCCTAAGATGTATTATGAATCAAATGGATGCACAAAATGTCATGGCAAGTCATGGTATGCAAGCAAATGGAAGATGGATGCAAAGGAAAGCATAAATTAGGGTTTATGATCAAAGCTCAAAGAAAAATTCAAAACCAGAAGCAAATGACATGATAAAAATTTGAAAATGCAATCAAAGGAACCTTAGACCTATACAAACTAACTGCCCAAAGGAGGGGATCCAACTCTTAACCTAGTGAGAGTTATGAATTTCCTAAGATTGTTAGGGTTTTAAGGTACCTTGACAAGAAAAATGCAAAACAAATTGAAAATGCAAGATCAATTCATGCCAATTTTACCCTACAAACTACATGTTATGCAAGATGCAATGCAAAAAAGAATCATTGTCCAACTCTCAAAGGTTAGGCAGAAATGAATTTTTGAAGTTTGTCACAAAATATTGCCCAATAATGAAATTAATTCCATTGAAAATGATCAAAAGGCAACAAGAACAAAAAAGAAATTTGGTTTGAGAGTTGGACAATGTTTTTAAATGTTTTTAAAGGTTACATGAATTTTTTTGTGATTTTTAAATACCTAAAAGTATTTTTAATTAATCAATTTTCATTAATTAATTAAAAATAAACTTTTAAATGATTTAAAATTAATTTTTAATGCAAAAAATAAAAATTAAAATATTTTTGTGTTCTGAAAAATAATGAAAATCTTGACAAAAATTTTCATAATTTTTAAACATTTTTTGCTATTTTAAATAAAATGTGGAAAAGAAATGAAAAGAAAAGAAATTAAAATGAATAAGAATGGAGAGTCAACGCAATCAAGGGCCAGCATTCAAACTCAGGGGGGAGGGAAAGACTGCGCGTGCTCATGGACGGTTGAGATTGCTTCTAAAAAATTTAAATTTAAACCTAATTAATTAAACTAATTAAATTGAATTAGGGTTTGATGACAAATCTGGACCACACACGCGCGCGGGAGATTGACTTAGTCAACCAGATCAAGGGTCCATATTCAAACCTGGCTAACCCTAATTAATTAGCCCTAATTATTTTCAGGTCACCGGAGACGAGCTCCGGTCGTCTTCTCCGGTGACCTCCCTCCCTGAAAATCTCAAAAACACTCCCTAGGTCAAATCAAACCTCCCAAATCTCCAGAAATGATCCCCAAGTCCCCTAGAACAAGAATCCAGCATCAAATTTCATTTATTCATCATCAACAACAAGATTCGAACAAAAACTCAAAACTGAACAAAATTTCAGAACTTCCATACAACCTCAAAACTCAATCATTTTCAAAAATAAAAGGTTCAGTGTGATCAGGAGAGTATGCTTTATCATTTAGAAACAAGAAATAAGAGTTCTGGAAAAATGAATTTCCATGGCTACCTGAATCGAAGCTTTCAACCCAAGAGCTTCTGGACCAGTTTCTTGCTTCCAACCAACTCCACTGACCTCCCTCAAGTGTTTGCAAAGCTTGTTTGAAGTTTATTTGGGCTGGTTTGAGAGATTGCTTGAGTTCTGTTCAAAGAGGGGCAGGAATCGTATCTGGATTATGTGAGGTTTCAGGGATGAGTGAGGGCAGGGAAATGATCAGGGGAGTGTGCTGAGATGTTTTGTGAAGTTTGTTTGAATGTTTGATGCTTGTGGAGAGTGTTTCAAATGGTTTTGCATATGAGGCATAAACTTGGAACTATGGCTATGAGAGAGCTTCAGCATGAATTGTTGTGTGTTATGGCTTGCCTTTGGTCCACTTATCACTCATGGATAGGTCTGTGGAGTTGGTGTGCCCTATTGTGATTGGTATGGGTCTTTTGCCAAAAAGTCAAGCTTTGTGTAAGAGAAGTATGGGCTCATAGCTAGCCAAGGACAAGTGGGGTGTCCTGCGCAGCAAGAAGTGTGGAGAGCCCTAGGATCAATTCTGAAGTCAGCAAGCAAGTGGATTAGGGTTTGAGTGAGGTTTTGCAACTTTGATCAACTTTGGCCCTTTTGAAGTTTCTTGATCCACAAGTCATGAAAATGAGTGATCTTTTGATGCAATCTGACTTTTAGGCCTTGGTTTATGTTTGTGTGAAGTTTAGAAGTCCATTTGAAAGCTCAATTTGCCTTGGCAAGGGATTTTGCAACTTTGCCTCTTTGGTAGAAAACTTGAAATTATGTGATTTTGGCCAACTTTGACAAGCCATAACTTTTGATCCAAAATGAATTAGGACAAGTTCTTGCACTTTTTGAAAAGGGAATGATCCATTCTATAACTTTCATGACCAAGGTTTCCCCATTTGAGGCATTTTTTAATCAAAAAGCAAGGGTTGAAAAAGTTTCCCAAAATGGCAAGTTTCCATTACAAGTCATTTTCCCAAAAAGGCAATTTTGCAAATGGCTTGAAATTCTTCAATTTTGTGAACTTCTAACATATTTAATGATCAAATAAAGATCATACATATTCAAAATGATGGAGAATACCCTTTGGTTGGGTCATTGGGGGCCTCAGATGCCCTGGTTTTGCACTGACTTGCTCAAGAAGTCAACTCTTGATCAGATGTCTTCCCCATTGAATTTCTTCATGAAAATTGATATGCATGATCCTTATACCTTATAGAGACCCATAGAAACAAGAATGACCAAAAAATTTGGAGTTATGGCCTTTGAAACCAAAACCCTAATTCTAGGTCATCTGTGTAGTTAAACCTGGCTCTGCTTCCATGCCAATCTCAGTTCTTGTGATTTTTTGACATTCTTGACTTTGAGAAGATATAATATGATGCTTGAACACACATAGACCCCTTTGAAATGATTGATGACCTTTGGAGTGGCTCAAATGGCTCTTGGATTGCTCAGATCACAAACCCTAGATGCAGACGACTTGGGAACAATGCAGTGAATCAAAAATGTAATATGGGATGCTGTGATTGAACTTATGCATATGAAAAGATCACAAGCCATGGTGTGAATGGGTGAGGGCAAATTTGGGGTGTTTACAGTTGCCCCTATTCAAGCATGAGTTAGCTGTGCAGGTTGTAAGCAACGACTTAACATGCAAACAAGATAACTTGTGGTTGAATACCAAAGACAGTCCAGAATTTGCACTCACAGAATGAAGAAGAAAAGGGATATAGATTGTAAAAGAAAATAAAGTATATCATAAATTGTGGGCGACGGAGGACGACTGTTGGGGATGAAGCAATGACGGGGACGGCCGACATGCTGGGGAAAATGCGGGAAATAAAGCAATGACGGGGACGGCCGACAAGCTGGGGATATAAGAGATTATGATGGGGACGGCCATCATGTAAAGCTATAAGATTCTCTGGGGATTAGAGGTAAGAATAAATGAAATAAATGATGAGGGACGGTCATCAGGTTCATAAAGTAATGTAAACAACGATGGGGACGACCATCGGGTTAAACTGATGAAGGACGATCATCAGGAAAAGGAAAAGGGACCACGACGGGGACGGCCATCGGGTTAAAGAATAAATGGAATAATGATGAGGGACGGTCATCAAAGGTGAAGGACGATCACCTAGCAGGGGATGGCTGCTCTGTTGGGGATAAGATGAGGGACGATCATCTAAGGTGAAGGACGATCACCTGGCAGGGTACGGCTGTCGGAAGTATCACGACAAAGGACGAATGCCGGATAAAAAGGTCGACGATGGGGACGGCCATCGAATAAGCATGATGAAGGACGATCATCAAGAGGTGAAGGACGATCACCTAGCAGGGTACGGCTGCTCTCAGGGTTTACCATGACATAAGACGAATGCCAGATAACAAGATCAACGATGGGGACGGCCATCGGATAAAATGATGAAGGACGATCATCAAAAGGTGAAGAACGATAACCTAGCAGGGTACGACTGCTAAAAATCACGACATAGGAGCGAATGTCGGATAGAAAGATCAACAATGGGGACGGCCATCGGATAAAATGATGAAGGACGATCATCAAAAGGTGAAGGACGATCACCTAGCAGGGGACGGCTGCTAAATATCACGACATAGGACGAATGCCGGATAGAAAATGTAGATGTCTTGAATTGGCAGAATTTTTGACCAACAAGAATTATTGAATTCAGTTCAGAATGTCCTATCAAATGTTGGGACATTATCAAACAGAGTATATGAACTTATTTCAGGATGTCTTACCAGATGTTGGGACATTGTGTAAATGACTTAAGTTCAGTTTTTCATGATGTCCCAACAGATGTTGAGACATCTCAAACCTGCTACCAGAATTAATTATTGAATAACTAATCAGAGATATTTAAGGAGAGTTATCTGGAATTAATTAATGATGGATAAAAACAGAACAAGGCGCATCTATAGGGAGTTTTATATTGAAGATTCAGATTAAAACAGAAGACCTAAATCACCTAGAATCTAGGAAGTAACAAACCCTAAATTCAAGGTGGAAGCTGCATGCGCATTAGGGCTGGATCATCCAACAGAAAGCCCAAATTACAGATACCTATTTAAGCAACAGAAACTCATAGAATTGAGTACGAATTTCAGAAGACCAAATAGGGTGTCTAGTGTTTTAATAGCAGGTTGTTTTTATTGTACCACTTTATGAGCTTTTAAGCATAAGTGCATTTGTGACTTGATTGAAACTGTGAAGTAAGATCAAGCTGTTTTGTTTGAAGAATGTCTTCAATTTTATTAAACTTGTAAACTTGATCACTGTGTGATTGAGGGGGAGTGATTAGGGTACTCTTATCTAAGTTGTGACTTAGGTAGAAATTGCATTGGGTAGTTATTAAGTGATAGATTAAACAGGGTGGTTTAAGTCTAGAATTAATATTACTTATAGTGGATTTCCTCCTGGCTTGGTAGCCTCCAGATGTAAGTGTGGTTATACACTGAACTGGGTTAACAAACTTCTGTGTTGTTTACTTTTCTTGCTATTTAAGTTTTGTTTAAATCTGTCAAGTGTTGGGACATCTCTTAGGACATCTCATACCTGATCACAGAATTTCAATTGGCATCAGAGCAGGCACCCTGCCTGTTTATACTGGGTGAGATCTAGGGAATACAAATTCTGTAACATGGACAGAGATATAGGGTCAGTAAATAGACCACCTATTCTGGATGGATCTAATTATGACTACTGGAAGCCAAGAATGATTGCATTCTTAAGATCACTTGACAACAGGGCATGGAGAGCAGTCAACATTGGATGGGATTATCCTGTCCAAGATACCAAAGATGGATCAAGAGTGCTGAAACCTGAAGAAGAATGGAGTAAGGAAGAAGAAGATTCAGCACTAGGCAACTCAAAGGCCTTAAATGCTTTATTCAATGGCATTGATAGGAACATCTTCATACTTGTACATCATTGTGAGCTAGCCAAAGATGTGTGGGATACTCTCAAAACAACTCATGAAGGAACATCAAAAGTAAAGATGTCAAGACTTCAACTTCTCACCACAAAATTTGAAAACTTGAGAATGAAGGAAGATGAGACAGTTCATGAATTCTACATGAACATTTTAGAAGTAGCTAATACTTCTGGAGCTTTGGGAGAAAAAATGACTGATGAAAAGCTTGTAAGAAAAATCCTCAGATCTTTGCCAAAAAGATTTGACATGAAAGTCACAGCAATAGAAGAAGCTCAAGACATATGCTCTATGAAAGTTGAAGAACTCATTGGTTCCCTTCAAACTTTTGAGATGGGAATGAATGACACAAATGTTAAAAAGAACAAAAGCATAGCCTTGGTGTCAAATACTGATGAAGAAGAAGATGATGAATCAGAAAATGATAAAAGCTTATCAGACAACCTTGCTATGCTTGGAAGACAATTCAAACAGATTCTCAGAGGAATGGAAGGAAAATCCAAACCCAGTGGAAGAAACACAACCTCTTCTGAGAACAGAAGACCTTATGATACTAACAGAAGGTCAAATTATGCTGAAAAGACCAGTCAAGAAAAAGGAGTGAAATGCCATGGATGTGAAGGATATGGACACATCAGGAATGAATGTCCTACCTACTTAAAAAGGCAAAAGAAAGGACTCTCTGTGACCTGGTCTGATGAAGACTCAGGAGGTGATTCAGAAGAGGAATCAGCTAAGCATATCACTGCTTTAGCTGGATTATGTGACTCTGAAAGTGAATCCAGTGATGGAGAACTTACTTATGAAGAACTTGAGCAAGCATTCAAAGATTTATACAAAAGAAGCTCTGAAATATGCAGTGAGGTTATAAAGCTAAAGAAGCAGAATGAGGCATTAGAAGATGACAAAGCAAATGATCAGGAGATCATTGACACCTTAAAAAGTGAAGTAAGTCTTCTCAACTCCAAGTTGGAACATATGTCCAAATCTGTTAGAATGTTGAACAGCAGCTCAAATACACTGGATGTGATTCTCAACAACAATAAGCACTCAGGGGATAAAAGTGGACTGGGATTTAACAGAGTAAATAAAGATGAAGCTAGCTCTAGCAAAACAACTTCAAAAGCCTTACAGTCTAACAAGATGTCCCAACAGATGCTTCAACATCAGAAAAAGAACACAAAGTCAAACATAATGTTCCAACAGATGTCTCAACATTCTGAAAAGAACAAAATGAAGAAGAAGTATCAAAGATGGAGATGCCATCACTGTGGAAGATTTGGACATATCAAACCTCATTGTTATAAGTTGCATGGATATCCAAATCAGATGTATCAGCAACCTTCCAAGGAGAAAATAGAAGTTACCAAGAAAGTTCTGCATAAACATCAAAGAAATCAGCAACCTCCTAAACAGAAGACAGAAAACATCAAGAAGGTATGGAAACCAAAAGCTAGCACTGAAGCTGATCAAAGCTACAAGAACAAGATCAACAATCAAGCTTGGAGATCAGCTGATAAACAGCACACAGGGCAGAGGCATCAAAAGAAATCTCAACTCATCTGGTCAAAGAAAAGTACTGCATACATAGCACATACATCACTAAGAGTATCAGCTAAAGAAGACTGGTACTTTGACAGTGGATGTTCAAGACACATGACTGGATTGAAGAATCTGCTAGTAAACTTAAAATCACATTCATCCAGGTATGTGACCTTTGGAGATGGAGCTAAAGGAGAAATCAAGGGAGTTGGAACCTTGGATTGTCAAGATGTTCCAAGACTAGATGATGTGCTGCTAGTTAAAGGTTTAACTGCTAACCTGATCAGCATAAGTCAATTATGTGATCAAGGGTACAGTGTAAACTTTACCAAAACTGAATGCATAGTGACTAACAAAGAACAAGAGGTTGTCATGAAAGGAGCCAGATCTAAAGACAGCTGTTACATGTGGGAATCCCAAAATCTCAGTCTCACTTCAACTTGCTCTTTAGCTAAAGAAGAAGAAGTGAAACTATGGCACCAAAGACTAGGTCATCTTCATTTCAGAGGCATAAAGAAGATAATATCCATGGATGCTGTAAGAGGTATTCCTAAACTGAAGATTGATGATGGCAAAATATGTGGTGAATGTCAAATAGGCAAGCAAACCAAGATGTCCCATCCAAAGCTCCAACATCTGTCAACTTCCAAAGTTTTGGAACTTTTGCATATGGATCTGATGGGACCTATGCAGGTTGAAAGTCTTGGTGGTAAGAGGTATGCCTATGTTGTGGTTGATGACTTTTCAAGATATACATGGATAAATTTCATCAAAGAAAAGTCTGATGTATTTGATGTATTCAAAGAGTTATGTCAAAGATTGCAAAGGGAAAAATCCAGCTGTGTGATCAGAATAAGAAGTGATCATGGAAAAGAATTTGAGAACCAAAAGTTCTTAGAATTCTGCTCTTCAGAAGGAATCAATCATGAATATTCTTCACCAATCACTCCTCAACAGAATGGGATTGTTGAAAGGAAGAATAGAACTATTCAAGAATCAACAAGAGCTATGATCCATGCTAAGAAGTTACCTCTGTACTTCTGGGCTGAAGCTATGAACACTGCCTGTTACATTCATAACAGAGTTACTTTAAGGAAAGGAACTTTGTCCACAATATATGAAGTCTGGAAGGGCAGAAAACCCACAGTTAAGTACTTCCATGTATTTGGAAGTAACTGTTATATTCTGGCAGATAGGGAGCAAAGAAGAAAAATGGATCCTAAAAGTGATGAAGGGATTTTCCTTGGATACTCTATCAACAGCAGAGCATATAGAGTATTTAATTCTAGAACCAAAGTCATCATGGAATCCATAAATGTGATAATTGATGATGCTCCTACAGATGTCCCAGAAGATGTTGGAACATCTGCTGATATCAAGATTGAAGCTGAAGAAAAGAATGATCATTATAACTTCACTCAAACTGATACAAGAACAGAAGAATCCAGCAAACCTCCCTCCATCAGAATACAGAAAGATCATCCCAAAGATTTGATAATTGGTGATCCCAACAGAGGTGTGAGCACTAGATCAAGAGAAGTAATTTCAGGTTCTTGTTTTGTTTCTAAAATAGAACCTAAGAACATTAAGGAAGCTCTTACTGATGATTACTGGATTAGTGCTATGCAAGAGGAATTAGGTCAATTCACAAGGAATGAAGTATGGAATCTTGTTCCTAGACCTGATGACATAAATGTGATTGGAACAAAATGGGTGTATAAGAACAAGTCAAATGAACAAGGAGTTGTTACAAAGAACAAAGCTAGACTTGTAGCTCAAGGATACACTCAAATTGAAGGAGTAGACTTTGATGAAACCTTTGCACCAGTAGCAAGGCTTGAATCAATCAGACTACTTTTGGGAATTGGTTGTATCCTAAAGTTCAAGCTATTTCAAATGGATGTGAAAAGTGCCTTTTTAAATGGTTATCTGAATGAAGAGGTATATGTAGAACAACCTAAAGGATTTGTTGATCCAAGCTGTCCAAATCATGTGTACAAACTGAAGAAAGCACTTTATGGTCTGAAGCAAGCTCCAAGGGCATGGTATGAAAGACTGACCACATTTCTTATCAAGCAAGGGTATAGAAAAGGTGGAATTGACAAAACCTTGTTTGTTAAAGATGAAGAAGGAAATATCATAATTGCTCAAATATATGTTGATGATATTGTCTTTGGTGGGATGTCTGATAAGATGGTCAAACATTTTGTCAAGCAGATGGAATCTGAATTTGAAATGAGCCTAGTAGGTGAGTTAACCTACTTTCTTGGTCTGCAAATAAAGCAAATGGAAGACTCAATGTTCATCTCTCAAAGCAAGTATACCAAGAACATAGTCAAGAAATTTGGAATGGAAAATGCTACTCATAAGAGAACTCCTGCCCCCACACATTTGAAGCTGACTAAAGATGAAAAGGGTGAGAGTGTAGATCAAAGCTTATACAGAAGCATGATTGGAAGCTTGTTGTACTTGACTGCTAGCAGACCTGACATAGCATTTGCAGTAGGTGTATGTGCAAGATATCAAGCTGATCCAAAAGTCAGTCATCTCAATCAAGTCAAGAGAATTCTTAAATATGTTAATGGTACTTGTGACTATGGCATAATGTATTTTCATGGATGTAAACCAATTCTCACTGGCTTCTGTGATGCTGATTGGGCTGGAAGTGCAGATGACAGAAAAAGCACTTCAGGAGGATGTTTCTTTCTAGGAAACAACTTGATTTCCTAGTTCAGTAAGAAACAAAACTGTGTATCCTTGTCTACAGCTGAAGCTGAATATATAGCAGCTGGAAGCAGTTGTTCTCAGTTGGTTTGGATGAAGCAAATGCTCACTGAGTACAATGTCCCACAGGATGTCATGACATTGTACTGTGACAACTTAAGTGCAATCAACATATCAAAGAATCCTATCCAACATAGCAGGACCAAGCATATTGATATCAGACATCATTTCATCAGAGATCTTGTAGAAGAAAAAGTGATTTTATTGGAACATGTAGCTACAAATCTGCAATTAGCTGATATCTTTACCAAAGCATTGGATGCTACACAATTTGAGAACTTGAGGGGCAAACTGGGAATCTGTTTATGTGATATTTAGCAGTTAATGAGATGTGCCAACATGTCATATGACATTGTATGGTATAAGTTCCAGATGGCAAAACAAGTCTGGACAAGAACCTTGGGAATTCCATTTCTAATGATTTACAATGTAACGGCTACTTATTTAGTAACTACTTATAATCAGCTATCAAGATTCTCATCATTCTATCACAAGCGAATCTCATTAACTAGCTATTCTTCAGAAATCATAAACCCTAAAGCTCTTCATCCATTTTCCCTAACAATGTCTCAAAACCCTAACACTCCTGAAGAAGTTCTCAACAAAGAAGACGTAGTTCATGCAACTCCCATCTCTGTAGTTCCAATGAAATCAACCCCATTGGACGAACTCAGAGGAAGTGCTTCTCACACTAAAAAGCCAAGAACCCCAAAGAGAGCTAAAGATCAAGTCTGCAGCAAAGCCAAAGGAGGCATTCCTTCTCCTGCTAACATGCCCCCAAAATCTTCAGACTATGTGGATGATTCCATCAAGGAGATTGTCACCCAAATTCTGTTTGAACAAAGAAAGGTGAGTGGAATTTCTATTCCTCTAAACACAATGCCTGCACCTCAAGAAGAACAAGCTCAAGCTGTAGAGGACACTCCTGCTCAACAGGATGTCCCAATAGATGTTGGAACATCTGAGGATGAGAAAAAGAACTCATCTGATGTTGCTGCAGAAGAATCTGAGGACCAGAAACAGGCCTCAAATGAAAGTCATAAAGAAGACTCTGAGGATCAGACCAAAGCCTCAAATGAAGATCAAATCTCTGCTGATCAACCAGATGAAGAGGAGACTGCTCAATCTCCTCCAGTGGTGAACCTTGAACAAGACTCTGATACAGAGATCATAGCCTCTGTTAGACCTAGCATAGCCAAAAGGCTCAGGTCCAGGAAAGGAAAGATGCAAGCTGAAGCTGAAATTCCTGAGAAGAAGAAAGCTTCCCCAAAGAAAGGCAAAGCTAAAGCTACTTTTGGGCCAACAAAACAATGGAGTAAAGTTCAAACTCAGAAAAGAAAAGCTGTCACCCCATCAGACTCAGATGTTGAATCAGATGTCCCAACATCTCCTCCCAAAAAGAAACCAGCACCATCTAGGGCTTCATCTGCTGTTCCAGAAGCCCCCTTGGACAACATATCATTCCATCATGTCTCTAGTGTCAACAGATGGAAGTTTGTGTACCAAAGAAGGGTTGCCCTAGAAAGAGAACTGAGCAGCAATGCACTTGAGTGCACTGAACTGATTGACCTCATCTCTGCTGCAGGACTATTCAAAACAGTCTCAGATCTCTCTCCCTGCTATGAACTTCTTGTCAAAGAGTTCATTGTTAATCTTCAGGAGGATTGTTCAAATGGTAAGTCCTCTGAGTTTAGAAAAGTTTTTGTTAGAGGTAAATGTGTAGAGTTTTCTCCTCAAATCATCAATCAGTACCTAGGAAGAGAAACAGATGGACCCAATGAGCTAGGTAAGACAGATAACCAAGTTTGCAAGGTTATCACTGCAAACCAGGTCAAGGCATGGCCTGTGAAGGGAAAGCTCTCAGTGAGCATGCTTACAAGAAAATATGCCATGCTGAACAGGATTGGTACAGCTAACTGGGTGCCTACCAATCACACTTCTTCAATCTCCACTGGTCTGGCCAGGTTTATCTATGCTGTGGGAACTCAAACCAAGATGGACTATGGAGCTTACATTTTTGATCAGACCTTGAAGCATGCCAGCTCTTCTGCAACAAAGCTGCCAATAGCTTTTCCATCATTGCTGTGTGGTATAGTGCTCAATCAATACCCTGGAATTCTCACTGACAAGGATACAGCCTGCAAAAGAGAAAGCCCCCTGGCTTTTCACTACAAGTTATTCCTCAGTCATCATGCTGCAGATGTTGAAGCACCTTCTGGGACATCTGCAGGTCCTTCAACTGCTAAGACTCCAATCTCCAAGAAGGCTCTAATTGCCGAGCTTAAAAGCACATGCAAAGAACTTGAAGCAAGGAAGCTGAAGCTTGAAGAAATCATCCAAAGGCTGGAGAATGAAGAAGATCAGAAAGCTGCCTCTGATGAAGAAAGTGAAGCTGATGAAGAAACAGAAGTTGAGGAAGAAACTGAGAGTGATGAATCTGAGTGATCAGTGTATGTGAGGCAGATGTAATGATAGCAATGTATTCCTGGAATAGTGTCTTTGGCCCTAAATTTTGTGTCTACCAAGGGGGAGAACAACAACAAATTGTATTGCTGTTTAATTATGAATGAAAAAAATCTGTTTGTTTGCTTCTGAACTGAATAAGTTTTTTTTCTGTTGCAACAAGACTGGATACATATATGTTTGAGGGGGAGTAATCTCAAATAAGAATCAACAGAAAAGTAATGCTATACTCTGATAAAAAGAACTTCTGCTGCACTCTGAAAACCAGAAAAGATGTTAGCCAAAAATTAGCCAAAGGGGGAGTTTGTAGATGTCTTGAATTGGCAGAATTTTTGACCAACAAGAATTATTGAATTCAGTTCAGAATGTCCTATCAAATGTTGGGACATTATCAAACAGAGTATATGAACTTATTTCAGGATGTCTTACCAGATGTTGGGACATTGTGTAAATGACTTAAGTTCAGTTTTTCAGGATGTCCCAACAGATGTTGAGACATCTCAAACCTGCTACCAGAATTAATTATTGAATAACTAATCAGAGATATTTAAGGAGAGTTATCTAGAATTAATTAATGATGGATAAAAACAGAACAAGGCGCATCTGTAGGGAGTTTTATATTGAAGATTCAGATTAAAACAGAAGACCTAAATCACCTAGAATCTAGGAAGTAACAAACCCTAAATTCAAGGTGGAAGCTGCATGCGCATTAGGGCTGGATCATCCTACAGAAAGCCCAAATTACAGATACCTATTTAAGCAACAGAAACTCATAGAATTGAGTACGAATTTCAGAAGACCAAATAGGGTGTCTAGTGTTTTAATAGCAGGTTGTTTTTATTGTACCACTTTATGAGCTTTTAAGCATAAGTGCATTTGTGACTTGATTGAAACTGTGAAGTAAGATCAAGCTGTTTTGTTTGAAGAATGTCTTCAATTTTATTAAACTTGTAAACTTGATCACTGTGTGATTGAGGGGGAGTGAGTAGGGTACTCTTATCTAAGTTGTGACTTAGGTAGAAATTGCATTGGGTAGTTATTAAGTGATAGATTAAACAGGGTGGTTTAAGTCTAGAATTAATATTACTTATAGTGGATTTCCTCCTGGCTTGGTAGCCTCCAGATGTAAGTGTGGTTATACACTGAATTGGGTTAACAAACTTCTGTGTTGTTTACTTTTCTTGCTATTTAAGTTTTGTTTAAATCTGTCAAGTGTTGGGACATCTCTTAGGACATCTCATACCTGATCACAGAATTTCAGAAAAGGGTTCCAATAATGGAGACTCCGCTGGGGAAAGGATGACGGACGGTCATCCAAAGGTGAAGGACAATCACCTGGCAGGGTACGGCTGCCGAAAGGTATCATGACATAGGACGAATGTCAGATAGAAAAGAAGTTTTGCTTTGCTGGCGACCTACTGGGGAATAGTAAACACGGACGAGTGTTTACATCCAAGAAATAAAAGGTATAAGTGTTTTGACGTTATGTATAGATTAAAAATGCGGGCGAGCATCCCTAAGACCGTGATACAGACGAGTATCAGTAGAAACAAACGTTACACATGTTCAGAGATGATGATACAGACGAGTACCAACTGGTTAACAAAGAACACGGACGAGTGTCGAATCTGAGGGGACTCTTTTGGGGAATAGTAGACTCAGACGAGTGTCTAAATTCAAGAAGACATGAGTGTTTGACACGTGTATGGATTAAAGATGCGGACGAGCATCCCTAAGACTATGATATGGACGAGTATCAGGTAGAAACAAACGCTTGACGCATGTTCTGAGATGATAATACGGACGAGTATCAGCTGGTTAACAAAGAACACGGACGAGTGTCGAATCTGAGGGTGTAAGTGGTGTATACAAGATACGGACGAGTATCTGTATGAGTAAAACAGGAGCAACAAGTATGAGTGGTACACCGACAAGTGTTTAACTTGCTGGGGGGTGACACAGACGAGTGTCAAAAGGTATATTACAAACAAGTATATGATTTACAAAGTGTTCAGGTATCTATGTTGGGGAAGGTGACACGGACGGGTGTCAGGGAATCTGTATAGATATATGTATCTGTGAGTGCAAAGAGGACGCTTTGGCTTTCTACTGGGAATATGACACGGACGGGTGTCAGGAAGTATCTGCAATATATAAGTGTCTGTTTGCAAAGAATGCTCGGGCGACTTTACTGGGGAATCATGACACGGACGGGTGCCAAAAGGAGTGTACATTTGTATTCATGAGCCGGGGAATCTGGAGAGTTTTCTATATATCTTCGATGAATTGTCGAAATTTACAAGTGTTTGATTCAGACCATGGCTTATGATTATGCAATATGTTTGATTTTTGCCGTAATGCTCTGTATTAGACTGAATGCTACGCTATGTGGGGAGAATATGATGCTAATGCCACGATTATGCAAAGATACCGATCCGGGATCCGGGTCCCGTTGCTATGAAGATCTCTGGTTGATCTGTTTGAAGTGAACATCCCAGTTGGGGATGAGATCATTGGTAGATCTGATATATATGACTCTGCTTGGGGAAATAGGTCACCGATAGACCTATCTTGGTAATGAGGGGCCCAGCTGGGGTCTGTAGAAGTTTTCTTCACTATGTTGTGAGATCTCTAAGGCGTTGCTCTTCTGGATGGAGGCTGAAATTCTGCGGGGAGACGGTTCCCTGGCTTTTGCACCTGGCTGAGTAGGAAGTAAATGGCAACTCAGCTGGGGAGAAGGCACCTTTGAGTGGATAATAATCTGCCAGTTTGTTGGGATGAAGCTTTCATGCCCCATGTTGTGCTTTGAATGCCTGCAATCCTGAAAAGATAGAGAAGCGCACAAGTAATCCCGAGGTATCCCTTACCGGATTCCGTCATAGGGGTTCAGACACTCCCGGGAGTAAGTATATTTCCTGTAAGCACGTATTTTTTTAGAAGAGAAGCATCTGCATTCACGCAATCAGTATCTTAGAGACATCGGACATTCTTGCAAATGAAAATAAAATGTACGAGACGAAACATGACTGAAAAATCTGATTTTATTAATTCATGTGCCTTGAATTGGCAAATACAGTCAAAGAAATAAATCCCCTGAAATGAGGAGATTGTTACAAATTTAGAAATAAAAGGTATTGGCAATGTTGACGACGCTTCGAGGAGCTTCCCTTTCGCTATGACTCGTATGACATTTGACGTTCTTCACGTCTTGCTTTCTGAAGAAGGCTGATTCTGACCGGCGCTTGAACCTTTCGAAGCTTACCAAGTTGTAAGTAATACAGATGAATTCAGAGTATAGTTGTTCGCTTATTCCCTTGTTTTGCATGGATCGCCCTTTCGGGTTTTCAATCCATCGGGATACCCTTTTTTGCCTGAGTTGTCCAATGCGGCTTTTCAACTCAGCGGGTGTACATTTTTTTATTTATTTCCCTTATTTTTGCCCGAGTCTTTTATTCTGTTTTTGACTCGCCGGGATGCCCTATTTTTGCCTGGACTTACATTCTATTTTTATGTCCAGCGGGTCATTTTTATGCGAAGTATTTTTTAACTGCATCTGAATTCACAGGGGATAGAAAGTCTTCGCCATCCATAGTACTGAGCATCAGTGCTCCACCAGAGAAAACTTTCTTTACTATGAACGGCCCATCATAGTTCGGAGTCCACTTGCCCCTGTGGTCTGTATGAGGAGGGAGGAGTCTTTTCAGCACAAGATCTCCTACTTGGTACTCTCGGAGCCTGACTTTCTGATCGAAGGCTTTCTTCATTCTTTTCTGATACAGCTGCCCATGACAGATTGCAGCCAATCTCTTCTCTTCGATCAGATTTAGTTGTTCGTATCGGGATCGGACCCACTCTGCTTCGTTCAGCTTAACATCCATTAATACCCGTAAGGAGGGTAATTCAACTTCAACAGGTAGGACTGCTTCCATACCATACACAAGTTGATACGGTGTTGCCCCAGTGGATGTTCTGATTGACGTTCGATACCCATGCAAGGCAAACGGTAGCATTTCATGCCAGTCCTTGTAGGTAACTACCATCTTCTGCACAATCTTCTTGATATTCTTGTTGGCTGCCTCAACAGCGCCATTCATCTTTGGCCTGTAAGGAGAAGAATTGTGGTGTTGGATCTTGAAGTCCCGGCACAGCTCTGCCATCATTTTATTGTTTAAGTTAGAACCATTATCAGTAATGATTCGCTCGGGAACTCCATACCTACAAATGATGTCCCTCTTCAGAAATCGGGCTACCACTTGCCTTGTAACATTTGCATAGGAAGCTGCTTTGACCCACTTGGTGAAATAGTCAATAGCAACCAGGATGAATCTGTGGCCGTTTGAAGCAGTCGGTTCAATCTTGCCAATCATATCAATGCCCCACATGGCAAAGGGCCAGGGTGAAGACATCACATTCAGAGGATTGGGAGGCACATGCACTTTATCCGCATAAATCTGGCATTTATGGCATTTTCTGGCATAGGCACAACAGTCTGCATCCATTGTGATGCAGTAATAGCCTGATCTTAACAACTTTTTAGCCATTGCATGCCCTCCAGCATGGGTACCAAAGGATCCTTCGTGCACCTCGTGCATTAACAGGTCTGCTTCTGTCCTATCAATGCATCTGAGAAGTACCATATCAAAGTTTCTCTTGTACAAGGAACCGTCAGTATTCAAGAAGAAACTACCAGCTAGCCTTCTTAATGTCTTCTTATCATTGGAAGATGCCCCAGGTGGGTATGTCTGATCCTCCAAGAAGCACTTAATGTCATGGAACCAAGGCTTATCATCTTTAACAACATCTGCTGAGAACACATATGCTGGTCTGTCAAGTCTGGACACTGAAATCCGAGGTACAAAGTTGGCAGTTTGAACTTTGATCATGGATGAAATGGTGGCAAGAGCATCTGCAAATTGATTCTCGTCTCGAGGGATATACTCAAGCTAGACCGTTGTAAAGAAAGTCAATAACCTCCTTGTATAATCTCTGTAAGGTATCAAATGATCCTGGTGTGTGTACCATTTGCCATTGGTTTGATTGATTACCAGAGCTGAATCTCCGAATACAGTTAAAGTCTTGATCCTGAGGTCAATGGCTTCCTCAAGACCCATAATACAAGCTTCGTATTCAGCTTCGTTGTTAGTGCAGTTAAAGGTGAGTTTTGCCGAGAAAGGCATGTGAACTCCCTTAGGTGTAATGAGTACTGCACCAACACCATGACCATTCATATTAACAGCCCCGTCAAACATCATAGTCCATTCTTCTTCTGGGTCAGGCCCTTCAGCGTGAATAGGCTCTTCATGATCTTTTGCTTTTATGAACATGATGTCTTCATCAGGGAAGTCGAATCTCATAGGCTGGTAATCATCAATGGGTTGCTCAACAAGATAATCAGACAATACACTGCCTTTGATGGCCTTCTGCGATGTGTATTGGATGTCATATTCTGTGAGGATCATTTGCCATCTTGCAACCCGTCCGATAAGTGCTGGCTTCTCAAAAATGTACTTGACTGGATCCATCTTTGAGATCAACAAGGTAGTGTGGGTCAACATATACTGTCTCAGTCGGCGAGCAGCCCACGCTAAAGCACATCAAGTTTTCTCGAGCAGTGAATAACGTTGTTCATAGTCGGTAAACTTTTTGCTTAGGTAGTATATTGCATACTCTTTTCGACCAGACTCGTCATGCTGGCCCAACACACACCCCATTGACTCTTCTAATACTGTTAAGTACATAATTAGAGGTCTTCCTTCAACTGGAGGCATAAGGATTGGAGGCTCTTGTAAGTATTCCTTGATCTTGTCAAAAGCCCTCTGGAAGTCTTCGTTCCACCTGACCGTTTGTTCTTTTCTTAACAACTTGAACAAAGGCTCGCAGGTTGCTGTAAGGTGAGATATGAACCGTGAAATGTAGTTCAATCTTCCTAGAAACCCCCAAACTTCTTTTTCTGACTTTGGTGCAGGCATTTCTTGAATGGCTTTGAATTTATCAGGGTCAACTTCAATCCCTTTCTCACTTACAATAAATCCCAGCAGCTTACCAGATCGCACCCCGAATGTGCACTTGTTGGGGTTTAGCTTCAATTGGTATTTCCTCAGACGTTTGAATAACTTCAACAGATTTACCAGGTGGTCTTCTTCTGTAAGGGACTTGGCAATCATGTCGTCCACATAACATTCTATTTCTTTATGGATCATGTCATGGAATAATGTTACCATAGCCCGTTGATAAGTGGCACCCGCATTCTTCAGTCCGAACGGCATCACCTTATAACAGAACGTGCCCCAAGGTGTGATAAAAGTTGTCTTCTCCATGTCTTCAGGTGACATCTTGATCTGATTGTATCCTGAAAATCCGTCCATGAAGGAGAATACCGAAAACTGAGCCGTATTATCAACCAATACATCAATGTGAGGTAAAGGGAAATCATCTTTCGGGCTGGCTCTGTTCAGATCCCGGTAATCCACACACATCCTCACCTTGCCATCCTTCTTAGGCACATGTACAATATTAGCAACCCACGGTGGATAGCTAGTTACAGCAAGGAAACCGGCGTCCCACTATTTTTGTACCTCTTCTTTAATCTTCATTGCCATATCTGGGCGAGTACGGCGCAACTTCTGTTTTACCGGTGGGCATTCTTCTTTCAAAGGCAACTTGTGCATGACAATATCGGTGTCCAACCCTGGCATATCCTGATAAGACCAAGCAAAGACATCTACATACTCCCGAAGCAGGTCAATCAGTTGTTTTTTCACTGAGTCTTGTAAGCAGGCTCCGATCTTAACCTCTTTCACATCTTCATCCGTACCAAGATTAATCGTTTCGACCTCTTCCTGATGAGGAGTGATAACCTTCTCCTCTTGCCTTAACAACCTGGCTAGTTCTTCAGGAAGCTCATAATCTTCTTCAACCCCTTCATCAGCTTGATTGATTGGGTTGTCAAAGTCATACGGAGTCATAGCTGTGCTGTTGTCGGTGCAGTCTGAAAGGCACTCTCTGCAAGGGTTTAGATTGTTCATTTTAGTGATTGATTTTAATCTTGTTTAGAAAAGTGAAATAAAGTTGTCATTTTGGAAAACATTGCCATTTTATTTTTGTACAAAAAGAAAAAATGAAAAACAGTGAGCGGAAAAGAAAAAGACTCATTTGCAAAAGATGTCCGATATTCATTGATTGATCTGTTTGCACAAAACTACAAGATGGCCCGATTACAAAATGAGTCTTGTCATCTTGGGCAAGATGCAAGACTTGATGCATGCTTAAAAATACAGGAAATAATAATTACTCTGCAGGAGTAACCCTTATAATTTCCTGGGAAGACCAGTTTGAGATGCGGCTCCCCGGGATCCTTGGACGTATCCAGCTCTCCAGGTTGCGTTCATCTCCCGACTCATCTTCCAAGTTGTTTACTGCATCCGGGGTGAGCATTCCCCCGCTGACAAAATTGGGCTTCTTAGCAGCCTCTGATTGATCTCGTTGAGCTGGTTTGTAACCCAACCCAAATCTGTCCTCCTTCTTCTCCACAGGCAACAGCTTGCCCCAGCCTTGGGCCGTCCCCTCTTCAACAACCTTCCTGGCTTGCTGATAAGACGTCATGGAGGTTCCCAGTACAGCAGATGCTTCATTAATGTTCAGGGCCTCAAACCCCTGGCTCATGGTTTCATGGATTTCTCCATCCATCTCAATGTACTTGTACGTAGCCAGATGGCTAACAAAGATGTCCTCTTCACCACAGATGGTGATGATCTGGCCTTCCCACTCGAATTTCAGCTTCTGGTGAAGGGTAGATGTAACAGCGCCAGCGGCATGGATCCAAGGTCTACCCAACAAACAGTTGTAGGCCGGCTGAATGTCCATCACATAGAAGGTAATTTTGAAGGTCTGCGGGCCAATCATCACAGGCAGATCAATCTCCCCTAGCACTGATCTTTTAGAGCCATCGAAAGCTCTCACCACCAAATTACTCGGACGTAATGCCAAACCATCGTACTCCAGCTTCACTAAGGCTTTCTTTGGTAGGACATTGAGTGATGACCCAGTGTCCACCAGTACATGGGATAGAACAGCACCCTTGCATTCTAGAGTGATGTGTAAAGCCTTGTTGTGGTTACGTCCCTCAGTTGTTAAGTCAGCATTGGTAAAGCCCAGTCCATGACTGGTGTTGACATTTGCTACCACGGTTTCCAGCTGATTAACAGTGATCTCTTCTGGCACGTATGCTGCGTGCAAGACTTTCAGTAATGCGTTCCTGTGAGCTTCAGAACACATCAGCAGGGATAATATGGAGATCTTTGAGGGAGTTTGGTGAAGCTGATCCACCACCTTGTAGTCATTTCTCTTTATGATTCTCATAAACTCGTCTACATCCTGTTCAAAAGATGTCTTCTGAGTTTCTTTGACAGTCGGCTCTTCAAACACCACACTCTTTCCTTTTGCTTTGGCAGCAGCTTCTGCTTCGGCATTAGGTCTTTGAGTTTGTGAGGCAAAAAGGCGTCCGCTTCTGGTGAAGCCTCCGCCTCCCCCAACATTATCAATTTGTGGAGAAGAGGTGGAAGAATCCAAAGTGATTTTCTCCCCGTTTCAGTAGAGGTCAGAGCCATAATGCCAAGGTATGGCATTACTGCTTTTATATGGAACTGGTCCAGGCACCGTGATGGTAACTGGACTGACTGCTGCAGAGGAGGGTACTGAAATGGTGTGCGGATCGTAGTAGATGGTGACTGGTGACCTGGCAGGAGATGCCACTGCTTGTTGTTGAAAGTTGTTGTTTGGAGGAACATATGTTGGATCATAGTAAATGGTGACTGCTGAGATATCTTCATCAATTTCTGTTGGCGTTGTAGAAGATTCTGCTGAATAAATGGGTGCTGATGTTGTAGAAGAGATGGTTGTTGACATCTGATTTGTTGAAGTGATGGACGAAGCCATTGTTGATGATATCGATGAATTGGTCGGAATGATTGTTGTTGCAGTCGTAGAAGAGTCAGGAATTATTGTCAAAGGGATTGCTGGATTTGTAGGTGCTGATGTTGTGATCTGAAGTATACCACTTCTGATTAGACCATCTATGCCGCTTCTCAAGTTATCACACCCGTTGACCGAAATGTTGCAATAACCACAACCGAGCTCACACCCGGGGAACATCTGGCATTCTAGAAGCTGAGCTTTAATTTCTACCAGAGGTGTTCGAATCTGCCCAACACTGGTGATTAAGAAAGATGGCTTGTCTTCCTCAATAGCATTAATTCTTGGTCCTCCATGATTGGGCATGGGATTCTTGTTGACATTTGGCGGGGGTGCAAAGTTGAGGGCTTTGGAATCCACCAGATCTTGTACTTTCATTTGTAAAGCCCTGCATTTCTCAGTACTGTGGCCAGGTGCATTGGAGTGAAAAGCACATCTGGCGTTGACATCATAGTTTCTTGGAAGACTGGATGGATCTGGTGGTGCCAATGTCCTTAACTCAACCAGGTTGAGCTTCAGGAGTTGTGGCAATAAAACGGCATAAGGCATAGGGATTGGATCAATCACCCTATTTGCCTGTGATGGTCTTTGCTGAAAGGGTCTTTGTTGTTAATTGCTGTTGTTGTTGTTGTTGTTGTAAGTCCTCTGTGGCGGATACTGAACTTGTTGCTGATAATGTGGTTGTTGTTGTGGTTGATACGCTGGTTGCTGAGGAATCGGAGCTGGAATAGTGACAGCTGCCACTGACCTATGAACATACTGAGGCCTGCCCCTGGTGGCATGAATGGCATTTGTCTCACCAGTTCTTCTAGGTCCCACAAAAGGCTTTCTGGGATTACTTGACGAGCTTGCACCATTATTAGAAATTTTACCCATCTTCAGAAGGCTTTCAATTCTTTCTCCAGCTATGACTACGTCAGCGAAGTTGGTGGAAGAAAAGGCAGTTAGCCTGTCAATATATGTCCCTTGCAGGGTATTCATAAACATGTCGGTCATTTCTCTTTCCGACATGGGTGGCTGGACAGCAGCAGCAAGCTGTCTCCACCTCTGGGCATATTCCCTGAAGCTTTCTCTAGAGGATTGAGACATTCCCATCAGAAGGGTTCTGTTAGGAGCCATGTCCAGGTTGTATTGGTACTGTCTGATGAAGGCCTCAGCTAGGTCCTTCCAGCATCTGATAGTAGCTCTGGTCAAGTGAGAGTACCACTCCCTTGAAGCCCCAATCAAACTATCTTCAAAATAGAACATCCACAGTTTCTCATCCATAGTGTATGCCTTAAGTCTTCCCAGAAAGGACTGCAAGTGAGTTCGTGGACAGGAAGTTCCATTGTACTTCTCGAAGCATGGGGGTTTAAACTTGTGGGGAATTCTTACCCCATCCACTAACCCCATATCCATGACATCGAAACCCAAGGAATTTTGAGACTCCAGAGATCTCAACTTCTCAGCAATTTCATCAAGCCTCCTATCATAGACTTCATCCCCAGCTCCCATCACAGTAAACTGTTCTTCCTGGGGGTCTTCCTGTAAAACCCTTCCTCCAGTAGTATTTCCTTGCACAATACCCGGGATGTTGACTTCCGGATGTAGATGAGGCCCATATACCAGTGGATTAACATGAGGCTGACCCCTCTCATTGTTACTTGTTCCTCTAGTTCCCAGAGGAGGTTCCTCCGGGGTTTGTCTTTCCACCAATGCCCTCAGCCTTTCTTGGCTTTGAGCCAAGCCATTCATTACCTCCATGAACTGGGTCATTTGGTTTCTCATCTCCAGCCTTTCGTTAACCATCTGGGTTCTGACCTCTGTCAGCTCTTGCTGTACTTGATCCATCTGGATACCAGGAAGGTTGTTGCGAGTAGGATATCTGTGTGGACGGTTGAGAGGGAACACCCGACGGCGAGCAATAATTCCTGAACCACAACAGAGTTAGATACAAATAATGACAAAACCTACAAAATAAAACAAAATTTAGCATGCAATGCAGTATGCTTATTTATTTTCCAAGGTATCCGGCTTGGCTCTTGGTTTTGACCTTTCCAGACCCTGAGGAAGATGCTTTGATGCTGCTTGCGAAGAGAAACTCAAATAAAACAAATTGATAAATACATTACAAGTGGTGGATCATGCATAGTTTGTTTTTTACCACACATACCCTTGAAGGGTCAAAATACAACATAAAAGAAAAGTACATCAAATGGAAATAACAACAGGCAAAGCAGTCAAACATCTAAGCCAAACTCATCCTCTTTAACCTCCTTCAAAAGTGCTTCAGTTACAGGACCAGCTGGATGCTCTGTGATGCTTCTGATAAGAAGGTTTCTGGTGGAAATGGCAGTGGTCAGCTTCTTGTGCCTGTCTCTGTCCTTTGACCTCTTCACACCAGCCCTAAGCTTCAATTCCGAGATTTCCTTCTGGGCTGCTAGCAGAGCCTCCTGTTGCTTCTTCTCAATGGCCTCCAACTGCTCAATCCTGTCTTGAGTTCTCTTATCTTCTTGAGTACGAGCTTCAGTGATCCTGACCCACCTAGCTTGACTTTCTTTTAGATAGAGATCAGTCCTAGCCTTCTGAAACTGGGCCTCTTTACAGGCATTCTTCAAAATTTGCTCTCCAGCTCTTGATTTCTTGATGTAGTCCTCTGCTTTCTCAATCCTGGCTAGATGCTCCACCTTAAGCTTCTCCAACCTCTCAATGTCTACACGACCATCACTCCTCTCCTAGAGGGTCTTCTTCAGAGCTTGAGACATATTCTCATTCCTCTCCTTCAGTTTCTCAAATTCCTCCAGGCTGACAGTGGCTGGAGGTGGTACTGTGGATGGTCCAGGTGCATCCTCAATGGTGAAAGGCATCCCAGAAATTTGAGCCCTGGCATGAGACCATTCATAATACTGAGCTGAGGCCATATTATTGCATCTCCCGAGAATGGCCATCCCTTTGGCCTGGATGTTGTCCCAAGCCCAAGATGCTTGTCTGACAACAACTAGATTAGGTTTTATCTCGTAATACAGGGTTTCAGCCAAGTCTTGCACTTTAGGAGGGTGAACCAAAGCATAGCCCAATTGTCTCTTGAATAGCAAAGGATTGTAGTTGATGCAACCCTTTACTCCTATTAGAGGTACATTGGGGAATGGCCCACAGCTAGTAATTATGTCCCTTCCTTTGGTGCTCTGGGTACACCACCTGATGTCATCTGAAGTTAAGGCAATAAGTCTCCTAGCCCAATTCTTCTGTTGGTGAGGATTCAGGAAAGCATCAGTCTTGGGCAAGTGTTTAAGTAGCCAAGTATGAAACAAAGGAGCATAACACCTCACCAACCTCCCTCTCTGCTTCTCATTCCTTTGGTGAATAGAATAATAGAAATCCCCCAGCAATGTGGGTACTGGGTTTCTCAAAAGGAAGAGATGAATGGCATTCTTGCTAATAAACTTGGGCTCATCTGCAAAAAGTATAACCCCATATATACTGAGGGCTAACAATGCACAAACTGCCTTCCATTCTCCCAAGGAGGCCTTCAGGATGGCCTGAGAAGTTAGAAAGTCTAAGTGTAGGCCAGGAATTCCAGCCTTTGTTGACATGTTCTGCCCAATCAAAATAGGTTCCAAATACAGTGCCTTTGCCACTTCTTCATTGCTGGGAGAGGCCATCTCTGGGTTGAAGGGGATACCACCCCTGACAGGTACTCCAATCAAGGATGAAAACTCCTCCAATAGAGGTCCCAACTGAAAATTCTGGAAAGTGAAGCATCTCAAAGGAGGATCATAGAACTGTAGGCAAATGTGAATCAAACTCCTCTGAGAAGGGTCTAAGTCCATAACCATATCAAGGATGCCTCCATAATGTGCTCTGAATAATGGGATATGGTCTGGAGTGATAAGTGCCTGGACCTGCCTGATGCCAGTCAGCACAGGCTCAAAGAAATGATATGAAATGTTGCTCTTCTTGGGTGCCATGACTGCTGATGAAGAGCTAAAACAAATGCTGATGATGAAGCCTGATACTGGAGATGAGCCACTGATAGGCTGAGGATGATGATGGAAGAAGCTGAAGCAGGCAACTGATGAAGATAGCTGAAGCAGATAGCTGATGAACAGGGGTCTATGCAGATGAAGGGGTCAAAACCAAGCCAGATGTAATATAGATACCCTGAAAAACAAATAAAAAAATGTTAAATGATGCAAATGATGAGTATGCAGATGATATCTAAGGGTTGGTGATCAAGCTGGATCTGATTGCTGCCTTGATATAAGTCCATGTATGTTCAAGAAGTCCAGATGGAGGTTCAGAAGTCCAGTAACCAAGGTGGGGGACTCAAATAAAGAGTCACATGTCCAGGGTTAAATCACAAGAACTGTCCAAAGTGAAGCATTCTTAAACAAAACAAATATCAGGGTATGATGTGGCCAAGGGTTCCTGCAAACCTGTAAACAGCCCAACCCCCCTCATAGGTGATGTTCTAAAACAAGGATCCTCAGACTTGGATCAGTTATGAGAAGTGTAAACACTTCTAACCCGGAGGTACAATGTTTACAATAACCATAAAAGATCCTCCTCTAATTCACCTCAGTTTCTGAAGGTCATAATAAAGGTCATCCAGACTTAGCAGGCTTCCTAGATAGCCCTAGCACTACAGAAAATCTGTAGCACAGAGTTCTCAAGAAGAAACCCACATCTGAACCGTGTTTCATATTCCCGCACCAGACCGAAATGGAATGGGAAAGAACATGAACCACTCTAGCCTAGGTGTCACTCAGGTCCCAGGTGTAGGACCTTAAACTCTCAATGGAACCCCACCCACCAAAGCAAAAACCAGATCCAGCCAGATAACAGTATGACAGTATGATATATAAAGCTGTAAAGAAAGCAATAAATAACTGTACATAAAGCAGTAAATAAAGCAACTATATAAACACAATTAGCACATAACACCCCAGTAAACACAAATCAATCAAGCGCTAGGAGGAACCCACAAAAAGAACCAGAAGCCCTGGTTACAGTATAAGGGTCCCCAGCAGAGTCGCCAAGTTGTCGCTCCCGCCTGATGACACACAGGGCCAAGAGGGGTACAAACGCGAACGGTCGGCGAAAGGAGGAAAGAAATGAAAAGAGTCGCCAGCTAGGCATTTTTATCCCGGAGGAAAGGTAATGCTGCATAAACCTAAGAAAAGATATGGATAAGACGGTTGCGAACCAGAGAGACTGAGAAAGGGGGTTGGTTACAACCTGGGAAGGTATTAGCACCCAGATTGTCCGCCGTACTCGACGGGATCCACGCTTAAAAGATTTGTGTTTTAGAGGGGTAGTGTCAGTGCAATCTGTGTATAAAAGAGCTGGAAAAGGATGTACAGGTGTCAGTGTAAGAGAAGTGAAGTGTATAAGTGAAGTGTCAGTGTAAGAACAAGAATGAAATGCTCAAGATCATGAGGCTAAAAGAATAATGCTGGAAGGAGGGGGAATATACAGAGACTTTTGTTCGATAACTGTTAAGTTATGCCTACGTATCCTCTCGTGCAATGAGGAAGTCAGAACACCGTAGTTCAACCCAAAGAGACTGAAAGGTAAATTGACTTGTGAACTGCTTACTTGCCTATGCTCAAGTGTATGACCTGTCTGGCTCAGGTGCAAACTGTCTTGCATTAGACGGAAGAAGCGAGTTCTCGTTTATGAATGAATGAGATGAGAAAAGAATCCCGGAGGAGACGATTATTGTTTGTTTTTGAGTTTTCAGTCTTTTATTGCTTTTTGAAGTTTGTCATAAGTTAATGAGCTTAAGCCTAAACCAATGGGTTAGTAAACTCATCACATCTTCCCTCTGATTAGGGGTAATGAGAATACCTTAAGTATGAAGTCAACATCTCACACTTAATCACCTTTTGATGTAGGGCTAAGATCATTAACCTACTTGTTATTAATTAGATGTTTTTGGAGTTTTTGTTTAGTGTTGAGTAATGAGATTAAGCCATAATCAGGGATTAAACAGACTCATTACACCATCCTAATAGAAGGATAATAGATGAGAATGTTTAAGCTGAGGAAAGCTCCTCAACTTAATCCATGATTAGGGATTAACCTCATGAATAAACAAAGCCTTTATTAGATGGATTTTAGTTAATGATAAGATGAAAAAGTGAGTTTTATGGTTTGTAAGACAACTTGAGGGGGACCTGTCCATTAACACTAGGGTTAGTCCTTCTTAACCAATTAAGGAAGAATTAGAACCCTAATGCAAGGCCCAAGTTACAAGCTTGATGTCTTGATGATTATTAAGTGGATTGATTAAAGGATTTAAACACATTAAGGGTTTAACACTTAGGATTAAAGTTATACACTCCATCCTAATAGAAGGATGCAGGCATAAGCTTAATCACAAAGCCTTAAAGCCTTTAGGGTTTAGTCCCTGATTAGGAGATGAGAAGAGAAGACTCAAAGAGACACAAAGGTAAAAGCTAAGTGGGGGACTAATCAACCCTAATTGTTATCATGCTTGGTCATTCCTAGGGTTTGTGTGGTTTTAAGAAATAAATCTTCAAGGAACCACCAAGGAAAGAAGCAGATGAAAGGAGCAAAGAGAAGCAAAACAACTTGCTTCACTTAAGAAGTCAAGTTGCTTGAAGAAAGAAAGTAAGACGAACAAGAATGAGCAAGCTCAATCCAATACACATACAAAATTCATCAAGGGAAGCATAAGAGAGATAAGAAGAGATTGTGAGAAGTGAAGGCAAATTCACTTCTCAATACAACTTACCACCTGAAAAGTTAGTAAAGAAATGAAATGCAATGCAAATGAGATGAAATGTGATGATGCAAACCAAAACCAGAAGCATGAGTATGATGTTAATGATGCTAAGAGATGATGCAAACATGAGGCAAGGCATGAGAATGATCATACAAATATATGGATGCAAGAGAAGCATGTTTTGAACCATGGATGTTCATGAAAAGTTATGGAATGCAAAAGACATATAACATGGCAAATGCAAGATGCAATGATCAAACATGATTCTAATATGTCCTAAGATGTATTATGAATCAAATGGATGCACAAAATGTCATGGCAAGTCATGGTATGCAAGCAAATGGAAGATGGATGCAAAGGAAAGCATAAATTAGGGTTTATGATCAAAGCTCAAAGCAAAATTCAAAACCAGAAGCAAATGACATGATAAAAATTTGAAAATGCAATCAAAGGAACCTTAGACCTATACAAACTAACTGCCCAAAGGAGGGGATCCAACTCTTAACCTAGTGAGAGTTATGAATTTCCTAAGATTGTTAGGGTTTTAAGGTACCTTGACAAGAAAAATGCAAAACAAATTGAAAATGCAAGATCAATTCATGCCAATTTTACCCTACAAACTACATGTTATGCAAGATGCAATGCAAAAAAGAATCATTGTCCAACTCTCAAAGGTTAGGCAGAAATGAATTTTTGAAGTTTGTCACAAAATATTGCCCAATAATGAAATTAATTCCATTGAAAATGATCAAAAGGCAACAAGAACAAAAAAAAATTTGGTTTGAGAGTTGGACAATGTTTTTAAATGTTTTTAAAGGTTACATGAATTTTTTTGTGATTTTTAAATACCTAAAAGTATTTTTAATTAATCAATTTTCATTAATTAATTAAAAATAAACTTTTACATGATTTAAAAATAATTTTTAATGCAAAAAATTAAAATTAAAATATTTTTGTGTTCTGAAAAATAATGAAAATCTTGACAAAAATTTTCATAATTTTTAAACATTTTTTGCTATTTTAAATAAAATGTGGAAAAGAAATGAAAAGAAAAGAAATTAAAATGAATAAGAATGGAGAGTCAACGCAATCAAGGGCCATCATTCAAACTCAGGGGGGAGGGAAAGACTGCGCGCGCTCATGGACGGTTGAGATTGCTTCTGAAAAATTTAAATTTAAACCTAATTAATTAAACTAATTAAATTGAATTAGGGTTTGATGACAAATCTGGACCACACACGCGCGCGGGAGCTTGACTTAGTCAACCAGATCAAGGGTCCATATTCAAACCTGGCTAACCCTAATTAATTAGCCCTAATTATTTTCAGGTCACCGGAGACGAGCTCCGGTCGTCTTCTCCGGTGACCTCCCTCCCTGAAAATCTCAAAAACACTCCCTAGGTCAAATCAAACCTCCCAAATCTCCATAAATGATCCCCAAGTCCCCTAGAACAAGAATCCAGCATCAAATTTCATTTATTCATCATCAACAACAAGATTTGAACAAAAACTCAAAACTGAACAAAATTTCAGAACTTCCATACAACCTCAAAACTCAATCATTTTCAAAAATAAAAGGTTCAGTGTGATCAGGAGAGCATGCTTTATCATTTAGAAACAAGAAATAAGAGTTCTGGAAAAATGAATTTCCATGGCTACCTGAATCGAAGCTTTCAACCCAAGAGCTTCTGGACCAGTTTCTTGCTTCCAACCAACTCCACTGACCTCCCTCAAGTGTTTGCAAAGCTTGTTTGAAGTTTATTTGGGCTGGTTTGAGAGATTGCTTGAGTTCTGTTCAAAGAGGGGCAGGAATCGTATCTGGCTTATGTGAGGTTTCAGGGATGAGTGAGGGCAGGGAAATGATCAGGGGAGTGTGCTGAGATGTTTTGTGAAGTTTGTTTGAATGTTTGATGCTTGTGGAGAGTGTTTCAAATGGTTTTGCATATGAGGCATAAACTTGGAACTATGGCTATGAGAGAGCTTCAGCATGAATTGTTGTGTGTTATGGCTTGCCTTTGGTCCACTTATCACTCATGGATAGGTCTGTGGAGTTGGTGTGCCCTATTGTGATTGGTATGGGTCTTTTGCCAAAAAGTCAAGCTTTGTGTAAGAGAAGTATGGGCTCATAGCTAGCCAAGGACAAGTGGGGTGTCCTGCGTAGCAAGAAGTGTGGAGAGCCCTAGGATCAATCTGAAGTCAGCAAGCAAGTGGATTAGGGTTTGAGTGAGGTTTTGCAACTTTGATCAACTTTGGCCCTTTTGAAGTTTCTTGATCCACAAGTCATGAAAATGAGTGATCTTTTGATGCAATCTGACTTTTAGGCCTTGGTTTATGTTTGTGTGAAGTTTAGAATTCCATTTGAAAGCTCAATTTGCCTTGGCAAGGGATTTTGCAACTTTGCCTCTTTGGTAGAAAACTTGAAATTATGTGATTTTGGCCAACTTTGACAAGCCATAACTTTTGATCCAAAATGAATTAGGACAAGTTCTTGCACTTTTTGAAAAGGGAATGATCCATTCTATAACTTTCATGACCAAGGTTTTCCCATTTGAGGCATTTTTGAATCAAAAAGCAAGGGTTGAAAAAGTTTCCCAAAATGGCAAGTTTCCATTACAAGTCATTTTCCCAAAAAGGCAATTTTGCAAATGGCTTGAAATTCTTCAATTTTGTGAACTTCTAACATCTTTCATGATCAAATAAAGATCATACATATTCAAAATGATGGAGAATACCCTTTGGTTGGGTCATTGGGGGCCTCAGATGCCCTGGTTTTGCACTGACTTGCTCAAGAAGTCAACTCTTGATCAGATGTATTCCCCATTGAATTTATTCATGAAAATTGATATGCATGATCCTTATACCTTATAGAGACCCATAGAAACAAGAATGACCAAAAAATTTGGAGTTATGGCCTTTGAAACCAAAACCCTAATTCTAGGTCATCTGTGCAGTTAAACCTGGCTCTGCTTCCATGCCAATCTCAGTTCTTGTGAATTTTTGACATTCTTGACTTTGAGAAGATATAATATGATGCTTGAACACACATAGACCCCTTTGAAATGATTGATGACCTTTGGAGTGGCTCAAATGGCTCTTGGATTGCTCAGATCACAAACCCTAGATGCAGATGACTTGGGAACAATGCAGTGAATCAAAAATGTAATATGGGATGCTGTGATTGAACTTATGCATATGAAAAGATCACAAGCCATGGTGTGAATGGGTGAGGTCAAATTTGGGGTGTTTACACATGGAAAGGGCCAAATTCAGTGTTGTCTTGGGGATAATTTCAGGGGTGACTTGTGCACATATTAGAGCTCATTTAGCTTCACATTTGCTTCAATTCAAACCTCAACCATTGTTGCTACATTAGATTGGTCCTCACCACAATGATCATGAGCTGGTGTACACTAGATCATGGTCTCAAGCTGTATTTGGACTTTGTTTTTGTTACATCAGCAGGCTGGTATTAAGTGTATGCATGACCACTTTAATTGTTGTGCATATCACAACCAAGTGAGCAAACTCAGGCTGCAATCCTTGGGCAATTAAGCTGGTGTTTCACTTCACTAATCTTCATCATAAGCTTCATGTTCTCTGCAGCATTGGATTGGTTTAAACTGAAGAAGGTTCTAGAAATCCAGCTGTCATAACTAACTTCACTTATTTAACTCACTTCACTCAGTTAACCAAGGCTAATTAACCCTGGTTCTAACTATTAACCATAGGTCTAATGCTCTATAAAAGGACGAGTAATGACTGATTTTAGGGTTCAGCTTCATTTTTCACTCAAATCACACCAAAATCCTCCAAATTTGGCTCTGCAAATTCTCTGCATTTTGAAGGATTAAGCTTCCATAACCATAGCATTAATCTTCTTCTTCCTTGTGCTTCTTCAAGCATCATTCATAGTGCATTTTCATGGAGATTTGAAGCTGGAAATTTGAAGTTGCATTATCACAGCATTTCCACCTTTTGGATTGAACAAGCTAAATCATCATCCAACAAGCCTCAGTTAGCATCAATTCATCACTAGCATCATGATTTGCAGCATATCCATGGAGTTTATAGCTTGAATCATCAAGAATTCACTTCTGAATTTTCTGCATCTTCATCAATTTCTCAAGATTCTTCATTAACAAAGTGTTTATTTCACTTCACAAAGGATCAAGATCAAGCATAGAAGACCTTGGAACCTCACCTCTGGATTTCTACAACTCTAAACACCACTGAATTTCAGGTTTCATCTTCAATTCCATTGACACGAATTCTGATTTTTTTGGTTGTTTTGTGTTGATATGAGCTCAATAGGAGAAATTCTTGTGATGGCTAGTTGATAGGCATCTTAGGTGCTTAGATTCAATTCTTAGGTTGATTCTTGTGTGCTTTGATTTGCATTATTCATGAGCCTTAGGAGAAAATCAAGCCTAGATTGTTGACATACTTAAGGAGACGAATCTGTCCATGGACTTATTCTTCAGTTTGGTAGAAATTTGTCCAGATCCTAACCAGAGAGTGATCGGAGAAGATGACCGGAGTTTAGCTCCAGTGACCGGAATAGTAGTCTTAGCATTAAGTGGAAAACATAACACAACCCTTAGATTAGTTTAATCCAATGCTTCAGATTCTGCCACCACATTAATGATCATGTTCCAATCATGTGCCATATTTTGTGAAGAGTTTTTTCAGATCACTATTTTCACCCCAACATGTTTGGGTCCAGTCCAATTCAGTTCAGCTTTCCACTTTCTGCACCCCTCTCCATTTGCCTTGTTTTCTTTATTTTTCTGTCTTACATACTTTCAATTTTAATCCAACAAAAATACCAAAAATCATGATAAAATTCCCCAAAAATAACAGAGACTTCCTAACTCATTTTAGAAATTTTCCACACTTTTACTTTCTGATTTTAGCCATTTTTCAATTTTATTTCGATTTTCCATTTAATTAGTTTTCTATGGAATTCTTGCAGCTACACTTTATTTCTCCCACTTCCAGTTATCTTTTTGTCCCATTCTTTTTTCTGTGATCAGAGCACTCATAATAGAACCTGAAATTATTTTTTTAAATATATTTTTAGGTCCTTTTTATCCATTGTTTTGGCAGCATAGTTTGTGTAAAATTGTGTTTAGATCCGATGTAGATTTAAGTGACCATTTGGCATAGTTAGGTTATGAATTTTTAGGAGATTTTTTAACACAACATTAGATTTAGGTTAGGAACCTTAAGGAATTAATCTCATATTTTTCCAGGACCATTACCATTTTTTTGTGCTTTGACTTTATTAGAGTGTCCCATGTAAATCCACCTAGTTTCCACTTAGGGGTTTAGTAACACTTTAGGGCATAGTTCGACTTTAATTCACTTAATCCATTTAGAAACTTTTAATATGATTTAGCTACTGACTTTTTAAGTGTGTTATCTTATAGGATGCCTTAGACCTAGGTATTAACCTTAGAAGTTCACTAACATCATTCCTTAGCTAATGTGAGTTGTTCTTGAAGTTTTCCATGTTATAATTATTCATATTACTTCATCATGCTAACATTTGTTTTGTAGGGGGGGAAGATAAGGTAATCATTCTTCATTCCTATCTCTTATGCATTTATTTGTCTTTGCTTTAGTACCTTGGTGATTTGTTCATAGGTTCCCTTTTGTTCTTTAGGTTCAACTTAACTTCCTTAGGAAGTAAGTTGAACTCTAACTTGCTCTTTCTTATCCTTAGGTTAGAATACCTCATTAACCATAGGAACACCTCTTGTACATAATAAGATAACTTTAGGGTTGTTTCTTAGTCCCCATTAGCTTTGACCTTTGCCTTTTGAGTCTTTCTCTTCTCATCTTCAAACAAAATCCAAAAAGACTTAATAAATGTATGAAATGATCCTTTGTGTATAGCCTTATTCCATGGGGCACTTGCATTCATTCCATCTTGGAGTGGTGTGGGCTTGTCTAGCATGATGTACAAGTCTTATCAAGGGGTTGTTTCACAAAGAAAATCTAAAAGACACTTCTTTACAAAAGCAACAAAAACATGTAATAAAGTTCAACAAGCTAGTGAACTTAGACCTTAATCCTTGGAAACAAGTCTTGGATAAATTCTCCTCACTTGGTGTGCTTGTTCTATTATTCCATCTTGGAATGTAGTAGCAAGTACACATTCCATGGAAAAGAGTTTGAATTCACTTCCTTGTGCCAAATTCATACAAAACTCATAAAAGACAAAAACAAACCATAAGCGACTTTCCTGCGGGAACTTCTCTTCTCATCTCATTCACTCACAACGCGAACTCGCGACGACTTGTCTCGCATGCAAGACAGTAAACGCACTCGTACCAGACAAGCATGCAACACCTGAGCATAGACATACGCAGTTCAAGTGCATAAAAAACAAACAAATAGTTCCCACCTTAGTTAGGCGAACTACGTCGACTCTGATCCTCATTATCCTGATGAGGTACGTAGGCAGCGGGGGTAGGGCCCGTTCGAGCACATTCTTTATTTTCCCTACATTTTCCCCATCCTTTCTTTCCATACCAATTCCCTTTCTCCTTTTCCATTCCCATTCCAGTAGCAGTTTTATTCAGCAGCACTTTATTTTCTCACCCTTTGAAGAAAAACAAACAAGCGTGGATCCCGTCGGGTACGGCAGACGGTTTGGGGTGCTAATACCTTCCCAGATCGTAACCGACTTCCGAACCCAGACCTTTGGTTTGCAGGACCTCGTCATTTCCTTCTTCCTTAGGTTTGTGCAACATTACCTTTCCCATTCTTTCGGGATAAAAATGTCTGGATGGCGACTCTACCTTTTCCGCGCCACTTTCGCGTTTGTACTAGGATGAAAATCCCGAGAGTGACATAGGCGAACTACGTCGACTCTAATCCTCATTTTCCCGATGAGGTACGTAGGCAGCAAGGTAGGGCCCATTCGAGCACGTTCTTTATTTTCCCTACATCCCCCATTCTTTCTTTTTGTTCTCTTTTCCAATTCCTTTCTCATTTCAGTTCCAGTTCCAGTAGCGGTCTTTATTCAACAACACCTTATTTTCTCACCCTTTGAAACAGACAAACAAGCATGGATCCCGTCGGGTACGGTAGACGATCTGGGGTGCTAATACCTTCCCAGGTCGTAACCGACTCCCGAACCCAGATTTTTGGTTCGCAGGACCTCGTCCTTTCCTTCTTCCTTAGGTTTGTGCAGCATTACCTTTCCCATTCCTTTGGGATAAAAATGTCTGGCCGGCGACTCTACCTTTTCCGCGCCACTTTCGCGTTTGTACTAGGATGAAAATCCCGGGAGCGACATGGAGCTAACAAGGAAACTTCACAAAGAGCGGAACCTCAATACATATCTCAACCCAAAGACGAAGCGTCCAAGGGAGACTTGAGTCTCAAATGTTTTATTTTTCTTTGTAACTTTTCTTGTTTTTCCTTCATTTTAAGCCCAAGGGGCAGTTATATTTTGAACCTACTAATAAAAGTTTTGTTTTTGTTTCTCTTTAACAAATTTAAATCCTACGTGGTCCTTGAAAACATTGCATAAGTCGAAAACCTGAAAAGGCGGCTTGGGCAAAAAAGGGTATCCCGGTGGACTAAAAACCTGAAAAGGCGGTCCACGCAAAAGTTAGGGATTAAAGCGTACAACTATGTCTCGTTGGATCACCCATGTAACTTCATCTAGTTGTGCTACCAATATCAAGTTCAAACGACGCAGATCAGTCCAGCTATTTCTCCTCCGACAACAAAAGATGAGATACTTGAAGATAATGGCAATAGCAGAATTGAAACTTGATGGGATCATTTACACATAATTGTGTTTCCTTGTTTTCTGTACTCTTTTAAATTTTCTAATATGAATTCCTCTTACTAGGATTTTTGTCTCTTTATTCAAAATTTCCTATTTATAAGCCACTTTCAAGATCAATACAATTATATTTCAAAACTCAACTTTACTTTTCTCGTTTTTTACTTAAGCGTAAACGTCCATTGACTAAGGACTCTTGGAGGTAGGAATCCCCAACAAAGTTCATATCCAACAGATCTCCGCAGGCTGATCCCCACTGAGTCATCTTTACGGATTTATTTCAGCAAATTATTCCAAGTAGCCTCTTGTACTTCCAACTCTACAAAGTCCCATACAGATTTCTCTCAAAGCCTGATATCCTCAGAAGAATTGACACTTGGTCGGATAAGTTTCTCAGGGGAATGTCCGTCTCTTTTATCCCTAATCAGGGTATTTAGGAATTTAATATTTCAATAAAAAAGTACGACGAACGGAAATCGAAAGATCCTAAGTACAATATTCCGAAACAAGACGGGAACGATGTCTTCATACTCCTCAGCAGCGAGTCAGGATTTATTTTCCCCAACTTGCATTTTGTTACACAAAACTACTAATGTGCTTCAACTACATAATTCATCCATACATCATCTACAACATATCATGGCATACACATAAATAACGCATACAACATTCTCATTTACATTAAGAACGTCATGCCATGCATTACATACATCAAATGATTTCGCATAAAACTAACTTTTCCTTTTCAGGTTAGTTCGCAGTCAAGTAAACATTATCGACTCCTAGAGACAGTTCAAAGACGACCGAAACGAAGATATAGTATTGATACTTAGTTCAGGATATTTTTCCAGAGACAATTCAGAAACGATCGAAACGAAGATCTAGTTCTGATACTTAGTCCAGGATATTCTCTAGAGACAGTTCAGAGATGATCAAGACGAAGATCTAGTTTTGATACTTAGTTCAGGAACAACATTCAGATAGAGTCAAACATCGACACCTTTTGATACTCCTATCAACAGACACTTTGGATGGCATCTATAATACCATCTCCAATCACTCCAAATGGAATCCTTAATCCAATTCAAGCAATACAACCAACCAACAGTGTTACTTTGTGCACCGGAGAGTGCAAATTTTTGGGCTTTAAGTGTTCAATTCTCTTCCACCTTCAGGTCATGAATGACACGCATGCCAGTCTAACTCCTCAGATTTAAGAAAATTTAACATGAGCAGCTGTTATACCCCAAAATTTCCCCTCACATCTTCAAGACAATATGTCTCAAGAGGTCTCCTAATGGTCATAAGATTCTCAATTGCTCAAAGGGATTCAAGGTTTCATCACACAAAGCCTCCTCCTAAGCAATAGACCTCAAATTAGGGTTTTGAGTTTCCCAAGGTAAATTGGACTTCCAAAGCCTCAAGTGGACTTCATGATATCCCATATACTTCAAAGGATCCTCATGTCAAGTTTCAAGGTTTGCCCTACAAGTTTGGTCAGTCAGATGCTCAGATAATAAAAAATCAGTTAACTTGGTTAACTATTGTCAACATACAGTCAAACTTCAAGATTTTTGGTCAACATCAAGATTATGAAGTGAGATTCATCATTTGATCAAGGGTTGATTATGATTCATCAAGAAAACCTCAAATTCATTAAAAATTAGAAGTTACTAAATTAGGGTTTCTTAAGAAGAAAGTCAATTATACTTTGACGAGCTCTAACTTTCACATACATCATTAGAAATTTCCCATCCAAAGCTCATTTTGAAGGAAATTCAATTCCCTACTATAGCACCCTAATTTTAGCCCTAAGTTTTCTTCGCATTTTCATATGCATCTTGCATACAAACAAGATCGCACTGGTTTCTCGGTTCTTCTCAGATGTAGATTTATGTCTCACAGGGGATCACAGTTTGCTTTTAATTGCTTTATTTGTTTATGTTTACTAATTATTAATTAAAATCCAAAAATATTTTGTTTTCTTTCACTAACTTTTTTCAAGAAGAGGAACAATTGAAAATGCCAAAAATAGCAGTCTTGCAACTCGAATAAAATTTCACAGACAAAAGTCGAAGTTGATCCGCAAGTAATTCAAATTTATCTGATCAAGGATTTCCCAAGTTAATTAATTCATTCAAGGATTTACAAGATTCATGTGTTTATTTCCATACCTTCTTCGACGTACAAAAAGAATCGGGCCACAACAACTAAGCAATCATGTTTGAATAAAAAATTTAAATTTATGCTTGGTTAACCGGTTAACCATTTCCAGTGTAATTTGGTTAACCTGTTAACCAGTGCGAAATTTGACTTTTTCATTCAAATTCAGCACCCTTGGATCATTAGTCTCATTTGGAATATTCTAGATCCATTGCCCTCTGATTTCTCTACATCACTTTGATCATTTCCTACCATAAACCCTCACTAACCACCACTCTTTTCCATTTCCCACCAAATTTTCAATTACCAAACATAATTTTAATTACCAAAGCAAGCTCCATTCCACCAAATTCTCATACCCAAGGCCTTTAAATAGCACTCTAATTTCATTAATTCAACAAGCTTTTGAGAGCCAACAAATCCCTTGCAAAACACTCCCCCAAAACCAAAATTTCACCAAAGCTCTTACTTCCTTCTATGAAGTTATCAAGAATTCACATTGAATTCTTGATTAACTTGAGCTAAATATCCATTCTATTATTCTCTTGTTCATCAATTGCAGTAGATCTAGCTTGATTTGGTCCAATTTGAAGAAGTACGTTTGGTAATTCACTATTTCCATAAATCCATCTTTATCATCAACATTCAAGATGTAGATCTTTGGTGCCTTTGATTCTAGATCCTTTGGATCTTAATTAGTTGTTTGATTGCAGGGATTTCACTGTATTTTGGTTTTAAAATTCGTACAAATTCAGATCATGATCATCAAGTTTTTGAAAAAGGTTTTGAAAATGGATCATGCTGAATTTCAACATTTTTTTCTGCTACTGGTTCAGTGTTAACCGGTTAACCATTTTTAGTGTAATTTGGTTAACCGATTAACCAGTGTTAAATTGCACAGTTTTGAAATAGGTTGCGTTAACCAGTTAACCATTTCTAGTGCATTCTGGTTAATAGGTTAACACAAGTCAGAGGTTGTTTTTGGCTCATTTTAAGCTCTTTTTGGTTCCTCTTTCTTCTTCTTCTTCCTCCCTTTTATTTTTACCTTGGGAAGCACTTTTGGGAATGATTTCTCCTTAATTTAAACAAAATTTGAGTGTAGATTAGAGTAGTTAATGTTCATTAATTCAAAACTACCTTTAAGTGGATTATTCAATTCATTTAAGGTATTTTGCATTAGTGATGCATTTTCATGCTTGAATCCACCGAGATGAGTGATTGAGCTTAAGGATGGAAGAATACCATAAGTGTGACTCAATTTGGTATTCATCTTTAGTTTTGTGCAATATTGCGTTCGGATAACGATTTACATATCGTTTATCTCGCATGCATTAGCACTAACATTGTTCACCTTAATTTGTGGTGGTCTGCCTCATTTGTAGAGTAATTACTTCGTAAATTACTCGGAGATTTTTTAACATAGACCTAAATGTGTCCCGAATTCGGAATACAAATATAATTGGATACTTGCACTTTCATGGACCGGACCTCTTGTTGGTCGCGTAATCCTAAAGCGTTTGATCATATTGCATTAAGAATCAAGACTTATGAATGTTTGATGCGTAGGTGCTTTGGGTTTCCCAATCGCCTTTCAAATTTCATTGAATTTGATTTGGTTTGCCTTGATTACTTGCTATAGTGTAAGATACTAAGTGGATCCGGTTGCCTTTTGATTTTGGTTACTTCTTTGGTTGTGGTTGATTAAGTTCACCATACCATTATTATGTAAATATTATTATACTATTACTACTATTAATATTTTAGATTCTTGCACTTTAATTCCTTTTGCTACTAATATTTAACTTCTTGCACCTTTATTGCTTTTATTTCATTATGCTTTATCCTGCTTTATTCATCTATTATCATGTTTATTTTTGCTCTTACTTTTATTGTATTGATTTTCCCTTTGTCCATTTGGACACAAAAACATTAATAAAGGATTAAACCTCTAAAAAACTTGTGATCTTAATATTTGAACTATTGGTTACTATCCTTGGCATTTGGAATGGAGTTTTGGACTTAGATTTTAGGACATCTCTCATTTGCTTTGATCTTCATGAAGTTGGTACTTGCCTTTATTTGGCCATTTGCTAGCTTATAAGGATGGAACTCTGTTGCTCATAATTGAAAGTATCATCAAGTTTGGTTAGATCTTTCTTCCTTTATCTCCTTGTTTTTTTTAGGATAGTCCCTTCATCTCCACCCCTTCTTTAATTTTCAAAATCTTCCGTCTTTTTTAAAGGATTCTTGTTTTCCAAAATCATCACTTCTTATAAAACAAAACCTTGACTTTTGTCAAGTGGGTTTTACTATTTTCTTTTCTTTTAAAATCAATGAATTTAATCATTTTGACCTTAATTCAAAAAAATAAAAAGAACCAAACTCATTCATGTTGTTTTGTGCCCTTGTGCACTTTTGTTTGTTTTCTTTTTAAAAAAAAATGTCGATTATGAGTCATTATTCTTTAGTCGAGTGCAAGTATCTCAATCTCCATGGTTGTAGTTTGATGAAATTGAGTCTCTTGTCATTCGTGGGGGTTTAGTGGCATTCTCGTTGATTTTATCCGAGTTGGCGCCCTCCCTATAATGATGTATGAGTCCAAGCCTTCATTCTCATGGTAGTTTGTTTGGCTATCCACTTGAAGATGACAAATTCTCTTCACTTAATAAAATCAATTATAACTAACCCTTTTCACTATTTATACCATGAACTACGAGGTTTTGATCTCGCATTGCACTTTGTGGGTACGTAGGCATGAGGTGGTAAACCTCTCCAAATACAAAAATATTAAAAATTAATTCTTCTCTCATCCCTCCAATCTCTTTTAACAAATATTTTTCAAACCAAAAGTAGTAAATACTTAAAAGGGCTTCCGTAGAGTACCACAAACATTTTGGGTGCGTAAAACTTTCCCATTGTGTAACCTATCCCCTTACCCGATTCTTTGTTGTGTTTCTTTAGATTTTTTGCTTTTAGATTCATTAGGATTTATTCACTTTTTTTTCCTTTTCCTATTGGAATAAAATAAAAGCGTGGTGGCGACTCTATTTACTTTGAGTTAAGTTAACTAATAGCTTACACTCATGTTTTTACCGCTACAGAAAAGTGGCGACTCTGCTGGGGAGTAATCTCTAAGTGGATTCGGCCTACTTTGATTTATTTACTGCTTTGGTTTGATTTGTTTGTTCTGTTTCGGTTTTGGTGATCCTCTATGAGTGAGATAGATTCTAAATCGGATCTGAGTTGAACTTATGATAGGACGGCGATATTCGAAACGATACGCGATGGAGTAGTCCAAAGCTATATTAATTTGATAATCTCCACTCGGTTAGGCTCTCTTGGATTATCAATGTTATGATGAGTAATCATACATGGCATTATTTTCCGACCTTGAGTTGATCATACTGAGGACCGTAGAACCCTTAACCCATCCAAGCCAATTTAGGAACGTAGTGCGGAAACTATACGAGTGTAAACCTAAGGTGGTTGTCACGCGATACTACACTCGGACGAGGTCTATTTTAAGAATGTTATCAGTTGGGGAGTAATCCAACGTACCGATAATATTCTAAAGATGGCTGTTAACTTCGGGCACCTCTGTTAGCACCCTTTTGGTTTTCTGTAGGTACAATGAAGACAAAACCTAAGTACTTACCTGTTTGGGAGGTGTTCTGCTACCTTGACTTTATGCTCGTGACTCGGAACCTAAACTAGCGTGCTTTGTGTGATCTTGTTTGTGTTTGTTGCATACATGAACTCATGTATTCATGAGCATTGTTCTTGAGATTTCAAGGGACTCATTGGTACTTTTGTAAAATTTCAGATGTTTATGGTTATGAATGTTGAAAGAAGGAACACAAAGAAGTACAGTGTAACACGGTGGGAGAACTGACTTTCTATAAATGTTGCAGATAGCAAGAGTCGCCATCAACTTTTATTTTATCCATAAAGAATGGACATAAAAGAACAGGAAAGACCGTTTTTTAAAAGACTTGGGTTCGGGGGTAGGTTATATAAAGGGAAGGTGTTAACACCCTTTATATCCATGGTTATCCAAGGGCTCTTAGTTACTTAGCTCATTTAAATGTTTTTTTTAAAGATGGAGTGTGTGATTAGAAATTTTTCTAAGTACTTTGTAAAGATCCTCGTATGGATGTATACAAAGCCTTGTTTGAAAATGTTTGAAAATAGTGAGGTGTGAAAAGTATTTGCTTTTGAAGTGTGAGCAAGTAACTATGAGGTACCTACCCTAGACTAAGTCATTCATGTTCTTATATGTCCTTTCAAGGGTAAGACTATTCCTATTATTAAGGAATAGGTAGTCATTACCTTGGATTTTATCTAGGGACGGGCGTATGGTCATCGTACGGTCAACGAAGGCAACTGTAGGGTGTCTTTAGCAATTGGGAGGGGCTATCATCTTTTTAATCTGAAGGGACAAGATCAATGAGGCAACATCGTAGGCAACATCGTAGGGGCTTGATCTTTTAACCGAAGGGAGGGACAAGATGATTTATTTCCTGGAGGGACTTTGCTTAAGACACCCCCACATTCGAGGGACTTGACCATTTAATAAGACAACCAAGAGAAATACCCTAGGAAGTGCAGACGACGATCATAGATCGACTTACGTGTGTGAGTGTTTATTTTCAAATATTTATTCTTTTTATTTAATTTTCTAAGTCTTTTTAATTCAATTATGTTTTGCACTCCCTATTTACTAACCACACAATTATAAAAATAAATGGCGGAAAATTAAAGGCAAAAATAAGAAATTCCTAAACTATTATAATGCTTCGGGGCAGTTACATAATTATGAGGCGAAAAATAAAAATATGAAAATTTACAGGTGAGAAACATTTACATAGTTATAATGGCGAAGGGAAAATTTCAGAGCAACAATAACAAGGCAAATTATGAATAACATAAAAAAAGAGGAAAAAGTTTAAGGTTAAAAAAAAATTTTTAGGGTTTATGAAAATAAGTTTTAAAAGTTTTCTTAAAAATATTAGAGTTCAAAAATAAATTAGAATTTATCAGAGAAATTTTATTTAAAAATAATTATTAGTTTTTATGAATTGAAATAAATTATATACAAAAGATAAGTTTTATTTCTTTAATTCATAAATGAATTGATAAAAATAATAAAACTAAAAGAACTAAATTATAAAAATGTTTACAAAAATATAAGTTTTTAAAAGAAAAATTTTTGTTTTATATTTTAGAAAAAAAGAGAAATTAATTTAACAATAATAGTAAATAAATTCAAAGAAAATAAATAATTTGATGGAAAATAATAATAAAAAAAAAGAAAAGAGGAAATTAGGAAAAAAAAAGACAAACCCCATATTTATTTGCCAAAATGTTGGGAATAAGTGTTGAACTCACATTTCAACCCATGTTTCTTTGCCAAAATGTTGGGAATGGGTGTTGAACCAAGCCCTCAGACTCCCAACCTTAGGTCTTCATCACTAGGCCAAACGTGCCTTTTGGTTATAAACCTGAAAAAATATATTATATAATAAACCTAGAAAAATAAATGACTTAGAAAAAATCTAAATAATTAAAATGTGTTTTTTTATTATTTAAAACTTAAATGGTAAAAGATACTAAATATTATAAATTATATATAATAAAATAATTTTGAAATTAGATTTTAAAAACAACTAATGAAATTTAATTTAATGGTTTTTTTTAAGAAAAGTTAAATGTTAATTATGAAAATAATTAGAGTTTAATTATAAACCTAAATATAAAAGTAATAATACTAATAAAAATGTTAACCTAAATTTAATTTTAAAAAAAATTGTTGAAAAAAAAAGTTAATTAAAAAAAAAGGTTAACCATGTTTAAAAGATAAATTAAGGTAATTAAGGAAATTTAAAAAAAAAAGAAAAGAAAATTATGAAGAACCCATGTTTCTTCCTCAAAATGTTGTGCTCCAAACCTCAGTTCCTTGCCACTAGGCTGTGGGCACTCCTAGGAAATAACATAGGAAATACATATTATATAATAAGAAATTTATATAAAATGTAAATAAATAAATAAGAATAATAATAAAAAAATTCCATAAGCTAAGTTTGAACCCAAACCCTTGCCCTTCATTGAGTCCTTTGCCACTAGGACAAGCGCAGACTTGTGATAGAAACTGTTTACATAATCAAACAATGAAATAAAATATAAAACAAAATATTTGAAAAAATCTTCAGCGCGCCAAATCCATCATCTTCTTCCTCGTGACCTTCTTGAATTCGCAATGAAACTTCAAAGTAATTGTCCGGAAATCATCCATACCTCACAACAAACACAAATAAATGGTTAAATGCAATTTATATTGAGTATATATATGGAATCGAAAAGCATGAAAAAAAACAAAAGAAAAAACGATTCGGATTGGGCATTATGGCATGAATTTGATGATGAAGATGATTGGGATATGTTCAAGATGCTTCAAGGATTCGTTTGCAACCTTCAAACATGAATATGCTTCAAGGATTCTTTTGAAATTTGTGTGAAATTTTGAAATATGAATATGATCTTCTTGCCCTCTGAAATTTTTTCCCCCTTATGTCTTTGTTGTGTATATATAATAGAGTAAATTTAAGTTAGAAATTGGGCCTTTGGAATTACTTGATGGTGAAGGAAGATACAACATAAAATATGAAAAATAATCCAATATACCCTTGCTATTTTGGTTGTGCACAAATTTGGAGAGTCTCAATTAGTCTTGAATGATTTTTAAAAGCTTCTAGAATAAGAATCACATCCAAATATTGAGTTTTTATATTTTAAATTGAATTTTAATGAATAAAATCCAAATAAATAATAAATAAATTATAAAAAATCAGAAATAATTGGAATTGGGTCGTGCTTGATGTTATTATGAAGATTGGATTGCAATTTCACAAGCCCATTTGGAAAAAAATGGATTTGAGACCCTTTTTGCTCAATGCACCCCTTGAAAATTTCTCAACTTTGCCAAGGCTTAACTCTCTCAATTTTAAGGCTATAAAGATGATCTTGGACATTTTGGAAAGCTTAAAGAGTCCTATAACAAACTTCTTTGGTCTCATGTCCATATCTTTTACCATTTTCAAATTATGCTCTTTGGAAAAAGTTGATTGATTTTTGCATATCTGATCATCTGACTGGTCAAACTTATTGGGAAAGCTCTGAAACTTGACATAGGGATTATTAAAGTCATGTGGGATGTTATGAAGCTCAATTGAGACCTTGGAAGTCATTTTAGCTTGAAGAAAACTAAAACCCTAATTTTGGATGCTTTGTGTAGGAGAGGGCATTGTCTGAGGGAAATCTCACACTTACTGATCAAATGAGAACCTTAAGAATCTTATGATCATTGAGAAGTCTTGAGAGTCATTATCTTGATTGTGGGAGGGAAAATTTTGGGGTACAACAGCTGCCCCTGTTCAATTTTCTGAAACCTGAGGAGTGAGATTGGCATGCACGCCATTCGTGACTTGAAGGTTGAAGGGGATTGAACACAAAAGCCCAAAAATTTGCACTCACCAGTGCGTAGAATAACACTGTTGGTTGGTTTTATTGCTTGAATGGGCTTAAAGATGCCATTCGGAATTTTTTTTCCATATATACTTGTTTGAGAGGAAAGCAATCCAAAATATGAAGATCTAGCCTTTGGGAGGATAAACAACGGCCCAAGGTAATGATATGGCTTTTGAGAAGATAAATGACGTCCCAAGAAAGCCTTCAGGAAGATAAACAACGTCCCAAAATAATGAGATAACCTTTGGGTAGATAAACGACGGCCCAATGTAATGATATGGCTTTTGAGAAGATAAACAACATCCCAAGATAGCCTTCAGGAAGATAAACAACGTCCCAGGATAATGAGATAACCTTTGGGTAGATAAACGACGGCCCAAGGTAATGATATGACTTTTGAGAAGATAAACGACGTCTCAAGATAGCCTTCGGGAAGATAAACGATGTCCCAAGATAATGAGATAACCTTTGGGTAGATAAACGACGACCCAAGGTAATGATATGGCTTTTGAGAAGATAAACAATGTCCCAAGATAGCCTTCGGGAAGATAACGACGTCCCAAGATAATGAGATAACCTTTGGGTAGATAAACGACGGCCCAAGGTAATGGTATGGCTTTTGAGAAGATAAACAACGTCCCAAGATAGCCTTCGGGAAGATAAACAACGTCCCAAGATAATGAGATGACCTTTGGGTAGATAAACGACGACCCAAGGTCATAACATGGCTTTTGAGAAGATAAACAACGTCCCAAGATAGCCTTCGGGAAGATAAACGACGTCCCAAGATAATGAGATAACCTTTGGGTAGATAAACGAAGGCCCAAGGTAATGATATGGCTTTTGAGAAGATAAACAACGTCTCAAGATAGCCTTCGGGAAGATAAAAAACATCCCAAAATAATGAGATAACCTTTGGGTAGATAAACGACGACCCAAAGTAACAATATGGCTTTTGAGAAGATAAACAACGTCCCAAAATAGCCTTCGGGAAGATAAACGACGTCCCAAGATAGTGAAATAACCTTTGGGTAGATAAACAACGACCTAAGGTAACATCACAACTTTTGAGAAGATAAACATGTCCCAAGATAGCCTTCGGGAAGATAAACAGCGTCCCAAGATAATGAGATAACCTTTGGGTAGATAAACGACGACCCAAGGTAACGGTATGGCTTTTGAGAAGATAAACGACGTCCCAAGATAGCCTTCGGGAAGATAAACAACGTCCCAAGATAATGAGATAACCTTTGGGTAGATAAACGACGGCCCAAGGTAATGGTATGGCTTTTGAGAAGATAAATGACGTCCCAAGATAACCTTCGGGAAGATAAACAACGTCCCAAGATAATGAGATAACCTTTGGGTAGATAAACGACGGCCCAAGGTAATGGTATGGCTTTTGAGAAGATAAACGATGTCCCAAGATAGCCTTCAGGAAGATAAACAATGTCCCCAGATAATGAGATAACCTTTGGGTAGATAAACGACGGCCCAAGGTAACGGGTACGACTTTTGAGAAGATAAACAACGTCCCAAGATAGCCTTCGGGAAGATAAATGACGTCCCAAGATAATGAGATAACCTTTGGGTAGATAAACTACGACCCAAAGTAACAATATGACTTTTGAGAAGATAAACAACGTCCCAAAATAGCCTTCGGGAAGATAAAAAAACGTCCCAAGATAATGAGATAACCTTTGGGTAGATAAACGACGACCCAAGGTAATAGTATGGCTTTTGAGAAGATAAACAACATCCCAAGATAGCCTTCGGGAAGATGTAAACACCCCAAATTTTCCCTCACTCATATCAAACCATGGCTTGTGATCTTTCATTTTTGCATAAGCATAAACATACCACATCACATTGCATATTTGTTTCATCTGCATAGTGCAAATTCATCTACATCTAGGGTTTGTGATCTGAGCAATCCAAGATTCCATCTGAGCCATCCCAAAGGTCTCAAAGCTTTCAAAGAGGGTCCATGTGTGTTCTACCATCATGTTATGCTCCTCAAAGTTCATGAAAGTCAAAGGATCACAAGAACTGGCAAGGCATGGAAGCAGAGCTAGGGTTTTCACTACACAGATGACCAAAATTAGGGTTTTGGTTTCAGAGGACTTAACTCCAAATTTTTGGGTCATTCTTGTTTCTATTGTTCTTAAGATGTTATAAGGATCATGTGTACCAAGTTTGATGAAGAAATTCATTGTGGAAGTCATTTGTTCACTGAGTAACTTCTTGAACAAGTTAAGTCAAAATCAGGGCATCTGAGGCCCCCAACAATGGAACCAAAGGGGTATTTTCATCAAATTGAAGTTATTTTAGCTTTATTTTATCTTAGAAGTGGTTGGAAGTTCACAAGTTTGAAGAATTTTGAGCCGTTTGCAAACTTGCCAAAAATGGAAATGACTTGTAATGGAAACTTTCCATTTTGGGAAAGTTTTTCAACCTCCTCTTTCTCAACCAAAAATGCTTCAAATGAAAAATTCTTGGTCATTAAAGTTGTATATTAGGTCTTTCCCTTTTCAAAAAAGTACAAGAACATGTTTTGATTCATCCTAGAACTCAAGATATGGTCTTTCAAAGTTGGCAAAAATCCTAAAATTTCAAGTTTCATGTCAAAGAGGGATTTTGCAAATTGGCATGTTAAGGCATTCTAATGACTTCAAATGGACACAAACATTTAACAATATGTCAAATGGACCTCTAAACATCAGAATTGTGCTTTGAATCAAGTGTTTTCATGCCTTGAACTTCAAGAAATCTCAAAAGGGCCAAAACTTTCAAGAATTGCAAAATGGTATGAATCTCTTCATCCACTTGTGCCAGCATGCCAAAACCAATTCCATGGCTCTCCACAAAGTCAACTGAGGCCAGACACCCCAAGAACTCAGGCCTGCACCAGGCACATACCTCAAAGTACAAAATTTTGACTTTTTGAAACTTGGCCAATACCAATCACACTATGCCACCACCCACTTTCTGAACACTCTCATTGGCCTATACCATCCTTATGGAACACATTTCATAACACACAAGCAGCTGAATCATCCTAGAACTCAGATTGCCCAAAAATTGTCAAAACCTTCAAGCTTTTGAAACTTACTCCTCAGCCACTCAAACTTCAATTTTCTTTCACCAATCATCTCCTCATAACCTAAGGAGCATTTCCCACCCTTCACCATAGCCTAAAACACAGCCAAACACAAATACGATTTCTGGTGCAGCAGAGTTGAAACATCAAAACCAGCCATTGCAAGCTTGTTCCAAGAATCAAAGCATCCTCAGGAGGCCCATTGGAGTTGACTTGCACCAAAGAGAGGTCCAGAAAGCCCAAAATCAGAAAGCTCAACCTCATGTAACCTCAAGAACTTTTTTTCCAGAACTTGCATTTTAAGTTCCTAAATGAATCTTCATGCTTCACTGATCACCCTGATGTAATTTGTTTTGAAAATGGTTGGATATTAAGCATGTATTGAACTTCTGAAGTTTTGTTCAGTTTTACAATTTGCTTCGAATCTTGTTTTTAGTGAATGATAAATTGTTTTTGAGGGCTGATTCTTGATTGTTGATGTTTGGGGAGTGATTCTGGAGAGTTTGGGAGGTTCTCATAGCCTAGGGAGAGAGATAGCAATTTTGGTTGGTCGGAGAAGATGACCGGAGGTCTTCTCCGGCCACCTGAAAGTCATTAAACCCTAATCTGTGATTAATTCCACAGACGCGTTTGTGGCCGTTAGATGAGGATTAGGGTTAGTAGTGTGTGGTCCAGATTGAGTCATTACCTTTTAATCCTGATTAATTAATTAAAAACATAATTAAAAGCCAGTTTGAATGTGGGCCGTCCAGATGCGCGCGTGGTCAATTCCCTCCCTTTCCAGTTTGAATTTGGGCCTCTGGATCAGATTACTTTGCATTTTATTCATTTTAATTTCATTTTTATCCATTTCTTTTGCATATTTAATTTAAAATACCAAAACACTTCCAAAAAATATTTTCTTTTGCGTTTCTGTTTTAAATATTTTTCTTAACCTGAAAATGATTTTTATTTTATTTTTTGCATTAAAAAAGTATTTTTAAAATATTTAAATGTTATTTTAATTAATTAAAGTCTTTTAATTAATTAAAAATACATTTAGGTTTCTAAAAATCACCAAAAAAAATCATGAATCATCCCATTGCATTTAGAAACATTTTCAAACTCTTCATATAAATTTCCTTTTAGGTTTGATCATAGTTTCTGAATTTGCTTTGAATTAAGGGTCATTAAATTTCATTTTTTGAACCCTAACTTTAAAAAATTATTTCTGCCTAACCAAGAAGAGTTTGAAGATGATTCTTTTTGCATTGTTTTGTGCATGGCATGTAGTTTATAAAATATTTATCTCATGAATTTATCTTCCATTTTCAAATTGATTTGCATTTTTCCCTTTTGAACCATCCAAAAACCCTAGAAACTTAGGAAATTCATAACTTTTGAGTGGTAAGGCTTCTGACCTTCTCCTTTGGGGTGTGACCTATTATGGGATTAGGGTTTGTTTGAGAATGGTTTCAAATTTTTATCATGTCATTTGCTTCTGTTTTATTCATTTGCATCTCACATGTCCATAAAACCCTAATTTTATGTGTTCATTTGCATTCATTTTGCATATGCATCCATACATGAACTTGCCATGACATTTATTGCATTCATATGTCATCTTAGACATCTTAGGACATGTTAGAATCATGCTTGATCATTTCTTCATCCATTTTACATGATTTGCATTCAATTCATTTCATTAACTTTCATGTGTTTTCAAACTTCAAAGCATGCTTCCATTTACATCTCATCTTTGTGTGATCATACATATGCATTTTGTATGACTTTTCATCATCTCACATGACATTAACATGGCATAAACACTTCTGACTTTGGTCATTTCATCTCATCTCATCTTATTTCATTTCATTTCTTCATGTTTCACACCTTATGCATTCATGCTAACATTTTCAGGTGGTAAGTTACTTTGAGAAGTGGATTTGCCTTCACTTCTCATTTCTCTTTATCTCTTTCATATGCATAAGCCTCACAAACCATAGGATATCCAAGCATGATAATAATTAGGGTTGTGATTAGTCCCCCTTCTCATCTTCTCATCTCAATAATCAGAGACTAAACTCTTCTCATCTCAATAATTAGAGACTAAACTCTTAAAGTTTTAGGACTTTGGAATTAGGGTTATGCCTGCATCCTTCTCTTAGGATGGAGTGTATAACTTTAATCCTAAGTGTTAAACATTTAATTTGTTTAAACCTCTTAATCAAATCATCTTAATAATCACTAAGACTTCATCTTGTAACTTGGGCCTTACATTAGGGTTCTAATTCTTCCTTTATGGTTAAGAAGGACTAACCCTAGTGTTTAATGGACAAATCCCCCTCAAATTGTCTTACAAGCCATAAAATTCACTTCTTAATCTCATCCCTTAATTAAAATCCATTTAATAAAGGCTTTGTTGTATAATGAATTTAATCCCCAACCATGGATTAAGTTGAGGTATCTTCCTCAGCTTAAGTGTTCTCATCTATTATCCTTCTATTAGGATGGTGTAATGAGTTCACTAATCTGTGATTAGAGATTAAACTCATTACTTAACACTAAACAAAAATCCAAAAAAACATCTAATTAACCATAAGTAGATTAATGATCTTAATCCTACATCATCATGGCAATTAAGTTGAGATGCTTATCTCATACTTAAGTAGGCTCATTATCCCTAATCAAGGGAGGATATAATGAGTTTACAAGCCCTTGATTTAGGCTTAAGCTCATTAACTTATGCAAAACACCAAAAACAATAACAAAACTGAAAACACAAAAACAAACAATAATCCTCTCCTTCGGGATTATTTTCTCATCACACTCATTCACAAACGAGAACTTGCTTCTTCCGTCTAATGCAAGACAGTTAGCACTCGAGCCAGACAAGTCATACACTTGAGCATAGACAAGTAAGCAGTTCACAATCAATTTTATCTTTCAGTCTCTTTGAGTTGAACTACGGTGTTCTGACTTCCTCATTGCACGAGAGGATACATAGGCATAACTTAACTGTTATCGAACAAAAGTCTATGTGTCTTCCCCCTCTTTCAGCATTCATTTCTAAGCCTCATTTCCTGAGCAATTCACCTTTTTTGCACTGACACTTGTATATTCTTTTCCAGTGTTTGCACACAGATAGCACATACACTACCCCTTTAAACACAATCTTGTAAGCGTGGATCCCGTCGAGTACGACGGACAATCTGGGTGCTAATACCTTCCCAGGTTGTAAACAACCCCCTTTCTCAGTTTCTCTGGTTCGCAACCGTCTTATCCATCGTTTCCCAGGTTTATGCAGCATTACCTTTCCTTCGGGATAAAAATGCCTAGCTGGAGACTCTATTCACTTCACTTTCATTTTCTCTCTTCGCCGAACATTCGCGTCTGCACCAGGATGCAAATCTCCGGGAGCGACAGAAGATAAACAACGTCCCAAGATAATGAGATAACCTTTGGGTAGATAAACGACGACCCAAGGTAATGATATGTTGATGAAGTTTGTCTGCTGGAGAATTAACCTAAAAAACAAGGTTAGTTCGGTGTAAATATCATGATGGATATAACACTTGGTAAGATAATATCTCATGATAATGTTGTATGCATATGATATGATATGATGTGATGTTTATATGAATTATGTAGTTGGAGCACATGAGTAGCTTCGTAGAACAACTGCTGACTGGGGAAAATAAATCCTGATTCGTTACTGGGGAGTATGAAGACTTCGTTCCCGTCTTGTCTTGGAGTATCGTACTTTGAACTTTCTCGTTTTCGTTCGTCGTACTTCGTATTGAAGGATTAAGTTCCTGAATATCATGACTGAGGATAAAAGAGATGGACATAGATCTGGGTTACTTATTGTAAACACCCCAAATTTTCCATCACTCTTTATCACACCATGGCTTCTGATCTTTCATTTTTGTTTTAACATAAGCATACCATCTCATATTGTATTTTTGTTTCACTGCATAGTTCAAGTTCATCTGCATCTAGGGTTTGTGATCTGAGCAATGCAAGAATCCATCTGAGCCATCCCAAAGGTCTTCAATCTTTTCAAGAGAGTCCATGTGTTTTCTATGATCATATTATGCTCCCCAAAGTTTATGAAAGTCAAGAAATCACAAGAATTGGCAAAGGCATGGAAGCAGAGCTAGGGTTTTCACTACACAGATGACCAAAATTAGGGTTTTGGTTTCAGAGGCCTCAACTCCAAATTTTTGGGTCATTCTTGTTTCTAATGTTCTTAATATGTTATAAGGATCATGTGTACCAAGTTTGATGAAGAAACACATTGTGGAAGTCATCTGTTTACTGGGTAACTTCTTGAACAAGTTAAGTCAAAATCAGGGCATCTGAGGCCCCCAACAATGGAACCAAAGGGGTATTTTTATCAAATTGAAGTTCAATGATCTTTATTTTATCTTATAAGTGGTTGGAAGTTCACAAGATTGAAGAATTTTGAGCCAATTGCAAACTTGCCATTTTTGGAAATGACTTGAAATGCAAACTTTCCATTTTGGGAAAGTTCTTCAACCTCCTCTTTCATGACCAAAAATGGTTCAAATGAAAAATTCTTGGGCATGAAAGTTGTAGATTAGGTCTTTCCCTTTTCAAAAAGTACAAGAACATGTCTTGGTTCATCCTAGAACTCAAGATATGGCCTTTCAAAGTTGGCAAAAATCCCATAATTTCAAGTTACATGTCAAAGAGGGATTTTGCATTTTGGCATGTTCAAGCTTCTAAATGACTTCTAATATGCTCAAACATGTTACAACATGTCAAGACAACTTCAAAGGATCAAAATTTGCCCAAGAATTGAAGCATTCCATGGCTTGAATCACAAGAAACACCAAAGAGGGAAAGTAGCAAAATCTATGCCATCTCATGATCCAAGCCTTCCAGCACATCAAATTCAATCCCATGGTCCTCCATGAACCAAGCTGAGGCCAGACACTCCTCCAAACAACCTCTGACCCTTGCCATGCTTCAAGTACACATCACCTTGACTTTTTGTAACTTGGCCCATACCAATCAAGCTGTGCCACCACCCACTTTCTTAGCAATCCCATTGGTTTATACAAACATCATAGATCACAAAACACATAACACACAAGCTCAGAACCTTCCACAAGTCAGCAATCACAAAAACCTCAATAAACCGTCACCTCTTCGAATTTCATAGCATAACCACTCAAACTTCAAACTTTCTTTACCATTCAACTCAGCATCACCTAAGGAACAAATCCCAAACATTAGAATGACCTAAAACACATCACACAACAAACACGATTTCTCACTCCTCAGAACTGAAACTCACAAAGGAGGCCATTTAAACTCCATTCAAGCTTTCCAGAAGCATCAGAGGGATCATTGGAGGCATTTTGCACAAATGAAGAGGTCAGAAAGCTCCAGATTGCAAAGCTTCAACTCAGGTAGCCATGATGAACTTTTTTTCCAGAACTCTTGTTTTAAGTTTCTAAATGATTCTACATGATTAGCTGATCACCCTGATATGTTTATTTTAAAAAATGGTTGAGAAACAAGCATGTATTGAACTTCTGAAAGTTTTGAATGTTTTTATGTTTTGCTTCGAATCATGATTTTTATGAATGATAAATGTTGTTTGATGATGGATTCTTGTTAAGGGAGGGTAGTAGATCATTTCTGGAGCTTTAGAGCTTTTAATTTGACCTAGGGAAGAAGTTGGAATTTTTGATTGGCCGGAAAAGATGACCGGAGCCGGAGCTAGCTCCGGTCACCTGAAAATCATTAAAACCCTAATTAGGGTTAGTTGCCCAAATTGATTTCCCACCCTAGGATCTTGATTAGGTTAGCGTGCGTATGACCCAAATTAGCTCACTTAAGTTAATTTCTGTTTAATTAATTTAATTAAAATCATTTAGTCAGTTTGAATGTGGACCATTGGATGACGCGCACAGTCAACCCCATCCCCCTAGGTTTAAATCTCAGCATTTGGATGCACATACTTATCATTTTTATTCATTTAATTTCATTTTATTTTCATTTCTTTTGCATAATTATTTTAAAATATCAAAAATCATCAAAAAAATATGAAACTTTTAATTCTGACTATAAATACTTTTCTTAATCCAAAAATAATTTTTATTTTATTTTTTGCATTAAAAAAGTATTTTTAAAATATTTAAATGATATTTTTAATTAATTAAAGTATTTTAATTAATTAAAAATACATTTAGGTTTCTAAAAATCACCAAAAAAATCATGAACCATTCCAATGCATTTAGAAACATTATCAAACTCTTCACACAAATTTATTTTTAGGTTTGATCATAGTTTGCCAATTTTCTTTGAATTAAGGGTCATTAAAATCATATTTTTTAACCCTAGCTTTGAAAAATCATTTCTGCCTAACCAAAAAGAGTTTGAACTTCATTCTTTTTGCATTGTGTTACATGTTGCATGTAGTTTATAGGTAAGTTTCCTTATGAATTTATCTTGCATTTTCAATTTGATTTGCATTTTTCCTTTTGAATCACCCAAAAACCCTAGAAAACTTAGGAAAATCATAACTTTTAATAGGTTAGGCTTCTGACCTTCTCCTTTGGGGTATGACCTAATATGGGATTAGGGTTTGTTTGAGCTTGATTTCAAATTTTTATCATGTTGATTGCTTCTGTTTTGGTCATTTGCATCTTACATGTCCATAAAACCCTAATTTCTCATGTTCATATGCATTCACCTTGCATATTCATCATTACATGAACTTGCCATGACCTTTCATGCATTCATATGTCATCTTAGGCATCTTAGGACATGTTAGAACCTTTCTTGATCATTTCTTCATTCATTTTCCATGTTTTGCATTCATTTCATTTCATAAACTTTCATGTGTTTTCAAACTTCAAAGCATGCTTTCACAACATCTCATCCTTGTATGATCATCCATATGCACTTTGTATGACATGACATCATCTCACATGACATTTACATGGAATAAGCACTTCTGAATTTGATCATTGCATCTCATTTCAATTCATTTCTTCATGTTTTATGTCTTATGCATCCATACTAACATTTCAGGAACTTTTGGTAAGTCATTTTGGGAGGTGGATTTGACTTCACCTCTCACTTCTTCTTATCTCTTTCATATGCATTTAACTTGTCTTTGAAGTGAATTGGATTCACTTATGTTCCATCTCTCTCACTTTCTTCCTTTAAGTTACTTATCTTCTTAGGAAGTAAGTAACTTATTCTTCTGCTTCCTCCTCCTTTCATCTGCTTCTTCCATTGGTGGCTTCCTTGAAGATCTTTCTCTAAGCCTTAAAAACCATAAGATATCCAAGCATAATAATAATTAGGGTTGTGATTAGTCCCCCTTAGCTTTTTACCTTTGAGTCTCCTTGAGTCTCTCTTCTCATCTCAATAATCAGAGACTAAACCCTTAAAGTTTTAGGACTTTGGAATTAGGGTTATGCATGCATCCTTCTCTTAGGATGGAGTGTATAAATTTAATCCTAAGTGTTAAACCTTTAATTTGTTTAAACCTCTTAATCAAATCACTTAATAATCATCAAGACTTTATCTTGTAACTTGGGCCTTACATTAGGGTTCTAACTCTTCCTTATGGTTAAGAGGGACTAACCCTAGTGTTTAATGGACAAGTCCTCCTCAAGTTGTCTTACAAACTTAAAATCCACTTCTTAATCTCATCCTTTAATTAAAATTCACTTAATAAAGGCTTGTTATATAATGAATTTAATCCCTAACCATGGATTAAGTTGAGGTATCTTCCTCAACTTAAGTGTTCTCATCTATTATCCTTCTATTAGGATGGTGTAATGAGTTCACTAATCTGTGATTAGAGATTAAACTCATTACTTAACACTAAACAGAAAAAACCAAATACATCTAAATAATCACAAGTAGGTTAATGACCTTAATCCTACATCATCATGGTAATTAAGTTGAGATGCTTATCTCATACTTAAGTAGGCTCATTATCCCTAATCAGGGAGGATATAATGAGTTTACAATCCTTGATTTAGGCTTAAGCTCATAATCCTATGCAAAACACCAAAAACAATAACAAAACTGAAAACATAAAAACGAACAATAATTGTCTCCTTCGGGATTATTTTCTCATCACACTCATTCACAAACGAGAACTTGCTTCTTCCTTCTAATGCAAGACAGTGAGCACTCGAGCCAGACGAGTCATACACTTGAGCATAGACAAGTAAGCAGTTCACAGTCAATTTATTCTCAGTCTCTTTGAGTCGAACTACGGTGTTCTGACTTCCTCATTGCACGAGAGGATACGTAGGCATAACTTAACAATTATCGAACAAAATCTCTTTGTCATCCCCCTCTTTCAGCATTCTTTTCTAAAGCCTCAGTTCTTGAGCAATTCACCCTTTTGCACTGACACTTGCATTTTTCTTTTCCTTAGCTTTTGCACACAGATAACACATACACTACCCCTTTAAACACAATCTTGTAAGCGTGGATCCCGTCAAGTACGACGGACAATCTGGGTGCTAATACCTTCCCTGGTTGTAACCAACCCCTTTTCTCAGTTTCTCTGGTTCGCAACCGTCTTATCCATCTTTTTCTAGGTTTATGCAGCATTACCTTTCCTTCGGGATAAAAATGCCTAGCTAATGACTCTATTAACTTCACCTTCATTCTCTCCTTTCGCCGACCATTCGCGCTTGTACCGGGATGCAAATCTTTGGGAGCGACAACTTGGCGACTCTACTGGGGAGCCTTATCTTGCAACCAGGGCTTCTGGTTCTTTTTGTGGGTTTCCCCTAGCGCTTGTTTGGTTTGTGTTTTTGGGGGTGTTATGTGCTACTTGTGCTTGTTGTTTATTGCTTTATTTATTACTTTATGTACAACTTTATTTATTGCTTTCATCTACTGTTTTATGCATTTCATACTATTATCATCATATCACATGTGTTGGATCTGTTGTTTTCCTTAGTGGGAGGGATATTTAGTGAGTAAGGTTCCATACCGGGAGCCTGAGTGGCAAATAGGATATAGTGGCTTCAAATTCTTTCCCATTCCATTTCGGTCTGGTGCGGGAATATGAAACATGGTTCAAACATGGGTTTCTTCTTGAGAACTCTGTGCTACGGATTTCCTATAGTACTAGGGCTATCTGGGAAGCCTGCTAAGTCTGGATGACCTTTTTATGACCTTCAGCATCTGAGGTGAATTAGAGGAGGATCCTTTATGATTATTGTAAACACTGTACCTCCGGGTTAGAAGTATTTACACTTCTCATAACTGATCCAAGTCTGAGAATCCTTGTTCTAGAACAATGCTTGTGAGAGGGTTGGGATGTTTACAGGTTTGCAGGAACCCTTGGCCTCATCATACCCTGCTACCAATTTTGTTTTATGATTGCACCATTTTGAACTATTCTTGTGAAACCCTGGACTTGTGACTCTTTATTTGAGTCCCCCGCCTGGTTACTGGTTTTTTAAGCCTCCACCTGGACTTATAAACACACATGGACCTTATCAAGGCAGATAACAGATCTAACACTTGATCACAAACCCTTGCATATCATTCTGCATACATCATTTTGCATCATTTAACATTTGTCTATTTATTTTACAGGGTATCCACATTTTACCTTTGGTTTGGTTTTGACCTGTTCTACTGCTCAGTTCCTTCAACTATCTGCATCAGCCTTCTCCATCAGTTATCTTCATCAGAGATCCTCTTCAGTATCTTCTCCAGTTATCTTCAGCAGCTTTCCCCATTACTTCTCCTCAGTCTTCTTTACCAGCATCCATTGTCAGCATGGACCCATCCAGGAAAAACAACATTACATACCATTTCTTTGAGCCCACTCTGACAGGCATCAGACAGATTCAGACACTCATCACTCCTGATCATGTCCCTTTATCCAGGGAACATTACGGTGGTATTATGGACATGATCATGGACTTGGATGCATCACATAGGAGCATGATCCACACTTGTCTTCAGTTCTATGACCCTCCTCTCAGATGTTTCACTTTCCTAGATTTCCAATTGGGCCCTTTGCTAGAAGAGTTCTCCATGTTGTTGGGTGTCCCCACCAGGAGAGGGATTCCTTTCAACCCAGAGATGACTGCTCCCAGGAATGAAGATATAGCTAAGGCTTTGCACTTGGAATCCACCCTCATTGACCAGAATATGACCACCAAGGCTGGAATCTCAGGCCTTCATTTGGACTTCTTGGTTACTCAGGCCACCATTCATGCTGCAGCAGGGAAGTGGGACACTGTTTGTGCTCTTCTGGCCCTTAGCATATATGGGATCATCTTGTTCGTAGACGAGCCTAAGTTTGTAAGCAAGAGTGCTATCCACCTTTTCTTGTTGAAGAATCCAGTCCCCGCCTTGCTTGGAGTCTTTTACTACTCAGTGCATCAAAGGAATGAGAAGCAGAGGGGAAGACTAGTCAGATGTTGTGCACCTCTCTTCTATGGTTGGCTATTGAGGCACTTGCCAAAGTCAGAAGCTTTCTTGAATCCTCATATGTCAAGAAACTGGGCTAAGAGAATTATTTCCCTTACTTCAGAAGACATCAGATGGTGCACTCAGAGCACCAAGGGCAGAGATATCATCACCAGCTGTGGGCAGTATCCTAATGTACCCCTGATTAGAGTGAAGGGTTGTATCAACTACAATCCTTTGTTGTTCAAAAGTCAATTAGGGTATGCCTTGGTACATCCACCAAGAGAGCAAGACTTGTCAGAAATCCTTTACTGTGACATTCATCACAACCTTACCATTGCCAGTCAAGCAACCTGGGATTGGGACAACATTCAGACAAAACGGACTGCTATTCTTGGCAAGTGCAACAATATAGCTTCAGCTCAGTATCTTGATTGGTCTCGTATCAGGGGACAAATCACCCGCATGCCATTCACCCTAGAGGATGTGCTTGGACCATCAGCAGTGGAGCCTGCAACTACTGTCCGTTTAGAGGAGTTTGAGAAGTTGAAGGAAAGGAATACTCAGCTTTCTGAAGCACTAAAGAAGACCCTCTGGGAGAGGAATGATAGTCGTTTGGACAATGAAAGGTTAGAGAAGCTCTGAATCGAGCATATGACCAAGATTGAGAAGACCGATGATTACATCAGAAGGGCTAGAGCAGGGGAGTTGGTATGGAAGAATGCTTGCAAGGAAGCCAAGATTCAAAAGGCTAGAGCTGAGCACTACTTGGAAGAGAGCCAGGCTAGGTGGATCAGGATCATTGAGGCTCGTTCATAGGAAGATCAGAGGACCCAGGCTAGGATAGAGCAGCTGGAAGCTAATGAGAAGAAGAATCAGGAAGCCTTGTTAGCAGCACATAAAGAGATCTCTGAGTTGAAACTCCGGGCGGGGTTAAAGAGATCAAAGGACCAAGACAGACACAAGAAGTTGACAAGTGCCATTGCCACCAGGAACCTTCTTATCAGGACCATCACAGAGCATCCAGTTGGCCCAGTGACTGAGGCTTTTCTGAAAGAAGTCAGAGAGGATGATTATGGATTGGATGTTTGATTTTCTTTGTACTTATACTTCATTTTGTTTGTACTTTTGATTTTGTTGTATTTTGACCCATCGTGGGGAGATTGTTGTAATCAAACTTTGTATCCTTAAATTTTTGTAATATATGGTTTGTGTTATTTTGTGGGCTTTATCTCTCTTCAACATCATCATTCCTCGAGGTCTGGAAGGTCAAAACCAAAGAACCAAACCGGATACCCTTGGAAGACAAATAGACATCATGCATTGCATACTAACCTCATTTCATTGTTTTGTAGGTTTTCATTTTTTTTGTTTCTCACTTTGTTATGGTTTCAGGAAACATTGCTCGTAGAAGAGTCTTCCCCATCAATAGAGTTCACCGATATCTGACAAGAAACAACCTTCCGGGCTTACAAATAATGGACCAAGTTCAGCAAGATCTGACCAACGTGAGAACCAGATGGCCAATGAAAGGCCTGAGATGAGGGCCCAAATGAACCAGTTTATGGAAGTGATGACTGGGTTGGCCCAAAGCCAAGAAAAACTGAGGGAGTTGGTCGAGCGGCAAACTCCCAAAGAAAACCACCCAGGTACAGGGCGTACCAGCAACAATGATCATGTATAGCCTCGTACTGATCCCCCAGAGTTTGGACCTCATCTTAACCCAGACATTAATGCTATAAGGAATACCCAGGGTATCACTGGAGGGCGTGCCTTGCAGGAGGACCCTCAGGAAGAACAATTCACTGTAGTTGGGGCGGGAGATGAAGTCTATGATCGTCAGCTGGACGAGATAGCAGAAAAGCTGAGGTCTCTGGAGTCTCAAAACTCCTTAGGTTTTGATGTCATGGATATGGGACTAGTGGAGGGGGTTCGAATTCCTCACAAGTTCAAACCTCCCTATTTTGAAATATATAATGGTACATCCTGCCCTCGCACCCATCTCCAATCTTTCCTGGGAAGATTAAAAGCCTACACCATGGATGAAAAGCTATGGATGTTCTATTTTGAGGATAGCTTGACAGGGGCATCCCGTGAGTGGTACTCTCATTTGACCACGGCCACAATGAGAAATTGGAAATATTTGGCCGAGGCTTTCATTCGCCAATATCAATACAATCTGGACATGGCTCCTAACAGAACACTTCTAATGGGAATGTCACAGTCTTCCAGGGAAAGCTTTAGAGAGTATGCTCAAAGATGGAGGCAATTAGCTGCTGACGTTCAACCTCCAATGTCATAAAGGGAAATGGCAGATATGTTCAAGAACACCCTCCAGAGGACATACATTGATAGGTGTCGCTCCCGAAGATTTGCATCCCGGTACAAGCGCGAATGGTCGGCGAGAGGAGAAGATGAAGTGAACTGAAAAGAGTCGCCAGCTAGGCATTTTTATCCCGAAGGAAAGGTAATGCTGCATAAACCTAGAAAGATATGGATAAGACTGTTGTGAACCAGAGAAATTGAGAAAGGGGGTTGGTTACAACCTGGGAAGGTATTAGCACCCAGATTGTCCGTCGTACTCGACGGGATCCACGCTTAAAATATTGTGTTTAAAGGGGTAGTGTATGTGCTATCTATGTGCAAAAGCTGGAAAAGGATGTACAGGTGTCAGTGAAAAAGGTGAATGCTCAGGAACTGAGGCTTAAAAGAGAATGCTGAAAGAGGGGGAAGACACAGAGACTTTTGTTCGATAACAGTTAAGTTATGCCTACGTATCCTCTCGTGGAATGAGGAAGTCAGAACACCGTAGTTCGACTCAAAGAGACTGAAAAATAAATTGACCGTGAACTGCTTGCTTGTCTATGCTCAAGTGTATGAATCGTCTGGCCCGAGTGCTAACTGTCTTGCATTAGACGGGAGAAGCAAGTTCTAGTTTATGAATGAGGGTGATGAGAAAAGAATCCCGAAGGAGACGATTATTGTTTGTTTTTTGTGTTTTCAGTCTTTTATTGTTTTTTTGTGTTTGTCATAAGTTAATGAGCTTAAGCCTAAACCAAGGGTTAGTAAACTCATCATATCCTCCATTTGATTAGGGATAATGAGAATACCTTAAGTATGAGATAGACATCTCAACTTAATGACCATGATGATATAGGATTAAGATCATTAACCTACTTGTGATTATTTAGATGTTTTTGAGTTTTTGTTTAGTGTTAAGTAATGAGTTTAAGCCATAATCAAGGATTAGTGAACTCATTACACCATCCTAATAGAAGGATAATAGATGAGCACACTTAAGCTGAGGAAGATACCTCAACTTAATCCATGATTAGGGATTAACCTCATGACAAAACAAACCTTTATTAAAGTGAATTTTAATTAAGGGTGAGATTAAGAAGTGAGTTTTATGGTTTGTAAGACAACTTGAGAGGGACTTGTCCATTAAACACTAGGGTTAGTCCTTCTTAACCAATAAAGGAAGAATTAGAACCCTAATGCAAGGCCCAAGTTACAAGTTAATGTCTTAGTGATTATTAAGATGAATTGATTAAGAGGTTTAAACAAATTAAGGGTTTAACACTTAGGATTAAAGTTATACACTCCATCCTAAGAGAAGGATGTAGGCATAACCCTAATTCCAAAGTCCTAAAGCCTTAAAGGTTTAGTCTCTAATGATGAGGTGAGAAGAGAGACACAAAGAAGACACAAAGGTGAAAACTAAGGGAGACTAATCATAACCCTAATTATTATCATGCTTGGATGTTCCTATGGTTTGTAAGGCTTGATAAAGATCTTCAAAGAAGCCACCAAGGGAAGAAGCAGATGAAAGGAGGAAGAAACAGATGAATAAGTTACCTACTTCATTGAAGAAGATAAGTGACTTAGATAAAGAAAGTGAGAGATGAACATGAATGATCAAGCTCAATCTAAGACAATAGAAAATGCAGCAAGGATGCATATGAAGAAGACGAAGAGAAATGAGAAGTGAAGGCAAATTCACTTCTCAAATTACTTACCACCTGAAAATGTTAGCACAATATGCATAAGGAAAGAAATGGAATGGAACAATGCATATGAATGGGAAAATGCCAAAACCAGAAGCAATCACATGATGCAAATGATGCTATGAGATGATGTGGGAGCATACAAGGTGCACATATGTGATCATACAAGGGAATGAATGCATATGAGGCATGTGGGAAGCATGAAAGCACATGGATGTTTATGAAATGAAATGGATGCAAAGCATATCAAATGTATGAAGAAATGACCAAGCAATGTTCAAGCAATGTCTTGACATGTCTAAAATGGAATACAAGTGCTTATAATGTCATGGCAAGTTCATATGTTCATGCAATGCAATGTAAGATGCAAGTAAGGATGCAAAGTTAGGGTTACATGAAAGGATGAGATGCAAATGATCAAAACAGAAGCAATTCACATGATAAAAATTTGCAAATGAGCTCAAACAAACTCTAACCCCATATGATATCACACCCCAAAGGAGAAGGTCCTACTCTTAACTTAAAAGAAGTTGTGATTTTTCTAAGTTAACTAGGGTTTTTGGGTACCTTAAGAGGAAAAAATGCAAATCAAATTGAAAATGAAAGATAAATTCATGAAAAAAATATCCTAGAAACTACATGCTATATGGAAAACAATGCAAAAAGAATCATTGTCAAACCCTTCATGGTTAGGCAGAAAAGAATTTTCAAAGTTAGGGTTCCAAAAAGGAATTTTATGAACCCTAAATTCAAAGAAAAATGTCAAAATATGTTCAAAACCAAAAATAAATTTGTATTAATGGTTTGACAATGTTTCTAAATGTCCTAAGATGCAATGTGATTTTTTTTGGAATTTTTAGAAACCTAAATGGTATTTTAATTAATTAATTTCCATTAATTAATTAAAACAAACATTTAAATATTTTTAAAATGATTTTTTAATGCAAAAAATAAGGGTGTTACACAGCTAACCAAACAAGACAACAAAGATAACACTAGAAGCACTCCTCACTCCATAAGGAGTCTACCAATGTGCTTCCTAAGCTTGTTATAGTTCCAACATCTATTAACTATTAGAATTTTAATATGATCTTCTATTCCCTTAGGATGGTATCTATTTCCAAAACAATTCTCATTTCTGTACCTCCAAAGCATGTAGATTGTTTCTAAAAAAGCATATTTGAGAATACTACTCATAGGGCTTTTAGATTTTATATTCTGCAGCATCCAACTCAATTCATTCTCCCAGACCTTAGGTTGATGCTGGATCTGGATCCAATTCAGGATGTTGCTCCAAGTTGTCTTCATGATAGTACACCCAAAAAATAAGTGAGATTGTGACTCTTCATCAGCATAGAAAAGACATTGCTCATCATTGATGAATCCCATTCTTTTCAACTTGACTCTTATAGCCAACCTAGAGTGACAAGCTATCCAAAGAGTTGCATTGGCACAAGGTCTAGTTGGATTATTGAAAAACAACTTTTTCTAATCAACCACCTAGTGATGTAAGTCCAGCTTCTCATAAAAGTCCCTTGTATTAAACTTCTGCATCTGGAAACCTACAAGCCTAATCATGTTAGCCACTTCTCTAACTTTCAGCATTGCTTTTAAAAAACTAGGAGAATCTATTAGAGATATCCATAAGCAGAATATCATGATGCTTCATATAGTAACAATGGATCCACTTGATCTACATACTATCTTCCTTGTTACAAATATTCCACATTAATTTTGCAAGACAAACTTGGTTCCATCTTGTTATATCAATAATATTCAGACCCCCCCTTATTCTTGGTGGTGCAAACATCCTTCCAAGCAATTGGGGACTTCCTAGTGATCACACTAGACCCTGACCAAAGAAAGGACCTACAAATGGCATCTAATCTAGCAAGAACTTTTTTGGGCAAAGGCAGACATTGTAACCAATAGTTAGAGACAGAAAACAAAACATTATTGATCCATTGGATTCTTCCAGCCACTGTCAGCAACCTGGAGCTCCAATGGTGAATTCTAATAACTATTGTATCCACTAAAGGGAGATAGTGTATGACAGGCAGTTTTCTACTAGTGAGAGGGATTCCCAGATACCTGAAGGGGAGGGCTCTAACTTTAAACTTAGTTATATCTTGAATAGCTAATTAGTTTTCCTCATCAACATTGCCAAAAAAACACTTTGCATTTTACAGGATTGATCTTAAGACTTGTGGACCTAGAAAAGAAGAGAAACAGTCCATGAGCAACTGAACTGAGATTGGATCTCCTCTTGAGAAAAGCAGCATATCATCTACAAAGCTGAGATTAAGGATGGACATTTTATCACATTTTGAATGGAAGTTAAAATATGCCTGCAACTTCAGCTCATCAAGCAGCTGTAAACACCCCAAATTTTCCCTCACTAAGTTCACACCATGGCTTGTGATCTTTTCATTTGCATAAGTTCAATCATAGCATCTCACATTGCATTTTTTTACTTCACTGCATTGGTTCAAAGTCATCTGCATCTAGGGTTTGTGATCTGAGCAATCCATGAGTCATCTGAGCCACTCCAAAGGTCTTCAATCATCTCAAGAGGGTCCATGTATGTTCAAGCATCATATTATATCCTCCCAAGATCAAGGAAGTCAGAAAACCACAAGAACTAAGAAAGGCATGGAAGCAGAGCCAAGCTTAACTGCACAGATGACCTAAAATTAGGGTTTTGGTTTCAGAGGCCATAACTCCAAATTTTTTGGTCATTCTTGTTTCTATGGGTCTCTATATGTTATAAGGATCCTACACACCAATTTTCATGAAGAAATTCAATGGGAAAGGCATCTGATCAATAGATGACTTCTTGAGCAAGTCAGTGCAAAATCAGGGCATTTGAGGCCCCCAATCATCCAAACAAAGGGTCTTCTCCATCATTTTGGGTGTATATGATCTTTATTTGATCTTATAATAAGTTAGAAGTTCACAAAATTGAAGAATTTTAAGCCATTTGCAAAGTTGCCATTTTGGGAAAGTTTTTCAACCTCCTCTTTTTGATTCAAAAATGCTTCAAATGAAAAATTCTTGGTCATGAAAGTTGTAGATTGGATCATTCCCTTTTCAAAAAGTACAAGAACTTGATCTAATTCATCATAGAACTCAAGTTATGGCTTTGCAAAGTTGGGAAAAATCACTAAATTTCACTTATGTACCAAAGAGGGAAACTTGCAAAAACTCATGCCAAGACAATTTGTGACCTCAAAGTGACTTCTAACCATTACACAAACATCATACATAACCTATAATTCAGAATTGCCCAAAGAATTCTCAAGTTTCATGCCTTGATCATCAAGTATTTCAAAAGGGGCCAAAACCTTCACAAATTGCAAAATGCCCCAAATCTTGACATCCACTTGTGCTAGCTACAAAATCTGAATTCCATGGACCTCCCTAAAGCCAGCTGCGCAGGACATGCCCTTGTCCTTGGCCTGCCATGAGCCCATACCTCCAAGGACAACTTTGTTGACTTCATGCAAATTGAGCCATACCAATCAAACTGCTCCACAACAACTCTCTGCCCAATCAGAACATGTTATGTGGACCTCAAGCAAGCCATTTCATACAACAACACAAGCTGAATCCTCCCACAACTCAGCATTCACCAAAAACTCCCCTCTTTGCATTTCTCTTCGAAATTGATCATACAAGCCACAAACATCAGAACAAATTCCACAGAACAACTCACCATGATCCACTGATCATTTCCCACCCTTTGAAACAACCTGAAACGCTCCAAATCAAAAACATGATTCTGGCCCCTCCTTGAACTGAACTTCAGCAAACTTCCAAAGGAGCCCACAAAAGCTTCATCCAAGCATCCCAGAAGCAAGAGGGAGTCAAAAGAAGGAGAAAAGCACAAAGGAAAGGTCCAGACAATGTCATTTTCGAAAGCTCCATTTCAGGTAACATCAAGAACAAATTTTCCAGAAATGATTTTTTAAGTTCTTAGATTGTTCTCCATGCTTCACTGATCACACTGCACCTTTTGGTTTTGAAAATGATTGAGTTTTAAGCATGTATGAAGCTTCTGAATTTTCTGAACAATTTTCCGTTTTGCTTCGAATCTGTGTGTTCATGTGAAATAAATATTGTTTGATGGCTGAATCTTGTTTAGAATAGGGTGGGGATCATTTCTGGAGAGTTTGGTGGTTTAATTTTACGATTTGAGTGAGTTAGCAAGAGAGGCTGGCCGGAGAAGATGACCGGAACACTGTTCCGGTCACCTGAGAGTGGTTAGGGCACAATTAGGGCTAATTGTGTGATTAGGCTGAGTTTAAATCTGAGCCCTTTGATCTGGGCTTCCTGCGCGTGTTGAATGGTCAGGATTAGCTCATTAGCCCTAATCTCATTTAATTAGGATTAATCAAAATTAATTAAATTCAAAAAACTCAGTTTGAATATGGACCATAGGATAAGGCGCCAGTCAATTCCCGCGTCCCCAGTTTAAATCCTGGCCTTAGGATCTGCATACTTCTCATTAAAATTGATTTTATTTCATTTTATCTTGCATTTCTTTGTTCATTTGATTTAAAATAGCAAAACACTTTCAAAATTTTTTATTTTTTGCATCATGACTTTAAATATTTTTCTCATTCTGAAAATAATTTTTATTTTTATTTTTGCATTAAAAATTATTTTTAAATCATTTAAATGTTTATTTTTAATTAGTTAATGGAAATTAATTAATTAAAAATACATTTAGGTATTTAAAAATCACAAAAAAATTCAAAGAGAATTTTAAAACATCTAGAAACATTTACAAACTCACAAAGCAAATATCTTTTTGGTTTTGATCACACTTTGATAATTTTCATTTGAATTAGGGTTCTTTAATTTGAATATTTTTAACCCTAACTTCAAAAATTCATAACTTTTGATCCAAGTTGAGTTTGTAAATGGTTCTTTTTGCATTGTGTTATGCATACTTTCAAGCTTCTAAAAACATTTTTGTTTCATTTTTATCTTGCATTTTCAATTTGTTTGGCATTTTTCCTTTAGGATCACCCTTAAAACCTTAGAAACGTAGAAAAATCATAAGTCCTTTAGGGTTTAGCTTCTAACCTTCCCCTTTGGGCAGTGAACTTGTATAGGTTTAGGGTACCTTTGATCCCATTTTCAATTTTTTATCTCATGCTTTTCTTCTGATTTTGAATTTTGCATCTCATGTTGTACATAAACCCTAATCTTTGCCTTCATTTGCATTCATTCTTCATATGCTTGCATACATGAACTTGCCATGACTTTTTGTGCATCCACATGACATATAAGACATCTTAAGACACATTAGACTCATGCTTGATCATTTCATCATTCATTTGCCATGTTTTTGCTTTCATTTGATGTCATATGCATTCATGAACTTTCATGATTCTTACATGTCTCATTTGCATTCCCATCCTTTGTATGAACATTCAAATCACTTGACATGACTTTGCTTCATCCCTTAGCATCATTTGCATCATGATTGTGCTTCTGACTTTGGGCTTTCATCTTTGCATTCATTCCATTTTCATTTCATTTCATTTCTTTTTGTTAACTTTTCAGGTGGTAAGTGTTTGAGAAGTGAATTTGCCTTCACTTCTCATAATCTCTTCTCATCTCTCTTATGCATCATTGCTGCATTTTAAATGTGAATTAGATTGAGCTTGCTCATTCATGCCCTTCCTCTCCTTCTTTCTTCAAGCAACTTATCTTCCTAAGTGAAGTAAGTTGTCCTGCTTCTTCTGCTTCTTCTCCTTTCATCTGCTTCTTCCTTGGTGGCTCTTCTTGAAGATCTTATTGCAAGCCTCATAAACCCCAGGAACACCCAAGCATGATCACATTTAGGGTTTGATTAGTCCCCCATTAGTTTTACCTTTGTGTCATCTTTTGAGTATTCTCTTCTCATCTCATACTCAAGGACTAAACCTTCAAGGTTTTAAGGATTTGTGATTAAGCTTATGCCAACATCCTTCTATTAGGATGGAGTGTATAACTTTAATCCTAAGTGTTAAACCCTTAATGTGTTTAAATCTCTTAACCAATCAATCTAATAATCACTAAGACAATAAGCTTGTAACTTGGGCCTTGCATTAGGGTTCTAATTCTTCCTTAATTGGTTAAGAAGGACTAACCCTAATGTTAATGGAAAGGTCCCCCTCAAGTTGTCTTACAAATCATAAAATTCACTTCTTAATCTTACCATTAACTAAAATCCACTCTAATAAAGGTTTTGTTTTGTCATGAGGTTAATCCCTAATCATGGATTAAGCTGAGGAGCCTTTCTCAACTTAAATGTTCCCATCTATTATCCTTCTATTAGGATGGTGTAATGGGTCCATTAAATCCTTGATTATGGCTTAAACTCATTACTTAACACTAAACAAAAACACCAAAAACATTTAAATTAATATAAGTAGGTTAATGATCTTAATCCTACATCATGGTGACTAAGTGTGGGGTGCTTACTTCACACTTAAGGTATTCTCATTACCCCTAATCAGAGGGAAGATGTGATGAGTTTACTTACCCTTGGTTTAGGCTTAAGCTCATTTTCTTATGACAAACTCCAAAAGCAATAAAAGATTGAAAATACCAAAAACAAACAATGATCGTCTCCTCCGGGATTCTTTTCTCACCTCACTCACTCATAAACGAGAACTCGCTTCTTCCGTCTAATGCAAGACAGTTAGCACCTGAGCCAGACAGGTCATACACTTGAGCATAGACAAGCAAGCAGTTCATCAGTCATTTTTTTCCCAGTCTCTCTGAGTCGAACTACGGTGTTCTGACTTCCTCATTGCACGAGAGGATACGTAGGCATAACTTAACAGTTATCGAACAAAAGTCTCTGTATATTCCCCCTCCTTCCAGCATTATTATTTTAGCCTCATGATCTTGAGCATTTCATTCTTGTTCTTACACTGACACTTCACTTATACACTTCACTTCTCTTACACTGACACCTGTACATCCTTTTCCAGCTCTTTTATACACAGATTGCACTGACACTACCCCTCTAAAACACAAATCTTTTAAGCGTGGATCCCGTCGAGTACGGCGGACAATCTGGGTGCTAATACCTTCCCAGGTTGTAACCAACCCCCTTTCTCAGTTTCTCTGGTTCGCGACCGTCTTATCCATCTTTTCTTAGGTTTATGCAGCATTACCCTTCCTTCGGGGTAAAAATGCCTAGTTAGAGACTCTTTTCAGTTCACCCTTGTGTTCTCTCCTTCGCCGACCGTTCGCGTCTGTACCCCTTCTGGCCCGGTGTCATTTTGGTGGGAGCGACAGCTTGGCGACTCTGCTGGGGACCCTTATACTACAACCAGGGCTTCTGGTTCTTTTTGTGGGTTCCTCCTAGCGCTTGTTTGATTTGTGTTTACTGGGGTGTTATGTGCTATGTGTGTTTATCTATTTTGCTTTATTTATTGCTTTATGTACAACTTTATTTATTGCTTTCTTTACAGTTTTGCATATTTCATACTGTCATTTGCTGGATCTGGTTTTCTATTTTGGTGGGTGGGATTCCTTTGAGAGTTTAAGGTCCTATACCTGGGACCTGAGTGACACCTAGGCTAGAGTGGTTCATGTTCTTTCCCATTCCATTTCGGTCTGGTGCGGGAATATGAAAGACGGTTCAGATGTGGGTTTCTTCTTGAGAACTCTGTGCTACAGATTTCCTGTAGTGCTAGGGCTATTTGGGAAGCCTGCTAAGTCTGGATGACCTTTTATTATGACCTTCAGAAACTGAGGTGAATTAGAGGAGGATCTTTTATGGTTATTGAAAACACTGTACCTCCGGGTTAGAAGTATTTACACTTCTCATAACTGATCCAAGTCTGAGGATCCTTGTTCTAGAACATTACATGTGAGGGGGTTGGGTTGTTTACAGATTTGCAGGTACCCTTGGCCACATCATACCCTGTTACTGTTTTGTTTAAGAACACCCCACTTTGGACAGTTCTTGTGATTAACCCTGGACATGTGACTCTTTATTTGAGTCCCCCACCCTGGTTACTGGATTCTTAAACCTCCATCTGGACTTTTTGAACATACATGGGCCTTATATCAAGACAGATAATCAGATCCAGCTTGATCACAAACCCCTGCATATCATTTGCATATATCATCATTGCATCATTTGACATTTGTTTATTTGCTTTTCAGGGTATCCACCTCATTATATTTGGTTTGGTTTTGACCCCTTCTACTACTTAGAGCCTTGCTTCAACTATCTTCATCAGTTATCTGCTTCAGTTATATCCATCCTTACCAGCATCAGTCTGTCAGTGGTTCACTTCCAGCATTAGTCTGTGATCTTCATCAACACTTATCTTCAGCTTCTTCAGTAGTACTCATGACTACTCCCAGGAAGAGCAACATATCCTACCACTTTTTTGAGCCTGTGTTGACTAGTATCAAGCAGGTCCAGTCACTCATCACACCTGACCACATCCCACTGTTTAGAGAGCACTATGGGGGTATCTTGGATATGGTTATGGACCTTGATCCTTCTCAGAGGAGCATGATTCACACATGCTTACAGTTTTATGACCCTCCATTGAGGTGTTTCACCTTTCCAGACTTTCAGTTAGGACCTCTGCTGGAAGAGTTTTCTTTATTGATTGGAGTACCTATCAGAGGTGGAATCCCATTCAACCCAGAGATGATTGCTCCTAGGAGTGAAGAGATAGCAAGGGCATTGTACTTGGAACCTGCCCTTGTTGAGCAAAGTATGACAACAAAAGTCGGGATTCCTGGTTTGCATTTGAACTTCTTGATTTCTCAGGCCATCCTGAAGGCTTCATTGGGAGAGTGGAGGGCAGTCTGTGCACTGTTAGCCCTCAGCATATATGGGGCTATACTGTTTGCAGATGAGCCAAAAATTTTCAGCAAGAATGCCATCCATTTATTTCTTCTGAAGAACCCAGTACCTACATTGCTAGGAGAATTTTATTAATCCATTCACCAGAGGAATGAGAAACAAAGGGGGAAGTTGGTAAGATGTTGTGCTCCTTTGTTTTACACCTGGCTGCTCAGACACCTGCCTAAATCAGATGCTTTCTTGAACACACCAGCAGAAGAATTGGGCTAAGAGGTTCATTGCCTTGACTTCAGATGATATTAGATGGTGCACTCAGAGCACCAAGGGCAAGGACATTATCACCAGTTGTGGGAAATACCCAAATGTGCCTCTGATAGGAGTGAAGGGTTGCATCAACTACAATCCTTTACTGTTCAAGAGACAACTGGGATATGCCTTAGTTCACCCTCCCAGAGGACAAGATTTAGCTGAGACCCTATATTGTGAAGTGCAACCTAATTCAGCTGTTGTCAGACAAGCATCCTGGGCTTGGGATAACATCCAGACAAAAGGGGTAGCTAATCTTGAAAGATATAATAATGTTGCTTCAGCTCAGTATATAGACTGGTCCCATACTAGAGCTCAGATTACCAGAATGCCTTTTACCTTGGAAGATACACCTGGACCATCCACAATACAGCCTGCAGCAACAGTTAGCCTGGAGGAATTTGAAAAGTTAAAAGAAAGGAATGAGCAGCTATCCCAGGCCTTGAAGAAGACTCTTTGGGAAAGGAGTGACGGTCGTCTGGACATTGAGAGATTGGAAAAGCTCAGGGTTGAACACCTTGCCAAAATTGAAAAGACAGAAGACTACATAAGGAAAGCAAGGGCTGGGGAACAGATACTGAAGAATGCCTGTAAAGAGGCCAAGATTCAGAAAGCTAGGGCTGAGCACTATCTGCAAGAGAGTCAGGCTAGGTGGGTCAGGATCACCGAAGCCCGTACACAAGAAGACCAGAAGACTCAAGCCAATATTGAACAGTTAGAGGCTAATGAGAAGAAGCAGCAGGAAGCTCTATTGGCTGCACAGAAAGAGATATCAGAGTTGAAGCTCAGAGCAGGATTGAAGAGATCCAAGGACCAGGATAGGCATAAGAAGCTGAATACTGCCATTGCTACCAGGAACCTCCACATTAGGACCATTACAGAGCACCCAGCTGGTCCAGTGACTGAGGCACTCCTGAAGGAGGTCAGAGAAGATGAGTTTTGACTGGATGTCTGATTCTTTGCTTGTTGTTTGTTTCCATTTGATGTTCTTTTCCTTTTGTTGTATTTTGACCCTCCATGGGCATGTATTGTAAAACAAACTATGTATTGTTCATCATTTGTAATATATTTTGGTTTGCTTTCATTTGGGTTTCTCTCAACAACATCAAGCATCTTCCTCGAGGTCTGGAAAGGTCAAAACCAAGAACCAAACCGGATACCTTGGAAAACAAATAAGCATACTGCATTGCATACTAACTTTGTTTTTGTTTTGTAGGTTTTGTTGTTATTGTTGTTTCTAACTTTGTTGCCATTTCAGGAAACATTGCTCGTCGCTGATTGTTCCCTGTCAACCGCACGCACCGGTACCCGACTCGTAACAACCTTCCCAGCATTCAAATGGAGCAAGTACAGCAGAACTTGAATGAGGTCAGAAATCAGATGGCCAATGAGAGAGTAGAAATGAGAAACCAGATGTCTCAGTTTATGGCAGTGATGACTGGCTTAGCCCAGAGTCAAGAAAGGTTAAAAGAGCTGGTGGAAAGACAAACTCCTGAGGAGCCTCATCTTGGAACAGGAGAAACCAACAACAATGAACGGGGCCAGCCTCGTATTGATCCACCAGAGTATGGACCTCATTTGAATCCAGAAGTTAACATACCAAGGAATGGTCAAGGTAATACTGCTGGGGGAAGAATCCTGCAGGAGGATCCCCAGGAAGAACAGTTTACTGTTATAGGGGTAGGAGATGAGGTATATAACAGAAGATTAGATGAAATAGCCGAAAAGTTAAGATCTTTGGAATCTCAGAATTCTTTGGGTTTTGACGTGATGGATATGGGACTAGTAGATGGGGTGAGAATTCCCCACAAATTCTAACCCCCATGCTTTGAAAAGTACAATGGTACATCCTGTCCTCGCACTCATCTGCAGTCTTTCTTGGGTAGGATCAAGGCTTATACCATGGATGAGAAGTTATGGATGTTCTACTTTGAGGACAGTCTGACTAGAGCTTAGAGAGAATGGTATTCACATTTGACTAGGGCCACCATAAGATGTTGGAAGGATTTAGCCGAGGCCTTCATCCGACAATATCAGTACAACCTGAACATGGCTCCCAATAGAACTCTTCTAATAGGCATGTCTCAATCTTCTAGAGAGAGCTTCCGGGATTATGCTCAAAGATGGAGACAGCTTGCTGCTGCTGTCCAACCACACATGTCAGAAAGGGAAATGGCTGACATGTTCATGAACACGTTGCAAGGGACTTATATTGATAGACTGGCTGCTTTCTCCTCTACCAGTTTTGCTGATGTGGTCATAGCTGGTGAGAGGATTGAAAGTCTCTTGAAGATGGGCAAAATCTCCGACAATGGTGCAAGCTCCTCCAGCAACCCCAGAAAACCCTTTGCAGGACCCCGAAGAACAGGTGAAACTAATGCCATCCATGTAGGCAGGGGCAGGCCCCAATATTCTCACAGGTTAGTAGAAGCTGTTACCATCCCAGCTCCAGTTCCACAACAACCTTTATATCCTCAACAACAACAACATCACTATCAACAACCATCTCATTTCCCTCAACAGAGAACCTACAACAACAACAATAGCAACCAACAGCAGCGTCCCTTTCAACAAAGGTCATCTCAGGCAAATAGGGTAATTGATCCTATCCCCATGCCTTATGTTGCCTTATTGCCACAACTCCTGAAGCTCAATTTGGTTGAGTTAAGGACGTTGGCTCCACCAGATCCCCTTAATCTCCCAAAGAATTATGATGTCAATGCCAGGTGTGCCTTCCACTCCAATGCACCTGGTCACAACATTGAGAAGTATAGGGCATTACAGATGAAGGTGCAAGATCTGGTTGATTCTAAGGCTCTCAACGTCACACCTCCCCCGAACGTCAACAGAAATCCTATGCCTAATCATGGTGGGCCTAGGATTAATGCTATTGAGGAGGACCAACCATCTACATTAATTGATAATGTTACACAGATTCAAACACTACTGGCTGATGTCAAAGTTCAACTTTTAAGATGCCAAGTGTTCCCAGGCTGTGGGGCCTGTTGTGAACTATGTAGAAAAGCTGATAATGGGTTGAGAAGCTGAAGAGTGGCATAGATGGCCTTATCCAAGATGGAATCTTGCAAATTACTTCAACAGCTCCAGCATCAACTCTTGTCTCTACAACAATAGAGTCTCCTACAACATCAACAATCATTCCTTCTGCAGCAAATTCTCCTACAAAAGCAACAACAATCATTCCTACAGATTCATCAACATCACCGGCAATTACTCCGTCCATCATTTCAACAAGTCAAATATCAACAACTGTTTCTTCTACAACATCAGCATCCATTTTACCAAAGGAATCTTCTACAACACCAACAAAAGTTAATGGAGATGTCTCAACAGTTACAATTTACTATGACCCATCAAATGTTCCTCCCAGCAGCAATTTCTAGCAACAAACTGTGGAACCTCCTGCCAGATCTCCGGTCACTATCTACTATGATCCTCACACCATTACAGTACCTTCCTCTGCAGCAATCAGCCTAGTTACTATTACAGTACCTGGGCTTGTTCCTTATGAAAGCAGTAATGCCATACCTTGGCATTATGGCTCTGATCTTTACTGCAACGGGGAGAAAATCACCTTGGATCCATCAACCTCTTCACCACAAATTGATAATGTTAGGGGAGGCGGAGGCTTCACCAGAAGCGGACGCCTTTTTGCCTCACAAATGCAAAGACCTAATGCTGAAGCAGAAGCTGCTGCTAAGGCAAAAGGAAAGAATGTGGTATCTGAAGAACCAACTGCCAAAGAAACTCAGAAGACATCTTTTGAACAAGATGTAGACGAGTTCATGAGAATAATAAAAAGAAGTGATTACAAGGTAGTGGACCAGCTTCACCAAACACCCTCCAAAATCTCCATATTATCACTGTTAATGTGTTCCGAAGCTCACAGGAATGCATTGTTGAAAGTCCTGCACGCAGCATATGTGTCGGAAGAGATTACTGTTAATCAGTTAGAAACTGTGGTTGCAAATGTCAATACCGGTCATGGACTGGGATTTACAAATGCTGATTTGACAACGGAAGGGCGCAACCATAACAAGGCTTTACATATCACCTTGGAATGCAAAGGTGCCGTTCTGTCTCATGTGCTGGTGGACACGGGGTCTTCCCTCAATGTCCTACAAAAGAAGGCCTTGGTGAAGCTGGAGTATGATGGCTTGGCATTGCGTCCGAGTAATTTGGTGGTGAGAGCATTTGATGGCTCTAAAAGATCAGTGCTTGGGGAGATTGATCTGCCTGTGTTGATTGGCTCGCAGACCTTCAAAACAACCTTCTTTGTGATGGACATACAGCCGGCCTACAGCTGTCTGTTGGGTAGACCCTGGATTCACGCCGCCGACGCTGTTACGTCTACCCTTCACCAGAAGTTAAAATTCGAGTGGGAAGGCCAAATCATCACCATCTGTGGGGAGGAGGACATCTTTGTTAGTCAGTTGGCTACGTATAAGTACATAGAAATGGATGGGGAGATCCATGAGACCATGAGTCAAGGGTTTGAGGCCCTTAATATTAATGAAGCATCCGTTGTGTCTGGGACTTCTATCACATCATATCAACAAGCCCGGAAGGTTGTTGAGGAGGGTACCGCTCAAGGATGGGGCAAGCTGCTGCCAGTTGAAAAGAAAGAAGACCGATTCGGGTTGGGTTACAGACCAACTCGACAAGATCAACCAGAGGCTGCAACGGAGCCCAAATTTGTCAGCGGGGGAATGCTAACCCCGGATGCTGTGAACAATTTGGAAGACGAGGAAGAAGACTAACGCAACCTGGAAAACTGGATACGTCCAAGGATCCCGGGGAACCATGTCTCAAACTGGTCTTCCCAGGAAATTATAAGAGTTACTCCTGCAGAATAATTATTATTTCCTGTCTTTAAGCATGTGTCGCTCCCAAAAGATGAGACTGGGCTCAAATGAGGTACAGACGCGAGCGGTCGGCGAAAGGAGGGTGTGAGGACACACAGGAGTGAACTCACAGGGAATGAAAAGAGTTGCCAGCTAGGCATTTTTATCCTGGAGGAAAGGTAATGCTGCATAGACCTAGAAAGATATGATAAGACGGTTGCGAACCAGAGAGACTGAGAAAGGGGGTTGGTTACAACCTGGGAAGGTATTAGCACCCAGATTGTCCGTCGTACTCGACGGGATCCACGCTTAGAAGATTTGTGTTTTAAAGGGGTAGTGTCAGTGCAATTCGTGTGCAAAAGAGCTGGAACAGGATGCAAGTGTCAGTGTAAAAAAAGTATGAAGTGTGTAAATGTACAGTGTCAGTGTAAGGATAAGAGTGAAATGCTCATGACTATGAGGCTTAAAAGAATGAAGCTGGAAGGAGGGGGAATATACAGAGACTTTTGTTCGATAACTGTTAAGTTATGCCTACGTATCCTCTTGTGCAATGAGGAAGTCAGAACACCGTAGTTCGACCCAAAGAGACTGAAAGATGAATTGACTTGTGAACTGCTTGCTTGCCTATGCTCAAGTGTATGACCTGTCTGGCCCAGGTGCTAACTGTCTTGCATTAGACGGAAGAAGCAAGTTCTCGTTTGTGAATGAATGAGATGAGAAAAGAATCCCGGAGGAGACGATTATTGTTTGTTTTTGTGTTTTCAGTCTTTTATTGCTTTTGAAAGTTTGTCATAAGTTAATGAGTTTAAACCTAAACCAATGGATTTAGTAAACTCATCACATCATCCCTCTGATTAGGGGTAATGAGAATACCTTAAGTGTGAAGTCAGCTTCTCACACTTAATCACCTTTGATGCAGGATTAAGATCATTAACCTACTTGTGATTATTTAGATGTTTTTGTTGTTTTTGTTTAGTGTTGAGTAATGAAATTAAGCCATAATCAAAGATTAAACAGACTCATTACACCATCCTAATAGAAGGATAATAGATGAGAATGTTCAAACTGAGGAAAGCTCCTCAACTTAATCCATGATTAGGGATTAAACTCATGACAAAACAAAGCCTTTATTAAGTGGATTTTGGATAATGATATGATGATGAAGTTGTTTTTAGGGTTTGTAAGACAACTTGAGGGGGACTTGTCCATTAACACTAGGGTTAGTCCTTCTTAACCAATTAAGGAAGAATTAGAACCCTAATGCAAGGCCCAAGTTACAAGCTTGATGTCTTGATGATTATTAAGTGGATTGATTAAAGGATTTAAACACATTAAGGGTTCAACACTTAGGATTAAAGTTATACACTCCATCCTAATAGAAGGATGCAGGAATAAGCTTAATCACAAAGCCTTAAAGCCTTTAGGGTTCAGTCCCTGATTATGAGATGAGAAGAGAAGACTCAAAGAGACACAAAGGTGAAAGTTAAGTGGGGGACTAATCAATATTCACATGCTCGGATGGCCCTAAGTTAGTGTGGTTTACTATCCTAAAGGAGGAGAAGGAAGAAGAGAAAGATGAAAGGAGAAGCTCCATGGTGGCCTAGGCACACCTCAAGTTAAGAACGAATAGAAGAAGATGAGGAATAAGATAAGATGAATAAGAAATAAGATAAGAAGATGAGAATGCAAAAATGGAGATAAGATAAAGAGATGAAAGTGCGATATGGAGATGAGATGAGCAATGCACAAACAGAGCCTACACCAGTAGGACTTCCAGATGCAACGACATGCAATAAGTATAATCGGGCCCCAGTGGTACCTAACGGAGAAGGTCCGTTGCCTGTTCAATACACGCAAAATCTCAAAAAGAAATATTAAGTCCAAAGAGGATTCACAGTCAAACACAAGTGTCCATTATCGTGATGTCAAACAAAAGTCAAATGTGAGCTTCCAACATCCAGAATTAAAACAAAGAATTAGTCCGCGCAAAAACCAAAGGCTAAGTGCAAATAGCGTCCAGAGATATCATCAGTCCCAAAAATAGTTGATCACCAAGTTACATCTTCCATCATCGAACTCAAACGAAAGGTCTACAAGACATCAAGCACAAACTAGAACAATATTAAACAAAAATTATATTTACTTAAAACGAAAATCAGGAGAAATTAAATCTAAACCATATTAGAATTAATAATTAAAGTTTAACAAAGCTATATCAATAAAATTCTAAAAGATTAATAATAATAAATAAATAAATAAAAGCTAAACCAAAAACTTTAACTAAAATTTAAATCAAGAACTAGAAATAAAAACAAAATAAATAAGAAAAAAAGAAGAGAGGGTGATTCGCTAATATTGGGGTGCTGATAGGGAAATCGGCACAGGCCCATGCTTGAGGCCCATCAGCTCTTATCAGCAATTCTTTCAGGGAGGGTGCAAAGTGAATTTGCGGTGCACATAGCAACCTTCAATGGGCTGAGCCCAACACTAACAACAACAACAAGACCTTATAACAAAATTAAAAAAGAAAGATTAACATAGAATGAGAGAATAATGAGGGTTAAGAAGGAAAACAAAACAAAATACTCAAAATAAAATAAAATAAACAGGGAAACGATCAAGTCCATTTCCTCTCTCAACATCGTCATTTGTCGGCCTTTCCGAAACCCAACTGCGGCTGTGCTTCCTTCTAACACGCCTTCATTTCGATTGATCTGGTCCCATCTTTCTCTCAAATCATCGGCGATTCCATTGATAATGATGATCTCGTGAAAACGGCGGTGGTGGTCTTGCTTGCATCGGCGTCGGAACCTTCGATTCCAGATGCGGTTACGTTTCAGATCCGTCTTCTTCTCTCTCGAACCAAAGGCGGTAAACCCTTTTCGCTTCAGATCATCCAGCCGGAAACTCGCCCTGTTCTCGTCGGTGAATCACAGTGTCTCAGCGTCATCAATCTTGCCAACGGAAGCTCTTCATTTTCTTCATCAAAATGGAGGTCATCGCCGTAACCTCTTCTTTCCAGCACCGATCTCCGACCCTCTTCTTCAAATCGGAGTAGCGGCGTCTATGTCCTGAATCGTCGGCCATCTCACTTTGACGTCATGGTGAACGTCTCGCTCTTCGATCTCGTTTTGTTTAGCTTTTTGCTTGCTTCATTCTGAAATCTTTTCCAACTCTTCTACTCTCTGATTTTTGGTTTCGAATTTGTGTTCTGTGTTATTGTTGTTTGGTGTTCGATTGGAAAAAAATGGAGGAAAGGGTGGATTCAGATTTGAGGTGTTTAGTGGAGGAAGGGGTTGCGGTTTGATTTATGCAGAGGTGATGAAGGCGTGGTAGAGATTATGAGTTTGTGATTGTTTTTGTGAAGTATTTGAGCTGAAGAGGTGAGTTTGGGTGTCACGGTTTAAGGTTTGTAGGGTGAAGGTTATGGAGTTGTTGATTAATGGTGGAGGAAAGTTCAGTATTTGGGTGTGTGCGATGGAGACGAGGAAATGGTTTGAAAAGTGATTGAAAAGGTTTTGTTGTTCTGTTGTATGTGAGAGAAGAAAGTTGTTGATGTTGGAGCTGGAGGTGTTGAGTTGAGGAAGGGATTTGGGGGTTGAGAAGAGGAAATGGTTTGGTGTGTTGCGGTTCGATGAAAAGTTGGGAAAGGTGAGGGTTGAAGGATTATGAAAGGTCTGTGATGTGTGTGAGGTGATGAAGGTGATGTTGGATGGCTTTTGCGGATTTTGGATTATGGTGGTGGTGAGTTGTTGAAGAATAATGTTATAGGTTGTGTTGAATAAAGATGAAGAGTGGTGATTGCAAAGCAGTAGAAGGTTTTTGTGATTGAAATTGAAAACAGGGTTGTTTGAGATGGTAATGGGTGTTATGGTTGTAGTGATTATTGTGAGAAGGGTGATGCAATTTGTAATGGAGAAAACAGGTTTTGTTGGTGGTAGAGGCGCCATTTTCTAGCTTGTTGCCTCATACCTTATATAGTCTAGGTCAAATATTTTTCTTTACAAGATAATATTATTGGGCCACACGAAAAAAAGATATGGGCTTTAATAATGGATGCAATTAACATAAAGTGTTTAATGAATAAAATTGAACAATGGCTCTAAGAAAAATATGGTCATATGAACAAAGAATAAATTTGAATAATGAACTGATTAATGAAATGGAATGTGTTTTTTATATGGATGATGTGAACAAACGGATAAAGTTTAGAAAATGAATATGGTTTTAAGTAAGAAAAAAAAAACCGGGTGAATGGATAGGAAATGGTGGAAATGAATAGATATGAATAATCGGCATATAAATATGATTATTGTAAATGGTAATTACAAATGGAACATGAAAATGAATGGGTATTTGAAATTGGTTATGACAATATTGAAATAAAAGTTTGGATTATTATTCGAAATGACTCAAATTTGGATAGAAAAATTGAATTGGATCAATGATGGATTTATAGATAAATGGAAAGTGATGTTGGATTGAATAAAAAGAAATGGATTTAAAAATGATATGGGATGTATAAAATCGGATAATGGATAGGAAATGAATATGAGAAAGAAAATTGGCTAGAAATATGGACAATGAATAAAACTCGAAATAAACTTTAATGGACTCCACCAACACCTTTCACTGATTGAGTTTGATCCAACATCCGCACTAGAACTTCTACTAACAATTCTGATAAAAACGTGAAGCAAAATGCCACCAAACAATTCTCTGAACTAATCAACCATCTGAATCCATGGCCAAATAAGTCTTGAATCACTTCAAATCTTTCACAATCAAATCACTTGGAAGATAAATCCACAAATGAACAACTAAACAAATAAAAATGGCCCAAAGCTCCTCGTGAACCACAACTTGACGACCTAGCGAATTCAACACACCACAACTTGACTTTGAATGCTCATTTCCTGAGAAATAGCCCAGATAACTTGCACTTGAAGAAATCCCCTCATAAATCGATGAAGAGGAAAATATCCTGATGATATGCCAGATGCATAGTGAACAGTCCTTGCAGATATGAAATCCTTGAAGATCACTAATTTAGGGAAATAAACCCTAATTTTGACAAGAGCATAAGAAGATGATGACATTGATTACTGCATAGCTAAGAACTTGTATTCTTCTGATGATCCACAAATAGGGACATGAAACCCTAATCCTCAGAAAATAACGATCCCATGTCTCAGGAGCCTATGCAAATGGTATGCAAAAATGCGTATGAATGCAAAACGAAAAGCTGACAAAGATAGAAAACCAGAGGGCAAATTTGGGGTGTCTACAGCTGCCCCTATTCAGACATGAGTTAGCTGTGCAGAATGTAAGCAACGGCTTATCAGGCAAACAAGTTAACTTGTGGTTGAATACCAAAGACAGTCCAAAATTTGCACTCACAGAATGAAGAAGAAAATGGATATAGATTGTAAAAGAAAATAAAGTATATTGTAAAGTGTGGGCGACGGAGGACGACCGTCGAGCAGAGGACGACTGCTGGGTACAGAGCAATGACGGGGACGACCGACATACTGGGGATACAAGAATTATGATGGGGACGGCCATCGAGATAAAGCTGCAAGATTCTCCGGGGATTAATGAAACATGACGGGGACGACCATCAAGTTCATAAAGTAAAGTAACCAACGATGGGGACGGCCATCGGGCTAAACTGAAAGGAAAAGGGACCACGACGGGGACGGCCATCGGGTTAAAGAATGAATGAAATAAACAGATGATGAGGTACGGTCATCAAAGGTGAAGGACGATCACCTAGCAGGGGACGACTGCTCTGTTGGGGTAAGATGAGGGACGGTCATCTAAGGTGGAGGACGACCACCTGGCAGGGTACGGCTGCCGAAAATATCGCGACATAGGACGAATGCCGGATAAAAGGTCAACGATGGGGACGACCATCGGATGAGCATGATGGAGGACGACCATCAAGAGGTGGAGGACGACCACCTAGCAGGGGACAGCTGCTCTCAAGGTTTGTCTTGACATAGGACGAATGCCAGATAACCAAAATCAACAATGGGGACGGCCATTGGATAAAATGATGGAGGACGACCATCAAAAGGTGGAGGACGACCACCTAGCAGGGGACGGCTGCTAAATACCACGACATAGGACGAATGTCGGGTAGAAAATCAACGATGGGGACGGCCATCAGATGAGCATGATGGAGGACGACCATCAAGAGGTGGAGGACGACCACCTAGCAGGGTACGACTGCTCTCAGGGCTTATCATGACACAGGACGAATGTCAGATAGAAAAGAAATTTTGCTTTGTTGGCGATCTACTGGGGAATAGTAAACACGGACGAGTGTTTATATCCAAGAAATAAAAGGTATAAGTGTTTTGACGTTGTGTATAGATTAAAGATGCGGGCGAGCATCCCTAAGACTATGATACGGACGAGTATCGGGTAGAAACAAATACTGACACGTGTTCAGAGATGATGATACAGACGAGTATCAACTGGCTAACAGAGAACACGGACGAGTGTTGAATCTGAAGGAACCCTGCTGGGGATAGTAGACACGGACGAGTGTCTACATTCAAGAAGACAAGAGTGTTTGACACAGTGTATGGATTAAAGATGCGGACGAGCATCCTCATGACTATGATACGGACGAGTATCAGGTAGAAACAAACGCTTGACGCATATTCTGAGATGATGGTACGGACGAGTACCAACGGGTTAACAAAGAACACGGACGAGTGTCGAATCTGTGGGGATTTAAGTAGTATATACAAAATACGGGCGAGTATCTGTATGAGTGAAAACAAGAGTAATAAGTATGAGTATGTATAGATGGGTATTTTAATCTGCTAGGGAGAGTGACACGGACGAGTGTCGAGAAGAGGAAAGTGTAGTATAAACAAGTATCTGATATATAAAGTGTTTAGGTAATTATGCTGGGGAAAGTGACACGGACGGGTGTCAAGTAAGTTGTATATACGAGTATCTGTGAGTGCAAAGAGGATGCTTTGGCTTTCTACTGGGGATATGACACGGACGGGTGCCACAAGGAGTATACATTGATGTTTGTGAATGCTAGGCAACTGTTTTAGCTTTAACTCTCCGCTGGGGAATTTGGGAAGCATTCTGTATACTGCTGACGGGTTGAAAGCTTTTAACTCTGATGGGAACGAAATGTTGGCAACCTGATGCTTGTTGGAGAGGTTTTCACTGGAGGAAAGACGACTCTGCGTGAGGTATACTTCGTTTAACTGCTTTGAACATCTGCTGAGGATCTGATCATCCTGCTCTGACTCCACTGGGGGAGAATTTCTTCTTGCTCTGCTGGGGAAATCCCTTGGAAATGAGAATCCCGATGACTCTATGGGGAAATATCATCTTTAGACTTGGCTAGGGAAGATGCTTGATCACACAATCCTGCTGAGGGGGGAATTCTGATAATTCTAACTTTGTGGGGGAAGCAAGGCCTTCAGCTTCCTGTTGGGAAAACTTCGCTGTGGAAAGATAAGTCCGCTTGGGGACGAGAACGATTCAATTAGCCTTGAAGTTCTGTTGGGGTTATCATCTGTTCTAACTCAGCTGGGGATGTCAACCTTCATGGTTGAGAAAAGATTTGGCAATGCTCTGCTGAGGAGAGACTTTGTTGGAGAATTAGAGATCGAAATAAGCCAAATTAAGCCCCATGTATAGCATGACAACTGTGCTGGGAAGATATGCCAATGAAAATTGGTTTTGACTGAATGCGAATAACCAACTCCTCATGAGGGAATCTTGTCGGCGGAAAGAAGATCTTTATGCTCGGGGAAGAAATAAACTTCCAATGCCCTGCTGGTAAAATAAATACCAGACATTCCCTGAGAATTAACACAGTGCCTCAAACTTCTGAGCTCAACAAAAGCATTACTGATCATCCTGAGTGAACTAACATTCCCTTAACTCCTCAATTATACCATACTGCATCATCCATAAAAAGATCGTCTTCAGAGGATTTTACAGAAGACTTGGCATCCAGAATTGCCCCAGTGTCTTCAAACTCTCGCAGAAATTCAACAAGTCTTGAGATAACTGCCCCAGATTACGTCTTGAAACGATTCTTGCCCCACATCAGAGCTAAAACAGAAACCATGCGGTATGAAAATGCAATGCAAATGATGCAAGATGCAGACACATGCTCAATGCCAAGGATATGAAACAAGGATGGTTGGGCGCTAGGGCCAGGTTGATAGATATATATATATTTTTGGTTGCCAAGCAATTGGACTTTTGAAGGTGAATTACCAGACGAGAACTGGTTTATTAAAGGTAGGCCAACAGACGAGAACTGATGGGCAAAGAACAAGTCATCAGACGAGAACTGACTCCTTGGGTTCATTGTCAAACGAGAATTGACTCTGAAAAAAGAATGACTACCAGAAGAGAACTGGCATTCAGCAGGTTAAATGAAAAGGTAACCAGACGAGAACTGGTTACAAGATTCGCCTACCAGACGAGAACTGGTATTTGAAGTTGGTTCGCCAGACGAGAACTGGACTTTTGGGTTTGTCTGCCAGACGAGGACTAGACTTTGAAAAAGGTTTGCCAGGCGAGAACTGGACTTTGAAAAGTTTTACCAGACGAGAACTAGACTCTGAAAAGTTTGCCAGACGAGAACTGGACTTTGGATTGGTTTGCCAGACGAGAACTGGACTTTGAAACGGTTTTCCAGACGAGAACTGGACTTGAACGGTCAAGAAGTTGGGGTTACGAGGCCCTGGATGTGAGATTGATGTTTGGGGGGAATGCCCAATGCAACTGTGATGCATATGCTCTATGCTCGAGCGAAGCGACATGAGTAACGTATGCAAATGATTTATGCAATGCTTATGAAAAACTAGAAAAACTCCCAAGGATAGGAAGAAAAGATCTTAGCGACAAGGCTTCTGGTTGAGAAGGGTAACAAGACGAGGGTGGGTAGCATGATTTCCCAATACTCATCTTGAACTTGGAAATTTATGACATAACTTGCTCTGCATAGCTAAAGTTTGCCCCAGTTGGGTGGGTCTCTGAACAGACTGTCGCTGATTATCCAATTTCTGGAATAGCAGACTTGGATGCTTTCTCGAGGAGAGTTGCACTTAGTGAGCTCTGGAATTATTCTGCCCCGGTATGAGCGTGGAAGCGACTTGACTCACTCTGACTGAGCATTGGAAGATTTCATCCTTGGACAACAGAAATTTCGGGTGGCCTGCCCCTGTTTGGCAGATTCAGCTCTGATCAACTGACTTTGAATGACGTTCCTCGATCAACTGATGCTTGGGAACTCTCTTTACCCTGACAGATTCCTTGGTCAACAAAACCACAGGATAACATGCCCCTGATTCATAGGCCTACACGATGCGCTTGATTCTGGTCATCATTGTTGAATAATCAAGTTTTCCTCTGATTGTCCTTTGTAGGAACTTCCCGGGTGTCACAAACTGACTTGCAATTAAAATTGTACATTCACAAATGGTAATTTTATTGCAGTGCACATGTAAGTTTTGAAAATTTATTTTATTTAAATGTTGTGACAGTGTGTGACGAATGGACGATTAGTCCAAACGTAGTGTTGAATTAGCAAACCTTTAGGAGTCAGTTTACGCAACCTTGTCGTAGTATGCTTTCAGAATTGAACCTGATTCAATTAGGACTTTCAAGGGTTATAACGTGGTCTGGTTCACGGTTTTAGAAAGGATTTATGGCTCAAAGTTTATATGTGCCCACCCATTCTCCTTGATGTTCTCCAGTCCTATATTCAGCTAATTTGGCCCTAAGCGCTCGCCTCTCGAAAGGGTTTTGTAATGGTTGAGGAACCAATGACGTTGACGGTTTAAGCACCAATGAGGTTTCTTGGAGTAACAGTCACCCTTTCTGACTTTGTGTCTGTAGTCACACGACTTTGTTCTAATGGAACTTTTTTTTTGATATATTTTTACTCCCTAATTTTTGCCTGGACTAGTTCTCTTTTTTTTTTTGAATTTTTCGATTTTGAAGTCCAGCGGGATGCCCTAACTTTTGCCTAAGTCATATGTTTTCACACATTTTTTTCGACTTAGCGGGCTTTATTTCTTTTTTTTTTCTTTTGATTTTTGTTGAACAAATCGTGTGACACTGGCTTGTCATGACTTGCTGAAAGGGTTGACTGCCTCATTCCTTTGTTGGTGAGGGATAACCATTGTGGTTTCACGTCCCTTGACCTCTTGAGGTGTAATGAATAAAGGTAATGGATCCTCGGATGCACACTCCTTTGGAAATTTGAACGCTCGGTCAAATTAACTGATAACTACCCTGCCCCGGGTTGAATGTGAGGGTTTTTTGTTCAGAAAAGAAACTCCTGCTTCAAGGCTCAAAGGGGTTGACGAGGGTCTATCTCCCTTATATCTCCGGTGTTTGGGAATTGAAGCAATGCCTATACATCGTCAGCAGGTTCTACCCTGAAAGCATACCTTGAACAATTATGGGTATTCAGTTGTCATCATCCTCCCTCAAACCTGCTAAACAACAGTGAAATAGATGGGAGGTAAATGGATGCAATTTTTTTTGTTTTTCGTTTTGATGCAAGGAAAGAAAAAATGAGCGAATGCGACATAATTGATTCAAAAATGCAAGATCACTACATTAACATTACCATTTAAAATAACAATGCTTAAAAGACAAGTAGCTGCTAACAGGAAAGAAACTACAATGCAAATGATAAAAGGATACAGTAATCATCAGCTCTGATGACATCTTCTTGTCTGGACCACCGAAATCAGGATACGCTCCTTCGAAGTCTTTGAACTTAATCAGGCGAGAGGTTGACGTTCACAACCAAGCCTCCTTCTGGAAAGGATATGTACCCCTTGTCGATCAATTGTTGTACTTTGGCTTGAAAAGCTTTGCAATCTTCAGTTGAATGCCCCATTGATCCACCATGATACCCGCACTGTTCATGAGGATTATACCCTGGAGGGTACGGCTCTGACAACGGCTTGAGAGGCTTAGGAAACACCATTGAGCTCTGAATTAGATGCGGCAAGAGTTCACTGTATGCCATGGGGACTGGATGAAGAGGAGCAATCCTTATTTCCAGATTGTTACGAGGCCTAGGCTGGCTCTGAAGTTGATTCTGAGGTCTTCGACCATGAGATTGCAGATTTGGACGAGGAGGAGCCCAGGGTTTATGACACGGTGCTCTGAGCATTGCCGAATGCCCGTAAGAGTAATCGGATTCAGGAAAAGATGATCTCTTAGAAGATGTTGTTCTAGAATATGCAACATTGGCCATGACTGCATTGGTATCATACCATTCTTCCTCTTGGGAGCTAACAACAGATTCACCTTCACTAGCCGGGATATTTGAAAAGTCCTGGATCTTTCCACTTTTGAGCAGGCTCTCAATGCGTACTCCAACTATCATCAAATCAGAGAAGCTTGTCATCCCAATGCTACTCATTCTTTCCAAGTATGGACCCTGCAAGGTGCCCACGAACAGGTCAATTAATTCTCTGTCTGAAAGTGGTGGTTGCACTTGGGCTGCCAATTCTCTCCATCGCTGTGCATATTCTCTGAAAGATTCACTACTCCTCTGGGATAGGCTCTGCAAGTGCGTGCAATTGGGCGCCACGTCCATATTGTACTGGTATTGCTTTACGAAAGCTCTGGATAAATCATTCCAAGATCGGATATGACTGCTTTCCAAATCCATGTACCAACTTAAAGATGCCCCACTTAAACTGTCCTGAAAACAGTGAATCATCAACTTATCATTGCAGGCATAAGAAGTCATTTTTCTACAGAACATCACCAAATGACGCTTCGGGCAACTGATACCATTGTATTTTTCAAACTTCGGAGTTTTGAAATCTGGAGGAATGACAAGACCAGGCACCAAACACAGGGTTAGAGCATCAAAACCGAAGGCATCAGGATCCGCTAAGGCTTTGAGTTGCTCATCCAACACACGAAATCTTTCAGCAAGATCAATAACTTGTGGATCCTTGGTTTTTGCACGAGGGATTGCCCCTTGGAAATCTGGCATAGGGAAGGCAAAACTCTGATAATCTGTAGAATCAGAAGAAGATGAAGGTCCACCTCAGACAGCAGATGGTTCAGGTACATTCTGATTCACGATCGGGGTCTGTGCAGGCTGAGCTTGAGCAAGATTGTTCACTTGTGGAAGATCTTCATCATGAGAAAGACCGTACAAAGGATTGGTCATCAAAGTGAAACCAGGTGGAAACTCAACATTCTGACGGTTGTTCTCTGACATAGCTACTGACGGCTTTCAAACTAACCCTTCTTAACTCTTGACACTGTTCAGTCTAGCTTCACACACTCTGTCGTCTTCCAACAGTTAACACTTGTTCAAACTGAGTACCGGGAAATCAACTGGCTGGTCATGGACAAAAGAGTAAGGATGAGCTCTCTGGAGGAGGAAAATGCAATGCAGATGCACATGCAAAATGCAATATGATGATGCCAAAGATGCAAAGACATGGGATCACAGCTAGAAACTGCCTGGAATCTGGGATACTGTCAAGAATCAAGTGTCTGTAACCACAAGATCTTTGTATAGTAACCCGAAATAGTAACTGAAAACCAGAGGTCAATAACTTCAGGATCATAGAGACCAGATCAAAACAATTGTCCTGGTAATGAGGGTATGTTGAGGTCAAAAGGGTTCCTGCAAACCTGTAAACAACCCAACCCCCTCACAGGTAGTGTTCTAAAACAAGGATCCTCAGACTTGGATCAGTTATGAGAAGTGTAAACACTTCCAACCCGGAGATACAGTGTTTACAATAACCATAAAAATCCTCCTCTAATTCTCCTCAGTTTCTGAAGGTCATAATAAAGGTCATCCAGACTTAGCAGGCTTCCCAGATAGCCCTAGCACTACAGGAAATCTGCAGCACAGAGTTCTCAAGAAGAAACCCATATCTGAACCGTGTTTCATATTCCCGCACCAGACCGAAATGGAATGGGAAAGAACATGAACCACTCTAGCCTAGGTGTCACTCAGGTCCCAGGTATAGGACCTTAACTCTCAGCAGAACACCCACCCACCAAAACAGAAACAACAGATCCAGCCAAATACAGTATGACAGTATGATGTATATAAAGCTATAAAGAAAGCAATAAAACAACTGTACATAAGGCAATAAACAAAATAAATATACAAACACAAATAACACATAACACCCCAGTAAACACAAATCAATCAAGCGCTAGGAGGAATCCACAAAAAGAACCAGAAGCCCTGGTCACAGTATAAGGGTCCCCAGCAGAGTCGCCAAGCTGTCGCTCCCAAAAGATGAGACTGGGCTCAAATGAGGTACAGACACGAGCGGTCGGCGAAAGGAGGGTGTGAGGACACACAGGAGTGAACTCACAGGGAATGAAAAGAGTCTCCAGCTAGGCATTTTTATCCCGGAGGAAAGGTAATGCTGCATAGACCTAGAAAGATATGATAAGACGGTTGCGAACCAGAGAGACTGAGAAAGGGGGTTGGTTACAACCTGGGAAGGTATTAGCACCCAGATTGTCCGTCGTACTCGACGGGATCCACACTTAGAAGATTTGTGTTTTAAAGGGGTAGTGTCAGTGCAATTCGTGTGCAAAAGAGCTGTAACAGGATGCAAGTGTCAGTGTAAAAAAGTATGAAGTGTGTAAATGTACAGTGTCAGTGTAAGGATAAGAGTGAAATGCTCATGACTATGAGGCTTAAAAGAATGAAGCTGGAAGGAGGGGGAATATACAGAGACTTTTGTTCGATAACTGTTAAGTTATGCCTACGTATCCTCTCGTGCAATGAGGAAGTCAGAACACCGTAGTTCGACCCAAAGAGACTGAAAGATGAATTGACTTGTGAACTGCTTGCTTGCCTATGCTCAAGTGTATGACCTGTCTGGCCCAGGTGCTAACTGTCTTGCATTAGACGGAAGAAGCAAGTTCTCGTTTGTGAATGAATGAGATGAGAAAAGAATCCCGGAGGAGACGATTATTGTTTGTTTTTGTGTTTTCAGTCTTTTATTGCTTTTGAAAGTTTGTCATAAGTTAATGAGTTTAAACCTAAACCAATGGATTTAGTAAACTCATCACATCATCCCTCTGATTAGGGGTAATGAGAATACCTTAAGTGTGAAGTCAGCTTCTCACACTTAATCACCTTTGATGCAGGATTAAGATCATTAACCTACTTGTGATTATTTAGATGTTTTTGTTGTTTTTGTTTAGTGTTGAGTAATGAAATTAAGCCATAATCAAAGATTAAACAGACTCATTACACCATCCTAATAGAAGGATAATAGATGAGAATGTTCAAACTGAGGAAAGCTCCTCAACTTAATCCATGATTAGGGATTAAACTCATGACAAAACAAAGCCTTTATTAAGTGGATTTTGGATAATGATATGATGATGAAGTGGTTTTTAGGGTTTGTAAGACAACTTGAGGGGGACTTGTCCATTAACACTAGGGTTAGTCCTTCTTAACCAATTAAGGAAGAATTAGAACCCTAATGCAAGGCCCAAGTTACAAGCTTGATGTCTTGATGATTATTAAGTGGATTGATTAAAGGATTTAAACACATTAAGGGTTCAACACTTAGGATTAAAGTTATACACTCCATCCTAATAGAAGGATGCAGGCATAAGCTTAATCACAAAGCCTTAAAGCCTTTAGGGTTTAGTCCCTGATTATGAGATGAGAAGAGAAGACTCAAAGAGACACAAAGGTGAAAGCTAAGTGGGGGACTAATCAATATTCACATGCTCGGATGGCCCTAAGTTAGTGTGGTTTACTATCCTAAAGGAGGAGAAGGAAGAAGAGAAAGATGAAAGGAGAAGCTCCATGGTGGCCTAGGCACACCTCAAGTTAAGAACGAATAGAAGAAGATGAGGAATAAGATAAGATGAATAAGAAATAAGATAAGAAGATGAGAATGCAAAAATGGAGATAAGATAAAGAGATGAAAGTGCGATATGGATATGAGATGAGCAATGCACAAACAGAGCCTACACCAGTAGGACTTCCAGATGCAACGACATGCAATAAGTATAATCGGGCCCCAGTGGTACCTAACGGAGAAGGTCCGTTGCCTCTTCAATACGCGCAAAATCTCAAAAAGAAATATTAAGTCCAAAGAGGATTCACAGTCAAACACAAGTGTCCATTATCGTGATGTCAAACAAAAGTCAAATGTGAGCTTCCAACATCCAGAATTAAAACAAAGAATTAGTCCGCGCAAAAACCAAAGGCTAAGTGCAAATAGCGTCCAGAGATATCATCAGTCCCAAAAATAGTTGATCACCAAGTTACATCTTCCATCATCGAACTCAAACGAAAGGTCTACAAGACATCAAGCACAAACTAGAACAATATTAAACAAAAATTATATTTACTTAAAACTAAAATCAGGAGAAATTAAATCTAAACCATATTAGAATTAATAATTAAAGTTTAACAAAGCTATATCAATAAAATTCTAAAAGATTAATAATAATAATAAATAAATAAAAGCTAAACCAAAAACTTTAACTAAAATTTAAATCAAGAACTAGAAATAAAAACAAAATAAATAAGAAAAAAAGAAGAGAGGGTGATTCGCTAATATTGTGGTGCTGATAGGGAAATCGGCACAGGCCCATGCTTGAGGCCCATCAGCTCTTATCAGCAATTCTTTCAGGGAGGGTGCAAAGTGAATTTGCGGTGCACATAGCAACCTTCAATGGGCTGAGCCCAACACTAACAACAACAGCAAGACCTTATAACAAAATTAAAAAAGAAAGATTAACATAGAATGAGAGAATAACGAGGGTTAAGAAGGAAAACAAAACAAAATACTCAAAATAAAATAAAATAAACAGGGAAACGATCAAGTCCATTTCCTCTCTCAACATCGTCATTTGTCGGCCTTTCCGAAACCCAACTGCGGCTGTGCTTCCTTCTAACACGCCTTCATTTCGATTGATCTGGTCCCATCTTTCCCTCAAATCGTCGGCGATTCCATTGATAATGATGATCTCGTGAAAACGGCGGTGGTGGTCTTGCTTGAATCGGCGTCGGAACCTTCGATTCCAGATGCGGTTACGTTTCAGATCCGTCTTCTTCTCTCTCGAACCAAAGGCGGTAAACCCTTTTCGCTTCAGATCATCCAGCCGGAAACTCGCCCTGTTCTCGTCGGTGAATCACAGTGTCTCAGCGTCATCAATCTTGCCAACGGAAGCTCTTCATTTTCTTCATCAAAATGGAGGTCATCACCGTAACCTCTTCTTTCCAGCACCGATCTCCGACCCTCTTCTTCAAATCGGAGTAGCGGCGTCTATGTCCTGAATCGTCGGCCATCTCACTTTGACGTCATGGTGAACGTCTCGCTCTTCGATCTCGTTTTGTTTAGCTTTTTGCTTGCTTCATTCTGAAATCTTTTCCAACTCTTCTACTCTCTGATTTTTGGTTTCGAATTTGTGTTCTGTGTTATTGTTGTTTGGTGTTCGATTGGAAAAAAAATGGAGGAAAGGGTGGATTCAGATTTGAGGTGTTTAGTGGAGGAAGGGGTTGCGGTTTGATTTATGCAGTGGTGATGAAGGCGTGGTAGAGATTATGAGTTTGTGATTGTTTTTGTGAAGTATTTGAGCTGAAGAGGTGAGTTTGGGTGTCACGGTTTAAGGTTTGTAGGGTGAAGGTTATGGAGTTGTTGATTAATGGTGGAGGAAAGTTCAGTATTTGGGTGTGTGCGATGGAGACGAGGAAATGGTTTGAAAAGTGATTGAAAAGGTTTTGTTGTTCTGTTGTATGTGAGAGAAGAAAGTTGTTGATGTTGGAGCTGGAGGTGTTGAGTTGAGGAAGGGATTTGGGGGTTGAGAAGAGGAAATGGTTTGGTGTGTTGCGGTTCGATGAAAAGTTGGGAAAGGTGAGGGTTGAAGGATTATGAAAGGTCTGTGATGTGTGTGAGGTGATGAAGGTGATGTTGGATGGCTTTTGCGGATTTTGGATTATGGTGGTGGTGAGTTGTTGAAGAATAATGTTATAGGTTGTGTTGAATAAAGATGAAGAGTGGTGATTGCAAAGCAGCAGAAGGTTTTTGTGATTGAAATTGAAAACAGGGTTGTTTGAGATGGTAATGGGTGTTATGGTTGTAGTGATTATTGTGAGAAGGGTGATGCAATTTGTAATGGAGAAAACAGGTTTTGTTGGTGGTAGAGGCGCCATTTTCTAGCTTGTTGCCTCATACCTTATATAGTCTAGGTCAAATATTTTTCTTTACAAGATAATCTTATTGGGCCACACGAAAAAAAGATATGGGCTTTAATAATGGATGCAATTAACATAAAGTGTTTAATGTATAAAATTGAACAATGGCTCTAAGAAAAATATGGTCATATGAAGGATTTTTTACTGCAATACCCTCTTTCTGAAAATATAAAACCAATATACCCCTCTTTGAATTTTTTTTTCCAAAGTACCCCAACTTTAAGGGATGCTCGGCCTCTTACATGGAGAGCATGGGTTGAAAAATTACTATGGGTCTGCTCGGCCAATGGGATGCCAAGCACCCAAATATTTTATTATTTTTTCGTTTTTCATAATTTTAAATGTTTTTAATTGTTTTTTTTATAATACTTTTAATAATAATAATTTTAATAATATATTTTATAAATAATAATTTTAATAATATATTTTAATAAAAAAAATTATTTATTCTATAACTACAAAGATTGATTAAAAAATATTTTGTATGGAATATGGATTAAAAAATATTATTGAATATATATTAAAAAATATTTATTATTGAATATTTATTAGTGAATATTTATTATTAAATATATATTAAATATTTATTATTAAAAATATTTATTTATCAATATTTTTTATTAAATATTGATAATTATGTGAATAAAAATAAAGTGCTCGGCCATTGAATACCCGAACAGTAAAAGTTGCTCGGTCATTGAATATCCGAGTTATCATGTAAAATTTTATTATAAATAGTCTGATACGTTTCACTAAAAATCATCACCACTGATTCTTTTGTCTTGCCCGTAGAATGCAACAGCCCAAACAGACATTTCTAAAAATACTAATTGACACTGGTGATGATTTTTAGTGAAACGTATCAGACTATTTATAATAAAATTTTACATGATAACTCGGATATTCAATGACCGAGCAATTTTTACTGTTCGGGTATTCAATGGCCGAGCACTTTATTTTTATTCACATAATTATCAATATTTAATAAAAAATATTGATAAATAAATATTTTTAATAATAAATATTTAATATATATTTAATAATAAATATTCACTAATAAATATTCAATAATAAATATTTTTTAATATATATTCAATAATATTTTTTAATCCATATTCCATACAAAATATTTTTTAATCAATCTTTGTAGTTATAGAATAAATAAATTTTTTTATTAAAATATATTATTAAAATTATTATTTATAAAATATATTATTAAAATTATTATTATTAAAAGTATTATAAAAAAAACAATTAAAAACATTTAAAATTATGAAAAACGAAAAAATAATAAAATATTTGGGTGCTTGGCATCCCATTGGCCGAGCAGACCCATAGTAATTTTTCAACCCATGCTCTCCATGCAAGAGGCCGAGCATCCCTTAAAGTTGGGGTACTTTGGAAAAAAAATTTCAAAGATGGGTATATTGGTTTTATATTTTCAGAAAGAGGGTATTGCAGTAAAAAATTCTCATATGAACAAAGAATAAATTTGAATAATGAACTGATTAATGAAATGGAATGTGTTTTTTATATGGATGATGTGAACAAACGGATAAAGTTTAGAAAATGAATATGGTTTTAAGTAAGAAAAAAAACCCGGGTGAATGGATAGGAAATGGTGGAAATGAATATGAATAATCGGCATATAAATATGATTATTGTAAATGGTAATTACAAATGGAACATGAAAATGAATGGGTATTTGAAATTGGTTATGACAATATTGAAATAAAAGTTTGGATTATTATTCGAAATGACTCAAATTTGGATAGAAAAATTGAATTGGATCAATGATGGATTTATAGATAAATGGAAAGTGATGTTGGATTGAATAAAAAGAAATGGATTTAAAAATGATATGGGATGTATAAAATCGGATAATGGATAGGAAATGAATATGAGAAAGAAAATTGGCTAGAAATATGGACAATGAATAAAACTCGAAATAAACTTTAATGGACTCCACCAACACCTTTCACTGATTGAGTTTGATCCAACATCCGCACTAGAACTTCTACTAACAATTCTGATAAAAACGTGAAGCAAAATGCCACCAAACAATTCTCTGAACTAATCAACCATCTGAATCCATGGCCAAATAAGTCTTGAATCACTTCAAATCTTTCACAATCAAATCACTTGGAAGATAAATCCACAAATGAACAACTAAACAAATAAAAATGGCCCAAAGCTCCTCGTGAACCACAACTTGACGACCTAGCGAATTCAACACACCACAACTTGACTTTGAATGCTCAATTCCTGAGAAATAGCCCAGATAACTTGCACTTGAAGAAATCCCCTCATAAATCGATGAAGAGGAAAATATCCTGATGATATGCCAGATGCATAGTGAACAGTCCTTGCAGATATGAAATCCTTGAAGATCACTAATTTAGGGAAATAAACCCTAATTTTGACAAGAGCATAAGAAGATGATGACATTGATTACTGCATAGCTAAGAACTTGTATTCTTCTGATGATCCACAAATAGGGACATGAAACCCTAATCCTCAGAAAATAACGATCCCATGTCTCAGGAGCCTATGCAAATGGTATGCAAAAATGCGTATGAATGCAAAACGAAAAGCTGACAAAGATAGAAAACCAGAGGGCAAATTTGGGGTGTCTACAACATGCATCAAGTCATGCATCTTGCCCAAGATGCCAGGGCTCATTTTATAATCGGGCCATCTTGTATTTTGTGTAAACGATCAATTAATGAATATCAGGACATCTTTTTGCAAATGAGTCTTTTTCTTTTCTGCTGACTGCTTTTCATTCTTTATTTTTTGTACAAAAATAAAATGGCAATGTTTTTCAAAATAATAACTTCATTTTTTCACTTTTTCTAAACAAGATAAAACTGATCACTAAAATGAACAAATCTAAACCCTTGCAGAGAGTGCCCTCCAGACTGCACCGACAACAACACCGCTATGACTTCGTATGACTTTGACAATCCGATTAATCAAGCCGATGAAGGGGTTGAAGAAGATTATGAGCTACCTGAAGAACTAGCCAGGTTGTTGAGACAAGAGGAGAAGGTTATCACTCCTCATCAGGAGGAAGTTGAGACGGTTAATCTTGGTACAGAAGAAGACTTGAAAGAAGTTAAAATCGGGGCCCGTCTGCAAGATTCAGTGAAAGAGAAACTTATTGACATGCTTCGGGAGTATGTGGATGTTTTTGCTTGGTCTTATTAAGATATGCCAGGAATGGATACCGACATTGTTATGCACAAGTTGCCTCTAAAGGAAAATTGTCCACCCGTAAAACAGAAGTTGCGCCGTACTCGCCCGAATATGGCAATGAAGATAAAAGAAGAGGTACAAAAATAGTGGGACGCCGGTTTCCTTGCTGTAACCAGTTACCCGCCGTGGGTCGCTAACATTGTACTTGTGCCTAAGAAGGATGGCAAGGTGAGGATGTGTGTGGATTACTGGGATCTGAAGAGAGCCAGCCCAAAAGATGACTTCCCATTACCTCACATTGATGTATTGGTCAACAATACGGCTCAGTTCTTGGTGTTCTCCTTCATGGATGGATTTTCAGGATATAATCAGATCAAGATGTCACCTGAAGACATGGAGAAGACAACTTTCATCACACCCTAGGGCACATTCTGTTATAAGGTAATGTCATTCGGACTAAAGAATGCTGGTGCCACTTATCAACGGGCTATGGTAACATTATTCCATGACATGATCCATAAAGAAATTGAATGTTATGTGGATGACATGATTGCCAAGTCCCTCACAGAAGAAGATCACCTGGTGAATCTGTTGAAGCTATTCAAGCGTCTGAGAAAGTACCAACTGAAGCTAAACCCCAACAAATGCACATTCAGGGTGCGATCCGGTAAGCTGCTGGATTTATTGTGAGTGAAAAGGGAATTAAAGTTGACCCTGACAAAGTTAAATCCATTCAAGAAATGCCTGCACCAAAGACTGAAAAAGAAGTTCGGGGGTTCTTGGGTAGATTGAACTACATTTCACGGTTCATATCTCACCTAACAACAACCTGTGAGCCTTTGTTCAAGCTGTTAAGAAAAGAACAAACGGTCAGGTGGAATGAAGATTGCCAAAGGGATTTTGACAAAATCAAGGAATACTTACATGAGCCTCCAATTCTTATGCCTCCAGTTGAAGGAAGACCTCTAATAATGTACTTGACAATATTAGAAGAGTCAATGGGGTGTGTGCTGGGCCAGCATGACGAGTCTGGTCGAAAAGAGTATGCAATATACTACCTAAGCAAAAAGTTTACCGACTGTGAACAACGTTATTCACTGCTCGAGAAAACTTGATGTGCTTTAACGTGGGCTGCTCGCCGACTAAGGCAGTATATGTTGACCCACACTACCTTATTGATCTCCAAGATGGATCCGGTCAAGTATATTTTTGAGAAGCCAGCTCTTACCGGACGGGTTGCAAGATGGCAAATGATTCTCACAGAGTATGACATTCAGTACACATTCCAAAAAGCTATCAAAGGAAGTGTATTGTCTGATTATCTTGCTGAGCAGCCCATTGATGATTACCAGCCTATGAGATTTGACTTCCCTGATGAAGACATCATGTTCATAAAAGAAAAAGATCATGAAGAGCCTATTCACACTGAAGGGCCTGGCCCAGAAGAAGAATGAACTATGATGTTTGATGGGGCTGTTAATATGAATGGTCGTGGTGTTGGTGCAGTACTCATTACATCTAAGGGAGTTCACATGCCTTTCTCGGCAAAACTCACCTTTAACAGCACTAACAACAAAGCTGAATATGAAGCTTGTATTATGGGTCTTGAGGAAGTCATTGACCTCAGGATCAAGACTTTGACTGTATTCGGAGATTCAGCTCTGGTAATTAATCAAACCATCGACAAATGGTATACTCACCAGGAGCATCTGATACCTTACCGGGACTATACAAGGAGGTTACTGACATTCTTCACAACAGTCAAGCTTGAGAATATCCCTCGAGATGAAAATCAGTTTGCAGATGCTCTGGCTACCATTTCATCCATGATCAAAGTTCAAGCTGCCAACTTTGTGCCTAGGATTTCAGTATCCAGACTTGATAGACCAACATATGTATTCTCAGCAGACCTTGCTAAAGATGATAAGCCTTGGTTCCACGACATCAAATGTTTCTTAGAGGATCAAACATACCCACCTGGGGCATCTTCCAATGATAAGAAGACATTAAGAAGGCTGGCTGGTAGTTTCTTCCTGAACGCTGATGGTTCCTTGTACAAAAGAAACTTTGATATGGTATTTCTCAGATGTGTTGATAAGACAGAAGCAGACTTATTGATGCACGAGGTGCACGAAGGGTCTTTTGGTACCCATGCTGGAGGGCATGCAATGGCTAAAAAGTTGTTAAGATCAGGCTATTACTGGATCACAATGGATGCAGACTGTTGTGCTTATGCCAAGAAATGCCATAAATGCCAGATTTATGCAGATAAAGTGCATGTGCCTCCGAATCCTCTGAATGTGATGTCTTCACCTTGGCCCTTTGCCATGTGGGGAATTGACATGATTGGAAAGATTGAGCCGACTGCTTCTAATGGCCACAGGTTCATCCTGGTAGCCATTGACTATTTTACCAAGTGGGTTGAAGCAGCTTCATATGCAAATGTCACCAGGCAAGTGGTAGCCCGATTCCTGAAGAGAGACATCATCTGTCGGTATGGAGTGCCCGAGCGAATCATTACTGATAATGGTTCCAACCTGAACAACAAAATGATGGCAGAACTGTGTCGGGACTTCAATATCCAACAACACAATTCTTCTCCTTACAGGCCAAAGATGAATGGCGTTGTTGAGGCAGCTAACAAGAATATCAAGAAGATTGTGCAGAAGATGGTGGTTACTTACAAAGAATGGCATGAAATGCTACCATTTGCCCTGCATGGGTACCGTACATCAATCAAAACGCCCACTAGGGCAACACCGTATCAACTCGTGTATGGTATGGAGGCAGTCCTACCTGTTGAAGTTGAATTACCCTCCTTGCGGGTACTAATGGATGTCAAACTGAATGAAGCAGAATGGGTCTGATCCCGGTGCGAACAACTGAGTCTGATCGAAGAGAAGAGGTTAGCTGCAATCTGTCATGGGCAGTTATACCAGAAAAGAATGAAGAAAGCCTTCGATCAGAAAGTCAGGCTTCGGGAATACCAAGTAGGAGATCTTGTGCTGAAAAGACTCCTCCCTCCTCATACAGACCACTGGGGAAAGTGGACTCCGAATTATGACGGTCCGTTCATAGTAAAGAAAGTTTTCTCTGGTGGAGCACTGATGCTCAGTACTATGGATGGTGAAGACTTCCTGACCCCTGTGAATTCAGATGCAGTTAAAAAATACTTCGCATAAAATGACCCGCTGGACATAAAAACAGAATGTAAAGTCCAGGAAAAAATAGGGCATCCCGGCGAGTCAAAAACAGAATAAAAGACTCGGGCAAAAATAAGGGAAAATAAATAAAAAATGTACACCCGCTGAGTTGAAAAGCCACATTGGACAGCTCAGGCAAAAATGGGTATCCTGGTGGACTGAAAACCTGAAAGGGCGATCCACACAAAATAAGGGAATAAGCGAACAACTGTGTTCTGAATTCGTCTGTATCACTTACAACATGGCAAGCTTCGAAGGGTTAAACCATCATTCAGAATCAGCTTTCTTCAGAAAGAAAGATGAGAAGAACGTCAATGTCATACGAGTCAGAGCAAAGGAACCTCACTAAAGCGTCATCAACATGGCCAGCACCCTTTTGTTTCTCAATTTGTAACAATCTCCTCATTTTAGGGGATTTGTTTCTTTGACTGTACTTGCCAATTCAGGGCACCCCAAATTAATAAAATCAGATTTTCAGTCACATTTCGTCTTGTACATTTTATTTTATTTTATTTGCAAAAATGTCTGATGTCCTTAATATAATGGTTGCATAAATATAGATGCGTCTTTTCTAAATTACATGCTTGCAGGAAATATATTTCTTACTCCTAGGAGTGTCTAAACTCCTATGATGGAATCCAGTAAGGGATACCTCGGGGAACTTGTACGTTTCTTTGTCATAACAGGATTGCAGGTATTCAAGGTGCAACGCGGGGCATGAAAGCTTCTCCCCAGCAGGATGCCAAATCAGTACTTCCTCAGCACTTTCTCCAGGACAACATCAGGAGGGGCTCATTTCCCCAGCCAAGTCCATTATCCTCAGCAGGGCCTCTACAAAATCACTAGGAAGGTCATTCAGTGATCGTTCTTCCCCAGCCAAGTGCAAAGACAGGGAACCATCTCCCCGTAGAGCTCCAGCCTCTATCCAGAAGAACAATGTCTGAAGATCTCACAACAAAGTGACGAAAGCTTCCACAGACCCCAGATGGGCTCCTTATCACCAAGGATAGGTCTATCAGTGACTTACTTCCCCAAGCAGAATAATATATCAGATCTACCAATGATCTCATGCCCAGCTGGGATTTTCCTTCAAGAAAGATCAATCAGTGATCTTCACGGCAACGGGATCCGGATCCCGGATCAGTACCTTTTGCATAATCATAGCATTCGCATCATATTTTCCCCCCAGAGCGTAGCATTCTATCTAATACGGAGCATTACGGCAAAAATCAAACATATTGCATAATCACAAGTCATGTTTTGGATCAAACACCTGTTTATACCAACATTCCATCAGCCATATATATATATATATACAAAGACCCACAGTCACAGCAAAATGCCAAAGCATCCCCTTTGCACTCACCAATACACATATATACTCTCTTTTTCCGACACCCGTCTGTATCGTATCTCTTCCCTGCAAATATAAACCACAAACAGACATATATACACTCCTTTGACACTCGTCTGCGGCACCCTTCCCCAGCATGGTTGTCTAGACACTAATTATAAACCAAACACTTGTTTATAATACACTTCTTCCGACACCCGTCCGTGTCATCTTATCCCCACAGATCTTCAGAATATCTCTTGCACTTATAAGTTCATGACTTATACACTTCCTTTTATGATACTCATCTATATCATGTTCTCCCCAGCAAGTTGAATACTCATCTGTGTCTCACTCATGCTTACTTTTTACTCATACAGATACTCGTCTGTATCTTGTATACACCACTTATCTTCCCCAAATTCGACACTCGTCCGTGTTCTTTGTTAACCAGTTGGTACTCGTCCGTACCATCATCTCTGAACATGCGTCAGCATTTGTTTCTACCGATACTCGTCCGTATCATAGTCTTAAGGATGCTCGTCCGCATCTTTAATCTATACACAGTGTCAAACACTTATACCGTTCCTTTCTTGAATGTAGACACCCGTCTGTGTCTACCATTCCCCTGAAGAGTCCCCGACTAATCCCCAGTAGAAAGTAAAATTACTTTTCTTCTATCTGACATTCGTCCTGTGTCATGATACTTTCGGCAGCCGTACCCTGCCAGGTGATCGTCCTTCATCTTTTGATGACCGTCCCTCATCATTCCTCCAGCGGAGTCTCCTTTATTGGAACCCTTTCCTATCCGACATGCATCCTATGTCGTGATATTTGAGCAGTTGTACCCTTCTAGGTGATCGTCATTCACCTCTTGATGATCTTCCTTCATCATTTTATCCGATGGCCGTCCCCGTCGTTGATCTTGTTATCTGACATTCGTCCTATGTCATGATGAACCCCGAGAGCAGCCGTACCCTGCTAGGTGATCATCCTTCACCTCTTGATGATCGTCCTCCGTCATGCTTATCCGATGGTCGTCCCCATCGTCGACCTTTTCTATCCGACATTCGTCCTTTGTCGTGATACTTTCGGCAACTGTACCCTGTCAGGTGATCGTCATTCACCAATAGATGATCGTCCCTCATCTTATCCCCAATAGAGCAGCCGTCCCCTGCTAGGTGATCGTCCTTCACCTTTGATTTCATTAACCCGGTGGCCGTACCCCATCGTTGCTTACCCTTCACTTCATAAACCTGATGGCCGTCCCCATCATGATACCTCCATCGCCCCAGCATGTCGGCCGTCCCCGTCATTGCTTTATCCCCAGCAGTCGTCCTCTGCTTGACGGTCGTCCTCCGTCCCCCGCACTTTATAATCATACTTTATTTTCTTTTACAATCTATATCCCTTTTCTTCTTCACAACCAGTGAGTGCAAATTTTTGACTGTCTTTGGTATTCAACCACAAGTTATCTTGTTTGCCTGTTAAGCCGTCGCTTACATCCTACACAGATAACTCATGTTTGAATAGGGGCAGCTGTAAACACCCCAAATTTTCCCTCACTAAGTTCACACCATGGCTTGTGATCTTTTCATTTGCATAAGTTCAATCATAGCATCTCACATTGCATTTTTTTACTTCACTGCATTGGTTCAAAGTCATCTGCATCTAGGGTTTGTGATCTGAGCAATCCATGAGTCATCTGAGCCACTCCAAAGGTCTTCAATCATCTCAAGAGGGTCCATGTATGTTCAAGCATCATATTATACCCTCCCAAGATCAAGGAAGTCAGAAAATCACAAGAACTGAGAAATGCATGGAAGCAGAGCCAAGCTTAACTGCACAGATGACCTAAAATTAGGGTTTTGGTTTCAGAGGTCATAACTCCAATTTTTTTGGTCATTCTTGTTTCTATGGGTCTCTATATATTATAAGGATCCTACACACCAATTTTCATGAAGAAATTCAATGGGAAAGGTATTTGATCAATAAATGACTTCTTGAGCAAGTCAGTGCAAAATCAGGGCATCTGAGGCCCCCAATCATCCAACCAAAGGGTATTCTCCATCATTTTGGGAGTATATGATCTTTATTTGATCTTAGAAGAAGTTAGAAGTTCACAAAATTTAATAATTTCAAGCCATTTACAAAGTTGCCATTTTGGGAAAGTGACTTGTAATGCAAACTTGCCATTTTGGGAAAGTTTTTCAACCTCCTCTTTTTGATTCAAAAATGCTTCAAATGAAATATTCTTGGTCATGAAAGTTGTAGATTGGATCATTCCCTTTTCAAAAAGTACAAGAACTTGATCTAATTCATCATAGAACTCAAGTTATGGCTTTGCAAAGTTGGGAAAAATCACTAAATTTCACTTATGTACCAAAGAGGGAAACTTGCAAAAACTCATGCCAAGCCAATTTGTGACCTCAAAGTGACTTCTAACCATTACACAAACATCATACATAACCTATAATTCAGAATTTCCCAAAGAATTCTCAAGTTTCATGCCTTGATCATCAAGTATTTCAAAAGGGGCCAAAACCTTCACAAATTGCAAAATGCCCCAAATCTTGACATCCACTTGTGCTAGCTACAAAATCTGAATTCCATGGACCTCCCTAAAGCTAGCTGCGCAAGACATGCCCTTGTCCTTGGCCTGCCATGAGCCCACAAAAGCTTCATCCAAGCATCCCAGAAGCAAGAGGGAGTCAAAAGAAGGAGAAAAGCACAAAGGAAAGGTCCAGAAAGTGCCATTTTCGAAAGCTCCATTTCAGGTAACATCAAGAACAAATTTTCCAGAAATGATTTTTTAAGTTCTTAGATTGTTCTCCATGCTTCACTGATCACACTACACCTTTTGGTTTTGAAAATGATTGAGTTTTAAGCATGTATGATGCTTCTGAATTTTCTGAACAATTTTCCGTTTTGCTTCGAATCTGTGTGTTCATGTGAAATAAATGTTGTTTGATGGCTGAATCTTGTTTAGAATAGGGTGGGGATCATTTCTGGAGAGTTTGGTGGTTTAATTTTACGATTTGAGTGAGTTAGCAAGAGAGGCTGGCCGGAGAAGATGACCGGAACACTGTTCCGGTCACCTGAGAGTGGTTAGGGTACAATTAGGGCTAATTGTGTGATTAGGCTGAGTTTAAATCTGAGCCCTTTGATCTGGACTTCCCGCGCGTGTTGAATGGTCAGGATTAGCTCATTAGCCCTAATCTCATTTAATTAGAATTAATCAAAATTAATTAAATTCAAAAAAATCAGTTTGAATGTGGACCATAGGATAAGGCGTCAGTCAATTCCCGCGTCCCCAGTTTAAATCCTGGCCTTAGGATCTGCATACTTCTCATTAAAATTGATTTTATTTCATTTTATCTTGCATTTCTTTGTTCATTTTATTTAAAATAGCAAAACACTTTCAAAAAATTTTATTTTTTGCATCATGACTTTAAATATTTTTCTTATTCTGAAAATAATTTTTATTTTATTTTTTGCATTAAAAATTATTTTTAAATCATTTAAATGTTTATTTTTAATTAGTTAATGGAAATTAATTAATTAAAAATACATTTAGGTATTTAAAAATCACAAAAAAAATTCAAAGAGCATTTTAAAACATTTAGAAACATTCACAGACTCACAAATAAAATTTCTTTTTGGTTTTGATCACACTTTGACAATTTTCATTTGAATTAGGGTTCTTTAATTTGAATATTTTTAACCCTAACTTCAAAAATTCATAACTTTTGATCCAAGTTGAGTTTGTAAATGGTTCTTTTTGCATTGTGTTATGCATACTTTCAAACTTCTAAAAACATTTTGTTTTCATTTTTATCTTGCATTTTCAATTTGTTTGGCATTTTTCCTTTAGGATCACCCTTAAAACCTTAGAAACTTAGAAAAATCATAAGTCCTTTAGGGTTTAGCTTCTAACCTTCCCCTTTGGGCAATGAACTTGTATAGGTTTAGGGTACCTTTGATCCCATTTTCAATTTTTTTCTCATGCTTTGCTTCTGATTTTGAATTTTGCATCTCATGTTGTACATAAACCTTAATCTTTGCCTTCATTTGCATTCATTCTTCATATGCTTGTATACATGAACTTGCCATGACTTTTTGTGCATCCACATGACATATAAGACATCTAAGGACACATTAGACTCATGCTTGATCATTTCATCATTCATTTGCCATGTTTTTGCTTTCATTTGATGTCATATGCATTCATGAACTTTCATGATTCTTACATGTCTCATTTGCATTTCCATCCTTTGTATGAACATTCAAATCACTTGACATGACTTTGAATCATCCCTTAGCATCATTTGCATCATGATTGTACTTCTGACTTTGGGCTTTCATCTTTGCATTCATTCCATTTTCATTTCTTTTTGTTAACTTTTCAGGTGGTAAGTGTTTGAGAAGTGAATTTGCCTTCACTTCTCATAATCTCTTCTCATCTCTCTTATGCATAATTGCTGCATTTTAAATGTGAATTAGAGTGAGCTTGCTCATTCATGCCCTTCCTCTCCTTATTTCTTCAATCAACTTATCTTCCTAAGTGAAGTAAGTTGTCCTGCTTCTTCTGCTTCTTCTCCTTTCATCTGCTTCTTCCTTGGTGGCTCTTCTTGAAGATCTTCTTGAAAGCCTCATAAACCCTAGGAACACCCAAGCATGATCACATTTAGGGTTTGATTAGTCCCCCATTAGTTTTACCTTTGTGTCATCTTTTGAGTCTTCTCTTCTCATCTCATACTCATGGACTAAACCTTCAAGGTTTTAAGGCTTTGTGATTAAGCTTATGCCGGAATCCTTCTATTAGGATGGAGTTTATAACTTTAATCCTAAGTGTTAAACCCTTAATGTGTTTAAATATCTTAACCAATCAATCTAATAATCACTAACACAATAAGCTTGTAACTTGGGCCTTGCATTAGGGTTTTAATTCTTCCTTAATTGGTTAAGAAGGACTAACCCTAATGTTAATGGACAAGTCACCCTCAAGTTGTCTTACAAATCATAAAATTCACTTCTTAATCTTACCACTAACTAAAATCCACTCTAATAAAGGTTTTGTTTTGTCATGAGGTTAATCCCTAATCATGGATTAAGCTGAGGAGCCTTTCTCAGTTTAAATGTTCCCATCTATTATCCTTTTATTAGGATGGTGTAATGGGTCCATTAAATCCTTGATTATGGCTTAAACTCATTACTTAACACTAAACAAAAATACCAAAAACATTTAAATAAATATAAGTAGGTTAATGATCTTAATCCTACATCATGGTGACTAAGTGTGGGGTGCTTACTTCACACTTAAGGTATTCTCATTACCCCTAATCAGAGGGAAGATGTGATGAGTTTACTTACCCTTGGTTTAGGCTTAAGCTCATTTTCTTATGACAAACTCCAAAAGCAATAAAAGATTGAAAATACCAAAAACAAACAATGATCGTCTCCTCCGGGATTCTTTTCTCACCTCACTCACTCATAAACGAGAACTCGCTTCTTCCGTCTAATGCAAGACAGTTAGCACCTAAGCCAGACAGGTCATACACTTGAGCATAGACAAGCAAGCAGTTCATCAGTCAATTTTTTTCCAGTCTCTCTGAGTCGAACTACGGTGTTCTGACTTCCTCATTGCACGAGAGGATACGTAGGCATAACTTAACAGTTATCGAACAAAAGTCTTTGTTCATTCCCCTTCTTCCAGCTTTATTCTTTAAGCCTCATTGTCTTGAGCTTTGCACTCTTTCCTTACACTGACACTCTTTTATTCCACTTCACATTTCCTTTGCACTGACACTTGCATTCTTTTCCAGTTTTTGCACACAGAATAACACTGACACTACCCCTTTAAAAACACAAACTTTCAAGCATGGATCTCGTCGAGTACGGAGGACAATCTGGGTGCTAATACCTTCCCAGGTTGTAACCAACCCCCTTTCTCAGTTTCTCTGGTTCGCGACTGTCTTATCCATCTTTTCTTAGGTTTATGCAGCATTACCCTTCCTTCGGGATAAAAATGCCTAGCTGGCGACTCTTTTCAGTTCACCCTTGTGTTCTCTCCTTCGCCGACCGTTCGCGTCTGTACCCCTTCTGGCCCGGTGTCATTTTGGTGGGAGCGACAGCAACCCGTGAAGGTATTCCATTATCAAAACAAATAGCAGGGGGTACAAGGGATCACCTTGTCTTAGGCCCCTCTTAGAAACCAAAATTTTGGAAATACCACCAATGATTTGAAACATATAAGACACTGAATTCACTGTGAACATGATCCAATCTATGAATTTATGAGTGAAATTTAGCTCCTTCAAAATGGTTTCAATGGAGCACCACTCAACAGTATCATAAGCTTTTTGCAAATCCATTTGTAACATACACTTGAGAGCTCCATTCTTGGCACTATACCCCTTGATCTGCTCATAATCTAGAAGAATGTGGTCATGAATTCTCTTGCCGTGTATGAAAGTTTTTTGACTGTAGTGGACAATAAATGTGATAACTTTGCCAAGTCTTATGGTTAGGATTCTAGAGACAATCTTGTATATGACAGTACAACAAGATATGGGTCTAAAATCCTTCACCTTTGCAGCTTCAGGGATCTTTAGAATCAAAGTTATCAGGGTACATCAAGTGGCTCTATACATCTTACCGTTATCAAAAAATTCTTTGACAACTCTAATAACATCATTTTTAATGATACTCCTGGTGGCTTTATAGAATTTACTGTTGAAACCATCAATGACAGGATCAAAATTATCTCTAATCCCTTTCAAACTAGCAAAAATATCTTCCTCATAAACAGGAGCCAAGAAGGTATTTTTTATCATTATCTAGTTGAGGCCCCTTCCTCATAGCAGATAAGTCCACACTAATCATGTTATCAGAAATAGTGCCTACCAGGATCTTGTAGTACTGCAGGATTTCATCTTCAATCTCTATAGAATTATGCAACACATTACCAGCAACATTGGTAAGAGAGATCAGGTTGTTATTTTTATGTCTATCTTTGAGAGTGGCTTGGAAATGGGCATTATTCCCATCCCTAAGTCTAAGCCATTCTACTTTTTATCTCTATCTAAGCATACTTTCTTCCAAACTACTCAATCTCAGAACTTCAGCAGAGGACTCCTTTACCTTATCAATGTTTTACACATTAAACTTGTCTTGTATTAGTAACTCCTGGGCTGAGCTGAGGTCCATTATAGCCTGGTTTAACTGATTGGTGAGACCATAATAAGTTCTGCTGAGATTCCTTATCACTGGTTGTAACCTTAAAAGTTTCTTCCATAAAATGTAAGCGGATCTTCCTACCATAGGTTCATTCCAACTAGTTTTCACATCATCCATGAAACCTATGGCTTATGTCACCATATTTTGGAATTTGAAGGGAGTTCTAATGGACCTTACCCTTGTGCTGTTTTGGAGGAGTAACACTACATGATCAGAAATGCTATAATTTTTTTAGTGAAGGGTGTGCTCCATATACTTTTGCTGCCACTCAAGGTTACCAAGCAACCTGTCAATCCTGGAGTAGATCATACGATCCCTCTGATTGTTATTCTAGGTGAAGTGATCCCCACTAGTTTCTTTTTCCATCAAACCTGTATTCTCCATCATCTCCACAAGATCTTTAAATTCATTATCAGTGACAAGATTTCCTCCAATTCTGTCCCCTACTCTCAGGACATTATTAAAATCTCTAAGCAGGAACCAGGGACCATTAATGTTAGCTCTCAGATTGACAATATCAGTCCACAACTTCCTCCTGTTTTCCAGTAAATTTGAAGCATATATAGTTGTGATCCAAGAAAGAAAATTACCACTTAAATCATTTACTTTGCAGTGAATATATTGATCACTAGAACAAATCATAATGACTTTGATTCTAGAATCATTCCACAATATCCATATTCTACCATTATTATGTCTGTCATAGTTGTCTATAAATTTCCACTTCTTGTCAAACTTCTTTCTAATGATATGAGCCTTAGGGCCTCTTATTATGGTTTCAATAAGGAAAACTATCTCAAGATCCATTTTCTTGAGGTGGGAAAGAACCTCATGGCACTTACCTGCATTATTCATCCCCCTCGCATTCCATGAAATAATCATGTAACCTCTTCACGAGTCCTTGATCCCTCTCCAAGTCTCAAGGCCTAAAAACCATTGCTACATGTAACTACCACCTGATTGGGACTGAGTACATCTTTTCCTTTGTTTTTGTTATTGTTGCCCACATTCTCCCATTTTTCCTCTCTATCTACCTCATCTTCTGTAGTTGCAGCACTACCTATGATCACCCTTTCTTCACGTCTCACAGTGTCAAAAGGTTGTTTCCTCTCCCCATCAATAGGTTTTGGTTGCTAAACATTCTTCCCTTTAGCCTTACATTGATGCCTAACTTTTTGACTAGATTCACAAAATGGAGGTTTCCATTCATATTCCATAGGTTGTTGTCTTTTGTTTCCTTCAATATCTTTAATCATTATGAAATCCCTTTGTTTTTGTGTAATGTCCATTTCAACTAGGATTCGAGCATATGAGACTCTTAGCCTATTAGTAGTGCATTCATCAGTCATCATAGGTACACCTAAAATGCTCCCTATTTTACCTAGGCTCTTAGTTCCCCAAATATGAAGGGGCATATTGGGGAGTTTAACCCAAACGGGCAGAGTCCTGAGCATGTCTTTTTTGAAATCAAAAGATGGAGTCCAATCCTTCAAAACCATTTGTGTATTATGTATGGTGTAGGGTCCCTTCAATACAACCATTTCTTTCTCTCTATTAGAATTGAATCTCATGAGAAAATAACCTTGCTCATGGTAATACAGTTCAGGTAACTTGACAAAATTCCATGTTTTTATCATGTAGTTTCTAACCGCATTCATGCTTAGGTCTTTACCTATTACAAACATAATCAAAGCAGAGTCCCAAAATTGTACCTTTGATTCAATGTCTTCCTCTTCAATTGTAACCTCAAAACCCCCTTCTTTAAACACCCCAAATTTTCCCTCACCCATTTCACCATGGCTTGTGATCATTCTCATATGCATAAGCACAATCATATCATCCCACATCTCATTTTTGATTCACTGCATAGTTTATAAGTCATTTGCACCTAGGGTTTGTGATCTGAGCAATCTCAGGGCTTCTTGAGCCACTCCAAAGGCAACCAATCACTTCAAAGGGATCCATATGTGTTCAAGCATCATAGTACACCCTCTCAAAGTCAAAAATGCAAAAGAATCACAAGAACTAGGGTTTGAGTGGATGCAGAGCCAGGATTGACTGCACAGTTGACCTAAAATTAGGGTTTTGGTTTCAGGGGCCATAACCCCAAATTTTTTGGTCATTCTTGTTTCCATTGGTCTCTATATGGTATAGGGAGTATGCATATCAAGTTTCATGAAGAAATTCCTTGGGGAAGTCATCTGATCAAGAGTTGACTTTCTGGACAAGTCAGTGCAAAATCAGGGCATCTGAGGCCCCCAATGACCCAACCAATGGGTGATCTTCATCATTTTGAGTGTATATGGTCTTTATTTGATCATGGAAGAAGATTGAAGTTCACAAAAATCAAGAATTTAGGGTTTTTGCAAATGTTGACGTTTTGGGCATAGTTGACTTTTCAAGAATGCTTCATTTTAGGTCATTTTTCAAGCTTTGATTATTGATCCAAAAATGCTTCAAATGGAAAAACTTTGGTCATGAAAGTTGTAGATCTCATCTTTCCCTTTTCAAAAAGTACAAGAACATGATCAAACTCTTCTTGGATCAAAAGTTATGGTGTGACAAAGTTGGCTAAAATCATTGATTTTCAAGGCATGCCTCAAATGAGAATTTTGCAAAATCATGGACCAAGGCCAATTGCAACCTCTAATTCATTTCAAACCAGTATGCAAACATCCTCTAAGTCATGAAAATCAGAATTGAGCCAAAATCACATGTTCATGGTTCATGTAACAAGGTTTTCTTTCATGAAGTACAAAAAGGCAACAACTTGCAAAACACTCATGACACTTCCCTCAACTTGCTGCCTTGGCCTTTGAACCTTGCTAGCTCTCTCACCACACCATGCTGCGCCAGCCCTAGCCTTTGTACCAAGCTAGTATCAAGCTCATGCCTCTCTTACAAGAAATTTGACTTTTGGCAAAAGCAAACATCCCAATCACCACAGGCCATGTCACATCCTCTGGCCACTTGCATTTGTTTATTGTATCCTTTGGCAAGCCATAACACAAGGCAGGCAAGGCTGAAACACACACAACAACACATTCACAAAAAAGACACCACATTGCCTAAGCTTTCGAATCCGCCTCCACAGCTTGCAAACACAAAAACCATTTTCACCATTCAACTCACCATGCATCATTGAGTAGAAACCAGCAAGAACACAAGCCTGAATCAACCAGAACACCCCATAGCCATTTCTCACCTCAAGTTGCAGTTCCATTCGAATCTCCTTACCTAGCTCACAAACATCCAAACAAACCTTGCAGACCTTCTCCATACATCCTCTGGACCACAAACCACCATTCACCAGGGCCTGAAACTACCAGAATCACCATAGCCATTTCTGACTGAGCTTGAAGCAGGAGCTTTCGAAACTCACTATCCAGCCAACATAAACTCTTCTTGAGCATTCAAACATCATCTGGGGATCAAGTGGAGTGGATTGCACAAGGAGAAGTGGCCAGAAAGTCACCAAAGTGAAAGCTTCAAATCTCAGGTGGCTTGAAATTTATTTTTCCAGAAATCACTTTGCATGTTATAAACTTGTTCCTTGTGCTTCACTGATCATCCTGATGTCATTGGTTTCGAAAATGGCTTTGAAATGAGCATTTAATTTCTCTCTGAAACCTGCGTGCCCTAGTTTTCATTTTCTTCGATTCAGCTTATTTAGGAAGAAGAAATTTGTTTTGAGAGAGGGGTTTAATTCGTGAGTGTGTAAGGAACATTTCCCTTTTTTTAGTTTTCATTTTTGATACGATTTGAGGAGGTTTGGAGATTTCCAGGTGAGTTGCTGGCCGGAGAAGACGACCGGAAGTCTTCTCCGGCCGCCTGAGTGATTAGCCCTAATCTCAGGTCATTAATGCCAGTTTGAATGAGGAGCGTTGGATGCGTTGAAATGTTTGACTTGCCGCGCGTGTAAACGGTCCAGATTTGTCATTAAGCCCTAATCTTCATTATTCATTTAATTAATTGGGTTTAAGCCAGTTTAAACGTGGGCCACAGGATCTGGCGCGTAGTCAATGACCCCCAGCCCAGTTTGTATCTCATCCGTCCATTCCTTTGACTTTCATTTTTATTTATTTTTATTCCCTTTTATTTTCAATTAACTTGCACAATTATTTTAAAATAGCAAAAAATTCCTAAAAATTATGAAACTTTTTCCTTAGAGTTTTATTAATTTTCATGACACAAAAATATTTTTATTTTATTTTTTATCATTAAAAAAGTATTTTTAAGTATTTAAAAGATTATTTTTAATTGATTAATGGGAATTAATTAATTAAAAATACTTTTAGGTATTTAAAAATTACAAAAAAATTCATGAAATGTTCTAAGACATTTAGAAACATTGTCCAACCTTCAAACCAAATTTCTTTTTTGATCTTGATGCATTTTAAGAATTTTTCATTGAATTAAATCATTTTTTATGCATTATTTTGATCATGGGTTCAAAAATTCATTTCTGCCTATCTAGGAAGAGTTGGACATTGGTTCTTCTTGCATTGTTTTATGTTTAGCATGTAGTTTCTAGGATAAAATGGCCATGATTTGATCTTGCATTTTCCAATTGTTTGGCATTTCTTTTGTTAAGAACCCTAAAAAACCCTAATAACTTAGAAAATTCATATCTTGAGATTGGTTAAGAGTTGAGAGCTCCCCTTTGGACTTTGATTTAGTATAGGTTTAGGGTTTCTTTGGGTGGCATTTTCCATTTTTATCTTAGGGTTTGCTTCTGTTTTGGGTTTTTGTTTGATGCATTGTCCATAAACCCTAATTTGGGCTTTCATATGCATCCCTCTTGCATTCTCTTGCATAACATGACTTGTCTTTGCATTTTATGCATGCTTGTATTCCATTTGACATCTTAAGACATGTAGGAAGCATGTTTGATCATTGCATCACATATTTGCCATGTCATTTACCTTGTGTGCTTCATAACTTTTCATGTTCATTCATGCTCCTTAACTTGCATCATCTGCATCCATGATCTTGTATGAACATTCCCATGTGCTGCCTCATGTTTATATCATCTCATAGCATCATTATCATAATCAACATGCTTCTGGTTTTGTTTTGCTTCATACCATTTCATCCCATCTAGCATTGCATTGCATTTCTTCCTAACATTTCAGGTGGTAAGTAACTTGAGAAGTGAATTTACCTTCACTTCTCATAACTTTTCTTCTCATCTCTCTTGCATCCATTGCTGCATTTCTATATGTGTTTGAGTTTGAGCTTGCTCATTCTTTCTCCTCCCACTCTCTTTCTTCAAGTGACTTGACTTCTTGAATGAAGCAAGTTGCTTTGCTTCTCTTGATCTTGTTCATCTGCTTCCTGGTGGCTCCTTTGAAGATTGCTCTTGAAAACTTCACAAACCTTAGGAACAACCAAGCATGACAATGATTAGGGTTTTGATTAGTCTCCCCTCTTAGTTTTACCTTTGTGTCTCTTTGAGTCTTCTCTTCTCATCTCATAATCAGGGACTAAACCCTAAAGGCTTTAAGGCTTTGTGATTAAGCTTATGCCTGCATCCTTCTCTTAGGATGGAGTGTATAACTTTAATCCTAAGTGTTAAACCCTTAATGTGTTTAAATCTCTTAATTAATTCACTTAATAATCACCAAGACATCACACTTGTAACTTGGGCCTTGCATTAGGGTTCTAATTCTTCCTTGATTGGTTAAGAAGGACTAACCCTAGTGTTAATGGACAAGTCCCCCTCAAGTTGTCTTACAAACCATAAAAAACACTTCATCATCTTATCATTAACTAAAATCCACTTAATCAAAGGCTTGTTTTGTCATGAGTTTAATCCCTAATCATGGATTAAGTTGAGGAGCTTTCCTCAGCTTAAACATTCTCATCTATTATCCTTCTATTAGGATGGTGTAATGGGTCTGTTTAATCCTTGATTATGGCTTAACCTCATTACTTAACACTAAACAAAAAACCACAAAAACATCTAAATAATCACAAGTAGGTTAATGATCTTAATCCTACACCAAGGTGATTAAGTGTGAGAATCTGACTTCACACTTAAGGTATTCTCATTACCCCTAATCAGAGGGAAGATGTGATGAGTTCACTAAATCCATTGGTTTAGACTTAAGCTCATTAACTTATGACAAAAATCCAAAAAAGCAATAAAAGACTGAAAACACAAAAACAGACAATAATCGTCTCCTTCGGGATTCTTTTCTCATCACCTTCACTCACAAACGAGAACTTGCTTCTTCCGTCTAATGCAAGACAGTTTGCATCTGTGCCAGACAGATCATACACTTGAGCATTGACAAGCAAGCAGTTCACAAGTCAATTCATCTTTCAGTCTCTTTGGGTCGAACTACGGTGTTCTGACTTCCTCATTGCACGAGAGGATACGTAGGCATAACTTAACAGTTATCGAGCAAAAGTCTCTGTATATTCCCCCTCTTTCTAGCCTTATTCTTTTAAGCCTCATGATCTTGAGCATTCCATTCATTTCTTACACTGACACTTCATTTATACACTTCACTCTCTTTTACACTGACACCTGTACATCCTTTTCCAGCTCTTTTATGCACAAATTGCACTGACACTACCCCTTTTATAGCACAAATCTTTTAAGCGTGGATCCCGTCGAGTACGACGGACAATCTGGGTGCTAATACCTTCCCAGGTTGTAACCAACCCCCTTTCTCAGTCTCTCTGGTTCGCAAACCGTCTTATCCGTGTCTTTCCAGGTCTATGCAGCATTACCTTTCCTCCGGGATAAAAATGCCTAGCTGGCGACTCTATTCATCTCCAGTGAGTTCACGGCTGTATGTTCTCACTGTTCCCTCTCGCCGACCGTTCGCGTCTGTACCTTCATCTGATCCAGTTTCATTTGTCGGGAGCGACAGCTTGGCGACTCTGCTGGGGAGATGGTCCCCTTATATTGCAACCAGGGCTTCTGGTTCTTTTTGTGGGTTCCTCCTAGCGTTTGATTGATTTGTGTTTACTGGGGTGTTAGGTGCTTATTTGTGCTTGTATTTACTTTGCCTTATGTACAGTTTGCTTTACTACTTTCTTTATTGCACTTTGTATATATCATACTGTCATGCTGCTGGCTGGATCTGGTTTTTCTTTGGTGGGTGGGTATTTCATTGAGAGTTAAGGTCCTACACCTGGGACCTGAGTGACACCTAGGCTAGAGTGAATCATATTCTTTCCCATTCCATTTCGGTCTGGTGCGGTAATATGAAACACGGTTCAGATATGGGTTTCTTCTTGAGAACTCTGTGTTGCAGATTTCCTGCAATGCTAGGGCTATCTGGGAAGCCTGCTAAGTCTGGATGACCTTTTAGTATTGACCTTCAGAAACCGAGGTGAATTAGAGGAGGAACTTTTATGGTTATTGTAAACACTATACCTCCGGGTTGGAAGTGTTTACACTTCTCATAACTGATCCAAGTCTGAGGATCCTTGTTCTAGAACATCACCTGTGAGGGGGTTGGGATGTTTACATGTTTGCAGGTACCTTGACCTCAGAATACCCTGTTACTTTGATTTTGTTAAGAGTACTCCATGTTGGACAGTTCTTGTGATTCTAAACCCTGGACTTGTGGCTCTTTATTTGAGTCCCCCACCTTGGTTACTGGATTTATAGACCCCAACTGGAATTCTTGAACACATTTGGACCTATATCAGAGTTTTGATCAGATCCAGCTCAGTCACAGACCCTTGCATTTCATTTGCATACATACTCATTGCATCATGTTGACATTTGCTTATTTGTGTTTCAGGGTATCCATACTTTATTTTTGGCCAGTTTTGACCCCATCTTCAGTATTGGCCCATCTTCACCAGCACCTGTTTCAGTTATCAGTTGTCTGCTTCAGCTATCACCAGCACCAGCCAACCAGTGGCTCATCACTTCAGCATTATCATCAGCACCTGTCTCTACTCAGTCTTCAACATCATGGCTCCCAAAAAGAGCAATGTTACCTATCACTTCTTCCAGCCAGAGCTGTCAGACATCAGGAGGATTCAGACCCTGATCACTCCAGGTCACATACCTTTGTTCAGGGAGAGTTATGGAGATATACTGGACATGGTTATGGATCTGGACCCTTCACAGAGGAGCCTCATCCACACCTGCATTCAGTTTTATGATCCTCCACTGAGATGTTTTACTTTTCAAGACTTTCAGTTGGGCCCCTTATTGGAAGAGTACTCCTCATTAGTTGGTATGCCTATCAGGAGAAAAATTCCTTTCAACCTAGAGATGGTCTTTCCTGCTAACGGAGAAGTAGCAAAGGCTTTGCACCTGGAACCTGTCCTGATTGAGCAGCATATGACCTCTAAAGCTGGGATCCCTGGCTTTCATCTGGACTTCTTAATTTCTCAAGATACCCTGAAAGCTTCTCTAGGAGAGTGGAAAGCTGTTTGTGCTTTACTGGCCTTGAGTATATATGGGATTGTATTGTTTGCGGATGAGCCTCGATTCATTAGCAAGAATGCAATCCATCTGTTCATCCTGAAGAACCCAGTGCCAACTTTATTGGGGGATCTTTATTATTCAGTGCATCAGAGGAATGAAAAGCAGAGGGGGAGGTTAGTGAGGTTTTGTGCTCCATTGTTTCACACTTGGCTTCTCAGGCATCTACCCAGGACAGATGCATTTTTAAACCCTCATCAACAGAGTAACTGGGCCAAGAGACTCACTGTTCTAACTTCAGCAGATATCAGATGGTGCACTCAAAGCACCAAGGGCAGGGATATCATCACCAGCTGTGGGCATTTTCCTAATGTGCCTTTAATAGGAGTTAAGGGAAGTATCAATTACAACCCTCTGCTGTTCAGGAGGCAATTGGGCTATGCACTGGTCCACACTCCGAGGGCACAGGACTTGGTGGAGACCCTTTATTGTGAGAACAAGATTAGTTTGGCTGTTGTTAGGCAGGCTGCCTGGGCCTGGGATAATGTTCAAACCAAGGGAGTCACCATTCTAGGGAAGTGTAATAATGTGGCATCAGCACAATATTATGAATGGTCCCGTGCCAGGGCCCAATTCTCTGGAATGCCCTTTACCATAGAAGACATGCCTGATTCATCTTCAGCACCACCCCCTGCCACCATCAGTTTGGAGGAGTTTGAGAGCTTGAAGGAAAGAAATGAGAAGCTAACCCAGGCTTTGCAGAAGACCCTCCGGGAAAGGAGTGAAGGTATGAGGGAGATTGAGAGATTGGAGAAGTTGAGGGTGGAGCATTTGACTAAGATTGAAAAGTCTGGGGATTATATCAAAAAGTCTAAAGCTGGTGAACAAATTCTGAAGAATGCTTGCAAAGAAGCCCAGTTCCAGAGAGCAAGGACGGACTTGTATCTGAAGGAGAGCCAAGCTCGGTGGGTCAGGATCACCGAGGCTCGTACTTTGGAAGACAAGAGAGTTCAAGACAAGATGGAGCAACTTGAAGCTAATGCAAAAGAACAACAAGAAGCCCTGGCAGCAGCCCAGAGGGAGATATCAGAGCTAAAGATCAAAGCAGGGGTGAAGAGGTCCAAGGACCAAACTCAGCACAAGAAGCTATCAGCAGCTGTTACGACCCGGAATCTCCTCATCAGGAATCTCACGGAGCGTCCGGCTGATCCTGTAACCGAAGCACTTCTCAAGGAAGTTCGTGAGGATGAGTTTGGTCTTGGTGTTTGACCATTTGTTTGTTGTTGCTTTCTTTCCATGTACTTTTTTATTTCCTTGTACTGTATTTTGACCCCTTAGAGGGCTTGTGTTGTAAAATGAACAAGCTGTATTATTTCACCTTCTGTAATATATTTGTGTTAATTTGTTCCATCCAAGTTTACTTTGGAAGCAACATCAACAGCATCTTCCAGGGTCTGGAAGGGTCAAAACTGAAGGCCAAACCGGATACCTTGAGAACAAATAAGCATAACTGCATTGCATGCTAACCCTTTGTTTGTTTTGTAGGTTTTGTTTTATTGCTGCTAACCTCTGTTGTGATGTTCAGGAACTATTGCTAGGCGCCGGGTATTTCCCCTCAACCGTCCGCACCGTTATCCAACCCGAAACAACCTTCCGGGAATTCAAATGGATCAGATGCAGCAGGACCTTACGGAGGTCAGAAACCAGATGGCCAGCGAGAGGTTGGAGATGAGAACTCAGATAACACAGTTCATGGAAGTAATGAACAACTTAGCTCAAAGCCAGGAGAGGCTCAGAGCTCTGGTAGAAGGGAGGAATCAAGAAGAGCCCCATGTGGGGACTGCTGGCACAAGTAACAACGAGAGGGTCCAACCTCATGTCAATCCCCCAGTTTTTGGACCCCATCTCCATCCAGAGGCCAACATCCCTGTCAATATACAAGGGACTGCCACAGCAGGAAGGGTACTACAGGAAGACCCTCAAGAAGACCAATTCACAGTAATGGGTGCTGGGGAAGAAGCATATGATAGAAGATTGGATGAAATAGCTGAGAAGTTGAGGTCCTTAGAATCTCAAAACTCTTTGGGCTTCGACGTCATGGACATGGGCTTAGTAGACGGGGTTAGGATTCCCCACAAGTTCAAGCCTCCATGTTTTGAAAAGTATAATGGGACTTCATGCCCCCGGACTCACTTACAGTCATTTCTGGGAAGGCTGAAGGCCTATACAATGGATGAGAAGCTTTGGATGTTCTATTTTGAAGACAGCTTAACTGGAGCGTCGAGAGAATGGTACTCTCACTTGACAAGGGCAACTATTAGATGCTGGAAGGACCTGGCAGAGGCCTTCATCAGACAGTATCAGTATAATCTAGATATGGCACCCAACAGGACCCTCCTAATGGGAATGTCGCAGTCTTCAAGGGAGAGTTTCCGAGAATATGCCCAAAGATGGAGGCAACTGGCTGCTGCTGTTCAACCCCCTATGTCTGAACGGGAAATGGCGGATATGTTCATGAACACCCTTCAGGGAACCTATATTGACAGGTTGGCGGCTTTCTCTTCCACTAGCTTTGCAGATGTTGTCATAGCCGGGGAGAGAATTGAAAGCTTGTTAAAAATGGGAAAAATCTCAGACAACGGTGCAAGCTCGTCCAGTAGTACACGAAAGCCTTTTGCAGGCCCGAGAAGAACTGGCGAGACCAATGCCATCCACACCAACAGGGGTAGGCCCCAATATGCTCAAAGGTCGATAGCCGCAGTCACCATTCCTGCTCCAGCTCACCCTCAGCCGGTCTATCAACCTCCTCAGCAAAACTATCAGCCACAACCGCAGTTCCATCAGCAAAATCAGTATCCTCCAAGAAATTACAACAACAGCAACACCAACAACAACAGTCAACAAAGGCCATTCCAGCAGAGGCCATCTCAAGCTAACAGAGTGATCGATCCGATCCCGATGCCATATGCTACATTGCTGCCACCGCTTCTGAAACTCAACCTGGTTGAGCTAAGAACGTTGGCACCTCCGGATCCCAACAGTCTACCAAGGAACTATGACTCCAATGCTAGGTGTGCTTTTCATTCAAACGCACCTGGTCACAGTACAGAAAAATGCAGGGCTCTGCATATGAAGGTACAAGACCTGGTAGACTCCAAGGCTCTGAATTTCGCACCACCGCCCAATGTCAATAAAAACCCGATGCCAAATCACGGTGGTCCTAGAATTAACGCTATTGAAGAAGACAAACCGTCTTATTTAATAACCAGTGTGGGACAGATCAGGACACCATTGGTAGAAATCAAGGCTCAGCTCTTGGAATATCAGATGTTCCCAGGGTGTGAATTGGGTTGTGCTTACTGCAATATCTCTGTAAATGGGTGCGATAATTTGAGGAATGGCATAGATAGCCTTATTCGGAGTGGCCAACTTCAGATCACCACATCATTTCCAACGAATCCAACAATACCATCAACAACGGTTTCAGAACCTCCTACAACTGCAGCAACTATTGTTCCTGACAATTCTTCGGTTTCATCAACAAGTACGTCATCCATCATCTCAACTGATCAGTTTACAACAAATCTTCCTGCTACAACTTCAGCTTCACTCCACTTCGAGACTCCTACAACGACAACATCATTTCTTCCGACAATATCTCCTACAACTCCAGCAACAAATCATGAAGACGTCTCTACTGTCACCATATTTTATGATCCTGAGAACAACTCTGCCTACCATTCAGAAGGTGCTGCTCCCATCAGAGCACTAGTTACAATCTTTTATGATCCACAAACAATTACAGTCCCTTCAGCAGCAACAATCAGTCCAGTCACTGTCACGGTGCCTGGACCAGTACCATATGAAAGCAATAGGGCCATCCCTTGGCACTATGGCTCAGACGTATACTGCGAGGGAAAAAGAATCACTCTGGAAGCATCAACACCTGCACCACAAATAGGTAATGTGGGGGGAGGCGGAGGCTTCACTCGAAGCGGACGTCTCTTTGCTCCACCAATGCAAAGACCTACTGCCGAAGCAGAAGCTGCTGCCAAGGCAAAAGGAAAGAGCCCGGTGCAGGAAGATCAAGCTGTTAAAGAAGCCTTGAAGACGCCGTTCGATCAAGAAGTTGATGAATTTATGAGAATCATCAAAAAGAGTGATTACAAAATTGTGGATCAACTTCACCAGACGCCATCCAAGATCTCCATCCTCTCACTGCTGATGTGTTCCGAAGCTCATCGGAATGCATTACTCAAAGTCTTGCACGCAGCTTACGTGCCTGAAGAGATCACTGTCAACCAGTTGGAGACCGTAGTTGGGAATGTTACTGCTAGCAATGGGCTAGGGTTCACCAATACTGACTTGACAGCGGATGGCCGCAACCACAACAAAGCCTTGCACATAACCATGGAATGCAAAGGAGCTGTCCTTTCTCATGTGCTGGTAGACACAGGTTCATCCCTGAATGTCTTACCAAAGAAGGCTCTGGTGAAGCTTGAATATGATGGATTGGCATTGAGACCCAGCAACCTGGTGGTAAGAGCTTTTGATGGCTCAAAGAGATCGGTTCTGGGAGAGATCGAGCTGCCTGTGACAATTGGCCCACAGACCTTTAAAACTATCTTTTATGTGATGGACATTCAGCCCGCCTACAGCTGTTTGTTGGGTAGACCCTGGATTCACGCCGCCGGCGCAATAACGTCTACCCTTCACCAAAAGTTAAAATATGAATGGGAAGGCCAAGTTGTTACAATTTGTGGGGAGGAGGATATATTTGTTAGCCATCTGGCTACTTATAAGTATATTGAGATGGATGGAGAAATCCATGAAACAATGAGCCAAGGTTTTGAAGCCTTGAATGTCAATGAAGCATCTGCTGTATCTGGGATCTCCATGTCATCATACCAACAAGCCCGGAAGGTTGTTGAGGAAGGAACCGCCCTAGGCTGGGGCAAAGTTTTAGCTGTGGAGGAGAAGAAAGACAAATTTGGGTTGGGTTACAGACCAACTCAACATCAAGCAAAGGCTGCTGGAGAGCCTAGTTTTGTCAGTGGGGGGATGCTTACCCCCGATGCTATCAACTGTCTGGAAGACGAGCTGGAAGAGGAGCGTAACCTGGAAAGCTGGATTCGTCCAAAGATCCCGGGGAGCAGTGTCTCGAACTGGTCTTCCCAGGAAATTATAAGAGTTACTCGATCAGAGTAATTATTATTTCCTGTATTTTATAAGCATGCATCAAAGTCTTGCATCTTGCCCAAGATGACAAGACTCATTTTGTAATCGGGCCATCTGTACTTTTTGTGCAAACAAGATCAATTAATAGAATATCAGACATCTTTTTGCAAACGCGTCTTTTTCTTTTCGTTCACTGTTTTTCCATTTTTTCTTTTTTGTACAAAAAAATAAATGGCAGTGTTTTCAAAATGACAACTTCATTTCACTTTTCTAAATAAGACTAAAATCAGATCACTAAAATGAACAACTTAACCCTTGCAGAGAGTGCCTCCCTGACAGCACCGACAACAGCACGGCTATGACTTCGTATGACTTTGACAATCCAATCAATCAAGCTGATGAAGGGGTTGAAGAAGAATATGATCTTCCTGAAGAGCTAGCCAGGTTGTTAAGACAAGAAGAAAAGGTTATTACCCCTCACCAGGAGGAGGTTGAAGTGATTAATCTTGGTACAGAGGAAGACGCGAAAGAGGTTAAAATCGGGGCCTGCCTGCAAGACTCAGTGAAGAGACAACTGATAGACCTGCTTCAAGAGTATGTAGATGTGTTTGCTTGGTCGTACCAAGACATGCCAGGGTTGGATACCGATATTGTGGTGCACAAGCTGCCTCTAAGAGAAGAATGCCCACCGGTCAAACAGAAACTGCGCCGAACTCGTCCCGACATGGCTATGAAAATCAAGGAGGAGGTACAAAAGCAATGGGACGCCGGGTTCCTTGCTGTAACTAGCTATCCGCCGTGGGTTGCTAACATAGTACCTGTGCCTAAGAAAGACGGAAAAGTAAGAATGTGTGTTGACTACCGGGATCTGAACAGAGCCAGCCCGAAAGATGATTTCCCTCTACCTCACATTGATGTATTGGTTGATAACACGGCCCAGTTCTCGGTATTCTCCTTCATGGATGGATTTTCAGGATACAACCAGATTAAAATGTCACCTGAAGACATGGAGAAGACAACATTCATCACGCCTTGGGGCACGTTCTGTTACAAAGTGATGCCATTCGGGCTCAAGAATGCTGGTGCAACGTATCAACGGGCTATGGTAACATTATTCCACGATATGATCCACAAAGAAATAGAATGTTATGTGGATGATATGATTGCCAAGTCCCTTACTGAAGAAGATCATCTGGTGAATCTACTCAAGTTGTTCAAGCGTCTGAGAAAGTACCAACTGAAGTTGAACCCCAACAAATGCACATTCGGGGTGCGATCCGGTAAGCTGCTGGGCTTTATTGTAAGCGAGAAAGGGATTGAAGTGGACCCTGATAAAGTCAAAGCTATTCAAGAGATGCCTGCACCGAAAACTGAGAAAGAAGTTCGAGGGTTCTTAGGTCGATTGAACTACATCTCAAGGTTCATATCCCACCTCACGGCAACCTGTGAACCCTTGTTCAAATTGTTGAGAAAAGAACAAACGGTCAGGTGGAATGAAGATTGTCAGAAGGCTTTTGACAAGATCAAGGAGTACTTACAAGAACCTCCAATCCTTATGCCTCCAGTTGAAGGAAGACCTCTAATAATGTACTTGACAGTATTAGAAGAGTCGATGGGGTGTGTGCTGGGCCAGCATGACGAGTCTGGTCGAAAAGAGTATGCAATTTACTACCTAAGCAAAAAGTTTACCGACTGTGAACAACGTTATTCACTGCTCGAGAAAACTTGCTGTGCTTTAGCGTGGGCTGCTCGCCGACTAAGGCAGTATATGTTGACCCACACTACTTTGTTGATCTCTAAAATGGACCCAGTCAAGTACATATTTGAGAAGCCAGCGCTTACCGGACGGGTTGCAAGATGGCAAATGATCCTTACAGAGTATGACATCCAATACACATCTCAGAAAGCCATCAAAGGCAGTGTATTGTCTGAATATCTTGCTGAGCAACCCATTGATGACTACCAGCCTATGAGATTTGACTTCCCTGATGAGGACATCATGTTCATAAAAGCAAAAGATCATGAAGAGCCTATTCACACTGAAGGGCCTGACCCAGAAGAAGAATGGACTATGATGTTTGATGGGGCTGTTAACATGAATGGCCGTGGTGTTGGTGCAGTACTTATTACACCTAAAGGAGTTCACATGCCTTTCTCGGCAAAACTCACTTTCAACTGCACTAACAACGAAGCTGAATACGAAGCTTGCATTATGGGTCTTGAGGAAGCCATTGACCTCAGGATCAAGACATTGACCGTATTCGGGGATTCAGCTTTAGTAGTCAATCAGACCAACGGGAAATGGTATACACACCAGGATCATCTGATACCTTACAGGGATTATACAAGGAGGTTATTGACTTTCTTCACAACAGTCAAGCTTGAGTATATCCCCCGGGACGAGAATCAGTTTGCAGATGCCTTGGCTACCATTTCGTCCATGATCAAAGTTCAAGCTGCTAACGTTGTACCTCAGATTTCAGTATCGAGACTTGATAGACCAGCATATGTATTCGCAGCAGATGTTGTCAAAGATGATAAGCCTTGGTTCCATGATATTAAGTGCTTCTTGGAGGATCAAACATACCCACCTGGGGCATCTTCCAATGATAAGAAGACTTTGAGAAGGCTTGCTGGAAGTTTCTTTCTGAACACTGATGGATCTCTATACAAAAGGAACTTTGATATGGTACTCCTCCGATGTGTTGACAAGACGGAAGCAGATTTGTTGATGCATGAAGTGCATGAAGGCTCTTTTGGTACCCATGCTGGAGGACATGCAATGGCTAAGAAGTTGTTAAGATCAGGCTATTATTGGATCACAATGGATGCAGACTGTTGTGCCTACGCCAGAAAATGCCACAAATGCCAGATCTATGCAGACAAAGTGCATGTGCCTCCCAATCCTTTGAACATAATGTCTTCACCATGGCCCTTCGCTATGTGGGGCATTGACATGATTGGCAAGATTGAGCCAACTGCTTCGAACGGCCACAGATTCATCCTGGTCGCCATTGACTATTTCACCAAGTGGGTTGAAGTAGCCTCATATGCAAACGTCACGAGACAAGTGGTAGCCAGATTTCTGAAAAGGGATATCATCTGTCGATACGGAGTGCCCGAGCGAATCATTACTGATAATGGTTCCAATCTCAACAACAAAATGATGGCAGAGCTGTGCCGGGACTTCAAGATCCAACATCACAATTCTTCTCCTTACAGACCAAAGATGAATGGTGCTGTTGAGGCAGCAAATAAGAATATCAAGAAGATTGTGCAGAAGATGGTAGTCACTTATAAAGACTGGCATGAAATGCTACCGTTCGCCTTGCATGGGTACCGCACGTCAATCAGAACATCCACTGGGGCAACACCGTACCAGCTTGTGTATGGTATGGAAGCAGTCCTACCAGTTGAAGTTGAATTGCCCTCCTTGCGAGTCTTGATGGATGTCAAACTGAGTGAAGCAGAATGGGTTAGGTCCCGATACGAGCAACTGAGTCTAATTGAAGAGAAGAGATTGGCTGCAATCTGTCATGGACAATTGTATCAGAAGAGAATGAAGAAAGCCTTCGATCAGAAAGTCAGGTACCGAGAGTACCAAGTGGGAGATCTTGTGCTGAAAAGAATCCTCCCTCCTCATACAGACCACAGGGGCAAATGGACTCCAAACTATGAAGGACCATTCGTGGTAAAGAAAGTTTTCTCTGGTGGAGCGCTGATGCTCAGCACCATGGATGGTGAAGATTTCCCGTCCCCTGTGAATTCAGATGCAGTTAAAAAATACTTCGCATAAAATGACCCGCTGGACATAAAAACAGAATGTAAGTCCAGGCAAAAATAGGGCATCCCGGCGAGTCAAAAACAGAATAAAAGACTCGGGCAAAAATAAGGGAAAATAAGCAAGAAATGTACACCCGCTGAGTTGAAAAGCCGCATTGGACAGCTCAGGCAAAAATGGGTATCCCGATGGATTGAAAACCCGAAAGGGCGATCCATGCAAAATGAGGGAATAAGCGAACAACTGCATTCTGAATTCGTCTGTATTGTCAGCAACTCGGTTAAAACTCCGAAGGATCAAGCTTCAATCAGAATCAACTTTCTTCAAAAAGCAAGACGAGAAGAACGTCATTGTCATACGAGCCATAGCAGGAGAGGAAGCTCCTTAAAGCGTCATCAACACTGCCAGCACTTTGTTTCTCAATTTGTAACAATCTCCTCATTTCAGGAGATATGTTTCTTTGACTGTATCTCGCCGATTTAGGGGCACATGAATTAATAAAATCAGATTTTTCAGTCATGTTTCGTTTTGTATATTTTTTATTTGCAAAGGATGTCTGGTGTCTCTAAAAAATTCAATTGCATAAGTACAGATGTTTTTCTCCCAAAAATAATAATAATAAAACACATGCTTACAGGGAATATACTTACTCTCGAAAGTACTTAACTCCTATGACGGGATCCAGTAAAGGATACCTCGGGACCATTTGTGCGTTTCCTTATCTTTGCAGGATTGCGGGTATCCAGAACGCAACCTGGGGCATGCAAGTTACGTCTCAGCAAGCTGGCGAATCATTATCAACTCGGTCTATCTTCCACGTGGCGCTGGAAGGTGCCCACTTCCCCAGCAAAGTTGCCAAATCAACATACACTCAATCTCAGCATCTGAAATGCTCTATCCCCAGCTGAGTTGCCTCTTGTTGCTATCCCCAGCTGAGTTGCCTCTCACAATTCCCCAGCCGAGTTGCCATTTCATCCTCGGTTGAGTACAAAAGTCAGGGAACCATCTCCCCACAGAATCCCCGGCCTCTATCCAGAAGAGCAACGCAGGAAAGGATCACCACAGAATGAAGAAAGCTTCTACAAACCCCAGCTGGGTCCCGTATTATAAGGTTATGTCAGTCAGTGACCTATATCCCCAAGTGGATACACCTCTCCGGATCTACCAATGATCTCATCCCCAGCTGGGAGGTTCACCTCAAACAGATCAACCAGAGATCTTCACGGCAACGGGATCCGAATCCCGGTTTGATATTTTTGCATAATCATAGCATTCGCATCATACTATCCCCTCAGAGCGTAGCATTCCGTCTAATACGGAGCATTACGGCAAAAAAAAAATCAAACGCATAGCATAATCATAAGCCATGTTCTGGATTAACGCTTGTGAATAATAACCGTTCATCATCATTGTACAGAAATCCTCACCAGAGTCCCAAAAAAAAACAGTTGCCTCATATTCACAAATACCACCATATACACCCTTTGATACCCGTCCGTATCATCACTCCCCAGTAAAATCGCTGGAACACTCTTTATAACAAGATTACCCGTATCACGGATACTTCATGACACCCGTCCGTGTCATATTACCAGCAGAAAGCCAAAGACGTCCCCTTTGCACCCACACATACCTATGTATACACTCTCCTGACACCCGTCCGTGTCATATCCCCGGCGCAGTCGCCTAGACTTTGTATAGCAGATACTTGTTCATATTACACCTTTCTCTCTTGGCACCCGTCCGTGTCATTCTCTCCAGCAGTTAAAACACTCATACTTATGCAGATACTCGTCCGTATCTTATACACAACACTTATCGCCCCACAGATTCGACAGTAGTCCTTGTTCTTTGTTAACCAGTTGGTACTCGTCCGTATCATCATCTCAGAACATTGTGTCTAATGTTTGTTTCTACATAATACTCGTCCGTATCATAGTCCTAAGGATGCTCGTCCGCATCTTTAATCCATACACTGTTTTAAACACTTGTGTCTTCTTGAATATAGATGCTCGTCCGTGTCTACTATTCCCCCAGAAGAACCATCAGACTCAACACTCGTCCGTGTTCCTTGTTAACCAGTTGATACTCGTCCGTATCATCATCTTTGAACATGTGTCAGTTTGTTTCTACCCGATACTCGTCCGTATCATAGTCTTAAGGATGCTCGTTCGCATCTCTAATCTATACACAACACCAAACACTTATACTTTCCCTTTTTGGTTGTGAGCACTCGTCCGTGCTTACTATTCCCCAGTAGATAACAAAGCATTTTCCTTTTATCTAACACTCGTCCTGTGTTATGATAAACCCTGAGAGCAGCCGTCCCCTGCTGAGTGGTCGTCCTCCACTTCTTGATGGTCGTCCTCCATCATGCTCATCCGATGGCCGTCCCCATCGTTGATCTTTCTAGCAGCCGTCCCCTGCTAGGTGGTCGTCCTCCACCTTTTGATGATCGTCCTTCATCACTTTATCCAATGGCCGTCCCCATTGTTGATTTTTGGTTATCTGACGCTCGTCCTGTGTTATGATAAACCCTGAGAGCAGCCGTCCCCTGCTGAGTGGTCGTCCTCCACTTCTTGATGGTCGTCCTCCATCATGCTCGTCTGATGGCCGTCCCCATCGTTGACCTTTTCTATCCGATGGCCGTCCCCATCATTGATATTTTCGGCAGTCGTACCCTGCCAGGTGGTCGTCCTCCACCTTTGATGGCCGTCCCCATCATATTTCTTTTATCCCCAACAGAGCAGCCGTCCCCTGCTAGGTGATCGTCCTCCACCTTTGATGGCCATACCCCATCATCTGTTCATTTCATTTATTCTTTAACCCGATGGCCGTCCCCGTCGTGGTCCCTTTTCCTTTTAGCCCGATGGCCGTCCCCATCGTTGGTTGCTTTACCTTTATGAACTTGATGGCCGTCCCCGTCATGTTTCATTAATTTCCAGAGAATTTTACAGCTTTATCTTGATGGCCGTCCCCATCACGATTTTATTTTCCCCAGCTAGTCGGCCGTCCCCGTCTTGGCTTTACCTTTTATCCCCAGCATGTCGGTCGTCCCCGTCATTGCTATTTACCCAGCAGTCGTCCTCTGCTCGACGGTCGTCCTCCGTTGCCCACACTTTACAATATACTTTATTTTCCTTTTACAATCTATATCCCTTTTCTTCTTCATTCTGTGAGTGCAAATTTTGGACTGTCTTTGGTATTCAACCACAAGTTATCTTGTTTGCCTGATAAGCCGTCGCTTACATCCTGCACAGCTAACTCATGTTTGAATAGGGGCAGCTGTAAACACCCCAAATTTGCCCTCACCCATTTCACCATGGCTTGTGATCATTCTCATATGCATAAGCACAATCATATCATCCCACATCTCATTTTTGATTCACTGCATAGTTTATAAGTCATTTGCACCTAGGGTTTGTGATCTGAGCAATCTCAGGGCTTCTTGAGCCACTCCAAAGGCAACCAATCACTTCAAAGGGATCCATATGTGTTCAAGCATCATAGTACACCCTCTCAAAGTCAAAAATGCAAAAGAATCACAAGAACTAGGGTTTGAGTGGATGCAGAGCCAGGATTGACTGCACAGTTGACCTAAAATTAGGGTTTTGGTTTCAGGGGCCATAACCCCAAATTTTTTGGTCATTATTGTTTCCATTGGTCTCTATATGGTATAGGGAGTATGCATATCAAGTTTCATGAAGAAATTCCTTGGGGAAGTCATCTGATCAAGAGTTGACTTTCTGGACAAGTCAGTGCAAAATCAGGGCATCTGAGGCCCCCAATGACCCAACCAATGGGTGATCTTCATCATTTTGAGTGTATATGGTCTTTATTTGATCATGGAAGAAGATTGAAGTTCACAAAAATCAAGAATTTAGGGTTTTTGCAAATGTTGACTTTTTGGGCATAGTTGACTTTTCAAGAATGCTTCATTTTAGGTCATTTTTCAAGCTTTGATTATTGATCCAAAAATGCTTCAAATGGAAAAACTTTGGTCATGAAAGTTGTAGATCTCATCTTTCCCTTTTCAAAAAGTACAAGAACATGATCAAACTCTTCTTGGATCAAAAGTTATGATGTGACAAAGTTGGCTAAAATCATTGATTTTCAAGGCATGCAAATGAGAATTTTGCAAAATCATGGACCAAGGCCAATTGCAACCTCTAATTCATTTCAAACCAGTATGAAAACATCCTCTAAGTCATGAAAATCAGAATTGAGCCAAAATCACATGTTCATGGTTCATGTAACAAGGTTTTCTTTCATGAAGTACAAAAAGGCAACAACTTGCAAAACACTCATGACACTTCCCTCAACTTGCTGCCTTGGCCTTTGAACCTTGCTAGCTCTCTCACCACACCATGCTGCGCCAGCCCTAGCCTTTGTACCAAGCTAGTATCAAGCCCATGCCTCTCTTACAAGAAATTTGACTTTTGGCAAAAGCAAACATCCCAATCACCACAGGCCATGTCACATCCTCTGGCCACTTGCATTTGTTTATTGTATCCTTTGGCAAGCCATAACACAAGGCAGGCAAGGCTGAAACACACACAACAACACATTCACAAAAAAGACACCACATTGCCTAAGCTTTCGAATCCGCCTCCACAGCTTGCAAACACAAAAACCATTTTCACCATTCAACTCACCATGCATCATTGAGTAGAAACCAGCAAGAACACAAGCCTGAATCAACCAGAACACCCCATAGCCATTTCTCACCTCAAGTTGCAGTTCCATTCGAATCTCCTTCCCTAGCTCACAAACATCCAAACAAACCTTGCAGACCTTCTCCATACATCCTCTGGACCACAAACCACCATTCACCAGGGCCTGAAACTACCAGAATCACCATAGCCATTTCTGACTGAGCTTGAAGCAGGAGCTTTCGAAACTCACTATCCAGCCAACATAAACTCTTCTTGAGCATTCAAACATCATCTGGGGATCAAGTGGAGTGGATTGCACAAGGAGAAGTGGCCAGAAAGTCACCAAAGTGAAAGCTTCAAATCTCAGGTGGCTTGAAATTTATTTTTCCAGAAATCACTTTGCATGTTATAAACTTGTTCCTTGTGCTTCACTGATCATCCTGATGTCATTGGTTTCGAAAATGGCTTTGAAATGAGCATTTAATTTCTCTCTGAAACCTGCGTGCCCTAGTTTTCATTTTCTTCGATTCAGCTTATTTAGGAAGAAGAAATTTGTTTTGAGAGAGGGGTTTAATTCGTGAGTGTGTAAGGAACATTTCCCTTTTTTTAGTTTTCATTTTTGATACGATTTGAGGAGGTTTGGAGATTTCCAGGTGAGTTGCTGGCCGGAGAAGACGACCGGAAGTCTTCTCCGGCCGCCTGAGTGATTAGCCCTAATCTCAGGTCATTAATGCCAGTTTGAATGAGGAGCGTTGGATGCGTTGAAATGTTTGACTTGCCGCGCGTGTAAACGGTCCAGATTTGTCATTAAGCCCTAATCTTCATTATTCATTTAATTAATTGGGTTTAAGCCAGTTTAAACGTGGGCCACAGGATCTGGCGCGTAGTCAATGACCCCCAGCCCAGTTTGTATCTCATCCGTCCATTCCTTTGACTTTCATTTTTATTTATTTTTATTCCCTTTTATTTTCAATTAACTTGCACAATTATTTTAAAATAGCAAAAAATTCCTAAAAATTATGAAACTTTTTCCTTAGAGTTTTATTAATTTTCATGACACAAAAATATTTTTATTTTATTTTTTATCATTAAAAAAGTATTTTTAAGTATTTAAAAGATTATTTTTAATTGATTAATGGGAATTAATTAATTAAAAATACTTTTAGGTATTTAAAAATTACAAAAAAATTCATGAAATGTTCTAAGACATTTAGAAACATTGTCCAACCTTCAAACCAAATTTCTTTTTTGATCTTGATGCATTTTAAGAATTTTTCATTGAATTAAATCATTTTTTATGCATTATTTTGATCATGGGTTCAAAAATTCATTTCTGCCTATCTAGGAAGAGTTGGACATTGGTTCTTCTTGCATTGTTTTATGTTTAGCATGTAGTTTCTAGGATAAAATGGCCATGATTTGATCTTGCATTTTCCAATTGTTTGGCATTTCTTTTGTTAAGAACCCTAAAAAACCCTAATAACTTAGAAAATTCATATCTTGAGATTGGTTAAGAGTTGAGAGCTCCCCTTTGGACTTTGATTTAGTATAGGTTTAGGGTTTCTTTGGGTGGCATTTTCCATTTTTATCTTAGGGTTTGCTTCTGTTTTGGGTTTTTGTTTGATGCATTGTCCATAAACCCTAATTTGGGCTTTCATATGCATCCCTCTTGCATTCTCTTGCATAACATGACTTGTCTTTGCATTTTATGCATGCTTGTATTCCATTTGACATCTTAAGACATGTAGGAAGCATGTTTGATCATTGCATCACATATTTGCCATGTCATTTACCTTGTGTGCTTCATAACTTTTCATGTTCATTCATGCTCCTTAACTTGCATCATCTGCATCCATGATCTTGTATGAACATTCCCATGTGCTGCCTCATGTTTATATCATCTCATAGCATCATTATCATAATCAACATGCTTCTGGTTTTGTTTTGCTTCATACCATTTCATCCCATCTAGCATTGCATTGCATTTCTTCCTAACATTTCAGGTGGTAAGTAACTTGAGAAGTGAATTTACCTTCACTTCTCATAACTTTTCTTCTCATCTCTCTTGCATCCATTGCTGCATTTCTATATGTGTTTGAGTTTGAGCTTGCTCATTCTTTCTCCTCCCACTCTCTTTCTTCAAGTGACTTGACTTCTTGAATGAAGCAAGTTGCTTTGCTTCTCTTGATCTTGTTCATCTACTTCCTGGTGGCTCCTTTGAAGATTGCTCTTGAAAACTTCACAAACCTTAGGAACAACCAAGCATGACAATGATTAGGGTTTTGATTAGTCTCCCCTCTTAGTTTTACCTTTGTGTCTCTTTGAGTCTTCTCTTCTCATCTCATAATCAGGGACTAAACCCTAAAGGCTTTAAGGCTTTGTGATTAAGCTTATGCCTGCATCCTTCTCTTAGGATGGAGTGTATAACTTTAATCCTAAGTGTTAAACCCTTAATGTGTTTAAATCTCTTAATTAATTCACTTAATAATCACCAAGACATCACACTTGTAACTTGGGCCTTGCATTAGGGTTCTAATTCTTCCTTGATTGGTTAAGAAGGACTAACCCTAGTGTTAATGGACAAGTCCCCCTCAAGTTGTCTTACAAACCATAAAAAACACTTCATCATCTTATCATTAACTAAAATCCACTTAATCAAAGGCTTGTTTTGTCATGAGTTTAATCCCTAATCATGGATTAAGTTGAGGAGCTTTCCTCAGCTTAAACATTCTCATCTATTATCCTTCTATTAGGATGGTGTAATGGGTCTGTTTAATCCTTGATTATGGCTTAACCTCATTACTTAACACTAAACAAAAAACCACAAAAACATCTAAATAATCACAAGTAGGTTAATGATCTTAATCCTACACCAAGGTGATTAAGTGTGAGAATCTGACTTCACACTTAAGGTATTCTCATTACCCCTAATCAGAGGGAAGATGTGATGAGTTCACTAAATCCATTGGTTTAGACTTAAGCTCATTAACTTATGACAAAAATCCAAAAAAGCAATAAAAGACTGAAAACACAAAAACAGACAATAATCGTCTCCTTCGGGATTCTTTTCTCATCACCTTCACTCACAAACGAGAACTTGCTTCTTCCGTCTAATGCAAGACAGTTTGCATCTGTGCCAGACAGATCATACACTTGAGCATTGACAAGCAAGCAGTTCACAAGTCAATTCATCTTTCAGTCTCTTTGGGTCGAACTACGGTGTTCTGACTTCCTCATTGCACGAGAGGATACGTAGGCATAACTTAACAGTTATCGAGCAAAAGTCTCTGTATATTCCCCCTCTTTCTAGCCTTATTCTTTTAAGCCTCATGATCTTGAGCATTCCATTCATTTCTTACACTGACACTTCATTTATACACTTCACTCTCTTTTACACTGACACCTGTACATCCTTTTCCAGCTCTTTTATGCACAAATTGCACTGACACTACCCCTTTTATAGCACAAATCTTTTAAGCGTGGATCCCGTCGAGTACGACGGACAATCTGGGTGCTAATACCTTCCCAGGTTGTAACCAACCCCCTTTCTCAGTCTCTCTGGTTCGCAAACCGTCTTATCCGTGTCTTTCCAGGTCTATGCAGCATTACCTTTCCTCCGGGATAAAAATGCCTAGCTGGCGACTCTATTCATCTCCAGTGAGTTCACGGCTGTGTGTTCTCACTGTTCCCTCTCGCCGACCGTTCGCGTCTGTACCTTCATCTGATCCAGTTTCATTTGTCGGGAGCGACACCTTCCACAAAAGTGGGCGCTATGTATTCAATCTGAGCACCATTTGCTGAATTTATGTTTCCCGCAAAAACATCTACCCACAGTTTTGGTTGCTCGTTGTTCAGATCATTATTCTCAAGTTGTGGCTCCTTCCGCTTTATTCTGACTTCTGTAGTTTTAACTACCTCAGGTGTTTTAATCACGTCTAAGCTCTTCACAGAGTTAGAGTCTCCAACTGCTACAGACCCAGTCTCAGAATTTCCTTTCACAGAACTATTTTGCAAGATTGTAGTCAAAATCGAAGAAGACGCCGCCTTACTCTTTGGCCTTCCTCTTCCTCGACCCATTTCGACTAAAAACCCAGTGGAAACTTCACTGGATGAACGAGATCAACTTTACTACTAATCCAAATACTGAATAATAGAAATTTATCAACCATTGTATTCTCTATTATAATATTATTATATACAAAAACAACATTACTATTGATTCAAATGTTTTAATAAATAGTGTCAAAACAAATATAATATTTATATACATGATAAAAAACCATTGTTGATTAAACTATTTTTATATACGGGAAAAAAATCTATTATTATATCCGAGAACAACTTTACTACTTATCCAAATATAGAATAATATAAATTTATCGACTATATTTTTCTTTCAAATATGCGAAATAGATTAATAGAACTTATTAAAAAAGATTGAGTTGAAATTTAAAAAATGGATTATCTCTTATAAAATAATATCTTATTTGTAAAATAAACTAAAACGATAATTTATCTAATACAAATTTATTTTTATTTTATTTTAATCATATTATTCTTGATATTGTTGTTTACATTTCATCTTCTACATGTTACTATTTCAACTATAATTTACTACTATTCTTAATTTTTTTCTATTTTCAACTTTCAATTTATATGATAGTCGACAAACAAATGTGCGTCTAAAATCATATCCCACACAGAAACGTACCCCGTACAAACGCACGAGTTAGTTACTAGTTTATTTTTATATAATAATACAAAACACGGTAAACACAACTATGAAAAACAACTATTACAACGGTTGGAAAAAGGATACCATCACACCGGACCAACCGTTGTGAGGTAATGTGTGATTATATGTATGATGTTTTCTACCACAGTCGTACGACCGTGATTATAAGCCATGTAATATGTTATACTTGCTACAACGGTCACGTTAAACAACCGTTGTGATTTTCTTTAATTCATAACATTTAACAATGGTTGGTATAAACAATCGTTGTGATATATACACTGAGTTTTATTATAAATTATGTGAAATGCTTATTTTGGAAATGCTCACTAAACATATAACATTTCAATATAATATAAAATATTATAATATGACAAATTAAGTTATATGAGAAGAACAAGTTCATGTTCAATGCTAGACAAGAGTTTTTCAACTCGTTATCCGCATTTTGCTCTTAAACAGTTAGAAATTTGTTTAACGATCATAGTTTTCAACCGCTCATTCCTTCACCTCTAGTTCATTTCTCAATATATTATATATTATAAAAACAAAATTAAGGGTAGAAAAAAGACGGTTGAAGAACTACAATCATTAAATAAAGTTCTAACAGTTAGAGAATAATATGTAGATAACAGACCGAAGAATTCTTGACTAGAATTGAACATGTACTTGTTTTCTAATATAACTTTATCTATCATATTATAATTTTATAATGGAATCTAAAATGTTATATATTCAGTAAGGGATTGAAAAAACACTCAAACCACATAAGTTATAATAAACACATATTTTAAATGAACAGTAATAACAACATTCATCAACAATAAACAATAAACAACATACATGATACCACAAACATATCAACTCAAAGAATGTTTCAGAAACGTACATGTCCATAAACCCTAACTTTTTGCAACACTCACTTTAACTTTTTTTTCTCTCGTTAATAAGCATCCATACTTATAAGTTAAAACAAACAGAAAGTTCAAACACTATGAAACAAGCTATTAAAACATAAACAATAATACAAAACATATTTTGAAACATAAACTATAGTGAAAACAGACTTGTAAAGTAGCAATTTGCTAAGATTTGATGCAACAAAGGTATCATTCGAAGAAGACGAGTTGTTTGCATAAGTTTGGGGTATCCATATGAGACAGATGAGTGACAAAGATGTTAGGATTTTGTTTTGAGAGAGACGGGTGAAAGTGATGTTAGAGTTTTATTTTGAAAGAGACGGTTGTAATGTACTGAAGTGAGTGATAATTTCACTTATATATAAATAAGTAACACATTTCACCACTGTTGACAATACAAACCGTGATGAAATGATAGCAACTTACATAAAATTTTACTGTGTACCCCTACATTTAACCTCATACCGCTACATATTTATAAAAATTCCAATTTTATCCTTTTTATTTTTTTTATTTTTATTTTTATTTTTATTTTTAAAAATAATTTTTTGACAGTTCACGTTGAGAACCGGAAGTAGTAGGTAAAAGTTTTTTGAAATACAAAATATTTCAAACCATGAGTAACACCCTTATTACTTTCGAAGTGTATTTTTTTTCTCAACCGGAAGTAACACCCTTGTTACTTCCGGAGTGTGTTTTTTTTTTCAACGGAAGTAACACCCTTGTTACTTCCGGAGTGTATTTTTTTCTCAAATAGAAGTAACACCCTTATTACTTTCGGAGTGTTTTTTTCACTCTAGTTAAGACTCTTGAATGTTCCTTTGATGATATGCGGCAAAGATTAGACAAATGTAGATACAATAGAGATATTCTCAATTACAGAAAAATTTCTTACAAGAGAAGAGGCGACTAGGTGGATTATGGAGGTTGAACTCGGAAATAGAGTCACTGTTATAATAATGTGTTTCTTCCTCTCTTACTAGTCTTTGTGTCCGAACGAGTTATTATAACAATGACTCTATTTTTTAGTCCAACCTCCCTAATCCACCTAGTCGACCTCTTCTCTTGTAGGAAATTTTTATGTATGTTAAAATATCTCTGTTGTATCTATATTTGTATGGTCTTTGCCACATATCATCAAAGGAACATTCTTTTTTTTTTAACTAGAGTGAAAATAAAAATATAAAAAATAAAAAGTAAAATTAAATTAAAAAAAAAAATACTATGGAAGTAACAAGGGTGTTACTTCCGGTTGAGAAAAAAATACACTCCGGAAATAACAAGTGTGTTACTTCCGATTGAGAAAAAAATTAAAAAAAATATACTCCGGAAGTAACAAGGGTGTTACTTCTGATTGAGAAAAAAATACACTCCTGAAGTAACAAGGATGTTACTTCTAGTTTGAAATATTTTATATTCCGAAAAACTCTTACCTGCTACTTCCGGTTCTTAACGTGAACTGTCAAAAAATTATTTTTAAAAATAAAAATAAAAATAAAAAAATAAAAATGAAAAGGATAAAATTGAAATTTTTAAAAATATGTAGGGATATGAGGTTAAATATAAGGGTACAAGGTAAACTTTTTCAACTTACACCATGATTGATTATAAAAATTATGGTGATATACAAGGTCAAACCCATTATGTCACGATAAATAAAAAAATTGTTGGGACTGAGATTCAAATCCTTTCACTCCAAGTACATTTCACTACAGTTGATACCTATGATCATTGTGAAATATCCTTTAGTAAATACAAAAAAAAAACAACGCCCAAAAAATATTTATTACCACGATTAAGAGGAAGATCATTGTAAATGAGTGTTAAGAAATGTCTATATTGTAGTAGTGAAAATAAATTTCAAAACATTAGGTTAAGTCTATGATGATGGTTCAACTAAGTCCTTCACCGGTGAGTCACGTAAAAATAACCAATAGATAAGATGAATGGTTTAGATTTATATTAATAAAAATGAGGATACATGATATCATTCACATACAATTAAATCTTTTAAATTAATTTCTTATTTTTAATCAATTTTTAAAATAAATTAAAATTGATTTTTCCTTACTTTAATTTCTTATTTTAAAAATTGATTAAAAATAAGAAATTAATTTAAAAGATTTAATTGTATGTGAATGATATCATATATCCTCGCTTTTATTATATTGAATCTAGACCATTCATTTTATCTATTAGTTATTTTTTGGTGACTCACCGATGAGGGACTTAGTTGAACCCTCACCTTAGACTTAACAATTTTTATTCTTTAATTTTAGTATTTTATATTTAATATTTTCATTATACACACAAAATAAAACTTGTCCACTCAAACTTAGACGGCAAAATCAGTTACCAGCATTCTACAAGGTGTAAGATTAGAAAATTAAATTGAATCTAACAAAAGGAAAATAGTTTCACAAACATAACAGCTCAAAAAGATATGGGGATGAAACAAAGAAAAAGAATAAACAAGTATATATATATATATATATATATATATATATATATATATATATATATATATATATATATATATATATATATATATATATATATATATATATATATATATATATAAATATATAAATATATATATCACAAAGCAAATCTCAGAGGCAATAAAGTAAATAGGTTGTACTAAAAAAAACAAGATACTTATTGAGGTAATAGAAACTAACATTGATGCAATCAGATTATAAAACAGACAAAATGAAGATAAGAGAGAAGATGAATCTAGAAACTCCTCGAACAAATCATATATAATCGGTGGCTAAACCTGTAGAAACTCGTTCTTCTCTGTAATTCAATTATACAAAAATCGCATGAATTTGCGAAACAAAAAATCGAAATTTGCAGAAAACAAATGTGAATCTGTATTGCAATCTATAGATTAAGACAAAAACAACCGGCGAAACACGAGAAGGAGAGTGTGAAATTGTTGAAACGTGCTCTACGTTTTTAAGGTTAAAAGGAGATAGATTACTTGCAAGGTTATAAGAACAACAAATATCAATTCAAGCAAAATCATGTATTTGAAACGAAAAACTAACCGTCCAAAACGAAAATCGTATATGATGAACTTCGTGGTCGTTCGATCGTGGCGGATGCGTGGTGGCGGATGCATGGTGGAGGTTGTGTGTTCGTCTTCTTCTTTTTCACAGAATTCGTGTTTGGAATGGGAGGCGTTTGGAACAATAATATTTTCTTAACGGTTTATTGAAATTTTTTATAATTTTTTTAACATCGATTAATTCATTCAACCGAAATAAGGCCCAAATAGTGGGTTTGGTTTTCAAATCAGTTTAACTAAAACCGATGTAAATGCCATGAATTTTGTTACTTTTCAAATCGGTTTACTTCAAACCGATGTAATAGCCATGTTTATTTTTCCCAATTTTTCGAATCGGTTTAATTATAAACTGATGTAAACGCCACACTTTTCAAATCAGCTTCCTGAAAACCGATGTAATAGCCAACTCATGCAATTTTTTAAATCGGTTTCTTAAAAAATGTATGTAAGAACCCTTATAATTTTTTTTATTATTTATGAAACTGCCACCGCGTTATTTTTTACATCATTCGAAATAAATATCTGATGTAAAATCGTATTTTAATTATTTTTCACATCATGTATCTTGAAGTCTGATGTAAAATCATTTAACCAAATGTCTTTTTTCTAGTAGTGAAATTTTTTGCATCTTTTCCATAAAATGATTCGGCCACGTCTTGACATTTGAGATTGAATGAGTCATCCATTCCGGTTATGTAGGTGGTATGGGGCATCCTGGTTTCAAGTATACTTGAACAAAATGATTTGATTTAGAAATCCATCCTATACACATGATGATTTCATTTGGATTTTGGGGTGGTGCAGTGCGGAGTGGAAAAAAGGTTTTTGAAAACCCGTGGCGTGTCAGGTCAATGCACACCCTATCATATGCACATGCAGTTAGGTGATCCATTTCAGGGAAAGTCATCCATTTTGAATGCGGTGTCGTACCACTCAAGCAAGGAACAAGAGACTCATAAACCGCATCAAATTTTTCTTTCTTTTCGTACAACTGTGTGTATGATTCTCTATGCGTCTTCAACTCTTGGATAAGTTGATGACAGACAAGTGCATGACTATCCTCTCTACCAAGCAAAGCTGAAACGGCTCAGTAACCGCAATTACCATCCCCCTAAACATTGACGATACGATCAATGTATTTGTGCATAAAAATTGGCATCTCGTCGATGAATGAAAATTTTCAGTGGAATCGGCCTCAGAGGTTGTTTGCTAACGCGGGCTCCTTTCACAACACTATTTTGAGATTTAGAAGTCGGTGAATCGGAAATGTTTTTTGTCAACATGTTCAGAATATGAAGGATACCATGTAGTCGAGTTGTCATTCGGTGTAAGCTTCATTTTCTTCGGAACACCTTTTGTTTTTACCGGTTGAAAAGACGGTTTTCATGTCAGTTATTTCGGTATTTGAAATCTTCCTCAATTGTTCTTTGATGTGGAGTTTCATGTTGCCATCGACCTTAAAAAATCTCTCTTGTATCACTTCCCATTCGGTCAAAATAGAGATAATTGATTTACTTCCATCCATGCAACCATTATCATCAAATCTAAGTTTTTTCCAATGCGATCAAACTTCGTCCATTCTTATAAGATGACCTAGTTTCAACTTTTTAGCAATAACACTAGCACATGGGAGACCATATGTTTTCACAATAGTGCAACCACACTTTGCGCTATAGGATCCTACATTTTTAGCTTGTTTGGCCTCGTGAAAAATATAGCTCAACCCCGCATGAGAAATATTGCCGAGCAATTAAGAATAAAGAATGTTGTCTTTAAATCGTGGTTCCAAAACCATTATGCTCCGCCCAAATGTGGTTTGTATCTCATTATGTTGGTTTTTAATCATGAGGTTCATAGAGTCCCAATTTCAACACAAATCCCCCTTGCTATTTCCCAACAAATATTTCAAAGTAGCATGTGCCGACTTAACTCTGTTGGTAGTTGTATTTCCAAGGTGTCGGACATTATTAGTCCATGCACAACTATCTTCTCATTCACTTGATCAAGAATGGTTTTTTCAATGTATTTCAACAAAGCATGATACTTTTCACACACTTTCCGAAAATGAATGACGGATTCGGTATATAATTCTTTTGTGGAGGAATTTATATATGATTCCATGCATCAATTATTTTTTGAACAATCACACGCGACTTCACCAATTTTCCACCTTCGGACTCTACTTGGTTCGTCCCTACCATAGGTTTAACCTGACCTCTCACATTCTTTGTTATGTGATACCTACAAAGTAATGCATAAGAAGAAGAAAATAACTTTGCAACCGCATTCATCAATGTGGTATCGCGGTTCGTAACAATAGCTTTAGGCATCTCACCTTGATCCTTAAAAAGTGACCGACACACCTCTAATGCCCAGGTAAATAACATTGATAAGAACATTGAAATTAACCACATTAGGTGAAGCACTCATTCGTTCTAGAAACTCCAAAGCTTTATCTATCTCCCCAGATGTACATAAACCACAAATCAAAACATTGTAGGCTAAATTATCAGGACCAACACCAAAATCCTCTAGAATTTTCATAACCCGTGTAGCATTCCTAAGTTTTCCTATCTTGCAAAACTGACGAATAAGGCTCGTGCATGCAAAGACATCCGGAATGTCTCCTTTGTAAGTAATACTCTCTAGAAACCTTAAACCCTGTTCTAATTTGACGAATCTAACCAAATTTCAAAGATGAGTAATATTCTCTAACTCCTCTAGATTTCTTGAACTGTTATCATGGGATGATGATTCTATAACACCATTAGAATTATTGTCATTCAAAACTGAACATTTGAGTTGTGTAACAGTATCAATGGATATGTTATTCCCATTTCAGTTTTGGTTATTTTTTTAGCAAATGGAACAATGACATGGTTGTAGAGTTGTGCAAGGATCTTGATGAAGAGGACATGGAATACATGTAGGGAAGCTGGAGGAACGTTGAATGAACCAAGCATTGTGTTCATTGTAGATGATCGTTGAACTGGAAATGTTGATAATGGAGCTAAACAATAGTTTAGCATTATGGTTGACTTGAATACGAGAAGGATTTTTAATACAGTTTTCACTTCTAATTCTTTTACTCTACATGTATTTAGTGTCAGTTCTTTCGTTCTGTTGGAGTTTTGAGCTTTTGAGTTTTTCTGCCTTCACAGTTCTTTCGTTCTTTTGCAATCACAATCTACTTCAGGTATTTTAGGACAAATAACAGAGTCTCCCATATTAGTATATCTATTCTTAACAAAATACATTCAAGACTACTTATTGATTTGTTTAGTCCTCTCTGTAGCTCTTTGGAAGACCGCAATGGCTGATTAGGCGGTGTCATGTATTGCAGAGAGTTGGGCACTGTTTCATTACTCACTAAAGTGGAAGAATTTAATGTGTATGCGTTTGTTTCCTATCCTCTTGATTCAGTTTACAAGTCCTTGTGTTTTAGGGAATGAGATTACTAATGATGTTGATTACAAGTCCTTTGCAACAAAATCACAATGTAATGACCGGTGTTGATGTTAATGTTCACATGAATGATTATTTATATTATGAACATTTTGATTTATAATATAAAGAATCGATAATTGATAATTGAGTTTTCAAATTGTAATTTTGAGTATTGTGGCCCTCTAAGAATCGATAAGATTTTTAGATTCTAAAATGGTATTATGTTTGATTGAGCTTCTGATAATATCTATAAGTTTCATGTATAATTCCTCCATGATTTTCTTAATGTCTATAGATGGAGTAGATTTATCTCCATTTTTCATTAGTTAAGTTTTTGGTGTATAAAGAAATGTTCATTGAAGAAAGTGTGACATGTATTGCTTGCAGGTTCATACTCTGGTTCCTTTCTACTTTCAGTTGCTTTTCATTGCTACATTACTTTTTGTTGAAATGATTATTTTTCAATAGTTTTTTCATTTTTTCTTCAGCAAGTTCTCATTGGTAGGTAAGCTTTATGAAAATAAAATGAGAAGTTAACAGTAATTCAGTCATATAGTGATCTAACTATGATAAAGCATAACATTTTTGGTTTGCATTGTCAATTGCATAGATACTTTTGTTTCAGAAGGATTTATCATGTTGCTTGGTGGTATTTGACTTCTATCATAAAGTTGTCTTATGTTTTCTATATCTTCATTTTCTTTTTATATCTTTCATTTTTTCACAAGGGACTTGATAAATTATGTAGCATTGGAAAATTAAATGATAATATCATTTTCTTGTGAGGTATTGCTTATTGAAGTTGGTTTCTTGTGGAACAGGTTGATTCCTCATCAAATTTTCCGTCAAAATTTCCAAATAAATTCAGTAGTTTTAACAATTTCAAGGTAGCATGTTTCCCAGTATCACCTATTCGACAAATTGTGGTCAACAGAATATTCATCAGATTATGGTTGAGACCAAGGGTTATGGAATTACAGTTTGTGATTTTTTATTTGAATCAACTTAAGCATGTGATATACACTGTAACTTTGCTCTATCTTGCATTAAATAATTGTCAAAAAATGTTTTGTCACAACCTGTTATGTAATATTTTATTCATATTAGCCTGCAATATACAATATGTTAGCTCTAGCTTGCACAAAGTACCTGTCAAAATCATAAGAGGGATATGTGTTGTCTGTCCAACACATATAGAGACTACAATATAAGTAGAGGAATCTCTTGGAAAAATCAAAGAAAGAATCTCTTCTTCCTCTGTAAGGAATTCTTGCAATAATTCTTCTGAACCTAATCTTTTCAAAAAAGCGCGTACAATACTTTTTATACAATACAATAATATATTATAATCCTTTGGCAGTGTGCAGCTAAATTTATCCTTAGGCATTGTGTAGCAGAATTTTAAAACTATAACAGTAGAATAAAAAAGTGAGTGACTGCTACTTTATAGAATAGTTAATGTCAATTCTATTTTTTTATAGATCTATCATCATGATGGATAATACATATTTCAGAACTTTTTTCATTAATATATCGTTTAATTTATTACTATAACAAGAAAGAAATTTTGAAATTCATGTAAAAAACAAAGTATCTTGAAATGTTCTAATTTTTTTTAACTTAATTCATTTTCACTTTCACACATTATAACACAGTCAATTTTCCTATATACTTTCTTCTTGAGTAACAATGACGACGAATATGACAATGCTCTATAACTATGATAATTGCACGTTATTAAATTTTCTCAACAAATACTAAACAACTTTACATTAATTATTGTTAATGAAAATATTAATTAATATATTTTATATTTTAAATTTTTTTAACTCGGTTCAAGTTACTAGATACGATAATAGTTTGTTAGCGATACCCTCTCAATATACTATCAATGAAATAAATTCTAGAGTAAAAGATCACAAAACCAAAGTTGAATAACACTATCTTTTTCATTCAAATATTACCGAAAAAAATATATTGTAATTTCTTGTGTCAATTTAAGTGATGTGTTTCACTTTATCTTTAGTAAAAAATTATTTTTACTAGTATGTATGTCACAATTATTTTTTCAAAAAATATTATCATTTCTATTTTAAATTCCATATAGTAAAACATTGAAACACTATTTAATTTCTATTTTAAAAAGTTTGTTTGCACGTGTCAGTTTCTAGTTAGTCTTATAAATTATTATCTTATTATTTTATTTTAAATGAATTTAATTGGAATGCACTGACAGTGTAAAGTAGTTTTACACTGACAGTAAGTCATGACCGTTGGATGTTGGAATAATTTTGACTTTTATTTTAAAAACAAATAAAGTAATGCAAACAGATGATGACAACGAATTGACAGTGTAAGACTTTTTACACTGTCAGTGAATAACAATTAATCTCTTATAAAATAGTTAAAGATAATGATATGAATAATAATAATAATAAATCGATTTTCTGATACTGTTTGGGGATCTGATCCAAATGATAAAAAAAGCCACTTCAGGTTCCTGCATTTTTCTTGGCCTCAATCTTGTGTCTTGGTGGTCCAAAAAACAGACCTTGGTGACCAGGTCCAGCACTAAAGTTGGGTGCAAAAGTCTGGCCAACTCAGCTCCTGAAGTATTGTGGATCCAGTACCTTCTGCCTGAGCTAAAAATCCCTTTCATAACCCCTATAATGTACTGTGACAATCTGAGTACAGTTGCCTTGTCCCATAACTCTGTCCTGCATGCCAAAACCAAACACATGAAGATGGACATCTTCTTATTAAGGGAGAAAGTGCTAAATAAGACATTGATTGTACAACATATTCCAGTTTTTGACCAATATGTTGATTTTCTTACAAACCTCTATCTTCTCTTAGATTCCTTAAGTTGAAGGATAAATTGCAGGTTCAAGACAGGACATCCCTCCCTTAAGAGGGGCATCATCTTGTAGGGAAGCTATTAGAGTGTATCATAACTAATTGTGTTGTATCATAACTAACTGTGTTGAGTCAGCACATTTAACTATTAGGGCTTAACTTGACTTCTATAAATAGTGAGCACTACTATAAAATGTAACTAACAATTCATAATCAATCAATACAGTTACATAACATAATTTCTCTCTCTGTGTGTGTGTGTGTGTGTGTGTGTGTGTCTTCTTCTCTATTTCTAATAATGAATTCGTACGAAGGCCTCTAAAATGAGTTTTGGTGTGGTAATCAGAAGGTTTGATAATGGTTCGAATATAAGAGGGGAATTTGTGACAATGACATGCGAAATAAGTGGGATCTCTCTCTCATGTTGACATCAGACAATAAGAAATATAGAGATTCATTTCAAGGCACAAAGTGTTGATTTTCTAGAGGAAAAAATAAAGTAGAGAATGTTTATTTAGTTATAACATAATAATATTCTCTAATCCATCATTTTGTTAATGATTTCTCAACCCATCCTTATACGTGAGAGAATTGATAAACTACTTATTGTCATGATCTAAAGTGTAAAATTAAAATGACTCCAAATTTAGTAAAAGTTATACCTTATATATATCATAATTGTTTTCTTTCCTTCTCGGCTACAACCATAATTTAAAATCATGGTTATCTGAATATATGTTATTTCATTGCTTGAATGTTTTAATCGAAGATGCAACATATCGAGCCGAGAAACCACGACCTAAAGATTCTTCTTCATCTTCTTACCAATTATTATCATCAAAATTTTGAACATAAATATATAATTGTTCTCTTAAGATTTGTTTCTAAGGGATGAAAAGGAAACTTAGAATGTAAATGGAAATTCGGTTAATATTAAATTAAACTTTATGAACAAATTGAATGTGTAGAGGACCGTATTCTCATGAATTTTGGAAAGTGGCTTGTAAGTAATACTCAATTGGAACATGTCACTTTTAAAGTTTCAAAGTTGATAGTAGAGAGTAATAATTCCCATAAAAATACATTTTCAAGTATATTTACTAAATACTATTTTGGAAAAGTGAAAAAGAGTAGAATGCTTGAACAATTTATTCATGTAAAAATTAAATTGATGGAATGTGAGATGAAATAAAATAAAATTTATTGTTTTTTAAAATTAGATCGAGAGGAATAAAATGAAGTGATATTAGTTTTATTTCATTTTAATATTTATTACTATTATTTACTTTTTGATTTGAGAGGAATCAACGTTTCTTTTTGTTATGAAACATCAAAATAATAGAATACAATTTTTATTTCACTCAATTTCGTTTCATTTTATTTTGTGATATTCAAATGAAATATAAAGATATTAATTACACATATTTCATTAATCAGTCTAAATGAACCAACTCCGAAACTTTCCTTGAGAAGGAATTGTAATAGGAGGGAGGACTTTCACCATATCTTTCTGTTGGAGAGTCTTTAATCCCACCAAAATTCAAGTGATCGTAGAAGAAATGCCAAAGCCATGAAGGATCTTTTACTTTTTCCATCAAGCAAGGTTGAGATGTTCTTATCTCCAAAGGAAACAACCTATTTGAACTCATCTGAACAACAACAATTGCTCCTCTTAAAGGATCATAAATCTCACAAGCACCTTTTTAAATGGTTATCACATAATAAATTGCTTTCCAACACGTGTTGTGAGGATGTCGTATAAGTGTCGGACACCAACAAATGTCAGACACCGCGGACACCAACAAATGTCAGACACCGCGACACGCCTGAGGTTTCATAAACCAGAATTGCATAAACATCAAAATTGAATTTAAGAAAAATAATATGATTACTGAGGTTTCATAAACCAGAATTTACTGTAATAGAATCAAACCTATCAGCATGAAATGACAAATAGTCGACACTGAAACCGCAAAATAAACTCGAAAAGTACTATTTCTCATACCAAAATACCTGAGATTGAGCAACCACCTGGATAATTGGATAATTTATAGTATCAAAAATTTAAGTTGAAAATTGAGATCAAAAGAAAGAAAATCGTATTGATCGAGTGTGGTTACTCAAATTCATAGCCACAAAAGTGATATATGTAAACAGAAACAAAACAAAGAGTACGAAAACGGGGAGGCGATGAAGATACCATGTATAATCAATTATTTCATTCCATTCAACTTTAGGGAAGCAGATGCTGCTGCTGTGCTTGGTTTAAGCCGGTTGAAGAAACTCGGAGAAGTTCCAACTTCATGAAGTTAACGAGCCTTCTTGTTCAAGATATAACTCTTTGTGCTCCATCTTTTCTTTTAATTCTGATCCAGTTTCCTATCACGAACTAAACAATAAAGCCCCAAATCATGTTATATATTCAGTAAGCCTAGCAGTCAAGTAGTCAGACTAAAATTTCTTGGAAAGATGAGATTCAAAAACACGAAAGAGGAAAAATGATTAGTGCATATTATCGCCAATTACAAGATTCAGAGCAAGAAGTCGCTCAAATATGCTATTTACCAAAAGTATAAAACAAATGCATTTTATCCATACCTTTTTTGCTTTTCTTCATCAATCCTCTGGCGCACAATTCATTCAATAACCCCAAAGCCTCCTCCGTTAATCCTTCATAAGCAATGCCTTCAATAAGAATGGTATACGTACCTTCCGTAGGTTTGCATCCTTTTGCTATCATATGAGCCAGAAGATCAATAGCTCGACTAGTTTGACGTGCCTCACAAAGTCCTAACATGATTGAGTTGTAAGTCAAAGCATTGGCCCAAATACCCGATCTTTCCGAGTCATGGAAAATTTTGATTGCACCTTCAACCTTTCCCTCGCGAATAAATCCCTCAATCAGCGTACCGTATGTAACTGCATTGGGTTTAAGACCTTTCCAACACATCTCGTCCAAGAGTTTCACAGCACGCTCTGTTGCCCCCGTCTTTGAAAGCCCCTTAATAACTGTATTATAAGTACTTGCATCCGGAGAGCACCCTTTGCTACTCATTTGATTCAACAACTCAACAGCAACATCCACCTTCCCGTCTTTGCATATAGCATTAAGCAAAGTATTATAGTTCACAATTTTCGGGCAATAACCCCTAGACACCATTACTTCCAAAAACTCAATTGCTCTATCGATCTTTTTTTCTTGACAAAATGCATGAATTAATGGATTGAAACTAAAGGAATCAGGAGTACAACCATGGTTTGGCATCTTATCCAAGATATCCATGGCTCGACCAAGCAACCCTTTTTGACACAGAAAGTTAATCAAGATACTGAATGTAACCACATTCGGTTCACAACCATAAAACGACATGTTATTCAAAAGCTCAATTGCCTCATCCAACCTATCTTCCTTGCAAATAGCATTGAGAAGAACATTGAAAGTAACCACATTTGGTTTACATCCTTTAACCCTCATCTCATCCAATAACTTCATTGCTTCACGAACTCCACTTTCTTTACATGTCACTTCTATCAATATATTGTATGTAGTCACATCTGGATAACACCCCTTTTGCACTTGCATATCATAAACTTCCATAGCTTGCTTCAACTTACCCTTATCACACAAGCTACGCAAAATAGTAGTATACGTAACCACATTCGGTTCACAACCATAAGACGGCATGTTATTCAAAAGCTCAATTGCCTCATCCAACCTATCTTCCTTGCAAATAGCATTGATAAGAACACTGAAAGTAACCACATTTGGTTTACATCCATAAATCCTCATCTCATCAAATAACTTCATCCCTTCACAAACTCCACTCTCTTTACAAGTTTCTTTTATCAATATAGTGTATGTAATCACATTCGGATAACACCCCCTTCGCACTTGCCTATCATAAACTTCCATAGCTTGCTTCAACCTACCCTTATCACACAAGCTATACAAAATAATACTATACGTAATCACATCCGGTTCACAACCATAAGACGACATGTTATTCAAAAGCTCAATTGCCTCATCCAACCTATCTTCCTTGCAAATAGCATTGATAAGAACATTGAAAGTAACCACATTTGGTTTACAGTCTTTATCCCTCATCTCATCCAATAACTTCATCGCTTCACGAACTCCACTCTCTTTACATGTCGCTTCTATCAATATATTGAATGTAAACACATTCGGATAACACCCCCTTCGCACTTGCGTATCATAAACTTCCATAGCTTGCTTCAACTTACCCTTATCACACAAGCTATGCAAAATAGTAGTATACGTAACCACATTCGGTTCACAACCATAAGACGGCATGTTATTCAAAAGCTCAATTGCCTCATCCAACCCATCTTCCTTGCAAATAGCATTGATAAGAACACTGAAAGTAACCACAGTTGGTTTACATCCTTTAACCCTCATCTCATCCAATAACTTCATCGCTTCACGAACTCCACTCTCTTTACATGTCGCTTCTATCAATATATTGTATGTAATCACATTTGGATAACACCCCCTTCGCACTTGCGTATCATAAACTTCCATAGCTTGCTTCAACCTACCTTTATCAAGCAAATTACGCAAAATAGTAGTATACGTAACCACATCCGGTTCACAACCATAAGACGACATGTTATTCAAAAGCTCAATTGCCTCATCCAACCTATTTTTCTTGCAAATAGCATTGATAAGAACATTGAAAGTTACCACATTAGGTGAAGCACTCATCCGTTCTAGAAACTCCAAAGCTTTATCTATCTCCCCCGATTTACATAAACCAGAAATCAAAACATTGTAGGCTAAATTATCAGGAACAGCGCCAGAATCCTCTAGAATTTTCATAACCCGTGTAGCATTCCTAAGTTTCCCTATCTTGCAAAACTGACGAATAAGGCTCGTGCACGCAAAGACATCCGGAATGTCTCCTTTGTAAGTAACACTCTCTAGAAACCTTAAACCCTGTTCTAATTTGCCGAATCTAACCAAATTTCGGAGATGAGTAATGTTCTCTAACACCTTTAGATTTCTGGAACCGTTATCATGGGATGATGATTCTATAACACCATTAGAATTATTGTCATTCAAAACTGAACATTTGAGTTGTGTAACAGTATCACCGGATAGAACGAGAGGTTTAGTTCGGAAGAATGTAAACCTAGAAGGTTCTTTGTGAGAGTGGTGAAGTGAGTAAAAGTGTACACTGGGTATAACCAAATCCATAGTTTTCATCCTGATAATTGGTAATTTAACGGTGAAATACTCGTTGGCTATGTGTCAGGATAATGAAAGAAAGGATTTGACTTACTTGAGAGATTCTGGCGAAGACGGAGAGAAAAATTAGTCAATTTGAAGACGAGTTTGTGTTATCGGAGTATAGAACCAAATCCCTTCAAACCCCTAAAATCCCTAATGTCATCCCTAAATCCCTAAATTTTAATTGGCACCCCTACATTCTTATGTTTTTTTTGTTATTATATCTCAAAGGAAAAAAAGATACACCAAATTTAAATTTTGCCTTTATAGATCGGTATATTTATTTTTTATAAAAAGTATTGGAGATTTTCGAATTTTTTAAAAAAAATTATAATTTTTTGGACATTTTAAAGAGATTATTGGATATTTGTTATTACGAAAAATAAATTTCAATTTTTACAACATATTCAAGATTTTTATAGATTTTTCAAGTATTTTTATCACATTTTAAAAGAAAAACTTTGTAATTTTATGGACATTTCAAAAAGATTAGTGGATATTTGGTGTTATGACAAATAAGTTTCAATTTTTACCACATATTTAAGATTTTTATAGATTTTTCATGCATTTTTATCACATTTTAACAAAAAATCAATAAAAAGGTATGTATTTTTTTCCGTATTTTTTGAAAAATTCGATAAAAAATTTATAAATTCAACCGGGTTTTTCAAACCCCTAAATCCCTAATGTCATTCCGAAATCCCTATACATCAGACAATAAAAAATATAGAGATTCATTTCAAAGTACAAAGTGTTGATTTTCTAGAGGATAAAATAAAGTAGAGAATGTTTATTTAGTTATAGCATAATAATATTCTCAAATCCGTCATTTTGTTAATGATTTCTCAACCCATCCTTATACATGAGAGAATTGATAAACTACTTATTGTCATGATCTAAAGTGTAAAATTAAAATGACTCAAAATTTAGTAAAAATTATACCTTATATATACAATAATTGTTTTCTTTCCTTCTCGGCTACGACCATAATTTAAAATGAATATATATTATTTTATTGCTTGAATATTTTAATCGAAGATGCAGCATATCGAGCCGAGAAACCACGACCTATAGATTCTTCATCATCTTCTTATCAATTATTATCATCAAAATTTTGAACATAACTTAAAAGGTCATACCTAAAATCATCAATGTGAGTAAGTGTTATTTGTTCTTCTTTTCCATGGAATCTTCAATTTGAGACCCCTCCAACATAAAAATAGCTTCATTGAATAAAAAGTTTAGTGTGTAAGGTTTTGTGGGATATTTTTTATTTATTCACAACTTGTGTTTATTTTGCTAAAAGGATTTTAAGTGTGTGGTAGAGAATAATATAACTTCAAAGTGAGACAACCTTTTTTTCTTAGTTTACAGAATATATAATTGTTCTCTTAAGATTTGTTTCTAAGGGATGAAAAGAAACTTAGAATGTAAATGGAAATTCGGTTAATATTAAATTAAACTTTATGAAAAAAATTGAATGCGTAGAGGACCGTATTCTCATGAATTTTCGAAAGTGGCTTGTAAGTAATACTCAATTTGAAACATGTCACTTTCAAAGTTTCAAAGTTGATAGTAGAGAGTAATAATTCCCATAAAAATACATTTTCAAGTATATTTACTAAATACCTAGTTTGGAAAAGTGAAAAAGAGTAGAATGCTTGAACAATTTATTCATGTAAAATTTAATACTTATTTAAATTGATGGAATATGAGATGAAATAAATAAAATTTTATTGTTTTTTAAAATTAGATCAAGAGGAATAAAATGAAGTGATATTAGTTTTATTTCATTTTAATACTTAATATTTTCTTTTTGATTTGAGAGGAATCAACGTTTCTTTTTCCTTCAAGCAAGGTTGAGATGTTCTTATCTCCAAAGGAAACAACCTATTTGAACTCATCTGAACAACAACAATTGCTCCTCTTAAAGGATCATAAATCTCACAAGCACCTTTTTGAATGGTTATCACATAACCCTTTTATTTTATTTTAAATTATTTATAAAATAGTTAAAGATAATAATAATAATAATAATAATAATAATAATAATAATAATAATAATAATAATAATAATAATAATAATAAATTGATTTTCTGATACTATTTAGGGATCTGACCCAAATGATTAAAAAAATCCACTTCAGGTTCCTGTATTTTTCTTGGCCCCAATCTTGTGTCTTGGTGGTCCAAAAACCAGACTTTGGTGGCCAGGTCAAGCACTGAAGTTGAGTATAGAAGTCTAGCCAACTCAGCTCCTGAAGTATTGTGGATCCAGTCTCTTCTATCTAAGCTAAAAATCCCTTTCACAACCCCTATGATATATTGTGACAATCTGAGCACGGTTGCCTTGTCCCATAATTCATCATTTTCTCCTTCAAAGTTATTTCATGTCTTGACACTTTTATTAAAAAAAATATCTTCCATATTTATGTTTCTTAAACAATGTTTTAATTATATATGTTGTTAATGTTAAGACTTTTCTACACAACACAAAGTATTCATGTTGTTTTTTTCCCTTAAAAAACAATCTTACACCTTATTGCATCATATTTTTTCAAATATCTCATCCCTATCATTCAAAACATTATGCTCCAATATAAACACTCTTGAATGGCTTCAATGAGGAAAATTTAATTCCAACTTTGAACTTAAAATCCTTTGTAATTTCATCTTCTTCATTGAACATAACCACATTTGGCTTATAATCATTATTGTCATCTTCAACACTACTATCAAGCTCATAAGTAAAATACTCTTTTTCTATTACATGTTCATCACTCATCTCTGGTGTGATAAAACTATGATTGACTGCCTCGCTAGAGCCTGCACCATTTGCAGCAGGTATGTTTGTGGGTTGACCATCGTCTAAAACCTTATCAAAACCCTCATCAAATCATTCATCATTTCTTCCTCATTGTCTTCAAATTTGATACCCTTGACAGAGTCATCACTAGAATCCTCACTAGCATCAATAGATGCATATAAATCATCTTCACATTTTCCCATTGTTCTTCTGTCTTACATTCTCCATAAATGTTGATTCCCTTGTATTTAGTTTGGGCTCAGTGTAGATTTCAAACTCACCTTTATAGTTATCAACAAATGCATCACCATTAACCCTTTATAGTTTTATATCAGCTACTAAACCACCACCACCATGTTTCCACCATATTTTCGCTGCTTTATATTCAAACCCATGATCCATCCCTTTTATTAAATCACACGCCTAAAAAATGACAAAAAATCAAAATCTTGACCATTAAATGTGTACACTTCCCCCTTATACCTTAACATATGTGTCGCTCCCAAAGATTTGCATCCCGGTACAAGCGCGAACGGTCGGCGAAAAGAGAAAAATGAAGATGAACTGAATAGAGTCGCCAGCTAGGCATTTTTATCCCGAAGGAAAGGTTATGCTGCATAAACCTAGAAAGATATGGATAAGACGGTTGCGAACCAGAGAAATTGAGAAAGGGGGTTGGTTACAACCTGGGAAGGTATTAGCACCCAGATTGTTCGTCGTACTCGACGGGATCCATGCTTAAAAGATTGTGTTTAAAGAGGTAGTGTATGTGATATCTGTGTGCAAAGGCTAAGAAAAGAAATATACAAGTGTCAGTGCAAAAGGGTGAATGCTCAGGGACTGAGGCTCAAAAAGAATGCTGAAAGAGGGGGAAGACACATAGACTTTTGTTCGAGAACTGTTAAGTTATGCCTACATATCCTCTCGTACAATGAGGAAGTCAGAACACCGTAGTTCGATTCAAAGAGACTGAAAAATGAATTGACTGTGAACTGCTTACTTGCCTATGCTCAAGTGTATGACTCGTCTGGCTCGAGTGCTAACTGTCTTGCATTAGACGGAAGAAACAAGTTCCCGCTTATGAATGAGTGTGATGAGAAAAGAATCTCGGAGGAGACGATTATAGTTTGTTTTTGTATTTTCAGTCTTGTTATTTTTTTTGGTGTTTTGCATAAATTAATGAGCTTAAGCCTAAATCAAGGGCTTGTAAACTCATTATATCCTCCCTGATTAGGGATAATGGGAATACTTAAGTATGAGATAAGCATCTCAACTTAATTACCATGATAATGTAGGATTAAGATCATTAACCTACTTGTGATTATTTAGATGTTTTTGGGTTTTTGTTTAGTGTTAAATAATGAGTTTAATCTCTAATCATAGATTAGTGGGCTCATTACACCATCCTAATAGAAGGATAATAGATGAGAACACTTAAGCTGAGGAAGATACCTCAACTTAATCCATGGTTAGGGATTAAATTCATTATATAACAAAGCCTTTATTAAGTGGACTTTAATTAAGGGATGAGATTAAGAAGTGAATTTTATGGTTTGTAAGACAACTTGAGGGGGACTTGTCCATTAAACACTAGGGTTAGTCCTTCTTAACCATAAGGAAGAATTAGAACCCTAATGTAAGGCCCAAGTTACAAGATAAAGTCTTAGTGATTATTAGGTAATTTGATTAAGAGGTTTAAACAAATTAAAGGTTTAACACTTAGGATTAAAGTTATACACTCCATACTAAGAGAAGGATACAGGCATAACCCTAATTCCAAAGTCCTAAAACTTTAAGAGTTTAGTCTCTGATTATTGAGATGAGAAGAGAGACTCAAGGAGACTCAAAGGTAAAAATCTAAGGAGACTAATCACAACCCTAATTATTATCATGCTTGGATGTCCTATGGTTTGTAAGGCTTAGAGAAAGATCTTCAAGGAAGCCACCAATGGAAGAAGCAGATGAAAGGAGGATGAGAAAGAAGAACAAGTTACTTACTTCAATGATGAAGATAAGTAACTTAAAGAAAGAAAGTGAGAGAGATGGAACACAAGTGAACAAGTTCACTTCAAAGACAAACAAAATGCAAATGAAAGATATAAGAGGAAGTGAGAAGTGAAGGCAAATCCACCTCTCAAAGTAACTTACCAAAACCTGAAAAGTTAGCATAAATGCATAAGGTATAAAGCATAAGCAAATGAAATGAAATGAGATGATATGAGATGAAAGGACCAAAGTCAGAAGTGCTTATGTCATGTAAGTGTCATGTAAGATGATGCAAGGGCATACAAAATGCATATGAATGATCATACAAGAATGAGATGCAAATGGAAGCATGCTTTGAAGTTTGAAAACACATGAAAGTTTATGAAATGAAATGAATGCTAATCATGGCAAATGAATGAAGAAATGATCAAGAAAAGTTCTAACATGTCCTAAGATATCTAAGATTACATATGAATTCATGAAATGTCATGGCAAGTTCATGTAATGATGCATATGCAAGGTGAATGCTAATGAACATGAAAAATTAGGGTTACATGAACATATGAGATGAAAATGGATAAAACAGAAGCAAATGATATGATAAAAATTTGCAATCAAGCTCAAACAAAACCTAATCCCATATTAGGTCACACTCCAAAGGAGAAGGTCAGAAGCCTAACCAATCAAAAGTTATGATTTTCCTAAGTTTTCTAGGATTTTTGGGTGGTTCAAAGGGAAAAATGCAAATCAAATTGAAAATGCAAGATAAATTCATGAGGAAAACGACCTATAAACTACATACAATATGCAAAACAATGCAAAAAGAATCAACTTCAAACTCTTCTTGGTTAGGCAGAAATGATTTTTCAAAGTTAGGGTTCACAAATATGATTTTAATGACCCTTTATTCAAAGAAAATTGGCACACTATGATCAAACCTAAACAGAAATTTGTGTGAAGAGTTTGAAATTTTTTCTAAATGCATTGGGATGATTCATGATTTTTTTGGTGATTTTTAGAAACCTAAATATATTTTTAATTAATTAAAAGACTTTAATTAATTAAAAATAATATTTAAATATTTTAAAAATGCTTTTTTAATGTAAAAAATAAAATAAAAATCATTTTTGGAATGAGAAAAATATTTAAAGTCAGAATGCAAAAGAAAATATTTTTTGAATGCTTTTTGCTATTTTAAATAAATTATGCAAGAAAATGCAATAAAAATGAAATAAAAATGATTTAAATGAGAAGTATGCTGATCCTAAGGCCCAAATTCAAACTGGAAAAGGAGGGAGTTGACTGCGTGCAAAATCCTAAGGCTGACATTCAAACTGACTAATTAAATTGATTAAATTAATTAATTAAAATTAGGGTTTAAGTGAAATGATCCTGGCCACTGAAACACGCGCTAACCTAAATCTAAGGGCTGAGATTCAAACTGGGGAGATTAGCCATAATCCTAACCCTAATTACTTTCAGGTGACCGTTCTCCGGCAAGTTGTTCATGCTATCTCCTTCCCTAGGCTACCACAAACCCCCAAACTCTCCAGAATCAATCCCCTAATCATTCTAAACAAGAATCAGGCCACAAACAACATTTATTTTGCATCAAACGCATGAATCGAAAAAAAACATTTTCAGATCAAAAAGTTTCAGAACATCAATACATCCTGGTTTCTCAACCATTTTCGAAAATAAACATATCAGGATGATCAGCTAAACATGTAGAATCATATTTTAACTAGAAAAACAAGTTCTGGAAAAATTGTTCTTGAGGTATACCTGAGATTGAGCTTTCTGATTTTGGGCTTTCTGGACCTCTCTTTGGTGCAAATTAACTCCAATGGGCTTCCTGAGGATGCTTTGATGCTTGGAACAAGCTTGCAATGGCTGGTTTTGATGATTCAACTCTGCTGCACCAGAAATCGTGTTTTGGTTTGGCTGTGTTTTAGGCTATGGTGATGGGTGTTTTGTGATCCTTAGGTCATGTGGAGATGATTGGTGAAAAAAAAGATTGAAGTTTCAGTGGTTGTGTGATGAGTTTCGAAGAGAGGAAGTTTTTGAGGGATTTTGTGAAATCTGGCTTCTTGGATGATTCATGCTATTGTGTGTTATGAAATGGCTTGCATAATGTTTGATTAAGCCAATGGGATTGCTCAAATAGTTGTTGTGGCACAGGCTGATTGGTATGGGGTGTTTTGCAAAAAAGTCAAGATTTGTGTACTTGAGGTATGAGCCATGGCAGGTCTGATTTCTTGGGGTGTCTGGCCTCAGCAAGATTCATGGAGAGCCATAGAATCAAGTTTATGCAGATGGCACAAGTGGATGAGAGGATCCAATGAATTTTGTAATTTTTGTGAGTTTTGGCCCTTTTGAGATTTCTTGAAGTTCAAGTCATAGAAACACTTGGTTCAATGCACAATTCTGATGTTTTGAAGCTCAATTGACATATTGTGAAGTGTTTGTGTACATTTGAAGTCATTAGAATGCTTGAACATGCCAAAATGCAAAATCCATCTTTGACATGAAACTTGAAATTATAGGATTTTTGTCAACTTTGAAAGGCCGTATCTTGAGTTCTATGATGAATCAAGACATGTTCTTGTACTTTTTGAAAAAGGAAAGACCCAAACTACAACTTTCATGACCAAGAATTTTTCATTTGAAGCATTTTTGGTTATGAAAGAGGAGGTTGAAAAACTTTCCCAAAATGGAAAGTTTGCATTTCAAGTCATTTCCAAAAATGGCAAGTTTGCAATTGGCTCAAAATTCTTCAATTTTGTGAACTTCCAACCTCTTATAAGATCAAATAAAGATCATATAACTTCAATTTGATGCAAATACCCCCTTGGTTCCATTGTTGGGGGCCTCAGATGCCCTGATTTTGACTTAACTTGCTCAAGAAGTTACCCAGTGAACAGATGACTCCCACAATGAGTTTCTTCATCAAACTTGGTACACATGATCCTTATGACATATTAAGAATATTAGAAACAAGAATGGCCCAAAAATTTGGAGTTAAGGCCTCTGAAACCAAAACCCTAATTTTGGTCATCTGTGTAGTGAAACCCTAGCTCTGCTTCCATGCCTTTGCCAGTTCTTGTGATCCCTTGACTTCCATGAACCTTGAGGAGCATAATATGATGATAGAACACACATGGACCCTCTTGAAAAGCTTTGAGGCCTTTGGGATGGCTCAGATGGATTCTTGGATTGCTCAGATCACAAACCCTAGATGCAGATGAACTTGAACTTATGCAGTGAAGCAAATATGTTAAATGATGTGTGATGCTTATGTTTATGCAAACATGAAAGATCACAAGACATGGTGTGATAAAGAGTGAGGGCAAATTTGGGGTGTTTACATCTGCCCATATCCAAGCATGAGTTAGCTGTGCAGGATGTAAGCGCCTGGCTTATCAGACAAACAAGATAACTTGTGGTTGAATACCAAAGACAGTCCAAAATTTGCACTCGCTGGATAGAAGAAGAAAAGGGATATAAATTGTAAAAGGTAGTATAGCATGATTATCAAATGAAGGCAATGGAGGACGACCATCGAGCAGAGGACGACTGCTGAGGATAAGGCAATGACGGGGACGGCCGACAAGCTAGGGAGATAAAGAGACCATGACGGGTGTCGCTCCCGGGATTTTTATCCTAGTACAAACGCGAAAGTGGCGCGGAAAAGGTAGAGTCGCCAGCCAGACATTTTTATCCCGAATGAATGGGAAAGGTAATGTTGCACAAACCTGAGGAAGAAGGAAAGGGCAAGGTCCTGCGAACCAAAGATCTGAGTTCGGGAGTCGGTTACGACCTGGGAAGGTATTAGCACCCCAGATCGTCTGTCGTACCCGACGGGATCCACGCTTGCTTGTTTGTTTCAAAGGGTGAGGAAAATATAATTGCTGCTGAATAAAACCGCTAACTGGATTGGGAATGAGAAATGAGAAAAGAACTGAAATAAGAAAATGGAAAGAAAGGGGGAAATGTAGGGAAAATAAAGAATGTGCTCGAACGGGCCCTACCCCGCTGCCTGCGTACCTCATCAGGATAATGAGGATCAGAGTCGACGTAGTTCGCCTAACCAGGCGGGAACTATTTGTTTGTGTTTTTTATGCGCTGGAACTACGTATGTCTATGCTCAGGTGTTGCAGGCTCGTCTGGTACGAGTGCATTTACCGTCTTGCATGCGAGACAAGTCGTCGCGAGTTCGCGTTGTGAGTGAATGAGATGAGAAGAGAAGTTCCCGCAGGATAGTCGCTTATTGTTTGTTTTTTTGTCTTTTATGAGAAATGTTTTGAATTTGCTTGTGAACCGTCTTGTACTAAGACCTATCCATCGCGGTGAGTATTTATACCTCGCCCCGAAACAGGACGCGTATAAACACTCTGCAACAAAGTCTCGTGTCGTACAAGATTGTTCGGTTTATCCTTAGATGTTTTATTATTTTCTTCATGAGGAGAGAAAGAATGACTCAAATTGGAAAAGGGAAAATCTAATGGGACTAAGACCAACCCTAATTTTTATTGATTTATTTACATGGGAGATCCTATGGTTTGTGGGGTTTCTAATCCTAAGGAGGAGAGGAAAGAAGAAAAGGAAGAAGAACACAACTTACTTCCTAATGAAGCTAAGTTGGTTCCCAAAAGGGGAAAACCTAACAAGCACAAACATTATGTAAGGCAAAATGGTGCAAGTTAAATGCATTAGAAATACCAAAGAGGATAGGGTTTTTAGACATACCTTGACCTCCCTACAAAACAAAGGTTAGCATGGTAAACATGATAAAAATAAGGAAAACAACATTACCTAATTAATTCCTAAGGGAACTAGGACCTAAACTAGACTCAATCTATAGTTTAAAGGACCTAAAGCTAATGCAACGCAAAATTCAGCAACTTATTTACAACACTTAATGCACAAACAGCTATGAAATGCACTATGCAATGCAACAGCTTTTTTATAGCACCTATATGTATGCAAAAACAGGTGTTAAAAGTCACAAACAGCATGAATTTACAACAAACAACATGTATTTTACAACACTTATGCAAAAAAACAGCTATGTAATCTAAAATCCAGAATTGATTATTTTCATATTTTAATGCACAAACTCAATGAATAATGCACTAAATCCATCATGAACATACATTTGAACATGGATCATCATATAAAAATGCAAGAACATGAATATTTTGAAGATTATGCAAGAATGCATCACATGGTTGATTATGCAACAAGTAATGCAAAAGTATGGTACATGAACATGGTATATGCACATGATGATTATTGATTATGAACATGCAACATGATAGCTCAACAAACATGCTAAACTCAATGCAAAATTCATAATTGAATTGATATGGATGATGTGATCAAATATGCAACAAAATGCAACCAAATGCACATACATATGATTATGCAAAATGCAACATACATCAACATAATGGAATGCAAAAAAAATGATTTGAGGCAATACAAACATGTAAAAACAGAATGCAACATGATTATTATATGCCTAATGGTGCATGAACATGGCGACAAAATGCAAGAACTTAAACTATGCACAAAGAAGCACAAAAATGCATAACACGTAACATGAACAGAATCGTGTCGAAACGACTCGAAATGGGGGAACTAGCTACTGGAAATGGACTCAAGAATTCCCTAAAATCAATACCTAAACATGTAGGGGGGTGATAGGCATGAAGAATTAAGACTAAGCTATCAAATAAGCTAAAATCTAAATTCCTACGACGAGAACCGTTTTTCCTATTTACAAGGGATTCTTTACACCTACTAGGACCTAGATTAGACTACAAATCTAATTCCTAATAATCCAAATGCAAATTGCAAGCAAGAAAGCAACGAAAACGAAAATGAACGGTACAACGCAAACATAATCGAAAATCATGCGAAGAATGCCGTTAAGGCGAGATGAAGAGGATAAATTAAGGCATAATGGTTAAATCACCAACCTACGAAACAGAGGAGTGTTTCGGTAATTGTTGCAATGAATTGGAGTGCGAATGGAGAAGAAAACCGGAGAATCCGCGAATGCAAAATAAATGCGATTCGGTCTTGCCGCTTCTCGATTAATCACTTCCGATAAGTCGCAATCTCCACCAAAAACCAGTAGCTTCTTCTTCCATAATGCTCAATTCAATGGAGAATGGAGGCTAAGCTTTAAGACCTTCAAGTTTCAATGTGAAACTTGAAGAACTTTTGTTGAAAAGCTATGGTGAAAATGGTGGAAAAGTGGGAGAGAAAGTGATGAATTTGAGATTGTGAAAATGGTGATTGAGTGAAGAATGGGGGAGAGAGTGATTTGTGGTGATTTGTGTTGATTCGTGTTGATTACCCTTAGCTTTGGGAGGAGATGTGTTTATATAATGGCTAGGCTTGGCATGAGGTTTGGGCTTGGAGGGAGCTTAGGAGTTAGCTTAGGTTAGGAGTTAGTTGGGATTCTAGAGAATTCTAGAACTCCTTGGAAGGTTGTAGAAAACTCTAGAATGTGGTAGAAGATGGTGAGCTGGCTCTTCTAGAACTTTCTTTAGTTGGGATCAATCCAATGCATCAAACACCATGAAGCTTATGATGGAGATTAGTGAAGTGAAACACAAGCTTAGTTATTCAAGGACTGCATCTTGAGTTTGCTCTCTTGATTATGGAATGCACAATAATTAGAATGGACCTGCATACATTCAATGATAACTTGCTGATGTAGCAAAGATTAATGGCAAAATTCAGCTTGAAACCAATGAATCTAGTGTGCACTAGCTCATGAACATTTGTGGTGAAGACCAATTTGATGTAGCAGCAATGGTGAAGCTTGAATTGAGGCCAAAGTGAAGCTAAATGAGCCATAGAATGTGTACCAATAATTTCCACGTTCAACCCCAAAGATAGCATAGCATTCCCCCTTGTTTTGCATTAAAAATAGCAGCAAAATGGCAAAAAACAGCATCATGAATCGATTCATAAGGTTATGCATCGATACATACTGAAGAGAAAGCTAATTTCAGCAAAAAAAACACATTATGAATCAATTCATACACGGATGTATCGATTCATAACAATTTTTTAACTGTTATGAATCGATTCATAACACGGATGCATCGATTCATCCTGCTGTATTGCCTTGTTTTTTGCCCAAACTTTGAACGGCCATATCTTTCTCAATTTTGATCCTATGAAGGAGTTCCACATATGGTTTTGAAGCTTAGGATGTCCTCTTTCATTTTCTATAGGTATATTTTTCATAGGACTCTTATTTTGGGAAAAAACCTCTCTTGAAGTGGCTACAAAAATGACCAAAACTTGCCATTTTTGGAAACCCAAACTTTCCAAAAATGGTAAGTTTTAATTTTCTTGATTTTTTTCATTATTTCTTGATTAAAATTGGTCCCTAAGAGCCTTGTGACCATAATTTCATGATTTTGATCCCAAAAATTCAAGAGCTGACTTTTTACTCATCCTGGTTGACTTTTCTCCAATTTTCTGATTTTCAATCAACTGAACAATTGAGGGCCTTCCAAAATGAGTCCAATAGTGAAATTTGAACCATAGGTACTTGACATCATGTAGAGAACCATGAAACCATGCTTGGACCAAAGTCTCATTGATAAGCCCAGTTCATTAGAAACCCTCATCTGACTCCTTTTTGCTGGGAAACGTTGCACTGCTTGCCTCCCTTGATCAAAGCACCTCTGTATAGGACTTGTGGCTTCAAGTGAATACTTGTGGGATGTTGTGGACCATTTGCACAAGGTTAAGAAGCTTTGTTCCCCTTTGATTGCCTTTGTATAGCATTCAGTTGCTTTGTTCACTGCTCACAAACCTATGCCCCTACTGTGATGGTTATGATGCAATGTTTTTGGTTATTTTATGAATTTATGTATGTTAAATGCTATGCAAAAAGTTGGGGAAATGAGAGGGCAAATTTTGAGGTATTACAGCTGCCCCTATTCAATCATCTGCAGGCCTGAACGAAATAATTGCGAGAGCTTTTAGACGTTCAAGGTATGGAGTGATTGAATACTCAAATAAAACCTGGAAATTTGAACTCTGTGGATAGTAGGAATGCCATTTGCCTTTTGTTTTCTTTTTTCTTTTTTTTTTCTTTTTTTTTTGGTATATTTTTGATCGGTATTGTTTTTTTTTGTTTTGACCTCTGAATAGGTAGCGGAAATAGATATTGTCAATGTGACTGCTGGGCAGGACCAAGCCACAAAGAAAACACGCGACTGCTGGGCAGGACCAAGCCACGGAAAATGCCTGTTGGCGAAACGGGACTTTACGAGACCATTAGCGGAATGGAACTCAAATAAGATCAACCGATCTATCATGGAGATGGTATCAACCGATCCACCCCGGAAAGCGGGAATGTAATATCATCCGATTTACAACTCGAAGAGAAATGATATCAACCGATTCATAACTCAAATAAGATCAACCGATCTAACATGGAGATGGTATCAACCGATCCATAACTAAGAAATGCGAGAATGTAATATCATCCGATTTACAGCTCGAAGAGAAATGATATCAACTGATTCATAACTCAAATAAGATCAACCGATCTAACATGGAAATGTTATTAACCGATCCATTACCAAGAAATGCGAGAATGTAATATCATCCGATTTACAGCTCGAAGAGAAATGATATCAACCGATTCATAACTCAAATAAGATCAACCGATCTAACATGGAAATGGTATCAACCGATCCATTACCAAGAAATGCGAGAATGTAATATCATCCGATTTACAGCTCGAATAGAAATGATATCAACCGATTCATAACTCAAATAAGATCAACCGATCTAACATGGAGATGGTATCAACCGATCCATAACCAAGAAATGCGAGAATGTAATATCATCCGATTTACAGCTCGAAGAGAAATGATATCAACCGATTCATAAATCAAATAAGATCAACCGATCTAACATGGAAATGGTATCAACCGATCCATTATCAGCGCATTGAGACGAGACCAAAAGGAACAGGATCATTGTACTTAAATGAGAGCCCGAGACGCGACCGTTGTACTTAAACGGAGACATGAAAGAATGAGACTGTTGTACTGAAACAAGACTCAAAGACGAGACCATTGTACTTAAATGGAGACTCGAAAGGAACGGGATCGTTGTACTTAAACGGGAGCCCAAGACGCGACCGTTGTACTTAAACGGAGACGCGAAAGAATGAGACTGTTGTACTGAAACAAGACTCAAATAGGGATAACAATGAGACTTGGTAGAAATAACCACCCTGGGAAACGAAGTTGCATTCTGTGGGGAATACTCCAGTCTGATTGGAGATGTAACGGGTCTTATGTAATATACCTCAAAACTGGCCCATGCTGGTATGCATATGTTTGGATTTTATGGCGTAATGCTCCATAATGATGGAAATGCTACGCTTTGGAGGATGCAAATGAAAATGCAAAAAAGGGGGTCTCCTGATGAGGAGACGGCAGACATCCCAGGTGGCTTGACTGGGGAGAAATGATGATCACTGCATTGATCTGGTTAGTCCTTGTGAGGAGAAGACAACTCTGCGGGGGAGGCTGTCAACGATACACCGGCTCTGAACTGCCGCCATTGCCAAAAATAAATTGGACTTTGAGATTGGAGTGCCAAGACCCTGCTGGAGACGAACTCTTCCTGAACTTTGGTGGGGAAGTGAAGACCTCCTGATTCGGTTGGGAACCATAGGCATGGCACTGCTGAGGGAGAAAACTACTGGGGAGGAATGACACTCCTTGTACTGCTGGGGATTGCCCCTGTCTGAAGGGAAACTTTTGCTTGGGGATGGCACCAACCTTCTGCTGCCTTGCTGGGAGAAACTTTAACTTCCACTGCATGGAGATAAGAGATGAATCCTCTTATGTTGGGAATGAGAGATGTAAGGCGTCTCATGCTGGGGATGAGAGACGATGATACCCTTCTGCTTAAGAAGTAACCTTCTATTTGCCGCACTACTAGAGAAAGAATTATCTAATGACTTGCTAAGGGATTCTGATCGATGAAGTCCGCAGATGAAACAACTCTTGAAGTGATATGCTGACAATGGCTTTGCTTCTAGCCTCTAGGTTGATAGGTTGCCACTAATCATGAGTGAACAACGGTTCTTTGCGATTTTCAAACTTGCCTCAGATTAAGGTCTATCAGAAGGAAATGCCTCAAGAGGATTTTACAGAAAACATGACATACACAATGTCTCAGTGTCTTCAAACTCTTGGAGAGATTCGTCGGATCTAGAAATAAATGCCCCAGCCTGCAGGGTCTGTAACTCATATCACTGTGAGACATTCTGCCATAGTATATTGAACTCTGGATAGGTGCCTCTGATTAACTGTCTTTGAGAGAAAGTAACTTCTAGTGCTCTTGGGGTGGCCTGCCCCTGAACGAGCCTTGAAGTGACCACCTATGACTGACTGTGCTTTGAAGAAAATACCCATACTGCATACTCCTGGAGAGATTTGAATCTCGAAGTGATTGCCCCAGTTTGGCTGAATTTTGAAGAGATTGCTCGACATGATTTCCCCAGATTAGTTGGCTCTTACCACAATTGCTGGGAAAGTCCCTACTCAATGGAGTTTTCTTGAAAAGTGCACCTCGACAGATTGTCCTTCGGAAGTTTCAGACTTCTCAACTTGGCAAGATTAAGCTCTTGGACTGAGGTTTCATATGTGAACTTTTATAATGCCAAACAAATGTATGCAAGCAGAAAATGTTTATTTTGAGAATGAAAATTCTAACACAACACTCATGTTAATCTTGAAGTTTTACTGAAAACGATGTCGCAAACCTTTGTGAGCGAATCACTAGTTAAGATATGACATTAATTTTTGAATAATAGAAAGCATGCACATGCAACACCAACAAAGATCTTTCAACACCACTCATAGGAGTCAGGAACGCTGTCTCGTGGTAGTACGCTCTCGAAAATAACCCTGTTTCAGTTAGGACTTTTGAGGGTTGTATCGTGGTCTGGTTCACAGTTATAGAAACAAAGGATATAGGCTCGAAATTTATTTGTACCCACTGTAAACACCCCAAATTTGCCCTCACCCATTCACACCATGGCTTGTGATCATTTCATATGCATAAACACAATCATATCATCTCACATCTCATTTTTGATTCACTGCATAGATTCTAAGTCATCTGCACCTAGGGTTTGTGATCTGAGCAATCCAAGAGCCTCCTGAGCCACTCCAAAGGCCATCAATCACTTCAAAGGGGTCCATGTGTGTTCTTATATCATATTACATCCTCTCAAAGTCAAAAATGCAAAAGAATCACAAGAACTGGGATTGGTGTGGATGCAGAGCCAGGTTTGACTGCACAGTTGACCTAAAATTAGGGTTTTGGTTTCAGAGGCCATAACTCCAATTTTTTTGGTCATTCTTGTTTCCATTGGTCTCTATGTGGTATAGGGAGTATTAATATCAATTTTCATGAAGAAATTCCATGGGGAAGTCATCTGATCAAGGGTTGACTTTCTGGACAAGTCAGTGCAAAATCAGGGCATCTGGGGCCCCCAATGACCCAACCAATGGGAATTCTTCATCATTTTGAGTGTATATGATCTTTATTTGATCATGGAATAAGGTTGAAGTTCATAAAATTCAAGAATTTGAAGATTTTGCAAAGTTGACTTTTTTGGGCATGGTTGACTTTTCAAGAATATGTCATTTTGTGCCATTTTTCAAGCCTTACTTTTTGATCCAAAAATGCTTCAAATGGAAAAACTTTGGTCATGAAAGTTGTAGAATACATTTTTCCCTTTTCAAAAAGTACAAGAACATGACCTGATTCATCTTGGATCAAAAGTTATGGTGTGACAAAGTTGGCAAAAATCATTGATTTTCAAGATGTGCACCAAATGAAAAAACTTGCAAGAACTTTGTACCAAGGCAATTGTAACTTCAAATTCATGTCAAACCATTACACAAACATTCTATGTGACCTAAAAATCAGATTTGGACCAAGAATTTCTCATGTTCATGGCTTGTGTAGCAAGATAGTCACATGTGAACCAAAGATGAACAAGTTGCAAAACTCATGATCACACTTCCTACCACTTGCTACATTGGATGCTGAACCTTGCTAGCCCTTCCCCTCACCCTTGCTGCGCAGCCCCATGCTTTGTACTAGCCTAGAACCAAGCCCATGCTTTCCTTACACAAAGAGTGGACTTTTGGCAAAAGTGAACTTACCAATCAATAAAGGCCAGGTCAAATCATCTGACCTATAGGATTATTTTATACTATCCATTTGCAAGCCAAACATATCAAGAGGCCAAGCAGAAACACACCATAGCACCATACACAAAACTGACCCCATTTGCATTTCTCTTCGAATCTGCCTCCACACCTCACAAACATTCAAGCAAGTCTTACCATCATCCTCACCTTGTCACACTGAACCTAAACCAACAAAGAAGCAAGCCAGAAGCACACTAGAGCACAGCATTCACAAAACTCACCCCATCTGCATTTTCCTTCGAATCACCTTCCACAGCCATCAAACATCCAAACTCTTTTCACCAACAAGTCAAACACATCAAGAGGAACCAAAACCACCCATCACATTGATCTGAAACAGCCTGTACACAAACTCCATTTTCTGCTATATCAGATTGGAATCTCTCAAAATAGCTTGCTTAAGCTCATTCCAAGCCTGCCATTAGCACCAGGGGAGTCAGTGGAGCAAGCTTGCACCAAAGAACAGCTTTGAAAGCTCAGAAACAGGAGTCTCCATCTCAGGTATGGTCATGAAACTTTTCTCTCAGAGCTTGATTTTTAAGTTATAGTTTGATTGTGTTTGCTTTGCTGGTCATGGGGATGGTTTTAGATTTAAGAATGGTTGAGAAATGAGGATTTACCAGGGCTCTGAAACTTTGCCCGTGAAACTTCATGGCTTCGATTCCCTTAGTTTAAGCATGATAAATTCATTTTGAGAGTTGAATCGAGTAAGGTTTGAGTGGAGGAGTGTTTCTCTGGCTTTGATTTGAAGAATGGTGGCCTGAATCGTATTTTAGGGTTTTGGGGTCGTCGGGGAAGATGACCGGAGCTCCCCTCCGGTCACCTGAATCTGTTTTGCCCTAATCTCAGGTCATTAAGGAGATTTGAATATTGGGCGTTGGATTGGTTGACCCTGTGGACTTCCCGCGCGCATGAAGGGCCCAGATCATTTTGTTTAGCCCTAATCCACTTTCATTAATTATTTAAATCATAATTAGTTTAATCTAATCAGAATCAACCACAACCGTCCAGATGCGCGCTGGTCAACCATTTCAAACCCAGGATTAATCTCAGCCTCTCCTTTTGTTTACTTTCCATTTTATTTTGTTTTTATTTCATTTCTTTTCATTTAATTTGTCCAATTTATTTAAAATAGCAAAACTTGTTTAAAAATTATGAAATTTTTTATCCTGAGTTTCATTAATTTTTATGACACAAAAATATTTTTGTTTTTATTTTTAGCATTAAAAAAGTATTTTAAAATATTTAAAAGTTTATTTTTAATTGATTAATGAGAATTAATTTATTAAAAATACTTTTGGGTATTTAAAAATCACCAAAAAATTCATGAAATGTTCTAAGGCATTTAGAAACATTGTCCAACCTTCAAACCAAATTTCTTTTTTGATCTTGATGCATTTTGAGAATTTTTCATTGAATTAAAATCATTTTTATGCATTAATTTGATCCAAAGTTTAAAAAATCATTTCTGCCTATCCATGAAGAGTTGGACATTGATTCTTTTTGCATTGCATTGTGTTTAGCATGTAGTTTGTAAGATTAAATGGCCATGATTTGATCTTTCATTTTCAATTTGTTTGTCATTTCTTTTGTTTAGGAACCCTAAAACCCTAAAAAACTTGTGAAAATCATAACTTGAGATTGGTTAAGAGTTGAGACCTCTCCTTTGGGCATTGGTTTAGGATAGGTTTAGGGGTCCTTTGAGTGCATTTTCAATTTTTTGTAATGTTGTTTGCTTCTGATTTTGGTTTGTGTTTGGTGTATGATTCATAAACCTTAATTTGGGCTTTCATTTGCATCCATTTTGCATTCTCTTGCATAACATGACTTGCCATGACATTTCAAGCATCCATTTGATTCATTTGACATCATAAGACATATTGAAAGCATGTTTGATCATTGCATCATGTATTTGCCATGTTGTATGCCATGTGCACTTCATAACTTTTCATGTATGTCCATGGTTCCTAACTTGCTTCATTTGCATTCATGAACTTGTATGATCATTTCCATGTGCTGCCTCATGTTTGCATCATCTCTTAGCATCATTAGCATCATGTATATGCTTCTGGTTTTGTTTCTCATCATGTCATCTCATCCCATTTTGCATTGCATTGCATTCCTTTTCTAACCTTTCAGGTGGTAAGTGATTTTGGGAAGTGAATTTGCCTTCACTTCTCATAACTTTTCTTTTCATCTCTCTTGCATCCATTGCTGCATTTTTCTTTGTGTTTGAGATTGAGCTTGCTCATTCTTCCCCTTCCCACTTTCTTTCTTCAAGTGACTTGACTTCTTGAATGAAGCAAGTCACTTTGCTTCTCTTGATCCTTTCATCTGCTTCCTGGTGGTTCCATTGAAGATTGTTCTTGCAGACCTCACAAACCTTAGGAACAACCAAGCATGACAATGATTAGGGTTTTGATTAGTCTCCCCTCTTAGTTTTACCTTTGTGTCTCTTTTGAGTCTTCTCTTCTCACCTCATAACCAGGGACTAAACCCTAAAGGCTTTAAGGCTTTGTGATTAAGCTTATGCCTGCATCCTTCTCTTAGGATGGAGTGTATAACTTTAATCCTAAGTGTTAAACCCTTAATGTGTTTAAATCTCTTAATCAATTCACTTAATAAGTATCAAGACACCACACTTGTAACTTGGGCCTTGCATTAGGGTTCTAATTCTTCCTTAAATGCTTGAGAAGGACTAACCCTAGTGTTAATGGACAAGTCCCCCTCAAGTTGTCTTACAAACCCTAAAAATCACTTCATCATCATATCACCTAATAAAATCCACTTAATCAAAGGCTTGTTTTGTCATGAGTTTAATCCCTAATCATGGATTAAGTTGAGGAGCTTTCCTCAACTTAAACATTCTCATCTATTATCCTTCTATTAGGATGGTGTAATGAGTCTGTTTAATCCCTGATTATGGCTTAACCTCATTACTCAACACTAAACAAAAACACCAAAAACATCTAAATAATCACAAGTAGGTTAATGATCTTAATCCTGTATCAAAGGTGATTAAGTGTGAGAATCTGACTTCATACTTAAGGTATTCTCATTACCCCTAATCAGAGGGAAGATGTGATGAGTTTACTAAATCCATTGGTTTAGCTCAAGCTCATTAACTTATGACAAACTCTCAAAAGCAATAAAAGACTGAAAACTCAAAAACAAACAATAATCGTCTCCTCCGGGATTCTTTTCTCATCTCATTCACTCACAACCGAGAACTTGCTTCTTCCGTCTAATGCAAGACAGTTTGCATCTGTGCCAGACAGATCATACACTTGAGCATAGGCAAGTAAGCAGTTCACAAGTCAATTCATCTATCAGTCTCTTTGGGTCGAACTACGGTGTTCTGACTTCCTCATTGCACGAGAGGATACGTAGGCATAACTTAACAGTTATCGAACAAAAGTCTCTGTATATTCCCCCTCTTTCTAGCCTCATTCTTTTAGCCTCATATTCTTGAGCATCTCATTCTTGTTCTTACATTGACACTGTGTATATCATACTTCACATTTCTTTTACACTGACACCTGTACATCCTTTTCCAGCTCTTGTATACACAAATTGCACTGACACTACCCCTTTAAAACACAAATCTTTTAAGCGTGGATCCCGTCGAGTACGACGGACAATCTGGGTGCTAATACCTTCCCAGGTTGTAACCAACCCCCTTTCTCAGTCTCTCTGGTTCGCAACCGTCTTATCCATCTCCTTCTAGGTTTATGCAGCATTACCTTTCCTCCGGGATAAAAATGCCTAGCTGGCGACTCTTTCATCTCCAGTGAGTTCACGACTGTGTGTTCTCATTGTCCCTCTCGCCGACCGTTCGCGTCTGTACCTTTATCTGGGCCTGGCCCCACTTATCGGGAGCGACAGCTTGGCGACTCTGCTGGGGAACCTTATATTGCAACCAGGGCTTCTGGTTCTTTTTGTGGGTTCCTCCTAGCGCTCGATTGATTTGTGTTTACTGGGGTGTTATGTGCTTATTTGTGTTTGTATATTTGTATTTATTTTTGCCTTATGTACAGTTTTCTTTATTGTTTTCTTTATAGCTTTATGCACATATTATCATATTGTCATACTGTGCTGCTGGCTGGATCTGTTGTTTGCTTTGGTGGGTGGGTGTTCCATTGAGAGTTAAGGTCCTATACCTGGGACCTGAGTGACACCTAGGCTAGAGTGAATCATATTCTTTCCCATTCCATCTCGGTCTGGTGCGGGAATATGAAACACGGTTCAGATATGGGTTTCTTCTTGAGAACTCTGTGTTGCAGATTTCCTGCAATGCTAGGGCTATCTGGGAAGCCTGCTAAGTCTGGATGACCTTTAGTTTTGACCTTCAGAAACTGAGGTGAATTAGAGGAGGAACTTTTATGGTTATTGTAAACACTGTACCTCCGGGTTAGAAGTGTTTGCACTTTTCATAACTGATCCAAGTCTGAGGATCCTTGTTTTAGAACCCACCTGTGAGGGGGTTGGGCTGTTTACAGGTTTGCAGGTGCCTTGACCTCAGAATACCCTGTTACTTTGACTTGATTAAGAATACTCCATGTTGGAACAGTTCTTGTGACTCTAAACCCTGGACATGTGGCTCTTTATTTGAGTCCCCCACCTTGGTTACCGGATTTATAGACCTCCATCTGGATTTCTTGAACATACTTGGACCTATATCAGAGTTTTTGATCAGATCCAGCTCAGTCGCAGACCCTTGCATATCATTTGCATACATAATCATTGCATCATATTGACATTTGCTTATTTGTGTTTCAGGGTATCCATCTTCATTTGGTTCTGGTTTTGACCCCATCTTCAGCATTGACCCATCTTCATCAGCATCTGCTTCAGCTATCACCTGCACCAGCCAATCAGTGGCCATTTCTTCAGTATTATCATCAGCACTCATCTCTACTCAGTCTCAGTATCATGGCTCCTAAAAAGAGCAACATCACCTACCACTTCTTCCAGCCAGAGCTATCTGACATCAGGAGGATTCAAACCCTGATCACTCCAGATCACATACCATTATTCAGGGAACATTACGGAGATATACTTGATATGGTTATGGATCTGGACCCTTCACAGAGAAGCCTGATCCACACTTGCATTCAGTTCTATGATCCCCCACTGAGATGTTTCACTTTCCAAGACTTTCAGTTGGGCCCTCTACTAGAAGAATACTCATCATTGGTTGGTATGCCTATCAGAGTTGGAATCCCTTTCAACCCTGAGATGGTCTTTCCTGGTAATGAAGAAGTAGCAAAGGCTTTGCATCTGGAACCTGTTCTGATTGAGCAGCATATGACTTCTAAAGCTGGAATCCCTGGTTTTCATCTGGATTTCTTGATCTCTCAAGCTACCCTGAAAGCTTCTTTAGGAGAGTGGAAAGTTGTTTGTGCTTTATTGGCCTTGAGCATATATGGAATTGTATTGTTTGCAGATGAGCCTCGATTCATTAGCAAGAATGCAATCCATCTTTTCATCCTGAAGAACCCAGTGCCCACTCTACTGGGGGATCTCTACTACTCAGTGCATCAGAGGAATGAAAAGCAGAGGGGAAGATTAGTGAGGTGCTGTGCTCCATTGTTCCATACTTGGCTTCTCAGGCATCTACCCAGGACAGATGCATTTTTGAATCCTCATCAGCAGAAAAACTGGGCTAAGAGACTCACTGCTCTAACTTCAGCCGATATCAGATGGTGCACCCAAAGCACCAAGGGTAGGGATATCATCACCAGCTGTGGGCATTTTCCCAATGTGCCCCTAATAGGAGTTAAGGGTAGTATCAATTACAATCCTCTGCTGTTCAGAAGGCAACTGGGCTACGCACTGGTCCACACTCCTAAGGCACAAGACTTGGTTGAGACTCTTTATTGTGAGAACAAGCCTAATCTGGCTATTGTTAGGCAGGCAGCCTGGGCCTGGGATAATGTTCAAACCAAGGGAATAACCATTCTGGGGAAGTGCAACAATGTGGCATCAGCACAATATTATGAGTGGTCCTATGCCAGGGCCCAATTCTCTGGAATGCCCTTTACCATAGAAGATATGCCTGAATTGTCTTCAGCACCACCCCCTGCCACTATCAGTTTGGAGGAGTTTGAGAGCTTGAAGGAGAGAAATGAGAAGTTAACCCAGGCTTTGCAGAAGACCCTCCGGGAGAGGAGTGATGGCAGGATAGAGATTGAGAGGCTAGAGAAGTTGAGGATGGAGCATCTGGTTAAGATTGAGAAGTCTGGGGATTATATGAAAAAGTCTAAAGCTGGAGAACAAATTCTGAAGAATGCTTGCAAAGAAGCCCAGTTCCAGAGAGCAAGAACAGACTTGTATCTGAAGGAGAGTCAAGCTCGGTGGGTCAGGATCACCGAGGCTCGTACTCTGGAAGACAAGAGAGTTCAAGACAAGATGGAGCAACTGGAAGCTAGTGCAAAAGTGCAGCAAGAAGCCCTGGCAGCAGCCCAGAGGGAGATATCAGAGCTAAAGATCAAAGCTGGAGTGAAGAGGTCAAAGGACCAAAGTCAGCACAAGAAGTTAACAGCAGCTGTTACAACCCGGAACCTCCTCATCAGGAATCTCACGGAGCGTCCGGCTGATCCTGTGACCGAAGCACTTCTCAAGGAAGTTCGTGAGGATGAGTTTGGTCTTGGTGTTTGACCAGTTGTTTGTTGTTGCTTTCTTTCCGTGTATTTTCCTGTAATGTATTTTGACCCCTCAGAGGGCTTGTATTTGTAAACAAACTATGTACCATTTAGCTTTTTGTAATATATGTGTTAGTTTATTCCACTTTGAAAGCAGCATCAACAACATCTTCAAGGGTCTGGAAGGGTCAAAACTGAATGCCAAACCGGATACCTTGAGAACAAATAAGCATACTGCATTGCATGCTAACCCTTTGTTTGTTTTGTAGGTTTTTATCTTATTGCCACTAACTTTGTTGTGATGTTCAGGAACTATTGCTCGGCGCCGAGTATTTCCCCTCAACCGTCCGCACCGTTATCCGACCCGTAGCAACCTTCCGGGCATTCAAATGGATCAGATGCAGCAGGACCTTACTGAGGTCAGAAATCAAATGGCAAACGAAAGGCTAGAGATGAGAAACCAGATGACGCAATTTATGGAAGTGATGAACAACATGGCTCAGAGCCAGGAAAGATTGAGGGCCATGGTGGAAAGGCAAAATCAAGAGGATCCACATATAGGGACTGCCGGCACCAGCAACAATGAAAGGGTCCAACCTCATGTTAACCCCCTGTATTTGGCCCCCATCTTCATCCTGAGGTCAACATCCCTGCAAATGTTCAAGGGACTGCCACTGCAGCCAGGGTACTTCAAGAAGACCCCCAGGAGGATCAATTCACAGTAATGGGTGCTGGGGAAGAAGCTTATGATAGAAGGCTGGATGAGATAGCTGAGAAATTGAGGTCTTTAGAATCTCAAAATTCTCTGGGTTTCGATGTCATGGACATGGGCTTGGTAGACGGGGTCAGGATCCCCCATAAGTTTAAGCCTCCTTGTTTTGAAAAATATAACGGGACCTCATGCCCCCGGACTCATTTACAATCATTTCTGGGGAAGCTGAAGGCCTATACTATGGATGAGAAGCTCTGGATGTTCTATTTCGAAGACAGCTTGACAGGAGCTTCGAGAGAATGGTACTCTCACTTGACAAGGGCAACTATTAGATGCTGGAAGGACCTGGCAGAGGCCTTCATCAGACAGTATCAGTACAACTTAGATATGGCACCCAACAGGACCCTCCTAATGGGAATGTCACAGTCGTCAAGGGAAAGTTTCCGAGAATATGCCCAGAGATGGAGGCAATTGGCTGCTGCTGTTCAACCACCTATGTCTGAAAGGGAAATGGCAGATATGTTCATGAACACCCTTCAGGGGACTTACATTGACAGGCTGGCTGCTTTCTCTTCCACTAGCTTTGCAGATGTTGTCATAGCTGGGGAGAGAATTGAGAGCCTGTTAAAGATGGGTAAGATCTCAGACAACGGTGCAAGCTCGTCCAGTAGTACAAGAAAGCCTTTTGCAGGCCCAAGAAGAACTGGCGAGACCAATGCCATCCACGCCAACAGGGGCAGGCCCCAATATGCTCCCAGATCAGTGGCAGCAGTCACCATTCCCGCTCCAGCTCATCCTCAACCAGTTTATCAACCTCCGCAGCAAAACTATCAGCAACAACCTCAGTACCATCAACAGAATCAGTATCCTCCGAGAAATTACAACAACAGCAACACCAACAACAATAACCAGCAAAGGCCATTCCAACAGAGGCCTTCTCAAGCCAACAGGGTAATCGATCCGATCCCTATGCCATATGCTACTTTGCTGCCACAACTCCTGAAACTCAACCTAGTTGAGCTAAGAACGTTGGCACCTCCAGATCCCAACAGTCTACCCAGGAATTATGATTCCAACGCCAGATGTGCCTTCCATTCAAATGCACCTGGCCACAGTACAGAAAAGTGCAGAGCTCTGCATATGAAGGTGCAAGACCTGGTAGACTCAAAAGCTCTGAATTTCGCACCACCACCCAATGTCAATAAGAACCCGATGCCAAACCACGGTGGTCCCAGAATCAACGCTATTGAAGAAGACAAGCCGTCTTATTTAATAACCAGTGTGGGTCAGATCCGGACACCGTTGGTAGAAATTAAGGCTCAGCTCCTCGAATGTCAAATGTTCCCGGGGTGTGAGTTGGGGTGTGCCTACTGCAATATTTCGGTCAATGGGTGCGATAACCTGAGGAATGGCATAGATGGCCTCATTCAGAGTGGCCAACTTCAGATCACCACATCATTTCCTACAAATCCAGCAATTTCATCAGCAATAACCCCAGAACCTCCTACAACTGCAACAACCATTGTTCCTGACAATTCTTCGGCTTCATCAACAAGTACTTCATCTATCATCTCAACAGATCAGTTATCAACAAATTTTTCTTCTACAACTCCAGCACCACTCCATTTTGAAACTCCTACAACAACAACATCCATCCTTCCACCAATGTCTCCTACAACATCAGCAACAAATCATGAAGACGTCTCAACTGTCACAATATTCTATGATCCTGAAAACAATTCTGCCTACAACTCAGAAAGTGCTGCTCCCATCAGAGCACCAGTTACAATTTATTACGATCCACAGACTATCACAATTCCTTCCACAGCTGCAGTCAGTCCAGTCACTATCACGGTGCCTGGACCAGTACCTTATGAAAGTAGTAATGCCATCCCCTGGCATTACGGCTCTGACCTGTACTATGAAGGACAAAGAATCACTTTTGAATCATCAACCCCTGCACCACAAATTGACAATGTGGGAGGAGGCGGAGGCTTCACTCGAAGCGGACGTCTTTTCGCTCCACAAATTCAGAGACCCACTGCCGAAGCAGAAGCTGCTGCCAAGGCAAAAGGAAAAAGCTTGGTGCAGGAAAACCAAGCTGTTAAAGAAGCCTTGAAAACACCCTTCGATCAAGAGGTTGATGAGTTCATGCGAATCATCAAAAAGAGTGATTATAAAGTAGTGGATCAGCTTCATCAGACGCCTTCCAAGATCTCAATCCTATCATTGCTTATGTGCTCCGAAGCCCATCGGAATGCACTACTCAAAGTCTTGCACGCAGCTTACGTGCCTGAAGAGATCACTGTCAATCAGCTAGAAGCTGTAGTTGGAAATGTTAATGCTAGTCACGGACTAGGGTTCACCAATACTGATTTGACAACGGAAGGCCGCAACCATAACAAAGCCTTGCACATAACCATGGAATGTAAAGGTGCTGTCCTTTCCCATGTGCTGGTAGACACGGGGTCATCCCTCAATGTCTTACCTAAGAAGGCCCTGGTGAAGCTAGAATACAACGGATTGGCGTTGAGACCCAGCAACCTGGTGGTGAGAGCCTTTGATGGTTCAAAAAGTTCGGTTCTGGGGGAGATTGAGTTGCCCATAACGATTGGCCCGCAGACCTTCAAAACGACCTTCTACGTGATGGATATACAGCCTGCCTACAGCTGTCTATTGGGTAGGCCATGGATTCACGCCGCTGGCGCCGTGACCTCTACCCTTCACCAGAAGTTAAAATACGAGTGGGAGGGTCAAATCGTTACAATCTGTGGAGAAGAGGATATTTTTGTCAGCCACTTGGCTACCTATAAGTATATTGAGATGGATGGGGAGATCCACGAAACAATGAGCCAGGGGTTTGAAGCTTTGAATGTCAATGAAACATCTGCTGTGCCTGGTACTTCAATATCATCATACCAACAAGCCCGGAAGGTGGTTGAGGGAGGAAACGCCCAAGGCTGGGGCAAACTGCTATCGGTGGAGAAGAAAGAGGATAGATTTGGGTTGGGTTACAAACCAACTCAACAAGATCAAGCAGAGGTTGCAAAAGAGCCCAACTTTGTGAGTGGGGGGATGCTCACCCCTGATGTTGTCAACTGTCTGGAAGACGAGCTGGAAGAAGAACGCAACCTGGAAAGCTGGATTCGTCCAAAGATCCCGGGGAGCAGTATCTCGAACTGGTCTTCCCAGGAAATTATAAGAGTTACTCATGCAGAGTAATTATTATTTCCTGTATTTTTATAGCATGCATCAAAGTCTTGCATCTTGCCCAAGATGGCAAGACTCATTTTGTAATCGGGCCATCTGTACTTTTTGTGCAAACAAGATTAATCAATGAAATATCAGACATCTTTTTGCAAATGAGTCTTTTTCTTTTTCGCTCACTATTTTTCCATTTTTCTTTTTGTACAAAAAATAAATGGCAGTGTTTTCAAAATGACAGCTTTATTTCACTTTTCTAAAACAAGATTAAAATCAAATCACTAAAATGAACAAACTGAACCCTTGCAGAGAGTGCCTTCCAGACAACACCGACAACAGCACGGCTATGACTTCGTATGACTTTGACAGTCCAATCAATCAAGCTGATGAAGGGGTTGATGAAGAATATGAGCTTCCTGAAGAGCTAGCCAGGTTGTTAAGACAAGAGGAAAAGGTTATTACTCCTCACCAGGAGGAGGTTGAAACGATCAATCTTGGTACAGATGAAGACGTGAAAGAGGTTAAAATCGGGGCCTGCCTGCAAGACTCAGTGAAGAGACAACTGATTGACCTGCTTCAAGAGTATGTGGACGTGTTTGCTTGGTCTTATCAAGACATGCCAGGGTTGGATACCGATATTGTCGTGCACAAGCTGCCTTTGAGAGAAGAATGCCCGCCAGTTAAGCAGAAACTGCGCCGAACTCGTCCCGACATGGCTATGAAAATCAAGGAGGAGGTACAAAAGCAATGGGACGCCGGGTTCCTTGCTGTAACTAGTTATCCACCGTGGGTTGCTAATATAGTACCTGTGCCTAAGAAAGACGGCAAAGTAAGGATGTGTGTTGACTACCGGGATCTGAACAGAGCCAGCCCGAAAGATGACTTCCCATTACCTCACATTGATGTATTGGTGGATAACACGGCTCAGTTCTCGGTATTCTCCTTCATGGACGGATTTTCAGGATATAATCAGATCAAGATGTCACCTGAAGACATGGAGAAGACAACATTCATCACACCCTAGGGCACGTTCTGCTACAAGGTAATGCCATTTGGGCTCAAGAATGCTGGTGCGACGTATCAACGGGCTATGGTGACATTATTCCACGATATGATTCATAAAGAGATAGAATGTTATGTGGATGACATGATTGCCAAGTCCCTTACTGAAGAAGGCCACCTGGTGAATCTACTGAAGTTATTCAAGCGTCTGAGGAAGTATCAACTGAAGTTGAACCCCAACAAATGCACATTCGGGGTGAGATCTGGTAAGCTGCTGGGCTTTATTTTAAGCGAGAAAGGGATTGAAGTTGACCCTGATAAAGTCAAAGCTATACAAGAGATGCCTGCACCGAAAACTGAGAAAGAAGTTCGAGGGTTCTTAGGTCGATCGAACTACATTTCCCGGTTCATATCTCACCTTACTGCAACCTGTGAACCTTTGTTCAAGCTGCTAAGAAAGGAACAGACGGTCAGGTGGAATGAAGACTGCCAGAAGGCTTTTGACAAGATCAAAAAATATCTGCAAGAACCTCCAATCCTTATGCCTCCGGTTGAAGGAAGACCTCTGATAATGTACTTAACAGTATTAGAAGAGTCAATGGGGTGTGTGCTGGGCCAGCATGACGAGTCTGGTCGAAAAGAGTATGCAATATACAACCTAAGCAAAAAGTTTACCGACTGTGAACAACGTTATTCACTGCTCGAGAAAACTTGTTGTGCTTTAGCGTGGGCTGCTCGCCGACTAAGACAGTATATGTTGACCCACACTACTTTGTTGATATCAAAAATGGACCCAGTTAAGTACATATTCGAGAAGCCAGCACTTACCGGACGGGTTGCAAGATGGCAAATGATTCTCACAGAATATGACATCCAATACACGTCTTAGAAAGCCATCAAGGGCAGTGTATTGTCTGAATATCTTGCTGAGCAACCCATTGATGACTACCAGCCTATGAGATTTGACTTCCCTGATGAAGACATCATGTTCATAAAAGCAAAAGATCATGAAGAGCCTATTCACGCTGAAGGGCCTGACCCGAAAGAAGAATGGACTATGATGTTTGATGGGGCTGTTAACATGAATGGTCGTGGTGTTGGTGCAGTACTCATTACACCCAAAGGAGTTCACATGCCTTTCTCGGCAAAGCTCACTTTCAACTGCACTAACAACGAAGCTGAATACGAAGCTTGCATTATGGGTCTTGAGGAAGCCATTGACCTCAGGATCAAGACGTTGACCGTATTTGGAGATTCAGCTCTGGTAATCAATCAAACCAACGGCAAATGGTACACTCACCAGGATCATCTGATACCTTACAGGGATTATACAAGGAGGCTATTGACTTTCTTTACAACAGTCAAGCTTGAGTATATCCCTCGAGACGAGAATCAGTTTGCAGATGCTCTCGCTACCATTTCATCCATGATCAAAGTTCAAGCTGCTAACTTTGTACCTCAGATTTCAGTATCCAGACTCGACAGACCAGCATATGTTTTCGCAGCAGATGTTGTCAAAGATGATAAGCCTTGGTTCCATGACATTAAGTGCTTCTTGGAGGATCAAACATACCCACCTGGGGCATCCTCCAATGATAAGAAGACTTTGAGAAGGCTTGTTGGTAGTTTCTTTCTGAACACTGATGGTTCCCTGTACAAGAGGAACTTTGATATGGTACTCCTTATGTGTTGATAAGACAGAAGCAGACCTGTTGATGCATGAAGTGCACGAAGGATCCTTTGGTACCCATGCGGGAGGGCATGCCATGGCTAAAAAGTTGCTAAGATCAGGTTATTACTGGATCACGATGGATGCAGACTGTTGTGCCTACGCCAGAAAATGCCACAAATGCCAGATTTATGCAGATAAGGTGCATGTGCCTCCCAATCCTTTGAACATCATGTCTTCACCCTGGCCCTTTGCTATGTGGGGCATTGATATGATTGGCAAGATTGAGCCGACTGCTTCGAATGGCCACAGATTCATCCTGGTTGCCATTGATTATTTCACCAAGTGGGTTGAAGCAGCCTCATATGCAAATGTTACAAGACAAGTGGTAGCCAGGTTTCTGAAAAGAGATATCATCTGTCGATACGGAGTGCCCGAGCGAATCATTACTGATAATGGTTCCAATCTAAACAACAAAATGATGGCAGAGCTGTGCCGGGACTTCAAGATTCAACATCACAATTCTTCTCCTTACAGGCCAAAGATGAATGGCGCTGTTGAGGCAGCAAATAAGAATATCAAGAAGATTGTGCAGAAGATGGTAGTCACCTACAAAGACTGGCATGAAATGCTACCGTTTGCCTTGCATGGGTACCGCACGTCAATCAGAACGTCCACTGGGGCAACACCGTATCAACTTGTGTATGGTATGGAGGCAGTCCTACCTGTTGAAGTTGAATTACCCTCTCTACGGGTACTAATGGATGTTAAACTGAGTGAAGCAGAATGGGTTAGGTCCCGATACGAACAACTGAGTCTGATTGAAGAGAAAAGATTGGCTGCAATCTGTCATGGACAGTTGTATCAGAAAAGAATGAAGAAAGCCTTCGATCAGAAAGTCAGGCACCGAGAGTACCAAGTAGGAGATCTTGTGCTGAAGAGAATCCTCCCTCCTCATACAGACCACAGGGGCAAATGGACTCCAAATTATGAAGGACCATTTGTAGTAAAGAAAGTTTTCTCAGGTGGAGCACTCATGCTCAGCACCATGGATGGTGAAGATTTCCCGTCCCCTGTGAATTCAGATGCAGTTAAAAAATACTTCGCATAAAAATGACCCGCTGGACATAAAAACAGAATGTAAGTCCAGGCAAAAATAGGGCATCCCGGCGAGTCAAAAACAGAATAAAAGACTCGGGCAAAAATAAGGGAAAATAAACAAAAATGTACACCCGCTGAGTTGAAAAGCCGCATTGGACAGCTCAGGCAAAAATGGGTATCCCGATGGATTGAAAACCCGGAAGGGCGATCCATGCAAAATAAGGGAATAAGCGAACAACTGCATTCTGAATTCGTCTGTATCATCTACAACTTGGTAAGCTTCGAAAGGATCAAGCTTCAATCAGAATCAACCTTCTTCAGAAAGCAAGATGAGAAGAACGTCAAAAAGTCATACGAGTCATAGTGAAGAGGAAGCTCCTCGAAGCATCGTCAACACTGCCAGCATTTTTGTTTTTCAATTTGTAACAACCTCCTCATTTCAGGGGACTTGTTTCTTTGACTGTATCTCGCCAATTCAGGGCATATGAATTAATAAAATCAGATTTTCAGTCATGTCTCGTCTTGTACATTTTATTTGCAAAAAAAATGTCTGATGTCTTAAAAGAAGAAACTGATTGCATAAGAATACAGGTGTTTATCTTCAAATAAAAACATGCTTGCAGGAAATATGCTTACTCTCAGAAGTATCTAAACTCCTATGACGGAATCCAGTAAGGATACCTCGGGATTATCGTGTGCGTTTCTCTATCTTTTTCAGGATTGCAGGTATCTAGAACGTAACTTGGGGCATGTAAGCTTCATCCCAGCAAGCTGGAAAATCAACACTCAATTTTAGCACCCGAAGTGCCCTCTCCCCAGCTGAGTTGCCTCTCATGACTTCCCCAGTTGAGTTTGCCACTTGTTGCTTGCCCCATCAGAGTTGCCAGGCATCACAGAAGGCACCTATATCCCCGGCTGAGTCAAGAATCTACTTCAGCAGAATCCCTAGGGAGGTCTTTCAGTGATTCCTCTCTTTCTCCTCAGCCGAGTTGCCATCTCGCCCTCAGCCAAGCTCAAAAGTCAGGGAACCATTTTCCCACAGAGTTGCAGCTTCTGTCCGGAAGAGCAACGTACGAAGAGATCACAACAGAGTGAAGAAAGCTTCTACAAACCCCAGCTGGGTCTTTCATTTATAAGGATAGGTCTACCAATGACCTGTATCCCCAAGCAACAACATTAGATCTACCAATGATCTCACCCCCAGCTGGGATGCCTACTTCAAGCAGATCGATCGAAGATCTTCGCAGCAACGGGACCCGGATCCCGGTTTGGTGTCCTTGCACAATCATAGCATTCGCATCATATTCACCCACAAAGCGTAGCATTCCGTCTAATACGGAGCATTATGGCAAAAATCAAACACATAGCATAATCATAAGCCATGCCGTGAATCGAACACTTGTGAATAATAACAGTTCATCAACATCCCCACCAGAGTCCCCAGCAAAAGCAGTTGCCTCACAATCCACAAACACCAGTATATACTCACCCGCATCATCATCCCCCAGTAAAGTCACCTGAACACTCTTTACGAACAAGATCACCCATATTACAGATACTTCCTGACACCCGTCTGTGTCAAATCACCAGCAGAAAGCCAAAGACATCCTCTTTACACTCATATATGCCTATATACACCTTCCCGACACCCTTCCGTGTCATATCCCCAGCGCAGTCGCTTACACTTTCACAACCTATATGCTTGTCAATATTACTATACTTTTTCTGACACTCGTCCGTGTCACTCTCCCCAGCAGATAAACATTCATCAACACACCATTCTCACCACTCATGCTATACTTATACAGATACTCGTCCGTATCTCATATACACCGTTTATATCCCCACAGATTCAACATTGGTCCATGTTCTCTGTTAACCAGATGATACTCGTCCGTATCATCGTCTCAGAATATGCGTCAAGCGTTTGTTTCTACATGATACTCGTCTGTATCATAGTCTTAAGGATGCTCGTCCGCATCTTTAATCCATACACTGTGTCAAACACTTATGTCCTCTTGAATATAGATATTCGTCTGTGTCTATTATTCCCCAGAAGAGCCCCTTCAGATTCAACGCTCATCTGTATTCTCTGTTAACCAGTTGATACTCGTCCGTATCATCATCTTTGAACACGCGTCGGTATTTGTTTCTACCCGATACTCGTCCGTATCGTAGTCTTAAGGATGCTCGTCCGCATCTTTAATCTATACACAATACCAAACACTTATACCTTCTGTTTCTTGGATATAAACACTCGTCCGTGTTTACTACTCCCCAGTAGATCGCCAACAAAGCAAACCTTCCTTTTTATCTGACACTCGTCCTGTGTTATGATAAAACCTGAGAGCAGTCGTACCCTGCTAGGTGGTCGTCCTCCACCTCTTGATGGTCGTCCTCCATCATGCTCATCCGATGGCCGTCCCCATCGTTGATTTTAGCAGCCGTCCCCTGCTAGGTGGTCGTCCTCCACCTCTTGATGATCGTCCTTCATCATTTTATCCAATGGCCGTCCCCATTGTTGATTTTGGTTATCTGACATTCGTCCTATGCCATGATAAACCCTGAGAGCAGCCGTCCCCTGCTAGGTGGTCGTCCTCCACCTCTTGATGGTCGTCCTCCATCATGCTCGTCCGATGGCCGTCTCCATCGTTGACCTTTTATCCGATGGCCGTCCCCATCGTTGATATTTTCGGCAGCCGTACCCTGCCAGGTGGTCGTCCTCCACCTTTGATGGCCGTCCCCATCATATTTCCTTTATTCCCCAACAGAGCAGCCGTCCCCTGCTAGGTGATCGTCCTTCACCTTTGATGGCCGTACCCCATCATCTGTTTATTTCATTTATTCGTTAACCCGATGGCCGTCCCCGTCGTGGTCCCTTTTCCTTTTCTTTTAGCCCGATGGCCGTCCCCATCGTCGGTTACTTTGCTTTATGAACTTGATGGCCGTCCCCGTCATGTTTTCCCCAGAAAATTTTACAGCTTTACCATTGATGGCCGTCCCCATCATAATTTCTTATTTTTTCCCAGCTAGTCGGCCGTCCCCGTCTTGGCTTTACCTGTTATCCCCGTCATTGCTTTATTTTCCGCACTTCTTCCCAGCATGTCGGCCGTCCCCGTCATTGCTCTTTACCCAGCAGTCGTCCTCTGCTCGACGGTCGTCCTCCGTCGCCCACACTTTACAATATACTTTATTTTCCTTTGCAATCTATATCCCTTTTCTTCTTCATTCTGTGAGTGCAAATTTTGGACTGTCTTTGGTATTCAACCACAAGTTATCTTGTTTGCCTGTTAAGCCGTCGCTTACATCCTGCACAGCTAACTCATGTTTGAATAGGGGCAGCTGTAAACACCCCAAATTTGCCCTCACCCATTCACACCATGGCTTGTGATCATTTCATATGCATAAACACAATCATATCATCTCACATCTCATTTTTGATTCACTGCATAGATTCTAAGTCATCTGCACCTAGGGTTTGTGATCTGAGCAATCCAAGAGCCTCCTGAGCCACTCCAAAGGCCATCAATAACTTCAAAGGGGTCCATGTGTGTTCTTATATCATATTACATCCTCTCAAAGTCAAAAATGCAAAAGAATCACAAGAACTGGGATTGGTGTGGATGCAGAGCCAGGTTTGACTGCACAGTTGACCTAAAATTAGGGTTTTGGTTTCAGAGGCCATAACTCCAATTTTTTTGGTCATTCTTGTTTCCATTGGTCTCTATGTGGTATAGGGAGTATTCATATCAATTTTCATGAAGAAATTCCATGGGGAAGTCATCTGATCAAGGGTTGACTTTCTGGACAAGTCAGTGCAAAATCAGGGCATCTGGGGCCCCCAATGACCCAACCAATGGGCATTCTTCATCATTTTGAGTGTATATGATCTTTATTTGATCATGGAAGAAGGTTGAAGTTCATAAAATTCAAGAATTTGAAGATTTTGCAAAGTTGACTTTTTTGGGCATGGTTGACTTTTCAAGAATATGTCATTTTGTGCCATTTTTCAAGCCTTACTTTTTGATCCAAAAATGCTTCAAATGGAAAAACTTTGGTCATGAAAGTTGTAGAATACATTTTTCCCTTTTCAAAAAGTACAAGAACATGACCTAATTCATCTTGGATCAAAAGTTATGGTGTGACAAAGTTGGCAAAAATCATTGATTTTCAAGATATGCACCAAATGAAAAAACTTGCAAGAACTTTGTACCAAGGCAATTGTAACTTCAAATTCATGTCAAACCATTACACAAACATTCTATGTGACCTAAAAATCAGATTTGGACCAAGAATTTCTCATGTTCATGGCTTGTGTAGCAAGATAGTCACATGTGAACCAAAGATGAACAAGTTGCAAAACTCATGATCACACTTCCTACCACTTGCTACATTGGATGTTGAACCTTGCTAGCCCTTCCCCTCACCCTTGCTGCGCAGCCCCATGCTTTGTACTAGCCTAGAACCAAGCCCATGCTTTCCTTACACAAAGAGTGGACTTTTGGCAAAAGTGAACTTACCAATCAATAAAGGCCAGGTCAAATCATCTGACCTATAGGATTATTTTATACTATCCATTTGCAAGCCAAACATATCAAGAGGCCAAGCTGAAACACACCATAGCACCATACACAAAACTGACCCCATTTGCATTTCTCTTCGAATCTGCCTCCACACCTCACAAACATTCAAGCAAGTCTTACCATCATCCTCACCTTGTCACACTGAACCTAAACCAACAAAGAAGCAAGCCAGAAGCACACTAGAGCACAACATTCACAAAACTCACCCCATCTGTATTTTCCTTCGAATCACCTTCCACAGCCATCAAACATCCAAACTCTATTCACCAACAAGTCAAACACATCAAGAGGAACCAAAACCACCCATCACATTGATCTGAAACAGCCTGTACACAAACTCCATTTTCTGCTATATCAGATTGGAATCTCTCAAAATAGCTTGCTTAAGCTCATTCCAAGCCTGCCATTAGCACCAGGGGAGTCAGTGGAGCAAGCTTGCACCAAAGAACAACTTTGAAAGCTCAGAAACAGGAGTCTCCATCTCAGGTATGGTCATGAAACTTTTCTCTCAGAGCTTGATTTTTAAGTTATAGTTTGATTGTGTTTGCTTTGCTGGTCATGGGGATGGTTTTAGATTTAAGAATGGTTGAGAAATGAGGATTTACCAGGGCTCTGAAACTTTGCCCGTGAAACTTCATGGCTTCGATTCCCTTAGTTTAAGAATGATAAATTCATTTTGAGAGTTGAATCGAGTAAGGTTTGAGTGGAGGAGTGTTTCTCTGGCTTTGATTTGAAGAATGGTGGCCTGAATCGTATTTTAGGGTTTTGGGGTCGTCGGGGAAGATGACCGGAGCTCCCCTCCGGTCACCTGAATCTGTTTTGCCCTAATCTCAGGTCATTAAGGAGATTTGAATATTGGGCGTTGGATTGGTTGACCCTGTGGACTTCCCGCGCGCATGAAGGGCCCAGATCATTTTGTTTAGCCCTAATCCACTTTCATTAATTATTTAAATCATAATTAGTTTAATCTAATCAGAATCAACCACAGCCGTCCAGATGCGCGCTGGTCAACCATTTCAAACCCAGGATTAATCTCAGCCTCTCCTTTTGTTTACTTTCCATTTTATTTTGTTTTTATTTCATTTCTTTTCATTTAATTTGTCCAATTTATTTAAAATAGCAAAACTTGTTTAAAAATTATGAAATTTTTTATCCTGAGTTTCATTAATTTTTATGACACAAAAATATTTTTGTTTTTATTTTTAGCATTAAAAAAGTATTTTAAAATATTTAAAAGTTTATTTTTAATTGATTAATGAGAATTAATTTATTAAAAATACTTTTGGGTATTTAAAAATCACCAAAAAATTCATGAAATGTTCTAAGGCATTTAGAAACATTGTCCAACCTTCAAACCAAATTTCTTTTTTGATCTTGATGCATTTTGAGAATTTTTCATTGAATTAAAATCATTTTTATGCATTAATTTGATCCAAAGTTTAAAAAATCATTTCTGCCTATCCATGAAAAGTTGGACATTGATTCTTTTTGCATTGCATTGTGTTTAGCATTTAGTTTGTAAGATTAAATGGCCATGATTTGATCTTTCATTTTCAATTTGTTTGGCATTTCTTTTGTTTAGGAACCCTAAAACCCTAAAAAACTTGTGAAAATCATAACTTGAGATTGGTTAAGAGTTGAGACCTCTCCTTTGGGCATTGGTTTAGGATAGGTTTAGGGGTCCTTTGAGTGCATTTTCAATTTTTTGTAATGTTGTTTGCTTCTGATTTTGGTTTGTGTTTGGTGTATGATTCATAAACCCTAATTTGGGCTTTCATTTGCATCCATTTTGCATTCTCTTGCATAACATGACTTGCCATGACATTTCAAGCATCCATTTGATTAATTTGACATCATAAGACATATTGAAAGCATGTTTGATCATTGCATCATGTATTTGCCATGTTGTATGCCATGTGCACTTCATAACTTTTCATGTATGTCCATGGTTCCTAACTTGCTTCATTTGCATTCATGAACTTGTATGATCATTTCCATGTGCTGCCTCATGTTTGTATCATCTCTTAGCATCATTAGCATCATGTATATGCTTATGGTTTTGTTTCTCATCATGTCATCTCATCCCATATTGCATTGCATTGCATTCCTTTTCTAACCTTTCAGGTGGTAAGTGATTTTGGGAAGTGAATTTGCCTTCACTTCTCATAACTTTTCTTTTCATCTCTCTTGCATCCATTGCTGCATTTTTCTTTGTGTTTGAGATTGAGCTTGCTCATTCTTCCCCTTCCCACTTTCTTTCTTCAAGTGACTTGACTTCTTGAATGAAGCAAGTCACTTTGCTTCTCTTGATCCTTTCATCTGCTTCCTGGTGGTTCCATTGAAGATTGTTCTTGCAGACCTCACAAACCTTAGGAACAACCAAGCATGACAATGATTAGGGTTTTGATTAGTCTCCCCTCTTAGTTTTACCTTTGTGTCTCTTTTGACTCTTCTCTTCTCACCTCATAACCAGGGACTAAACCCTAAAGGCTTTAAGGCTTTGTGATTAAGCTTATGCCTGCATCCTTCTCTTAGGATGGAGTGTATAACTTTAATCCTAAGTGTTAAACCCTTAATGTGTTTAAATCTCTTAATCAATTCACTTAATAAGTATCAAGACACCACACTTGTAACTTGGGCCTTGCATTAGGGTTCTAATTCTTCCTTAAATGCTTGAGAAGGACTAACCCTAGTGTTAATGGACAAGTCCCCCTCAAGTTGTCTTACAAACCCTAAAAATCACTTCATCATCATATCACCTAATAAAATCCACTTAATCAAAGGCTTGTTTTGTCATGAGTTTAATCCCTAATCATGGATTAAGTTGAGGAGCTTTCCTCAGCTTAAACATTCTCATCTATTATCCTTCTATTAGGATGGTGTAATGAGTCTGTTTAATCCCTGATTATGGCTTAACCTCATTACTCAACACTAAACAAAAACACCAAAAACATCTAAATAATCACAAGTAGGTTAATGATCTTAATCCTGTATCAAAGGTGATTAAGTGTGAGAATCTGACTTCATACTTAAGGTATTCTCATTACCCCTAATCAGAGGGAAGATGTGATGAGTTTACTAAATCCATTGGTTTAGGCTCAAGCTCATTAACTTATGACAAACTCTCAAAAGCAATAAAAGACTGAAAACTCAAAAACAAACAATAATCGTCTCCTCCGGGATTCTTTTCTCATCTCATTCACTCACAACCGAGAACTTGCTTCTTCCGTCTAATGCAAGACAGTTTGCATCTGTGCCAGACAGATCATACACTTGAGCATAGGCAAGTAAGCAGTTCACAAGTAAATTCATCTATCAGTCTCTTTGGGTCGAACTACGGTGTTCTGACTTCCTCATTGCACGAGAGGATACGTAGGCATAACTTAACAGTTATCGAACAAAAGTCTCTGTATATTCCCCCTCTTTCTAGCCTCATTCTTTTAGCCTCATATTCTTGAGCATCTCATTCTTGTTCTTACACTGACACTGTGTATATCATACTTCACATTTCTTTTACACTGACACCTGTACATCCTTTTCCAGCTCTTGTATACACAAATTGCACTGACACTACCCCTTTAAAACACAAATCTTTTAAGCGTGGATCCCGTCGAGTACGACGGACAATCTGGGTGCTAATACCTTCCCAGGTTGTAACCAACCCCCTTTCTCAGTCTCTCTGGTTCGCAACCGTCTTATCCATCTCCTTCTAGGTTTATGCAGCATTACCTTTCCTTCGGGATAAAAATGCCTAGCTGGCGACTCTTTCATCTCCAGTGAGTTCACGGCTGTGTGTTCTCATTGTCCCTCTCGCCGACCGTTCGCGTCTGTACCTTTATCTGGGCCTGGCCCCACTTATCGGGAGCGACACCCACCCCTCTTCGTGATGTTCTCCATTCCTATGTTCAGCTAGCTTTCCAAGCGCTCACCTCTCAAAAGGTTTCATGATGGTTGAGGAACCAATTACACTAACGGTTTAAGCACCAATCAAGTTGTTGTTTGGAGTCAGTCACCCCTTTGTCTTTCGTGTCTATATCACACGACTTTGTTCTTGTTCAAGGATCTTCCTTGTGTAATCCTTTTTGTCTTTCGCTTTTGCGTTATTTTTTCTTATCCCTAACTTTTGCCTGGACTGATTCTTGTGAATCTTTGATTATGGAGTCCAGCTGGATGCCCTAATTTTTGCCTAAGTCGCTTGTTTTTAAGTTTCGACTTAGCGGGCTCTTTCATCATTTTTTTTAATTCTTTTTTTTTTGTGAACAAAGCGTGTGACACTGTCTGTCTTGATTGCTTTGAAAGGGTCGTGACTGTCTCACTTCTTGGTTCATGAGGGATAACCTTTGAGGTTTCCGGTCTTTGGACCTATTGATTGGGATAACGAAAGGTAATGGATCCTCAGATGTGCATTCCTTTTTGAAATTTGAACGCCCGGTCAAATTAACTGACGCCTACCCTGCCCCTGGGTTACATGCAAAGGGTTTTTTCATGTGAAAAGAAACTCCTACTTCAAGGCTCAAATGGGTTGGCGAGGGTCTATCTCCCTTATATCTCCGGTGTTTATGATTTGAAAAAATGCCTGTACATCGTCAACAAGGTCTTTCTCAAAAGCACACGATTAGAGATTTTTGCATCTTCATTTCGTCATCCTCCCTGATAGAGTTTAAGCACAACAGTTGGTATTGCAATGCACATACGCAAAATTATGAGTGAATACGAATGGATTACTTCAAGAAAAACATGTGCATTTTATTATGGTTATCATTCAAAAACAAATAAGTTTCATGCATGCATACAAACGTTTAAACAAACAATAGAAACTACAAAGGAAATTGCAGTAAAGAAACTGAGCATCGCCATCGTTGAGGAGACTTGACTCCTTCTGGACTAAATCAGTCTTGAGAGCTTCCCATGATCAGTGAATCCTCGTGGACTTGTAGTATTTAGGTAAGTGGTCGCATGTCTGACACGACAATCATTTCTCATCTTCTAGTTATTCTGTCCTTGTGCAAAGTAATGCTGAGAAGTAAAGTTGACACCTAAGGTTGCTCGGAAAGACTTGACGATCTTCTGGCTACGTATCTCCATTGACCCAAGACCAATGAAGAATCAGAGCGTCATAGTTCCCCTTAATAGGGATGAAAATGCACTGAAAAGATGCACCATGCCAAAAATAAGAGTGTCTGGAATACTTCTGTCTTTATTGCTTTAAGACTTCAAATCAATAAAAATTGATAGCTTTCGAGTCGATCAAGTCCTGCACCACGTGGTGAAAAGCTTTACACCTATCAATATGATGCCCTGGCGCCCCAGAATGAAAATCACAGCGGGCATTGGCATCCCATCCATCCGGTAGTGGAAAAGGCGGTGGGGATAGCTTGCGAAGCCCAACCAACTTCAACTGAAGCAAATGTTGAAGGAGATCAGTGTGAGACATCGGCAAAGGGTCGAAAAATCTTTCTCTCCTCTGCTGACGACCCTTTTGAGGATTACGTTGGCGGAGATTTTGTTGTTGTGAACGTGTGGCACTTGGGAGGATCACAGATGCTGTCTGATAATGTGAACCTTGATTTCTCCTCTTTCGTTGAACACCAACTGCCCCTGCTTCTTCGTACGGTCTCTTTTGCTCATTTGAAAACAGCTTCTTGGTCCCAGAAGTAGAGGCACCGTTTCCATGGATCTTTCCTCGCTTCATCCAGTTTTCAATTCTTTCCCTAGTCAAGACGATATCAGAAAAACCGTTAGTTGAACAGCCTGTTAAACATTCTATGAAGTTCCCTGGGAGGGTATCCATGAATAGATCTACCATCTCTCTCTCCAGCAATGATGGTTGCACCCTGGCTGCGACCTCGCGCCACCTCTGCGCGTACTCCTTAAAGCTCTCGGAGTTCTTTTGTGACATGCTCTGAAGTTGGGTTTGGTTGGGAGCCATGTCAACGTTGTACTGGTACTGCTTGAGAAAGGCTTCCCCAAGTTCCTTCCAATTACGGACATAGTTCTTTTCCAGTTTCGTGTACCACTCCAGTGAGCCCCCGGAAAGGCTGTCCTGGAAGTGGTACATCCAAAGTTTCTCATCTTTGGTATGTGCAGCGATTTTGCGATAGAAGGCCTGCAAGTGAGTTTTCGGGCAAGATCTGCCACTGTACTTGTCGAAAACAGGAGGTATGAACCTTGGGGGGATGACCACCCCTGAAACCAGCTCCATATCAGCCACATCAACGTCAAGGGTATCTCTGCATTCTAGAGCCTTTACCTTCTCGGCTAGCATATGGAAATTCTAGTTAGGAGGCATATTTTCCGTAGGTGGAGTGACAGTGTTGTTGGTCGGATTGCCTTGGGTGTCCACGGTAATCACTGGAGGATTAACCTGCGGGCGATTAAGTCGCTGCATGGCAGTTCTCATTTCTTGCTGCCCTTGCACTATTCCCTGCATTGCTGCCATGAACTCCCCCATCTGACTGCGAAACTCATTCAACTCAATCTGTATTGTATTCATGATTTGACTCGGGTAGCGCAAGAGTATGGCCGATACTTCTCCTGAAATGGTCAAATAAATTAGGAAATCCAGATAACTCGTTAGCATGCAAAAATGATATGCGTGAAAATGCCATGTCACCGATCCCACTTCATTCAGATTGGGGGACAGATACCCCACGGAGTGCAACATCATAAGATAAATCCTGTGAGTGTGTGCGAAGAAAATGCTGAGCATCGGGACTTCGATATCAAGATAAAATTGCCAAGATAGAAAAGTCGAAACAAAGGCACATGAAAACTTCCATAAAGCAACAAATACGCCAACGTGTGAAAACTTATACAATCACTTGCCAATAATACTGAAATACAGGAAAATGTCACAATCCACAACGGAAAAACAAGAGATTCCTTCAACAGCTCTGAAGGTAATCTCGAAATACAACAAAGCAAATCACATGCATCAAAGAAATCTACGTCTCCTGACTTGAGCTTCGTGTAGTCCGCAAGGCCAGCTAGATCAAGAGGCTTCAGCCCCTGAGGTACCCCTCTGGTGTAATGATCCCTGAATCAATTAGATATTGGACATCGTGCCTGAAGGCTTTGCACTCGTCGATGGTATGTCCGAATGTTCCGGAGTGGAATTCACACGCAACATCCATATTGTAATCTGGGGGGATGGGGTAAGGCATTGGCAAGGCATTCATTGGGTGAATCAAAGAATTCTCGAGCAAACAGGAAAACACTTGACTAAGAGTAAACACTTCTTCAACTTTCTTGAACTTGAGTCTTCCATGTTGTTGGTAGTTCTGATGCTGAGATGAATCCAAACACCTAAAGTTCTTCTGCACTCTCTTCTTTATGTCGGATCGGTGAATGGGTAAAGGTGACTGGCACGATGTCTTTACAACCCAGATCGGAGGCACACACCCCTGATTGGGGATAATTCACGTGGTAAGGAAAGGGGAAGTTCCTCCCAGTGATATGAAATCCTTTGACACATCCCTGTTGATTGGTGCGAACTCGATTACTTTTGCATCAATGAGCTCTTGAACTTGATGTTTAAGCCTTTTGCAGTTTTCCACATGATGACCAGGTGCCCTAGAATGGAAAACACTCCTAGCATTGACATCAAAATCTGGAGGAAACTTTTTGGGTGTGGCTGTTACGGTGACAAGTTCAACCAGATTAAGCTCGAGCAAGCAAACAAGAAACTGTGTATATGACACCGGGATCAAATCAAACTTGGCTTCAGACGTCTTTGGCATTTGTCTGCGACTTTTGCCTTTACCTTCCCTTTGATGAAATGGAAAAGTCTGCAAATTGGGAGGCTTAGGATCCCAAAGTTGAAGAGAATTTCCGCGAAACGCTTCCTGATCTCGGAACAAAATCACTGAACTGGGATGACCACTCACTTCGGCAGCAATAAAGGGGAGATGGTTCCCTTCTTGGAACTTTGGGGCTTCCCTGGTCTGGTTCTCTTGTTTCTTCAGTTGGTAAACTTTCTCTATCAATAGCGTGTGGTCATGGCACAAGGTCTGCATGTCCTCTGAAAGTTGATCCATTCGGATTTTCATTTCAACTATTTCTGCTCGGCATTGTTCCATATCCATCTCTTGATGATTGTGATTCAAATTGGCCATTCTGAAGAGTAAACGAATCAGGATGAGAATCTGTCCCCAGACACCTGTAATGAGAGTAAGGATGCATGCAAATGCCATGTTCGATTATTTCCAAGGGATCCATCTGCTTTGATTCCAATTTGGATATAGGAACATATAATGACATGGTTCAAACATGGGATCTTTGGAAATAACCGAACATGTATGATAAAATGCCATGATGTTATGTATGCAACAGGCATGTGATCAATGATGTGTCTGTGATGTGCCAATCATATAATCAGGTGTCGATGCAAGGTCTCAAAATCCAGATATCACAATAACCATCCCTCTGATCCGGGATCCATATCTTAAAACCAGAAATCCAGATCACAAAACTGAACCAAAGGCAAAGTGGGTATGCTGAAGGTATTAGGGTTCCTGCAAACCTGTAAACCCCTCCCAATCTCACGGGTGTGCTACTCGGGTCAACATCACGAACTCTCAAAGCCGAATAGCAATAATACATTCACCATTTCCAAGAAATGGCTCATGACCAAATCAGGGAATCGGTTTGGCATTATGTACTACTCAGGGAAGTCTCAGTTGAGTCCGGAAAAACAAGCATCCCTCACAAGTTTCCAGCTTCAAGCACTGAGTCGAGAAACAATAGTACATTCATCCTGGAGGGTACAATACTATTGTCATACGATCAGTTTGCTTTAACTGAATTCCTATGAGAGAACCAGGCCATCCTATGCGAGTTCCCAATGGACCCTCAGATGCGAGTGGGTTTGCCAACAAATGTGGTCTGCCACTGTCATCACTGGAGAGGGGTGCTTCCATTAAGGTCCTCGAAGATCGGTCACCAGATGCACATAACTATCAAGGTTGTACCCTAAAGTAGAGAAGAACCCCCCCACAGAATAGTCCCGAGACAGTCGCAATCTGGGTGTGGAACACATCGCCACTCATCATGTAACCATGCGAGTACAACATGTCCACGCTAATCCTATAGTGCACTCAAGCCGGGTATTTGGCTTATCTCACAGTAACTCCCATCCCAAAGAAAAAATGAAAACCAACACAGCCAGACAGTCCAGTATAATATGATGCATGGAAAATAAAATACTGAAAGCGGTAAATAAATGCGGTAAAGTAAAGCTGTAAAGTAAAACTGTAAATGAAAACAATAAAGCTAAACTAAAGCACACAACAACAAACATATAAACACCCAAAGAAACAAAACCAAACAGGCGCTAGGATTGACTCTACAAGGGAAACCAGAAGAATCAGGTTCATCCCCAGCAGAGTCGCCAGCTGTCGCTCCCGGGATTTTCATCCTAGTACAAACGCGAAAGTGGCGCGGAAAAGGTAGAGTCGCCAGCCAGACATTTTTATCCCGAATGAATGAGAAAGGTAATGTTGCACAAACCTGAGGAAAAAGGAAAGGACAAGGTCCTACGAACCAAAGATCTGAGTTCGGGAGTCGGTTACGACCTGGGAAGGTATTAGCACCCCAGATCGTCCGTCGTACCCGACGGGATCCACACTTGCTTGTTTGTTTCAAAGGGTGAGGAAAATATAATTGTTGCTGAATAAAACCGCTAACTGGATTGGGAATGAGAAATGAGAAAAGAACTGAAATAAGAAAATGGAAAGAAAGGGGGAAATGTAGGGAAAATAAAGAATGTGCTCGAACGGGCCCTACCCCGCTGCCTACGTACCTCATCGGGATAATGAGGATCAGAGTCGACGTAGTTCGCCTAACCAGGCGGGAACTATTTGTTTGTGTTTTTTATGCGCTGGAACTGCGTATGTCTATGCTCAGGTGTTGCAGGCTCGTCTGATACGAGTGTGTTTACCGTCTTGCATGCGAGACAAGTCGTCGCGAGTTCGCGTTGTGAGTGAATGAGATGAGAAGAGAAGTTCCCGCAGGATAGTCGCTTATTGTTTGTTTTTTTGTCTTTTATGAGAAATGTTTTGAATTTGCTTGTGAACCGTCTTGTACTAAGACCTATCCATCACGGTGAGTATTTATACCTCGCCCCGAAACAGGACGCGTATAAACACTCCGCAACAAAGTCTCGTGTCGTACAAGATTGTTCGGTTTATCCTTAGATGTTTTATTATTTTCTTCATGAGGAGAGAAAGAATGACTCAAATTGGAAAAGGGAAAATCTAATGGGACTAAGACCAACCCTAATTTTTATTGATTTATTTACATGGGAGATCCTATGGTTTGTGGGGTTTCTAATCCTAAGGAGGAGAGGAAAGAAGAAAAGGAAGAAGAACACAACTTACTTCCTAATGAAGCTAAGTTGGTTCCCAAAAGGGGAAAACCTAACAAGCACAAACATTATGTAAGGCAAAATGGTGCAAGTTAAATGCATTAGAAATACCAAAGAGGATAGGGTTTTTAGACATACCTTGACCTCCCTACAAAACAAAGGTTAGAATGGTAAACATGATAAAAATAAGGCAAACAACATTACCTAATTAATTCCTAAGGGAACTAGGACCTAAACTAGACTCAATCTATAGTTTAAAGGACCTAAAGCTAATGCAACGCAAAATTCAGCAACTTATTTACAACACTTAATGCACAAACAGCTATGAAATGCACTATGCAATGCAACAGCTTTTTTACAGCACCTATATGTATGCAAAAACAGGTGTTAAAAGTCACAAACAGCATGAATTTACAACAAACAACATGTATTTTACAGCACTTATGCAAAAAAACAGCTATGTAATCTAAAATCCAGAATTGATTATTTTCATATTTTAATGCACAAACTCAATGAATAATGCACTAAATCCATCATGAACATACATTTGAACATGGATCATCATATAAAAATGCAAGAACATGAATATTTTGAAGATTATGCAAGAATGCATCACATGGTTGATTATGCAACAAGTAATGCAAAAGTATGGTACATGAACATGGTATATGCACATGATGATTATTGATTATGAACATGCAACATGATAGCTCAACAAACATGCTAAACTCAATGCAAAATTCATAATTGAATTGATATGGATGATGTGATCAAATATGCAACAAAATGCAACCAAATGCACATACATATGATTATGCAAAATGCAACATACATCAACATAATGGAATGCAAAAAAAATGATTTGAGGCAATACAAACATGTAAAAACAGAATGCAACATGATTATTATATGCCTAATGGTGCATGAACATGGCGACAAAATGCAAGAACTTAAACTATGCACAAAGAAGCACAAAAATGCATAACACGTAACATGAACGGAATCGTGTCGAAACGACTCGAAATGGGGGAACTAGCTACTGGAAATGGACTCAAGAATTCCCCAAAATCAATACCTAAACATGTATGGGGGTGATAGGCATGAAGAATTAAGACTAAGCTATCAAATAAGCTAAAATCTAAATTCCTACGATGAGAACCGTTTTTCCTATTTACAAGGGATTCTTTACACCTACTAGGACCTAGATTAGACTACAAATCTAATTCCTAATAATCCAAATGCAAATTGCAAGCAAGAAAGCAACGAAAACAAAAATGAACGGTACAACGCAAACATAATCGAAAATCATGCGAAGAATGCCGTTAAGGCGAGATGAAGAGGATAAATTAAGGCATAATGGTTAAATCACCAACCTACGAAACGGAGGAGTGTTTCGGTAATTGTTGCAATGAATCAGAGTGCGAATGGAGAAGAAAACCGGAGAATCCGCGAATGCAAAATAAATGTGATTCGGTCTTGCCGCTTCTCGATTAATCACTTCCGATAAGTCACAATCTCCACCAAAAACCAGTAGCTTCTTCTTCCACAATGCTCAATTCAATGGAGGATGGATGCTAAGCTTTAAGACCTTCAAGTTTCAATGTGAAACTTGAAGAACTTTTGTTGAAAAGCTATGGTGAAAATGGTGGAAAAGTGGGAGAGAAAGTGATGAATTTGAGATTGTGAAAATGGTGATTGAGTGAAGAATGAGGGAGAGAGTGATTTGTGGTGATTTGTGTTGATTCGTGTTGATTACCCTTAGCTTTGGGAGGAGATGGGTTTATATAATGGCTAGGCTTGGCATGAGGTTTGGGCTTGGAGGGAGCTTAGGAGTTAGCTTAGGTTAGGAGTTAGTTGGGATTCTAGAGAATTCTAGAACTCCTTGGAAGGTTGTAGAAAACTCTAGAATGTGGTAGAAGATGGTGAGCTGGCTCTTCTAGAACTTTCTTTAGTTGGGATCAATCCAATGCATCAAACACCATGAAGCTTATGATGGAGATTAGTGAAGTGAAACACAAGCTTAGTTATTCAAGGACTGCATCTTGAGTTTGCTCTCTTGATTATGGAATGCATAATAATTAGAATGGACCTGCATACATTCAATGAAAACTTGCTGATGTAGCAAAGATCAATGGCAAAATTCAGCTTTAAACCAATGAATCTAGTGTACACTAGCTCATGAACATTTGTGGTGAAGACCAATTTGATGTAGCAGCAATGGTGAAGCTTGAATTGAGGCCAAAGTGAAGCTAAATGAGCAATAGAATGTGTACCAATCATTTCCATGTTCAACCCCAAATATAGCATAGCATTCCCCCTTGTTTTGCATTAAAAACAGCAGCAAAATGGCAAAAAACAGCATCATGAATCGATTCATAAGGTTATGCATCGATACATACTGAAGAGAAAGCTAATTTCAGCAAAAAAAACACATTATGAATCGATTCATACACGGATGTATTGATTCATAACAGTTTTTTAACTGTTATGAATCGATTCATAACACGGATGCATCGATTCATCCTGCTGTATTGCCTTGTTTTTTGCCCAAACTTTGAACGGCCATATCTTTCTCAATTTTGATCCTATGAAGGAGTTCCACATATGGTTTTGAAGCTTAGGATGTCCTCTTTAATTTTCTCAAGGTATATTTTTCATAGGACTCTTATTTTGGGAAAAAACCTCTCTTGAAGTGGCTACAAAAATGACCAAAACTTGCCATTTTTGGAAACCCAAACATTCCAAAAATGGTAAGTTTTAATTTTCTTGATTTTTTTCATTCTTTCTTGATTAAAATTGGTCCCTAAAAGCCTTGTGACCATAATTTCATGATTTTGATCCCAAAAATTCAAGAGCTGACTTTTTACTCATCCTGGTTGACTTTTCTCCAATTTTCTGATTTTCAATCAACTGAACAATTGAGGGCCTTCCAAAATGAGTCCAATAGTGAAATTTGAACCATAGGTACTTGACATCATGTAGAGAACCATGAAACCATGCTTGGACCAAAGTCTCATTGATAAGCCCAGTTCATTAGAAACCCTCATCTGACTCCTTTTTGCTGGGAAATGTTGCACTGCTTGCCTCCCTTGATTAAAGCACCTCTGTATAGGACTTGTGGCTTCAAGTGAATACTTGTGGGATGTTGTGGACCATTTGCACATGGTTGAGAAGCTTTGTGCCCCTTTGATTGCCTTTGTATAGCATTCAGTTGCTTTGTTCACTGCTCACAAACCTATGCCCCTGCTGTGATGGTTATGATGCAATGTTTTTGGTTATTTTATGAATTTATGTATGTTAAATGCTATGAAAAAAGTTGGGGAAATGAGAGGGCAAATTTTGAGGTATTACAGCGGGGACGCCCATCAGGTAAGGAAATAAGATTCTCTGGGGATTAAAGTAAAGACAATGATGGGGACAGCCATCAGGCTTGAAAAGTAAAGTAAACAACGATAGGGACGTCCATTGATTCAAAGAATAAAAATGAAAATAATGATGAGGGACGGTTATCAAAGGTGAAGGACGATCACCTAGTAGGGGACAGCTGCTCTTTATCATGACATTGGACGAATGTCGGATAGAAAAGGTCAACGATGGGGATGGCCACCGGATAAAATGATGAAGGACGATCATCAAAAGGTGAAGGATGATCACCTAGTAGGGTACGACTGCTCTTGGGGTTTATCACAACATAGGACGAATGTCGGATAACAAGATCGACGATGGGGATGGCCATCGGATAAAATGATGAGGGACGGTCATCAAAAGGTGAAGGATGATCACCTAGCAGGGTACGGCTGCTCTTTATCACGACATAGAACGAATGTTGGATAGAAAAAGGTTCCACTAATGGGGACTCCGTTGGGGAAGGGATGAGGGACGGTCATCCAAAGGTGAAGGACGATCACCTGGCAGGGGACGACTGTCGAAAGTATCACAACATAGGACGAACGTCAGATAGAAGAGAGTTGTTCTGTTGGTGACTTACTGAGGAACGGTAAAAACGGACGAGTGCTTACGCTTAAGAATAAAAAGGTATAAGTGTTTGACGTTGTGTATAGATTAAAGATGCGGACGAGCATCCTTAGGACCATGATACGGACGAGTATCGGTAGAAACAAATGCTGACGCGTGTTCAGAGATGATGATACGGACAAGTACCAACTGGTTAACAAAGAACACGGACGAGTGTCAGATCTGTTGAGGAGTGATATAAACAAGATACAGACGAGTATCAAAGACCTTTGTATATAAGTATGAGTGAGTATTGGTTTGTTGGTGAAGTATGAGCAGGACACGGACGAGTGTTTGATCTGTTGGGGAAAGTATGACACGGACGAGTGTCAAATATATACTATATACACAGGCATCCGTTTTGAGAATGAGAAGGATATACTTTGGCTTTCTGTGGGGATAGGATGACACGGACGGGTGTCAAAAAGAGTGTTATAAACGAGTATTTATTTGTAGAAAGTGTTCGGGCGACCGTGCTGGGGAAGGATGACACAGACGCGTGTCAAAAGGTGTACGTATAAGTATCTGTATCTGAGAGTGCAAAGGGGACACTTTGGATTTTATGTGCAGGGGATATGAGTTTTGTATATTGCAGATGAAATATTGATGGTATTTGCAAGTGACTGGCTCGAACCTGGCTTGTGATTATGCCAATGTTTGATTTTGCCGTAATGCTCCGTTTTAGACAGAATGCTACGCTTATTTGGTGAATATGATGCAAATTCTATGATTATGCAAAAGAGAAACCGATCCGAGACTCAGATCCTGGTGGGATAAAGATCTCTGGCTGATCTGCTTGGAAGGATGTCCCGGCCGGGGAAGAGATCATTGGTAGTTCTATCAGGAGGAAGAACTCTGCTTGAGGAAACAAATCATTGGTAGATCTACCCGGAGAGAAGACTCAGCCGGGGAGAAGGAAACTTCAGCAACCCCGCTGGGAAAGTATGCATGCATTGTTCTCCTGGGGAGAGAATGGAGACTCTGTGGGGAGTAGGAGATTCCTTGACCACCTTGCTGTGGAAGAGTTGGTAGGCACTGCTTGGGGATGTCCTACTTCTAGGAAGTAGCATGCTGGGGATTCAATGCTTGGCATGCCCCATGTTGGGTATTGAATACTTGCAACATGTTAAGACAAAAGAAACGCACCAGTATCCCGAGGTATCCCTTACCGGATTCCGTCATAGGAGTTTAGACTTTCCTGAAAGTAAAAATATTTCCTGCAAGCATTTATTATTAAAGATGGCTCATTTGTTTTATGCAAGTACTGTATCATGAATATTGGACATTTTGCAAACGAAACAAAAATCTACAAAATGAGGTGTGACTGAAAACTATGATTTTATTAATCTGGGTGCCCTGAATTGGCAAATACAGTCAAAGAAATAAATCCCCTGAAATGAGGAGATTGTTATAAAATTGAGAAAAGTAAAAGTGTTGGCAATGTTAATGACGACGTTCCAGTGTACTTCCTTTGATATGACCTGTATGACCTTGACGTTCTTCTCATCTTGCTTTCTGAAGAAGGCTGATTCAGACCAATGCTTTGTCCTTTCGAAGCTCGCCATGTTATGAGTGATACAGACGAATTCAGAATGCAATTGTTCGCTTATTCCCTGATTTTGTGTGGATCGCCCTTTCGGGTTTTCAATCCACCGGGATACCCATTTTTGCCTGAGTTGTCCAATGCGCCTTTTAAAATCAACGGGTGTACATTTTTTTATTTTCCCCTTATTTTTGCCCGAGTCTTTTATTCTATTTTTGACTCGCCGGGATGCCCTATTTTTGCCTGGACTTACATTCTGTTTTTATGTCTAGCGGGTCATTTTATGTGAAGTATTTTTTAACTGCATCTGAATTCACAGGGGATAAGAAATCTTCACCATCCATAGTAGTGAGCATCAGTGCTCCACCAGAGAAAACCTTATTTACTATGAATGGACCATCGTAATTTGGAGTCCACTTGCCCATGTGGTCTGTATGAGGAGGATTTTATGTCTAGCTTAACATCCATCATTACCCGTAAGGAGGGTAGCTCAACTTCAACAGGTAGGACAACTTTCATACCGTACACTAGCTGATAAGGTGTTGCCCCAGTAGACGTTCTGATTGAGGTTCGATATCCATGCAAGGCAAATGGTAGCATTTCATGCCAGTCTTTGTAAGTAACCACCATCTTCTGCACAATCTTCTTGATGTTTTTGTTAGCCACCTCAGCAGCGTCATTCATCTTTGGCCTGTAAGGAGAAGAGTTGTGATGTTGGATTTTGAAGTCCCGGCACAGTTCTGCCATCATTTTGTTGTTCAAATTGGAAACATTATCAGTAATGATCCGCTCGGGTACTCCATATCGACAGATGATGTCTCTTTTCAGGAATCTGGCTACCACTTGTCTGGTGACGTTTGCATACGAAGCTGCTTCAACCCATTTGGTGAAGTAATCAATGGCTACCAGGATAAATCTGTGGCCATTTGAAGCAGTCAGTTCGATCTTTCCAATCATGTCAATGCCCCACATGGAAAAGGGCCAAGGTGAAGACATCACGTTCAAAGGATTCAGAGGCACATGCACTTTGTCTGCGTAGATCTGACATTTGTGGAATTTCCTGGTATAAGCACAATAGTCTGCATCCATTGTGATCCAGTAGTAGCCTGATCTTAATAATTTCTTAGCCATTGCATGTCCTCCAGCATCGATACCGAAAGATCCTTCATGCACCTCGTGCATCAGCAAGTCTGCTTCTTTCTTATCAACACATCTGAGCAGCACCATGTCAAAGTTTCGCTTGTATAATGAACCATCAGCATTAAGGAAGAAACTACCGGCCAACCTCCTTAATGTCTTCTTATCATTGGATGATGCCCCAGGTGGGTATGTTTGATCCTCTAAGAAGCTTTTGATTTCATGGAAACAAGGCTTGTCATCTTTAGTAATGTCCACAGAGAAAACGTATGTTGGTCGGTCCAGTCTGGATACCAAATTCTGAGGCACGTAATTGGCAGTTTGAACCTTGATCATGGAGGAAATGGTAGCTAAAGCATCTGCAAACTGGTTTTCGTCTAGAGGGATGTACTCAAGTTTGAATGTTGTGAAGAAAGTCAATAATCTCCTCGTATAGTCTCGGTACGGAATTAGATGCTCTTGGTGAGTGTACCATTTGTCATTGGTCTGATTGATTACCAAAGCTGAATCTCCGAATACATTCAAAGTATTGATCCTGAGGTCAATGGCTTCCTCAAGACCCATGATACAAGCTTCATATTCAGCTTCATTGTTAGTGCAGGCAAAGGTGAGTTTTGCCGAGAAAGGCATATGAACTCCTTTAGGTGTAATGAGCACTGCACCAACCCCACATCCATTCATATTGACAGCCCCATCAAACATCATAGTCCATTCTTCTTCTAGGTCAGGCCCTTCAGTGTGAATAGGTTCTTCATGATCTTTTGCTTTTAGGTGCATGATGTCTTCATCGGGAAAATCAAATCTCATGGGCTGGTAATCATCAATGGGTTGCTCGGCTAGATAGTCAAACAGTACACTGCCTTTGATGGCCTTTTGAGATGTGTACTGGATGTCATACTCGGTCAGAATCATTTGCCATCTTGCAACCCTTCCGGTAAGTGCTGGCTTCTCAAATATCTACTTGACGGGGTCCATTTTTGAGATCAATAAGGTAGTGTGAGTCAGCATATACTATCTTAGTCGGCGAGCAGCCCACGCTAAAGCACAACAAGTTTTCTCGAGCAGTGAATAACGTTGTTCACAGTCGGTAAACTTTTTGCTTAGGTAGTATATTGCATACTCTTTTCGACCAGACTCATCATGATGACCCAACACACACCCCATTGACCCTTCTAATATTGTCAGGTACATTATTAGAGGTCTTCCTTCAACTAGAGGCATGAGAATTAGAGGTTCTTGCAGGTACTCCTTGATCTTGTCAAAAGCCTTCTAACAATCTTCGTTCCACCTGACCGTTTGTTCCTTTCTTAACAATTTGAACAAGGGCTCACAAGTTGCAGTGAGGTGAGATATGAACCTTGATATGTAGTTCAATCTACCTAAGAACCCCCGAACTTCTTTTTCAGTCCTAGGTGCAGGCATCTCCTGAATGGCTTTGACTTTGTCGAGATCAACCTCAATTCCCTTTTCACTTACGATAAATCCCAACAACTTACCGGAACGTACCCCGAATGTGCATTTGTTGGGGTTTAGCTTCAACTGATACTTTCTCAGACGCTTGAACAACTTTAGCAGATTTACCAGATGGTCTTCTTCAGTAAGGGACTTAACAATCATATCATCCACGTAGCATTCAATTTCTTTGTGGATCATATCGTGGAATAACGTTACCATATCCCGTTGATAAGTCGCACCGACATTGTTCAGTCCAAAAGGCATTACCTTGTAATAAAATGTGCCCCAAGGTGTGATGAAGGTTGTTTTCTCCATGTCTTCAGGTGACATCTTGATCTGATTATACCCAGAAAATCCATCCATGAAAGAAAATACCGAGAACTGAGCTGTGTTGTCGACCAATACATCAATGTGAGGTAATGGGAAATCATCCTTCGGGCTAGCTCTGTTCAGGTCCTGGTAATCCACACACATACGCACCTTGCCATCCTTCTTAGGCACGGGTACAATGTTAGCACCCCACGGCGGGTAACTAGTTACAGCAAGGAAATCGACGTCCCACTGTTTTTGTACCTCTTCCTTAATCTTCATGGCCATATCTGGGCGAGTACGGCGTAGCTTTTGCTTCACTGGAGGGCAATCTTCCTTTAATGGCAGCTTGTGCATAACAATATCCGTATCTAGACCTGGCATGTCTTGATAGGACCAAGCAAAGACGTCGACGTATTCTCGAAGCATGTCGATAAGCCGTTCTTTTACTGAAGCTTGCAGACCGGTCCCAATCTTCACTTCTTTCAAATCCTCCTCGGTACCAAGATTAACAGTTTCAACCTCCTCCTGATGAGGAGTAATCACTTTCTCTTCTTGCCTCAACAACCTAGCTAACTCTTCAGGTAACTCATAGTCTTCTTCAACCCCTTCATTAACTTGATTAATTGGATTGTCGAAGTCATACAAGGTCATAGCAGTGTTGTTGTTGGTGCAATCTGGAGGATAATCTCTGCAAGGGTTGAGATTTGTTCGTTTTAGTGGTCAATTTTAATCTTGTTTAGAAAAGTGTAAATGAAATTAGTATTTTGAAAACATTGCCATTTTATTGTTTTTTACAAAAGTGAAAAATGAAAAGACAGTGAGCGAAAAAAGAGAATTGTTTGCAAAAGATGTCTGATATTCATTGATATTTCATTTGGGCAAGATGCAGGACTTGATGCATGCTGAAAAAAGCAGGAAATAATAATTACTCTGCAGGAGTAACCCTTATAATTTCCTGGGAAGACCAGTTAAAGACTTGGTAACCCGGGGTTCTTGGACGAATCCAGCTCTCCAGGTTGAGGTCGCTTTCCACCTCGTCTTCCACGTTATTGATAGCATCTGGGGTGAGCATCCCCCCACTAATGAACTTGGGCTCTTTAGCAGCCTCTGCTTGATCTTGTCGGAATGGTTTGTAACCCAAACCGAATTTGTCCTCCTTCTTCTCCACCGGTAGCAGCTTGCCCCAGCCTTGGGTGTTTCCATCTTCAACAACCTTTCGGGCTTGCTGATAGGAGACAATTGAAGTACCCATCCTATCCTCCTGGGATGCAGCAAATACCTCAGTCGTCGCCTCATTGACGTTTTATGCCTCGAACCCTTGGCTCATGGTTTAATGGATTTCACCATCCATCTAAATGTATTTGTATGCAGCCAGATGGCTAACAAAGATATCCTTTTCACCACAAATGGTGATAATCTGTCCTTCCCACTCATATTTCAATTTCTGGTGAAGGGTCGATGTAACTGCACCAGCGGCGTGAATCCATGGTCGACCCAACAAACAACTGTAGGCCGGCTGAATGTCCATCACATAGAAAGTAGTCTGAAAGACCTGCGGACCGATTATCACAGGTAGCTCCACCTCTCCAAGAACAGACCTCTTGGAGCCATCAAAATCACTGACCACCAGATTTCTTGGTCGGAGAGCTATTCCATCATATTCGAGCTTGACAAGAGCCTTCTTCGGCAAGACATTGAGTGAAGACCTAGTGTCAACAAGAACATGCGAGAGCACAGCCCCTTTACACTCTAAAGTGATGTGTAAAGCTTTGTTGTGGTGACGTTGTTCCGTTGTCAAATCAGCATTGGTGAAACCTAGCCCATGGCTAGTATTAACATTGGACACTACTGTCTCAAGCTGATTCACTGTGATCTCCTCCGGCACGTAGGCAGCTTGCAAGACTTTAAGTAGTGCATCCCGATGAGCTTCGGAACACAACAGTAGGGATAAGATGGAGATCTTGGAAGGAGTCTGGTGGAGCTGATCCACAACCTTGTAGTCACTTCTTTTAATTATCCTCATAAATTCATCCATATCTTGATCAAAGGATGATTTATGACTCTCTTTAGGTGCAGGTTCTTCGGGTGCCACACTTTTCCCTTTGGCTTTGGCAACAACCTCTGCCTCAGTATTAGTTCTTGGAACTTGTGACGCGAAGAGGCGTCCGCTTCGGGTGAAGCCTCCGCCTCCCCTGACATTATCTACTTGTGGAGTGTGAACCGAAGAATCAAGAAGGACACTTTCTCCGTTGCAATAAAGGTCTGAACCATAGTGCCATGGTACATCATTATCTTTGTCATATGGAATAGGCCCTGGCACCGTGATGGTGAGTGGGCTAACTGCAGCAGAGGTGGGAACCATTATTGTTTGTGGATCATAAAAGATGGTGAGAGGACTTCTGGTGGATGTTGGTGGTGATTGATTGAAGCTTGGTTGTTGCTGAAATTGTTGTTGAGATTGTTGTTGATAATTGTTGGAAACAAGGACCGTTGCAGGGTCATAATAGATGTGACTGTGGAGACGTCGTTGTTGGTGGTCGCTGTAGTCGGTAGGAACAATTGTCTTTGCAGTTGTAGGAGAAATACTTGTTGTTGAAAAAAGCGTTGCTGGTGTTATAGAAGCGGTTGTTGCTATTTGTAGAATACCCTCTCTGATCAGGCCATTGATGCCATTCCTCAAGCTTGCACACCCGTTCACGGAAACCTTGAAAGATTCACAACAGGCCTCACAACCTGGAAACACCTGGCATTTTAAAAGCTGAGCTTTAACCTCTTCCAGAGGTGTCTGAATACTTGTAGTATCTTCAATTAAACTCATGGGTGAGCCCTCCTCTATTGCATTTATTCTTGGCCCACCATGGTTGGGCATAGGATTCTTCGTGACATTAGGAGGTGGTGCAAAATTCAGGGCTTTTGAATCTACCAGATCCTTGACCTTCATGTGCAGTGCCCTTCACTTTTCTGTGGAGTGACCAGGTGCATTAGAATGAAAAGCACACCTGGCGTTGACATCGTAATTTCTTGGAAGGTTCTGAGGATCCAGTGGAGCCAATGTCCTTAACTCGACAAGATTAAGCTTTAGGAGTTGTGGCAGCAATGTGGCATATGGAATTGGTATATGGTCAATCACCCTGTTGATCTGAGATGGCCGCTGCTAAAAAGGGCGTTGTTGTTATTATTGTTGTAGGATCTTTATTGAGGAAACTGTGGTTGTTGAGGAAAGTGTTATGGTTGTTGAGTATATTGAGGAGGTGGAGTAGGAATAGTGACAACGACAACTGATCTTGGCAGATACTGGGGTCTTCCTCTTCCCATATGTACATAATTTGTTTCACCGGATCTGCGGGGCCCTACAAATGGCTTCCTTGCACTTCTTGAACTGGAACTATTGTCAGAAATCTTTCCCATTTTCAATAAGCTCTCAATTCTTTCCCCGTCTATAACCATGTCTGCAAAGCTGGTGGAAGAAAATGCAACCAACCTATCAATATAAGTTCCCTAGAAGGTGTTCATAATCATGTCTTCCATTTCCCTTTCTGACATCGGGGGTTGAACGGAAGCAGCTAATTGCCTCCATCTTTGGGCATACTCTCTAAAGCTTTCTCGGGAAGACTGTGACATTCCCATCAAAAGGGTTCTGTTTGGAGCCATGTCCAGATTATATTGATATTGACGAATGAAGGCCTCGGCCAAGTCTTTCCAATTCCTAACTGTGGCCCTGGTCAAGTGAGAGTACCATTCCCGGGATGCCCCTGTCAAGCTATCGTCAAAGTAAAACATCCACAGTTTCTCATCCATGGTGTAGGCTTTCAATCTCCCAGGGAAAGACTGAAGATGGGTACGTGGGCTGGATGTTCCATTGTATCTTTCAAAATAGGGAGGTTTGAACTTGTGAGGAATTTTAACCCCCTCCACTAATCCCATATCCATGGCATTAAAACCCAGAGAGTTTTGGGATTCAAGAGACCTTAGCTTTTCTGCTATTTCATCCAGCCGACGATCGTAGACTTTGTCTCCAGCCCCAACCACAGTAAATTTCTCTTCTTGAGGTTCCTCCTGCAAGGCCCTCCCTCTAGTGTTGCCTTGGGTGTTTCTTATAACATTAATTTCTGGGTTCAGATGAGGTCCAAACTCTGGGGGATCAGTATGCGGTTGTACGTGATCGTTGTTGCTGGTACCCCCTTGTACCTGGGTGGTTTTCCTCGGGAGTTTGCCGCTCGACTAACTCTCTCAGTCTCTCCTGGATTTGAGCCAAACCAGTCATCACTGCCATGAATTGATTCATTTGGGCCCTCATCTATGTCCTTTCATTGTCCATTTGGGTCCTCACATCAGTCAAATCCTGTTGAACCTGATCCGTTTGTAATCCCGGAAGGTTGTTTCTTGTCGGATACCTGTGCACTCTATTGACGGGGAACACTCTTCTACGAGAAATGTTTCCTGAAATTACAACAAAGTGAGAAACAACAAAAACAAAAACCTACAAAACAAATACATGATGTTAATATGCAATGCAGGATGCGTATTTGTTCTCCAAGGGTATCTGGTTTGGTTCTTTGGTTTTGACCTTCCAAACCTCGAGGAAATGATGATGTTGCAGAGAGATAAAGCCCATGAAATAATATAAAGCATATATTACAAAAATGTGAAGATACATAGTTTGATTACAACAAAATCCCCATGATGGGTCAAAATACAACAACAAACATACAATCAAAATGAAGTACAAATACAAGGAAATCAAACATTCAATCCAAAGTCATCCTCCCTGACTTCCTTCAGGAGAGCCTTAGTCACTGGGCCAACTGGATGCTCTGTGATGGTCCTGATAAGAAGGTTTCGGGTGGCAATGGCACTGGTCAACTTCTTATGCTTATCCTGGTCCTTTGATCTCTTCAACCCCGCCCGGAGTTTCAACTCAGAGATCTCCTTCTGTGCTACTAACAAAGCTACCTGATTCTTCTTCTCACTAGCCTCCAGCTGCTCTATCCTAGCTTGGGTTCTCTGATCTTCCTGTGCACGAGCCTCGGTGATCTTGATCCACCTAGCCTGACTCTCCTCTAAGTAATGCTCAGCTCTGGCCTTCTGAGTCTTAGCTTCCTTGCAAGCATTCTTCAACACTAACTCTCCTACTCTAGCCTTTCTGATGTAGTCATCTGTCTTCTCAATCTTAGTCATGTGCTCAATCCGGAGCTTCTCTAACCTTTCATTATCCATACGGTTGTCATTCCTCTCCCAGAGGGTATTCTTCAAAGCTTCAGAGAGTTGAGTATTCCTTTCCTTCAATTTCTCAAACTCCTATAAACTGACAGTAGCTGTAGGCTCCACTGCTGATGGTCCAGGTACATCCTCTAAGGTGAATGGTATACGGGTGATCTGTCCCCTGACACGAGACCAGTCAAGATACTGAGTTGAGGCTATGTTGTTGCACTTTCCAAGAATAGCTGTCCCCTTAGTCTGAATATTGTCCCAGGCCCAGGCTGCCTATCTGACAATGGCAAGGTTGTGCTGGATGTCACAATAGAGGATTTCTGTCAAATCTTGCCCTCTTGGGGGATGTACCAAGGCATACCCTAATTGCCTCTTGAAAAGCAAAGGGTTGTAGTTTATGCAACCTTTTACTCCAATCAGGGGTACATTGGGATACTGCCCACAACTGGTGATGATGCCTTTGCCCTTGGTACTCTGAGTGCACCATCTGATGTCTTCTGATGTAAGGACAATCATTCTTTTAGCCCAGTTCCTTGGCTGATGAGGATTCAAGAAAGTGTCTGACTTCAGCAAGTGCCTTAACAACCAACAGTAGAAGAGGGGTGCACATCATCTGACCAATCTTCCCCTCTGTTTCTCATTCCTTTGATGCACTGAATAATAAAAGTCTCCAAGCAAGGTAGGGACTGGATTCCTCAACAGGAAGATGTGGATATCACTCTTGCTTACAAACTTTGGCTCGTCTGCAAACAAGATGACTCCATATATGCTGAGGGAAAGAAGAGCATAAACAGTGTCCCACTTCCCTGCTGCAGCATGCAGGGTGGCCTGAGTAACCAAGAAGTCCAAATGGAGGTATGGAATTCTAGCCTTGGTGGTTATATTCTGGTCAATGAGGGTGGACTCCAAGTGCAAAGCCTTAGCTACATCTTCATTCTTGGGAGCAACCATCTCAGGGTTGAAGGGAATCCCCCTCCTGATGGGAACACCTAACAACATAGAGAACTCTTGCATCAAAGGTCCCAACTGAAAATATAGGAAAGTGAAACATCTGAGAGGAGGGTCATAGAACTGGAGACAGGTGTGGATCATACTCCTCTGGGAGGCATCCAAATCCATGATCATGTCCATAATGCCACCATAATGTTCCCTGAATAAAGGGACATGATCAAGAGTGATGAGTGTCTGCATCTGCCTGATGCCTATCAAAGTGGGCTCAAAGAAATGGTATGTGATGTTGCTCTTCCTGGATGTGTCCATGCTGACAATGGATGCTGGTGAAGAAGACTGAGGATAATTGCTGATAAAGGCAACTGAAGAAGATGCTGAAGAAGAGTCTCTGATAAAGATAGCTGCTGAAGGTAGCTGGAAAGAATCTCTGATGAAGATAGCTGGTGAAGGTAGATGGAAAAAATCTCTGATGAAGATAGCTGGTGAAGGAGACTGATGCAAATAGCTGAAGGAATCTGAGCAGCAGAACAAGTCAAAACCAAACCAAAGATAAGATGTGGATACCCTGTAAAACAAATAGACAAATGTTAAATGATGCAAAATGATGTATGCAGAATGATATGTAAAGGGTTTGTGATCAAGTGTTGGATCTGTTATCTGCCTTGATAGGGTCCATGTGTGTTCATAAGTCCGGATGGAGGCTTAGAAAACCAGTAACCAGGTGGGGGACTCAAATAAAGAGTCACAAGTCCAGGGTTTCACAAGAACAGTCCAAAATGATGCAACCTTAACAAAATTAGTAACAAAGGTATGATGAGGCCAAAGGTTCTTGCAAACCTGTAAACATCCCAACCCCCTCACATGTATTGTTCTAGAACAAGGATCCTCAGACTTGGATCAGTTATGAGAAGTGTAAACACTTCTAACCCGGAGGTACAGTGTTTACAATAACCATAAAAGATCCTCCACTAATTCACCTCAGATGTTGAAGGTCATAAAAAGGTCATCCAGACTTAGAAGGCTTCCCAGATAGCCCAAGTACTACAGGAAATCCATAGCACAGAGTTCTCAAGAAGAAACCCATGTCTGATCCGTGTTTCATATTCCCGCACCAGACCGAAATGGAATGGGAAAGAATATGAAGCCACTATATCCTATGTGTCACTCAGGTCCCCGGTGTGGAACCTTACTCAATCAATAATTCCTCCCACTAAAGAAAACAACAGATCCAACACAGATGATATGATGATAACAATATGAAATGCATATAAACAGTAAATGAAAGCAATAAATAAAGTTGTACAGAAAGCAATAAATAAAGCAATAAACAAAAAGCACAAGTAGCACATAACACCCCCATAAACACAAATCAAACAAGCGCTAGGAGAAACCCACAAAAAAAACCAGAAGCCCTGGTTACAAGATTAAATCCCCAGCAGAGTCGCCAAGCTGTCGCTCCCAAAGATTTGCATCCCGGTACAAGCGCGAACGGTCGGCGAAAAGAGAAAAATGAAGATGAACAAAATAGAGTCGCCAACTAGGCATTTTTATCCCGAAGGAAAGGTAATGCTGCATAAACCTAGAAAGATATGGATAAGATGGTTGCGAACCAGAGAAACTGAGAAATGGGGTTGGTTACAACCTGGGAAGTTATTAACACCCAGATTGTCCGTCGTACACAACGGGATCCACGCTTAAAAGATTGTGTTTAAAGAGGTAGTGTATGTGCTATCTGTGTGCAAAGGCTAAGAAAATAAATATACAAGTGTTAGTGCAAAAGGGTGAATGCTCAGGGACTGAGGCTTAAAAAGAATGCTGAAAGAGGGGGAAGACACGGAGAATTTTGTTCGATAACTATTAAGTTATGCCTACGTATCCTCTCGTACAATGAGGAAGTCAGAACACCATAGTCGACTCAAAGAGACTGAAAAATGAATTGACTATGAACTGCTTACTTGCCTATGCTCAAGTGTATGACTCGTCTGGCTCGAGTGCTAACTGTCTTGCATTAGACGGAAGAAGCAAGTTCCCGCTTATGAATGAGTGTGATGAGAAAAGAATCCCGGAGGAGACGATTATAGTTTGTTTTTGTGTTTTCAGTCTTGTTATTGTTTTTGGTGTTTTGCATAAATTAATGAGCTTAAGCCTAAATCAAGGGCTTGTAAACTCATTATATCCTCCCTGATTAGGGATAATGAGAATACTTAAGTATGAGATAAACATCTCAACTTAATTACCATGATGATGTAGGATTAAGATTATTAACCTACTTGTGATTATTTAGATGTATTTGGGTTTTTGTTTAGTGTTAAATAATGAGTTTAATCTCTAATCACAGATTAGTGGGCTCATTACACCATCCTAATAGAAGGATAATAGATGAGAACACTTAAGCTGAGGAAGATACCTCAACTTAATCCATGGTTATGGATTAAATTCATTATATAGCAAAGCCTTTATTAAGTGGATTTTAATTAAGGGATGAGATTAAGAAGTGAATTTTATGGTTTGTAAGACAACTTGAGGGGGACTTGTCCATTAAACACTAGGGTTAGTCCTTCTTAACCATAAGGAAGAATTAAAACCCTAATGTAAGGCCCAAGTTACAAGATAAAGTCTTAGTGATTATTAGGTAATTTGATTAAGAAGTTTAAACAAATTAAAGGTTTAACACTTAGGATTAAAGTTATACACTCCATCCTAAGTGAAGGATACAGGCATAACCCTAATTCCAAAGTCCTAAAACTTTAAGAGTTTAGTCTCTGATTATTGAGATGAGAAGAGAGACTCAAGGAGACTCAAAGGTAAAAAGCTAAGGGGACTAATCACAACCCTAATTATTATCATGCTTGGATGTCCTATGGTTTGTAAGGCTTAGAAAAAGATCTTCAAGGAAGCCACTAATGGAAGAAGCAGATGAAAGGAGGATGAGAAAGAAGAACAAGTTACTTACTTCAATGAAGAAGATAAGTAACTTAAAGAAATAAAGTGAGAGAGATGGAACACAAGTGAACAAGTTCACTTCAAAGACAAACAAAATGCAAATTAAAGAGATAAGAGGAAGTGAGAAGTGAAGGCAATTCCACCTCTCAAAGCAACTTACCAAAACCTGAAAAGTTAGCATAGATGCATAAGGTATAAAGCATAAGGAAATGAAATGAAATGAGATGATATGAGATGAAAGGACCAAAGTCAGAAGTGTTTATGTCATGTAAGTGTCATGTAAGATGATGCAAGGGCATACAAAATGCATATGAATGATCATACAAGAATGAGATGCAAATGGAAGCATGCTTTGAAGTTTGAAACACATGAAAGTTTATGAAATGAAATGAATGCTAATCATGGCAAATGAATGAAGAAATGATCAAGAAAAGTTATTACATGTTCTAAGATATCTAAGATGACATATGAATGCATGAAATGTCATGGCAAGTTCATGTAATTATGCATATGCAAGGTGAATGCTAATGAACATGAAAAATTAGGGTTACATGAACATATAAGATGCAAATGGATAAAACAGAAGCAAATGACATGATAAAAATTTGCAATCAAGCTCAAACAAACCCTAATCCCATATTAGGTCACACCCCAAAGGAGAAGGTCAGAAGCCTAACCAATCAAAAGTTATGATTTTCCTAAGTTTTCTAGGGTTTTGGGGTGGTTCAAAGGGAAAAATGCAAATCAAATTGAAAATGCAAGATAAATTCATGAGGAAAAAGACCTATAAACTACATGCAATATGAAAAACAATGCAAAAAGAATCAACTTCAAACTCTTCTTGGTTAGGCAGAAATGATTTTTCAAAGTTAGGGTTCAAAAATATTATTTTAATGACCCTTTATTCAAAAAAAATTGGCACACTATGATCAAACCTAAAAATAAATTTGTGTGAATAGTTTGAAAATGTTTCTAAATGCATTGGGATGATTCATTGTTTTTTTGGTGATTTTTAGAAACCTAAATATATTTTTAATTAATTAAAAGACTTTAATTAATTAAAAATAACATTTAAATAATTTTAAAAGGCTTTTTTAATGCAAAAAATAAAATAAAAATCAATTTTGGAATGAGAAATATATTTAAAGTCAAAATGCAAAAGAAAATATTTTTTGAATGCTTTTTGCTATTTTAAATAAATTATGCAAGAAAATGCAATAAAAATGAAATAAAAATGATTTAAATGAGAAGTATGTTGATCCTAAGGCCCAGATTCAAACTGGAAAAGGAGGGAGTTGACTGCGCGCGAAATCCTAAGGATGGCATTCAAACTGACTAATTAAATTGATTAAATTAATTAATTAAAATTAGGGTTTAAGTGAAATGATCCTGGCCACTGAAACACGCGCTAACCTAAATCTAAGGGTTGAGATTCAAACTGGGGAGATTAGCCCTAATCCTAACCCTAATTACTTTCAGGTGAGCATTCTCCGGCGAGCTGTTCATGCTATCTCCTTCCTTAGGCTACCCCAAACTCTCCTGAATCAATCCCCTATTCATTCTAAACAAGAATCAGGCCACAAACAACAATATTTATTTTGCATCAAACGCATGAATCGAAAAAAAACATTTTCAGATAAAAAGTTTCAGAACATCAATACATCCTGGTTTCTCAACCATTTTCGAAAATGAACATATCAGGATGATCAGCTAAACATGTAGAATCATATTTTAACTAGAAAAACAAGTTCTGGAATAATTGTTCTTGAGGTATACCTGAGATTGAACTTTCTGATTCTGGGCTTTTTGGACCTCTCTTTGGTGCAAATCAACTCCGATGGGCTTCCTGAGGATGCTTTGATGCTTGGAACAAGCTTGCAATGGTTGGTTTTGATGATTCAACTCTGCTGCACCAAAAATCGTGTTTTGGTTTGGCTGTGTTTTAGGCTATGGTGATGGGTGCTTTGTGATCCTTAGGTCATGTGGAGATGATTGGTGAAAAAATATTGAAGTTTTAGTGGTTGTGTGATGAGTTTCGAAGAGAGGAAGTTTTTGAGGGATTTTGTGAAATTTGGCTTCTTGGATGATTCAGGATATTGTGTGTTATGAAATGGCTTGCATAATGTTTGATTAAGCCAATGGGATTGCTTAGATAGTTGTTGTGGCACAGGCTGATTGGTATGGGTTGTTTTGCAAAAAAGTCAAGATTTGTGTACTTGAGGTATGGGTCATGGCAGGTCTGATTTCTTGGGGAGTCTGGCCTCAGCAAGATTCACGGAGATCCATAGAATCAAGTTTATGCAGCTGGCACAAGTGGATGAGAGGATCCAATGCATTTTGCAATTTTTGTGAGTTTTGGCCCTTTTGAGATTTCTTGAAGTTCAAGTCATAGAAACACTTGGTTCAATGCACAATTCTGATGTTTAGAAGCTTAATTGACATATTCTGAAGTGTTTGTGTACATTTGAAGTCATTAGAATGCTTGAACATGCCAAAATGTGAAATCCCTCTTTGACATGAAACTTGAAATTATAGGATTTTTGCCAACTTTGAAAGGCCATATCTTGAGTTCTATGATGAATCAAGACATGTTCTTGTACTTTTTGAAAAGGGAAAGACCCAATCTACAACTTTCATGACCAATAATTTTTTCATTTGAAGCATTTTTGGTTATGAAAGAGGAGGTTGAAAAACTTTCCCAAAATGAAAAGTTTGCATTTCAAGTCATTTCTAAAAATGGCAAGTTTGCAATTGGCTCAAAATTCTTCAATCTTGTGAACTTCCAACCTCTTCTAAGATCAAATAAAGATCATATAACTTCAATTTGATTAAAATACCCCTTTGGTTCCATTGTTGGGGGCCTCAGATGCCCTGATTTTGACTTAACTTGCTCAAGAAGTTACCCAGTGAACAAATGACTTCCACAATGAGTTTCTTCATCAAACTTGGTACACATGATCCTTATGACATATTAAGAACATTAGAAACAATAATGGCCCAAGATTTGGAGTTAAGGCCTCTGAAACCAAAATCCTAATTTTGGTCATCTGTGTAGTGAAACCCTAGCTCGCTTCCATGCCTTTGCCAGTTCTTGTGATCCATTGACTTCCATGAACCTTGAGGAGCATAATATGATGATATAACACACATGGAACCTCTTGGAAAGCTTTGAGGCCTTTGGGATGGCTCAGATGGATTCTTGGATTGCTCAGATCACAAACCCTAGATGTAGATGAACTTGAACTTATGCAGTGAAGCAAATATGCTAAATGATGTGTGATGCTTATGTTTATGCAAACATGAAAGATCACAAGCCATGGTGTGATAAAGAGTGAGGGTAAATTTGGGATGTTTACAATATGGTCTTTTACAAAACAACCCTTAGTGTAAAATAGTACCTTAACTTGACCCATGCCTACACATTAGACAAGTACAGTCAACATTGGACCCACAAATTAATAAGATATGCAGAAAATCAAGGATTACGACATAATTTAAATTAAAATACTCTAAACCAATATTCAGTAAAAAATTAATTTGTGAAGTTAAACACGTGGACTCACCTCAGATTCAATGTCAATGGACCACAATATAGTTGCATGTCACCTAATACATTCAAGGGGAGCACCCCAATACACTTATTTTGTTGATTATCATATTTCTTTCATCTTTGATTTACTTTCGATTATTGAGTCTCCTTCATGATTGCACGTGTCTCTGAATCAAGTTTTGAAAAGATTCATTTTTAGCATGCATAAACTATTGGTTAGGTTTAAACTTGATCATGATGATTTTAATCAATTGTATAAGCCAGTGGAAAAAGAGCCATATATGATATTGATGCAAGTTAGGTGGAAAGAAAAATCTCAAAGTCTCTTTAAATTTTGAAATTTTGAGATTTTGGGTGTTTGATTCGAATCAAGCACACATCCTTATTCGAATCATTTTGGACATTTGGAAACCACAAATGTTAAAAAATTTTTGATTCAAATCAGATTTTACACATGATTCAAATCATCAAACTCCGGGTCATATCTGCCACAGTTGATTTAAATCACACTTTACACATGATTCGAATCATGCAATCTTTCCACATTTTTTCAGATGGCTCAATCTATTTGATTCAAATCAAATTTAACACATGATTCAAATCACTGGGTGTTTTATTTGAATCACACTTTCTTATTTATTTGAATCAACTGAATAACAAGTCAAACTTATGTTTTTCTTTTATTCCATTTCACTTGTTCATTTTATTCAAATCATTAAATGCTCTTGATTCGAATTCACTTTCATGAAATTCTTGCATCTTTAACTTCAATTTTATTCAGTTCTTGATAACGAGAGATTTGTAATTTATTGAAGGAGGCATGTTCTTGAAGCTAATCATTATTGAAGATTTGATTAAGATTTTCAGGTTGTTTGAAAGATTGAGGTGATTATTAATGGTGATGACAAATTCCATTGAAAAGAAGTAGGTTATTCTCTCCATAATTGCTTTAGTGGTGACTGTGTGGAAGACTACAGATAAGGTGGAGTTATTTTCAAATCTTCAGACAATTTATCACTCAAGGAATCAGTAGGATCAAGGGGTTGAATGTTATATACGAAGGCATGGAGAAGATTGGTGATATTGGAAGATTAAGAAGCATTAATCGAGTAGAGATTACACAAAAGAGTTTGGCATTGTTTTGTACACAAATCAAGATCCCTATAGGAGATTTTAAATTTTCTCAATTGTATTGTGAATTAGTGATTATATGAACTATTGAAAATATTTGTCAAATAAAAGGAACAATGGAGGTTCCAATGGGAAACCATTGAAGAATGCACGTGGGTAAAGTGAGGACGAACGCCTAAGTACATAGAAACCACACTTATCCTCCAGAGTGCCCACTATCCAAAATGGTAATAGAACCTTACTGACTTCCATTAGTAGAATAAATTCCTTGTTGAATAAAAAAAGTGTATAATAGGACCAACAACCTCTAGTAGATAGGTATACAGGAGTCACTTGACCGCAACCATAAAAGTGTACAACATTCAGATTTATCCTGTGCTTGAAACAACTAATCTATATTAGTTTACCAATATCTAATTCTGGTTACTACATTCCATATCAACTCCCCTTAAATTATATTTATTCATTCAAGATTTCTGCTAGTACAGGATCTCGACCAATAACAAAATAACACCATCAAGGAACTTCAAGTCATTAACGAAACAATACTTCCAAAGAACTCTAACCAATCTAAGGCGCAACTGTGAATTTCCATACCACTCAAAGTGTCACACATCTGGAGATAACATTACAATTCCTATCCAAAATCATTCATCTCAATCGTCCTGATCCATCTTCCATAAACTTAGCTCGTGTTTTTACTAATATACAGTCTGAGTTATATGTTTATCTTCATGAATATTTGATTTGCGCTCTTTCCTATAAGTATAACTCACAAGTGCTTCCAATAGGGCAGGTTATCGTTGTATACAACCAATACTACTCTCTTGGGGTCCATATTTAAGGACATGAATAAGAGAAATCATCCAATAATAAACCACTTCCACCTTACTAATACATGTGTAAAAATACTGAATTAATTTCAACAAGATCATCACTTTGTAGTCTCTTTCAACTTCACTCCCTGTGGTTCTCATTAGTCATAATAGTGACACACCCAAGACTTACTCACACAGAGTATGGTTCACTTGGTTGGTCTCCCAAACATTTAATTCTCTAACATCTCTACAATGATAAACTATGCAATACACCTTCACATTCATAACTTCAAAACTATAAATCTACCTTGCAATAACTTGTAACTATTTCATTAGCTTGTACATATACCATGTCACACAAAACTACAAGTTTGTAATCACTTAGCATCCAGAAAGGTATGAACATCATATTTTATGATGATCTAAACCAAACACTGCTTAGTAAGATAAACAACAACCTAACTTCCAACAAGTCACTCATACTCTTGTCAAGCATATAATACACACTCAAGATGAACTTTAACATTACCAAACACTTATGACTAGAATCCTCCTCCAAACCAATACTCACTAAACATTTCATCATATTGGGGCTACTCATCTAGGTGACTAGCTAGGAACAATCCTCACTGTCTCCTCGTGAGTTCATACGACATAGTCTGTTTCACGTTCTACACTTAGTCCTCGTACTTAAGTTGGGCTTGTCTTCCATTGTTTATTACAGTCTCAGACTTCTTAAAACACTAATATACTACCTCACTTCTAGACCTTATAGAGTATGAGCGACAAAACTATCCTCCCTCTTTCACTGTATGGTTTTAATTATAACATGTATTCCATATCAGTGAGTCAATCTTATTCTACTAGAAGATTCACATATTTCTCAAAACTCCGACAATTCATCCGATAGAAATCCTTAACTTCCCGACTCCATCTTCTTTATAGGATTGCTTGGACCATACACTACCCTTCAATTCCACATTACCCGGATCAGAACTCCTACGGAAACTTCAACAGAGCTAATCAGTTATCCTTACTTCTAACTCTTGGACTGAACCTACCCTTAAAGCACAAGTTCCACCAATACTTTGAAGTCCCCGTGGTCGCTCAATCATTATCGTACCTACCATGCACATAACATTAGGTTGATTCGGTCCAATGCTACATAATGTGTGTCGCGGTGAGAATCGGGAGACCAAGCTATTGAATTAACTTGACTCACAAAACAAATATCATCGTCGAACTTTAATTTATCCAAGGGAATGGGAAAAGATCAAATAACCCAAAATGAACATGCAAAGCTAAAAAGCGAGGCTAAGAGCTAAGAAATCATAGATCAAAGGTACGAGGGTTGGTTATGCCTATGGAAGGTGCTAACATCCTAAGTATTCGTAGTACTCTACGGGAACCTCTTGTAATAAATATGTTTTGACTAAAATTGTTTGCTATTGATTGGGAACTAAAAATAAAATGAAAAAAGTGAAAACGAAAAAATAATGAAATGAGAAAAGTGTGCTCACCAAGGATCGACCTCGTGCCTACGTATTCCCTCGTGCAATGAAAAAGTCAGAGTGTCGTAGTTCAGAACCACGAGTTATTAAGATTGAAATCAAAGCTTATGAGGATTTATTCTTTGTGAGAAGAGATTAATGGTTATCTTTATGACAAGGTGTAACACGGTGGCATAACTGACTTTCTATAAATGTTGCGGATAGCAAGAGTCGCCACCGACTTTTATTTTATCCATAAGGAAAGGACATAAAAGAACAGGAAAGACCTATTTTAAAAGACATGAGTTCGGGGGGTAGGTTATATAAAGGGAAGGTGTTAGCACCCTTTATATCCATGGTTATCCATGAGCTCTTAGTTACTTAGCTCACTTAAATTGTTTTTGAAGAGTGTAGTGTGTGATTAGAAAAATTTCTTTAAGTACTTTGTAATGACCCTCGTATGGGTGTATACAAAGCCTAGTTTAGAAATTGTGAGGTGTAAAAGTAATTTTGAAGGTGTGAGCAAGTAACTATGAGATACCTACCCTAGATTAAGTCTTTCATGTTCTCGTATGTTCTTTCAATGGTAAGATTATCCCTATTATTAAGGAATAGGTAGTCATTACCTTGGATGTGTTAAGGGACAAGTGTGGGGTCATAGTATGGTCATAGAAAGCAACTTAAGGGTGTCTTTAGCAATTCGTATGGTCTATCATCGTTTATTTGAAGGGACAAGATCATTATTCCGTAGGCAACCTCGAAGGGACTTGATATTTTAAATCTGTAGGGACTTGATGATTTTATAAGTGAAGGGACTTTGCTTAAGACACCCTGTCGCTCCCGGGATTTTCATCCTAGTACAAACGCGAAAGTGGCGCGGAAAGGTAGAGTCGCCAGCCAGACATTTTTATCCCGAATGAATGGGAAAGGTAATGTTGCACAAACCTGAGGAAGAAGGAAAGGACAAGGCCTTGCGAACCAAAGATCTGAGTTCGGGAGTCGGTTACGACCTGGGAAGGTATTAGCACCCCAGATCGTCCGTCGTACCCGACGGGATCCACGCTTGCTTGTTTTGTTTCAAAGGGTGAGAAAATAATATGCTGCTGAACAAATGAACCGCTAACTGGAAACTAGAATGAAATGAGAAAAGGAATAAGAAATGAAATGAAAAAGGGAAATGTAGGGAAAATAAAGAATGTGCTCGAACGGGCCCTACCCCGCTGCCTACGTACCTCATCGGGATAATGAGGATCAGAGTCGACTTAGTTCGCCTAACTAAGGCAGGAACTATTTGTTTGTGTTTTTTATGCTGGAACTGCGTATGTCTATGCTCAGGTGTTGCAGGCTCGTCTGGTACGAGTGCGTTTACCGTCTTGCATGCGAGACAAGTCGTCGCGAGTTCGCGTTGTGAGTGAATGAGATGAGAAGAGAAGTTCCCGCAGGATAGTCGCTTGCTGTTTGTTTTTGGCTTTTAAAAGTTTTTATATGAATTTGGCACAAGGAAGTAAATTCAAACTCTTTTCCATGGAATGTACACTTGCCACTATATTCCAAGATGGAATAATAGAACAAGCATACCTGTAAACACCCCAAATTTGCCCTCACCCATTCACACCATGGCTTGTGATCTCCTCATATGCATAATCTCAATTTTAGCATCTCATATTACATTTTTGATTCACTGCATTGGTTCAAAGTCACCTGCTGTAAACACCCCAAATTTGCCCTCACCCATTCACACCATGGCTTGTGATCATCTCATATGCATAAATACAATCATATCCCCTCATATCCCATTTTTGATTCACTGCATAGTTTCTAAGTCATCTGCACCTAGGGTTTGTGATCTGAGCAATCCAAGAGCCTCTTGAGCCACTCCAAAGGCAACCAATCACTGCAAAGGGATCCATATGTGTTCAAGTATCATATTACATCCTCTCAAGGTCAAGATTTCAAAAGAATCACAAGAACTAGGGTTTGAATGGATGCAGAGCCAAGTTTGACTGCACAGTTGACTTAAAAATTAGGGTTTTGGTTTCAGAGGCCATAACTCCAAATTTTTTTGGTCATTCTTGTTTCCATTGGTCTCTATATGGTATAGGGAGTATGCATATCAATTTTCATGAAGAAATTCCATGGGGAAGTCATCTGATCAAGGGTTGACTTTTCAGACAAGTCAGTGTAAAATCAGGGCATCTGAGGCCCCCAATGACCCAACCAATGGGTGATCTTCATCATTTTGAGTGTATATGATCTTTATTTGATCATGGAAGAAGGTTGAAGTTCACAAAAAATCAAGAATTTGGAAGTTTTGCAAATGTTGACTTTTTGGGCATAGTTGACTTTTCAAGAATGCCTCATTTTTGGTCATTTTTCAAGCCTTAATTCTTGATCCGAAAATGCTTCAAATGGAAAAACTTTGGTCATGAAAGTTGTATATCTCATCTTTCCCTTTTCAAAAAGTACAAGAACATGATCAAATTCTTCTTGGATCAAAAGTTATGGTGTGACAAAGTTGGCAAAAATCATTGATTTTCAAGTTATGCACCAAGTGAGAATTTTGCAAAACCATGAACCAATGCCTTTTGTAACCTCTAGTTCATTTCAAACCAGTACACAAACATTCCATATGTCCCAAAAATCAGAATTGAACCAAAAGATCATGTGTGTATAGTTCATGTAACAAGACTTTTTCTTCATGAAGTTAAAAAGGTGACAACTTGCAAAACCATCATGATGCTTCTCTCCACTTGATGCATTGGCTGCTGGACCTTCCCAACATCACACACACACACCATGCTGCACCAGAACCATGCCTTGTACTAGCCTAGATCATGAGCCATACTTCTCTTACACAAAAGGTGGACTTTGAGCAAAAGCAAACTTACCAATCACTATAGGCCAGGTCACATCATCTGACCTATAGGATTAAAATACAATATCCCTTGGCAAGCCAAAGATATGAAGAAGCAAGGCTGAAACACTTCACAACAACACATTCACAAAACACACCCTAGCTGCATTTTGCTTCGAATCTCTCTGCCCAGCCACCAAACATCCAAACCATTTTCACCAAGCATCTCACCATGATTCATTGAGAAGAAACCAGCCAAGAGCCAGGCCTGAAACCAACCACAAAACCACTTCACCATTTTCACCTCAGCCTGCATTTCTCTTCGAATCACCTTCCACAGCTTACAAACATCCAAACAAACTTTACAGAGCTTCTCCACTCACCATCTGGATCACAAAGAACCATTCACAATGGCCTGAAACTGCCTGAATCATCACTGCCATTTCCAACTGAGCTTGAGCAGAAGCTTGTCAAACTCCTCATCCAGCCAATATAAACTCCTCCAAAGCATTCAAACATCATCAAGGGGTCCTAAGGAGTGGATTGCACAAGGAGAAAGGGCCAGAAAGTCATCAGAGTGAAAGCTTCGAATCTCAGGTAGCTCAAGAAATATTTTTCCAGAAATCATTTCTTTTGTTTTAAACTTGTTCTTTGTGTCTTCCTGATCTTGAATATGCCTTTGGTCTTGCAAATGGTGATGAAATGAGAGTTTAATTGCTCTCTGAAACTTGCGTGCCCTAATTCTTTCTTGCTTCGATTCAGCCTTGTTAGGAAATATAAATTTGTTTTGAGATGGGGTTTTGGTTCGTGAGTGAGTGGGGATCATTTCCCAGTTCTTAGATTTCATTTTAGTTAGGTTTTTAGGGTTTTGGGGATTTTCAGGGGAGATGCTGGCCGGAGAAGACGACCGGAAGTCTTCTCCGGCAGCCTGAAAGTGATTTGTGCCCTAATCCAGTCATTAACTCTAGTTTGAATTTGGACCGTGGATTGCCTTTGACTGGTTGACTTCGCGCGTGAGTGTGTGGTCCAGATCTGCCTGCTTAGCCCTAATCCACGTGGTTAGCTTAATTAATCTATAATTAAATTAATTTAATCAGAATCAACCTCAGCCTTTGGATAGCACGCGTGGTCAACAAATTTAAACTCAGACTCAATCCTGGCCCTCCACTCATTTGACTTTCCTTTTATTTTCATTTAATTCATTTTCTTTTCATTTGTTTTGCATATTTAATTTAAAATAGTAAAAAATGTCTAAAAATTATGAAACTTTTTCTCATAAGTTTTATTAATTTTTATGACACAAAAAATATTTTTATTTTATTTTTTATCATTAAAAAGTAGTTTTAAATATTTAAAGGATTATTTTTAATTGATTAATGGAAATTAATTTATTAAAAATACTTTTAAGTATTTAAAAATCACCAAAAAATTCATGAAATGTTCTAAGACATTTAGAAACATTGTCCAACCTTCAAACCAAATTTCTCTTTTTGATCTTGATGCATTTTGAGAATTTTCCATTGAATTAAATCATTTTTTGAGCATTAATTTGATCCAAAGTTCAAAAATTCATTTCTGCCTATCTATGAAGAGTTGGACATTGATTCTTTTTGCATTGCATTCTATTTGGCATGTATTTTTTGAGATAAAATGGCCTTGATTTGATCCCTCATTTTCAATTTGTTTGGCATTTCTTTTGTTTAGGAACCCTAAAAACCCTAATAACTTAGAAAATTCATAACTTGAGTTTGGTTGAGAGTTGAGACCTCCCCTTTGGACTTTGGTTTAGTATGGGATTAGGGTTTCTTTGGGTGGCATTTTCCATTTTTTATCTTAGGGTTTGCTTCTGTTTTTGGTTTTTGTTTGTTGTTTGATCCATAAACCCTAATTTGGGCTTTCATTTGCATCCCTTTTGCATTCTCTTGCATAACATGACTTGCCATGACATTTCAAGCATCCATTTGATTCATTTGACATCTTAAGACATATAGAAAGCATGTTTGATCATTGCATCCCATATTTGCCATTTTGTTTGCCATGTATGTTTCATAACTTTTCATGTAAGATCATGCTCCTTAACTTGCATCATTTGCATCCATGATCTTGTATGAACATCTCCATGCCTTGTCTCATGCTTGTAGCATCTCATAACATCATTATTATCATCAACATGCTTCTGGTTTTGTTTATCCTCATACCATTTCATCCCATTTTGCATTGCATTGCATTTCTTTCTAACATTTCAGGTGGTGAGTAAACTTGAGAAGTGAATTTGCCTTCACTTCTCATGACTTTTATTTTCATCTCTCTTGCATCCATTGCTGCATTTTTGTTTGTGTTTGAGATTGAGCTTGCTCATTCTTCTTCTTCTCACTTTCTTCCTTCAAGTGACTTGACTTCTTGAATGAAGCAAGTCACTTTGCTTCTCTTGATCCTGTTCATCTGCTTCCTGGTGGTTCCATTGAAGATCTTTCTTGTTAAACCTCACAAACCTTAGGAACAACCAAGCATGACAATGATTAGGGTTTTGATTAGTTCCCCCCCTCTTAGATTTTACCTTTGTGTCATCTCTTTGAGTCTTCTCTTCTCATCTCATAATCAGGGACTAAACCCTAAAGGCTTTAAGGCTTTGTGGTTGAGCTTATGCCTGCATCCTTCTCTTAGGATGGAGTGTATAACTTTAATCCTAAGTGTTAAACCCTTAATGTGTTTAAATCTCTTAATCAATTCACTTAATAAATCATCAAGACATCACACTTGTAACTTGGGCCTTGCATTAGGGTTCTAATTCTTCCTTAATTGGTTAAGAAGGACTAACCCTAATGTCAATGGACAAGTCCCCCTCAAGTTGTCTTACAAACCCTAAAAATCACTTCTTCATCATACCACTAAATAAAAATCCACTTAATCAAAGGCTTGTTTTGTCATGAGTTTAATCCCTAATCATGGATTAAGTTGAGGAGTTTTCCTCAGCTTAAACATTCTCATCTATTATCCTTCTATTAGGATGGTGTAATGAGTCTGTTTAATCCCTGATTATGGCTTAATCTCATTACTTAACACTAAACAAAAACACCAAAAACATCTAAATAATCACAAGTAGGTTAGTGATCTTAATCCTACACCAAAGGTGATTAAGTGTGAGAATCTGACTTCACACTTAAGGTATTCTCATTACCCCTAAACAGAGGGAAGATGTGATGAGTTTACTAAATCCATTGGTTTAGGCTTAAGCTCATTAACTTATGACAAACTTTCAAAAGCAATAAAAGACTGAAAACTCAAAAACAAACAATAATCGTCTCCTCCGGGATTCTTTTCTCATCTCATTCACTCACAAACGAGAGCTCGCTTCTTCCGTCTAATGCAAGACAGTTTGCACCTGAGCCAGACAGGTCATACACTTGAGCATAGACAAGTAAGCAGTTCACAAGTCAATTCATCTTTCAGTCTCTTTGGGTCTAACTACGGTGTTCTGACTTCCTCATTGCACGAGAGGATACGTAGGCATAACTTAACAGTTATCGAACAAAAGTCTCTGTATATTCCCCCTCTTTCTAGCCTCATTCTTTTAGCCTCATGATCTTGAGCATTTCACTCCTGTTCTTACACTGACACTTCACTTATATACTTCACTTTTCTCTTACACTGACACCTGTACATTTTGTTTTCCAGCTCTTTTACACACAAATTGCACTGACACTACCCCTTTAAAACACAAATCTTTCAAGCGTGGATCCCGTCGAGTACGGCGGACAATCTGGGTGCTAATACCTTCCCAGGTTGTAACCAACCCCCTTTCTCAGTCTCTCTGGTTCGCAACCGTCTTATCCATCTTTTTCTAGGTCTATGCAGCATTACCTTTCCTCCGGGATAAAAATGCCTAGCTGGCGACTCTATTCATTCTCCAGTGAGTTCACGGCTGTGTGTTCTCATTGTCCCTCTCGCCGACCGTTCGCGTCTGTACCTTCATCTGATCCATTTCATTTGTCGGGAGCGACAGCTTGGCGACTCTGCTGGGGACCCTTATAATGCAACCAGGGCTTCTGGTTCTTTTTGTGGGTTCCTCCTAGCGCTTGATTGATTTGTGTTTACTGGGGTGTTATGTGCTTATTTGTGTTGGTATACTTGTATTTATTTTTGCTTTATGTTGCTTTACTGCTTTCTTTATTGCTTTTGTATATATCATACTGTCATGCTGCTGGCTGGATCTGGTCTTTGTTTTGGCGGGTGGGTGATTCATTGAGAGTTAAGGTCCTATACCTGGGACCTGAGTGACACCTAGGCTAGAGTGAATCATATTCTTTCCCATTCCATTTCGGTCTGGTGCGGGAATATGAAACACGGTTCAGATATGGGTTTCTTCTTGAGAACTCTGTGTTGCAGATTTCCTGCAATGCTAGGGCTATCTGGGAAGCCTGCTAAGTCTGGATGACCTTTAGTATTGACCTTCAGAAACTGAGGTGAATTAGAGGAGGGACTTTTATGGTTATTGTAAACACTGTACCTCCGGGTTAGAAGTGTTTACACTTCTCATAACAGATCCAAGTCTGAGGATCCTTGTTTTAGAACACCACCTGTGAGGGGGTTGGGCTGTTTACAGGTTTACAGGTACCTTGACCTCAGAATACCCTGTTACTTTGATTGTTTAAGAGTGCTCCATTTTGGACAGTTCTTGTGATTCTAAACCCTGGACATGTGGCTTTTTATTTGAGTCCCCCACCTTGGTTACTGGATTTATAGACCTCCAACTGGAATTCTTGAACACACTTGGACCTATATCAGGGCATTTTGATCAGATCCAGCTCAGTCACAGACCCTTGCATATCATTTGCATACATAAACATTGCATCATTTTGACATTTGCTTATTTGTGTTTCAGGGTATCCATCTTCATTTGGTTTTGGTTTTGACCCCATCTTCAGTACTGACCTATCTTCATCAGCTATCTGCTTCAGTTATCACCCGCACCAGCCAGTCAGTGGCCCACTTCTTCAGTATTATCATCAGCACCTGTCTCTACTCAGTCTCAGCATCATGGCTCCTAAAAAGAGAAACATCACCTATCACTTCTTCCAGCCAGAGCTATCAGATATCAGGAGGATTCAGACCTTGATCACTCCAGATCACATACCTTTGTTCAGGGAAAGTTATGGAGATATACTTGATATGGTTATGGATCTGGACCCATCACAGAGAAGCTTGATCCACACCTGCATTCAGTTTTATGATCCTCCACTGAGATGTTTTACTTTTCAAGACTTTCAGTTGGGCCCCTTATTGGAAGAGTACTCCTCATTAGTTGGTATACCTATCAGAGGTGGAATCCCTTTCAACCCTGAGATGGTCTTTCCTGCTAATGGAGAAGTAGCAAGAGCTTTGCATCTGGAACTTGTTTTGATTGAGCAGCATATGACTTCTAAAGCTGGGATCCCTGGCTTTCATCTGGATTTCTTGATCTCTCAAGCTACCCTGAAAGCTTCTCTAGGAGAGTGGAAAGCTGTTTGTGCTTTACTGGCCTTGAGCATATATGGAATTGTATTGTTTGCAGATGAGCCTCGATTCATTAGCAAGAATGCAATCCATCTGTTCATCCTGAAGAACCCAGTGCCAACTTTATTGTGGGATCTTTACTATTCAGTGCATCAGAGGAATGAAAAGCAGAGGGGGAGATTAGTGAGGTGTTGTGCTCCACTGTTCCACACTTGGCTTCTCAGGCATCTACCCAGGACAGATGCATTTCTAAACCCTCATCAGCAGAGCAACTGGGCTAAGAGACTCACTGTTCTAACTTCAGCAGATATCAGATGGTGCACTCAAAGCACCAAGGGCAGGGATATCATCACCAGCTGTGGGCATTTTCCTAATGTGCCTTTGGTAGGAGTTAAGGGTAGTATTAATTACAATCCTCTGCTGTTCAGAAGGCAACTGGGCTATGCACTGGTCCATACTCCTAAGGCACAGGACTTGGTTGAGACTCTTTATTGCGAGAACAAGCTTAATCTGGCTACTGTTAGGCAGGCTGCCTGGGCCTGGGATAATGTTCAAACCAAGGGAATAACCATTCTGGGGAAGTGCAACAACGTGGCATCAACACAATATTATGAATGGTCCCGTGCTAGGGCCCAATTCTCTGGGATGCCCTTTACCATAGAAGACATGCCTGAGTCATCTTCAGCACCACCCCCTGCCACTATCAGTTTGGAGGAGTTTGAGAGCTTGAAGGAAAGAAATGAGAAGCTAACCCAGGCTTTGCAGAAGACCCTCCGGGAGAGGAGTGAAGGTATGAGGGAGATTGAGAGGTTGGAGAAGTTAAGAGTAGAGCATTTGACTAAGATTGAAAAGTCTGGGGATTATATCAAAAAGTCTAAGGCTGGTGAACAAATTCTGAAGAATGCTTGCAAAGAAGCCCAGTTCCAGAGAGCAAGGACAGACTTGTATCTGAAGGAGAGTCAGGCTCGGTGGGTCAGGATCACCGAGGCTCGTACTTTGGAAGACAAGAGAGTTCAAGACAAGATGGAGCAACTGGAAGCTAGTGCAAAAGAACAACAAGAAGCCCTGGCAGCAGCCCAGAGGGAGATATCAGAGCTGAAGATCAAAGCAGGGGTGAAGAGGTCAAAGGACCAAACTCAGCACAAGAAGCTCACTACAGCTGTTACAACCCGGAACCTCCTCATCAGGAATCTCACGGAGCGTCCGGCTGATCCTGTGACCGAAGCACTTCTCAAGGAAGTTCGTGAGGATGAGTTTGGTCTTGGTGTTTGACCATTTGTTTGTTGTTGCTTTCCTTCCATGTACTTTTATTTTCTTGTAATGTATTTTGACCCCTTAGAGGGCTGGTGTTGTAAAATGAACAAGTTGTATTATTTCACCTTCTGTAATATATTTGTGTTAGTTCGCTTCATCTGAGTTTTCTTCAAGCAACAACAACAGCATCTTCAAGGGTCTGGAAGGGTCAAAACTGAAGGCCAAACCGGATACCTTGAGAGAAAATAAGCATAACTGCATTGCATGCTAACCCTTTGTTTGTTTTGTAGGTTTTGTTTTATTGTTGCTAACCTCTGTTGTGATGCCTCAGGAACTATTGCTAGGCGCCGGGTATTTCCCCTCAACCGTCCGCACCGTTATCCAACCCGAAACAACCTTCCGGGAATTCAAATGGATCAGATGCAGCAGGACCTTACCGAGGTCAGAAATCAAATGGCAAATGAAAGGCTAGAGATGAGGAATCAAATGACTCAGTTTATGGAAGTTATGAACAACATGGCTCAGAGCCAGGAAAGACTGAGGGCCATGGTGGAGAGGCAAAATCAAGAGGATCCACATATAGGGACTGCCGGTACCAGTAACAATGAAAGGGTACAACCTCATGTCAACCCTTCGGTATTTGGGCCACACCTCCATCCTGAGGTCAATATTCCTGCAAATGTTCAAGGGACTGCCACCGCAACTAGGGTACTTCAAGAAGACCCCCAAGAGGATCAGTTTACAGTAATGGGTGCTGGGGAGGAAGCTTATGATAGGAGATTGGATGAGATAGCTGAGAAGTTGAGGTCCTTAGAATCTCAAAACTCTTTGGGCTTCGACGTCATGGACATGGGCTTGGTAGACGGGGTCAGGATCCCCCATAAGTTCAAGCCTCCTTGCTTTGAAAAATACAACGGGACTTCATGCCCCCGGACCCATTTACAGTCATTTCTGGGAAGGCTGAAGGCCTATACTATGGATGAGAAGCTCTGGATGTTCTACTTCGAGGATAGCTTAACTGGAGCGTCAAGAGAATGGTACTCTCACTTGACAAGGGCAACTATCAGATGCTGGAAGGACCTGGCAGAGGCCTTCATCAGACAGTATCAGTATAACTTAGACATGGCACCCAACAGGACTCTCCTAATGGGAATGTCACAGTCTTCAAGGGAAAGTTTCCGAGAATATGCACAGAGATGGAGGCAACTGGCTGCTGCTGTTCAACCACCTATGTCTGAACGGGAAATGGCAGATATGTTCATGAACACCCTTCAGGGGACATATATTGACAGGTTGGCTGCTTTCTCTTCCACTAGCTTTGCAGATGTTGTCATAGCCGGGGAGAGAATTGAAAGCTTGTTAAAAATGGGAAAGATCTCAGACAACGGTGCAAGCTCGTCCAGTAGTGCAAGAAAGCCTTTTGCAGGCCCGAGAAGAACTGGCGAGACCAATGCCATCCATTCAAACAGGGGCAGGCCCCAATATGTTCAAAGGTCAATAGCAGCAGTCACCATTCCTGCTCCAGCTCATCCTCAACCTGTCTATCAACCTCCGCAGCAAAACTATCAGCCGCAACCTCAGTACCATCAACAGAATCAGTATCCTCCTAGAAATTACAACAACAGCAACAACAACAACAACCGTCAGCAAAGACCATTCCAGCAGAGGCCATCTCAAGCTAATAGGGTGATCGATCCGATCCCTATGCCATATGCTACCCTGCTGCCACAACTCCTGAAACTCAACCTAGTTGAGCTAAGGACGCTGGCACCTCCAGATCCCAACAGTCTACCCAGGAACTATGACTCCAACGCTAGGTGTGCCTTCCATTCAAACGCACCTGGCCACAGTACAGAAAAGTGCAGAGCCCTGCATATGAAGGTACAAGACCTGGTAGACTCAAAAGCTCTGAATTTCGCACCACCGCCCAATGTCAATAAGAACCCGATGCCAAACCACGGTGGTCCTAGAATTAACGCTATTGAAGAAGACAAGCCGTCTTATTTAATAACCAGTGTGGGGCAGATCAGGACACCGTTGGTAGAAATCAAAGCTCAGCTCTTGGAATGTCAAATGTTCCCGGGGTGTGAGTTAGGTTGTGCTTACTGCAATATCTCTGTAAATGGGTGCGATAATTTGAGGAATGGCATAGACAACCTTATTCAGAGTGGCCAGCTTCAGATCACCACATCATTTCCAACAAATCCAGCAATCTCATCAGCAACGGTTTCAGAACCTCCTACAACTGCAGCAACTATTGTTCCTGACAATTCTTCGGTTTCATCAACGAGTACTTCATCTGTCATTTCAACTGATCAGATATCAATGAATGTTCCTTCTACAACTCCGGCACCACTCCATTTTGAAGCTCCTACAACAACAACATCCATTCTCCCACCATTACCTCCTACAACACCAGCAACAAATCATGAAGATGTCTCAACTGTCACCATATTCTACGATCCTGAAAACAACTCCGCTTACAACTCAGAAGGTGCTGCTCCCACTAGGGCACCAGTCACAATTTATTACGATCCGCAAACTATCACAATTCCTTCCACAGCTGCAGCCAGTCCAGTCACTATCACGGTGCCTGGACCAATACCTTATGAAAGCAGTAATGCCATCCCCTGGCATTACGGCTCTGACTTGTACTGTGAAGGACAAAGAATCACTTTTGAATCATCAACCCCTGCACTACAAATTGGTAATGTGGGCGGAGGCGGAGGCTTCACTCGAAGCGGACGTCTTTTCGCTCCACAAATTCAGAGACCCACAGCCGAAGCAGAAGCTGCTGCCAAGGCAAAAGGGAAGAGCCCTGTGCAGGAAGATCAAGCTGTTAAGGAAGCCTTGAAGACACCCTTTGATCAAGAGGTTGATGAGTTCATGCGAATCATCAAAAAGAGTGATTATAAAATAGTGGATCAGCTTCATCAGACCCCTTCCAAGATCTCAATCCTATCATTGCTTATGTGCTCCGAAGCCCATCGGAATGCACTACTCAAAGTCCTGCACGCAGCTTACGTGCCTGAAGAGATCACTGTCAATCAGCTGGAGGCAGTAGTTGGAAATGTTAATGCTAGTCACGGACTAGGGTTCACCAATACTGATTTGACAACGGAAGGCCGCAACCATAACAAAGCCTTGCACATAACCATGGAATGCAAAGGAGCAGTCCTCTCCCATGTACTGGTCGACACAGGGTCATCCCTTAATGTCTTACCGAAGAAGGCTCTGGTGAAGTTAGAATATGATGGATTGGCATTGAAACCCAGCAACCTGGTGGTAAGAGCCTTTGATGGTTCAAAGAGATCGGTTCTGGGAGAGATTGAACTGCCCATAACGATTGGCCCGCAGACTTTCACAACTATCTTCTACGTGATGGATATACAGCCCGCCTACAGCTGTTTATTGGGTAGGCCATGGATTCACGCCGCTGGCGCCGTGACCTCTACCCTTCACCAGAAGTTAAAATATGAGTGGGAGGGTCAGATCGTTACAATCTGTGGAGAAGAGGACATTTTTGTCAGCCACCTGGCAACGTATAAGTACATTGAGATGGATGGGGAGATCCACGAAACAATGAGCCAGGGGTTTGAAGCCTTGAATGTGAATGAAACATCTGCTGTGCCTGGTACTCCAATATCATCATACCAACAAGCCCGGAAGGTTGTTGAGGAAGGAACTGCCCAAGGCTGGGGCAAATTGCTATCGGTAGAGAAGAAGGAAGACAGATTTGGGTTGGGTTACAAACCAACTCAACAAGATCAAACAGCGGCTGCGAAAGAGCCCAATTTTGTGAGTGGGGGGATGCTTACCCCTGATACTATCAACTGTCTGGAAGACGAGCTGGAAGAGGAACGCAACCTGGAAAGCTGGATTCGTCCAAAGATCCCGGGGAGCAGTATCTCGAACTGGTCTTCCCAGGAAATTATAAGAGTTACTCATGCAGAGTAATTATTATTACCTGTATTTTTATAAGCATGCATCAAAGTCTTGCATCTTGCCCAAGATGACAAGACTCATTTTGTAATCGGGCCATCTGTACTTTTTGTGCAAACAAGATCAATTAATGAAATATCAGACATCTTTTTGCAAACGAGTATTTTCCTTTTCGTTCACTGTTTTTCCATTTTTCTTTTTGTACAAAAAAATAAATGGCGGTGTTTTCAAAATGACAACTTTATTTCACTTTTCTAAACAAGACTAAAATCAGATCACTAAAATGAACAAACTTAACCATTGCAGAGAGTGCCTTCCAGACAGCACCGACAACAGCACGGCTATGACTTCGTATGACTTTGACAATCCAATCAATCAAGCTGATGAAGGGGTTGAAGAAGAATATGAGCTTCCTGAAGAGCTAGCCAGGTTGTTGAGACAAGGAGAAAAGGTTATTACTCCTCACCAGGAGGAGGTTGAAGTAATTAATCTTGGTACATATGAAGACGTGAAAGAAGTTAGAATCGGGGCCTGCCTGCAAGACTCAGTGAAGAGACAACTGATAGACCTGCTTCAAGAGTATGTGGACGTATTTGCTTGGTCTTACCAAGATATGCCAGGGTTGGATACCGATATTGTTGTGCACAAGCTGCCTTTGAGAGAAGAGTGCCCACCGGTTAAACAGAAACTGCGCCGTACTCGCCCGGACATGGCAATGAAAATCAAGGAAGAGGTACAGAAGCAGTGGGACGCCGGGTTCCTTGCTGTAACTAGCTATCCACCGTGGGTTGCTAACATAGTACCTGTGCCTAAGAAAGACGGCAAAGTAAGAATGTGTGTTGACTACCGGGATCTGAACAGAGCCAGCCCGAAAGATGACTTCCCATTACCTCACATTGATGTATTGGTGGATAATACGGCTCAGTTCTCGGTATTCTCCTTCATGGACGGATTTTCAGGATACAATCAGATTAAGATGTCACCTGAAGACATGGAGAAGACAACCTTCATCACACCCTGGGGCACGTTCTGCTACAAAGTGATGCCATTCGGACTGAAGAATGCCGGTGCAACATATCAACGGGCTATGGTAACATTATTCCACGATATGATCCATAAAGAGATAGAATGTTACGTGGATGATATGATTGCCAAGTCCCTTACTGAAGAGGACCATCTGGTAAATCTGCTCAAATTATTCAAGCGTCTGAGGAAGTATCAACTGAAGCTGAACCCCAACAAATGCACATTCGGGGTGCGATCCGGTAAGCTGCTGGGTTTTATTGTAAGCGAAAAAGGGATTGAAGTTGACCCTGATAAAGTCAAAGCCATCCAAGAGATGCCTGCACCGAAGACAGAGAAAGAAGTCCGAGGGTTCTTAGGTCGATTGAACTACATCTCACGGTTCATATCTCACCTTACAGCAACCTGTGAACCTTTGTTCAAGCTGTTAAGAAAAGAACAGACGGTCAGGTGGAACGAGGACTGCCAGAAGGCTTTTGACAAGATCAAGGAATATCTGCAAGAACCTCCCATCCTTATGCCTCCAGTTAAAGGAAGACCTCTGATTATGTACTTGACAGTATTAGAAGAGTCAATGGGGTGTGTGCTGGGCCAGCATGACGAGTCTGGTCGAAAAGAGTATGCAATATACTACCTAAGCAAAAAGTTTACCGACTGTGAACAACGTTATTCACTGCTCGAGAAAACTTGTTGTGCTTTAGCGTGGGCTGCTCGCCGACTGAGGCAGTATATGTTGACCCACACTACCTTGTTGATCTCAAAAATGGACCCAGTTAAGTACATATTTGAGAAGCCAGCTCTTACCGGACGGGTTGCAAGATGGCAAATGATTCTCACAGAATATGACATCCAGTACACCTCTCAGAAAGCCATCAAGGGCAGTGTACTATCTGAATATCTTGCTGAGCAACCCATTGATGACTACCAGCCTATGAGATTTGACTTCCCTGATGAAGACATCATGTTTATTAAATCAAAAGATCATGAGGAGCCTGTTCACACTGAAGGGCCTGACCCGGAAGAAGAATGGACTATGATGTTTGATGGGGCTGTTAACATGAATGGTCGTGGTGTTGGTGCAGTACTCATTACACCTAAAGGAGTTCACATGCCATTCTCGGCAAAACTCACTTTCAACTGCACTAACAACGAAGCTGAATACGAAGCTTGCATTATGGGTCTTGAGGAAGCCATTGACCTCAGGATCAAGACGTTGACTGTATTCGGAGATTCAGCTCTGGTAATCAATCAAACCAACGGAAAATGGTACACCCACCAAGATCATCTGATACCTTACAGGGATTATACAAGAAGGTTATTGACTTTCTTCACAACAGTCAAGCTTGAGTATATCCCTCGGGACGAGAATCAGTTTGCAGATGCTCTTGCTACCATTTCATCCATGATCAAAGTTCAAGCTGCCAACTTTGTACCTCAAATTTCAGTGTCCAGACTTGATAGACCAGCATATGTATTTGCAGCGGATGTTGTCAAAGACGATAAGCCTTGGTTCCATGATATTAAGTGCTTCTTGGAGGATCAAACATACCCACCTGGGGCATCTTCCAATGATAAGAAGACTTTGAGAAGGCTTGCTGGAAGTTTCTTTCTGAACACTGATGGGTCTTTGTACAAAAGGAACTTTGATATGGTACTCCTCAGATGCGTCGACAAGACAGAAGCAGATTTATTGATGCATGAAGTGCACGAAGGCTCCTTTGGTACCCTTGCTGGGGGACATGCAATGGCTAAGAGGTTGTTAAGATCGGGCTATTATTGGATCACAATGGATGCAGACTGTTGTGCCTACGCCAGAAAATGCGACAAATGCCAGATCTACGCAGATAAAGTGCATGTGCCTCCCAATCCTTTGAACATCATGTCTTCACCATGGCCCTTTGCCATGTGGGGCATTGATATGATTGGCAAGATTGAGCCAACTGCTTCAAATGGCCACAGATTCATCCTGGTCGCCATTGACTATTTCACCAAGTGGGTTGAAGCAGCCTCATATGCAAACGTCACAAGACAAGTGGTAGCCAGATTTCTGAAGAGAGATATCATCTGTCGATACGGAGTTCCCGAGCGAATCATTACTGATAATGGTTCCAACTTAAACAACAAAATGATGGCAGAGCTATGCCGGGACTTCAAGATCCAACATCACAACTCTTCTCCTTACAGGCCAAAGATGAATGGCGCTGTTGAGGCGGCAAATAAGAATATCAAGAAGATTGTGCAGAAGATGGTAGTCACCTACAAAGATTGGCATGAAATGCTACCATTTGCCTTGCATGGGTACCGCACGTCAATCAGGACATCCACTGGGGCAACACCGTATCAACTCGTGTATGGTATGGAAGCAGTTCTACCGGTTGAAGTTGAATTACCCTCTTTACGGGTATTGATGGATGTTAAACTGAGTGAAGCAGAATGGGTTAGGTCCCGATATGAACAGCTGAGTCTGATTGAAGAGAAGAGATTGGCTGCAATCTGTCATGGGCAGTTATATCAGAAGAGAATGAAGAAAGCCTTCGATCAGAAAGTCAGGCACCGAGAGTACCAAGTAGGAGATCTTGTGCTGAAGAGAATCCTCCCTCCTCATACAGACCACAGGGGCAAATGGACTCCAAATTATGAAGGACCATTCGTAGTAAAGAAAGTTTTCTCTGGTGGAGCACTGATGCTCAGCACCATGGATGGCGAAGATTTCCCGTCCCCTGTGAATTCAGATGCAGTTAAAAAATACTTCGCATAAAAATGACCCGCTGGACATAAAAAAACAGAATGTAAGTCCAGGCAAAAATAGGGCATCCCGGCGAGTCAAAAACAGAATAAAAGACTCGGGCAAAAATAAGGGAAAATAAATAAAGAATGTACACCCGCTGAGTTGAAAAGCCGCATTGGACAACTCAGGCAAAAATGGGTATCCCGATGGATTGAAAACCCGAAAGGGCGATCCATGCAAAATAAGGGAATAAGCGAACAACTGCATTCTGAATTCGTCTGTATCACTTACAACTTGGAAAGCTTCAAAAGGATCAAGCTTCAATCAGAATCAACATTCTTCAAGAGCAAGATGAGAAGAACGTCAAAAGTCATACGGGTCATAGTGAAGAGGAAGCTCCTTAAAGCGTCATCAACACTGCCAGCATTTTGTTTCTCAATTTGTAACAATCTCCTCATTTCAGGGGATATGTTCCTTTGACTGTATCTCGCCAATTCAGGGCATATGAATTAATAAAATCAGATTTTTCAGTCATGTTTCGTCTTGTACGTATTGCGTTTGCAAAGAATATCTGATGTCTCTAAAACTAATTGCATAAGTACAGATGTTTTTCACTAAAAATAGAAACACATGCTTGCAGGGAATATACTTACTCTTGAGAATGCTTAACTCCTATGACGGAATCCAGTAAAGGATACCTCGGGACCTTTTGTGCGTTTCTTTATCTTTGCAGGATTGCAGGTATCCAGAACGCAACCTGGGGCATGCAAGTTACATCCCAACAAGCTGGCAAATCAACACTCAATTTTAGCACTCAAGTTGCTTTCTCCCCAGCTGAGTTTGCCTCTCACAACTCTCCCCAGCTGAGTTACCAACAACTCTCCCCAGCTGAGTTACCAACAATTCTCCCCAGCCATAGTACCAATCATTCTTCCTCAGTAAAATACAGAGTCAGGGAATCACCTCCCCATAGAATCCTCAGCCTCTATTCAGAAGAGCAGCGCGTGAAGGAGTCACAACAGAGTACAGAAAGCTTCTACAAACCCCAGCTGGGTTTCTCATTTATTAGGATAGGTCTATCAGTGACCCGTATCCCCAAGCAAATATCATCTTATTAGATCTACCAATGATCTCATCCCCAGCTGGGATGTCCATTTCAAGCAGATCGGCCGGAGATCTTCGCAGCAATGGGACCCGGGTCCCGTTTCGGTGTCTTTGCACAATCATAGCATTTGCATCATATTCACCCGCAAAGCGTAGCATTCCGTTTCAACACGGAGCATTACGGCAAAAATCAAATGCATAGCATAGTCATGAGCCATGTTATGAATCGACACCTGTGAATGATTACAGTTCATCAACATACAGGAGAAAAATCCCCACCAGAGTTCCCAGCAAAAGCAGTTGCCTCACAAATCACAAACACCAGTATATACTCCTCTTGACACCCGTCCGTGTTATATCCCAGCAGAAAGCCAAAGACGTCCTCTTTGCACTCACATATACCTATATACACTTTCCTGACACCCGTCCGTGTCATTTCCCCAGCGTAGTCGCTTGTACTTTTACAACCCACATACTTGTTAATATTGTTATACTTTGACACTCGTCCGTGTCACCCACCCCAGCAGTTAAACACTCGTCTATACACCACTCGCTCTTATACAGATACTCGTCCGTATCCTGTATATACCAGTTATATACCCACAGATTCAACAGTAGTCTTTGTTCTTTGTTAACCAGTTGGTACTCGTCCGTACCATCATCTCAGAACATTGCGTCTAGTGTTTGTTTCTACATGATACTCGTCCGTATCATAGTCTTAAGGATGCTCGTCCGCATCTTTAATCCATACACTGTGTCAAACACTTATGTCTTCTTGAATATAGACCCTCGTCCGTGTCTACTATTCCCCAGAAGAGTCCCTTCAGATGCAACACTCGTCCGTGTTCTCTGTTAACCAGTTGATACTCGTCCGTATCATCATCTTTGAACACGTGTCAGTTTGTTTCTACCTGATACTCGTCCGTATCATAGTCTTAAGGATGCTCGTCCGCATCTTTAATCTATACACAGCATCTAAACACTTGTACTTTCTCTTCTTGGTTGTAAATACTCGTCCGTGTTTACTATATCCCCAGTAGATCGCAAACAAATTTTCCTTTTTTATCTGACACTCGTCCTGTGTCATGATAAACCCTGAGAGCGGCCGTACCCTGCTGAGTGGTCGTCCTCCACTTCTTGATGGTCGTCCTCCATCATGCTCGTCCGATGGCCGTCCCCATCGTTGTTTTAGCAGCCGTCCCCTGCTAGGTGGTCGTCCTCCACCTTTTGATGATCGTCCTTCATCATTTTATCCAATGGCCGTCCCCATTGTTGATTTTGGTTGTCTGGCATTCGTCCTATGTCATGAGAAACCTCGAGAGCAGCCGTACCCTGCTGAGTGGTCGTCCTCCACTTCTAGATGGTCGTCCTCCATCATGCTCGTCCGATGGCCGTCCCCATCGTTGACCTTTTCTATCCGATGGCCGTCCCCATCGTTGATATTTTCGGCAGCCGTACCCTGCCAGGTGGTCGTCCTCCACCTTTGATGGCCGTCCCCATCATATTTCCTTTATTACCCAACAGAGCAGCCGTACCCTGCTAGGTGATCGTCCTTCACCTTTGATGGCCGTCCCCCATCATCTGTTTATTTCATTTATTCTTTAACCCGATGGCCGTCCCCGTCGTGGTCCCTTTTCCTTTTTAGCCCGATGGCCGTCCCCATCGTTGGTTACCTTGCTTTATGAACTTGATGGCCGTCCCCATCATAATTTCATTTTCCCCAGCTAGTCGGCCGTCCCCGTCTTAGATTTACCTTTTTATCCCCAGCATGTCGGCCGTCCCCGTCATCGCTTTATTTGGCACGCTTTTCCCAGCATGTCGGCCGTCCCCGTCATTGCTCTATCACCCATTTTACAATATACTTTATTTTCCTTTTACAATCTATATCCCTTTTCTTCTTCATTCTGTGAGTGCAAATTTTGGTTTGTCTTTGATATTCAACCACAAGTTATCTTGTTGGTCTTTTAAGCCCGCCGCTTACATCCTACACAGCTAACTCATGTTTGAATAGGGGCAGCTGTAAACACCCCAAATTTTCCCTCACCCATTCACACCATGGCTTGTGATCATCTCATATGCATAAATACAATCATATCCCCTCATATCCCATTTTTGATTCACTGCATAGTTTCTAAGTCATCTGCACCTAGGGTTTGTGATCTGAGCAATCCAAGAGCCTCTTGAGCCACTCCAAAGGCAACCAATCACTGCAAAGGGATCCATATGTGTTCAAGTATCATATTACATCCTCTCAAGGTCAAGATTTCAAAAGAATCACAAGAACTAGGGTTTGAATGGATGCAGAGCCAAGTTTGACTGCACAGTTGACTTAAAAATTAGGGTTTTGGTTTCAGAGGCCATAACTCCAAATTTTTTTGGTCATTCTTGTTTCCATTGGTCTCTATATGGTATAGGGAGTATGCATATCAATTTTCATGAAGAAATTCCATGGGGAAGTCATCTGATCAAGGGTTGACTTTTCAGACAAGTCAGTGTAAAATCAGGGCATCTGAGGCCCCCAATGACCCAACCAATGGGTGATCTTCATCATTTTGAGTGTATATGATCTTTATTTGATCATGGAAGAAGGTTGAAGTTCACAAAAAATCAAGAATTTGGAAGTTTTGCAAATGTTGACTTTTTGGGCATAGTTGACTTTTCAAGAATGCCTCATTTTTGGTCATTTTTCAAGCCTTAATTCTTGATCCAAAAATGCTTCAAATGGAAAAACTTTGGTCATAAAAGTTGTAGATCTCATCTTTCCCTTTTCAAAAAGTACAAGAACATGATCAAATTCTTCTTGGATCAAAAGTTATGGTGTGACAAAGTTGGCAAAAATCATTGATTTTCAAGTTATGCACCAAGTGAGAATTTTGCAAAACCATGAACCAATGCCTTTTGTAACCTCTAGTTCATTTCAAACCAGTACACAAACATTCCATATGTCCCAAAAATCAGAATTGAACCAAAATATCATGTGTGTATAGTTCATGTAACAAGACTTTTTCTTCATGAAGTTAAAAAGGTGACAACTTGCAAAACCATCATGATGCTTCTCTCCACTTGATGCATTGGCTGCTGGACCTTCCCAACATCACACACACACCATGCTGCACCAGAACCATGCCTTGTACTAGCCTAGATCATGAGCCATACTTCTCTTACACAAAAGGTGGACTTTGAGCAAAAGCAAACTTACCAATCACTATAGGCCAGGTCACATCATCTGACCTATAGGATTAAAATACAATATCCCTTGGCAAGCCAAAGATATGAAGAAGCAAGGCTGAAACACTTCACAACAACACATTCACAAAACACACCCTAGCTGCATTTTGCTTCGAATCTCTCTGCCCAGCCACCAAACATCCAAACCATTTTCACCAAGCATCTCACCATGATTCATTGAGAAGAAACCAGCCAAGAGCCAGGCCTGAAACCAACCACAAAACCACTTCACCATTTTCACCTCAGCCTGCATTTCTCTTCGAATCACCTTCCACAGCTTACAAACATCCAAACAAACTTTACAGAGCTTCTCCACTCACCATCTGGATCACAAAGAACCATTCACAATGGCCTGAAACTGCCTGAATCATCACTGCCATTTCCAACTGAGCTTGAGCAGAAGCTTGTCAAACTCCTCATCCAGCCAATATAAACTCCTCCAAAGCATTCAAACATCATCAAGGGGTCCTAAGGAGTGGATTGCACAAGGAGAAAGGGCCAGAAAGTCATCAGAGTGAAAGCTTCGAATCTCAGGTAGCTCAAGAAATATTTTTCCAGAAATCATTTCTTTTGTTTTAAACTTGTTCTTTGTGTCTTCCTGATCTTGAATATGCCTTTGGTCTTGCAAATGGTGATGAAATGAGAGTTTAATTGCTCTCTGAAACTTGCGTGCCCTAATTCTTTCTTGCTTCGATTCAGCCTTGTTAGGAAATATAAATTTGTTTTGAGATGGGGTTTTGGTTCGTGAGTGAGTGGGGATCATTTCCCAGTTCTTAGATTTCATTTTAGTTAGGTTTTTAGGGTTTTGGGGATTTTCAGGGGAGATGCTGGCCGGAGAAGACGACCGGAAGTCTTCTCCGGCAGCCTGAAAGTGATTTGTGCCCTAATCCAGTCATTAACTCTAGTTTGAATTTGGACCGTGGATTGCCTTTGACTGGTTGACTTCGCGCGTGAGTGTGTGGTCCAGATCTGCCTGCTTAGCCCTAATCCACGTGGTTAGCTTAATTAATCTATAATTAAATTAATTTAATCAGAATCAACCTCAGCCTTTGGATAGCACGCGTGGTCAACAAATTTAAACTCAGACTCAATCCTGGCCCTCCACTCATTTGACTTTCCTTTTATTTTCATTTAATTCATTTTCTTTTCATTTGTTTTGCATATTTAATTTAAAATAGTAAAAAATGTCTAAAAATTATGAAACTTTTTCTCATAAGTTTTATTAATTTTTATGACACAAAAAATATTTTTATTTTATTTTTTATCATTAAAAAGTAGTTTTAAATATTTAAAGGATTATTTTTAATTGATTAATGGAAATTAATTTATTAAAAATACTTTTAAGTATTTAAAAATCACCAAAAAATTCATGAAATGTTCTAAGACATTTAGAAACATTGTCCAACCTTCAAACCAAATTTCTCTTTTTGATCTTGATGCATTTTGAGAATTTTCCATTGAATTAAATCATTTTTTGAGCATTAATTTGATCCAAAGTTCAAAAATTCATTTCTGCCTATCTATGAAGAGTTGGACATTGATTCTTTTTGCATTGAATTCTATTTGGCATGTAGTTTTTGAGATAAAATGGCCTTGATTTGATCCCTCATTTTCAATTTGTTTGGCATTTCTTTTGTTTAGGAACCCTAAAAACCCTAATAACTTAGAAAATTCATAACTTGAGTTTGGTTGAGAGTTGAGACCTCCCCTTTGTACTTTGGTTTAGTATGGGATTAGGGTTTCTTTGGGTGGCATTTTCCATTTTTTATCTTAGGGTTTGCTTCTGTTTTTGGTTTTTGTTTGTTGTTTGATCCATAAACCCTAATTTGGGCTTTCATTTGCATCCCTTTTGCATTCTCTTGCATAACATGACTTGCCATGACATTTCAAGCATCCATTTGATTCATTTGACATCTTAAGACATATAGAAAGCATGTTTGATCATTGCATCCCATATTTGCCATTTTGTTTGCCATGTATGTTTCATAACTTTTCATGTAAGATCATGCTCCTTAACTTGCATCATTTGCATCCATGATCTTGTATGAACATCTCCATGCCTTGTCTCATGCTTGTAGCATCTAATAACATCATTATTATCATCAACATGCTTCTGGTTTTGTTTATCCTCATACCATTTCATCCCATTTTGCATTGCATTGCATTTCTTTCTAACATTTCAGGTGGTGAGTAAACTTGAGAAGTGAATTTGCCTTCACTTCTCATGACTTTTCTTTTCATCTCTCTTGCATCCATTGCTGCATTTTTGTTTGTGTTTGAGATTGAGCTTGCTCATTCTTCTTCTTCTCACTTTCTTCCTTCAAGTGACTTGACTTCTTGAATGAAGCAAGTCACTTTGCTTCTCTTGATCCTGTTCATCTGCTTCCTGGTGGTTCCATTGAAGATCTTTCTTGTTAAACCTCACAAACCTTAGGAACAACCAAGCATGACAATGATTAGGGTTTTGATTAGTTCCCCCCCTCTTAGATTTTACCTTTGTGTCATCTCTTTGAGTCTTCTCTTCTCATCTCATAATCAGGGACTAAACCCTAAAGGCTTTAAGGCTTTGTGGTTGAGCTTATGCCTGCATCCTTCTCTTAGGATGGAGTGTATAACTTTAATCCTAAGTGTTAAACCCTTAATGTGTTTAAATCTCTTAATCAATTCACTTAATAAATCATCAAGACATCACACTTGTAACTTGGGCCTTGCATTAGGGTTCTAATTCTTCCTTAATTGGTTAAGAAGGACTAACCCTAATGTCAATGGACAAGTCCCCCTCAAGTTGTCTTACAAACCCTAAAAATCACTTCTTCATCATACCATTAAATAAAAATCCACTTAATCAAAGGCTTGTTTTGTCATGAGTTTAATCCCTAATCATGGATTAAGTTGAGGAGTTTTCCTCAGCTTAAACATTCTCATCTATTATCCTTCTATTAGGATGGTGTAATGAGTCTGTTTAATTCCTGATTATGGCTTAATCTCATTACTTAACACTAAACAAAAACACCAAAAACATCTAAATAATCACAAGTAGGTTAGTGATCTTAATCCTACACCAAAGGTGATTAAGTGTGAGAATCTGACTTCACACTTAAGGTATTCTCATTACCCCTAAACAGAGGGAAGATGTGATGAGTTTACTAAATCCATTGGTTTAGGCTTAAGCTCATTAACTTATGACAAACTTTCAAAAGCAATAAAAGACTGAAAACTCAAAAACAAACAATAATTGTCTCCTCCGGGATTCTTTTCTCATCTCATTCACTCACAAACGAGAGCTCGCTTCTTCCGTCTAATGCAAGACAGTTTGCACCTGAGCCAGACAGGTCATACACTTGAGCATAGACAAGTAAGCAGTTCACAAGTCAATTCATCTTTCAGTCTCTTTGGGTCGAACTACGGTGTTCTGACTTCCTCATTGCACGAGAGGATACGTAGGCATAACTTAACAGTTATCGAACAAAAGTCTCTGTATATTCCCCCTCTTTCTAGCCTCATTCTTTTAGCCTCATGATCTTGAGCATTTCACTCCTGTTCTTACACTGACACTTCACTTATATACTTCACTTTTCTCTTACACTGACACCTGTACATTTTGTTTTCCAGCTCTTTTACACACAAATTGCACTGACACTACCCCTTTAAAACACAAATCTTTCAAGCGTGGATCCCGTCGAGTACGGCGGACAATCTGGGTGCTAATACCTTCCCAGGTTGTAACCAACCCCCTTTCTCAGTCTCTCTGGTTCGCAACCGTCTTATCCATCTTTTTCTAGGTCTATGCAGCATTACCTTTCCTCCGGGATAAAAATGCCTAGCTGGCGACTCTATTCATTCTCCAGTGAGTTCACGGCTGTGTGTTCTCATTGTCCCTCTCGCCAACCGTTCGCGTCTGTACCTTCATCTGATCCATTTCATTTGTCGGGAGCGACACCTGCACCTAGGGTTTGTGATCTGAGCAATCCAGGAGCTTCTTGAGCCACTCCAAAGGTCATCAATCACTTCAAAAGGGTCCATGTATGTTAAAGCATCATATTATATCCCCTAAAAGTCAAGAATGTCAAAGAATCACAAGAACTGAAAATGGCATGGATGCAGAGCCAGGTTTGACTGCACAAATGACCTAGAATTAGGGTTTTGGTTTCAAAGGCCATAACTCCAATATTTTTGGTCATTCTTGTTTCTATTGGTCTCTATATGGTATAGGGAGTATGCATATCAATTTTCATGAATAAATTCCATGGGGAAGTCATTTGATCAAGAGTTGACTTTTCAAGCAAGTCAGTGCAAAATCAGGGCATCTGAGGCCCCCAATGACCCAACCAAAGGGTATTCTTCATCATTTTGATTGTGTATGATCTTTATTTGATCATATAAGAAGTTGGAAGTTCACAAAATTGAAGAATTTCAAGTCTTTTGCAAAGTTGACTTTTTGGGAAAGTTTGACTTTTAATGAAATTGCCATTTTGGGAAACTTTTTCAACCCTTGCTTTTTGATTCAAAAATGCTTCAAATGGAAAAACTTTGGTCATGAAAGTTGTAGAATGGATCATTCCCTTTTCAAAAAGTACAAGAACATGACCTAATTCATCTTGGATCAAAAGTTATGGCTTGTCAAAGTTGGCAAAAATCACAAAATTTGGGGTTTTCTACCAAAGAGGCAAAGTTGCAAATTCACTTGTCAAGGAAAAATGAGCTATCAAACAAACCTATAATCTTCATACAAACATGTACCAAGACCTAAAAGTCAGATTGCACCAAGAGATCACTCACTTTCATAGCTTATGGAGCAAGATTTCTCAAAGGAAGCAAAAGTGAGGCAAGTTGCAACAACTCACTCAAGTGTGAATCCACTTGCTTGCTGACTCCACAAACAATCCAAGGGCTCTCCACACATCTTGCTGCGCAGGACACCCCATCTGTCCTTGGCTAGCAAGTAACCCATGCCTCTCTTACACAACTTTGACATTTTGGCAACTTGAGCCATACCAATCACTAAAGCACACATCAACTCATCTGACCTATCACAATAGTTTATGCAAACAAAAAGCAAGCCAAAGCACATAACAACACACTCTGATCTTGCCCATAGCCATAGTTATCAAAATCTCCCTCATTTGCAAGAGCCTTCGAAACACTCAGTACAAGCTACAAACATACAAACCAGCTTCACAAATCAACTCAACACACTTTCCTGATCACAAAGCACCCATCACCATTGCCTTAAACTCCCAGAATCACAAATACGATTTCCACCCCACCTTGAGCAGAACTTCTGCCATCTCTCAAACCAACCATTACAAACTTCAAACAAGCCTTGAAAGCTTCTCAGGAGGTCCAGGGGAGTTGATTGCAAGCAAGACATCAGCCAAAAATCCCCAGAACCAATCCTGTCCCTTGGATGCGCATACTTTCATTTAAATTCAGTTTTATTTTCTTTTTATTTCATTTGTTTTCTCCAATTTATTAAAAATAGTAAAACATTTTCAAAAATTCTGAAAATTTTTATACAAACTTTTATGAATTTTCAGAAACCAAAAACATTTTTATTTTTATTTTTTGCATTAAAAAATATTTTTAAATCATTTAAAAGTTTATTTTTAATTAATTAATGAGAATTAATTAATTAAAAATACTTTTAGGTATTTAAAAATCACCAAAAATTCATGAAACCTTTAAAATCATTTAGAAACATTGTCCAACCCTCAAACCAAATTTCTTTTTTGATCTCAATGCATTTTGACAATTTTCCATGGAATTAATTCTATTTCAAAGCATTATTTTGATCCAATGTTCAAAAATTCATTTCTGCCTAGTCTTTGAGAGTTGGACTTTGATTCTTTTTTCATTGTGTTTTGCATATCATGTAGTTTGTAGGATTAAATTGGCATGATTTGATCTTGCATTTTCAATTTGTTTGACATTTTTCTTGACAAGATACCCAAAAACCCTAGAAATCTTAAGAAATTCATAACTTTCACTAGGTTAAGGATTGGATCCCCTCCTTTGGGCAGTGAGTTTGTATAGGTTTAGGGTTCCTTTGAGTGCATTTTCAATTTTTTATCTTGATGTTTGCTTCTGATTTTGGTTTTTGTTTGGTGCATTGATCATAAACCCTAATTTGGGCTTCCTCTTGCATTCATCTTGCATTTGCTTACATACCATGATTTGCCATAGCATTTTGTGCATCCATTTGATTAACTAGACATCTTAAGACATGTTAAAAGTATGTTTGATCATTGCTTCTTGCATTTGCCATGTTGTATGTCATTTGCATTTCATAACTTTTCATGTATGTTCATGGTTCTAAGCATGCTCCATTTGCATCCATATGTTTGTATGATCATCCCCATGCCTTGTTTCATGTTTGCATCATCTCATAACATCATTATCATCACACATATGCTTCTGGTTTTGGTTTGCATCATGCCATTTCACCTCATTTTGCATTGCATTGCATTCCTTTCACTAACTTTTCAGGTGGTAAGTCACTTTGAGAAGTGAATTTGCCTTCACTTCTCACAACTTCTTTTCATCTCTCTTATGCATCCTTGCTGCATTTTGTTTTGTGTTTGATATTGAGCTTGCTCTTTCTTCTTCATCTTATTTTCTTTCCTCAAGTGACTTGTCTTCTTAAATGAAGCAAGTTACTTTGCTTCTCTCTGCTCCTTTCATCTGCTTCCTGGTGGTTCCTTTGAAGATTTCTCTTGTCAAACCTCACAAACCTTAGGAACAACCAAGCATGACAATGATTAGGGTTTTGATTAGTCCCCCATTTAGCTTTTACCTTTGTGTCTCATTGAGTCTTCTCTTCTCACCTCATAATCAGGGACTAAACCATAAATGCTTTAAGGCTTTGTGATTAAGCTTATGCCTGCATCCTTCTATTAGGATGGAGTGTATAACTTTAATCCTAAGTGTTAAACCCTTAATGTGTTTAAACCCTTTAATCAATCCACTTAATAATCCTCAAGACATCAAGCTTGTAACTTGGGCCTTGCATTAGGGTTCTAATTCTTCCTTAATTGGTTAAGAAGGACTAACCCTAGTGTTAATGGACAAGTCCCCCTCAAGTTGTCTTACAAACCCTAAAACTCACTTCATCATCTTATCATTAATTAAAATCCATTTAATAAAGGCTTTGTTTTGTCATGAAGTTAATCCCTAATCATGGATTAAGTTGAGGAGCTTTCCTCAGCTTAAACATTCTCATCTATTATCCTACTATTAGGATGGTGTAATGGGTCTGTTTAATCCCTGATTATGGCTTAATCTCATTACTCAACACTAAACAAAAACACCAAAAACATCTAAGTAATAACAAGTAGGTTAATGATCTTAATCCGACATCAAAGGTGATTAAGTGTGAGATGCTGACTTCACACTTAAGGTATTCTCATTACCCCTAATCAGAGGGAGGATGTGATGAGTTTACTAACCCATTGGTTTAGACTTAAGCTCATTTTCTTATGACAAACTTCAAAATGCAATAAAAGACTGAAAACTCAAAAACAAACAATAATCGTCTCCTCCGGGATTCTTTTCTCATCATCTTCACTCATAAACGAGAACTTGCTTCTTTCGTCTAATGCAAGACAGTTAGCACCTGAGCCAGACAGGTCATACACTTGAGCATAGACAAGCAAGCAGTTCACAAGTCAATTCATCTTTCAGTCTCTTTGGGTCGAACTACGGTGTTCAGACTTCCTCATTGCACGAGAGGATACGTAGGCATAACTTAACAGTTATCGAACAAAATTCTCTGTATATTCCCCCTCTTTCCAGCTTTATTCTTTTAGCCTCATATTCTTGAGCATTTCATTCTTGTTCCTACACTGACACTTCACTTATACACTTCACTGCTTTTACACTGACACCTGTACAACCTTTTTCCAGCTCTTTTATACACAGATTGCACTGACACTACCCCTTTAAAACACAAATCTTTTAAGCGTGGATCCCGTCGAGTACGGCGGACAATCTGGGTGCTAATACCTTCTCAGGTTGTAACCAACCCCCTTTCTCAGTCTCTCTGGTTCGCAACCGTCTTGTCCATATCTTTCTAGGTCTATGCAGCATTGCCTTTCCTCCGGGATAAAAATGCCTAGCTGGCGACTCTTTTCATTTCATCCTTTCGCCGACCGTTCGCGTCTGTACCTCATTTGAGTTAAGTCTCATCTGTTGGGAGCGACAGCTTGGCGACTCTACTGGGGACCGTTATACTGTAACCAGGGCTTCTGGTTCTTTTTGTGGGTTCCTCCTAGCGCTTGTTTGATTTGTGTTTAATGGGGTGTTATGTGCTATTTGTGTTTGTATATTTATTTTGTTTATTGCTTTATGTGCAGTTGTTTTATTGCTTTCTTTACAGCTTTATATACATCATACTGTCATACTGTTCTGGCTGGATCTGGTTTTGTTGCTTTGGTGGGTGGGTTTCTATTGAGAGTTAAGGTCTTATACCTGGGACCTGAGTGACACCTAGGCTAGAGTGGTTCATGTTCTTTCCCATTCCATTTCGGTCTGGTGCGGGAATATGAAACACGGTTCAGATATGGGTTTCTTCTTGAGAACTCTGTGCTACAGATTTCCTGTAGTGCTAGGGCTATCTGGGAAGCCTGCTAAGTCTGGATAACCTTTATTATGACCTTCAGAAACTGAGGTGAATTAGAGGAGGATCTTTTATGGTTATTGTAAACACTGTACCTCCGGGTTAGAAGTGTTTACACTTCTCATAACTGATCCAAGTCTGAGGATCCTTGTTTTAGAACACCACCTGTGAGGGGGTTGGGCTGTTTACAGGTTTGCAGGTACCCTTGACCTCAGCATACCCTGTTACTTTGTTTTGATTAAGAGTACTCCATTTTGGGACAGTTCTTGTGATTTTAACCCTGGACATGTGACTCTTTATTTGAGTCCCCCACCTTGGTTACTGGACTTATGAACCTCCATATGGACTTCTTGAACATACATGGACCTATATCAAGGCAGTAATCAGATCCAGCTTGACCATAAACCCTTGCATATCATTTGCATACATCATCATTGCATCATTTTAACATTTGCTTATTTGTTTTTTCAGGGTATCCATACTATATTTTGGCTTGGTTTTGACCCCTTCATCTGCATAGACCTACCTGCTTCAGCTACTGTTATCACCAGCATCTGCCTGTCAGTGGCCCATCTTCAGTATTATTCTCCATCATCAGCATCTGTCTCAGCTTTTCTTCAGCAACATGGCACCCAAGAAGAGCAATATCTCCTACGATTTCTTTGAGCCTGAGTTAGCTGGCATCAGGAAGATCCAGGCCCTGATTACTCCAGACCATATACCACTATTCAGAGAACATTATGGAGGCATCCTTGATGTGGTTATGGATTTGGACCCTTCCCAGAGGAGCTTGATTCATACTTGCCTGCAGTTCTATGACCCCCCTCTGAGGTGCTTCACCTTTCAGGATTTTCAGTTGGGGCCTTTATTAGAGGAGTATTCATCATTGGTTGGTGTACCTGTCAGGGGTGGAGTCCCCTTCAACCCTGAGATGGCTTTTCCTAGTAATGAAGAGTTGGCAAGAGCATTGTATCTGGAACCCTCTCTGATTGGACAGAACATGACTACGAAGGCTGGAATCTCTGGTCTACACTTGGATTTCTTGACTTCTCAGGCCATCCTGAAGGCCTCCTTGGGAGAGTGGAAGGCAGTCTGTGCATTATTGGCCCTTAGCATATATGGGGTCATATTATTTGCAGATGAGCCTAAGTTTATTAGCAAGAATGCAATCCATCTTTTCATCCTGAGGAACCCAATGCCCACCTTACTGGGAGATTTCTACTACTCTATTCATCAAAGGAATGAAAAGCAAAGAGGAAGATTGGTGAGGTGTTGTGCTCCCCTGTTCCATACCTGGCTGCTCAAACACTTGCCCAAGACTGATGCATTCTTGAATCCTCACCAGCAGAAGAACTAGACTAGAAGACTCGTTGCTTTGACCTCAGATGACATCAAGTGGTGCACTCAGAGCACCAAGGGCAGGGACATCATTACTAGTTGTGGGCAGTTCCCCAATGTACCCCTGATAGGAGTGAAGGGTTGCATCAACTACAACCCTCTGCTATTCAAAAGACAATTGGGCTATGCATTGGTCCACCCTCCCAGAACACAAGACTTGGCTGAAACCCTTTATTGTGAGATTAAGCCTAATCTGGCTATTGTCAGGCAAGCATCCAGGGCTTGGGACAATGTCCAGACCAAAGGGGTAACCATTCTTGGAAAATGCAACAATGTGGCCTCAGCTCAGTACTATGAGTGGTCTCATGCCAGGGCTCAAATTTTTGGGATGCCCTTCACCATTGAGGATGCACCTGGACCCTCCACAGCACCACCTCCAGCCACTGTCAGCTTAGAGGAGTTTGAGAAACTGAAAGAGAGGAATGAGAATCTGACTCAGGCTCTACAGAAGACCCTCTGGGAGAGGAGTGATGGTCGTTTGGACATTGAAAGGCTAGAAAAGCTAAAGGTGGAGCATCTAGCCAGGATTGAGAAGTCAGAGGATTACATCAAGAAGTCAAGGGTTGGAGAGCAGATCTTGAAGAATGCCTGCAAGGAGGCGCAGTTCCAAAAGGCCAGGACTGATTTGTATCTGAAAGAGAGTCAAGCTAGGTGGGTCAGGATCACCGAAGCTCGTACTCAGGAAGATAAGAGGACTCAGGACAAGATTGAGCAGTTGGAGGCTAGTGCAAAGGAGCAACAGGAAGCCCTGCTAGCAGCCCAGAGAGAGATCTCAGAGTTGAAGATTAGAGCTGGTGTGAAGAGGTCAAAGGACCAGAGTCGACACAAGAAGCTAACTGCAGCTGTTGCTACCAGGAATCTTCTCATCAGGAACCTCACAGAGCGTCCAGCTGATCCTGTGACTGAAGCACTTCTAAAGGAAATTCAGGAGGATGAGTTTGGTCTTGGTGTCTGACTTTTGCTTGTTGTTGCTTTCATTTCATTGTACTTTTCCTTTTTATGTTGTATTTTGACCCCTCAGAGGGCATGTATTGTAAAAAGAAACAAACTATGTATCATTCACTTTTTGTAATATATGTGTTGGTTTGTTTTATCTGTGTTCTTTCAAGCAACATCAAAAGCATCTTCCTCAGGGGTCTGGAAAGGTCAAAACCAAGTGCCAAGCCGGATACCTTGGAGATAAATAAGCATACTGCATTGCATACTAACCTTTGTTTTGTTTTGTAGGTTTTGTTTTGTCTGTAACTAACTCTGTTGTGATTCAGGAACTATTGCTCGACGTCGGGTGTTCCCACTCAACCGTCCACACAGATATCCTACCCACAACAACCTTCCGGGTATACAGATGGACCAGGTACAACAGGATCTTACAGAGGTCAGGACTCAAATGGCCAATGAGAGACTGGAGATGAGAAGTCAGATGACCCAGTTTATGGAGGTGATGAAAGGTTTAGCTCAGAGCCAAGAGAGATTAAGGGCTTTAGTAGAGAGGCAGACTTAGGAAGACCCCCATCTAGGGACTGGTGGGACAAGCAACAATGAGAGGGTTCAGCCTCATATCAACCCACATGTATTTGGACCCCACCTTCATCCAGAGATCAATATCCCTGCTAATGTACAAGGGAATGCTACTACAGGCAGAGTACTCCAAGAAGACCCCCAGGAAGATCAGTTCACAGTGATGGGAGCTGGGGATGAAGCCTATGACAAAAGGCTAGATGAAATTGCTGAAAAATTAAGGTCCTTGGAGTCTCAAAACTCTTTGGGTTTTGATGTCATGAACATGGGCTTAGTGGATGGGGTCAGGATTCCCCACAAGTTTAAACCTCCGTGCTTTGAGAAGTACAACGGAACTTCCTGCCCGCGAACCCACTTGAAATCCTTTCTGGGGAGGTTAAAGGCATACACCATGGATGAAAAACTGTGGATGTTTTATTTCGAGGACAGTCTAACAGGAGCTTCGAGGGAATGGTACTCTCACTTGACTAGAGCAACCATCAGATGTTGGAAGGACTTGGCTGGGGCCTTCATTAGACAATACCAGTACAACCTGGATATGGCTCCCAACAGGACCCTCCTGATGGGAATGTCCCAGTCGTCCAGAGAAAGCTTCCGGGAGTACGCCCAGAGGTGGAGACAGCTTGCTGCTGCTGTCCAGCCACCCATGTCGGAAAGGGAGATGGCCGACATGTTTATGAACACCCTTCAAGGGACATACATTGATAGGCTAGCTGCCTTTTCTTCCACCAGCTTCGCGGATGTAGTCATAGCTGGAGAAAGAATTGAGAGCCTTCTAAAAATGGGTAAGATTTCCGACAATGGAGCAAGCTCGTCCAGCAACCCAAGAAAGCCTTTTGTGGGCCCAAGAAGAACTGGTGAGACTAATGCTATCCATACCGGCAGGGGCAGACCCCAGTATGTTCATAGGTCAGTGGCAGCTGTCACCATTCCCGCTCCAATTCATCAACAACCAGCATACCAACCACAACAACAATCCCACTACCAGCAACAAGCACAATATCCACCTCAGAGAAATTATAACAACAACAACACCAACAACAACAATCAGCAAAGACCGTTTCAACAGAGACCATCTCAGGCCAATAGGGTGATTGATCCAATCCCTATGCCTTATGCCACATTATTGCCACAACTCCTGAAACTCAACCTGGTTGAGCTAAGGACATTGGCACCTCCAGATCCTGCCAGTCTACCCCGAAATTATGACGCCAGCGCCAGATGTGCTTTTCACTCAAATGCACCTGGCCACAGTACAGAGAAGTGTAGAGCTTTGCACATGAAAGTACAGGATCTAGTGGATTCCAAAGCTCTAAACTTTGCACCTCCACCAAATGTCAGTAAGAACCCTATGCCCAACCACGGAGGACCCAGAATCAATGCTATTGAGGAAGATGGGCCGTCTTACTTGATAACCAGTGTGGGGCAGATTCGGACACCCTTGGTGGAGATTAAAGCTCAACTCCTCGAATGTCAAATGTTCCCCGGATGTGAGCTAGGATGTGCTTATTGCAACATTTCAGTAAATGGGTGCGATAACTTGAGAAATGGCATAGATGGTCTCATCCAGAGTGGCCTACTTCAAATCACAACATCAATACCCACCAATCCGGCAATCTCCTTAACAACAATTCCCGAGTCTTCTACAACTGCCACAACAATTGTTCCAAACAACTCTTCAATCTCATCAACAAATGCTTCATCTGTTACTTCAACGGACCAAATATCAACAAACATCCCTTCTACAACTTCAGCACCCCTTCATTCAGAACCTCCTACAACAGCAACACCCATCCAGTCAACAGTGTCTCCTACAACATCAACAACAAACAATGAAAATGTCTCAACGGTTACAATTTATTATGATCCTGCAAATGATTCTACTTACAAATCACAAAATTCCACTCCTATCAGAGCACCAGTTACAATATACTATGATCCACATACTATCATGGTCCCTTCTGCAGCTGCTATCAGTCCAGTCACTATCACAGTGCCTGGGCCAGTACCTTATGAAAGCAGTAATGCCATCCCTTGGCATTACGGCTCCGATCTATACTGCGAAGGACAGAAAATCACTTTTGAATCATCAACTTCTTCACCACAAATAGACAATGTGGGGGGAGGCGGAGGCTTCACTCGAAGCGGACGTCTCTTTGCCCCGCAAATTCCAAGACCCAGTGCCGAAGCAGAAGCTGCTGCCAAGGCAAAAGGGAAGAGCATGGTGCAAGAAGAACAAGTTGCTAAAGAAGCTTTGAAAACCCCTTTCGATCAAGAGGTTGATGAATTCATGAGAATCATCAAGAAAAGTGATTACAAGATAGTGGACCAGCTTCACCAGACACCTTCCAAGATCTCCATTTTATCGTTGCTAATGTGCTCCGAGGCTCATCGGAACGCACTACTGAAAGTCTTGCACGCAGCTTATGTGCCAGAGGAGATTACCGTCAATCAGTTAGAGGCTGTGGTTGGAAATGTTAACGCTAGTCATGGACTAGGATTTACCAACACTGATTTGACTACGGAAGGTCGCAATCACAACAAGGCTTTGCACATTACCATGGAGTGTAAGGGTGCAGTTCTTTCCCATGTACTGGTAGACACAGGGTCATCCCTCAATGTCTTACCTAAGAAAGCCCTTGTGAAGCTGGAGTATGAAGGATTGGCATTACGTCCCAGCAACTTGGTAGTGAGAGCCTTTGACGGTTCTAAGAGATCAGTTCTGGGGGAAATTGAGTTGCCTATAACGATTGGCCCACAAACTTTCAAAACGACCTTCTTCGTGATGGACATTCAGCCGGCCTACAGCTGTTTGTTGGGTAGACCTTGGATTCATGCCGCTGGCGCAGTTACGTCTACCCTTCACCAGAAGTTAAAATTCGAGTGGGAGGGCCAAGTCGTTACTATTTGTGGAGAGGAAGATATTTTCGTTAGCCATCTGGCTACATACAAATACATTGAGATGGATGGGGAGATCCACGAAACTATGAGTCAAGGGTTTGAGGCCTTGAACATAAATGAAGCATCCGCTGTACCTGGAACCTCAATGACATCTTATCAGCAAGCCCGAAAGGTTGTTGAAGAGGGGACTGCCCAAGGCTGGGGCAAGTTGCTGCCCGTAGAGAAGAAGGAGGATAGATTTGGGTTGGGTTACAAACCAACTCAACAAGATCAAGCAGAGGCTGCTAAGAAGCCCAATTTTGTCAGTGGGGGGATGCTCACCCCCGATGCCGTGAACAACTTGGAAGACGAGGATGAAAGCGACCGCAACCTGGAAAGTTGGATACGTCCAAAGATCCCGGGGAGCAGTATCTCAAACTGGTCTTCCCAGGAAATTATAAGAGTTACTCCTGCAGAGTAATTATTATTTCATGTATTTTTGAGCATGCATCAAGTCTTGCATCTTGCCCAAGATGACAGGACTCATTTTGTAATCGGGCCATCTGTAATTTTGTGCAACAAGATTAATCAATGAAATAACAGACATCTTTTGCAAATGAGTCTTTTTCTTTTCCGCTCACTGTTTTTCCATTTTTCTTTTTGTACAAAAATAAATGGCAATGTTTTCAAAATGTTAACTTCATTTCACTCCTTTTTAACAAGATTAAAATCAATCACTAAAATGAACAAACTGAACCCTTGCAGAGAGTGCCTTCCAGACCGCACCGACAACAGCACGGCTATGACTTCGTATGACTTTGACAATCCAATCAATCAAGCTGATGAAGGGGTTGAAGAAGAGTATGAGCTCCCTGAAGAGCTAGCCAGGTTGTTGAGACAAGAGGAAAGGGTTATCACTCCTCATCAGGAGGAGGTCGAAACGATTAATCTTGGTACAGATGAAGACGTGAAAGAGGTTAAAATCGGGGCCTGCTTACAAGACTCAGTTTAGAGACAACTGATTGACCTGCTTCGGGAATATGTTATGTGTTTGCTTGGTCTTATCAAGATATTCCAGGGTTGGACACCGACATTGTTATGCACAAGCTACCTTTAAGAGAAGATTGCCCGCCGGTTAAACAGAAACTGCGCCGTACTCGCCCTGACATGGCAATGAAAATCAAAGAAGAGGTACAAAAGCAGTGGGACGTCGGGTTCCTTGCTGTAACTAGCTATCCACCGTGGGTTGCTAATATAGTACCTGTGCCTAAGAAAGACGGCAAAGTAAGGATGTGTGTGGACTACCGGGATCTGAACAGAGCCAGCCCGAAAGATGACTTCCCTTTACCTCACATTGATGTATTGGTTGATAATACGGCTCAGTTCTCGGTATTCTCCTTCATGGACGGATTTTCAAGATACAATCAGATTAAGATGTCACCTGAAGACATGGAGAAGACAACCTTCATCACACCCTGGGGCACGTTCTGTTACAAGGTGATGCCCTTCGGACTGAAGAATGCTGGTGCAACATATCAACGGGCTATGGTGACATTATTCCACGATATGATCCATAAAGAAATCGAATGTTATGTGGATGACATGATTGCCAAGTCCCTCACTGAAGAAGACCACCTGGTAAATCTGCTGAAGCTATTCAAGCGTCTGAGGAAGTACCAACTGAAGTTAAACCCCAACAAATGCACATTCGGGGTGCGATCCGGTAAGCTGCTGGGATTTATTGTGAGTGAGAAAGGGATTGAAGTTGACCCTGATAAAGTCAAAGCTATTCAAGAGATGCCTGCACCGAAGTCAGAAAAAGAAGTTCGAGGGTTCTTAGGTCGGTTGAACTACATTTCACGGTTCATATCTCACCTTACAGCAACCTGCGAACCTTTGTTCAAGCTACTGAGAAAAGAACAAACGGTCAGGTGGAATGAAGACTGCCAGAAGGCTTTTGACAAGATCAAGGAATACTTGCAAGAACCCCCAATCCTTATGCCTCCAGTTGAAGGAAGACCTATAATCATGTACTTGACAGTATTAGAAGAGTCAATGGGGTGTGTGTTGGGCCAGCATGACGAGTCTGGTCGAAAAGAGTATGCAATATACTACCTAAGCAAAAAGTTTACCGACTGTGAACAGCGTTATTCACTGCTCGAGAAAACTTGCTGTGCTTTAGCGTGGGCTGCTCGCCGATTGAGACAGTATATGTTGACCCACACCACTTTGTTGATCTCAAAGATGGACCCAGTCAAGTACATATTTGAGAAGCCAACACTTACCGGACGGGTTGCAAGATGGCAAATGATTCTCACAGAATATGACATCCAGTACACCTCTCAGAAAGCCATCAAGGGCAGTGTATTGTCTGAATATCTTGCTGAGCAGCCTATTGATGATTACCAGCCTATGAGATTCGACTTCCCTGATGAAGACATCATGTTCATAAAAGCAAAAGATCATGAAGAGCCTGTTCACACTGAAGGGCCTGACCCGGAAGAAGAATGGACTATGATGTTTGATGGGGCTGTTAATATGAATGGTCGTGGTGTTGGTGCGGTACTCATTACACCTAAAGGAGTTCACATGCCTTTCTCGGCAAAACTCACTTTCAGCTGCACTAACAACGAAGCTGAATACGAAGCTTGCATTATGGGCCTTGAGGAAGCCATTGACCTCAGGATCAAGACTTTGACTGTATTCGGAGATTCAACTCTGGTAGTCAATCAAACCAACGACAAATGGTACACGCACCAGGATCATCTGATACCTTACAGGGATTATACAAGGAGGTTATTGACTTTCTTTACAACAGTCAAGCTCGAGTATATCCCTCGGGATGAGAATCAGTTTGCAGATGCTCTGGCCACCATTTCATCCATGATCAAAGTGCAAGCTGCCAACTTTATACCTCAAATTTCAGTGTCCAGACTTGACAGACCAACATATGTGTTCGCAGCAGATGTTGTCAAAGATGATAAGCCTTGGTTCCATGATATTAAGTGCTTCTTGGAGGATCAGACATACCCACCTGGGGCATCTTCCAATGATAAGAAGACTTTAAGGAGGCTTGCTGGTAGTTTCTTCCTGAATATTGATGGTTCCCTGTACAAGAGAAACTTTGATATGGTACTCCTCAGATGCGTTGATAGAACAGAGGCAGAATTGTTGATGCACGAGGTGCACGAAGGATCCTTTGGTACCCATGCTGTGGGACATGCAATGGCCAAGAAATTGTTAAGATTAGGTTATTACTGGATCACAATGGATGCCGACTGTTGTGCCTACGCCAGAAAATGCCATAAATGTCAGATTTATGCGGATAAGGTGCATGTGCCTCCCAATCCTTTGAATGTGATGTCTTCACCCTGGACCTTTGCTATGTGGGGCATTGACATGATTGGCAAGATTGAGCCAACTGCTTCGAATGGCCACAGGTTCATCTTGGTTGCCATTGACTATTTCACCAAGTGGGTCGAAGCAGCTTCCTACGCAAACGTTACAAGGCAAGTGGTAGCCCGATTTCTGAAGAGAGATATCATCTGTCGATATGGAGTGCCCGAGCGAATCATTACTGATAATGGTTCCAAATTAAACAAAAAAATGATGGCAGAGCTATGCCGGGACTTCAAGATTCAACACCACAACTCTTCTCCTTACAGGCAAAAGATGAATGGCGCTGTTGAGGCAGCAAATAAGAATATCAAGAAGATTGTGCAGAAGATGGTAGTCACCTGTAAGGACTGGCATGAAATGCTGCCATTCGCCTTGCATGGGTACCGCACGTCAATCAGAACATCCACTGGGGCAACACCGTATCAGCTTGTGTATGGTATGGAAGCAGTCCTACCTATTGAAGTTGAATTACCCTCCCTACGGGTATTGATGGATGTTAAGCTGAACGAAGCAGAGTGGGTCCGATCCCGGTACGAACAACTGAGTCTGATTGAAGAGAAAAGATTGGCTGCAATCTGTCATGGGCAGCTGTATCAGAAAAGAATGAAGAAAGCCTTCGATCAGAAAGTCAGGCACCGAGAGTACCAAGTAGGAGATCTTGTGCTGAAGAGAATCCTCCCTCCTCATACAGACCACAGGGGCAAATGGACTCCAAACTATGAAGGACCATTTGTAGTAAAGAAAGTTTTCTCTGGTGGAGCACTGATGCTCAGCACTATGGATGGTGAAGATTTCCCGTCCCCTGTGAATTCAGATGCAGTTAAAAAATACTTCGCATAAAAAGACCCGCTGGACACAAAAACAGAATGTAAATCCAGGCAAAAATAGGGCATCCCGGCGAGTCAAAAACAGAATAAAAGACTCGGGCAAAAATAAGGGAAAATAAACAAAAATGTACACCCGCTGAGTTGAAAAGCCGTATTGGACAACTCAGGCAAAAATGGGTATCCTGATGGATTGAAAACCCGAAAGGGCGATCCATGCAAAATAAGGGAATAAGCGAACAACTGCATTCTGAATTTGTCTATATCACCTACAACTTGGTAAGCCTCGAAAGGATCAAGCTTCTGTCAGAATCAGCCTTCTTCAGAAAGCAAGACGAGAAGAACGTCAAAAGTCATACGAGTCATAGCAGAAGGGAAGCTCCTTGAAGCGTTAACAACATTGCCAGCATTTTGTTTCTCAATTTGTAACAATCTCCTCATTTCAAGGGATATGTTTCTTTGACTGTATCTTGCCAATTCAGGGCACATGAATTAATAAAATCAGATTTTCAGTCATGTTTCGCCCCATACACTTCATTTTCATTTGCAAAAATGTCTGGTGTCCTTAAAATACTGATTGCATAAATACAGATGTTTTTCTTCTAAAAATACATGCTTGCAGGGAATATACTTACTCTCAGGAGTGTCTAACTCCTATGACGGAATCCGGTAAGGGATACCTCGGGATCACTTGTGTGTTTCTCTGTCTTTTCAAGATTGCAGGTACTCAAGGCACAACATGGGGCATGTAAGCCTCATCCCGGCAAGCTGGAAAATCAACACCCAGTCTTACCACTCAAAAGTGTTTTCTCCCCAGCTAAGTTGCCACTTGTTGTTTCTCCCCAGCCGAGGTGCCAATCATTCTTCCTCAGCCAAGTACAAAAGCCAGGGAACCACTTCCCCACAGAGTTCCAGCCTCAATCCAGAGGAGCAACACATGAAGGAATCACAACAGAGTGACGAAAGCTTCTACAAACCCCATCTGGGTCTCTCATTTATTGGAATAGGTCTATCATTGACCCATTTCCCCAAGCAGATACATCTCATCAGATCTACTAATGATCTCATCCCCAGCTAGGATGTCCATTTCAAACCAGATCAACCAGAGATCTTCATAGCAACGGGATCCGAATCCCGGATTGGTATCTTTGCATAATCATGGCATTCGCATCATACTCACCCCACAAAGCGTAGCATTCCGTCTAAAACGGAGCATTACGGCAAAAATCAAACATATTGCATAATCATGAGCCATGTTTTGAATCAAACACTTGTGAATAGTGACAATCCATCAACAATATACAGAATGCTCACCAGATCCCCAGCGGGGAGCTAAAGCTAAAACAGTTTGCCTCACACTCCCAAACATCAGTATATACTCCTTGTGGCACCCGTCCGTGTCATATCCCCGACAGAAAGCCAAAGCGTCCCCTTTGCACCCACAGATACCTATACATATATATAACTTTCTTGACACTCGTCCGTGTCACTTTCCCCAACACAGTAACCTAAACACTTTGTATGACAGATACTTGTTTATACTTTACTTTCCTCTTCTCGACACTCGTCCGTGTCACTCTCCCTAGCAGATTAAACACTCATCTATACACCGCTCAGACTTACTCTCATATAGATACTCGTCTGTATCTTGTATATACCACTTATACCATCTCAGATTCGACACTAGTCCTTGTTCTTTGTTAACCAGTTGGTACTCACCCGTACCATCATCTCAGAACATGTGTCAAGCGTTTGTTTCTACCTGATACTCGTCCGTATCATAGTCTTAAGGATGCTCGTCCGCATCTTTAATCCGTACACATGTCAAACACTCTTGTCTTCTTGAATTTAGACACTCGTCTGTGTCTACTATTCCCCAGAATAGTCCCCTCAGATTCGACACTCCTCCGTGTTCTTTGTTAACCAGTTGATACTCGTCCGTATCATCATCCTTGAACACGTATCGGTATTTGTTTCTACCCGATACTCATCTGTATCGTAGTCTAGGGATGCTCGTCCGCATCTTTAATCTATACACAGCGTCAAAACACTTATACCTTTTGTTTCTTGGATATAAACACTCGTCCGTGTTTACTATTCCCCAGTAGAGTAATTTCTACTGTTATCTGACATTCGTCCTATGTCATGATAAACCTTGAGAGCAGCCGTCCCCTGCTAGGTGATCTTCCTTCACCTCTTGATGATCGTCCTTCATCATGCTCATCCGATGGTCGTCCCCATCGTTGACCATTTCTATCCGACACTCGTCCTGTGTCGTGATATTCAGCAGCCGTCCCCTGCTAGGTGATCGTCCTTCACCTTTTGATGATCGTCCTTCATCATTTTATCCGATGGCCGTCCCCATCGTTGATTTTGTTATCTGACATTCGTCTTATGTCATGATAAACCTTGAGAGCAGCCGTCCCCTGCTAGGTGATCGTCCTTCACCTCTTGATGATCGTCCTTCATCATGCTCGTCCGATGGCCGTCCCCATCGTTGACCTTTTATCCGACATTCATCCTATGTCGCGATACTTTCGGCAGCCGTACCCTGCCAGGTGATCGTCCTTCACCTTAGATGACCGTCCCTCATCTTACCCCTTTCAGAGCAGCCATCCCCTGCTAGGTGATCGTCCTTCACCTTTGATGACTGTCCCTCATCATTATTTCATTTATTCTTTAACCCGATGGCCGTCCCCGTCGTGGTCCCTTTTCCTTTTCCTGATGATCGTCCTTCATCAGTTTAGCCCGATGGTCGTCCCCATCGTTGTTTACATTACTTTATGAACTTGATGGCCATCCCCATCATTTTTCATTAATCCCCAAGGGAATCTTATAACTTTACTTGATGGCCCTCCCCATCATGATCCCTTTTATCCCCAGCATGTCGGCCGTCCCCGTCATTGCTTTGTTTCCCGCACTTTTCCCAGCATGTCGGCCGTCCCCGTCATTGCTCTTTACCCAGCAGTCGTCCTCTGCTCAACGGTCGTTCTCCGTCTCCTACACTTTACAATATACTTTATTTTCTTTTACAATCTATATCCTTTTTCTTCTTCATTCTGTGAGTGCAAATTTTGGACTGTCTTTGGTATTCAACCACAAGTTATCTTGCTTGCCTGTTAAGCCGTTGCTTACACCATGCGCAGCTAACTCATGTTTGAATAGGGGCAGCTGTAAACACCCCAAATTTGCCCTCACCCATTCACACCATGGCTTTTGATCTCCTCATATGCATAATCTCAATCATAGCATCTCATATTACATTTTTGATTCACTGCATTGGTTCAAAGTCACCTGCACCTAGGGTTTGTGATCTGAGCAATCCAGGAGCTTCTTGAGCCACTCCAAAGGTCATCAATCACTTCAAAAGGGTCCATGTATGTTCAAGCATCATATTATATCCCCTAAAAGTCAAGAATGTCAAAGAATCACAAGAACTGAAAATGGCATGGATGCAGAGCCAGGTTTGACTACACAGATGACCTAGAATTAGGGTTTTGGTTTCAAAGGCCATAACTCCAATCTTTTTGGTCATTATTGTTTCTATTGGTCTCTATATGGTATAGGGAGTATGCATATCAATTTTCATGAAGAAATTCCATGGGGAAGTCATCTGATCAAGAGTTGACTTTTCAAGCAAGTCAGTGCAAAATCAAGGCATCTGAGGCCCCAATGACCCAACCAAAGGGTATTCTTCATCATTTTGATTGTTTATGATCTTTATTTGATCATAGAAGAAGTTGGAAGTTCACAAAATTGAAGAATTTCAAGTCTTTTGCAAAGTTGACTTTTTGGGAAAGTTTGACTTTTAATGAAATTGCCATTTTGGGAAACTTTTTCAACCCTTTCTTTTTTATTCAAAAATGCTTCAAATGGAAAAACTTTGGTCATGAAAGTTGTAGAATGGATCATTACCTTTTCAAAAAGTACAAGAACATGACCTAATTCATCTGGATCAAAAGTTATTGCTTGTCAAAGTTGGCAAAAATCACAAAATTTGGGGTTTTCTACCAAAGAGGCAAAGTTGCAAATTCATTTGTCAAGGCAAAATGAGCTATCAAACAAACCTCTAATCTTCATACAAACATGTACCAAGACCTAAAAGTCAGATTGCACCAAGAGATCACTCACTTTCATAGCTTATGGAGCAAGATTTCTCAAAGGAAGCAAAAGTGAGGCAAGTTGCAAAAACTCACTCAAGTGTGAATCCACTTGCTTGCTGACTCCACAAACAATCCAAGGGCTCTCCACACATCTTGCTGCGCAGGACACCCCATTTGTCCTTGGCTAGCAAGTAGCCCATGCCTCTCTTACACAACTTTGACATTTTGGCAACTTGAGCCATACCAATCACTAAAGCACACATCAACTCATCTGACCTATCACAATAGTTTATGCAAACAAAAAGCAAGCCAAAGCACATAACAACACACTCTGATCTTGCCCATAGCCATAGTTATCAAAATCTCCCTAATTTGCAAGAGCCTTCGAAACACTCAGTACAAGCTACAAACATACAAACCAGCTTCACAAATCAACTCAACACACTTTCCTGATCACAAAGCACCCATCACCATTGCCTTAAACTCCCAGAATCACAAATACGATTTCCACCCCACCTTGAGCAGAACTTCTGCCATCTCTCAAACCAACCATTACAAACTTCAAACAAGCCTTGAAAGCTTCTCAGGAGGTCCAGGGGAGTTGATTGCAAGCAAGACATCAGCCAAAAATCCCCAGAACCAATCCTGTCCCTTGGATGCGCATACTTTCATTTAAATTCAGTTTTATTTTCTTTTTATTTCATTTGTTTTCTCCAATTTATTAAAAATAGTAAAACATTTTCAAAAATTCTGAAAATTTTTATACAAACTTTTATGAATTTTCAGAAACCAAAAACATTTTTATTTTTATTTTTTGCATTAAAAAATATTTTTAAATCATTTAAAAGTTTATTTTTAATTAATTAATGAGAATTAATTAATTAAAAATACTTTTAGGTATTTAAAAATCACCAAACATTCATGAAACCTTTAAAATCATTTAAAAACATTGTCCAACCCTCAAACCAAATTTCTTTTTTGATCTCAATGCATTTTGACAATTTTCCATGGAATTAATTCTATTTCAAAGCATTATTTTGATCCAATGTTCAAAAATTCATTTCTGCCTAGTCTTTGAGAGTTGGACTTTGATTCTTTTTGCATTGTGTTTTTCATATCATGTAGTTTGTAGGATTAAATTGGCATGATTTGATCTTGCATTTTCAATTTGTTTGACATTTTTCTTGACAAGATACCCAAAAACCCTAGAAATCTTAAGAAATTCATAACTTTCACTAGGTTAAGGATTGGATCCCCTCCTTTGGGCAGTGAGTTTGTATAGGTTTAGGGTTCCTTTGAGTGCATTTTCAATTTTTTATCTTGATGTTTGCTTCTGATTTTGGTTTTTGTTTGGTGCATTGATCATAAACCCTAATTTGGGCTTCCTCTTGCATTCATCTTGCATTTGCTTACATACCATGATTTGCCATAGCATTTTGTGCATCCATTTGATTAACTAGACATCTTAAGACATGTTAAAAGTATGTTTGATCATTGCTTCTTGCATTTGCCATGTTGTATGTCATTTGCATTTCATAACTTTTCATGTATGTTCATGGTTCTAAGCATGCTCCATTTGCATCCATATGTTTGTATGATCATCCCCATGCCTTGTTTCATGTTTGCATCATCTCATAACATCATTATCATCACACATATGCTTCTGGTTTTGGTTTGCATCATGCCATTTCACCTCATTTTGCATTGCATTGCATTCCTTTCACTAACTTTTCAGGTGGTAAGTCACTTTGAGAAGTGAATTTGCCTTCACTTCTCACAACTTCTTTTCATCTCTCTTATGCATCCTTGCTGCATTTTGTTTTGTGTTTGAGATTGAGCTTGCTCTTTCTTCTTCATCTTATTTTCTTTCATCAAGTGACTTGTCTTCTTAAATGAAGCAAGTTACTTTGCTTCTCTCTGCTCCTTTCATCTGCTTCCTGGTGGTTCCTTTGAAGATTTCTCTTGTCAAACCTCACAAACATTAGGAACAACCAAGCATGACAATGATTAGGGTTTTGATTAGTCCCCCATTTAGCTTTTACCTTTGTGTCTCATTGAGTCTTCTCTTCTCACCTCATAATCAGGGACTAAACCATAAAGGCTTTAAGGCTTTGTGATTAAGCTTATGCCTGCATCCTTCTATTAGGATGGAGTGTATAACTTTAATCCTAAGTGTTAAACCCTTAATGTGTTTAAAACCTTCAATCAATCCACTTAATAATCCTCAAGACATCAAGCTTGTAACTTGGGCCTTGCATTAGGGTTCTAATTCTTCCTTAATTGGTTAAGAAGGACTAACCCTAGTGTTAATGGACAAATCCCCCTCAAGTTGTCTTACAAACCCTAAAACTCACTTCATCATCTTATCATTAATTAAAATCCATTTAATAAAGGCTTTGTTTTGTCATGAAGTTAATCCCTAATCATGGATTAAGTTGAGGAGCTTTCCTCAGCTTAAACATTCTCATCTATTATCCTACTATTAAGATGGTGTAATGGGTCTGTTTAATCCCTGATTATGGCTTAATCTCATTACTCAATACTAAACAAAAACACCAAAAACATCTAAGTAATAACAAGTAGGTTAATGATCTTAATCCTACATCAAAGGTGATTAAGTGTGAGATGCTGACTTCACACTTAAGGTATTCTCATTACCCCTAATCAGAGGGAGGATGTGATGAGTTTACTAACCCATTGGTTTAGACTTAAGCTCATTTTCTTATGACAAAATTCAAAATGCAATAAAAGACTGAAAACTCAAAAACAAACAATAATCGTCTCCTCCGGGATTCTTTTCTCATCATCTTCACTCATAAACGAGAACTTGCTTCTTCCGTCTAATGCAAGACAGTTAGCACCTGAGCCAGACAGGTCATACACTTGAGCATAGACAAGCAAGCAGTTCACAAGTCAATTCATCTTTCAGTCTCTTTGGGTCGAACTACGGTGTTCTGACTTCCTCATTGCACGAGAGGATACGTAGGCATAACTTAACAGTTATCGAACAAAAGTCTCTGTATATTCCCCCTCTTTCCAGCTTTATTCTTTTAGCCTCATATTCTTGAGCATTTCATTCTTGTTCCTACACTGACACTTCACTTATACACTTCACTGCTTTTACACTGACACCTGTACATCCTTTTTCCAGCTCTTTTATACACAGATTGCACTGACACTACCCCTTTAAAACACAAATCTTTTAAGCGTGGATCCCGTCGAGTACGGCGGACAATCTGGGTGCTAATACCTTCCCAGGTTGTAACCAACCCCCTTTCTCAGTCTCTCTGGTTCGCAACCGTCTTGTCCATATCTTTCTAGGTCTATGCAACATTGCCTTTCCTCCGGGATAAAAATGCCTAGCTGGCGACTCTTTTCATTTCATCTTTTCGCCGACCGTTCGCGTCTGTACCTCATTTGAGTTAAGTCTCATCTGTTGGGAGCGACAATACCCATCAAGGAGAATTTATCCAAGACTGGTTTCCTAGGATTAGGGCTTAAGTTCACTGGCTTGTTGAACTTTATTAAGTGTTTTTGTTACTTTTGTGAAGAAGTGTCTTTTAAGTTTTTCTTTGTGAAACGACCCCTTGCTGAGACTTGTGCATCATGATAGACAAGCTTACACCACTCCAAGATGGAATGAATGCAAGTGCTTCATGGAATAAGGCTATACACAAGGAATCCTTTCATTCATTTGTTAAGTGTTTTGGGATTTTGTTTGAAGATAAGAAGAGAATGACTCAAATTGCAAAAAGGGAAAAACTAAGGGGACTAAGACACAACCCTAATTTTGTTTATTTACAAGAGGTCCTAATGGTTTGTGAGGTTTCTAAGCCTAATGAGAAAAAACTAGAAACTACTAGAATTCAACTTACTTCCTAAGGAAGTTAAGTTGATTCTAAGAACAATAGGGAAACCTATACAAGTTATAAGATCAAATGATAAGGCAAAAACAATAAAATTGGACATAAGAAATAAAATTCTAAAAATGCAATTAAAGGCATGAATTAAAAATAGTCCTATTTTATTTATTCTAATTCTAATGAAAATGAAACTTTTAAGCCTAAATCCTAAACCAAAGTTAAGCCTAATATTTTTATTCTAAAACTCAATTTAAACTAACCTAAGTCTATATTAGATTCTAGGATTAAATCTAATCTAAACTATATTCTTTTGGACTTTATTTTCAATGGCCTAAACTAAATGGGAATTATACATAACTAAGCCTAAGAACTAATATTCTAAAAAATAGCTAATCTTCTGGAAAAATTATGGAATTAAATCTATAGGGTCCTAAAACTACATATTACATTGTGTCAAAAGGAATCCTAAAAATTCAGAATTTAACTAGGTCTAAAAAATGATTATTTTCAGCTATGAATTAATCCTTAATTTCTAAAGAATTGGCCTCTAAAACCTAAGATAAAATATTCTAAAAAATCTACAAAAATATCCTAAGTACTTTTATTAGTCATCTATCTACAGTAAAAAGAATGGGCTAAAAAAGTTATTTGAAGTTACCAAAATAAAATGAACAAATTCAAATACAATTAGAGGAAACTCAATAAGAACTAATTACGAGACAAATCAGAATTTAATCGAAAATAATGCCAAATTCAGAAAATAAAAATATCATAAATTTCTAAAATGGATTATTAACCTACTGGAATTTTTGAGGAATTTTTCTATTATTCTTACTATTTTATTTGGATTATTTTCAAACTATACAAACAAAAATAATTTAAACCTTAAACAAGAAAATAGGGGGTGGACTTAGTATCTTTTTTAGTTGTTTTTCTAATCTGGGCCTAAAAGGGAGGTTGGAATAGCACAAATTCTTGGGCCCATTTCGCAGGCTTTGAGAGGGGGTGCCGAAAGTGATTTCATTAAGTTGTTTTCGCATTGGGCTTCGCAAGAGGGGTGAGAATAGCAAATGTCACTAAGCCCAACTCGCAGCCTTGAGAGGGGTGTATTTAGCAACATTTCTTGACTGTTTTTTTCATTGGGCTCTAGATGGGAGGTGTCTCTAGCAAATATCAATTATCCTTATCTTAATGGTGCATTTGTTACCGATTAAAGGGGATTAATGGGGATTGGATTGAAATTAATTAACTTTAATGGACATTAACTAAATTAGATAATATTAATGAATGTTTTAACTAAATTAGATAATATTAATTAATGTTAATTACAGCTTTTATTTTAAGTCATTTTCACAAATTCACACAAGTAAAAACCCTAACATCAAAACCCTCCCCTTCATCCTAAGCCCGCCGCCGCTGCCACCTTCGGCCCCTTCCTCCTTCTTCCTTCTTCTTCTCCAAATTCAACACCACCACCTTCTATCATCCTTCCTCCTTTGATAAAACGACACCGCCCTCTACCCCCTCATCCTCACCTCTCCGTCCTTCCTCGAATCCAATCACCACCAACCATGGCTCCGTCACCTCTATCGTCACCTTCCTGACTTTTCTTTCAACTCATCCCTTTCCCCCAAACCGTGACCTAAATTGAGTGACCCTCGAGATTCTCCCAATCCGAGTTCAAACCAACAGCAGAAACCTAACTATTTCCAGAAAAAACTTCATAACCGAGATGAGTTTGTACCTTGATTTGACGCTATGTATGTGTTTATCGATGAAAGGGAAGGAATCGCCGCCGTTCACCGAAAGTAGTAGTTCACAGCTTCCAAATTTGTTACGATGACGAAGGTAGTGCCCTGAGCTGAAGACAGGCGGGGAGCTGATACAAGACGCGCCGCGGGATAAAGCTTCTCGGTACGATTTATCTCTCAATCCCCTTTCGCTTTTGATTTTAACTTGCTTCGAATCTGAGAATTATCAAACCACTACTTTGCCGTTTTGATCCATCTTTGACTTTCTTCTGCACTATAACTCTTGTTGTTGCAGATTTGCTTAATGGTCTGATGGAGGTAATGGATGGAAACTGCCGATGATGAAGCAACGAAAATAGTGTATCAGTGACAATCTTGAAGAAGCTGCTATCTCAGGTAACTTGTTCTGGCTTTGAACAGTTGTGTTCTTGATGAATTTGTGTCACTGTTGACGATTTTTAAACAAAACTGTTATTGAATTGCAGCAGGATTCTTATGGCGGATTGGTGATGAATGATGAAGACTCAGGGTTCAGTTATGGAAATTTGGAAAATAAGGATTACATTGCTTCTATTAAAGATTGAAGGCATTGGAGAGTGATGTAGCTTGGATGTGATGGATCAGCAAAGGAGATGATGAAGATGAGCATTGAATGAAAGAAACAATGATAGAGGCAGGATGATGGTGATGGAACTGCTGATTCAATGAGGGTTTGAAGGTCAAGGTTGAAATGTATGGTGGAGAGATTGAAGAAATATTGGTTAGAATGGTGAAGGAGTTGAGATTGAAAAGAAAAATGGGAGAGGAAGAAGAGAGGGTCAGCAATGAAAGAAGAGTGGAAAAGAAAGAAAAAATGATGGAGAAAAAAAAATGGTGAAGTGTGTATGAAGATTGTCGAAGAAGAGAAAATGGTGGAGATTGGTTCTGATATATAGGCACTGCTCACAGAAAAATCTAGAAGCTTCAGGTAAATTCACTCATTGAATTCAGTTATGTGGAGTTTCTCAGGTGATGCTTCTAGACTCATTCTGTTAGAAATTTGTTATTATTCTTCAGTTAGAATCAGTTACGAATTTGTTATCCCCTTTTCAATGTGATCCTCTGCTTCTGGCTTTATGTATTGCATACAGGATTTTGAAGCTTATTGATTTTTTTCCTGATTCTGTTATGAGTGCTTTGACAGTTAGCATAATAACTGATTTTTTTGGGATTTTTCTTTGCTTCTAGATTCTCCAGTTATTGCACCTTTGTTATCGATGTGGCTGACTTTTCTTGACAATGGATTGCCCTTATATACAGGTTATGAAAGCTCTTTTGATTGATGAAGATTGACTTGGGCTTTGATTTTGAGACGGCAAGAACACATTGAGTTTGAATTAATGATACAAGCTTCAGTAGTGCAAACAGTGGCGGGAATTCGCGAGAATGAGCCTTGTTCTTTGTCTTACTCAATTTCCGACCTCCTTCTTATTACATCATTTGTAAAACTGATTTTGCTTTGTCTTCTGTTAAATGGCGTTTTTTCGTGATTCTCTGCAGGATTTGAATGAAAACAACAAGAAGATAAAAATTCTGCTGAATAAATAGAGTTGAAGATGGTTGCGGTTCGTCGTTGATTGACGATCTTGCAATGTGGCAGGTTATCAAAGATTGGTAATGGACGAATCACTATGACGAAAGCCAAGAAAAGTTCATTAGGAATTTCTCTATAGCATTGTTATTGTCACTGTTTTCGTTAGTTTAACCGCATCTCCTGTAATCAATTTTTCAAATGAGAGTTGTCTCTTATATCTCCTGTATTTCTTTCCTTTGTATGTACCTTCCAATTTCCAACATGTTCTTGTGAATACATAGATAGATTGAACTAGCCTACAAACTTTTCCATTTACGGCTACATCAAACTAGCTTTCCTTCTCTTCTCACTAAAAATACTCAAGCGTTGAAAGCAACATTGCACAGGCTTAAAATGATTCATTTTCATCACTTATGGTTCTTTCAAGATCATGCACAATTACTAGTTTAACTTGTTTCTCTTCATTGCTGGAAGTTTTTTTTTATTTCATCATTTTGCATTTCTCTCACATTTTCTCTAAAAAGTTCTAACAAATTCTTTTCCTTTGGGGATGGTTCGAGAGCTAAATGAAGAAAAGGGCTTTGTTGATGGTAAGGCTATAAGTGGAAAAGGAACATTTATAGAAACAAAAGAAAGATATAATAATTGGAAAATTGGAAAAGGCAAAAAAAGAAATATCTAATAATAAAAATAAAAGGAATAAATTCGAATTAATCGGGTAAAAAGAAAACGGACAATGGGCATGAAAGTAAGTGTATAGAGCATAACGGTTTAATTAGGTAATGAAATGGTCAATGAACATTCAATGGATAAGAAAATGGATAGAGAATGATTGAAATAAATCGAATAAGGAGACGGTTATAGGGAATGACAAACAAGTATGAATTGACCCCCCTCTCTTTCTCTTTAATGACTTTGACTAGAAACATGGGCCTCAATCCGTAAATCCGAACCAACTTGCATTCAAAACAAATCAACCACTTGCATTATCAACACCCTTAATCCACACTTCGAACAACCAATATAAGTCTCATGCGAATAACGCGTAAGCACGCCAACAGAAATTCACGGCTTTACGTTGGACAATTAGATCCTCGTGATACCTTAGTGAACAATGACCTCCAATGTGAAAACCTTTGAACAACCTTCGTATGGAAAATTCATTGGGTATCACACGATCAGGGAAATAAACCCTAACTCCGCACTAATATCCCTCATGATCCAGCACTTCTGATGAAACCTCTGAATATGATAAATGCTAGAACTTGATAAATCTCCTTACAGGAATATGCTCATGATGATGTGAATTCAAACTTCGTCTCAATCTTTACTACAATAACCAGATAAACCACTCATGAACGAGATAATTCGTACCATACGGGGATACTCTGATCCCATGCCTCAGGAGCTCATGAGATGCATGATTATAATATTAATGAACTGATGAGAAATGCAGATGAATACGAAATGATACACCAGTCGAGGGAATGAATATGAGGGCAAATTTTGAGGTATTACAGCTGCCCCTATTCAATCATCTGCGAACCTGAACGAATAATTGCAATGGCTTTTATACGTTCGAGGTGTGGATTGATTGAATACTCGAATAAAACCTGAAAATTTGCACACTGAGGGTAATGGAAATGCCATTTGCCCATTTATTTATTTATGTATTTTTTGTTTTGACCTCTGAATAGGTAATGAAAATAGAACCAGGTGGAAATGTGCCGGGAAGGATGCCATCCTCGAATGACAATTCAAAAGATCCTCAGATCTAACACGAAACCATCCTCAAATGGAGATGCAGAGGTATACCGGCCGCAGGCGGTAACCAGAAACAAAGAAGATAGGACAAGACGGAACGGGATCGTTGTACATAAACGAGAGCCCAAGCAAACAGGATCATTGTATTTAAATGATAACCTGAGATGCGATCGTTGTACTTAAACGGAGACGCGAACAAATGAGACTGTTGTACTAAAAACAAGACTCGAAGACGAGACCATTGTACTTAAATGGATACTCGAAAGGAACGGGATCGTTGTACTTAAACGAGAGCCCAAGACGCGACCGTTGTACTGAAACGGAGATGCGAAAAAGATGAGACTGTTGTACTGAAACAAGACTCAAAGACGAGACCATTGTACTTAAATGGAGACTCGAAAGGAACGGGATCGTTGTACTTAAACGAGAGCCCAAGACGCGATCGTTGTACTGAAACGAAGACGTGAAATAATGAGACCGTTGTACTGAAACAAGACTCAAAGACGAGACCATTGTACTTAAATGGAGACTCGAAAAAATGAGACTGTTGTACTGAAACAAGACTCAAAGACGAGGCCATTGTACTTAAATGGAGACTCGAAAGGAACGGGATCGTTGTACTTAAACGAGAGCCCAAGACGCGACCGTTGTACTGAAACGGAAACGCGAAATAATGAGACTGTTGTACTGAAACAAGAATCAAAGACGAGACCATTGTACTTAAATGGATACTCGAAAGGAACGGGATCATTGTACTTAAACGAGAGCCCAAGACGCGATCGTTGTACTGAAACGGAGACGCGCAAAAATGAGACTGTTGTACTGAAACAAGACTCAAAGACGAGACCATTGTACTTAAATGGATACTCGAAAGGAACGGGATCATTGTACTTAAATTATAACCCAAGACGCGATCGTTGTACTGAAACGGAGACGCGCAAAAATGAGACTGTTGTACTAAAACAAGACTCAAAGACGAGACCATTGTACTTAAATGGATACTCGAAAGGAACGAGATCATTGTACTTAAACGAGAGCCCAAGACGCGATCGTTGTACTGAAACAGAGACGCGCAAAAATGAGACTGTTGTACTGAAACAAGACTCAAAGACGAGACCATTGTACTTAAATGGATACTCGAAAGGAACTGGATCATTGTACTTAAATGATAACCCAAGACGCGACCGTTGTACTGAAACGGAGACGCGAAAAAGTGAGACTGTTATACTGAAACAAGACTCAACTGGGGATAACAAAAAGACTTGGTAGAAGCATCCACCCTGCGAGATGAAGTTGTATTCTTGTGGGGAATACCTCAATCTGATTGGATATGTAAAGGATCTTATGTAATATACCTCAAAACTGGCCCATGCTGGCATGCATATGTTTGAATTTTTGGCGTAATGTTCCATGACGATGGAAATGCTACGCTTTGGGAGGATGCAGACGCAATGATGATTATGTGAATGACAATGCAAAGGAGATCTCCTGATAAGGAGACTGCAGGTATTCCAGATAACTTGGCTGGGGAGAAACGATGATCACTGCATTGATCTGGTTCATCCTGATGAGGAGGAAACAACTCTGCGGGGAAAGCTGTTAATAATTCACTGGCTCTGAATAACCGCCACTGCCAAAAATAAATTGGACTTTGAGATTGGAGCGCCAAGACCCTGCTGGAGAGGGACCCTTCTTGAACTCTGGCGGGGAAGTGAGGACCCCCTGGTTTGGCTGGGAACCAAAGGCATGACACTGCTGAGGAAACACCTTGTTGGGGAGGAAAGAACTCCTTGTACTGCTGAGAATTGCCCCTGTCTAAAGGGAAACTTCTGCTTGGGGACTACACCCACTCTCTTCTACCTTGCTGGGTGAAATTTCAACTTTCACATGGCTGGGGATGATTGGAAACACCCTGGGAGATACTTGTTTCTGTTCAAACAAAAGGGAATGCCCATCCTGGATAATAATCTTTAGCTCTGTTAGCAACACCAGTACCTGTACCTGCACGAACACAATCGATAGTACCTGCAACATGGAGAATTAGTTTGGGACCTTCTTGCCCCAGGCTCATAGCATGGATCATTGTCTGGGCATCTCGATACCCTTTCAGAGTTGTATTAAATGTTTCTATTCTCCTGCACGAGTTAGAAAGCATTCAAATGTTCATAACACAATGCAAGTTACCATTTGCTAGACGTTTTCACAATCAATCAACGCTAGATGAGAAAAAGAAAAAACAAAAAGCAAAGTAGTCAATTGACTGAAGTTGAATTCTTATTGATTTGGAAAGGTGGCCCTGAATAGGCATTACAAAGGAAGCAGTTCCCTGGAATGAGGGAACAACTAAAAAGAAAAACAAATTGTCCTATTGGCAATGTGAAAAGTGAATCTCATCAAGTCTCAACCCAGTTATGACTCGTATGTCTTCAAGACGCTCCGCTCGCTCTGCCTCTTGAGAAAAAGTAAGTGAACTGATCTTCAACCCTTAGGATGGCCTCAACTGTAGGTAGGTCATGGATCTCGCAGATCGCAGTCGTTCGTGTTAATCCCTCTTTTGCGTGGATCGCCCTTTCAGGTCTTCAATCCACCGGGATACCCTTTTTTGCCTGAGTTGTCCGATGTGGCTTTTCAACTCAGCGGGTGTACATTTTTTTTTCAAGATTTCCCTAACTTTTGCCCGAGCCTTTTATTCTATTTTTGGCTCGCCGGGATGCCCATTTTTGCCTGGATTACTATTCTGTTTTTATCCAGCGGGTCCTTTTTACACGAAGTATTTTCTTACTGCGTCTGCGTTGATAGGGGATTGGAAGTCTTCTCCGTCCATGGTTGTCAGCATTAAGGCTCCGCCTGAGAAAACCTTTTTAACCACGAACGGTCCTTCATAGTTGGGTGTCCACTTGCCCCTGTGATCGTTGAGAGGAGGAAGAATCCTTTTCAGCACTAAATCTCCTGGCGTGTACCTCTGTGGTCGCACCTTCTTGTCAAAAGCCTGCTTCATTCGTCGCTGATACAACTGTCCATGGCATATAGCTGCTAGACGCTTCTCTTCAATGAGGCTCAATTGATTATACCTGGATCGGAGCCACTCAGCTTCATCTAGCTTGATATCCATCATTAACCTCAATGAGGGGATTTCCACTTCGATCGGTAAAACTGCCTCCATACCATACACCAATGAGAACGGAGTTGCCCCAGTTGAAGTGCGTACTGACGTTCTATACCCATGCAGCGCGAATGGTAGCATCTCATGCTAGTCTTTGTACGTCACAACCATCTTCTGCACAATCTTCTTGATGTTTTTATTAGCCGCCTCGACGGCACCATTCATTTTCGGACGATATGGAGAAGAGTTGTGGTGTTCTATTTTGAAGTCTTGACACAAGTCAGCCATCATCTTGTTGTTGAGATTAGAACCATTATCAGTAATGATCCTTTCAGGAATTCCATATCGGCAGATGATGTCCCGCTTAATAAATCGGGCGACCACTTGTTTAGTGACATTGGTGTAGGATGCCGCTTCAACCCACTTCGTGAAATAATCAATAGCAACTAGGATGAAGCGGTGACCATTAGAAGCTGTTGGCTCAATCTTTCCAATCATATCGATGCCCCACATAGCGAACGTCCATGGTGAAGACATGACACTCAACGGATTCGGAGGCACATGGACCTTGTCGGCATAAATTTGACACTTATGGCATTTACGAGAGTATTTACAACAATCAGATTCCATGGTAATCCAATAGTATCCCGATCTCAATAATTTCTTGGCCATGGCATGTCCTCCAGCATGGGTACCAAAGGAGCCTTCGTGAACCTCCTGCATTAACATGTCTGCTTCGTGTCTATCCACGCATCTGAGCAGCACCATGTCGAAGTTCCGTTTGTACAACACACCATCTTGATTCAAGAAGAAACCCCCTGCCAGTCTCCTAAGGGTCTTCTTATCCTTACTAGATGCCCCAGCCAGGTATTCTTGAGCCTTCAGGAATTGTTTGATGTCATGGTACCAAGGCTTGTTATCTTCACCATCACCAACTGCAAAGACATAAGCAGGCCTTTCAAGCCGGGAAATCGAAATTCGAGGCACGAAATTCTCTCGACAAACTTTAATCATGGACGACAAAGTTGCGAGAGCATCGGAGAACTGGTTTTCGTCTCTAGGAACATAGCTCAACTTGACTTTGGTAAAGAAAGTTAACAGCCTCCTGACATAATCTCTGTAAGGAATCAAACGAGCCTGATGAACTAACCATTTTCCATTGACTTGATTTACCACCAAAGCAGAATCTCCGAAGATCTCAAGGTTCTTGACTCGCAAGTCTATTGCCTCTTTGATCCCCATGATACAAGCTTCATACTCTGCCTCATTGTTAGTGCACTCGAAGGTCAATCGAGCGGCGAGAGGTGTGTGGACCCCTTCTGGCGAGATAATAACAGCACCTACTCCACTCCCATTCATGTTTACAGCTCCGTCAAACATCAACTTCCATCTGGATTCAGGGTCAGGCCCCTCCTCCGGAAGTGGTTCTTCGTAGTCTTTCGACTTGAGGAACATGATGTCCTCATCCGGAAACTCAAACCTCATGGGTTGATAATCATCAATCGGTTGCTGGGCCAAGTATTCTGACAAAACACTCCCCTTGATTGCCTTTTGCGAAGTGTATTGTATGTCATACTCCGTGAGTATCATCTGCCAACGGGCCACTCTTCCTGTCAAAGCCGGCTTCTCAAAAATGTATTTCACAGGATCCATCTTGGAAATTAAGAGAGTAGTGTGAGTCAGCATGTACTGTCTTAGTCGGCGAGCAGCCCATGCCAAAGCGCAGCAAGTTTTCTCGAGTAGTGAGTATCGTGTCTCACAATCGGTAAACTTTTTGCTAAGGTAATAAATGGCGTGCTCTTTTCGACCAGACTCATCTTGCTGACCCATCACACATCCCATCGATCCTTCAAGCACAGTAAGATACATAATCAAAGGTCTCCCTGGCACTGGAGGCATAAGAATTGGTGGTTCTAACAAGTATTCTTTGATTCGGTCGAATGCTTGCTGGCAGTCTTCATTCCATTTAATGGCCTGATTCTTCCTCAGAAGCTTAAAGATGGGCTCGCACGTGGCCGTTAGGTGAGAAATAAACCGTGCAATGTAGTTTAGTCTTCCTAAGAAACCACGCACTTGCTTTTCAATCTTCAGCTCAGGCATTTCTTGGATAGCTTTCACCTTGGCTGGATCAACCTCAATTCCTCGTTCACTAACAATGAAGCCGAGCAACTTGCCAGAACGAACCCCGAAAGTACACTTATTTGGATTTAACCTCAATCTGAATTTTCGAAGCCTATCAAACAATTTTGCTAGGTTGACCAAGTGCTCTTCCTCTGTCTGGGATTTTGTTATCATGTCATCAACATAAACCTCAATTTCATGATGGATCATGTCGTGAAACAACGTCACCATTGCCCGTTGATAGGTAGCTCCTGCATTCTTCAAACCAAATGGCATAACCTTGTAACAAAAGGTGCCCCAAGGAGTGATGAAAGTTGTCTTTTCCATGTCCTCGGGAGCCATCTTGATCTGATTATAGCCTGAGAATCCGTCCATGAAGGAGAACACAGAAAACTGGGCAGTATTATCGACAAGTACATCTATGTGAGGTAGAGGGAAATCATCTTTGGGGCTAGCCCTATTCAAATCCCTGTAGTCCACACACATTCTGACTTTGCCATCTTTCTTGGGAACCGGCACAATGTTAGCAACCCACGGAGGATAACTGGTCACGGCCAAGAAGCCAGCATCAAACTGTTTTTGCACTTCTTCTTTTATTTTAATTGCCATGTCTGGACGCGTGCGCCTCAACTTCTGCTTCACTGGAGGACAATCTGCTCTGAGAGGTAGCTTGTGTACCACAATGTCAGTGTCTAAGTCAGGCATATCTTGGTAGGACCATGCGAAGACGTCAACGTATTCTCGAAGCATAGCCATCAAACGAGTCTTAACAGATTCTTCTAATGCAGCTCCGATCTTGACTTCTTTCTTGTCTTCTTCAGTACCCAGGTTTATTACTTCGACATCTTCTTCGTGCGGCTGAATCATCTTCTCCTCCTGTTTAAGCAGTCTGGCCAATTCTTCGGGTAAATCGCAATCCTCTTCACCTTCCTCATCGGCTTGATAAATTGGATTGTCGAAGTCATACTCAGCCATAACAGGGTCGTCATTGATAAGATCCGGTGACGAGCACCTGCATGAATGATGATTCATGCAAGGCTTTAGCAACAACTTGAGAAAATGAGAAACATTGCCAGTTTAAAACTTTTCTTTCTTTTTGAAAAACAAAAGTAAAAAACGAAAGACAGAGAACAACATGAATGAATGTGAAACGTCAATTTTATTTATGATTGTGTTAATGAACAAATGAACCCTTTCAAAGAGCCACTATGCCTCGGGCAAGACATAGTGCTTTAATACAGGAAAAATAGAAACAAAACATTATTACTCTTCGAAAGAAGTGACCGAAATAAGCCTTTCCGATGTCCAGTTGCTAAGCTGAGTTCCTGGAGCGGCAGGCCTGATCCATTCATCTAAGTCACAATCACTATCGGCAACGTCATCCTGTACCGCACTGATGTTTCCGTAGTCTACCACTCCCGCACTTGTGAAAGTAACCGGGCTCTGACAACCTTTAGCACTTGGTTCAGACGAAGATATTCCAGGGTGATAGCCAATCCCGAACATGTCTTTCTTCTCTGGCACTTCTACCGGACTGCCCCAGCCTTCTCGTATTCCAGATTCTACCAATTCAAGCGCTTGTTTATAAGATGCTATGGAAACTCCTTTCTTCGGTTCTTCAGGAGAAGTTGCTACTGCGGATGCTTGCTCAGACTTCAAGGGCTCAAAAGCTTGACATGGGGTCTCAACTATCTCGCCATCCATCTCCACATATTTGAATGAGGCTAGATGACTAACAAAGATATCTTCTTCCCCACTAACAGTCACAATTTGACCCTCCCATACAAACTTTAGCTTCTGATGGAGTGTAGACGATACCGCTCCTGCCGAATGTATCCAAGGTCTTCCGAGTAAGCAGCTATATGCAGGTTGTATATCCATCACGTAGAACATGGTATTGAAGACCTGTGGACCTACCTTGATAGGTAACTCCACCTCTCCAAACACCGATCTTCTCGACCCATCAAATGCTCGAACTACTAGGTCACTGGGCTTTAGAACCACTCCATCATAGTCCAACTTCATCAGTGCTTTCTTGGGCAAGACATTCAAAGATGATCCAGTATCTACCAACACGTGGGAGAGTACTGCACCCTTACATTCCAGAGAAATATGCAATGCCCGATTATGAGCACGCCCGTCAGAAGTCAAATCCAAGTCCGTGAAACCCAATCCATGACTAGCATTAACGCTGGACACCACCGTTTCTAACTTATTTACAAAAATATCCTGAGGCACGTATGCCTTGTTCAGAATATTTAGGAGAGCTTTCCTGTGAGAGTCAGAACACATGAGTAAGGACAAGATGGAGATCTTCGACGACGTCTGCTGCAGATGGTCCACAATCTTGTAGTCACTCTTCTTGATGATCCTCAGGAATTCTTCAGCTTCTTTATCAAAGGTGAGGTCTGGATCAGTTGATGGCGTTGGATCATTGACAACTACTGGTTGCTTCCCTCTGGCTCTGGCTTGGGCTTCGGCATTATCTCTGGGTTGTATCACATTGTTTCTCAGTGCTTCAGGCGCAAACAACCTTCCACTTCGAGTAAAAACCCCTACTCCAACATTTTCTACTTGAGCTGGGGTTATACTAGTCGTGGCCAACTCTTGCCTCTGGCCGTTGCAGTACACTTCACCACCATAATTCCAAGGAACAACTCTGTCACTTTGGTACATTATGGGTCCAGCAGTGGTAATGGTTATTGGTGCCGCCCTGGCCCGTGAAGGAACTTGAGATGGATCATAAAAGATAATTACTGTGGAGACTTCACTTTCTTTCACAATCTTGTCAAACTACAGCACTCCTTCGTCGATCATGCCTTGGATTCCGACCTTCAATCGTTCACAACCATTGGTAGCTTCAGTACATTCTGAACAATCCTCCTCGCACCCAGGGAAGATACCCTTCTTCAACAAGCAAACCTTGATAGCAACCAATGAAGTCTGCAAGTCATCAACATCCTCCACCAAATTCAAATTCTCCCCTTCATCAATTGCACCAACTGTGCCCCTGTGAGGAGGCATGGGATTCTGAAGCACATTAGGAGAGGGAGCAAAATTGATCGCCTTAGAATCCAACAAGTCCTGAACGACATGCTTCAATGCTTTACAATTCTCAGTACTATGGCCGGGAGCTCCAGAATGAAACTCACATCTAGCATTTAAGTCATAACCCTCAGGAATTTGGCCTGGCTTCGGAGGTTGCAAGGTTCGGACCTGAATCATTTGAAGCTGTAGGAGATTCTTCAAAAGTTGGGAGTAAGACATTGGTGGAGCTTCAATATGTCTATCCTTTGGCCTCTGAGAGTAGTATGGACGAGGGGCTCTTGGCTGATACCCTTGTGAGCGTTGCGGCTGTAGAGGCTGGACCTGTTGTTGAACGGGTGGAGTTGAAATAGTGACAGGGGCCACTTGCTGATAATATCCTTGGTTAATCACTCTCCTCTGTGTGTATACTGCACCTGTTTCTCCTTCCCTCCTTTTCACAAAGGGTTTCTTGATACCAGACACCGAAGCACCTCCATTCTGAATTTTCCCCTGTTTGAGCCAGCTTTCAATTCTTTCTCCAGTCAAGATAATGTTTGAGAAACCACTTGAGGAACAACCAGCCAATCTTTCCATGAAATGCCCTGGGAGGGTATTCAGGAAAAGGTCGACCATCTCTCTCTCCAATAAAGGTGGTTGTACTCGGGAGGCTACCTCACGCCACCTCTGTGCATAATCTTTGAAGCTCTCCGAGCTCCTCTGTGTCAAGCTCTGAAGTTGAGTGCGGTTGGGTGCCATGTCAATGTTGTATTGATATTGCCTGAGGAAGGCTTCTCCCAAATCCTTCCAGCTTCTAATAGAGCTCCTCTCCAGCTTCATGTACCACTCCAAGGATCCTCCAGAAAGACTATCTTGGAAATAGTACATCCAGAGTTTCTCGTCTCGCGTGTGGGCCGTAATCTTCCTGTAGAAGGCCTGCAGGTGAGTTTTCGGGCAGGAGCTGCCGTTGTATTTATCGAATGCTGGTGGCCTGAACTTGTGTGGGATGTGTAAACACCCCAAATTTTCCCTCACCCATTCACACCATGGCTTGTGATCATTCCATATGCATAAACACAGTCATACCATCTCATATCACATTTTTGATTCACTGCATTGGTTCTAAGTCATCTGCATCTAGGGTTTGTGATCTGAGCAATCCAGGAGCCTCTTGAGCCATTCCAAAGGCCATCAATCACTTCAAAGAGGTCTATGTGTGTTCAAGTATCATATTATACTCCCTCAAAGTCAAGAATGTCAAAGAATCACAAGAACTGAGATTGGTATGGAAGCAGAGCCAGGCTTGACTGCACAGATGACCTAAAATTAGGGTTTTGGTTTCAGAGGCCATAACTCCAAATTTTTTGGTCATTCTTGTTTCTATTGGTCTCTATATGGTATAGGGAGTATGCATATCAATTTTCATGAAGAAATTCCATGGGGAAGTCATCTGATCAAGAGTTGACTTTTCAAGCAAGTCAGTGCAAAAATCAGGGCATCTGAGGCCCCCAATGACCCAACCAAGGGGTGTTCTTCATCATTTTGATTGTATGTGATCTTTATTTGATCATAGAAGATGTTGGAAGTTCACAAAATTCAAGAATTTCAAGTCTTTTGCAAAGTTGACTTTTTGGGCAAGTTTGACTTTTAATGAAAATGCCACTTTAGGCAACTTTTTCAACCCTTACTTTTTGATCCAAAAATGCTTCAAATGAAAAAACTTTGGTCATGAAAGTTGTGGAATAGATCTTTCCCTTTTCAAAAAGTACAAGAACATGACCTAATTCATTTTGGGTCAAAAGATATGGCTCATCAAAGTTGGCAAAAATCACTAAATTTCAAGTCATGCACCAAAGAGGCAAAGTTGCAAATTCACTTCTCAAGGCCAATTAAGTCATCAAATGGGCTTCTAATCCACACAACATGATCACACAACATCTAAAGTTCAGAATGCACCCAAGGAATCACATGTTTCATGGCCCATGGACCAAGTTTCTTTCATAAGAACCAAAGTGACCCAAGTTGCAAAAGTCATGATAACTTCTCATCCACTTGCTGCCTAGTTTGCTGAACCATCCTAGCCCTTTTCCCTCATCATGCTGCGCAACACACCCTCCTTGTACTAGGCTAGCAATTGACCCATGCTTCTCTTACACAAAAGTTGACATTTTGCAAAAGCACCCATACCTATCACAAAAGCACATGTCACTTCTTCTGACCAATCACATTTCTTTATACAAATCAAATGCAAGCCAAACATAAGCAGAAGCAAGCCTGAAACCAGCCACAACACAACATTCTCATTTTCATCCTCTTAAGCAAAAGCTTTCGAAACACATCACACAACTCACAAACACACAAACAAACTTCATAAACCAACTCAACACATCTCCCTGATCAAAAAGCACCCACCATCCTTGCCAGAAAGCCATAGAATCACAAACACGATCCTCACCTGAACTTGAACAGAACTTCTGCAAACTCTCAAACCAGCCCAAATAAATTTGTTCCAAGCCTTTCAGAAGCATAAGGGAGGTCATAGGAGCAGTTTTGCACAAGGGAAGAGCTCAGAAAGTTCCACACTGAAAAGCTTCAAACTCAGGTAGCTTCATGAACTTTTTTTCCAGAAGCATGATTTTAAGTTCTAAATAGGTTCTATACATTCCCCTGATCATGAATATGTGCTTACTTTTGAAAATGGTTGAGAAACCAGGATGTATGCTGTGTCTGAAATTTTTGCCCTAAAAATTGTTTGATTCGATTCTCTCTATTTATGAATGATAAATGATGTTTGAGTGAGGGGTTTGATTCGTTTTTGAATGGGGATGAGTTCTGGATAGTTAGTTTTCATTTTCATTGCGTGTAGAGTGATTTAGCATTTTGACTCGCCGGAGAAGATGACCGGAACCACTGTTCCGGTCATCTGAAAGTCATTAGGGCACGAATTAGGGCTTAATCAGTTAATTAGTGAGTTTGAATACCAGCCCTTGGATATGGCGCCAAGTCAAACGCGCGCGCTGCCAGTTTAAACCTAGGCCATTGGATCTGATTACCACCCATTTAATTCATTTTATTTTCTTTTTATTCCATTTAATTTCTCCATTTATTTTAAAATAGTAAAACTTATTCAAAAATTCTGAAATTTTTTACACAAACTTTTATTTAATTTCAGAAACCAAAAACATTTTTATTTTTATTTTTTGCATTTTAAAAATATTTTTAAATATTTAAAAGTTTATTTTTAATTAATTAATGAGAATTAATTAATTAAAAATGCTTTTAGGTATTTAAAAATCATCAAAAAATTCATGAAACCTTTAAAAACATTTAGAAACATTGTCCAACCCTCAAACCAAATTTCTTTTTTGATCTTGATGTCTTTTGAGAATTTTTCATGGAATTAAAATCATTTTAAGGCATTATTTTGATCCAAACTTCCAAAAATCATTTCTGCCTAACCATTGAGGGTTGGACCTTGATTCTTTTTGCATTACATTGTGTTTAGCATGTAGTTTGTGAGATTAAATGGTCATGATTTGATTTCTCATTTTCCATTTGTTTGGCATTTTTCTTGTTAAGAAACCCTAAAACCCTAGGAAACTTAGGAAAATCATAACTTGTATTAGGATAAGAGTTGAAACTTTTCCTTTGGGCAGTGAGTTTGTATAGGATTAGGGTTGCTTTGAGTGCATTTTCAATTTTTTATATTGATGTTTGCTTCTGATTTTGGGTTATGTTTGAAGCTTTGATCATAAACCCTAATTTGGGCTTTCATTTGCATTCATCTTGCATTTGCATTCATACCTTGACTTGCCATAGCATTTTATGCATTCTTATGATCCATTAGACATCTTAAGACATATTGAAAGCATGTTTGGTCATTGCATCATGTATTTGCCATGTTGTATGTCATTTGCATTTCATAACTTTTCATGCATGTTCATGGTTCTTAACTTGCTCCATTTGCATCCATAAGTTTGTATGATCATCCTCATGTCTTGATTCATGTTTGCAGCATCTCATAGCATCATTATCATCTCATATATGCTTCTGGTTTTGGTTTTCACCATGCCATTCCATCTCATTTTGCATTGCATTGCATTCCTCTCACTAACTTTTCAGGTGGTAAGTAACTTTGAGAAGTGAATTTGCCTTCACTTCTCACATTTGCTTTTCATCTCTCTTGCATCCATGCTGCATTTTGTTATGTGTTTGAGATTGAGCTTGCTCAATTCCTCTTCTTCTTACTTTCTTTCTTCAAGTGACTTGTCTTCTTAAATGAAGCAAGTTACTTTGCTTCTCTTGATCCTTTCATCTGCTTCCTGGTGGTTCCATTGAAGATTTCTTTCTTAAACCTCACAAACCTTAGGAACAACCAAGCATGACAATGATTAGGGTTTTGATTAGTCCCCCACTTAGTTTTTATCTTTGTGTCTCATTGAGTCTTCTCTTCTCATCTCATAATCAGGGACTAAACCCTAAAGGCTTTAAGGCTTTGTGATTAAGCTTATGCCTGCATCCTTCTATTAGGATGGAGTGTATAACTTTAATCCTAAGTGTTAAACCCTTAATGTGTTTAAATCTCTTAATCAATTCACTTAATAATCATCAAGACATCAAGCTTGTAACTTGGGCCTTGCATTAGGGTTCTAATTCTTCCTTAATTGGTTAAGAAGGACTAACCCTAGTGTTAATGGACAAGTCCCCCTCAAGTTGTCTTACAAATCATAAAACTCACTTCATCATCATATCATTAACTAAAATCCACTTAATAAAGGCTTTGTTTTGTCATGAGTTTAATCCCTAATCATGGATTAAGTTGAGGAGCTTTCCTTAGCTTAAACATTCTCATCTATTATCCTTCTATTAGGATGGTGTAATGAGTCTGTTTAATCCCTGATTATGGCTTAAACTCATTACTTAACACTAAACAAAAACACTAAAAACATCTAAATAATCACAAGTAGGTTAATGATCTTAACCCTACACCAAAGGTGATTAAGTGTGAGAAGCTGACTTCACACTTAAGGTATTTCTCATTACCCCTAATCAGAGGGAAGATGTGATGAGTTTACTAAATCCATTGGTTTAGGCTTAAGCTCATTAACTTATGACAAACTTTCAAAAGCAATAAAAGACTGAAAACTCAAAAACAAACAATAATCGTCTCCTCCGGGATTCTTTTCTCATCTCATTCACTCATAAACGAGAACTTGCTTCTTCCATCTACATGCAAGACAGTTTGCACCTGAGCCAGACAGGTCATACACTTGAGCATAGATAAGCAAGCAGTTCACAGTCAATTCATCTTTCAGTCTCTTTGGGTCGAACTACGGTGTTCTGACTTCCTCATTGCACGAGAGGATACGTAGGCATAACTTAACAGTTATCGAACAAAAGTCTCTGTATATTCCCCCTCCTTCCAGCATTAATCTTTAAGCCTCATGATCTTGAGCACCTCATTCTTTGTTCTTACACTGACACATCATTTATACACTTTACACTCCCTTTTGCACTGACACCTGTACATTCTTTTCCAGCTCTTTATACACAGATTGCACTGACACTACCCCTTTAAAACACAAATCTTTTAAGCGTGGATCCCGTCGAGTACGACGGACAATCTGGGTGCTAATACCTTCCCAGGTTGTAACCAACCCCTTTTCTCAGTCTCTCTGGTTCGCAACCGTCTTATCCATGTCTTTCTAGGTCTATGCAGCATTACCTTTCCTCTGGGATAAAAATGCCTAGCTGGCGACTCTTTTCATTCCCTGTGAGTTCACTCTTGTGTGTTCTCGCATCCCTCTTTCGCCGACCGTTCGCGTCTGTACCTTTATTTGGGCCATTCCTATTTATCGGGAGCGACAGGATGACCACCCCAGGTACTAAACCCATGTCCGACACGTCAATCCCCAAAGTGTCTTTGCACTCGAGGGCCTTGACCTTCTCCGCAAGCACCAAGAAGTCATTAAGATTTCCATCACCGTCGAAACCCATATCATTATTGAAATACTGGAATTGGTCCTCCTGCCTGTCGTGCACAGGAACGTACGTTGCCATAGCTGGATCTGGAACATGAGGTCCACCTGGGCCGTTGTTAGTGTTGGGAGGAGCCCCTAGCCCGCCGGAAGTGGTTGCTTGAGCATTAGTATTAGGAGGAGTTAACCCTTGAATTGCATTTCTCAGCTCCTGCTGCCCCTGGGCCATCCCTTGCATCAGGGTTATAAATTCTGCCATCTTGGTACGGACTTCATTGAGTTCTGTCTACATGGCGTCCATTGCTGTTCTTTGATTGTTGTGGGTCGCGTACCGATGAGGGATATCTTGTCGAAGGTACCGGGTCTTGGTGGCCCTCGCAATCTTTGCCTGTTGAACACAGATAAATTAAACATCCCGTAGAAAAACCTGCAAAGACAAAGACAAAATGCAAATGATGCATATGCAATGCAATGTGTTCCTTTTATTCCCGAGTCTTTTCCTATTTCTGGTCCTGGCATTAAGAAGATAAGAATTGGGAAGAAGACCCAAGTAATATTCAAACATAATGATGGCCGTGGAGAATTGGTGCTCATTATTCCGTGTCGGTGCAAATAACGAACAAGAAATCCAAAACAAATCAATCATATAAACTGGAGTTTGAAAATACAAAGTCCCCGTAGGGTTCCAATCACAATAACAAAAGTACATCAAATATAGGGAATCCTACAACAAGCCTGTGGGTAATCCAAGTACAATAACATGAAATTAAACCCTAGGGAACTCTACATCTTTCAATCTCCAGCTAAGGCGTTTGACGTTCTGGAACAGCTGAACTACATCTGGATGACCGGGCTCCTGGACGAGCTTCTGGATGAGGAGGTCCTTTGTATCAGAAGAAGCGTGTAACTCCTCGATCTGCTGTAGGAATGCTGCCTCATTCTCCTTGCTTTGACTAGACTCGGCCTTCGACCTTTTCACATCAGCTTTCAACTTCAAGTCTTCAATTTCCTTTTGAGCTTCCTTCAGTGTCTGCTGGCTTTCTGCTAAGCGCTGGAGACGGTCCTTCTCTTGATGATAAGCCTTCCTGAGGAGTTCTTTCTACCCATCCAAAGAATCCTGAAGGCTTTTGATTTCCTGCTTGTGCTTGGCATCTAACTCCTTTTGTTTCTTCAAATTGTCGTCCCATTTCTCCTGCCATAACGTAACAACTTCATTGGCTTAACTAAGATCTTTCTTCTCTCTTCGGCGCTGGGCCGTCTTGTGAGTCTCAGCTAAACCTTTCTTTCGGAAGTAGATCTCTCTATCTTCAAAGTCCTTCTGCTTGAGACGGACTATTTCCTCGGCTTGTACAGCTCTATCTTCTAATCGACGGTTCTGGATCATCAGTTTTTGACAAGAATTAAGAGCCTCTTGATTTTCAACCCTTAGTTGCTTAACCAAAGCTTCTAACTTCTGATATTCCTCCAAAGGTACCGAAGTCTTTGGTGCTACCTCTTTAGGGTAGAGAGGTGTCTCTCTAGAAAATGGTAGAAGATGAGTCTTCACACGATCCTCCAACCAGCTGGCGAAAGTATCATAGGTATTAGGATCTACTCTTCCAAAATCTTTCTTTCCTTTCCTCACCCTAACTTCCCAAGCTTGGTATGCTAGCATGCTCATCCTGGAGTTTCCCTCTGCTGGAAAATATAAGGACTCATTTGTATCGTCGATCAAAGGTACGTCTCTTAAAGGATAGCCGAACTGTTTCCTGGACAAGATAGGATTGTAGCTAATCCCACCTTTCCTTCCCATCAAAGGCACATTTGGAAAGCTACCACAACTAACCAACATTTCTTTGCCCACCAAGTCTCTGTTGCATCCCCAAGCAATGTCAGCTGAGGTTAAGCCCATTAATCTTTTGGACCACTTCCAAGATTGTTTCAAATCCTGAAAGGGTCCTGATTTAGGGAGTTGCCTTACAAACCAATCAGCAAATATGGGAGCACAACAGTTTACATGTCCCTTCCTCTTTTCATTTATGTGGTGAACTCCATAATAAAAGTCAGCTAGCAACGTAGGAACAGGATTTCTCTTGACGAAGATAGTGATGGCCTCCATGCTAATTAGCCCTTTCTCTCCTGGAAATAAACTGGTTCCATATACTATCATGGCTAACATTGCTTTAAAGTCTGCCCACTTCTTTCCGGATGCCATGACATGTGCCTCTGCAATAAGAAAGTCCAAAGGGATCCCTTTGTTTTGGCCAGCCTCTAGACCCATCTTGAGTCTGAGCATACTCAAATGACAGGCAATAGTGATATCCTCATGAGAAGGGATCCTCTCTGAAACATAATAAGGTATACCCTCCTTAACAGGGATATTCAGCATGCTAGAAACCTCCTCTAATGTAGGTGCCAGGATGTAATCAGGAAAAACAAAGACCCTCAGCTGTGGATCATAGAACTGCAACAAAGAATGCAAGCTATCTTTCTGGTCAACTGTGGGCTTGCTCACATAATTCAGTATCTTGCCATACTCTTTCCTGAAATCATCAAGGACTCGGTCACCCATCAAGCTAATCAAACCCTGAACACTCTCTGTCTCTGGTTGCGGGAAAGTATAATGAACATTTCTCTTCCTCGGAATCTCCATGCTGAAGTAGCAAATACGACCAGGACCTAGGAGGTAATGAACCCTGAGAATAAAAAGAACACAAAATGATTAATGATGCTATGATGCTTTATGCAAGACAAGGCATGTGATCAGTGAAGTGTCTGTGATGTGCCAATCAAGTAATCAGGTGTCGGTGCAAGGTCTCAAAATCCAGATATCACAATAATCATCCCTCTGATCCGGGATCCATATCTTAAGAATAGAAATCCAGATCACAAAACTGAACCAAAGGCAAAGTGGGTATGCTGAAGGTATCAGGGTTCCTGCAAACCTGTAAACCCCTCCCAATCTCACGGGTGTGCTACTCGGGTCAAACATCACGGACTCTCGAGGCCGAATAACAATAATACGTTCACCATTTCCGAGAAATGGCTCATGACCAAATCAGGGAATCGGTTTGGCATTATGTACTACTCAGGGAGGTCTCAGTTGAGTCTGGAAAGAACAAGCATCCCTCACAAGTCTCCAGCTTCAAGCACTGAGTCGAGAAACAATAGTACATTCATCCCGAAGGGTACAATACTATCGTCATACGATCAGTTTGCTTTAACTGAATTCCTATGAGAGAACCAGGCCATCCTATGCGAGTTCCCAGTGGGCCCTCGGATGCGAGTGGGTTTGCCAACAAATGTGGTCTGCCACTGTCATCACTGGAGAGGGATGTTTCCACAAAGGTTCTCAATGATCGGTCCCCTGACTGCACATAACTATCAAGGTAGCGCATCAACCCAGAAAGATTCCGGTATCAATACATTCCCGAGAAGGTCGCAAGTCAAGGTGTGGAACTCACTACTACCAACATAGCAAGATGCCATGAAGCCAAAGTGGAACCACTCTAAGTCCTAGGGTGCACTCGAGCCCCGGTTACGAGCTCATCTCACAGTAACCCCATCCCACAGAAAAAATGAAAACCAGCACAGCCAGACAGTCCAGTATAATATGATGCATGGAAAATAAAATACTGAAAGCGGTAAATAAATGCGATAAAGTAAAGCTGTAAAGTAAAACTATAAATAAAAACAGTAAAGCTAAACTAAAGCACACAACAGCAAACAGATAAACACCCAAAGAAACAAAACCAAACAGGCGCTAGGATTGACTCTACAAGGAAAACCGGAAGAATCAGGTTAGTCCCCAGCAGAGTCGCCAGCTATCGCTCCCGGGATTTTCATCCTAGTACAAACGCAAAAGTGGCGCGGAAAGGTAGAGTTACCAGCCAGACATTTTTATCCCGAATGAATGGGAAAGGTAATGTTGCACAAACCTGAGGAAGAAGGAAAGGACAAGGCCTTGCAAACCAAAGATCTGAGTTCGGGAGTCGGTTACAACCTGGGAAGGTATTAGCACCCCAGATCGTCCGTCGTACCCGACGGGATCCACGCTTGCTTGTTTTGTTTCAAAGGGTGAGAAAATAATATGCTGCTGAACAAATGAACCGCTAACTGGAAACTGGAATGAAATGAGAAAAGGAATAAGAAATGAAATGAAAGAGGGAAATGTAGGGAAAATAAAGAATGTGCTCGAACGGGCCCTACCCCGCTGCCTACGTACCTCATCGGGATAATGAGGATCAGAGTCGACGTAGTTTGCCTAACTAAGGTGGGAACTGTTTGTTTGTGTTTTTTTATGCTGGAACTGCGTATGTCTATGCTCAGGTGTTGCAGGCTCGTCTGGTACGAGTGCGTTTACCGTCTTGCATGCGAGACAAGTCGTCGCGAGTTCGCGTTGTGAGTGAATGAGATGAGAAGAGAAGTTCCCGCAGGATAGTCGCTTGCTGTTTGTTTTTGGCTTTTAAAAGTTTTTATATGAATTTGGCACAAGGAAGTGAATTCAAACTCTTTTCCATGGAATGTACACTTGCCACTACATTCCAAGATGGAATAATAGAACAAGCATACCCAGCAAGGAGAATTTTTCCAAGACTGGTTTCCTAGGATTAGGGCTTAAGTTCACTGGCTTGTTGAACTTTATTAAGTGTTTTTGTTACTTTTGTGAAGAAGTGTCTTTTAAGTTTTTCTTTGTGAAACGACCCCTTGCTGAGACTTGTGCATCATAATAGACAAGCTTACACCACTCCAAGATGGAATGAATGCAAGTGCTTCATGGAATAAGGCTATACACAAGGAATCCTTTCATTCATTTGTTAAGTGTTTTGGGATTTTGTTTGAAGATAAGAAGAGAATGACTCAAATTGCAAAAAGGGAAAAACTAAGGGGACTAAGACACAACCCTAATTTTGTTTATTTACAAGAGGTCCTAATGGTTTGTGAGGTTTCTAAGCCTAATGAGAAAAAACTAGAAACTACTAGAATTCAACTTACTTCCTAAGGAAGTTAAGTTGATTCTAAGAACAATAGGGAAACCTATACAAGTTATAAGATCAAATGATAAGGCAAAAACAATAAAATTGGACATAAGAAATAAAATTCTAAAAATGCAATTAAAGGCATGAATTAAAAATAGTCCTATTTTATTTATTCTAATTCTAATGAAAATGAAACTTTTAAGCCTAAATCCTAAACCAAAGTTAAGCCTAATATTTTCATTCTAAAACTCAATTTAAACTAACCTAAGTCTATATTAGATTCTAGGATTAAATCTAATCTAAACTATATTTTTTTGGACTTTATTTTCAATGGCCTAAACTAAATGGGAATTATACATAACTAAGCCTAAGAACTAATATTCTAAAAAATAGATAATCTTCTGGAAAAATTATGGAATTAAATCTATAGGGTCCTAAAACTACATATTACATTGTGTCAAAAGGAATCCTAAAAATTCAGAATTTAACTAGGTCTAAAAAATGATTATTTTCAGCTATGAATTAATCCTTAATTTCTAAAGAATTGGCCTCTAAAACCTAAGATAAAATATTCTAAAAAATCTACAAAAATATCCTAAGTACTTTTATTAGTCATCTATCTACAGTAAAAAGAATGGGCTAAAAAAGTTATTTGAAGTTACCAAAAAAAAATGAACAAATTCAAATACAATTAGAGGAAACTCAATAAGAACTAATTACGAGACAAATCAGAATTTAATCGAAAATAATGCCAAATTCAGAAAATAAAAATATCATAAATTTCTAAAATGGATTATTAACCTACTGGAATTTTTGAGGAATTTTTCTATTATTCTTACTATTTTATTTGGATTATTTTCAAACTATACAAACAAAAATAATTTAAACCTTAAAAAAGAAAATAGGGGGTGGACTTAGTATCTTTTTTAGTTGTTTTTCTAATCTGGGCCTAAAAGGGAGGTTGGAATAGCACAAATTCTTGGGCCCATTTCGCAGGCTTTGAGAGGGGGTGCCGAAAGTGATTTCATTAAGTTGTTTTCGCATTGGGCTTCGCAAGAGGGGTGAGAATAGCAAATGTCACTAAGCCTAACTCGCAGCCTTGAGAGGGGTGTATTCAGCAACATTTCTTGACTGTTTTTTTCATTGGGCTCTAGATGGGAGGTGTCTCTAGCAAATATCAATTATCCTTATCTTAATGGTGCATTTGTTACCGATTAAAGGGGATTAATGGGGATTGGATTGAAATTAATTAACTTTAATGGACATTAACTAAATTAGATAATATTAATGAATGTTTTAACTAAATTAGATAATATTAATTAATGTTAATTACAGCTTTTATTTTAAGTCATTTTCACAAATTCACACAAGTAAAAACCCTAACATCAAAACCCTCCCCTTCATCCTAAGCCCGCCGCCGCTGCCACCTTCGGCCCCTTCCTCCTTCTTCCTTCTTCTTCTCCAAATTCAACACCACCACCTTCTATCATCCTTCCTCCTTTGATAAAACGACACCGCCATCTACCCCCTCATCCTCACCTCTCCGTCCTTCCTCGAATCCAATCACCACCAACCATGGCTCCGTCACCTCTATCGTCACCTTCCTGACTTTTCTTTCAACTCATCCCTTTCCCCCAAACCGTGACCTAAATTGAGTGACCCTCGAGATTCTCCCAATCCGAGTTCAAACCAACAGCAAAAACCTAACTATTTCCAGAAAAAACTTCATAACCGAGATGAGTTCGTACCTTGATTCGACGCTATGTATGTGTTTATCGATGAAAGGGAAGGAATCGCCGCCGTTCACCGAAAGTAGTAGTTCACAGCTTCCGAATTTGTTACGATGACGAAGGTAGTGCCCTGAGCTGAAGACAGGCGGGGAGCTGATACGAGACGCGCCGCAGGATAAAGCTTCTCGGTACGATTTGTCTCTCAATCCCCTTTCGCTTTTGATTTTAACTTGCTTCGAATCTGAGAATTATCAAACCACTACTTTGCCGTTTCGATCCATCTTTGACTTTCTTCTGCACTATAACTCTTGTTGTTGCAGATTTGCTTAATGGTCTGATGGAGGTAATGGATGGAAACTGCCGATGATGAAGCAACGAAAATAGTGTATCAGTGACAATCTTGAAGAAGCTGCTATCTCAGGTAACTTGTTCTGGCTTTGAACAGTTGTGTTCTTGATGAATTTGTGTCACTGTTGACGATTTTTAAACAAAACTGTTATTGAATTGCAGCAGGATTCTTATGGCGGATTGGTGATGAATGATGAAGACTCAGGGTTCAGTTATGGAAATTTGGAAAATAAGGATTACATTGCTTCTATTGAAGATTGAAGGCATTGGAGAGTGATGTAGCTTGGATGTGATGGATCAGCAAAGGAGATGATGAAGATGAGCATTGAATGAAAGAAACAATGATAGAGGCAGGATGATAGTGATGGAACTGCTGATTCAATGAGGGTTTGAAGGTCAAGGTTGAAATGTATGGTGGAGAGATTGAAGAAAGATTGGTTATAATGGTGAAGGAGTTGAGATTGAAAAGAAAAATGGGAGAGGAAGAAGAGAGGGTCAGCAATGAAAGAAGAGTGGAAAAGAAAGAAAAAATGATGGAGAGAAAAAAATGGTGAAGTGTGTATGAAGATTGTCGAAGAACAGAAAATGGTGGAGATTGGTTCTGATATATAGGCACTGCTCACAGAAAAATCTAGAAGCTTCAGGTAAATTCACTCATTGAATTCAGTTATGTGGAGTTTCTCAGGTGATGCTTCTAGACTCATTCTGTTAGAAATTTGTTATTATTCTTCAGTTAGAATCAGTTACGAATTTGTTATCCCCTTTTCAATGTGATCCTCTGCTTCTGGCTTTATGTATTGCATACAGGATTTTGAAGCTTATTGAATTTTTTCCTGATTCTGTTATGAGTGCTTTGACAGTTAGCATAATAACTGATTTTTTTGGGATTTTTCTTTGCTTCTAGATTCTCCAGTTATTGCACCTTTGTTATCGATGTGGCTGACTTTTCTTGACAATGGATTGCCCTTATATACAGGTTATGAAAGCTCTTTTGATTGATGAAGATTGACTTGGGCTTTGATTTTGAGACGGCAAGAACACATTGAGTTTGAATTAATGATACAAGCTTCAGTAGTGCAAACAGTGGCGGGAATTCGCGAGAATGAGCCTTGTTCTTTGTCTTACTCAATTTCCGACCTCCTTCTTATTACATCATTTGTAAAACTGATTTTGCTTTGTCTTCTGTTAAATGGCGTTTTTTCGTGATTCTCTGCAGGATTTGTATGAAAATAACAAGAAGATGAAAATTCTGCTGAATAAATAGAGTTGAAGATGGTTGCGGTTCGTCGTTGATTGACGATCTTGCAATGTGGCAGGTTATCAAAGATTGGTAATGGACGAATCACTATGACGAAAGCCAAGAAAAGTTCATTAGGAATTTCTCTGTAGCATTGTTATTGTCACTGTTTTCGTTAGTTTAACCGCATCTCCTGTAATCAATTTTTCAAATGAGAGTTGTCTCTTATATCTCCTGTATTTCTTTCCTTTGTATGTACCTTCCAATTTCCAACATGTTCTTGTGAATACATAGATAGATTGAACTAGCCTACAAACTTTTCCATTTACGGCTACATCAAACTAGCTTTCCTTCTCTTCTCACTAAAAATACTCAAGCGTTGAAAGCAACATTGCACAGGCTTAAAATGATTCATTTTCATCACTTATGGTTCTTTCAAGATCATGCACAATTACTAGTTTAACTTGTTTCTCTTCATTGCTGGAAGTTTTTTTTTATTTCATCATTTTGCATTTCTCTCACATTTTCTCTAAAAAGTTCTAACAAATTCTTTTCCTTTGGGGATGGTTCGAGAGCTAAATGAAGAAAAGGGCTTTGTTGATGGTAAGGCTATAAGTGGAAAAGGAACATTTATAGAAAGAAAAGAAAGATATAATAATTGGAAAATTGGAAAAGGAAAAAAAAGAAATGTCTAATAATAAAAATAAAAGGAATAAATTCGAATTAATCGGGTAAAAAGAAAACGGACAATGGGCATGAAAGTAAGTGTATAGAGCATAACGGTTTAATTAGGTAATGAAATGGTCAATGAACATTCAATGGATAAGAAAATGGATAGAGAATGATTGAAATAAATCTAATAAGGAGACGGTTATAGGGAATGACAAACAAGTATGAATTGACCCCCCTCTCTTTCTCTTTAATGACTTTGACTAGAAACATGGGCCTCAATCCGTAAATCCGAACCAACTTGCATTCAAAACAAATCAACCACTTGCATTATCAACACCCTTAATCCACACTTTGAACAACCAATATAAGTCTCATGCGAATAACGCGTAAGCACGCCAACAGAAATTCACGGCTTTACGTTGGACAATTAGATCCTCGTGATACCTTAGTGAACAATGACCTCCAATGTGAAAACCTTTGAACAGCCTTCGTATGGAAAATTCATTGGGTATCACACGATCAGGGAAATAAACCCTAACTCCGCACTAATATCCCTCATGATCCAGCACTTCTGATGAAACCTCTGAATATGATAAATGCTAGAACTTGATAAATCTCCTTACAGGAATATGCTCATGATGATGTGAATTCAAACTTCGTCTCAATCTTGACTACAATAACCAGATAAACCACTCATGAACGAGATAATTCGTACCATACGGGGATACTCTGATCCCATGCCTCAGGAGCTCATGAGATGCATGATTATAATATTAATGAACTGATGAGAAATGCAGATGAATACAAAATGATACACCAGTCGAGGGAATGAATATGAGGGCAAATTTTGAGGTATTACACACCCCTATACTCGAGGGACTTGACCATTTTTAAGGCAACTGAGAGGGGTAACCTAGGAAGTGCAAGAGGGCGATCAAAGATCGACTTACGTGTGTGAGTGTTTATATTCAAGTATTTATCTTATTTAAATTAGTTTTCTAAGTTATTTTTAATCACATTTAGGTTATACATGTAACGCCCCGAAAATCTAAATTTAATTACTTAATTATTTATTTAATTAATTTAGAAAATTTGGAGAGTTTGGATTATTTTGAGAATTCTGGAGAAAATGAGTATTTCTATATAATAAGGATAAATAGTGTTTTATTATGCTATTTTATTATTATTATTAAAATATATATATATATATATATATATATATATATATATATATATATATATATATATATATATATATATATATATATATATTAAAGAAAAGGGTAAGGTGGTCCTTTTGTGAAATTATGAGGGTAAGGTGGGAAAAGGCTAAACTGGGATAATATATCCAAAGAAGAGAATACGATCAGTTTTCTCATTTTTTTTTGTTTTCTATCGTGTTTGGAGAAGTACTCTGAAGAAAGGAGAAGCTCAGAGTCAGGAGGCTGTGGAGAACCCCAGAGAAGAGTGTAAAGCGACGAAATTCTATAAGGTATGAGGAGTTTTTATAATCTATGATAATTGTATAGGAATTGGAATACGAATGGAATAGGATGGTATGAGTTTTAGGGGTTTTTGGGGTTTTGAGTTAGGTTGAGTTTTATGAGAAATCTTGATGAATTAGAGTGATTGGAATGAGTTATAATCATATATTTGTTTGTATAATTGTTGTCTTGATGTTGTTGAGGTTTAATTGATGTTTTTGAATGGTTTTTGAGTGTTATGATGTGAAACCCGTAATGGGGTTTGGGGATTTTTGGAATTGGAACAGTCTGCAATTGTGTAGCAGAGGACTGCTGGAAAACAGGCGTTAACCGGTTAACGCTTTGGTTAACCGGTTAACCATTGAGAACTTTGAATTTTTTTATGAAATTACGCAGGCGTTAACCGGTTAACGCTTTGGTTAACCGGTTAACACTGTTGGGATAATAAATTTTATTTCTTTAAAAATTCATATCTTTCAAACCGTAAGTCTGATTCGCATTCCGTTTGAAGCGTCGGAAAGAGCACAAACTGAACTTTATTTTGATGAATAGAAACGAGAAAAATGCAATAGTTTTTGATAAATGAATTTGTGAAATAAACTTATAATTCCCTTATAAATTACCGGGTACGGGTTAATCTTTGATGTGTCAGAGTGGTTAGAGAACCAGTGTTCAGGGTGTAATGTCATGATGATATGTATGATTATTTGATGGTTGTTATGTTGATTGAAATGAATGATGCGAATTGTTTTGATGAATTTTTCGATGTAGCGCATCATTGCATTTCATAACATTCACGATGGGGCTTCGGCCTATTTATTTGCTTCAATCCCATTGTGTGGATTGAAGTGTCTCGATGATTTACGATGTGCTCCTTTGTGGAGGGTTGATGGTCATGTATCCATCTCACGATGAAAATGGTACCACATGCATATTGCATATCAGGATGTTAGAATTGCATATTCTGGATGAATTTCATGACTGTGTTGGTGTTGATTGATTTCATGATAGTGTTGTGGTCGTTGCTGAATTTTGAAGTTGACGATGTCATGATATGTGTACTAATTTATTTATGATTCTATATTCTTGTACGTTTATGATATATTATGATTACTCACCCTGCCTGCTTGGAAATGTTGCCTCTTTCGTGGGTAACTTGCAGATGTCGAGGAATAGTCCTGCAGTGCAATAGGAGTAATTCATGAGTCTCGGAGCGTGCTTTAGTGTTCCATAGGAGTGGTTCTGGTTTATGTGTCCTGCTCTGTGTCATGTAACACTGGGATGGGTTTCTTTGTTAAGCTGTTTTCAGTATGTTGTTATCTGGATAAATATTTTCCATTTTATGATGTTAAATTCAGGAAGGTGAAAATTATGTTTATGAAGTTTTGAGTTATGAAGTTAAATTCCGATGTGAAATGATTTATGTTATTTTGATGTTGATTAACCCGTGTTACGGGACAGGACACTGTTGTGTTGATTTTTGATGATATGTAATACCCTTTTTGATGATTACTCTGATATTATTTAAATATTATGTGTTGGGGTAGAGGGTGTTAAAATACACACCCTAAGATTACTAACCATACAATAAAATATTTATGAAATAAAATAAAGATAGGAAATAAACCTACAAATATTACATGGCTTTAGCAGATACATAATAATCAAATAAAAATAATAATAATAAATATAATAAGAATAATAAATAAACCACAAAATATTAGCAATAATAAAATAATAATAATAATAATAATGATTATAATAATAAATAAAGAAAAGAAAAATTTAAAAGAAAAATTATTTTTAGGTTAAACAAAGATTAGATAATTTTTAGAGGTTAATTAAGAAAATATAACAAATTTAATAATAATAAGCAAAATATTAAATTATTTACATAATAATAAAGATAAAGATTAATATATTAATTAGGGTTTAAAAAAATAAGTTAATTTTTTAGGGTTAATAGAAAAATTAGGGTTAGCATTTTAATTAAGAAAATTAGGGTTAAGATTTTAGGTTTAGAAATTAATTAAGATTTAAATAAATTATTTACAAATTACATATAATAAAGATTAATAAAAAATTATTAGAAAGAATAATTAATATTTATTTACAAAAAATATTTTATGATATAATAGACTTAAGTTAAAATTAGGGTTAATAAATTAGTTAATTAGATAATTAGATAATATAATTAATATAATTACATAATTAATAAAAGAAAAATAAAATAAAACAAAAACAAGGTTCTAAAAAAAAGGGGGGAGGCCTGGATTTGAACCCAGGACCTCCCCATTACCAGTCTGATGAAGAACCACTGGGCTGCGTGCATGGCTTGTACACCTATTGAATGAGGTATATTATATAGTAAACCTGCAAAACAAATGAAAATTAAACAAAATGGCCTGCGGCCAGATTCGAACTCACGTCTATCACAACAACAACCAAATACTTCAGCCAACTGAGCCACATGGGGCGCGTCTAACATATAGCCATTACTAAACATAATATATAAAACAAATAATTCAAATAACCCAAAAGCCCGCCAACGGGAGTCATCTTCTTCCTCTGAAATTCGCAGGTTTTCCTGCGAATTTTTCCATGACTCTTCCTGCGTTTTCACCTGCGTGTACAAACCTGCGAAACTCAAACTATATGAAATACGTGAAATTTCACCCAATTAATTAGATCAACATGATCCTTACAGCACACGCAATTCAACCATGTTTTCATTATTCATTTATATTAATTGAATTAAGAAGCCCTAATTTGGAGGGATAAATCCTAACAATGGCGTTTCATGATTCAGACCACAAACCTTCAATCTAATTGTCCAGAAAGTATCCTAAGGTCATTACAAACACAAACCAGCCATTATAATCAATTAATAATGCATAAAAATATGAAATCGAAAAAGACATAGAGCTTGAACAAGAACGATTCGGTTAAGGCATATGAGAAGGTTTTGGATAATGTGAATGATGCAAATGCGTTCTATGATCCTCAAAGAAAGTGTTTCAACCTTGAGAAAGCTTGGAAACAGCCTCTAGGGTCAAAACCGAATCTCACCTTTTCTTGAAAATTTTGAAATTTGTTACTTTGTTCTTGGCTGCAAAAATTCGTCCCTAATGCAATGGTCTTGTTGTCCTTATATCATAGAGTGAATTAGGTAAAAAAATCTTATGGATTTGTGGGCTTTTTGATGTAGCTTGATCATGAAGAAATCAAATATTTGAAAATCACCAAAAATCAAATCTAACAATGCCAAATTGATTATGCACGAATTTGGATGTGATCAATCAACTCTAAATGATGTTTATGACCTTCTAGAATCACAATCCCATCCAAATATTTGATTTATATATTTTATTTTGATTTAATTTGCATTTTAATGAATAAAATTCAAATAAATACTAAATAAAAAATAAAAAATCAGATAATACTTGGTTTGGGTCATGCTTGAGGATATCATGAAGATTTGATGGCAATTTGGTAGGCCCATTTGGCAAAAATTGGTTTTAAGGCTTCATTTGCTTCACTTACCTCCCAAAAATTTCCCAACTTTGCAAAGGCAAAAATACCTCAATTTTAAGGATATGAAGGTGTTCTTGGACATTTTGGAAAGCTTAGAGAGTCCTCTAACCAACCTCTTTGGTCTCATGTCCATATCCTTTACCATTTTCAAATTATGCTCTTTGGAAGATGTTGACTTTTTGTTGACTTTTAAAATGACTTATAATGTTTTAGCTCATACCTTCCAAATGAAGCATTTTTGGGCTTGGCTTGTGAGACACAAAGTTGTAGAGAATTCAATTTCCTTAAAAATAAGTTTTGGATGGAAAATTTTTGATGAAGCATGTGAAAGTTATGGCTGGTCAAAGTTCAGTTGACTTTTCCTGTGAAAACCCTAATTTAGAAGCTCCTGATTCTTGATGATCTGAAATCTCCTTGATGAATCATGATCAAACCTTGATCAAATGATTAATTTTACTTCATAAACTTGATGTTGGCAAAAAATCATGAAGTTTGACTTTGGTTTGACCACAGTTGACTTCAGTTTGACTTTTTAACTGCTTTGACTGATTTTTGCATATCTGATCATCTGATTGAGCAAACCTTTTGGGAAAGCCTTGAAACTTGACATAGGGATTCTTGAAAACATGTAGGATGTTATGAAGCTCACTTGAGGCCTTGAAAGTCCATTTAGCCTGATGAAATCCAAAACCCTAATTTAGGGTGCATTGCTTAGGAGTAGGCTTTGTCTGAGGGAACTTCCAAGCTTTCTGACTAATTGTGAACCTTGTGAACCTCTTGGGATACCTTGTGAACCTTTTGAACCTCTTGTGACACCTTGGTACACAATGCCTTGACTAGTGGAGGGAAAATTTTGGGGTGCAACAGCTGCCCCTGTTCAATTTTCTGAAACCTGAGGAGTTAGATTGGCATGTGTGCCATTCGTGACTTGGAAGGTTGAAGGGGATTGAACACAAAAGCCCAAAAATTTGCACTCGCCGGTGCGTAAAGTAACATTGCTGATTGGTTGTATATGCTGGAATGGGCTTAAAGATGCCACTCAGAGGATCCTGAGATGGGCTTATAGATGCCATCCATAATATCAGGAGGTGATAGTATCTTTATGTTGTCACTGGATATCAGTACTAGGTCTTCGTATAGGCCGTCTTTGAATCATTCCTGTAACATGGTTTGAGTTGAATGTCAGCACTAGATCTTCGTATAGATCGTCTCTGCATTATCTCTGGGGGAAAAGAATATCCTTCATTAGGTGTCAGTACTTAGATCTTCGTATAGATCGGCTCTGAAACATCTTTAGGAACATACTTTAATTTAAGCATCAGAATCAAATCTTCGTGGCGATCTTTTCTGAATTGCTTTTGGTAATATCTTGGGCTAAGTACAAGATCTTCGTATCGATCATTTATGTATCATCCCGAAGACAAACTGTTGAATTGACCATTAGAAATAAATCTTCGTAGCGATTATCTCTTCTGGAAGTATCCCGGATCAGGTACTAGATCTTCATATAGACCATTTACACCATCCTAAGGACAATAAGAATATCAGGATTAAATTTTCGTGGCGATTATCCCTGAACTTCTTCTGAAAAATCTCTTGGACTAAGTGCTAGATCTTCGTATAGATCATTTACACACAATCCCAAAGATAAACGGTTGAATTAACCATTAGAAATAAATCTTCGTAGCGATTATCTCTTCTAGAAGTATCCCGGATTAGGCACTAGATCTTCGTATAGACCATTTACGTACCATCCTAGGGACAATAAGAATATCAGGATTAAATCTTCGTGGCGATTATCCCTGAATTTCTTCTGAAAAAATATCTTGGACTAAGTGCTAGATCTTCGTATAGATTATTTACACAATATCCCATAGATAAACGGTTGAATTGACCATTAGAAATAAATCTTTGTAGCAATTATCTCTTCTGGAAGTATCCCGGATTAGGCACTAGATCTTCGTATAGACCATTTACGTACCATCCTAAGGACAATAAGAATATCAGGATTAAATCTTCGTGGGAATTATCCCTGAACTTCTTCTGAAAAATCTCTTGGACTAAGTGCTAGATCTTCGTATAGATCATTTACACACTATCCCAAAGATAATTGACCATCAGAAATAAATCTTCGTAACGATTATCTCTTCTGGAAATATCCTGGATTAAGTACTAGATCTTCGTATAGATCATTTACGTACCCTTCCAAGGACAACTTGAGCATCAGGATTAAATCTTCGTGGTGATTACTCCCGAATTGCTTCTGGTAATATCCTGGACTAAACACTAGGTCTTCATATAGACCATTTATGTGCCATCCCAAGAACAATTTGTATTGATCATCAGAAATGAATCTTTGTAGCGATTATCTCTAAACCATTTCATGGAATTGATAGTGTTTATCTGCCTGCAACTATCCTGAAAAGAAAAGGTTAGTTTATGCAAGATTATTTGATGTATGCATGTATGGCATAATGCTCTTAAGTAAGAATGTCATATGGATTATGGATGCGTATACTATGATATGGTGTAAATGATGTATGTATGAATCATGTAGCTGGAAGTGTCTGGGTATCTCTGTATAACAACTGCTAGCTGGGGAAGATAAATCCCGGTTCGTTGCTGAGGAATATGAGGACTTCGTTCCCGTCTTGTTTAATAATATGGTACTCAGAACCTCCAGTGTTCATTCTTCGTACTTCTTATTGAAGGAATAAGTTCCTGAATATCCTGATTGAGGATAAAAGAGATGGACATAGATCCGGGAGACTTAATTCTTCGGAGGATATGAAACTGCTTGAAGACTTCGTCGAGTGGGAAGTATAAGATATTACTTGAAAAGTTTTGTATGGATATCCGTAAAGATTACCCAGTGGGGATGAACCGGAAAAGCTTCGTTGAATCCCTACCTTCGTTGGTCCTTAGTAAATATTATTACTGCATTTTATGCATTTCTGGTAAACATCAATCATATTCCAAAAGCCTACATACATTCAAAAACAACCAATTGACGTTTCGCTTAAGTAAACAGGGGAAAAGTAAACTTGGATTAAAACATGAGACTTTATTTATTTAGAAAGTAGCATATACACATGCAAGTTTGTACAAGGAGACAGAAATCCTAGTAAGAGGAATTCGTCATAAAAGTTTTACAAAAACAAAGAAAACCATCTATGTGAAAAATAATCCTATTGAGTTTCAATTCCACTATTGCCATTATCTTCAAGTATCTCATCTTTTGTTGTCGAGATGGAAATGATTGTATTGATCTTTATCTGTTTGAACTTGATCCAGGTAGCACAAATAGTTGGAGTTACATGAGTGATCTAACGAGACATAGTCATACGCTTTAATCCCTAACTTTTTCCTGGATTGCCTTTTCAGGTTTTCAATGCACCGGGATACCCTTTTTTGCCCAAGCCTCCCTTTCGGGTTTTCGACTTGTCGGGTGTACAATCTTTATATATATATATATATATATATATATATATATATATATATATATATATATATATATATATATCCCTAATTTTTGCCCGAACCCTTTTGGTTCGCCGGGATGCCCTTATTTTTGCCTAGGCCAGTCAACCTAGCGGGTCTCTTTTTATGCGTAGTATTTTTTAACTATGTCTGCGTTCACGGGTTGTGGGAAATCTTCACCATCCATAGTGGTAAGCATCATGGCACCTCCTGAAAATACCCTTTTGACTACGAATGTTCCTTCATATGTAGGAGTCCACATTCCCCTAGGATCACCCTGTGGTAATATGATACGCTTGATTACCATGTCTCCAGTCTGATATACCTTTTGCTTAACTTTCTTATTAAAAGCTTTGATCATTCGTTTCTGGTACATCTGACCGTGACAAACATCTTCCAGCCTTTTCTCATCAATCAAACTTATCTGGTCAAGTCGAGTCTGAATCCACTCATCTTCATCCAAGCCTGCATCCTTCATGATTCTTAAGGAGGGGATCTGAACTTCAATGGGTAGAACTGCTTCCATACCATAGACTAAGGAGAATGGGGTTGCCCCTATTGAAGTACGATAACCATGAAGATAAAATGGTAACATCTCTTGCCAATCCTTATACGTAATAGTCATCTTCTGTAGAATCTTCTTGATGTTCTTATTAGCAGCTTCTACTGCACCATTCATCTTTGGACGATACGGAGAAGATTTATGATGCTTAATCTTGAACTGCGTGTAGAGATCAGTAATCATAGTGTTGTTCAGATTTGAGCCATTGTCTGTGATAATCCTTTCAAGGATGCCATACCTGCATATGAGATTATTCTTAATGAATCGAGCCACAACATTCTTAGTAACAGATGCAAATGAGGCTGCTTCCACCCACTTTGTAAAGTAATCAATGGCAACCAGGATGAAACGATGCCCATTGGAAGCAGTAGGCTTGATCTCACCAATCATATCAATGCCCCACATGGCAAAAGGCCAAGGAGCAGTCAACACATTCAACGGAATTGGAGGTACATGCACCTTATCAGCATAAATCTGACACTTGTGATATGTTTTGGAATGTTGATAGCAGTCAGCTGCCATGGTAGACCAATAGTAACCTGCTCTCAATATCTTCTTTGCCATGGTATGACCACTAGAATGAGTGCCAAAGATCCCCTCATGCATGTGTCACTCCCAAAGATTTGCATCCCGGTACAAGCGCGAACGGTCGGCGAGAGGGACAATGAGAACACACAGCCGTGAACTCACTGGAGATGAATAGAGTCGCCAGCTAGGCATTTTTATCCCGGAGGAAAGGTAATGCTGCATAAACCTAGAAAGAGAATGGATAAGACGGTTGCGAACCAGAGAGACTGAGAAAGGGGGTTGGTTACAACCTGGGAAGGTATTAGCACCCAGATTGTCCGTCGTACTCGACGGGATCCACGCTTGAAAGATTTGTGTTTTAAAGGGGTAGTGTCAGTGCAATTTGTGTATAAAAGAGCTGGAAAAGGATGTACAGGTGTCAGTGTAAAAGGAGTGTGAAGTGTATAAATGATGTGTCAGTGTAAGAATGAGAATGGATTGCTCATGATCATGAGGCTAAAGAATGAAGCTAGAAAGAGGGGGGAATATACAGAGACTTTTGTTCGATAACAGTTAAGTTATGCCTACGTATCCTCTCGTGCAATGAGGAAGTCAGAACACCGTAGTTCGACCCAAGGAGACTAAAAGATGAATTGACTGATGAACTGCTTACTTGCCTATGCTCAAGTGTATGATCTGTCTGGCACAGATGCAAACTGTCTTGCATTAGACGGAAGAAGCGAGTTCTCGTTTATGAGTGAATGAGATGAGAAAAAGAATCCCGAAGGAGACGATTATTGTTTGTTTTTGTGTTTTCAGTCTTTTATTGCTTTTGAAAGTTTGTCATAGATTAATGAGCTTAAGACTAAACCAATAGATTTAGTAAACTCATCACATCTTCCCTCTGATTAGGGGTAATGAGAATACCTTAAGTGTGAAGTCAGATTCTCACACTTAATCACCTTTGGTGTAGGATTAAGGTCATTAACCTACTTGTGATTAATTAGATGTTTTTGTGGTTTTTGTTTAGTGTTGAGTAATGAGGTTAAGCCATAATCAGGGATTAAACAGACTCATTACACCATCCTAATAGAAGGATAATAGATGAGAATGTTTAAGCTGAGGAAAGCTCCTCAACTTAATCCATGATTAGGGATTAAACTCATGACAAAACAAGCCCTTATTAAGTGGATTTTATTTAATGATATGATGATGAAGTAAGTTTTTTTGATTTGTAAGACAACTTGAGGAGGACTTGTCCATTAACACTAGGGTTAGTCCTTCTTAACCAATTAAGGAAGAATTAGAACCCTAATGCAAGGCCCAAGTTACAAGTGTGATGTCTTGATGATTATTAGATGGATTGATTAAGAGATTTAAACACATTAAGGGTTTAACACTTAGGATTAAAGTTATACACTCCATCCTAAGATAAGGATACAGGCATAAGCTTAATCACAAAGCCTTAAAGCCTTTAGGGTTTAGTCCCTAATTATGAGGTGAGAAGAGAAGACTCAAAGAGACACAAAGGTGAAAACTAAGAGGGGAGACTAATCAAAACCCTAATCATTGTCATGCTTGGTTATTCCTAAGGTTTGTGAGGTTTTCAAGAGAAATCTTCAATGGAACCACCAGGAAGCAGATGAAAGGATCAAGAGAAGCAAAGCAACTTGCTTCATTCAAGAAGTCAAGTCACTTGCAGAAAGAAAGTGGGGAGGAAGAAGAATGAGCAAGCTCAATCTCAAACACAAACAAAAATGCAGCAAGGGATGCAAGAGAGATGGAAAGAAAAGTTATGAGAAGTGAAGGCAAATTCACTTCTCAAAGTCACTTACCACCTGAAAGGTTAGAAAAGGAATGCAAAGCAATGCAAAATGGGATGAGATGACATGATGCAAACCAAAACCAGAAGCACATATGTGATGCTAATGATGTTATGAGATGCTACAAACATGAGGCAGCACATGGAAATGATCATACAAGTTCATGAATGCAAATGAAGCAAGTTAAGAACCAAGAACATACATGGAAAGTTATGAAGTACATATGGCATATAACATGGCAAATACATGATGCAATGATCAAACATGCTTTCAATATGTCTTATGATGTCAAATGAATCAAATGGATGCTTGAAATGTCATGGCAAGTCATGTTATGCAAGAGAATGCAAGATGGATGCATATGGAAGCCCAAATTAGGGTTTATGAACCATACATCAAACAAAAATCAAAATCAGAAGCAAAAGCAAAACATAAGATAAAAAATTGAAAATGCCACTCAAAGGACCCCTAATCCTATACTAACCCAATGCCCAAAGGAGAGGTTTCAACTCTTAACCAAGTTCAAGTTATGGTTTTTATAAGTTTGCTAGGGTTTTAGGGTTCTTAAACAAGAAAATTATCAAACAAATGGAAAATGAAAGATCAAATCATGGCCATTTAATCTCACAAACTACATGCCAAACACAATGCAATGCAAAAAGAATCAATGTCCAACTCTTCATGGATAGGCAGAAATGATTTTTTTGAACTTTGGATCAAAATAATGCACAAAAATGATTTTAATTCAATGAAAAATTCTCAAAATGCATCAAGATCAAAAAAGAAATTTGGTTTGAAGGTTGGACAATGTTTCTAAATGTATTAGAACATTTCATGAATTTTTTGGTGATTTTTAAATACCTAAAAGTATTTTTAATAAATTAATTCTCATTAATCAATTAAAAATAAACTTTTAAATATTTTAAAATACTTTTTAAATGCTAAAAATGAAAATAAAAATATTTTTGTGTCTTAAAAATTAATGAAACTCAGGATAAAAAATTTCATAATTTTTAAACAAATTTTGCTATTTTAAATAAATTGTGCAAAATAAAAGAAAAGAAATGAAATAAAAATTAAAATAAACTGAAGTATGCTAAAGGAGAGGCTGAGATTGAATCTGGAGATGAAACCATTGACTGCGCGCGCAGATCAAAGGCTGAAATTCAAACTTGGCTAAATATAATTATGAATTAATTAAATGAGATTTAGGGTTTTAATGACAAATCTGGACCATTCACACGCGCGGCAAGTCAACTGGTCAAGGCAATCCAACGCTCCAGATTCAAAATCTCATTAATTACAGGATTAAACCCTAATGATTTTCAGGTGGCCGGAGAAGACCTCCGGTCGTCTTCTCCGGTGGGAACCCCACCTGAAAATCTCCAAAACTCTCAAAACCTAACTAAAATGAAATCTAAAAACATGGAAATGATCCCCACAACTTACTGAATCAAAACCCCAAGCCAAAACTCATTTATATTTCATTAATCTCATGAATCGAAACAAAGAAGATTTTAGGGCAAAACTTTCAGAAACAAATTAAACTCTCATCTCTCCACCATTTTCAAAACTAAAGGTATCAGAGCAATCAGTGAAGCATGGAGAACAACTTTAGAACTTAAAAATCCATTTCTGGAAAAAAAGTTCTTGAGCTACCTGAGTTTCGAAGCTTTCACTCCAGCAACTTTCTGACCTCTCCCTTTGATGCAATCCACTTTACTTGGTCCCCTGATGATCCTTGAATGCTTAGGAGGAGTTTATGTTGGCTGGTTAAGGAGTTTGAACAGCTTCTGCTCAAGCTCAGTTGAAAATGGTGATGGTGATTCAGGCTGTTTCAGGCCAATGTGAGTGGTTCTTTGTGATCAGGGTGATGTTTTGAGAAGGTTTGTGGAGTTTGTTCAAGTGTTTGTGGCCTGTGGAATGAGTTTCGAAAGCTTTGGCTTTGAGAGTGAAAAATGGAAGAATGGTGTTCTTGCTTGATTCAGGCCTAAGTCTTGCTGGTTTTGGCTCAGTGAAGCAAAGTGAGTTGATCTATGAAAATGGTTTTTGTGTTGGTGTGTTGTGTAGAGAGATTCGAAGAGAAATGCTTGAAGGAGTGTTTTTGTGAATGTTGTCCTCTTGTGTGTTTCAGCCTTGCTTGATGTATGAAATGGCTAGCATTTGGATAGTATAAACAATTCCAATTGGTCAGATGATGTGACCTGGCCTGCTGTGATTGGGATGTCCACTTTTGCAAAAAGTCCACTTTGTTGTAAGAGAGGCATGGGCTTGGTTCTAGGCTAGTACAAGCATGGGGGCTGGCGCAGCATGGTGTGTGAGTGAAGCTAGAAAGGTTCAATAGCCAATGCAGCAAGTTGGTGAGAGTGTGATGATGGTTTTGCAAGTTGGTTCCTTCTTGGTTCATATGGAAAGATCTTGTCCCACAAACCATGAAACATGAGAAGTTTTGGTTCAAATCTGATTTTTAGGTCACATAGAATGTTTATGTAGTGGTTAGACATGAATTAGAGGTTGCAAATGCCTTGGTACAAAGTTCTTGCAAGTTTCTCATTTGGTGTACATCTTGAAAATTAATGATTTTTGCCAACTTTGTCACACCATAACTTTTGATCCAAGAAGAATTAGATCATGTTCTTGTACTTTTTGAAAAGGGAAAAATGTAATCTACAACTTTCATGACCAAAGTTTTTTCATTTGAAGCATTTTTGGATCAAAAAGCAAGGTTTGAAAAGTGGCATAAAATGACATATTCTTGAAAAGTCAACCATGCCCTAAAAAGTCAACTTTGCAAAAACTTGTAATTCTTGAATTTTGTGAACTTCAACCTTCTCCCATGATCAAATAAAGATCATATACACTCAAAATGATGAAGATCACCCCTTGGTTGGGTCATTGGGGGCCTCAGATGCCCTAATTTTGCACTGACTTGTCTGAAAAGTCAACTCTTGATCAGATGACTTCCCCATGGAATTTCTTCATGAAAATTGATATGCATACTCCCTATACCATATAGAGACCAATAGAAACAATAATGACCAAAAAATTTGGAGTTATGGCCTTTGAAACCAAAACCCTAATTTTAGGTCATCTGTGCAGTCAAGCCTGGCTCTGCTTCCATACCAATCCCAGTTCTTGTGATTCTTTGACATTCTTGACTTTGAGAGGATATAATAAGATATAAGAACACAAATGAACCCCTTTAAAGTGATTGATGGCCTTTGGAGTGGCTCAGGAGGCTCTTGGATTGCTCAGATCACAAACCCTAGGTGCAGATGACTTTGAATCTATGCAGTGAATCAAAAATGAGATATGAGATGATATGATTGTGTTTATGTATATGAAATGATCACAAGCCATGGTGTGAAAGGGTGAGGGCAAATTTGGGGTGTTTACAGCTTCCCCTATTCAAACATGAGTTAGCTGTGCAGGATGTAAGCAACGGCTTAACATGCAAGCGAGATAACTTGTGGTTGAATACCAAAGACAGTCCAAAATTTGCACTCACAAAATGAAGAAGAAAAGGGATATAGATTGTAAAAGGAAAATAAAGTATATTATAAAGTATAGGCGACGGAGGACGACCGTCGAGCAGAGGACGACTGCTGGGTAAAGAGTAATGACGGGGACGGCCGACATGCTGAGAAAAGTGTGTGAAGTAAAGCAATGACGGGGACGGCCGACACGCTGGGGATAAAAGGTAAAGCCAAGACGGGGACGGCCGACTAGCTGGGAAATGTAAGAAATTATGATGGGGACGGCCATCAAGATAAAGTTGTAAAATTCTCTGGGGATTAATGAAACATGACGGGGACGGCCATCAAGTTCATGAAGCAAAGTAACCAACGATGGGGACGGCCATCGGGCTAAACTGAAATGAAAAGGGACCACGACGGGGACGGCCATCGGGTTAAAGAATAAATGAAATAAACAGATGATGAGGTACGGTCATCAAAGGTGAAGGACGATCACCTAGCAGGGGACGGCTGCTCTGTTGGGGGCAAGATGAGGGACGGTCATCTAAGGTGGAGGACGACCACCAGGCAGGGTACGGCTGCCGAAAATCAACGATGGGGACGGCCATCGGATAAGCATGATGGAGGACGACCATCAAGAGGTGGAGGACGACCACCTAGCAGGGGACGGCTGCTCTCAAGGTTTATCATGACATAGGACGAATGCCAGATAACCAAAATCAACAATGGGGACGGCCATTAGATAAAATGATGAAGGACGATCATCAAAGGGGTGGAGGACGACCACCTAGCAGGGGACGGCTGCTGAAAATATCAACGATGGGAACGGCCATCGGGTGAGCATGATGGAGGACGACCATCAAGAGGTGGAGGACGACCACCTAGCAGGGTACGGCTGCTCTCAGGGTTTATCATGACATAGGACGAATGCCAGATAACCAAAATCAACAATGGGGACGGCCATTGGATAAAATGATGAAGGACGATCATCAAAGGGGTGGAGGACGACCACCTAGCAGGGGACGGCTGCTGAAAATATCAACGATGGGAACGGCCATCGGGTGAGCATGATGGAGGACGACCATCAAGAGGTGGAGGACGACCACCTAGCAGGGTACGGCTGCTCTCAGGTTTTATCATGACACAGGACGAGTGTTAGATAAAAAGAAATGGGTTTGTTGGTAGTCTACTGGGGAATAGTAAATACGGACGAGTATTTACATCCAAGAAACAGAAGGTATAAGTGTTTAGATGTTGTGTATAGATTAAAGATGCGGACGAGCATCCCTAAGACTACGATACGGACGAGTATCGGGTAGAAACAAATACTGGCGCGTGTTCAAAGATGATGATACGGACGAGTATCAACTGGTTAACAGAGAACACGGACGAGTGTTGAATCTGAGAGGATTCCTCTGGGGAATAGTAGACACAGGCGAGTATCTATATCCAAGAAGACAAAAGTGTTTGACATGGTGTATGGATTAAAGATGCGGACGAGCATCTTTAAGACTATGATACGGACGAGTATCAAGTAGAAACAAACGCTTGACGCATGTTCTGAGATGATGATACGGACGAGTACCAACAAGTTAACAAAGAACAAGGACTAGTGCCGAATCTGTGGGGATATGAATGGTATATACAAGATACGGACGAGTATCTGTATGAGTGTAACATGAGTAGTGAGTATGAGTACTGTATAGATGAATGTTTATCTGCTGGGGAGGGTGACACGGACGAGTGTCAAGAGAGAAAAGTATAATATGAACGAATATCTGATATACAAAGTGTAGGTGACTGTGCTGGGGATACGACATGGACGGGTGTCAAGAAAGTGTATATAGGTATATGTGAGTGCAAAGAGGATGTCTTTGGCTTTCCGCTGGGGTATGACACGGACGGGTGTCAGGACGTATCTGTAATACGGGTGGTTTTGTTTGTAAGGAGTGCTCGGGCGACTTTATTGGGGAGTGATGACACAGACGGGTGTCAAAATGAGTATATACTGGTGTTTGTGATTTGAGAGGCAGCTGCTTTTGCTGGGGACTCTGGTGGGGATGTTTCTGTATGTTGATGAACCGTCATTATTCACAAGTGTTGGTTTAAGACACGGCTTATGATTATGCTATGTGTTGGATTTTTGCCGTAATGCTCCGTGTTAGACGGAATGCTACGCTTTGTGGGTGAATATGATGTGAATGCTATGATTGTGCAAAGATACCAAACCGGGATCCGGGTCCCGTTGCTGCGAAGATCTTCGATCGATCTTGTTTGAAATGGACATCCCAGCTGGGGATGAGATCACTGGTAGATCTGATGAGATGATGTCTGCTTGGGGATATAGGTCATTGATAGACCTATCCTTATAAATGAGAGACCCAGCTGGGGTTTATAGAAGCCTTCTTCACTCTGTTGTGATTCCTTCGTGCGTTGCTCTTCTGGATAGAGGCTGGAACTCTGTGGGGAGATAGCTTCCTGAATCTTATACTCCGGCTGAGGATGAGATGGCAACTCGGCTGGGGAGGAAGAGAGATCATTGAGAGACCTCCCTAGGGATTCCGTTGAAGAGGATCCTTGACTCAGCCGGGGATATAGGTGCCTTGGCAACTTTGATGGGGATAAGCAACAAGTGGCAACTCGGCTGGGGGAAGTCATGGGAGGCAACTCAGCTGGGGAGAGAGCACTTCGGGTGCTAAAACTGAGTGTTGATTTGCCAGCTTGCTGGGATGAAGCTTACATGCCCCAAGTTGCGCTCTGGATTCCTGCAATCCTGAAAAGACAGATAAACGCACAAGTAATCCCGAGGTATCCTTTACTAGATTCCGTCATAGGAGTTTAGACACTTCTGAGAGTAAGTATATTTCCTGCAAGCACGTTTTTTATTTTTGAAGATAAACATCTGTATTTATGCAATCAGTATTTCTTTTAGACATCAGACACCTTTTACAAATAAAATGTACAAGACGAGACATGACTGAAAATCTGATTTTATTAATTCATATGCCCTGAATCGGCGAGATACAGTCAAAGAAACATATCCCCTGGAATGAGGAGATTGTTACAAATTGAGAAACAAAATGCTGGCATTGTTGACGACGCTTTAAGGAGCTTCCTCTTTCACTATGACCCATATGACTTTTGACGTTCTTCTCATCTTTCTTTCAGAGGAATGTTGATTCTGATTGAAGCTTGATCCTTTCGAAGATTACCAAGTTGTAAACGATACAGACGAATTCAGAATGCAGTTGTTCGCTTATTCCCTTGTTTTGCATGGATCGCCCTTTCGGGTTTTCAATCCATCGGGATACCCATTTTTGCCTGAGCTGTCCAATAGTGGCTTTTCAACTCAGCGGGTGTATATTTTTATTTTTTCCCCTATTTTTGCCCGAGTCTTTTATTCTGTTTTTGACTCGCCGGGATGCCCTGTTTTTGCCTGGACTTACATTCTGTTTTTGTGTCCAGCGGGTCATTTTTATGCGAAGTATTTTTTAACTGCATCTGAATTCACAGGGGACGGAAAATCTTCTCCATCCATGGTGCTGAGCATCAGTGCTCCACCAGAGAAAACTTTCTTTACTACGAATGGTCCTTCATAGTTCGGAGTCCATTTGCCCCTGTGGTCTGTATGAGGAGGGAGGATTCTTTTCAGCACCAGATCTCCCACTTGGTACTCCCGGTGCCTGACTTTCTGATCGAAGGCCTTCTTCATTCTTTTCTGATACAACTGTCCATGACAGATTGCAGCCAATCTTTTCTCTTCAATCAGACTCAGTTGTTCGTATCGGGACCTAACCCATTCTGCTTCACTCAGTTTAACATCCATTAGTACCCGTAGAGAGGGTAATTCAACTTCAACAGGTAGGACTGCCTCCATACCATACACAAGTTGATACGGTGTTGCCCCAGTGGATGTTCTGATTGACGTGCGGTACCCATGCAAGGCAAGCGGTAGCATTTCATGCCAGTCTTTGTAAGTGACTACCATCTTCTGCACAATCTTCTTGATGTTCTTATTTGCGGCCTCAACAGCGCCGTTCATCTTTGGCCTGTAAGGAGAAGAATTGTGATGTTGAATTTTGAAGTCCCGGCATAGCTCTGCCATCATTTTTTTGTTTAAATTGGAACCATTATCAGTAATGATTCGCTCGGGCACTCCATACCGACAGATGATATCTCTTTTCAGAAATCTGGCTACCACTTGTCTTGTGACGTTTGCATATGAGGCTGCTTCAACCCACTTGGTGAAATAGTCAATGGCGACCAGGATGAATCTGTGGCCATTTGAAGCAGTTGGCTCGATCTTGCCAATCATATCAATGCCCCACATAGCAAAGGGCCAGGGTGAAGACATTATGTTCAAAGGATTGGGAGGCACATGCACCTTATCTGCGTAGATCTGGCATTTGTGGCATTTCCTGGCGTAGGCACAACAGTCAGCATCCATCGTGATCCAGTAATAGCCTGATCTTAACAATTTCTTGGCCATGGCATGCCCTCCTGCATGGGTACCAAAGGATCCTTCGTGCACTTCATGCATCAACAAGTCTGCTTCTGTCTTATCAACACATCTGAGGAGTACCATATCAACGTTCCTTTTGTACAGGGAACCATCAGTGTTCAGAAAGAAACTACCAGTGAGCCTTCTTAAAGTCTTCTTATCATTGGAAGATGCCCCAGGTGGGTATGTTTGATCCTCCAAGAAGCACTTAATGTCATGGAACCAAGGCTTATCATCCTTGACAACATCTGCTGCGAACACATATACTGGTCTGTCGAGTCTGGATACTGAAATCTGAGGTACAAAGTTGGCAGCCTGAACTTTGATCATGGACGAAATGGTAGCCAGAGCATCTGCAAACTGATTCTCGTCCCGAGGGATATACTCAAGCTTGACTGTTGTAAAGAAAGTCAACAACCTCCTTGTATAATCCCTGTAAGGTATCAGATGATCCTGGTGTGTGTACCATTTGCCATTGGTTTGATTGATTACCAAAGCTGAATCTCCGAATACGGTCAATGTCTTGATCCTGAGGTTAATGGCTTCCTCAAGACCCATAATGCAAGCTTCGTATTCAGCTTCGTTGTTAGTGCAGTTGAAAGTGAGTTTTGCCGAGAAAGGCATGTGAACTCCTTTAGGTGTAATGAGTACTGCACCAACACCACGACCATTCATGTTAACAACCCCATCAAACATCATAGTCCATTCTTCTTCCGGGTCAGGCCCTTCAGTGTGAACAGGCTCTTCATGATCTTTTGCTTTTATGAACATGATGTCTTCATCAGGGAAGTCAAACCTCATAGGCTGGTAATCATCAATGGGTTGCTCAGCAAGATATTCAGACAATACACTGCCCTTGATGGCTTTTTGAGATGTGTATTGGATGTCATATTCTGTGAGGATCATTTGCCATCTTGCAACCCGTCCGGTAAGAGCTGGCTTCTCAAATATGTACTTAACTGGGTCCATCTTTGAGATCAACAAAGTAGTGTGGGTCAACATATACTGCCTCAGTCGGCGAGCAGCCCACGCTAAAGCACATCAAGTTTTCTCGAGCAGTGAATAACGTTGTTCACAGTCGGTAAACTTTTTGCTTAGGTAGTATATTGCATACTCTTTTCGACCAGACTCGTCATGCTGGCCCAACACGCACCCCATTGACTCTTCTAATACTGTCAAGTACATGATCAAAGGTCTTCCTTCAACTGGAGGCATAAGGATTGGAGGTTCTTGTAAGTATTCCTTGATTTTGTCAAAAGCCTTCTGACAGTCTTCGTTCCACCTGACCGTCTGTTCTTTTCTCAGTAGTTTGAACAAGGGTTCACAGGTTGCTGTAAGGTGAGATATGAACCGTGAGATGTAGTTCAATCGACCTAAGAACCCTCAAACTTCTTTCTCTGTTTTTGGTGCAGGCATCTCTTGGATGGCTTTGACTTTATCAGGGTCAACTTCAATCCCTTTCTCGCTTACAATAAAACCCAGCAGCTTACCAGATCGCACCCCGAATGTGCACTTGTTGGGGTTCAGCTTCAATTGGTACTTCCTCAGACGCTTGAATAACTTCAGTAGATTCACCAGGTGGTCTTCTTCAGTAAGGGACTTGGCAATCATGTCATCCACATAACATTCTATTTCTTTATGAATCATATCATGGAATAATGTCACCATAGCCCGTTGATATGTTGCGCCAGCATTCTTGAGCCCAAATGGCATTACCTTGTAGAAGAACGTGCCCCAGGGTGTGATGAAGGTTGTCTTCTCCATGTCTTCAGGTGACATCTTGATCTGATTATATCCTGAAAATCCGTCCATGAAGGAGAATACCGAGAACTGAGCCGTGTTATCCACCAATACATCAATGTGAGGTAATGGGAAGTCATCTTTCGGGCTGGCTCTGTTCAGATCCCGGTAGTCAACACACATCCTTACTTTGCCGTCTTTCTTAGGCACAGGTACTATATTAGCAACCCACGGTGGGTAGCTAGTTACAGCAAGGAACCCGGCGTCCCATTGCTTTTGTACCTCCTCCTTGATTTTCATAGCCATGTCTGGACGAGTTCGGCGCAGTTTCTGTTTAACCGGCGGGCATTCTTCTCTCAAAGGCAGCTTGTGCACGACAATGTCGGTATCCAACCCTGGCATATCTTAATAAGACCAAGCAAACACGTCCACATACTCGTGAAGCAGGTCAATCAATTGTCTCTTCACTGAGTCTTGTAAGCAGGCCCCGATTTTAACTTCTTTCACGTTTTCATCTGTACCAAGATTAATCACTTCAACCTCCTCCTGGTGAGGAGTAATAACCTTTTCCTCTTGTCTTAACAACCTGGCTAGCTCTTCAAGAAGCTCATATTCTTCATCAACCCCTTCATCAGCTTGATTGATTGGATTGTCAAAGTCATACGAAGTCATAGCCGTGCTGTTGTCGGTGCTGTCTGGAAGGCACTCTCTGCAAGGGTTCAGTTTGTTCATTTTAGTGATTTGATTTTAATCTTATTTTAGAAAAGTGAAATAAAGTTGTCATTTTGAAAACACTGCCATTTATTTTTTGTACAAAAAGAAAAATGGAAAAACAGTGAGCGGAAAAGAAAAAAGACTCATTTGCAAAAAGATGTCTGATATTTCATTGATTAATCTTGTTTGCACAAAAAGTACAGATGGCCCGAGTACAAAATGAGTCTTGTCATCTTGGGCAAGATGCAAGACTTTGATGCATGCTATAAAAATACAGGAATAATAATTACTCTGCATGAGTAACTCTTATAATTTCCTGGGAAGACCAGTTTGAGATACTGCTCCCCGGGATCTTTGGACGAATCTAGCTTTCCAGGTTGCGTTCTTCTTCCAGCTCGTCTTCCAAACAGTTGACAGCATCAGGGGTGAGCATCCCCCCACTCACAAAGTTGGGCTCTTTCGCAGCCTCTGCTTGATCTTGTTGAGTTGGTTTGTAACCCAACCCAAATCTATCCTCTTTCTTCTCCACCGATAACAGTTTGCCCCAGCCTTGGGCGTTTCCTCCCTCAACAACCTTACGGGCTTGTTGGTATGATGATATTGAAGTACCAGGCACAGCAGATGTTTCATTGACATTCAAGGTTTCAAAACCTTGGCTCATTGTTTCATGGATCTCCCCATCCATCTCAATATACTTATAGGTAGCCAGGTGGCTGACAAAAATATCCTCCTCTCCACAGATTGTAACGATTTGACCCTCCCACTCATATTTTAACTTCTGGTGAAGGGTAGAGGTCACGGCGCCAGCGGCGTGAATCCATGGCCTACCCAATAGACAGCTGTAGGCAGGCTGTATATCCATCACGTAGAAGGTCGTTTTGAAGGTCTGCGGGCCAATCGTTATGGGCAACTCAATCTCCCCCAAAACCGATCTCTTTGAACCATCAAAGGCTCTCACCACCAGGTTGCTGGGTCTTAACGCCAACCCGTCATATTCTAGTTTCACCAGGGCCTTTTTAGGTAAGACATTGAGGGATGACCCCGTGTCTACCAGCACATGGGAAAGGACTGCACCTTTACATTCCATGGTTATGTGCAAGGCTTTGTTATGGTTGCGGCCTTCCGTAGTCAAATCAGTATTGGTGAACCCTAGTCCGTGACTAGCATTGACATTTCCAACTACAGCTTCCAGCTGATTGACAGTGATCTCTTCAGGCACGTAAGCTGCGTGCAAGACTTTGAGTAGTGCATTCCGATGGGCTTCGGAGCACATAAGCAATGATAGGATTGAGATCTTGGAAGGCGTCTGATGAAGCTGATCCACTATTTTATAATCACTCTTCTTGATGATTCGCATGAACTCATCAACCTCTTGGTCAAAGGGTGTTTTCAAGGCTTCTTTAACAGTCTGCTCTTCCTGCACCAAGCTTTTTCCTTTTGCTTTAGCAGCAGCTTCTGCTTCGGCAGTGGGTCTCTGAATTTGTGGAGCAAAGAGACGTCCGCTTCGAGTGAAGCCTCCGCCTCCTCCCACATTGTCAATTTGTGGTGCAGGGGTTGATGATTCAAAAGTGATTCTTTGTCCTTCGCAGTACAGGTCAGAGCCGTAATGCCACGGGATGGCATTACTGCTTTCATAAGGTACTGGTCCAGGCACCGTGATAGTGACTGGACTGATTGCAGCTGCTGAAGGGATTGTGATAGTTTGCGGATCATAATAAATTGTGACTGGTGCTCTGATGGGAGCAGCACCTTCTGAGTTGTAGGCAGAGTTGTTCTCAGGATCATAAAATATTGTGACAGTTAAGACATCTTCATGATTTGTTGCTGGTGTTGTAGGAGACATTGGTGGAAGGATGGATGTTGTTGTTGTAGGAGTTTCAGAATGAAGTGGTGCTGGAGTTGTAGAAGGAACGTTCATTGATATCTGGTCAGTCGAGATGACAGATGAAGTACTTGTTGATGAAGCCGAAGAATTGTCGGGAAGAATGGTTGTTGCAGTTGTAGGAGTTGCTGGAACTGTTGCTGGTGAGATTGCTGGGTTTGTTGGAAATGATGTGGTGATCTGAAGTTGGCCACTCTGAATGAGACCGTCTATGCCATTCCTCAGGTTATCGCACCCATTGACTGAAATATTGCAGTAAGCACACCCCAACTCACACCCCGGGAACATTTGACATTCGAGGAGCTGAGCCTTAATTTCCACCAACGGTGTCCGGATCTGACCCACACTGGTTATTAAATAAGACGGCTTGTCTTCTTCAATAGCGTTAATCCTGGGACCACCGTGGTTTGGCATGGGGTTCTTATTGACATTAAGTGGTGGTGCGAAATTCAGAGCTTTTGAGTCTACCAGGTCTTGTACCTTCATGTGCAGAGCTCTGCACTTTTCTGTACTGTGGCCAGGTGCATTTGAATGAAAAGCACATCTGGCGTTGGAGTCATAATTCCTGGGTAAACTGTTGGGATCTGGAGGTGCCAACGTCCTTAGCTCAACTAGGTTGAGTTTCAGGAGTTGTGGCAGCAATGTAGCATATGGCATAGGGATCGGATCGATCACCCTATTAGCTTGAGACGGCCTCTGCTGAAATGGCCTTTGCTGGTTATTGTTGTTGGTGTTGCTGTTGTTGTAATTTCTCGGAGGATATTGAGCTTGTTGATGGTACTGAAGTTGTTGCTGATAGTTTTGTTGCGGAGGTTGATAAACCGGTTGAGGATGAGCTGGAGCGGGAATGGTGACTGCTGCCACTGATCTGTGAACATATTGGGGCCTGCCCCTGCTGGTGTGGATGGCATTGGTCTCGCCAGTTCTTCTTGGACCCGCAAAAGGCTTTCTTGTACTACTGGACGAGCTTGCACCATTGTCAGAAATCTTACCCATTTTTAACAGGCTCTCAATTCTCTCCCCAGCTATGACAACATCTGCAAAGCTAGTGGAAGAGAAAGCAGCCAGCCTGTCAATATATGTCCCCTGAAGGGTGTTCATAAACATGTCTGCCATTTCCCTCTCAGACATAGGTGGCTGAACAGCAGCAGCCAATTGCCTCCATCTCTGGGCATATTCTCGGAAACTTTCCCTTGACGACTGTGACATTCCCATTAGGAGGGTCCTGTTGGGTGCCATATCTAAGTTGTACTGATACTGTCTGATGAAGGCCTCTGCCAGGTCCTTCCAACACCTGATAGTTGCCCTTGTCAAGTGAGAGTACCATTCTCTTGACGCTCCTGTTAAGCTATCCTCGAAATAGAACATCCAGAGCTTCTCATCCATAGTATAGGCCTTCAGCCTTCCCAGAAATGATTGCAAATGAGTCCGGGGGCATGAAGTCCCGTTATATTTTTCAAAACAAGGAGGCTTGAACTTATGGGGAATCCTGACCCCGTCTACCAAGCCCATGTCCATGACATCGAAACCCAAAGAGTTTTGAGACTCTAAGGACCTCAATTTCTCAGCTATCTCATCCAGCCTTCTATCATAGGCTTCTTCCCCAGCACCCATTACTGTGAATTGATCCTCTTGGGGGTCTTCTTGCAGTACCCTGGCTGCAGTGGCAGTCCCTTGAACATTTGCAGGGATGTTGACCTCAGGATGGAGGTGTGGTCCAAAGACTGGGGGATTGACATGAGGTTGGACCCTCTCGTTATTGCTTGTGCCAGCAGTTCCTATATGTGGATCTTCTTGATTCTGCCTTTCCACCATGGCCCTCAATCTTTCCTGGCTCTGAGCCAAGTTGTTCATCACTTCCATAAACTGAGTCATCTGGTTCCTCATTTCCAACCTCTCGTTGGTCATTTGGTTCCTGACCTCCGTAAGGTCCTGCTGCATCTGATCCATTTGAATGCCCGGAAGGTTGTTACGGGTCGGATAACGGTGCAGACGATTGAGGGGAAATACCCGGCGTCGAGCAATAGTTCCTGAGCATCACAACAGAGTTAGCAACAATAAAACAAAAACCTACAAAACAAACAAAAGGGTTAGCATGCAATGCAGTATGCTTATTTGTTTTCAAGGTATCCGGCTTGGCATTCAGTTTTGACCCTTCCAGACCCTTGAAGATGCTGTTGATGTTGCTTTTGAAGTGAAACTTGGATGGAACAAACTAATACATATATTACAAAAGCAAAATGGTACATAGTTTGTTTACAAATACAAGCCCTCTGAGGGGTCAAAATACATTTCAAGAAAATAAAAGTACATGGAATGAAAGCAACAACAAACAAATGGTCAAACACCAAGACCAAACTCATCCTCCCGAACTTCCTTGAGAAGTGCTTCGGTCACAGGATCAGCTGGGCGCTCCGTGAGGTTCCTGATAAGGAGGTTCCGGGTGGTAACAGCTGCTGTTAGCTTCTTGTGCTGACTTTGGTCCTTTGACCTCTTCACTCCTGCTTTGATCTTTAGCTCTGATATCTCCTTCTGGGCTGCTGCCAGGGCTTCCTGCTGTTCTTTTGCACTAGCTTCCAGTTGCTCCATCTTGTCTTGAACTCTCTTGTCTTCCAGAGTACGAGCTTCGGTGATCCTGACCCACCTTTCCTGACTCTCCTTTAGATACAAGTCTGTCCTTGCTCTCTGGAACTGGGCTTCCTTGCAAGCATTCTTCAGAATTTGTTCTCCAGCCTTAGACTTCTTGATATAATCCCCAAACTTCTCAATCTTAGTCAGATGCTCCACTCTCAACTTCTCTAGCCTCTCAATCTCCATCCTGCCATCATTCCTCTCCCGGAGAGTCTTCTGCAAAGCCTGAGTTAACTTCTCATTTCTTTCTTTCAAGCTCTCAAACTCCTCCAAACTGACAGTGGCAGGGGGTGGTGCTGAGGATGATTCGGGCACATCTTCTATGGTAAAGGGCATTCCAGAGAATTGAGCCCTGGCACGAGACCACTCATAATATTGTGCTGATGCCACATTGCTGCACCTCCCTAGAATGGTTACTCCCTTGGTTTGAACATTATCCCAGGCCCAGGCAGCCTGCCCAACAACAGCCAAATTAGGCTTGTTCTCGCAATAAAGAGTCTCAACCAAGTCCTGTGCCTTAGGAGTGTGGACCAGTGCATAGCCCAGTTGTCTTCTAAACAGCAGAGGGTTGTAATTAATACTACCCTTAACTCCTATTAGGGGCACATTGGGAAAATGCCCACAGCTGGTGATGATATCCCTGCCCTTGGTGCTTTGGGTGCACCATCTGATATCGGCTGAAGTTAGAGCAGTGAGTCTCTTAGCCCAGTTTTTCTGCTGATGAGGATTCAAAAATGCATCTGTCCTGGGTAGATGCCTGAGAAGCCAAGTATGGAACAATGGAGCACAACACCTCACTAATCTTCCCCTCCGCTTTTCATTCCTCTGATGTACTGAATAATAGAGATCCCCCAATAAAGTGGGCACTGGGTTCTGCAAGATGAAAAGATGGATTGCATTCTTGCTAATGAATCGAGGCTCATCTGCAAACAATACAATTCCATATATACTCAAGGCCAATAAAGCACAGACAGCTTTCCACTCCCCCAGAGAAGCTTTCAGGGTAGCTTGAGAGATCAAGAAATCCAGATGGAAGCCCGGGATTCCAGCTTTAGTAGTCATATGCTGCTCAATCAGAACAAGTTCCAGATGCAAAGCCTTTGCTACTCCTCCATTACCAGGAAAGACCATCTCAGGGTTGAAAGGGATTCCACCCCTGATAGGCATGCCAACCAATGATGAGTATTCTTCCAACAAAGGGCCCAACTGAAAGTATTGAAAAGTGAAACACCTCAATGGGGGATCATAAAACTGAATGCAAGTGTGGATCAGGCTTCTCTGTGAAGGGTCCAGATCCATAACCATATCAAGTATATCTCCATAATGTTCCCTGAACAATGGTATGTGATCTGGAGTGATCAGGGTCTGAATCCTCCTGATGTCAGATAGCTCTGGCTGGAAGAAGTGGTAGGTGATGTTGCTCTTTTTAGGAGCCATGATGCTGAAGATGAGTAGAGACAGGTGCTGATGATAACACTGAAGAATGGGCCACTGGTTGGCTGGTGCAGGTGACTGGAATAGATAGCTGATAACTGAGGCAGATGCTGATGAAGATAGGTCAAATACTGAAGATAGGGTCAAAACCAAACCAAAAGAATGAAGATGGATACCCTGAAACACAAATAAGCAAATGTCAATATGATGCAATGAGTATGTATGCAAATGATGTGCAAGGGTTTGTGACTGAGCCGGATCTGATCAAATGCCCTGATATAGGTCCAAGTATGTTCAAGAAATCCAGATGGAGGTCTATAAATCCAGTAACCAAGGTGGGGGGGCTCAAATAAAGAGCCACATGTCCAGGGTTTTAGAATCACAAGAACTGTCCCAAAATGGAGTATTCTTAATCAAATCAAGGTAACAGGGTACTCTGAGGTCAAGGTACCTGCAAACCTGTAAACAGCCCAACCCCCTCACAGGTGGTGTTCTAGAACAAGGATCCTCAGACTTGGATCAGTTATGAGAAGTGTAAACACTTCCAACCCGGAGGTACAGTGTTTACAATAACCATAAAAGTTCCTCCTCTAATTCACCTCAGTTTCTGAAGGTCAATACTAAAAGGTCATCCAGACTTAGCAGGCTTCCCAGATAGCCCTAGTATTGCAGGAGATCTGCAACACAGAGTTCTCAAGAAGAAACCCATATCTGAACCGTGTTTCATATTCCCGCACCAGACCGAGATGGAATGGGAAAGAATATGATTCACTCTAGCCTAGGTGTCACTCAGGTCCCAGGTATAGGACCTTAACTCTCAATGGAACACCCACCCACCAAAGCAAAACCAGATCCAGCCAGACAGCATGACAATATGATATATGTAAAGCAGTAAAGAAAGTAATAAAACAAACTGTACATAAAGCAATAAATAAAATAAATACACAAGCACAGATAGCACATAACACCCCAGTAAACACAAATCAAACAAGCGCTAGGAGGAACCCACAAAAAGAACCAGAAGCCCTGGTTGCAATATAAGGGTCCCCAGCAGAGTCGCCAAGCTGTCGCTCCCAAAGATTTGCATCCCGGTACAAGCGCGAACGGTCGGCAAGAGGGACAATGAGAACACACAGCCGTGAACTCACTGGAGATGAATAGAGTCGCCAGCTAGGCATTTTTATCCCGGAGGAAAGGTAATGCTGCATAAACCTAGAAAGAGAATGGATAAGACGGTTGCGAACCAGAGAGACTGAGAAAGGGGGTTGGTTACAACCTGGGAAGGTATTAGCACCCAGATTGTCCGTCGTACTCGACGGGATCCACGCTTGAAAGATTTGTGTTTTAAAGGGGTAGTGTCAGTGCAATTTGTGTATAAAAGAGCTGGAAAAGTATGTACAGGTGTCAGTGTAAAAGGAGTGTGAAGTGTATAAATGATGTGTCAGTGTAAGAATGAGAATGGATTGCTCATGATCATGAGGCTAAAGAATGAAGCTAGAAAGAGGGGGGAATATACAGAGACTTTTGTTCGATAACAGTTAAGTTATGCCTACGTATCCTCTCGTGCAATGAGGAAGTCAGAACACCGTAGTTCGACCCAAGGAGACTGAAAGATGAATTGACTGATGAACTGCTTACTTGCCTATGCTCAAGTGTATGATCTGTCTGGCACAGATGCAAACTGTCTTGCATTAGACGGAAGAAGCGAGTTCTCGTTTATGAGTGAATGAGATGAGAAAAAGAATCCCGAAGGAGACGATTATTGTTTGTTTTTGTGTTTTCAGTCTTTTATTGCTTTTGAAAGTTTGTCATAGATTAATGAGCTTAAGACTAAACCAATAGATTTAGTAAACTCATCACATCTTCCCTCTGATTAGGGGTAATGAGAATACCTTAAGTGTGAAGTCAGATTCTCACACTTAATCACCTTTGGTGTAGGATTAAGGTCATTAACCTACTTGTGATTAATTAGATGTTTTTGTGGTTTTTGTTTAGTGTTGAGTAATGAGGTTAAGCCATAATCAGGGATTAAACAGACTCATTACACCATCCTAATAGAAGGATAATAGATGAGAATGTTTAAGCTGAGGAAAGCTCCTCAACTTAATCCATGATTAGGGATTAAACTCATGACAAAACAAGCCCTTATTAAGTGGATTTTATTTAATGATATGATGATGAAGTAAGTTTTTTTGATTTGTAAGACAACTTGAGGAGGACTTGTCCATTAACACTAGGGTTAGTCCTTCTTAACCAATTAAGGAAGAATTAGAACCCTAATGCAAGGCCCAAGTTACAAGTGTGATGTCTTGATGATTATTAGATGGATTGATTAAGAGATTTAAACACATTAAGGGTTTAACACTTAGGATTAAAGTTATACACTCCATCCTAAGATAAGGATACAGGCATAAGCTTAATCACAAAGCCTTAAAGCCTTTAGGGTTTAGTCCCTGATTATGAGGTGAGAAGAGAAGACTCAAAGAGACACAAAGGTGAAAACTAAGAGGGGAGACTAATCAAAACCCTAATCATTGTCATGCTTGGTTATTCCTAAGGTTTGTGAGGTTTTCAAGAGAAATCTTCAATGGAACCACCAAGAAGCAGATGAAAGGATCAAGAGAAGCAAAGCAACTTGCTTCATTCAAGAAGTCAAGTCACTTGCAGAAAGAAAGTGGGGAGGAAGAAGAATGAGCAAGCTCAATCTCAAACACAAACAAAAATGCAGCAAGGGATGCAAGAGAGATGGAAAGAAAAGTTATGAGAAGTGAAGGCAAATTCACTTCTCAAAGTCACTTACCACCTGAAAGGTTAGAAAAGGAATGCAATGCAATGCAAAATGGGATGAGATGACATGATGCAAACCAAAACCAGAAGCACATATGTGATGCTAATGATGTTATGAGATGCTACAAACATGAGGCAGCACATGGAAATGATCATACAAGTTCATGAATGCAAATGAAGCAAGTTAAGAACCAAGAACATACATGGAAAGTTATGAAGTACATATGGCATATAACATGGCAAATACATGATGCAATGATCAAACATGCTTTCAATATGTCTTATGATGTCAAATGAATCAAATGGATGCTTGAAATGTCATGGCAAGTCATGTTATGCAAGAGAATGCAAGATGGATGCATATGGAAGCCCAAATTAGGGTTTATGAACCATACATCAAACAAAAATCAAAATCAGAAGCAAAAGCAAAACATAAGATAAAAAATTGAAAATGCCACTCAAAGGACCCCTAATCCTATACTAACCCAATGCCCAAAGGAGAGGTTTCAACTCTTAACCAAGTTCAAGTTATGGTTTTTATAAGTTTGCTAGGGTTTTAGGGTTCTTAAACAAGAAAATTATCAAACAAATGGAAAATGAAAGATCAAATCATGGCCATTTAATCTCACAAACTACATGCCAAACACAATGCAATGCAAAAAGAATCAATGTCCAACTCTTCATGGATAGGCAGAAATGATTTTTTTGAACTTTGGATCAAAATAATGCACAAAAATGATTTTAATTCAATGAAAAATTCTCAAAATGCATCAAGATCAAAAAAGAAATTTGGTTTGAAGGTTGGACAATGTTTCTAAATGTATTAGAACATTTCATGAATTTTTTGGTGATTTTTAAATACCTAAAAGTATTTTTAATAAATTAATTCTCATTAATCAATTAAAAATAAACTTTTAAATATTTTAAAATACTTTTTAAATGCTAAAAATGAAAATAAAAATATTTTTGTGTCTTAAAAATTAATGAAACTCAGGATAAAAAATTTCATAATTTTTAAACAAATTTTGCTATTTTAAATAAATTGTGCAAAATAAAAGAAAAGAAATGAAATAAAAATTAAAATAAACTGAAGTATGCTAAAGGAGAGGCTGAGATTGAATCTGGAGATGAAACCATTGACTGCGCGCGCAGATCAAAGGCTGAAATTCAAACTTGGCTAAATATAATTATGAATTAATTAAATGAGATTTAGGGTTTTAATGACAAATCTGGACCATTCACACGCGCGGCAAGTCAACTGGTCAAGGCAATCCAACGCTCCAGATTCAAAATCTCATTAATTACAGGATTAAACCCTAATGATTTTCAGGTGGCCGGAGAAGACCTCCGGTCGTCTTCTCCGGTGGGAACCCCACCTGAAAATCTCCAAAACTCTCAAAACCTAACTAAAATGAAATCTAAAAACATGGAAATGATCCCCACAACTTACTGAATCAAAACCCCAAGCCAAAACTCATTTATATTTCATTAATCTCATGAATCGAAACAAAGAAGATTTTAGGGCAAAACTTTCAGAAACAAATTAAACTCTCATCTCTCCACCATTTTCAAAACTAAAGGTATCAGAGCAATCAGTGAAGCATGGAGAACAACTTTAGAACTTAAAAATCCATTTCTGGAAAAAAAGTTCTTGAGCTACCTGAGTTTCGAAGCTTTCACTCCAGCAACTTTCTGACCTCTCCCTTTGATGCAATCCACTTTACTTGGTCCCCTGATGATCCTTGAATGCTTAGGAGGAGTTTATGTTGGCTGGTTAAGGAGTTTGAACAGCTTCTGCTCAAGCTCAGTTGAAAATGGTGATGGTGATTCAGGCTGTTTCAGGCCAATGTGAGTGGTTCTTTGTGATCAGGGTGATGTTTTGAGAAGGTTTGTGGAGTTTGTTCAAGTGTTTGTGGCCTGTGGAATGAGTTTCGAAAGCTTTGGCTTTGAGAGTGAAAAATGGAAGAATGGTGTTCTTGCTTGATTCAGGCCTAAGTCTTGCTGGTTTTGGCTCAGTGAAGCAAAGTGAGTTGATCTATGAAAATGGTTTTTGTGTTGGTGTGTTTTGTAGAGAGATTCGAAGAGAAATGCTTGAAGGAGTGTTTTTGTGAATGCTGTCCTCTTGTGTGTTTCAGCCTTGCTTGATGTATGAAATGGCTAGCATTTGGATAGTATAAACAATTCCAATTGGTCAGATGATGTGACCTGGCCTGCTGTGATTGGGATGTCCACTTTTGCAAAAAGTCCACTTTGTTGTAAGAGAGGCATGGGCTTGGTTCTAGGCTAGTACAAGCATGGGGGCTGGCGCAGCATGGTGTGTGAGTGAAGCTAGAAAGGTTCAATAGCCAATGCAGCAAGTTGGTGAGAGTGTGATGATGGTTTTGCAAGTTGGTTCCTTCTTGGTTCATATGGAAAGATCTTGTCCCACAAACCATGAAACATGAGAAGTTTTGGTTCAAATCTGATTTTTAGGTCACATAGAATGTTTATGTAGTGGTTAGACATGAATTAGAGGTTGCAAATGCCTTGGTACAAAGTTCTTGCAAGTTTCTCATTTGGTGTACATCTTGAAAATTAATGATTTTTGCCAACTTTGTCACACCATAACTTTTGATCCAAGAAGAATTAGATCATGTTCTTGTACTTTTTGAAAAGGGAAAAATGTAATCTACAACTTTTATGACCAAAGTTTTTTCATTTGAAGCATTTTTGGATCAAAAAGCAAGGTTTGAAAAGTGGCATAAAATGACATATTCTTGAAAAGTCAACCATGCCCTAAAAAGTCAACTTTGCAAAAACTTGTAATTCTTGAATTTTGTGAACTTCAACCTTCTCCCATGATCAAATAAAGATCATATACACTCAAAATGATGAAGATCACCCCTTGGTTGGGTCATTGGGGGCCTCAGATGCCCTAATTTTGCACTGACTTGTCTGAAAAGTCAACTCTTGATCAGATGACTTCCCCATGGAATTTCTTCATGAAAATTGATATGCATACTCCCTATACCATATAGAGACCAATAGAAACAAGAATGACCAAAAAATTTGGAGTTATGGCCTTTGAAACCAAAACCCTAATTTTAGGTCATCTGTGCAGTCAAGCCTGGCTCTGCTTCCATACCAATCCCAGTTCTTGTGATTCTTTGACATTCTTGACTTTGAGAGGATATAATAAGATATAAGAACACACATGAACCCCTTTAAAGTTATTGATGGCCTTTGGAGTGGCTCAGGAGGCTCTAGGATTGCTCAGATCACAAACCCTAGGTGCAGATGACTTTGAATCTATGCAGTGAATCAAAAATGAGATATGAGATGATATGATTGTGTTTATGTATATGAAATGATCACAAGCCATGGTGTGAAAGGGTGAGGGCAAATTTGGGGTGTTTACAGCATGTCTTCCATAATCTCTGTTTCTTCCTTCTTATCCATACAACGAAGCAAAGTTGAATCATGATTGCGCTTGTACAAAATTCCATTACTCAAGAAGAACTTAGCAGAAAACCTCCTCAGAAACTTCTTATCATTGACAGATGCCCCTTCAGGAACTCTTGAGCTTCAAGATACCTCTTCACCTCATAGAACCAAGGATTTCCTTCTACTCCTTCAGTATCAATCTCATTACAATATGCAGGCTTCTCAAATATATCAATAGTGATTCTGGGAGCTTCATCATCCCAACTAATCTCAAACATAGATGCCATGGTGGCTAATGCGTCTGCCAACTGATTGTTTTCTCGTGGAATATGTTCAAAGGTAATCTCTTCAAAATATGGGATCAAATACAACACATGCTCTTGGTAAGGAATGAGATTTGGGTGCTTAGTATCCCAATCTCCTTTAATCTGACTAACTACCAGGGCTGAATCTCCATATACGTCCATAAACTGAATCTCCATCTCAATGGCAGCTTTGATACCCATGATACATGCTTCATATTCAGCCATGTTATTGGTACAATAGAAACAAATTCTAGCAGTAATTGGGGTATGACAACCTTTAGGGGAAATTATTACATCACCAACACCATTACCAAGCGCATTGGAAGCTCCATCAAAAACCATAGTCCATCGGGATCCCTGTTCAGGTCCGTCATATTGTCTAGGTTCTTTAGTAACAATCATAATATCTTCATCCGAGAACTCAAAATTCATAGACTGATAATCATCCACTTCCTGATGAGCTAAATGATCAGCTACTACACTACCCTTAATGGCCTTCTGAGTGGTGTACTGTATATCATATTCTGTTAAGATCATTTGCTATCTCGCTATTCGTCCGGAGAGAGCAGGTTTCTCGAATATGTACTTGATTGGATCCATCTTTGAAATCAACAAGGTAGTATGGGTCAACATATACTGTCTTAGTCGGCGAGCAGCCCATGCCAAAGCGCAACAAGTTTTCTCGAGCAGTGAGTATCTTGTTTCACAGTCGGTAAACTTTTTGCTAAGGTAGTATATTGCCTGCTCTTTTCGACCAGACTGGTCATGTTGTCCCAACACACACCCCATTGAGTTGTCTAATACTGTTAAGTACATAATCAAGGGTCTTCCATCAACTGGTGGCATCAAAATTGGAGGTTCTTGGAGGTATCTCTTGATTTCATCAAAGGCTACCTGGCACTCGTCATTCCATTCCATTACCTGATATTTCTTCAACAACTTGAAGAATGGCTCACAGGTAGCAGTTAACTGGAAAATAAATCTTGCAATGTAATTCAGTCGTCCCAAAAAACCTCTGACTTCCTTATCAGTACGGGGAGCAGGCATCTCTTGTATAGCTTTTACTTTTGCAGGATCCACTTCAATACCTTTTCCACTGACAATGAAACCCATGAGTTTACCAGACCTAACTCCAAAAGTACACTTGTTTGGATTCAATCTCAGTTTATAATTCTTCAACCTCTCAAACAACTTACACAGATAATCAAGGTGTTGTTCCTCATTCTGGGACCTGGCTATCATATCATCCACATATACCTCTATCTCATGGTGAATCATATCATGAAACAAAGCTACCATAGCACGTTGATATGTTGCCCCAGCGTTCTTCAAACCAAATGGCATCACCTTATAACAAAAAGTGCCCCATTGTGTGACAAATGTAGTCTTCTCCATATCTTCAGGTGCCATCTTAATCTGGTTGTAACCAGAGAAACCATCCATGAAAGAGAATACCTTATGCTGAGCAGTGTTGTCTACCAAAACATCAATATGTGGAAGTGGAAAGTCATCTTTAGGACTGGCCTTATTCAAATCCCTGTAATCCACACACATACGTACCTTACCATCCTTCTTAGGTACCGGTACCACGTTTGCAACCCATTGAGGATAAGAATTCACAGCTAAGAACCCTGCATTAAATTGTTTCATCACATCTGCTTTAATCTTTTCTGACATTTTAGGACGCATGCGACGAACCTTTTGCTTCTTTGTACGACAATCTTCTCTTATCGGTAGACGGTGAACCACAATGTCAGTATCCAACCCTGGCATATCTTCATATGACCAAGCAAAGATCTCCACATAGTCACGTAACATCTAGATTAGTCTGTTCTTCACACCATCTTCTAATTCAGCCCCTATCTTGACCTCTTTCCTGTTTTCCTCAGTTCCCAGATTCACAACTTCGATTGGCTCTTCATGTGGCTGTATAGCTTTCTCTTCTTGTTGTAACAACCTAGCAAGCTCTACAGGTACCTCACAATCTTCCTCCTTTCCATCTTCAGCTTGATAGATCGGATTCTCGAAATCATAATTGGCAATAGTAGAACTGTTATCAACAGGATCCAGAGTGGATGAGGATCTACATTTTAGTGATGTGGGTGTGTGTAAGAACACATAGCTGATAAAACAGAAATAATAATAAAAGAAAAACAAGGAGCACAATATTTACGAAAACAAAACGTCCATTGATTTTATTGAATGAAGTATGCAAATGAAATGACATCCCGAAACAAGCATACCATTGCGCCCCGAGTAAGACACAAGGCTTAAAAGGTTTTATTGTTCAAAATTACAAACTTAAAACAAAACACAGTAATAGTATTTACTCCTGACTAAAGGAGATATGAATAACATCTTCAGCCTTCCAATTGTTGAGCCCATCACCCATGGTAGGAAAGATCCAATCATCTAGGTTGTAGTCTTCATCATGGTCACCCACAACATTGATTTGGTCTCTTATGACCCCTTGATTAGTGATACGAACAGCACAAGCACGACGAACAACCCTCTGAGATTCTGCAGTAAAACCCAAACCAAACTTGTCAGACTTGTAAGGTATGTTGGGAAGCTGACCCCAAATAACACAACCACCTTTTTCAACCACAACCTTAGCATCTTTGAGGGAGGCCATTGCAGGAGGTATTCTAGTAACCACAAGAGCTCTTTCAGAAACAGGGACAGACTGAGGAACATGAGCGAAGCAAGGAACAACTTCAAATGTTTGACACGAGTTTCAACCATTTCACCCTCCATTTCTACATATTTGAAAGTATTCATATGGCTAACCATGTACTCTTCTTCACCGTAGACAGTGACAATTTTGTTTTTCACCGGATATTTCAACTTCTGATGCAAGGTGGAAGTCACAGCACCTGCCACATGGATCCAGGGGCGCCCAAGCAAACAAGAATACGCAGGACGAATATCCATCACATAAAAAGTAGAGTTGAAAAATTGAGAGCCTACTTTGATTGGGAGGTCTACTTCTCCATATACCACTCTTTTTGAACCATCAAAGGCCCTCACCACCACATCACTTGGTCTTAACACAACATCCTCAGGACTGAGCTTGTCCAGAACCTCTTTAGGGAGCACATTTAATGAAGAACTATTGTCCACCAGTACATGAGACAAAGTAGTGCCCCTACATTCAATGGAGATATGCAGAGCTCTGTTATGGCTTCTCTTGGCAGAAGTCAGATCAGCATCAGAAAAGCCCAGACCATTATCACTAGTCAGATGTGCAACACAATTCTCAAATTGATACACAGAAATTTCATTTGGCACATGAGCAGCCTTTAAGAACTTGATTAAGGCTTTAGCATGGGCCTCAGAACACAGTAGCAAAGATAACATGGAGATTTTGGAGGGAGTATGCCCCAACTGGTCAACTATATCATAATCACTTTTGTGAATGATCTTCAGTACTTCTTCCATCTGTTTAGAAAGACTTTCAGTAGTAGGTGACTCAGCTTGCACGGGTTCAACCACAGGACCTTTGCCCCGAGCATCAGTACTTGGCTCAGAATTAGAGGTATGAGTTGGTGTAACTGCACTTTTAGAGGTATCTTGAGGGGAGAAGATTCTTCCACTTCTGGTGACCTTACTATATCCAGCAATGTTGTCCACATCAAGACTAACATCAGTAACGGGTGCATCAGTCAAAGGCTCTTGTTTGACACCATGGATATAAACATCAGAACCATAATTCCAGGGTATAGCTTTATCAGAAGTATAAGGAACAGGGCCAGGAGTGGTAATGATCATGGGAGCCACTCTAGCTTCAGCAACAGTCTTTACAGGGCCTTCAGCAGTAATCCTGACAGGACCTTTAGAGGTGATCCTGACAGGACCTTTGGAGGTAATCTTCACTGGTACTTTATCAACCATAGCTACATCTTCAAGCTTCGTGTTTCGAGTCAGATGTTCACACATACTTTCCACAGAAGGAGTCCTCTCAAACAATATAGTGTAACTGTCCATGAGGCGTTGAATACCATCCTTCAACTTCCAGCAACTATCAGGTTTATAGGCACAATAGAAATAATCTTCCTTGCAACCTGGAAAGAACCCAGCCTGCACCAGCTTCTTCTTGATAATGGATAGAGGAGTAGTCAAATCTGTTACTGAGGAAACATAAGAAACTTCATCAACAACATCAACAGTCTTCTCATGATTGGGCATAGGAGCAGTGATCACATTTGGGGTCCTAGGAGGGTCAAATTCAATTTCCCCAACTTCGATCATGTCTTGAATCTTGTTTTTTAACACCCATCAGTTGTTGGTGTCATGTTCCGGACTATTAGAATGATACACATATCTTGCATTAGGATTGTACAGAGGAGAGGATGTATTAGGATTCTGAGGAGGATCCCTTAAAGTAATTTGTTCCCCTTTCAACATGTGTTGCAAGGCTTGGGCCAGTGACATGTTGATCTTGGTGAACTGTCTTTTAGGCTTCTGTTGATTGTTTTGTTGTTGCTCTGGTGTTGTAGGGGCAGGATTGGAGATGTGAACTGCTCCCATAGATTGGTGACTCCTGTTACGACTATGTTGACCATACACAACATTGGACTCCTTCTTTCCACTAGGGGGCTTCTTAGCAGTGCTTGATGAAGAGGCAATCACCTGTATCTTACCACTTCTTATCCCACTTTCCACACGTTCTCCAGTCATTATCAGCTTAGTGAAACTAGATGATGAGCTTCCAATGAGGTGACTATAAAAAAGGACCATTCAGCGTACTCATAAACATATCCACCAGCTCCTGTTGGTCAGAGGAGGTTGAACTCTGCTAGCCAGGTCTCTCCATTTCTGGGCATACTCTTTGAAACTCTCCTTAGCACCCATAGACATGCTTTGGAGCTGCATGCGAGTTGGTGCTAAATCAGCATTATATTGGTATTGCCTATAGAAGGCCTCAACAAGATCATTCCAATCACGAATATTAACACTTTCAAGTTGATAGTACCATTCCAATTGAGCACCAGACAAAATCTCTTGGAAGAAATGAATCCATAGTTTCTTGTCAATAGTATGTGGTTGAATCCTCCGGACATAAGACCTCAAATGCAGTTTAGGACATGAAACACCATCATACACCACAAAAACAGGAACCTTGAAGCCAATAGGTATAACTACTCCAGAAACTAAACTCAAATATTCAAAATCAAGCCCAGAAGATTTTTGTAGTTCCATAACATTCATTCTGTCTACCAACATCTTGTACTTCTCCTCACTAGCAAGATCATGATAATAGTTCGCCACAAAATCAGAATCTTCCACAGTATCATGGAGACTGCCTCCATCTTTCTTAGAATTTTCAGACTCAAAATCCTCAACCTCTTCTTTTGTCTTGATAGGACCTCTGAATCTTCTACCCAGGTTGATGAGGCCCCCTGATTTTCTAGTCTTCTTCTTCTTCTTAGCCAGAAGAGCCTTCAACTCATCTTGTCCCTTTGACAAGTTCAGGATCAGTTCTTGGAATTGTGCATTCTGAGCCTGGAGATCCTTAACAGTTTGTTCGAGAGCCATTTCTGCTGAAATAAACAGCGAGAAGATAAGATAATTGTTCATAAGAAACCTGTGATGCAATGATATGGTATGTAGATGCATATGCAATGTTTTTAAGGACCGCGAGATTTTAATTTGTTTAAACAACCAGAAATGAAACTTTTATTAGTAAGCAATAAACTTGTTTGCCTCTTGGGCTTACAACAAAATGAAATAAATACAAAGATGGGGTTTTAAGTCTCCCATGGATGTTTCCTCTTTGTATTGAGGTATGTGTTGAGATTCCGCTCTTCGTGAAGTTGTCTTGTCAGTTCCAGGATTTTTTCTTGACTAGCTTTGAAATGAGTCTCAAAAGTATCCCTTTGTTCCTTCAACTGGATCCAGGACCTTTGCAACTCTTCCATGTCAGTGGGCATGTCTGGATGAAGAATGATATAAGGAGTATCTCCTTCAGCAACAGGCTCCATGGAAAATGGCAGAATAGAAGGATATGGCATCAAAAGAGTCTGAGCACGTGCTCGTACCCATCTGAGATAAGGTTCCATAGGAATGGAGTACTTTGGTTCCAAAGTCTTGCTGTCAACCTGGTTCACTTTACCCCAAGCTCGTATGAGCCTTTGACGGTAACCTTGCAGATCGTTGTCGTAGTCGAACACAATACCCTGAATAAGCATGTCATGAGGACCATCATTCCGAGCATAACCAAACTGGCGTAGAGCTAAAGAAGGGTTGTAGGTAATGCCTCCTCTTATGCCAAGGAGTGGCACATTAGGGAACTTCCCACAACGGTCAATGATAGTAACATTCTCCATGGATCTAGAGCACCAATGAATGTCTGAATGAGAAAGTTACATGATCCTCTTGGACCACCTTAACCCTTGTTCATTCTTCATCACTGATCGAGGAAGGTGAGAAATAAACCACTTAGACAGTAGAGGTATGCAACACATCAGAGTTCCTCGTGCCTAGTACGGGTATGAAGAGAGTGTAAGATGTCTCCAAGTAATGTAGGCACTGGATTGCGAGTCAGAAATATGTTGATGGCGTGTACGTCTATGAACTGGTCTGGATTAGGGAACAACACTAAGCCATAGATCAATAGGGCTAGTATCTCCTCAAAAGCATCATAACTCATAGTCTTCAGGAACACTTGAGCTTTTTCCATCAATACCTTAGCATGGATACCCTTAACTCCACTTCTCGTTTCTAGGACAATGTCTGATTTCTTCAAATGTAAGGCTGCAACAATAACTTCAGGTTTAGGCTCTTTTTCTAAGCCTATGAAGAGTCTCTGATCAAGGATAGGTATACCCAGTAGTTTGGAGAACTCTTCCATTGTAGGAACCAGCTGATAGTCGGGGAATGTGAAGCAATGATGTTTAGGATCAAAGAACTGAAACAGAACACTCATCATGTCTTCATTGAACCCTGAAGTGACTAGATCCAGTAGGTGACCATGCTTCTTGGTGAATTGGGAGTTTTCAGAAACTTGAGAGACCAATTCCTTAAGCTTAGGAGGTATTCCTACAAAGTTGATCCGGATAGTATTCCTACGAGCAGAAGCCATGACCTGCAACAAAGAACAAAGATAAATCCTTTGGTCCTTGAAATGGTTAGTGAAAATGCTATGCTTATGATGCATGATGTCATGATGTTATTCCCAATCACAAACATGTGGCACACACAAACAAGTCACACAATAGCCCTAGGTTTGAAGGCTTGCATGATGTTTAAAGGTAAGTACCCTCCCTTGAAGTTTAATTGGTTCATCCTGTCCTACAAAAGTAACCAGGTTCTAAGGGATCTCAATATCACTGATCCTTCCCAAGGGTGGTTGTTCAGTAGGCAACTTACTTGCCAACCAAAACCCTCCAAGTTTAGGATCTCAATGAGCGTAGTATCGAGTATCAACAAACTTCAGTCTTCACCAAAGTCGGCTATCTCACTACTTTCTAAAGGCAAAGATGGGATAACTAGGGTTCTAAAAGTCAGTTAGTGTATTGACAACATATGGCAGCCTCATATTATCCTCAACTTACTTAAGGAATATAAGCACCAACCAAGAAGTCACACTAACTATGGCCACCAGATCAACCATATCGGTATACGCCGTACAGTTTCCTTGGTCTATTTCCATTTACCTAGGGTACACTAGATCCGGGTTAGGATCTTTCACACATAAAGCCCAACAAGTAATATAAAGCAAACAAAGCAAACAATTTAAAGTGATCTAATTCCTAAGGGTACCCCTCTTTTACTTAGTAACTCCCCAACAGAGTCGCCAGTTCTGTAACACGGTAGGAGAACTGACTTTCTATAAATGTTGCGGATAGCAAGAGTCGCCACCGACTTTTATTTTATCCATAAGGAAAGGACATAAAAGAACAGGAAAGACCTATTTTAAAAGACTTGAGTTCGGGGGGTAGGTTATATAAAGGGAAGGTGTTAGCACCCTTTATATCCATGGTTATCCATGGGCTCTTAGTTACTTAGCTCACTTAAATTGTTTTTGAAGAGTGTAGTGTGTGATTAGAAAAATTTCTTTAAGTACTTTGTAATGACCCTCGTATGGGTGTATACAAAGCCTAGTTTAAAAATTGTGAGGTGTAAAAGTAATTTTGAAAGTGTGAGCAAGTAACTATGAGATACCTACCCTAGATCAAGTCTTTCATGTTCTCGTATGTTCTTTCAATGGTAAGAATATCCCTATTATTAAGGAATAGGTAGTCATTACCTTGGATGTGTTAAGGGACAAGCGTAGGATCATCGTATGGTCATAGAAAGCAACTTAAGGGTGTCTTTAGCAATTCGTAGGGTTTATCATCGTTATTTGAAGGGACAAGATCATTATTCCGTAGGCAACCTCGAAGGGACTTGATCTTTTAAATTTGTAGGGACTTGATGATTTTATAAGTGAAGGGACTTTGCTTAAGACACCCCTATACTCGAGGGACTTGACCATTTTTAAGGCAACTGAGAGGGGTAACCTAGGAAGTGCAAGATGGCGATCAAAGATTGACTTATGTGTGTGAGTGTTTATATTCAAGTATTTATCTTATTTAAATTAATTTTCTAAGTTATTTTTAATCACATTTAGGTTATACAACCCTAAGATTTCTAACCATACAATAAAATATTTATGAAATAAAATAAAGATAGGAAATAAACCTACAAATATTACATGGCTTTAGCAGATACATAATAATCAAATAAAAATAAGAATAATAAATATAATAAGAATAATAAATAAACCACAAGATATTAGCAATAATAAAATAATAATAATAATAATGATTATAATAATAAATAAAGTAAATAAAAATTTAAAAGAAAAATTATTTTTAGGTTAAACAAATATTAGAAATTTTTAGAGGTTAATTAAGAAAATATAACAAATTTAATAATAATAAGCAAAATATTAAATTATTTACATAATAATAAAGATAAAGATTAATATATTAATTAGGGTTTAAAAAAATAAGTTAATTTTTTAGGGTTAATAGAAAAATTAGGGTTAGCATTTTAATTAAGAAAATTAGGGTTAAGATTTTAGGTTTAGAAATTAATTAAGATTTAAATAAATTATTTACAAATTAAATATAATAAAGATTAATAAAAAATTATTAGAAAAAATAATTAATATTTATTTACAAAAAATATTTTATGATATAATATACTTAAGTTAAAATTAGGGTTAATAAATTAGTTAATTAGTTAATTAGATAATATAATTAATATAATTACATAATTAATAAAAGAAAAATAAAACAAAACAAAAACAAGGTTTAAAAAATAGGGGGAGGCCTGGATTTGAACCCAGGACCTCCCCATTACCAGTTTGATGAAGAACCACTGGGCTGCGTGCGTGGCTTCTACACCTATTGAATGGGGTATATTATATAGTAAACCTGCAAAACAAATGAAAATTAAACAAAATGGCCTGCGACCAGATTCGAACTCACGTCTATCACAACAACAACCAAATACTTCAGCCAACTCAGCCACATGGGGCGCATCTAACATATAGCCATTACTAAACATAATATATAAAACAAATAATTCAAATAACCCAAAAGCCCGCCAACGGGAGTCATCTTCTTCCTCTGAAATTCGCAGGTTTTCCTGCGAATTTTTCCATGACTTTTCCTGCGTTTTCACCTGCGTGTACAAACCTGCGAAACTCAAACTATATGAAATAAGTGAAATTTCACCCAATTAATTAGATCAACCTGATCCTTAAAGCACACACAATTCAACCATTTTTTCATTATTCATTTATATTAATTGAATTAAGAAGCCCTAATTTGGAGGGATAAACCCTAACAATGGCGTTTCATGATTCAGACCATAAACCTTCACTCTAATTGTCCAGAAAGTATCCTAGGGTCATTACAAACACAAACCAGCCATTAGAATCAATTAATAATGCATACAAATATGAAATCGAAAAAGACATAGAGCTTGAACAAGAAGGATTCGGTTAAGGCATATGAGAAGGTTTTGGACAATGTGAATGATGCAAATGCGTTCTATGATCCTCAAAGAAAGTGTTTCAACCTTGAGAAAGCTTGGAAACAACCTTTAGGGTCAAAACCGAATCTCATCTTTTCTTGAAAATTTTGAAATTTGTTACTTTGTTCTTGGCTGCAAAAATTCGTCCCTAATGCAATGGTCTTGTTGTCCTTATATCATAGAGTGAATTAGGTCAAAAATCTTATGGATTTGTGGGCTTTTTGATGTAGCTTGATCATGAAGAAATCAAATATTTGAAAAAAACCAAAAATCAAATCTAACAATGCCAAATTGATTATGCACGAATTTGGATGTGATCAATCAACTCTAAATGATGTTTATGACCTTCTAGAATCACAATCTCATCCAAATATTTGATTTATATATTTGGTTTTGATTTAATTTGCATTTTAATGAATAAAATTCAAATAAATACTAAATAAAAAATAAAAAATCAGATAATACTTGGTTTGGGATGTGCTTGAGGATATCATGAAGATTGGATGGCAATTTGGTAGGCCCATTTGACAAAAATTGGTTTTAAGGCTTCATTTGCTTCACATACCTCCCAAAAATTTCCCAACTTTGCAAAGGCACAAATCCCTCAATTTTAAGGCTATGAAGGTTTTCTTGGACATTTTGGAAATCTTAGAGAGTCCTCTAACCAACCTCTTTGGTCTCATGTCCATATCCTTTACCATTTTCAAATTATGCTCTTTGGAAGATGTTGACTTTTTGTTGACTTTTAAAATGACCAATAATGGTTTAGCTCATACCTTCCAAATGAAGCATTTTTGGGATTGGCTTGTGAGACACAAAGTTGTAGAGAATTCAATTTCCTTTAAAATTAGCTTTGGATGGAAAAAATTTGATGAAGCATGTGAAAGTTATGGCTGGTCAAAGTTCAGTTGACTTTTCCAGTGATAACCCTAATTTAGAAACTCCTGATTCTTGATGATCTGAAATCTCCTTGATGAATCATGATCAACCCTTGATAAAATGATGAATTTTACTTCATAAACTTAATTTTGGCAAAAAATCATGAAGTTTGAATTTGGTTTGACCACAGTTGACTTCAGTTTGACTTTTTGCATATCTGATCATCTGACTGAGCAAACCTTTTGGGAAAGCCTTGAAACTTGACATAGGGATTCTTGAAAAGATGTAGGATGTTATGAAGCTCACTTGAGGCCTTGAAATTCCATTTAGCCTGATGAAATCCAAAACCCTAATTTAGGGTGCATTGCTTAGGAGTAGGCTTTGTCTGAGGGAACTTCCAAGCTTTCTGACTAATTGTGAACCTTGTGAACCTCTTGGGATACCTTGTGGACCTTGTGAACCTCTTGGGACACCTTGGTACACAATTCCTTAACTAGGGGAGGGCAAATTTTGGGGTGCAACACAAGGTTGATTGTAAATGTAAAGGAAAAGGTGGCAAATGGAGAAGAGATTAATGGTTATCTCTTGTGAAGGTTAAAGGACGGGTTAAAGGTTACAAGAGATTAATGACTATCTCTAGGGAAGGCTAATGGGTTTTAGATAAAAGTGGTTTAAAAGTTATAAGGCTGAATTAGGGTTTAGATCATGGGCGAGTAAGGAATGAAATAGTTATGTACAAATGCATATGAATGATAAGAAGTCAACAATGAATCATTTCCCTTGGATTAGGCAACGAAGTGTACAAAAATTTGAAATATCAAACAAAGAAAACCAAACAAATTGTACAAGTTCATTAATCAAAGTGTTTTAAAAATAAAATTAAAGTACTTTCAACAATAAATAAATAGAAAACTAAAAATAAAATAAATGAAAGAGTACAAATATTTTTAGTTTTTTTGCTTTAATATGAGAATGAAATATATAGCAAGAAAGAATAAAAAGTTATATATATTTTTATTTTTAATGTTAAACTAAAGATGAAAGTTAAAAAAATTGAAAAGAAAATAAATCAAATTTAATATCATATATGATCGAACAATGCTCGTTTTCATGTGGCTTTCACTCAACATTTCAAAACAAACACAATGATATCTCGAATAAATGAAAATGATGTTTTAAAGAGGGGGTTTGGAATCAAGGAAGTTTACCTATTGGAGTATGTCCAATGCACCTTATAGAGTACTTTCGGATGAGATGTGATGAGGCTTACAACTTCACTGAACCCCTAAGAGTGTGTTGGAATGCTTGAATTTAATGCATTGGATGAGTTATATTTGGTGTAACAAAAAATATCAGTTTTCGATTCTTGAAGGATGTTTTACTGAGATTTTTATGTGTTTCTCTTGGTGATTTCCCAATTTTCTCCTTTTTTCTCTCCTTTTCTCCTCCCTAAGTGAAGAACAAAAATAATTTTTGATCTTCTTTATTCTTGAGTACCAAGGTTGTCCTGAGTATCAACTTCTAATAACAAGTTTAACACCAGTAATTACAAAACTGTCATTAGTTGTGTAAATGAAAAAGTCATTATTCACATAACTGTCATTGGACGATGTTGATCCTCACGTTAATCCTCATATTGATCCTTAACTGCTTTTTTTACTAAAAAAATCACATTTGATATTTACATCTATGTCATTACTTGATGCACAAGTATGGAATATTCCTTCCTTGATCCTCACGCGTGTATTATTTTTACAACTTTGCCATTGAGTGATGTTGATCCTTGCGATGATCTTCATGTTGATCCCTAACTACTTTTTTTTATATTAAATACTATAAACACCCCAAATTTTCCCTCACTAAGTTCAAACCATGGCTTGTGATCTTTCATATTTGCATTAGTTCAAGCATATCATATCATATTGCATTTTTGTTTCACTGCATTAGTTCAAGTTCATCTGCATCTAGGGTTTGTGACCTGAGCAATCCAAGGATTCATCTGAGCCACTCCAAAGGCCATCAATCATTCCAAGAGGGTCCATGTATGTTCAATCATCATTTTATATCCCTCAAAGATCAAGTAAGTCAAAAAAATCACAAGAACTTGGAAAGCATGGAAGTAGAGTTAGGGTTTCACTACACAAATGACCCGAAATTAGGGTTTTGGTTTCAGAGGCCATAACTCCAATTTTTTTGGTCATTCTTGTTTATAATGGTCTCAATATGTTATAAGGATCATGTGTACCAAGTTTGATGAAGAAATTCATTATGGAAGTCATCTGTTCACTGGGTAACTTCTTGAGCAAGTCAGAGCAAAATCAGGGCATCTGAGACCCCTACCAATGGAACCAAAGTGGATTTTTCATAAAATTGAAGTTATATTATCTTTATTTGATCATTGAAGTGCTTGGAAGTTCACAAAATTGAAGTAAAGTGAGCTAAACCAAAAGTTGCCAAAAATGGAAATGACTTGTAATGTAAACTTTCCATTTTGGGAAAGTTTTTCAACCTCCTCTTTCTCAACCAAAAATGCTTCAAATGAAAAATTGTTGGTCATGAAAGTTGTAGATTGAATCATTCCCTTTTCAAAAAGTACAAGAACAAGTTCTAATTCATTATGGAACTCAAGTTATGATCTTTCAAAGTTGGCAAAAATCATATAATTTTCAAGAATGCACCAAAGAGGATTTTTTGCAAAAAACCGCTTGCCAAGCCATTTTGTGAATTCTAATACACTTCTAAGCATCATACCAACATAGTGCATTGCCTAAAACTCAGAATTGGGCCAAGAATCATCTCATTCTATGACTTGCACATGAAGAAATCACAAAAGGGCCAAACTTTGTCAAAATTGCAAAAGAGCACACAACCATGCTTCCACTTGCTGAATCACCACAAAACCAATTCCATAGTTCTCCTTGATCTCAGCTGAGCCAGGACAAGACAAAGGCCAGCTGCAAAACCAGCCCATAGCTCAAGTACAAACTTTGTTTACTTTGTGCAAAAGAGCCCATACCAATCAGCTACAGCCACCACCCACTCTCTGGCCTATCAGGACTTTACAAGCATGCTTCAAGGAGTGCATTTCATAACATACACAAGCCAAGAGCTCCAAGAACTCAGCATTCACAAAATCACCTCCAAACTTCCCTTCTTCGATTTGAACAATACAACCATCAAAACTTCAAACAAATTTCATCATTCAACTCACCATTATCCATAGAACCTTTCCCAACCATTAAACAAGCCTGAAAGCAAGCAAAACCAAAACACGATTCTGTTGCAGCAGAGGTTCATGCTCTCAAACCAGCTCATTTCAGCTTGTTCTAGGCATTGCAACATCACCAGGAGGATCATTGGAGACTTTTTGCATCAAAGAGAAGGCTTGAAAGCTCAGAACCAGGAAGCTCCATCTCAAGTATACCTCAAGAACAAATTTTCCAGAACTTTTTTTCATGTTATAGAAATGTTACACATGCTCCACTGATCACACTGCACTTTGTGGTTTTGAAAATGATTGAATATTAAGCATGTATGAAGCTTCTGAAATTTCTGTGTAATTTTTCGTTTTGCTTCGAATCTTGATGTTCATGTGAAATAAATGATTTTTGTTGGCTGAATCTTGTTTAGAATGAGTTAGGGATCATTTCTGGAGAGTTTAGTGAGTTTATTTTACGTATTGAGAGAGATAGCAAGTTTGAGTGGTCGGAGAAGATGACCGGAACACTGTTCCGGTCACCTGAAAGTGCTTAGGGCTTAATTAGGGTTAATTGAGTAATTAGTGTGAGTTTGAATCTTGGCCATTAGATCTTAGGGTTAGCGCGTTTTTGAAAGGCTCAGATTAGATCATTAGGTTTAATTTAGGATTAATTAATTAATTAACTAAAATTAACTCAGTTTGAATTATAGCCATTAGATCACGCGCGCAGTCAACCTCCTTTCCCCTGATTTTAATCTGAACCCTTGGATCATCATACTTTCCTTTAATTCAATATTTATTTCATTTTTTAGCATTTGTTTTGCATATTTTATTTAAAATACATAGAAAATCCCAAAAATATTTTCCTTCTGCATTTTTAATTCAAATAATTTTCCCCACCCAAAAATATTTTTATTTTTATTTTTTGCATTTAAAAACCATTTTAAAAATATTTAAATGTTTATTTTAATTAATTAATGGAAATTAATTAATTAAAATATCATTTAGGTTTCTAAAAATTCCAAAAAATTTCACATTGCATCTTAGGACATTTAAAAACATTATCAAACCATTCATACAAATTTCTTTTTGGTTTTGATCCAACTTTGATATTTCCTTTGAATTTAGGGTTCATAAAAATCCCTTTTTGGAACCCTAACTTCAAGAATTCTTTTCTGCCTGACCATGAAGGGTTTGACTTTGGTTCTTTTTGCATTGATCTTCATATGGCATGTAGTATCTATAATAGTTTTGTCACAAATTTATCTTGCATTTTCAAATTGATTTGCATTTTTCCTTTTGAGGTACCCTAACACCCTAGTTTATTTAGAAAAATCACAACTTTCTTTAGGTTAAGAGTTAGAACTTCTACTTTGGGGTGTGATATCATATGGGGTTAGGGTTCCCTTGAGTTCATTTGCAATTTTTTATCTTATGATTTGCTTCTGTTTTGACCTTATGCATCTCATGTTGCCTTAGAACCCTAATTTCTCATGTTCATTTGCATTATTCTTGCATATGCATCCATACATGAACTTGCCATGACATTTCTTGCATTCATATGTCATCTTAGACATCTTAGGAAATATTAGAATCATGCTTGATCATTTCTTCATTCACTTTCCATGATTTGCATTTCATTTCATTTCATAAGTATACATGTGTTTTCATGCTTCCTACATGCTCCTTTGCATTCCCATCTCTTGTATGAACATTCATAACACTTGATATGCCTTTGCATCATCTCATAGCATCATTTGCATCATGTGATTGCTTCTGGTTTTGGTTTTCTCTTTGCATCCATTTCATTTCCATTTCATTTCTTTCCTTATGCTAACCTTTTCAGGTGGTAAGTAATTTGAGAAGTGAATTTGCCTTCACTTCTCATTTCTCTTCTCATTCTTCTTATGCATCATTGCTTCATTTTCCTTTGATTTAGAGTGATATTGTTCATTCACGTTCTTCATTCACTTTCTTTCTTCAAGTAACTTATCTTTTTCAATGAAGTAAGTTAACTTGTTTCTTCTGCTTCTCCTCCTTTCATCTGCTTCTTCCATTGGTGGCTTCTATGAGGATCTCTTCCAAGCCTTACAAACCATAGGAACACCCAAGCATGACAATAATTAGGGTTTTGATTAGTCCCCTTTAGTTTTTACCTTTGTGTCTTCTTTGTGTCTCTCTCCTCATCTCATAATCAGAGACTAAACCTTTAAGGTTTTAAGACTTTGTGATTAGGGTTATGCTTGCATCCTTCTCTTAGGATGGAGTGTATAACTTTAATCCTAAGTGTTAAACCCTTAATTTGTTTAAACCTCTTAAACAATCCATCTTAATAATCACTAAGACAATAGCTTGTAACTTGGGCCTTGCATTAGGATTCTAATTCTTCCTTTATTGGTTAAGAAGGACTAACCCTAGTGTTAATGGACAAGTCCTCCTCAAGTTGTCTTACAAACCATAAAATTCACTTCTTAATCTCATCCTTAATTAAAATCCACTTTAATAAAGGCTTGTTTTGTCATGAGCTTAATCCCTAATCATGAATTAAGTTGAGGTGCCTTCCTCAGCTTAAGTGTTCTCATCTATTATCCTTCTATTAGGATGGTGTAACGAGTCCACTAAATCTTTGATTATGGCTTAAACTCATTACTTAACACTAAACAAAAACACCAAAAACATCTAAATAATCACAAGTAGGTTAATGATCTTAATCCTACCTCATGGTAATTAAGTTTGAGATGTTTATCTCATACTTAAGGTATTCTCATTATCCCAAATCAGAGGGAGGATATGATGAGTTTACTAACCCTTAGTTTAGGCTTAAGCTCATTAACTTATGACAAACACAAAAAGCAATAAAAGATTGAAAACACAAAAAACAAAGCAATAATCGTCTCCTTCGGGATTCTTTTCTCACCATCTTCACTCACAAACGAGAACTTGCTTCTTCCGTCTAATGCAAGACAGTTAGCACCTGAGCCAGACAGGTCATACACTTGAGCATTGACAAGCAGACAGTTCATCAGTTAATTTATCTTTCAGTCTCTTTGAGTCGAACTACGGTGTTCTGACTTCCTCATTGCATGAGAAGATACGTAGGCATAACTTAACTGTTATCGAACAAAAGTCTTTGTGTCTTCCCCCTCTTCCAGCATTATCCTTTTAAGCCTCATTCCTGAGCACTTCACTTCACCTTTTGCACTGACACTTGTATATTCCTTTTCAGCTTTTGCACACATATAGCACAGACACTACCCCTTTAAACACAAACTTTCAAGCGTGGATCCCGTCGAGTACGACGGACAATCTGGGTGCTAATACCTTCCCAGGTTGTAACCAACCCCCTTTCTCAGTTTCTCTGGTTCGCAACCGTCTTATCCATCTTTTCTTAGGTTTATGCAACATTACCTTTCCTTCGGGATAAAAATGCCTAGCTGGCGACTCTTTTCACTTCATCTTCTTTCTTCTCTTTCGTCGACCGTTCGCGTCTGTACCCTATCTGACCCTGTGTCACTTAGCGGGAGCGGCAGCTTGGCGACTCTGCTGGGGACCCTTATATTACAACCAGGGCTTCTGGTTCTTTTTGTGGGTTCCTCCTAGCGTTTGTTTGGTTTGTGTTTATGGGGGTGTTATGTGCTACTTGTGCTTGTTTATTTGCTTTATTTATTGCTTTATGTACAACTTTATTTATTGCTTTCCTTTACGGTTTTATGCATTTTCATACTGTCATTATCATTATGCTGGATCTCTTGTCTGTCATGGTGGGTGGGGTTCATTGAGTGATTAAGGTCCTATACCGGGGACCTAAGTGACACATAGGCTAGAGTGGCTTCATATTCTTTCCCATTCCATTTCGGTCTGGTGTGGGAATATGAAACACGGTTCAGACATGGGTTTCTTCTTGAGAACTCTGTGCTACAGATTTCCTGTAGTACTAGGGCTATCTGGGAAGCCTGCTAAGTCTGGATGACCTTCTTATGACCTTCAGCCTCTGAGGTGAATTAGAGGAGGATCTTTTATAGTTATTGTAAACACTCTACCTCTGGGTTAGAAGTGCTTACACTTCTCATAACTGATCCAAGTCTGAGGATCCTTGTTCTAGAACATTACCTGTGAGGGGGTTGGGATATTTGCAGGTTTGCAGGAACCCTTGGCCACATCATACCCTATTACTGTTTTGTTTTAAGGATGCATCACTTTGGACAGTTCTTGTGATTACCCAGGACTTGTGACTCTTTATTTGAGTCCCCCACATTGATACTGGATTTTTAAGCCTCCATCCGGACTTATGAACATACATGGACTCTTACCAAGGCAGATAAACAGATCCATCTCTTGATCACAAACCCTTTGCATATCATTTGCATACATCATTCCTGCATCATTTAACATTTGCTTATTTGTTTTACAGGGTATCCATCTTTTTCTTTGGTTTGGTTTTGACCCCTTCCGCTGCTCAAACTGCTTCAGTTATCTTCTCCAACACCTCCATCAGCTTTGTCAGTGATTCTCCTCCAGCTATCTTCATCAGAGACCTATCTCCAGCATCTCAGTCAGTGACCTTCATCAGCAGTTGCTCTCAGCCTCTTCATCAGCATCCATCATCAACACGGACACTTCAAGAAAGAGCAACATCACTTACCACTTCTTTGAACCCACCCTGACTGGCATCGGGCAGATCCAGTCCCTCATTACTCCCGACCATATCCCACTGTTTAGAGAGCATTATGGGGGAATATTGGATATGGTCATGGACTTAGATGCGTCTCAGAGGAGCATGATCCATACTTGTTTACAGTTCTATGATCCTCCACTCAGATGTTTCACATTTCCTGATTTCCAGTTAGGACCTCTGTTAGAAGAATTTCTATGTTGTTAGGAGTTCCTATCAGGAGAGGGATTCCTTTCAACCCTGAGATGATTGCTCCCACAAATGAAGACATAGCCAGGGCATTGCATTTGGAGTCTGCCCTCATTGATCAGAACATGACAACCAAGGCTGGAGTGTCAGGCCTCCACCTAGACTTCTTGATCTCCCAGGCTGCCCTGCATGCTGCTATAGGAGAATGGAAGGTTGTCTGTGCACTTTTAGCCCTCATTATATATGGGGTTATCTTGTTTGTAGATGAGCCAAAGTTTGTGAGTAAAAATGACATTCACCTGTTCTTATTGAGGAACCCAATTCCTACATTGCTAGGGGACTTCTACTACTCAGTACACCAGAGGAATGAAAAGCAAAGAGGAAGACTGGTCAGATGTTGTGCTCCTATTTATTATTCCTGGTTGCTAAGACACTTGCCAAAGTCAAATACCTTCTTGAACCCTCACCAGCAGAAGAATTGGGCTAAGAGGTTCATTTCCTTGACATCAGATGGTGCACTCAGAGCACCAAGGGCAAGGACATCATTACTAGTTGTGGGCAGTATCCTAATGTGCCTTTGATAGGAGTGAAAGTTTGCATCAATTACAACCCTTTACTGTTTAAGAGACAATTGGGATATGCTTTGGTTCATCCTCCCAGAGGACAAGATTTGGCTGAAACTCTTTATTGTGAAATTCAACCTAACTCTGCTGTTGTCAGACAAGCTGCCTGGGCTTGGGATAACATTCAGACCAAGGGAACAACCATCCTTGGCAAGTGCAACAACATTGCTTCAGCACAGTATTTTGATTGGTCTCGTACCAGAGCTCAGATCACCCGGATGCCATTTACCTTAGAAGATATACCTGGACCTTTTATAGTACAACCTGCAGCTACTGTCAGTTTGGAAGAGTTTGAAAAGCTGAAAGAGAGGAATAATCAGCTATCTGAAGCCTTGAAGAAGACTCTCTAGGAGAGAAATGATAGTCGTCTAGATAATGAGAGATTGGAAAGGCTCAGGATTGAGCATTTGGCCAAGATTGAGAAAACGGATGACTACATCAGGAAGGCAAGAGCAGGGGAGCTAGTACTGAAGAATGCTTGCAAAGAAGCAAAGACACAGAAGGCTAGGGCAGAGCATTATCTGGAGTAAAGCCAGGCTAGGTGGATCAGGATCACTGAAGCGCGTGCACAAGAAGACCAGAGGACTCAGGCTAAGATAGAGCAATTGGAGGCTAATGAAAAGAAGCATCAGGAGGCTTTGTTGGCAGCTCAGAGAGAGATATTTGAATTGAAGCTCCGGGCGGGGTTGAAGAGGTCAAAGGATCAGGACAAGCATAAGAAGTTAACCAATACCATTACTACCAGGAACCTCCTCATCAGGACTATTACAGAGCACCCGGTTGGTCCAGTGACTGAGGCCCTTCTAAAGGAAGTCAAGGAGGATGATTTTGGATTGGATGTCTGATTCCTTTGCTTGTACTTTTTCTTTTGTTGTAATTTTCTTTTTTTTGTTGTATTTTGACCCACCATGGGGATGTACTATAGTCAAACTATGTATTTTCATCTTTTGTAATATATCAGTTTTTGTTATTTTTTTTGGTGGGCTTTATCTATCAACATCATCAGCATTTCCTCGAGGTCTGGAAAGGTCAAAACCAAAAAACCAAACTGAATACCCTTGGAAGACAAATAAGCATACTGCATTGCATACTAACATTTTCTTTGTTTTGTAGGTCTTTGTTTATTTGTTGTTTCTCACTTTGTTGTGGTTTCAGGAAACATTGCTCGCAGAAGAGTGTTCCCTATCAACAGAATACACCGGTACCCGACCAGAAACAACCTTTCGGGACTCCAGATGGATCAGGTTCAGCAAGACTTGAATGAAGTAAGGACCCAAATGGCTAATGAGAGGGTTGAGATGAGGAATCAGATGACCCAATTTATGACTGTAATGACTGGCTTAGCTCAGAGCCAGGAAAGGCTAAGGGAGTTGGTGGAAAGACAGACTCCTGAAGAACACCATCCAGGTATAGGAGGTACCAGTAACAATGATCACGTGTAGCCTCGCACTGATCCACCAGAATTTGGGCCTCATCTAAACCCAGAGGTTAATGCCATAAGGAATACTCAGGGTAACACTGTTGGAGGTAGGATCTTTCAAAGATCCTCAAGAAGAGCAGTTTACAGTTGTTGGAGCTGGGGATGAAGTTTACGACCGTAGGCTGGATGAAATTGCAGAGAAGCTAAGGTCTCTTGAATCCCAGAATTCCCTAGGGTTTGATGTAATGAACATGGGGCTGGTGGAAGGGGTGAGAATTCCTCACAAGTTCAAACCCCCGTGTTTTGAAAAGTATAATGGCACATCCTTCCCACGCACCCACCTTCAATCATTCTTGGGGAGGTTAAAAGCATACACCATGGACGAAAAGCTGTGGATGTTTTACTTTGAGGATAGCCTAACAGGGGCATCCCGAGAATGGTATTCCCATCTGACTAGAGCCATAGTAAGAAGCTGGAAAGACTTGGCTGAAGCTTTTATCCGCCAGTATCAATACAACTTGGACATGGCTCTAAACAGGACCCTTCTAATGGGGATGTCTCAATCTTCCCGGGAGAGCTTCAGGGAATATGCCCAAAGGTGGAGGCAACTTGCTGCTGCAGTTCAACCTCCCATGTCTGAAAGAGAAATGGCTGACATGTTAATGAATACTCTTCAAGGAACCTACATTGACATACTGGCTGCATTTTCTTCTACAAGCTTCGCAGATGTGGTGATAGCCGGGGAAAGAATAGAGAGCCTGTTGAAGATGGGAAAGATCTCTGATAACGGTGCCAGTTTCAGCAGTACAAGAAAACCATTTGCTGGGTGTTGCACCCCAAAATTTGCCCTCACCAAGACAAAACATTATGTACTAAGGTATCCCTAGAGGTTCACAAGGTTCACAAGATTCATAAGGTATCTCAAGAGGTTCCCAAGGTTCACAATTAGTCAGAAAGTTTGACAATTCCCTCAGACAATGCATCCTCCTAAGTACTACATCCTAAACTAGGGTTTTGACTTTCATCAGGCTAAATGGACTTCCAAGGCTTCAAGTGAGCTTCATGTCATCCTATATGTGTTCAAGAATCCCCATGTCAAGTTTCAAGGCTTTCCCAAAAGGTTTGCTCAATCAGATGATATGATATGCAAAAATCAGTCAAAGCAGTCAAAAAGTCAAACTGAGGTCAACTGTGGTCAAACCAAAGTCAAACTTCATGATTTTTGGCCAACATCAAGTATATGAAGTAAAATTCATCATTTAATTAAGAGTTGATCATGATTCATCAAGGAGATTTCAAATCATCAAGAATCAGGAGTTTCTAAATTAGGGTTTTCACAGGAAAAGTCAACTGAACTTTGACCAGCCATAACTTTCACATGCTTCATCAAAATTTTTCCATCCTAAGCTAATTTTGAAGGAAATTTAATTCTCTACAACTTTGTGTCTCACAAGCCAAGCCCAAAAATGCTTCATTTGGAAGGTATGAGCTAAGACATTATAGGTCATTTTAAAAGTCAAAAAGTCAACAACTTCCAAAGAGCATAACTTGAGAATGGTAAAAGATATGGACGTGAGACCAAAGAGGTTGGTTAGAGGAATATTTAAGCTTTCCAAAATGTCCAAGAACACCTTCATAGCATTAAAATTGAGGGATTTGTGCCCTTGCAAAGTTGGGAAATTTTTGAGAGGTTTATGAAGTAAATGGGATCTTAGAACCAAATTTCTCCAAATGGGCTTTCATTTTTATGACCCAAACACTTCCATGATATCATGCACGAATTAAAAATTATTTATTCATATTTTTATTCATTTTATTTTATTTATTATGATTTTTTACATTAAAAATCATTTTAAATCAAAATAAAATATAAAAGTGTGAATATTTGATTTAATTTTGGTTCTAGAAAGTCTTAATGTTCATTTAGAAGTGATTGAAACTATACAAATTCAGATCATACAAAAATAGCAAGGATATATCCAAATTTTCAATATTTTAAAGGCATATATTTTTCAATCTCTAACTATCAAAAAGTCCAAAATATGATGTGGTTTTTTAACCTAATTTTGTTCTACTGCATATAGACAACTCATACAAACACAAGAGGGACGAAAATTCTACCTCTAGAACACTAAACAAATTTCAAAATTTCAAGGAAAAAGCAAAACTCGAATTCAAGCATTCAAGCCATTCCAAAGACTTTTGAAGGTTTCAACGTGTTCCTGGAAGATCATTGAATGTTTCTGGATCATAAAAACATCCATTCATATACACAAATGCCATAACTGAATCATCACATTCTTTTTTAAAAAAAAAAATTTCGATTTCATAGATTCGTGTAATATAAATTGTTTTTGATCATTGATGCTTGTTTATGAAGGTGCCTGGAACGTTTCTATGTGCTTGGATTGAGTTTTCATTGCAGGTTGAAGGATTCACCATAGTTAGGGTTTCGGCCTCTCATTTAGGGTTTCATGATTAACCAAACATAAATGACTTTTAAGAACATAGGAAGATCGTATGAGTCCTAAGGATTACATTGCACTAATTAATTTGAAGAAATTTTACTGTTTGATTGATGGTTGAAATTCGTAGGTCATGAACATGATGAAATTCGCAGGTAAAAACACAACAAAATTCATATGTAATTTCGCAAGAAATTTGAGGAAGAAGATGAAGTTTGGCGCTGAAAATCAAATTCAAATATTTGTTTTAAAATATATTATTTTGTTGTTGATTCAATTTCAGATGCGCGCAATGGCTCAGCTGGTTTGTGTCTTGGCTTGTGTATTGAATGGTCCTGGGTTCGAATCCCCCCAGGCCATTTTGTTTTGCTTCTATTTTTTGATATTTTTGTAGGTTAATAAGAAAAGGAATGGGTGTCCCTACTCTAACACATGCGCATGCCTGGCCTGGTGGTTGTGATGCTGGTCCAAGATGAACAAATCCTAGGGCCTGGGTTCGAATCCCAGTCCCAGGTATGTATTTTTCTCATTTTTTTGTTATTTGTTTTGTTTTTATTTTATTAATTTTAATTCAATTAATTTCTTAAATGTTAAAATAAATATATATTATTTCTTATACCATAAATTCATGTCTTAAAAAAAATTTCAAACTTTATTTTCAAAAAGTTAATTATTTGTATTTATTTATTGTATATTCATATTATTAAATATATATATATATATATATATATATATATATATATATATATATATATATATATATATATATATATATATAATTTGTAAGTAAATTGATTTATTTTATAAATTAGTAATTAAAACCCTAATTTTTATTTACCCTAATTTTCATTAACTTTAACATTTAATTTAATTAATGTTTTTTTATTCTAATATACAATTAAATGATTAATCATATTTTGTAAATAATTATTATATTGTTTATTATTATTATAATTTTCTTATTTTCTTTTAAAAATTCTTTAAAATTATTTATTTAACTTAAAAAAATATTCTCTTAAATGTTATAAATTTTATATTTTTGTATATTTGTTCTAACCTCTTTTTATTATGATTATTTTTATTGCTAACCCTTTTTATTATTTATTTATATATTTATCATTTAATTGTTTCTATATTTATGTAATTGCAAAAGCCATGTAATAGTTGTAGGTTTATTTATTTTTTGTTTCTATTTTATTCATTGTAAATATTATTATTGCCATGGTTAGTAATTATAGGGTGTGAATAACTATGTGAAATTAAAATAATTTAGAAAACTAATTTAAACAAGATAAATACATGAATACAAACACTCACACACGTAAGTCGATCTTTGATCGCCATCTCACACTTTCTAGGGTTACTCCTCAGGTTGTCTAATTATAAGGTCAAGTAAGGTGTCTTGAAGCAAAGTCCCTTCATAAAGTATCATCTAGTCCCTTTAAGTTCATAAGATCAAGTCCCTTCGAGGTTGCCTACGGAATAATGATCTTGTCCCTTCGAAATAAAAAGATGATAAGTCCCTACGAATTGCTAAAGACACCTTACAGTGGCCTACATTCAGATTGTCCATTCACATGTCCCTTATTACATCCAAGGTAATGACTACCTATTCCTTAATAATAGGGATAGTCTTACCATTGAAAGAACATATAAGAACAGTAAAGACTTATTATAGGGTAGGTACCTCATAGTTACTTGCTCACACTTTTCAAACTTACTTTTACACTTCACAATTTCTAAACTAGGCTTTGTATACACCCATACGAGGGTCATTACCAAGTACTTAAAGAAATTTTTCTAATCACACACTACACTCTTGCAAACAAACAAAGTGAGCTAAGTAACTAAGAGCCCATGGATAACCATGGATATAAAGGGTGCTAACACCTTCACTTTATATAACCTACCCCCCGAACTCAAGTCTTTTAAAATAGGTCTTTCCTGTTCTTTTATGTCCTTTCCACTTGGATAAAATAAAAGTCGGTGGCGACTCTTGCTATCCTCAACATTTATAGAAAGTTAGTACTCCCACCGTGTTACAGAACTGGCGACTCTGTTGGGGATTTAATAAAAGAGGGGTACCCTTAGGAATTAGATCACTTTAAACTTGTTTGCTTTGTTTGCTTTACTTTACTTGTTGGGTGCTCTTATGTGTGAAAGTTCCTAACCCGGATCTAGTGTACCTTAGGTAAATGGCAATAGACCAAGGAAACTGTACGGCGTATACCGATATGGTTGATCTGGTGGCCATAGTTAGTGTGACTTCTTGGTTGGTGCTTATGTTCCTTAAGTAAGTTAAGGATAATATGGGGCTGCCATATGTTGTCAATACACTAACTGACTTTTAGAACCCTAGTCATCCCATCTTGGCCTTTAGAAAAGTAGTGAGATAATTGGCTTTGGTGAAGACTAAAGTTAATTGATACTTGATGCTACACACATTGAGATTCTAAACATGGAGGGTTTTGGTTGGCAAGTAAGTTGCCTACTGAAGAACCACCCTTGTGAAGGATCAATGATATTGAGATCCCTTAGAACCTGGTTACTTTATAGGATAGGATGAACCATCTAAACTTCAGGGGAGGGTACTTACCTTTAAACCTCATGCAAGCCTTCAAACCTAGGGCTATTGTGTGACTTGTTTGTGTGTGCCACATGTTTGTGATTGAGCATAACATCATAGCATCATCATGCATCATAAGCATAGCATTTTCACTAACCATTTCAAGGACCAAAGGATTTATCTTTGTTCTATGTTGCAGGTCATGGCTTCTGCTCGTAGGAATACTATCCGGATCAACTTTGTAGGAATAACTTCTAAGCTTAAAGAATTGGTCTCTCAAGTTTCTGAAAATTCCCAGTTCATTAAGAGGTATGGTCACTTACTGAATCTAGTCACTTCAGGGTTCAATGAAGACATGATGAGTGTTCTGTTTCAGTTCTTTGATCCTAAACATCACCGCTTCACATTTCCCGACTATCAGCTAGTTCCTACAATGGAAGAGTTCTCCAAACTATTGGGAATACCTATCCTTGATCAGAAACCCTTCACAGGCTTGGAAAAAGAGCCTAAACCTGAAGTCATTGTTGCAGCCCTACATCTGAAGAAGTCAGACATTGTCCTAGAAACAAGGAGTGGAGTTAAGGGTATTCTTGCTAAGGTATTGATGGAGAAAGCTCAAGTGTTCCTGAAGGCTATGAGTTATGATGCTTTTGAGGAGATCTTAGCCCTGTTGATCTATGGCTTAGTATTGTTCCCCAATCCAGACCAGCTCATAGACGTACACGCCATCAACATATTTCTGACTCGCAATCCAGTGCCTACATTACTTGGAGACATCTTACATTCTCTCCATACCCGTACTACGAAGGCACGAGGAACTCTGATGTGCTGCATACCTCTATTGTCCAGGTGGTTTATTTCTCACCTTCCTCGATCAGTGATGAAGAATGAACAAGGGTTAAGGTGGTCCAAGAGGATCATGTCACTTTCTCATTCAGACATTCATTGGTGCTCTCGATCTATGGAGAATGTTACTATCATTGACCGTTGTGGGGAGTTCCCTAATGTGCCACTCTTTGTCATAAGAGGGGGCATTACCTACAACCCTTCTTTAGCTCTATGTCAGTTTGGTTACGCTCGGAGTGATGGTCCTCATGACATGTTGATTCAAGGTATTGTGTTCGACTACGACAACGATCTGCAAGGTTATCGTCAAAGGTTTATACGAGCATGGGGTAAAGTGAACAAGGTTGACAACAAGACTCTGGAACCCAAGTACACTATTCATATGGAACCTTATCTCAGATGGGTGCGATATCGTGCTCAGACTCTTATGATGCTATATCCTGCTATCCTGCCAGTTACCATGGAGCCTGTTGCTGAAGGAGATACTTCTTATATCATTCTTCATCCAGACATGCCCACTGACATGGAAGAGTTACAGAGGTCCTGGATCCAGTTGAAGGAGCAAAGAGATACTTTTGAGACTCATTACAAAGCAATTCAAGGAAGAATCTTGGAGCTAACAAAACAACTTCACGAGGAGCGGAATCTCAACTCATACCTCAACACAAAGAGGAAACGTCCATGAGAGACTTAAAACCCCATCTTTGTATTCATTTCATTTTTTTGTAAGCCCAAGGGGCAAACAAGTTTATTGATTACTAATAAAAGTTTACTTTCTGGTTATTTAAACAAATTTAAATCCTGCGGTCCTTGAAAACATTGCATACGCATCTACATACCATATCATTGCATCACAGGTTTCTTATGTACATGTATCTTATCTTCTCGCTGTTTATTTCAGCAGAAATGGCTCTTGAACAGTCTGTCAAAGATCTCCAGGATCAGAATGCACAATTTCAAGAGTTGATTTTGAACTTGTCCAAGGGGCAAGATGAATTGAAGACACTGCTGGCTAAGAAGAAGAAGAAGACTAGAAGATCAGGAGGCCTTATCAATCTGGGAAGAAGGTTCAGAGGTCCTATCAAGACAAAGGAACAGATTGAGGATTCTGAGTCTGAAAATTCTGAGAAAGAGGGAGGTAGTCTCCATGATACTGTGGGAGATTCTGATTCTGAAGCAAACTATTATCATGATCTTGCTAGTGAGGATAAGTACAAGATGCTGGTAGATAGAATGAATGCCATGGAGTTACAAAAATCTTCTGGGCTGGATTTTGAGGATCTGAGTTTAGTATCTGGAGTGGTTATACCTATTGGCTTCAAGGTTCCTACTTTTGTGGTGTACTGCAGTGTCTCATGTCCTAAGTTGCATCTAAGGTCATATGTCCGGAGGATTCAACCACATATTGCGGATAAGAAGTTATGGATTCATTTCTTCCAAGAGAGCTTATCTGGAGCTCAATTGGAATGGAATTACCAATTGGAGAGTGTTAATATTCGTGATTGGAATGATCTTGCTGAGGCCTTCTATAGGCAATACCAATATAATGCTGATTTAGCACCTACTCGCATGCAGCTCCAAAGCATGTCAATGGGTGCTAAGGAGAATTTCAAGGAGTATGCCCAAAAATGGAGAGACCTAGCTAGCAGAGTGCAACCTCCTCTGACTGACAGGGAGCTAGTGGATATGTTTATGAGTACGCTGAATGGTCTTTTATATAGTCACCTCATTGGAAGCTTATCATCTGGTTTCACCGAGCTAATAATGACTAGAGAACGTGTGGAGAGTGGTATAAGAAGTGGTAAGATACAGGTAGGTGCCTCTTCATCAAGCACTGCTAAGAAGCCCCCTAGTGGAAAGAAGGAGTCTAATGATGTGTATGGTCAACCTAGTCGTAACAGAAGTCACCAATCTGTGGGAGAAGTTCACATTTCCAATCCTACTCCTGCAGCACCAGAGCTACCACAAAACAATCAACAGAAGCCTAGAAGACAATTCACTAAGATCAACATGTCACTGGCCCAAGCCTTGCAACACATGTTGAAAGGGGAACTTATTACTTTGAAGGACCCTCCTCAGAATCCTAATACTTCCTCTCCTCGATACAACCCTAATGCACGATGTGCCTATCATTCTAATTGTCCGGGACATGACACCAACAACTGCTGGGTGTTGAAAAACAAGATTCAAGATATGATTGAAGCTGGGGAGATTGAATTTGACCCTCCTGGGACTCCAAATGTGATTACTGCTCCCATGCCCAATCATGAGAAGACTGTTAACGTTGTTGATGAAGTTTCCTATGTTTCCTCAGTTGCAGATGTGACTACTCCATTATCCATTATCAAGAAGAAGTTGGTACAGGCTGGATTCTTTCCAGGTTGTAATGAAGACTATTTTTATTGTGCCTACAAACCTGATAGCTGCTGGAATTTGAAGGATGGTATTCAACGCCTCATGGACAATTACACTATATTGTTCGAGAGGACACCTTTTGTGGAAAGTATGTGTGAACATCTAACTCGAGGTACGAAGGTTGAAGATGTGGACATGATTGATAAAGTGCCAGTAAAGATCACCTCCAAAGGCCCTGTCAAAATCACTTCCAAGGGTCCTATCAAGATTACTGCTGAAGGCCTGGTGAAGACTATTGCTGAAGTTAGAGTGCCTCCCATGATTATTACCACTCCTGGCCTTGTTCCTTATACTTCTGATAAAGCTATACCCTGGAATTACGATTCTGATGTTTATATCCATGGTGTTAAGTAGGAACCTTTGACTGATACACCTGTTACTGATGATAACCTTGATATTGATAATATTGCTGGATCTAGTAAGATCACCAGAAGTGGAAGAATTTTCTCTCCTCCGGCTACCTCCAAGAGTGCAGTTACTCCAACTACTACCTCCACTTCTGAGCCAAGTACTGATGCTCGGGGAAAGGGTCCTATGGTTGAACCTGTACAAGCTGAAGCACCCACTGCTGAAATTCTTTCTAAACAAATGGAAGAAGTGCTGAAGATCATTCGCCAGAGTGATTATGATATTGTTGACCAATTGGGGCATACTCCCTCAAAAATCTCCATGTTATCCTTGTTATTGTGTTCTAAGGCTCATGCTAAAGCCTTAATCAAGTTCTTGAAGACTGCTCATGTGCCAAATGAGATTTATGTGGATCAATTTGAGAATTGTGTTGCACATCTGACTTATGATAATGGGTTAGGCTTTTCTGATGCTGACTTGACTCCTGCCAAGAGAAACCATAACAGAGCTTTACATATCTCCATTGAATGTAAAGGCACTACCTTGTCTCATGTGCTGGTGTACAATGGTTCTTATTTAAATGTGCTCCCTAAAGAGGTTCTGAACAAGCTCAGTCCTGAAGATGCTGTGTTAAGACCAAGTAATGTAGTGGTGAGGGCCTTTGATGGCTCAAGAAGAGTGGTACATGGAGAAATAGATATCCCGATCAAAGTAGGCTCTCAAGTCTTCAATTATACTTTCTATGTAATGGATATTCGTCCTGCGTACTCCTGTTTGCTTGGGCGCCCCTGGATCCATGGGGCAGGTGCTGTGACCTCCACTCTACATCAGAAGTTGAAATATCCGGTGAAGGGAAAGATCGTCACTGTTTATGGAGAGGAAGAATATATGGTCAGTCATGTGAATACATTTAAGTATGTTGAAGTGGAAGGTGAATATGTTGAGACTCCTTGCTAGACATTTGAGGTAGTTCCTTGGGTCGTTCCTGCTATTGAAGTTCCTCCTGTTGTTAAAAGAGTTCTTGTGGTTACCAGAGTACCTCCTACAATGGCCTCCCTCAAAGACGCTAGAGCTGTGGTTAAAGAAGGTGGTTGTACTATTTGGGGTCAGCTTCCTGACATTCCTTACAAGTCTGACAAGTTTGGTTTGGGTTTCACTGCAGAGTTCCAGAAGGCTGTTTGTCGTGCTCGTGCTGTTCGTATCACCAATCAAGGGGTCGTAAGAAATCAAATCAATGTTGTGGGTGACTATCATGAAGACTATAACCTGGATGACTGGATCTTTCCTACCTTGGGTGATGGGTTCAACAACTGGAAGACCGAAGACGTTATTCCTATCTCCTTTAGTCAGGAGTAAATACTATTACTGTGTTGTTATCTTTAAGTTTGTAATTTTGAACAATTAAACTTTTAAGCCTTGTGTCTTACCCGGGGCACAATAGCATGCTTGTTTCGGGATGTCATTTCATTTGCATACTTCATTCAATAAAAATCAATGGACGTTTCATTTTCGTAAATATTGTGCTCCTTGTCTTTCTTTTATTTTTATTTTTGTTTATCAGCTATGTGTTCTTACACACACCCACATCACTAAATGCAGATCCTCATCCACTTTGGATCCTGTTGATAACAGTTCTACTATTGCCAATTATAATTTCGAGAATCCGATCTATCAAGCTGAAGATGGAAAGGAGGAAGATTGTGAAGTACCTGTAGAGCTTGCTAGGTTATTACAATAAGAAGAGAAAGCTATACAGCCACATGAAGAGCCAATCGAAGTTGTGAATCTGGGAACTGAAGAAAATAGGAAAGAGGTCAAGATAGGGGCTGAACTAGAAGATGGTGTTAAGAGCAGATTAATTCAGATGTTACGTGATTATGTGGAGATCTTTGCTTGGTCCTATGAAGATATGCCAGGGTTGGATACAGACATTGTGGTTCACCGTTTACCAGTAAAAGAAGACTGTCGCCCAAAGAAGCAGAAGGTTCGTCGCATGCGTCCTGAAATGTCAGAAAAGATTAAAGCAGAGGTGATGAAACAATTTGATGCAGGGTTCTTAGCTGTGACTTCTTATCCTCAATGGGTTGCAAATGTGGTACCGGTACCTAAGAAAGATGGTAAGGTACACATGTGTGTGGATTACATGGATTTGAACAAGGCCAGCCCTAAAGATGACTTTCCACTTCCTCATATTGATGTTCTGGTAGACAACACTGCTTAGCACAAGGTATTCTCTTTCGTGGATGGTTTCTCTGGTTACAATCAGATCAAGATGGCACCTAAAGATATGGAGAAGACTACATTTGTTACACAGTGGGGCACCTTTTGTTATAAAGTGATGCCATTTGGTTTGAAGAACGCCGGGGCAACATATCAGCGTGCTATGGTGGCTTTGTTTCACGATATGATTCATCATGAGATAGAGGTATATGTGGATGATATGATAGCCAGGTCCCAGAATGAAGAGCAACACCTTGATCATCTGCATAAGCTATTTGAAAGGTTGAAGAAATACAAGTTGAGATTGAACCCAAACAAATGTACTTTTGGAGTTAGATCTGGTAAACTCCTGGGTTTCATTGTCAGTGGAAAATGTATTGAATTAGACCCTGCAAAAGTGAAAGCCATACAAAAGATGCCAGCTCCCCGTTCAGAGATCATGGAAGACATGCATGATGGGATCTTTGGCACTCATTCTAGTGGTCATATAATGGCAAAGAAGATATTGAGAGCAGGATACTATTGGTCTACCATGGAAGCTGACTGCTATCAACATTCCAGAACATGTCACAAGTGTCAAATCTATGCTGATAAAGTGCATATACCTCCAGCTCCATTGAATGTGTTGACTGCCCCTTGGACTTTTGCTATGTGGGGCATAGATATGATTGGTGAGATCAAACCTACTGCTTCTAATGGGAATCGTTTCATCCTGGTTGCTATTGATTACTTTACAAAGTGGGTGGATGCAGCTTCATTTGCATTTGTTACTAAGAATGTTGTGGCTCGATTCATTAAGAATAATCTCATATGTAGGTATGGCATCCCTGAAAGGATTATCACAGACAATGGCTCTAATATGAACAACACCCTGATCACTGATCTCTGCACGCAGTTCAAGATTAAGCATCACAACTCTTCTCCGTACCGTTCGAAGATGAATGGGGCAGTAGAAGCTGCTAACAAGAACATTAAGAAGATTCTACAGAAGATGACTGTTACTTACAAGGATTGGCATGAGATGTTACCATTTTCTCTTCATGGTTATCGTACTACAATACGTACTTCAACAGGGGCAACCCCATTCTCCTTAGTCTTTGGTATGGAAGCAGTTCTGCCAATTGAAGTTCAGATCCCCTCCTTAAGAATCATGAAGGATGCAGGGTTGGATGAAGATAAGTGGATTCAGACTCGACTTGACCAGATAAATTTGATTGATGAGAAAAGGTTGGTAGCTGTTTGTCATGGCCAGATGTACCAGAAACGGATGATCAAAGCTTTTAATAAGAAGGTTAAGCAAAAGGTATATCAGGTTGGTGACTTGGTAATCAAGTGTATCATATTACCACAGGGTGATCCTAGGGGCAAGTGGACTCCTACATATGAAGGACCATATGTAGTCAAGAAGGTATTCTCAGGAGGTTCCATGATGCTTACTAATATGGATGGTGAAGACTTCCCACAGCCTGTAAACACAGACATAGTTAAAAAATACTACGCATAAAAAAGAGACCCGCTAGGTTGACTGGCCTAGGCAAAAATAAGGGCATCCCGGCGAACCAAAAAGGTTCGGGCAAAAATTAGGGATATGTATAAAAAATGTACACCCTGTCGCTCCCGATAAATGGGGAATGGGCCCAGATAAAGGTACAGACGCGAACGGTCGGCGAAGGGAACAGTGAGAACACACAGCAGTGAACTCACTGGAGATGAAAAGAGTCGCCAGCTAGGCATTTTTATCCCGGAGGAAAGGCAATGCTGCATAGACCTAGAAAAAGATGGATAAGACGGTTGCGAACCAGAGAGACTGAGAAAGGGGGTTGGTTACAACCTGGGAAGGTATTAGCACCCAGATTGTCCGTCGTACTCGACGGGATCCACGCTTAAAAGATTTGTGTTTTAAAGGGGTAGCGTCAGTGCAATTTGTGTATAAAGAGCTGGAAAAGGATGTACAGGTGTCTGTGTAAAAGAAGTAAAGTGTGTAAATGTACAGTGTCAGTGCAAGAACAGGAGTGAAATGCTCATGATAATGAGGCTAAGAGAATAAAGCTGGAAAGAGGGGGAATATACAGAGACTTTTGTTCGATAACTGTTAAGTTATGCCTACGTATCCTCTCGTGCAATGAGGAAGTCAGAACACCGTAGTTCGACCCAAAGAGACTGAAAGATGAATTGACTTGTGAACTGCTTACTTGCCTATGCTCAAGTGTATGACCTGTCTGGCTCAGGTGCAAACTGTCTTGCATTAGACGGAAGAAGCAAGTTCTCGTTTGTGAGTGAATGAGATGAGAAAAGAATCCCGGAGGAGACGATTATTGTTTGTTTTTGTGTTTTCAGTCTTTTATTGCTTTTGAAAGTTTGTCATAAGTTAATGAGCTTAAGCCTAAACCAATGGATTTAGTAAACTCATCACATCTTCCCTCTGATTAGGGGTAATGAGAATACCTTAAGTGTGAAGTCAGATTCTCACACTTAATTACCTTTGGTGTAGGATTAAGATCATTAACCTACTTGTGATTATTTAGATGTTTTTGTGGTTTTTGTTTAGTGTTAAGTAATGAGGTTAAGCCATAATCAAGGATTAAACAGACCCATTACACCATCCTAATAGAAGGATAATAGATGAGAATGTTTAAGCTGAGGAAAGCTCCTCAACTTAATCCATGATTAGGGATTAAACTCATGACAAAAAAAACCTTTATTAAGTGGATTTTATTTAATGGTATGATGATGAAGTGATTTTTATGATTTGTAAGACAACTTGAGGGGGACTTGTCCATTAACACTAGGGTTAGTCCTTCTTAACCAATTAAGGAAGAATTAGAACCCTAATGCAAGGCCCAAGTTACAAGTGTGATGTCTTAATAATTATTAGATGGATTGATTAAGGGAGTTAAACACATTAAGGGTTTAACACTTAGGATTAAAGTTATACACTCCATCCTAAGAGAAGGATGCAGGCATAAGCTTAATCACAAAGCCTTAAAGCCTTTAGGGTTTAGTCCCTGATTATGAGATAAGAAGAGAAGACTCAAAAGAGACACAAAGGTAAAACTAAAAGGGGAGACTAATCAAAACCCTAATCATTGTCATGCTTGGTTGTTCCTAAGGTTTGTGAGGTTTGCAAGAGCAATCTTCAAAGAGAACCACCAGGATGCAGATGAACAGGATCAAGAGAAGCAAAGTGACTTGCTTCATTCAAGAAGTCAAGTCACTTGAAGAGAGAAAGTGGGAAGAAGAAGAATGAGCAAGCTCAAACTCACACACATATAGAGAATGCAGCAATGGATGCAAGAGAGATGAAAAGAAAAGTCATGAGAAGTGAAGGCAAATTCACTTCTCAGCATCACTTACCACCTGAAAAGTTAGTGAGAAAGATGCAATGCAAAGCAAGATGAGATGAAATGACATGATGAGAAACAAAACCAGAAGCATACACATGATGCAAATGATGTTATGAGATGCTACAAACATGAGGCAGCACATGGAAATGGTCATACAAGTTCATGAATGCAAATGAAGCAAGTTAGGAACCATGAACATACATGAGAAGTTATGAAGCATACAAGGCATACATCATGGCAAATACATGATGCAATGATCAATCATGCTTTCTATATGTCCTATGATGTCAAATGAATCACATGGATGCTTGAAATGTCATGGCAAGTCATGTTATGCAAGAGAATGCAAGAGGTATGCAAATGAAAGCCCAAATTAGGGTTTATGAACCAAACATCAAACAAAAACCAAAAACAGAAGCAAACCCTAAGATAAAAAATGGAAAATGCCACTCAAAAGACCCCTAATCTCATACTAAACCAATGTCCAAAGGGGAGGTCTCAACTCTTAACCAATCTCAAGTTATGATTTTTATAAGTTATTAGGGTTTTTAGGGTTCTTAAACAAAAGAAATGCCAAACAAATTGAAAATGAGGAATCAAATCATGGCCATTTAATCCTAGAAACTACATGCTAAACACAATGCAATGCAAGAAGAATCAATGTCCAACTCTTCATGGTTAGGCAAAAATGATTTTTGGAAGTTTGGATCAAAATAATGCATCAAAAAGATTTTAATTCAATGAAAAATGCTCAAAATGCATCAAGATCAAAAAATAAATTTGGTTTGAAGGTTGGACAATGTTTCTAAATGTCTTAAAACATTTCATGAATTTTTTGGTGATTTTTAAATACCTAAAAGTATTTTTAATAAATTAATTCTCATTAATCAATTAAAAATAAACTTTTAAATATTTAAAAATACTTTTTTAATGATAAAAATAAAAATAAAAATATTTTTGGGTCTTAAAAATTATTAAAACTCTTAAGAAAAAGTTTCATAATTTTTAGACAAATTTTACTATTTTAAATTAAATATGCAAAACAAATGAAATAAATATGAAAATAAATGAATTTTAAATGAATTAATGAGAAGTCAGCTAATCCTAGGGACCAGATTCAAAGTTACACGCGCGGGAGTTGACCTGGCGCCAGATCTCACGGCCAGAATTCAAATTTCACTAATCAATGCTTATGCCCTAATCTCGCCGTTAAACACATTCAGATGACCGGAACAGTGCTCCGGTCATCTTCCCCGTTCAACCAAAATCTCTAACTCACTCCATACGCATCTAAAATGAATCCTAAGAACCCAGAAATGATTCCCACAAGCTCACGATTCAAAACCCCCACTCAAAACAAATTTATCATTCATGGAAAGGCTGAATCGAAGCAAACAAAAACTAGGGCAAAACAGTTTCAGGAAGCAATTAAATCCTCATTTCATCACCATTTTCGAAACTAAAAGCATCAGGATATTCAGTGAAGCATGGAGAACAAGTTTAGAACATAAAAAATGATTTCTGGAAAAATATTTCTTGAGTTACCTGAGATTCGAAGCTTTCACTCCAGCAACTTTCAGGCCTCCCTTCTTGGTGAAATCCCCTCCACTTGACCCTCTGGTGATGCTTGAATGCTCAGGAGGAATTTATATTGGCTGGATGAAGAGTTTGAGCAGCTTCTGCTCAAGCTCAGTTAAAAATGGCAATGGTGGTTCAGGCTGTTTCTGGCAAGGGTGAAAGGTTCTTTGTGGTCCAGATGATGAGTGGAGAAGGTTTGTGGAGTTGGTTTTGATGTTTGTGTGCTGTGGAGAGAGTTTCGAAAGAAACTGCAAGTTGGAGTGAAAATGGTGAAATGGAGTTGTGGCTTGTTTCAGGCCTGGTTCTTGGTTGCTTTGGGCTCAATGAGGCATGGTGAGTTGATTGGTGAAAAATGGTTTTTATGTTTATGAGCTGGGCAGAGAGTTTCGAAGAGAGATGCAAAATGGAGTGTTTTGGTGTATGTGTTGCTTGAGAGTGCTTCAGCCTTGCTTCCTCATATGTTTGGCTGGCAAATGAAAAGTATAAACAATTGCAAGTGGCCAGAGGATGTGACATGGCCTGTGGTGATTGGGATATTAGCTTTTGCCAAAAGTCAACTTTTTTGTAAGAGAAGCATGGGCTTGGTTCTAGCTTGGTACAAAGGCTAGGGCTGGCGCAGCATGATGTGTGTGTGATGTTGGGAAGGTCCAGCAACCAAGGTAACTAGTTGGTGAAGAGTGATCATGAGTTTTGCAAGTTGTTACTTTTTGGAACTTCATGGAAGAAAGTCTTGTTACATGAACCATGAACATGTAATCTTTGGTTCAATTCTGATTTTTAGGTCACATAGAATGTTTGTGTCATGGTTTGATGTCAACTAGAGGTCACACACAGCCTTGGTTCATGGTTTTGCAAAATTCTCATTTGGTGCATATCTTGAAAATCAATGATTTTTGCCAACTTTGTCACACCATAACTTTTGATCCAAGAAGAATTTGATCATGTTCTTGTACTTTTTGAAAAGGGAAAGATGTAATCTACAACTTTCATGACCAAAGTTTTTCCATTTGAAGCAATTTTGGATCAAGAATCAAGGCTTGAAAAGTGACCTAAAATGAAGCATTCTTGAAAAGTCAACTATGCCCAAAAAGTCAACATTTGCAAAAACTCCAAATTCCTGATTTTTGTGGACTTCAACCTTCTTCCATGATCAAATAAAGATCATATACACTCAAAATGATGAAGATCACCCATTGGTTGGGTCATTGGGGACCTCAGATGCCCTGATTTTGCACTGACTTGTCTGAAAAGTCAACTCTTGATCAGATGACTTCCCCATGGAATTTCTTCATGAAACTTGATATGCATACTCCCTATACCATATAGAGACCAATGGAAACAAGAATGACCAAAAAATTTGGAGTTATGGCCTCTGAAACCAAAACCCTAATTTTTAGGTCAACTGTGCAGTCAAACTTGGCTCTGCATCCATACAAACCTCAGTTCTTGTGATTCTTTTGCATTTTTGACTTTGAGAGGATGTAATATGATACTTGAACACATGTAGACCCCTTTGAAGTGATTGTTGACTTTTGGAATGGCTCAAGAAGCTCTGGGATTGCTCAGATCACAAACCCTAGATGCAGATGACTTAGAATCTATGTAGTGAATCAAAAATGAGATATGAGATGATATGTTGGTGTTTATGTATATGAAATGATCACAAGCCATGGTGTGAATGGGTGAGGGAAAATTTGGGGTGTTTACAGCTGCCCCTATTCAAACATGAGTTAGCTGTGCAGGATGTAAGTGACAGCTTAACAGGCAAACAAGATAACTTGTGGTTGAATACCAAAGACAGTCCAAAATTTGCACTCACAGCAATGAAGAAGAAAAGGGATATAGATTGCAAAAGGAAAATAAAGTATATTGTAAAGTGCGGAAAACAAAGCAATGACGGGGACGGCCGACATGCTGGGGATAAAAGGTAAAGCCAAGACGGGGACGGCCGACTAGCTGGGGAAAATCAAATTATGATGGGGACGGCCATCAAGATAAAGTAAGATTCTCTGGGAATTAATGAAACATGACGGGGACGGCCATCAAGTTCATAAAGCAAAGCAACCAACGATGGGGACGACCATCGGGCTAAAAAGGAAAAGGGACCACGACGGGGACGGCCATCGGGTTAAAGAATAAATGAAATAAACAGATGATGGGGTACGGCCATCAAAGGTGAAGGACGATCACCTAGCAGGGGACGGCTGCTCTGTTGGGAATAAAAGAAATATGATGGGGACGGCCATCAAAGGTGGAGGACGACCACCTGGCAGGGTACGGCTGCCGAAAATATCAACGATGGGGACGACCATCGGATAAAAGGTCAACGATGGGGACGGCCATCGGACGAGCATGATGGAGGACGACCATCAAGAGGTGGAGGACGACCACCTAGCAGGGGACGGCTGCTCTCAAGGTTTATCATGACATAGGACGAATGTCAGATAACCGAAATCAACAATGGGGACGGCCATTGGATAAAATGATGAAGGACGATCATCACGAGGTGGAGGACGACCACCTAGCAGGGGACGACTGCTAAAATCAACGATGGGGACGGCCATCGGATGAGCATGATGGAGGACGACCATCGAGAAGTGGAGGACGACCACTCAGCAGGGTACGGCTGCTCTCAGGGTTTATCATAACACAGGACGAGTGTCAGCTAAAAAGAAAATGCTTACTTGGCGATCTACTGGGGATATAGTGAACACGGACGAGTGTCCACAACCAAGCAAGGATAAGTGCTTAGATGTTGTGTATAGATTAAAGATGCGGACGAGCATCCTTAAGATCATGATACGGACGAGTATCATGTAGAAACAAAAACTGACACGCGTTCAGAGATGATGATACGGACGAGTATCAACTGGTTAACAAGGAACACGGACGAGCGTTGAATCTGAGAGGATTCTTCTGGGGAATAGTAGATACAGGCGAGTATCTATATTCAAGAAGAACAGAAGTATTTGACACAGTGTATGGATTAAAGATGCGGACGAACATCCTTAAGACTATGATACGGACGAGTATCATGTAGAAACAAACACTGGACGCATATTCTGAGATGATGGTACGGACGAGTACCAACTGGTTAACAAAGAACATGAACCAAAGTCGAATCTGTGGGGATGTAACTGGTATATACAAGATACGGACGAATATCTGTATAAGTAATATGAGTAACGAGTATGAGTATTGCATAGGTGAGTGTTTATCTGCTGGGGAGAGTGACACGGACGAGTGTCGAGAGAGAAAAGTATAATGTGAACAAATATCTGATATACAAAGTGTAGGTGACTGTGCTGGGGATATGACACGGACGGGTGTCGAGAAAGTGTATATAGGTATATGTGAGTGCAAAGGGGATGTCTTTGGCTTTCTGCTGGGGATATGACACGGACGGGTGTCAGGACGTATCTGTAATACGGGTGATCTTGTTTGTGAAGAGTGTTCAGGTGACTTTACTGGGGAAAAATGGCACGACGGGTGTCAAAATGAGTATATACTGGTGTTTGTGAATTGTGAGGTAGCTGCTTTTGCTGGGGACTCTGGTGGGGATTTTTCTGTACGTTGATGAACTGTCATTATTCACAAGTGTTGGTTCAAAACATGGCTTATGATTATGCTATGTGTTGGATTTTTGCCGTAATGCTCCGTGTTAAAACGGAATGCTACGCTTTGTGGGTGAATATGATGCGAATGCTATGATTGTGCAAAGATACCAAACCGGGGCCCGGGTCCCGTTGCTGCAAAGATCTTTGATCGATCTGTTTGAAGTAGACATCCCAGCTGGGGAGGAAATCATTGGTAGATCTGACGAGATGCTATCTGCTTGGGGATATGGTTCATTGATAGACATATCCTTATAAAATGAGAGACCCAGCTGGGGTTTGTAGAAGCTTTCTTCACTCTGTTGTGATCTTCTATGCGCTGCTCTTCTGGATAGAGGCTGGAACTCTGTGGGGAGATGGCTCTCTGACTTTTGTACCCGACTGAGGGTGAAATGGCAACTGGGCTGGGGAGAGGGAGAGATCACTGCAAGACCTCCCCAGAAATTTTGTTACAGTAGCTTCTTGACTCAGTCGGGGATATGGGCATCTTCTGTGATACCTGCCCATTCTGATGGGGACAAGCAACAAGTGGCAACTCAGCTGGGGAAGTCATGAGAGGTAACTCAGCTGGGGAGAGAGTACTTCGGGTGCTAAAATTGAGTGTTGATTCGCCAGCTTGCTGGGACGAAGCTTTCATGCCCCAAGTTGCGTTCTGGATACCTGCATTCCTGAAAAAGATAGAAAAACGCACACGATAATCCCGAGGTATCCCTTACTGGATTCCGTCATAGGAGTTTAGATACTTCTGAGAGTAAGTATATTTCCTGCAAGCATGTTTCTTATTTGAAGATAAGCATCTGTATTCTTATGCAATCAGTTTTTCTTTTAAGACATCAGACATTTTTGCAAGTAAAAATGTACAAAACGAGACATGACTGAAAATCTGATTTTATTAATTCATATGCCCTGAATTGGCGAGATACAGTCAAAGGAACATATCCCCTGAAATGAGGAGATCGTTACAAATTGAGAAACAAAATGTTGGCAGTGTTGACGACGCTTTAAGGAGCCTCCTCTTCACTATGACTCGTATGACTTTTTGACGTTCTTCTCATCTTGCTTTCTGAAGAAGGTTGATTCTGATTGAAGCTTGATCCTTTCGAGGTTTACCACGTTGTAGACGATACAGACGAATTCAGAATGCAGTTGTTCGCTTATTCCCTTAGTTTGCATGGATCGCCCTTTCGGGTTTTCAATCCATCGGGATACCCATTTTTGCATGAGTTGTCCAATGCGGCTTTTCAACTCAGCGGGTGTACATATATATTTTTTTTGTTTATTTTCCCTTATTTTTGCCCGAGTCTCTTATTCTGTTTTTGACTCGCCGGGATGCCCTATTTTTGCCTGGACTTACGTTCTGTTTTTATGTCCAGCGGGTCATTTTATGCGAAGTATTTTTTGACTGCATCTGAATTCACAGGGGACGGGAAGTCTTCACCATCCATGGTGCTGAGCATCAGTGCTCCACCGGAAAAAACTTTCTTTACCACGAATGGTCCTTCATAATTTGGAGTCCATTTGCCCCTGTGGTCTGTATGAGGAGGGAGGATTCTCTTCAGCACAAGATCTCCTACTTGGTACTCTCGGTGCCTGACTTTCTGATCGAAGGCTTTCTTCATTCTCTTCTGATATAACTGCCCATGACAGATTGCAGCCAATCTCTTCTCTTCAATCAGACTCAATTGTTCGTATCGGGCCCTGACCCACTCTGCTTCGTTCAGCTTAACATCCATTAATACCCGGAGAGAGGGTAATTCAACCTCGACAGGTAGGACTGCTTCCATACCATATACAAGCTGATACGGTGTTGCCCTAGTGGATGTTCTGATTGACGTGCGGTACCCATGCAAGGCAAATGGTAGCATTTCGTGCCAGTCTTTGTTGGTGACTACCATCTTCTGCACAATCTTCTTGATATTCTTATTAGCTGCCTCAACAGCGCCATTCATCTTTGGCCTGTAAGGAGAAGAATTGTGATGTTGAATTTTGAAGTCCCGGCACAGTTCTGCCATCATTTTGTTGTTTAGATTGGAACCATTATCAGTAATGATCCGCTCGGGCACTCCATATCGACAGATGATGTCTCTCTTCAGAAATCTGGCTACCACTTGTCTTGTAACGTTTGCATATGAGGCTGCTTCGACCCACTTGGTGAAGTAATCAATAGCGACCAGGATGAATCTGTGGCCGTTTGAAGCAGTTGGCTCAATCTTGCCAATCATGTCAATGCCCCACATGGCAAAGGGCCATGGTGAAGACATGATGTTCAGAGGATTGGGAGGCACATGCACCTTATCTGCATAGATCTGGCATTTGTGGCATTTTCTGGCATAGGCACAACAGTCTGCATCCATTGTGATCCAGTAATAACCTGACCTTAGCAACTTCTTAGCCATGGCATGCCCTCCTGCATGGGTACCAAAAGATCCTTCGTGCACTTCATGCATCAACAAATCTGCTTCCGTCTTGTCAACACATCTGAGGAGTATCATATCAAAGTTCCTTTTGTATAAAGACCCATCAGGGTTCAGAAAGAAACTACCAGCAAGCCTTCTCAAAGTCTTCTTATCATTGGAAGATGCCCCAGGTGGGTATGTTTGATCCTCCAAGAAGCATTTAATGTCATGGAACCAAGGCTTATCATCTTTGATAACATCTGCTGCGAACACATAGGCTGGTCTATCGAGTCTGGACACTGATATCTGGGGTACAAAGTTAGCAGCTTGAACTTTGATCATGGATGAAATGGTAGCAAGAGCATCTGCAAACTGATTCTCGTCCCGAGGGATATACTCAAGCTTGACTGTTGCGAAGAAAGTCAATAACCTCCTTGTATAATCCCTGTAAGGTTTCAGATGATCCTGGTGGGTGTACCATTTTCCGTTGGTTTGATTAACTACCAGAGCTGAATCTCCGAACACAGTCAATGTCTTGATCCTGAGGTCAATGGCTTCCTCAAGACCCATAATGCAAGCTTCGTATTCAGCTTCGTTGTTAGTGCAGTTGAAAGTGAGTTTTGCCGAGAAAGGCATGTGAACTCCTTTAGGTGTAATGAGTACTGCACCAACACCACGACCATTCATGTTAACAGCCCCATCAAACATCATAGTCCATTCTTCTTCCGGGTCAGGCCCTTCAGTGTGAACAGGCTCTTCATGATCTTTTGCTTTTATGAACATGATGTCTTCATCAGGGAAGTCAAACCTCATAGGCTGGTAGTCGTCAATGGGTTGCTCAGCAAGATATTCAGACAATACACTGCCCTTGATGGCTTTCTGAGACGTGTACTGGATGTCATATTCTGTGAGAATCATTTGCCATCTTACAACCCGTCCGGTAAGAGCTGGCTTCTCAAATATGTACTTAACCGGGTCCATCTTTGAGATCAATAAAGTAGTGTGGGTCAACATATACTGCCTCAGTCGGCGAGCAGCCCACGCTAAAGCACAACAAGTTTTCTCGAGCAGTGAATAACGTTGTTCACAGTCGGTAAACTTTTTGCTTAGGTAGTATATTGCATACTCTTTTCGACCAGACTCGTCATGCTGGCCCAACACACACCCCATTGACTCTTCTAATACTGTCAAGTACATGATTAGAGGTCTTCCTTCAACTGGAGGCATGAGGATTGGAGGTTCTTGTAAGTACTCCTTGATCTTGTCAAAAGCCCTTTGGCAGTCTTCGTTCCACCTGACCGTCTGTTCTTTTCTCAACAGCTTGAACAAAGGTTCACAGGTTGCTGTAAGGTGAGATATGAACCGTGAGATGTAGTTCAATCGACCTAAGAACCCTCGAACTTCCTTTTCAGTTTTCGGTGCAGGCATCTCTTGGATGGCTTTGACTTTATCAGGGTCAACTTCAATCCCCTTCTCGCTTACAATAAAGCCCAGCAACTTACCAGATCGTACCCCGAATGTGCATTTGTTGGGGTTCAACTTCAATTGGTACTTCCTCAGACGCTTGAACAATTTCAGCAGATTCACCAGGTGATCTTCCTCGGTAAGGGACTTGGCAATCATGTCATCCACATAACACTCGATTTCCTTATGGATCATATCGTGAATAATGTTACCATAGCCCGTTGATATGTTGCACCAGCGTTCTTCAGTCCGAATGGCATCACTTTGTAACAGAACGTGCCCCAGGGTGTGATGAAAGTTGTCTTCTCCATGTCTTCAGGTGACATTTTGATCTGATTGTATCCTGAAAATCCGTCCATGAAGGAGAATACCGAGAACTGAGCCGTATTATCTACCAACACGTCAATGTGAGGTAATGGAAAATCATCTTTCGGGCTGGCTCTGTTCAGATCCCGGTAGTCAACACACATTCTTACTTTTCCGTCTTTCTTAGGCACAGGTACTATATTAGCCACCCACGGCGGGTAGCTAGTTACAGCAAGGAATCCGGCGTCCCATTGCTTTTGTACCTCTTCCTTGATTTTCATAGCCATGTCTGGGCGAGTACGGCGTAGTTTCTGTTTAACTGGCGGGCATTCTTCTCTCAGAGGTATCTTGTGCACAACAATATCGGTATCCAACCCTGGCATATCTTGGTAAGACCAAGCAAACACGTCCACATATTCTTGAAGCAGATCAATCAGTTGTCTCTTCACTGAGTCTTGCAGGCAGGCCCCGATTTTAACTTCTTTCACGTCTTCATCTGTACCAAGATTGATCACTTCAACCTCCTCCTGGTGAGGAGTAATAACCTTTTCCTCTTGTCTCAACAACCTGGCTAGCTCTTCAGGAAGTTCATATTCTTCTTCAACCCCTTCATCAGCTTGATTGATTGGATTGTCAAAGTCATACGAAGTCATAGCCGTGCTGTTGTCGGTGCTGTCTGGAAGGCACTCTCTGCAAGGGTTCAGTTTGTTCATTTTAGTGATCTGATTTTAATCTTGCTTTAGAAAAGTGAAATAAAAGTTGTCATTTTGAAAACACTGCCATTTATTTTTTGTACAAAAAGAAAAATAGGAAAACAGTGAACGGAAAAGAAAAAGACTTGTTTGCAAAAAGATGTCTGATATTTCATTAATTGATCTTGTTTGCACAAAAAGTACAGATGGCCCGATTACAAAATGAGTCTTGTCATCTTGGGCAAGATGCAAGACTTTGATGCATGCTATAAAATACAGGAAATAATAATTACTCTACATGAGTAACTCTTATAATTTCCTGGGAAGACCAGTTCGAGATACTGCTCCCCGAGATCTTTGGACGAATCCAGCTTTCCAGGTTGCGTTCCTCTTCCAGCTCGTCTTCCAGACAGTTGATGGCATCAGGGGTAAGCATCCCCCCACTCACAAAATTGGGCTCTTTCGCAGCCGCTGCTTGATCTTGTTGAGTTGGTTTGTAACCCAACCCAAATCTGTCTTCTTTCTTCTCCACCGGTAGTAGCTTGCCCCAGCCTTGGGCAGTTCCTTCCTCAACAACCTTCCGGGCTTGTTGGTATGATGATATTGAAGTACCAGGCACAGCAGATGTTTCATTCACATTCAAGGCTTCAAACCCCTGGCTCATTGTTTCATGGATCTCCCCATCCATCTCAATGTACTTATAGGTTGCCAGGTGGCTGACAAAAATGTCCTCCTCTCCGCAGATTGTAACGATTTGACCCTCCCACTCATATTTTAACTTCTGGTGAAGGGTAGAGGTCACGGCGCCAGCAGCGTGAATCCATGGCCTACCCAATAAACAGCTGTAGGCGGGCTGTATATCCATCACGTAGAAGATAGTTGTGAAAGTCTGCGGGCCAATCGTTACGGGTAATTCAATCTCTCCCAGAACCGATCTCTTTGAACCATCAAAGGCTCTTACCACCAGGTTGCTGGGTCTCAACGCCAACCCGTCATATTCTAGCTTCACCAGGGCCTTCTTAGGTAAGACATTGAGGGATGACCCCGTGTCTACCAGCACATGGGAAAGGACAGCACCTTTGCATTCCATGGTTATGTGCAAGGCTTTGTTATGGTTGCGGCCTTCCATTGTCAAATCAGTATTGGTGAACCCTAGTCCGTGACTAGCATTAACATTTCCCACTACTGCTTCCAGCTGATTGACAGTGATCTCTTCAGGCACGTAAGCTGCGTGCAAGACTTTGAGTAGTGCATTCCGATGGGCTTCGGAGCACATAAGCAATGATAGGATTGAGATCTTGGAAGGCGTCTGATGCAGCTGATCCACTATTTTATAATCACTCTTTTTGATGATTCGCATGAACTCATCAACCTCTTGATCGAATGGTGTCTTCAAAGCTTCCTTAACAGCTTGATCTTCCTGCACAGGGCTCTTCCCTTTTGCCTTGGCAGCAGCTTCTGCTTCGGCTGTGGGTCTCTGAATTTGTGGAGCGAAAAGACGTCCGCTTCGAGTGAAGCCTCCGCCTCCGCCCACATTGTCTACTTGTAGTGCAGGGGTTGATGATTCAAAAGTGATTCTTTGTCCTTCACAGTACAAGTCAGAGCCGTAATGCCAGGGGATGGCATTATTGCTTTCATAAGGTACGGGTCCAGGCACCGTGATGGTGACTGGACTGATGGTAGCTGTTGAAGGAATTGTGATAGTCTGAGGATCATAATAGATTATAACTGGTGCTCTAATGGGAGCAGCACCTTCTGAGTTGTAGGCAGAGTTGCTTTCAGGATCATAGAATATGGTGACAGTTGAGACATCTTCATGATTTGTTGCTGGTGTTGTAGGAGACATTGTCGGGAGTGTGGATGTTGTTGTTGTAGGAGTTTCAAAATGGAGTGAAGCTGAAGTTGTAGAAGAAAAATTTGCTGGTAACTGATCAGTTGAGACGATAGATGGAGTACTTGTGGATGAAACCGAAGAATTGTCAGGAACAATGGTTGCTGCAGTTGTAGGAGGTTCTGAAACCGTTGCTGATGAGATTGCTGGATTTGTTGGAAATGATGTGGTGATCTGAAGTTGGCCACTCTGAATAAGACCATCTATGCCATCCCTTAAATTATCGCACCCATTTACTGAGATGTTGCAGTAAGCACAGCCCAACTCACACCCCGGGAACATTTGACATTCCAAGAGCTGAGCTTTGATTTCCACCAACGGTGTCCTGACCTGTCCCACACTGGTTATTAAACAAGACGGCTTGTCTTCTTCAATAGCGTTAATCCTGGGACCACCGTGGTTTGGCATCGGGTTCTTATTGACATTGGGTGGTGGTGCGAAATTCAGAGCTTTCGAGTCTACCAGGTCTTGTACCTTCATGTGCAAGGCTCTGCACTTTTCTGTACTGTGGCCAGGTGCGTTTGAATGGAAGGCACACCTAGCGTTGGAGTCATAATTCCTGGGTAGACTGTTGGGATCTGGAGGTGCCAACGTCCTTAGCTCAACTAGGTTGAGTTTCAGGAGTTGTGGCAGCAGAGTAGCATATGGCATAGGGATCGGATCGATCACCCTGTTAGCTTGAGATGGCCTCTGCTGAAATGGCCTCTGTTGACTGTTGTTGTTGGTGTTGCTGTTGTTGTAATTCCTTGGAGGATACTGAGATTGCTGGTGGTACTGAGGTTGTGGCTGATAGTTTTGCTGTGGAGGTTGATAGACTGGTTGAGGATGAGCTGGAGCAGGAATGGTGACTGCTGCTACAGACCTGTGGACATATTGGGGCCTGCCCCTGTTGGCGTGGATGGCATTGGTCTCGCCAGTTCTTCTCGGGCCTGCAAAAGGCTTCCTTGTACTACTGGACGAGCTGGCACCATTGTCAGATATCTTGCCCATTTTTAACAGGCTTTCAATTCTCTCCCCAGCTATGACAACATCCGCGAAGCTAGTGGAAGAGAAAGCAGCCAGCCTGTCAATATAGGTTCCCTGAAGGGTGTTCATAAACATGTCTGCCATTTCCCTTTCAGACATAGGTGGCTGAACAGCAGCAGCCAATTGCCTCCATCTCTGGGCATATTCTCGGAAACTCTCCCTTGAAGACTGTGACATTCCCATTAGGAGGGTCCTGTTGGGTGCCATGTCTAAATTGTACTGATACTGCCTGATAAAGGCTTCTGCCAAATCCTTCCAGCACCTGATAGTTGCCCTTGTCAGGTGAGAGTACCATTCTCTTGAGGCTCCAGTCAGGCTGTCTTCGAAATAGAACATCTAGAGCTTCTCATCCATAGTATAGGCCTTTAGCCTCCCCAAGAATGATTGTAAATGAGTCCGGGGACATGAAGTCCCGTTGTATTTTTCAAAGCAAGGAGGCTTGAACTTATGGGGGATCCTGACCCCGTCTACCAAGCCCATGTCCATGACGTCGAAGCCCAAAGAGTTTTGAGATTCTAAGGACCTCAATTTCTCAGCTATCTCATCCAACCTTCTATCATAAGCTTCCTCCCCAGCACCCATTACTGTGAATTGGTCCTCCTGAGGATCTTCTTGTAGTACCCTGGCTGCAGTGGCTGTCCCTTGAACATTTGCAGGAATGTTGATTTCTGGGTGGAGGTGTGGTCCAAATACAGGGGGATTTACAAGAGGTTGGACCCTTTCATTGTTGCTGGTGCCGGCAGTCCCTATATGTGGATCTTCTTGATTTTGCCTCTCCACCATGGCCCTCAATCTTTCCTGGCTCTGAGCCATGTTGTTCATAACTTCCATAAACTGAGTCATCTGCGTTCTCATCTCCAATCTTTCGTTTTCCATTTGATTTCTAACCTCTGCAAGGTCCTGCTGTACCTGATCCATTTGAATGCCCGGAAGATTGTTGCGGGTTGGATAACGGTGCGGACGATTGAGGGGAAATACCCGGCGCTTAGCAATAGTTCCTGAACATCACAACAGAGTTAGTGGCAATAAAACAAAAACCTACAAAACAAACAAAAGTGTTAGCATGCAATGCAGTTATGCTCATTTGTTCTCAAGGTATCCGGTTTGGCATCCAGTTTTGACCCTTCCAGACCCCTGAAGATGTGGTTATTGTTGCTTGAAGAAAACTCAGATGAAGCAAACTAACACAAATATATTACAGAAGGTGAAATAATACAACTTGTTCATTTACAACACAAGCCCTCTAAGGGGTCAAAATACATTACAAGAAAATAAAAGTACATGGAAAGAAAGCAACAACAAACAAATGATCAAACACCAAGACCAAACTCATCCTCACGAACTTCCTTGAGAAGTGCTTCGGTCACAGGATCAGCCGGACGCTCCGTGAGATTCCTGATGAGGAGATTCCGGGTTGTAACAGCTGCTGTTAGCTTCTTGTGCTGAGTTTGGTCTTTTGACCTCTTCACCCCTGCTTTGATCTTCAGCTCTGATATCTCCCTCTGGGCTGCTGCCAGGGCTTCTTGCTGTTCTTTTGCACTAGCTTCCAGTTGCTCCATCTTGTCTTGAACTCTCTTGTCCTCCAGAGTACGAGCCTCGGTGATCCTGACCCACCGGGCCTGACTTTCCTTCAGATACAAGTCTGTCCTTGCTCTCTAGAACTGGGCTTCCTTGCAAGCATTCTTCAGAATTTGTTCTCCAGCTTTAGACTTTTTGATATAATCCCCAGACTTCTCAATCTTAGTGAAATGCTCCACCCTCAACTTCTCCAACCTCTCAATCTCCCTCATACCCTCACTCCTCTCCCGGAGGGTCTTCTGCAAAGCCTGGGTTAACTTCTCATTTCTTTCCTTCAAACCCTCAAACTCCTCCAAACTGACAGTGGCAGGTGGTGATGTTGAAGATGACTCAGGCATGTCTTCTATGGTAAAGGGCATCCCAGAGAATTGAGCCCTGGCACGAGACCACTCATAATATTCTGCTGATGCCACATTATTGCACTTCCCCAGAATGGTTATTCCCTTGGTTTGAACATTATCCCAGGCCCAGGCTGCCTGCCTAACAACAGTCAAATTAATCTTGTTCTCACAATAAAGAGTCTCCACCAAGTCCTGTGCCTTAGGAGTATGGACCAGTGCATAGCCCAGTTGCCTTCTGAACAGCAGAGGGTTGTAATTAATACTACCCTTAACTCCTATTAGGGGCACATTGGGAAAATGTCCACAGCTAGTGATGATATCCCTGCCCTTGGTGCTTTGAGTGCACCATCTGATATCTGCTGAAGTTAGAGCAGTGAGTCTCTTAGCCCAGTTGCTCTGCTGATGAGGGTTCAGAAATGCATCTGTCCTGGGCAAATGCCTGAGGAGCCAAGTGTGGAACAATGGAGCACAACACCTCACTAATCTTCCCCTCTGCTTTTCATTCCTCTGATGCACTGAATAATAGAGATCCCCCAATAAAGTGGGCACTGGGTTCTGCAGGATGAAAAGATGGATTGCATTCTTGCTAATGAATCGAGGCTCATCTGCAAACAATACAATTCCATATATACTCAAAGCCAATAAAGCACAGACAGCTTTCCATTCTCCTAAAGAAGCTTTCAGGGTAGCTTGAGAGATCAAGAAATCCAGATGGAAGCCAGGGATTCCAGCTTTAGAAGTCATATGCTGCTCAATCAAAACAGGTTCCAGATGCAAAGCTTTTGCTACTTCTCCATTAGCAGGAAAGACCATCTCAGGGTTGAAAGGGATTCCACCCCTGATAGGCAGACCAACCAATGATGAGTATTCTTCCAATAAAGGGCCTAGCTGAAAGTCCTGAAAAGTAAAACACCTCAATGGGGGATCATAAAACTGAATGCAGGTGTGGATCAAGCTTCTTTGTGAAGGGTCCAGATCCATAACCATATCAAGTATATCTCCATAATGTTCCCTGAACAATGGTATGTGATCTGGAGTGATCAGGGTCTGAATCCTCCTGATGTCTGATAGCTCTGGCTGGAAGAAGTGATAGGTGATGTTGCTCTTTTTAGGAGCCATGATGCTAAGACTGAGTAGAGACAGGTGCTGATGATAACACTGAAGAATGAGCCACTGATTGGCTGGTGCAGATAACTGAAGTAGATAGCTGAAGCAAATGCTGATGAAGATAGGTCAGTACTGAAGATGGGGTCAAAACTAGCCAAAAGTGAAGATGGATACCCTGAAACAAATAAGCAAATGTCAATATGATGCAATGATTATGTATGCAAATGAAATGCAAGGGTTTGTGACTGAGCTGGATCTGATCAAAATGCCTTGATATAGGTCCAGGTGTGTTCAAGAATTCCAGTTGGAGGTCTATAAATCCAGTAACCAGGGTGGGGGGACTCAAATAAAGAGCCACATGTCCAGGGTTTTAGAATCACAAGAACTGTTCCAACATGGAGTATTCTTAATCAAACAAAGTAACAGGGTATTCTGAGGTCAAGGTACCTGCAAACCTGTAAACAGCCCAACCCCCTCACAGGTGGTGTTCTAGAACAAGGATCTTCAGACTCGGATCAGTTATGAGAAGTGTAAACACTTCTAACTCGGAGGTACAGTGTTTACAATAACCATAAAAGTTCCTCCTCTAATTCACCTCAGTTTCTGAAGGTCAATACTAAAGGTCATCCAGACTTAGCAGGCTTCCCAGATAGCCCTAGCATTGCAGGAAATCTGCAACACAGAGTTCTCAAGAAGAAACCCATATCTGAACCGTGTTTCATATTCCCGCACCAGACCGAAATGGAATGGGAAAGAATATGATTCACTCTAGCCTAGGTGTCACTCAGGTCCCAGGTATAGGACCTTAACTCTCAATGAATCACCCGCCCACCAAAACAAAGACCAGATCCAGCCAGCAGCATGACAGTATGATATATACAAAAGCAATAAAGAAAGCAGTAAAGCAACTGTACATAAAGCAAAAATAAATACAAAAATACAAACACAAATAAGCACATAACACCCCAGCAAACACAAATCAAACAAGCGCTAGGAGGAACCCACAAAAAGAACCAGAAGCCCTGGTTGCAATATAAGGGTCCCCAGCAGAGTCGCCAAGCTGTCGCTCCCGATAAATGGGGAATGGGCCCAGATAAAGGTACAGACGCGAACGGTCGGCGAAGGGAACAGTGAGAACACACAGCAGTGAACTCACTGGAGATGAAAAGAGTCGCCAGCTAGGCATTTTTATCCCGGAGGAAAGGCAATGCTGCATAGACCTAGAAAAAGATGGATAAGACGGTTGCGAACCAGAGAGACTGAGAAAGGGGGTTGGTTACAACCTGGGAAGGTATTAGCACCCAGATTGTCCGTCGTACTCGACGGGATCCACGCTTAAAAGATTTGTGTTTTAAAGGGGTAGCGTCAGTGCAATTTGTGTATAAAGAGCTGGAAAAGGATGTACTGGTGTCTGTGTAAAAGAAGTAAAGTGTGTAAATGTACAGTGTCAGTGCAAGAACAGGAGTGAAATGCTCATGATAATGAGGCTAAGAGAATAAAGCTGGAAAGAGGGGGAATATACAGAGACTTTTGTTCGATAACTGTTAAGTTATGCCTACGTATCCTCTCGTGCAATGAGGAAGTCAGAACACCGTAGTTCGACCCAAAGAGACTGAAAGATGAATTGACTTGTGAAGTGCTTACTTGCCTATGCTCAAGTGTATGACCTGTCTGGCTCAGGTGCAAACTGTCTTGCATTAGACGGAAGAAGCAAGTTCTCGTTTGTGAGTGAATGAGATGAGAAAAGAATCCCGGAGGAGACGATTATTGTTTGTTTTTGTGTTTTCAGTCTTTTATTGCTTTTGAAAGTTTGTCATAAGTTAATGAGCTTAAGCCTAAACCAATGGATTTAGTAAACTCATCACATCTTCCCTCTGATTAGGGGTAATGAGAATACCTTAAGTGTGAAGTCAGATTCTCACACTTAATTACCTTTGGTGTAGGATTAAGATCATTAACCTACTTGTGATTATTTAGATGTTTTTGTGGTTTTTGTTTAGTGTTAAGTAATGAGGTTAAGCCATAATCAAGGATTAAACAGACCCATTACACCATCCTAATAGAAGGATAATAGATGAGAATGTTTAAGCTGAGGAAAGCTCCTCAACTTAATCCATGATTAGGGATTAAACTCATGACAAAAAAAACCTTTATTAAGTGGATTTTATTTAATGGTATGATGATGAAGTGATTTTTATGATTTGTAAGACAACTTGAGGGGGACTTGTCCATTAACACTAGGGTTAGTCCTTCTTAACCAATTAAGGAAGAATTAGAACCCTAATGCAAGGCCCAAGTTACAAGTGTGATGTCTTAATAATTATTAGATGGATTGATTAAGGGAGTTAAACACATTAAGGGTTTAACACTTAGGATTAAAGTTATACACTCCATCCTAAGAGAAGGATGCAGGCATAAGCTTAATCACAAAGCCTTAAAGCCTTTAGGGTTTAGTCCCTGATTATGAGATAAGAAGAGAAGACTCAAAAGAGACACAAAGGTAAAACTAAAAGGGGAGACTAATCAAAACCCTAATCATTGTCATGCTTGGTTGTTCCTAAGGTTTTTGAGGTTTGCAAGAGCAATCTTCAAAGAGAACCACCAGGATGCAGATGAACAGGATCAAGAGAAGCAAAGTGACTTGCTTCATTCAAGAAGTCAAGTCACTTGAAGAGAGAAAGTGGGAAGAAGAAGAATGAGCAAGCTCAAACTCACACACATATAGAGAATGCAGCAATGGATGCAAGAGAGATGAAAAGAAAAGTCATGAGAAGTGAAGGCAAATTCACTTCTCAGCATCACTTACCACCTGAAAAGTTAGTGAGAAAGATGCAATGCAAAGCAAGATGAGATGAAATGACATGATGAGAAACAAAACCAGAAGCATACACATGATGCAAATGATGTTATGAGATGCTACAAACATGAGGCAGCACATGGAAATGGTCATACAAGTTCATGAATGCAAATGAAGCAAGTTAGGAACCATGAACATACATGAGAAGTTATGAAGCATACAAGGCATACATCATGGCAAATACATGATGCAATGATCAATCATGCTTTCTATATGTCCTATGATGTCAAATGAATCACATGGATGCTTGAAATGTCATGGCAAGTCATGTTATGCAAGAGAATGCAAGAGGTATGCAAATGAAAGCCCAAATTAGGGTTTATGAACCAAACATCAAACAAAAACCAAAAACAGAAGCAAACCCTAAGATAAAAAATGGAAAATGCCACTCAAAAGACCCCTAATCTCATACTAAACCAATGTCCAAAGGGGAGGTCTCAACTCTTAACCAATCTCAAGTTATGATTTTTATAAGTTATTAGGGTTTTTAGGGTTCTTAAACAAAAGAAATGCCAAACAAATTGAAAATGAGGAATCAAATCATGGCCATTTAATCCTAGAAACTACATGCTAAACACAATGCAATGCAAGAAGAATCAATGTCCAACTCTTCATGGTTAGGCAAAAATGATTTTTGGAAGTTTGGATCAAAATAATGCATCAAAAAGATTTTAATTCAATGAAAAATGCTCAAAATGCATCAAGATCAAAAAATAAATTTGGTTTGAAGGTTGGACAATGTTTCTAAATGTCTTAAAACATTTCATGAATTTTTTGGTGATTTTTAAATACCTAAAAGTATTTTTAATAAATTAATTCTCATTAATCAATTAAAAATAAACTTTTAAATATTTAAAAATACTTTTTTAATGATAAAAATAAAAATAAAAATATTTTTGGGTCTTAAAAATTATTAAAACTCTTAAGAAAAAGTTTCATAATTTTTAGACAAATTTTACTATTTTAAATTAAATATGCAAAACAAATGAAATAAATATGAAAATAAATGAATTTTAAATGAATTAATGAGAAGTCAGCTAATCCTAGGGACCAGATTCAAAGTTACACGCGCGGGAGTTGACCTGGCGCCAGATCTCACGGCCAGAATTCAAATTTCACTAATCAATGCTTATGCCCTAATCTCGCCGTTAAACACATTCAGATGACCGGAACAGTGCTCCGGTCATCTTCCCCGTTCAACCAAAATCTCTAACTCACTCCATACGCATCTAAAATGAATCCTAAGAACCCAGAAATGATTCCCACAAGCTCACGATTCAAAACCCCCACTCAAAACAAATTTATCATTCATGGAAAGGCTGAATCGAAGCAAACAAAAACTAGGGCAAAACAGTTTCAGGAAGCAATTAAATCCTCATTTCATCACCATTTTCGAAACTAAAAGCATCAGGATATTCAGTGAAGCATGGAGAACAAGTTTAGAACATAAAAAATGATTTCTGGAAAAATATTTCTTGAGTTACCTGAGATTCGAAGCTTTCACTCCAGCAACTTTCAGGCCTCCCTTCTTGGTGAAATCCCCTCCACTTGACCCTCTGGTGATGCTTGAATGCTCAGGAGGAATTTATATTGGCTGGATGAAGAGTTTGAGCAGCTTCTGCTCAAGCTCAGTTAAAAATGGCAATGGTGGTTCAGGCTGTTTCTGGCAAGGGTGAAAGGTTCTTTGTGGTCCAGATGATGAGTGGAGAAGGTTTGTGGAGTTGGTTTTGATGTTTGTGTGCTGTGGAGAGAGTTTCGAAAGAAACTGCAAGTTGGAGTGAAAATGGTGAAATGGAGTTGTGGCTTGTTTCAGGCCTGGTTCTTGGTTGCTTTGGGCTCAATGAGGCATGGTGAGTTGATTGGTGAAAAATGGTTTTTATGTTTATGAGCTGGGCAGAGAGTTTCGAAGAGAGATGCAAAATGGAGTGTTTTGGTGTATGTGTTGCTTGAGAGTGCTTTAGCCTTGCTTCCTCATATGTTTGGCTGGCAAATGAAAAGTATAAACAATTGCAAGTGGCCAGAGGATGTGACATGGCCTGTGGTGATTGGGATGTTTGCTTTTGCCAAAAGTCAACTTTTTTGTAAGAGAAGCATGGGCTTGGTTCTAGCTTGGTACAAAGGCTAGGGCTGGCGCAGCATGATGTGTGTGTGATGTTGGGAAGGTCCAGCAGCCAAGGTAACTAGTTGGTGAAGAGTGATCATGAGTTTTGCAAGTTGTTACTTTTTGGAACTTCATGGACGAAAGTCTTGTTACATGAACCATGAACATGTAATCTTTGGTTCAATTCTGATTTTTAGGTCACATAGAATGTTTGTGTCATGGTTTGATGTCAACTAGAGGTCACACACAGCCTTGGTTCATGGTTTTGCAAAATTCTCATTTGGTGCATATCTTGAAAATCAATGATTTTTGCCAACTTTGTCACACCATAACTTTTGATCCAAGAAGAATTTGATCATGTTCTTGTACTTTTTGAAAAGGGAAAGATGTAATCTACAACTTTCATGACCAAAGTTTTTCCATTTGAAGCAATTTTGGATCAAGAATCAAGGCTTGAAAAGTGACCTAAAATGAAGCATTCTTGAAAAGTCAACTATGCCCAAAAAGTCAACATTTGCAAAAACTCCAAATTCCTGATTTTTGTGGACTTCAACCTTCTTCCATGATCAAATAAAGATCATATACACTCAAAATGATGAAGATCACCCATTGGTTGGGTCATTGGGGACCTCAGATGCCCTGATTTTGCACTGACTTGTCTGAAAAGTCAACTCTTGATCAGATGACTTCCCCATGGAATTTCTTCATGAAACTTGATATGCATACTCCCTATACCATATAGAGACCAATGGAAACAAGAATGACCAAAAAATTTGGAGTTATGGCCTCTGAAACCAAAACCCTAATTTTTAGGTCAACTGTGCAGTCAAACTTGGCTCTGCATCCATACAAACCTCAGTTCTTGTGATTCTTTTGCATTTTTGACTTTGAGAGGATGTAATATGATACTTGAACACATGTAGAACCCTTTGAAGTGATTGTTGACTTTTGGAATGGCTCAAGAAGCTCTGGGATTGCTCAGATCACAAACCCTAGATGCAGATGACTTAGAATCTATGTAGTGAATCAAAAATGAGATATGAGATGATATGTTTGTGTTTATGTATATGAAATGATCACAAGCCATGGTGTGAATGGGTGAGGGAAAATTTGGGGTGTTTACACACCCGAAAATTCGAAAACCTGAAAAGGCGGCTTGAGCAAAAAAGGGTATCCCGGTGGATTGAAAACCTGAAAGGGAAATCCAGGCAAAAGTTAGGGATTAAAGCGTATGACTATGTCTCGTTTGGATCACTCATGTAGCTTCCACTGATAGTACTGCCTAACTCAAGTTCAAACAGATAAAGATCAATCCAATCGTTTCCGTCTCAACAACAGAAGATGGGATACTTGAAGATAATGGCAATAGTTGAATTAAAACTCAATAGGATCATTTCTCGCATAGCTGTTTTCTTTGTTTTGTAAAAAAATTTATGACGAATTCCTCTTACTAGGATTTATGTCCCCTTGTACAAACTTGTCTATGTATAGGTCACTTTGTAATATAAATAAAATTCCATCTTTGAATCCAGATTTACTTTTACCCTATTTACATAAACGAAAACGTCCATTGGCTGTGTTTGAATGTATGTATGCTTTTGAATATGATTGATGTTTACCAGAAATGCATAAAATGCAGTAATAGTATTTACTAAGGACGAACGAAGGTAGGAATTCAACGAAGCTTCGCCGGTTCATCCCCACAAGACAACTACAAATCCCCAGTAGAGCAAATATATCTTTATAGATACTTCGAGTTACATCTCCCCTTGAATTTATGTCCATCTCTTTTATCCTCAGTCAGGATACTCAGGAACTTATTCCTTAATAGAAGTACGACGAACGAAAACGGGAGGTTATAAATACTATACTATCAAACGAAACGGGAACAAGTTCCTCATATTCTTCAGTAACGAATCGGGATTTATTTTCCCTAGCCAGCAGTTGTTATACAAAGATATCCAGACGCTTCAGGCTGCATGATTCATACATCATTTACATCATAACATAACATATCCATAAATGCATAATGCATTTACTTAGATGCACCATGCCATGCATGCATACACATTGCATAAACTAACCTTTTCCTTACAGGATGGTTATATGCAGATAAAATACTATCAACAATTCACAACAGGTCAGAAACGATCTATACGAAGATCTAGTGCTGATACTTAATCATTACTCAAGATGTCCTTGGATAGTAGGCAAACGGTCTATACGAAGATCTATTCCCTAATCCAGGATATTTTCAAAGGATGTAATCGTCACAAAGATTTAATCCTGATACTCATTTTGTGCTTGGATAGTAGGCAAACGGTCTATACGAAGATCTATTCCCTAATCCAGGATATTTTCAGAAGATTTAATCCTGATACTCTTTTTGTCCTTGGATAGTAGGCAAACAGTCTATACGAAGATCTATTCCCTAGTCCAGGATATTTTCCGAAGATTTAATCCTGATATTCTTTTGTCCTCGGATAGTAGGCAAACGGTCTGTACGAAGATCTATTCCATAGTCCAGGATATTTCTAGAAGAGATAATCGTCACGAATATTTATTTCTACTGGTCTATTCAGCAATTCAAAACAGTTCAGAGACGATCTATACGAAGGTCTAGTGCTGATACTTAATTCAGAAAGAAATCGCCACAAAGATTTGATTCTGACACTTAAATTATAAGTATGTTCTTAGATACGATTCAGAGACGGCCTATACGAAGACCTAGTACTGATATCTAGTATCAACATCAAGATATTATCACCTCCTGATAGTATAGATGACATCTATAAGCCCATCTCCAGTTCTTCCAAGTGGCATCTTCAAGCCCACTTAAGCATATACAACTAATCATCAGTGTTACTTTACGCACCGGCGAGTGCAAATTTTTGGGCTTTTGTGTCCAATCCCTTCAACCTTCCAGGTCACGACTGGCACATATACCAATCTAACCCCTCAGGTTTCAGAAAATTGAACAGGGGCAGCTGTTGCACCCCAAAATTTGCCCTCACCAAGACAAAACATTGTGTACTAAGGTATCCCTAGAGGTTCACAAGGTTCACAAGATTCACAATTTATCTCAAGAGGTTCACAAGGTTCACAATTAGTCAGAAAGTTTGACAATTCCCTCAGACAATGCATCCTCCTAAGCACTGCATCCTAAACTAGGGTTTTGACTTTCATCAAGCTAAATGGACTTCCAAGGCTTCAAGTGAGCTTCATGTCATCCTATATGTGTTCAATAATCCCCATGTCAAGTTTCAAGGCTTTCCCAAAAGGTTTGCTCAGTCAGATGATCCGATATGCAAAAATCAGTCAAAGCAGTCAAAAAGTCAAACTGAGGTCAACTGTGGTCAAACCAAAGTCAAACTTCATGATTTTTTGCCAACATCAATTATATGAAGTAAAATTCATCATTTGATCAAGAGTTGATCATGATTCATCAAGGAGATTTCAGATCATCAAGAATCAGGAGTTTCTAAATTAGGGTTTTCATTGGAAAAGTCAACTGAACTTTGACCAGCCATAACTTTCACATGCTTCATAAATATTTTTCCATCCAAAGCTCATTTTGAAGGAAATTGAATTCTCTACAACTTTGTGTCTCACAATCCAAGCCCAAAAATGCTTCATTTGGAAGGTATGAGCTAAGACATTATAGGTCATTTTAAAAGTCAACAAAAAGTCAACAACTTCCAAAGAGCATAACTTGAGAATGGTAAAAGATATGGACATGAGACCAAATAGGTTGGTTAGAGTACTCTTTAAGATTTCTAAAACGTCCAAGAACACCTTCATAGCATTAAAATTGAGGGATTTGTGCCCTTGCAAAGTTGAGAAATTTTTGAGAGGTTTATGAAGCAAATGGGATCTTAGAACCAAATTTCTCCAAATGGGCTTGCATTTTTATGACCCAAACACTTCATGACATCATGCACGAATTAAAAATTATTTATTCATATTTTTATTCATTTTATTTTATTTATTATGATTTTTTACATTAAAAATCATTTTAAGTCAAAATAAAATATAAAAGTGTGAATATTTGATTTGATTTTGGTTCTAGAAAGTCTTAATGTTCATTTAGAAGTGATTGAAACTATACAAATTCAGATCATACAAAAATAGCAAGGATATATCCAAATTTTTAATATTTTAAAGGCATATATTTTTTAATCTCTAACTATCCAAAAGTCCAAAATATGATGTGTTTTTTTAACCTAATTTTGTTTTACTACATATAGACAACTCATACAAACACAAGAGGGACGAAAATTCTGCTTCCAGAACACTAAACAAATTTCAAAATTTCAAGGAAATAGCAAAACTCGAATTCAAGCATTCAAGCCATTCCAAAGACTTTTGAAGGTTTCAACGTGTTCCTGGAAGATCATTGAATGTTTCTGGATCATAAAAACATCCATTCATATACACAAATGCCATAACCGAATCATCACATTCTTTTTTTAAAAAAAAATTCAATTTCATAGATTCGTGTAATACAAATTGTTTTTGATCATTGATGCATGTTTATGAAGGTGCCTGGAACGTTTCTATGTGCTTGGATTGAGTTTTCATTGCAGGTTGAAGGATTCACCATAGTTAGGGTTTCAGCCTCTCATTTAGGGTTTCATGATTAACCAAACATAAATGACTTTTAAGAACATAGGAAGACCGTATGAGTCCTAAGGATTACATTGCACTAATTAATTTGAAAAAATTTTACTGTTTGATTGATGGTTGAAATTCGTAGGTCATGAACATGATGAAATTCGCAGGTAAAAACGCAGCAGAATTCATATGTAATTTCGCAGGAAATTTGAGGAAGAAGATGAAGTTTGGCGCTGAAAATCAAATTCAAATATTTGTTTTAAAATATATTGTTTTGTTGTTGATTCAATTTCAGATGCGCGCAGTGGCTCAGCTGGTTTGTGTCTTGGCTTGTGTATTGAATGGTCCTGGGTTCGAATCCCCCCAGGCCATTTTGTTTTGCTTCTATTTTTTGATATTTATGTAGGTTAATAAGAAAAGGAATGGGTGTCCCTACTCTAACACCTGCGCATGCCTGGCCTGGTGGTTGTGATGCTGGTCCAAGATGAACAAAGCCTAGGGCCTGGGTTCGAATCCCAGCCTCAGGTATGTATTTTTCTCATTTTTTTGTTATTTGTTTTGTTTTTATTTTATTAATTTTAATTCAATTAATTTCTTAAATGTTAAAATAAATATATATTATTTCTTATACCATAAATTCATGTCTTAAAAAAATTTCAAACTTTATTTTCAAAAATTTAATTATTTGTATTTATTTATTGTATATTCATATTATATATATATATATATATATATATATATATATATATATATATATATATATATATATATATATATATATATATATATATATATATATATATATATATATATATATATATATATAATTTGTAAGTAAATTGATTTATTTTATAAATTAGTAATTAAAACCCTAATTTTTATTTACCCTAATTTTCATTAACTTTAACATTTAATTTAATTAATGTTTTTTTATTCTAATATACAATTAAATGATTAATCATATTTTGTAAATAATTATTATATTGTTTATTATTATTATTATTTTCTTATTTTCTTTTAAAAATTCTTTAAAATTATTTATTTAACTTAAAAAAATATTCTCTTAAATGTTATAAATTTTATATTTTTGTATATTTGTGCTAACCTCTTTTTCTTATGATTATTTTTATTGCTAACCCTTTTTATTATTTATTTATATATTTATCATTTAATTGTTTCTATATTTATGTAATTGCAAAAGCCATGTAATAGTTGTAGGTTTATTTTATTTTTTTGTTTCTATTTTATTCATTGTAAATATTATTATTGCCATGGTTAGTAATTATAGGGTGTGAATAACTATGTGAATTTAAAATAATTTAGAAAACCAATTTAAACAAGATAAATACATGAATACAAACACTCACACACGTAAGTCGATCTTTGATTGCTATCTCACACTTTCTAGGGTTACTCCTCAGGTTGCCTAATTATAAGGTCAATTAAGGTGTCTTGAAGCAAAGTCCCTTCATAAAGTATCATCTAGTCCCTTTAAGTTCATAAGATCAAGTCCCTTCGAGGTTGCCTACGGAATAATGATCTTGTCCCTTCGAAATAAAAAGATGATAAGTCCCTACGAATTGCTAAAGACACCTTACAATGGCCTACATTCAGATTGTCCCTTCACATGTCCCTTATTACATCCAAGGTAATGACTACCTATTCCTTAATAATAGGGATAGTCTTACCATTGAAAGAACATATAAGAACAGTAAAGACTTAGTATAAGGTAGGTACCTCATAGTTACTTGCTCACACTTTTCAAACTTACTTTTACACTTCACAATTTCTAAACTAGGCTTTGTATACACCCATACGAGGGTCATTACCAAGTACTTAAAGAAATTTTTCTAATCACACACTACACTCTTGCAAACAAACAAAGTGAGCTAAGTAACTAAGAGCCCATGGATAACCATGGATATAAAGGGTGCTAACACCTTCCCTTTATATAACCTACCCCCCGAACTTAAGTCTTTTAAAATAGGTCTTTCCTGTTCTTTTATGTCCTTTCCACTTGGATAAAATAAAAGTCGGTGGAGACTCTTGCTATCCGCAACATTTATAGAAAGTCAGTTCTCCCACCGTGTTACACTGGGCCCCGTAGATCTGGTGAGACCAACTCTGTGCACATGGGAAGAGGGAGACCCCAGTACATGCCCAGAACAGTTGCTGCTGTTACTATCCCTGCTCCACCTCCTCAGTATGCTCAACAACCACAACACTTTCCGCAACAACAACAATTCCCGCAACAAAGATCATTCAACAACAACAATTAACAACAATGCCCGTTTCAACAACGGCCATCTCAAGTCAACCGGGTGATTAACCTCATTCCTATGCCATATGCTACACTATTGCCATAACTCCTAAAGCTCAATCTGGTTGAGTTGAGGACATTGGCTCCACCTGATCCTCAAAACCTTCCTAGGAACTATGATGTTAATGCTAGGTGTGCTTTTCATTCAAACGCACCTGGTCACTCTACGGAAAAATGCAGAGCCCTGCATATGAAGGTTCAGGATCTGATAGATTCAAAAGCCCTGAACTTTGCACCTCCTCCCAATGTAATGAAGAATCCTATGCCAAGCCACAGTGGGCCAAGGATTTATGTTGTTGAGGATGGTTCACCCACAAGTTTAATAGAAGACGTTGCATGTATTCAAACACCTCTGGCAGAGGTTAAAGCCCAGCTTTTAAAATGCCAAGTGTTTCCAGGTTGTGAGGCCTGTTGCGAATTATGCAAACTTTCTGAGAATGGGTGTGCCAGTTTGAGGGAAGGCATCAATGACTTGATCAGAGAAGGCATTCTGCAAATTATAACAACAGCTTCTACAACACCAGTAACCCTTTTGTCAACAATAAGTGAATTTTCTACAAATGCAACAACCATCTGTCCAACTGTTTCTTCTACAACTGCAACAACCATTGTTCCAACTGATTCGGCTACAACTTCAGCAATCATTCCATTTGTCACTTCAACATACAACAATTCATTTGCACCGCCTACTACAACTCCAACAAACAACAATGATGTTTCCACTGTCACAATTTACTATGACCCGGCAGCGGTCCCGAACTCCAGCAACTTTCAACAACCTCAACAACAGTCTCAACAAAGCTTCAATTCACCTTCACCGGCATCCACCAGAGGTCCCGTTACAATTTTCTATGATCCACAGACTATTGTAGTCCCAATAACAACTGCAGTGAGTCCAGTCACTATCACAGTGCCCGAACCAATCCCATATGACAAAGACAGTGCTATACCATGGCATTATGGTGCTGATCTATACTGCAATGGAGAGAAAGTCCTTCTTGATTCTCCAGTTCTCACTCCCCAAGTGGATAATGTTGGGGGAGGCGGAGGCTTCACCCGAAGCGGACGTCTCTTTGCATCACAAGTCCCTAGAACCAACACTGAGGCAGAGGCTGCTACCAGAGCCAAGGGGAAGAGTGTGATACCGGAAGAATCTGCACCCAAAGAAACTCATAAGTCATCCTTCGATCAGGACGTGGATGAGTTTATGAGAATCATTAAAATAAGCGACTATAAAGTTGTGGATCAGCTCCACCAGACTCCTTCAAAGATCTCAATCCTATCACTGTTGTTGTGTTCCGAAGCCCATCGGGATGCACTCCTCAAAGTTCTGCACGCTGCTTACGTGCCAGAAGAGATCACCGTGAATCAGCTGGAAACAGTGGTATCAAATGTCAATACTAGCCATGGGCTAGGGTTCACTGATGTTGATTTAACTTCTGAAGGACGCCTCCACAACAAAGCCTTGCACATAACTCTGGAGTGCAAAGGAGCTGTCTTATCTCATGTACTTGTAGACACCGGGTCCTCACTCAATGTCTTACCCAAGAAAGCCCTTATCAAGCTAGAGTATGATGGGATAGCTCTCCGGCCAAGTAATCTTGTGGTTCGGACTTTTGATGTCTCCAAGAGATCTGTTCTTGGAGAGGTGGAGTTGCCAGTGATGATCGGTCCACAAGTCCTTAAGACCATTTCTATGTGATGGACATACAGCCTGCTTATAGCTGTTTGTTAGGTCGACCCTGGATTCACGCCGCAGGCACAGTAACGTCGACCCTTCACCAGAAACTAAAGTATGAATGGGAAGGAAAAATTATCACCATCTGTGGTGAGGAAGACATATTTGTTAGCCAGTTGGCTACGTACAAGTATATAAAGATGGATGGTGAAATCCATGAGACAATGAGCCAAGGGTTTGAGGCCCTAAATGTTAATGAGGCTACTGGAGTATTGGCTGCATCTCAGGAAGACAAGATGGGTACTTCAATCATCTCTTATCAGCAAGCCCGGAAGGTTGTTGAAGAAGGTACTGCTCAAGGCTGGGGCAAGTTGCTGCCAGTGGAAAAGAAGGAAGATAGATTCGGATTGGGTTACAGACCAATCGGACAAGATCAATCAGAGGCTGCCAAAGAGCCCAAATTTGTCAGTGGGGGGATGCTCACCCCAGATGCTGTGAACAATCTGGAAGACAAGGAGGAAAGCGACCGCAACCTGGAGAGCTGGATACGTCCAAGGATCCCGGGGAGCCAAGTCCTTAACTGGTCTTCCCAGGAAATTATAAGGGTTACTCCTGCAGAGTAATTATTATTTCCTGTCTTTTTAGCATGCATCAAGTCCTGCATCTTGCCCAAGATGTCAGGACTCATTTTGTAATAGGGCCATATTGTAATTTTGTGCAAATGATTAATCAATGAATATCATACATCTTTTGCAAACGAGTCTCTTTTTCGCTCACTATCTTTTCATTTTTCACTTTTGTACAAAACTATAAAATGGGAATGTTTTCAAAATAAACAACTTCATTTTCACTTTTTCTAAACAAGATTAAAACTGATCACTAAAACGAACCAATCTCAACCCTTGCAGAGATTATCCTCCAGATTGCACCGACAACAACACTGCTATGACCTTGTATGACTTCGACAATCCGATTAATCAAGCTGATGAAGGGGTTGAAGAAGACTATGAGTTGCCAGAAGAGTTAGCCAGGTTGTTGAGGCAGGAGGAGAAAGAGATTACTCCTCATCAGGAGGAGGTTGAAACGGTTAATCTTGGTATCGAAGAAGACTTGAAAGAAGTGAAGATCGGGGCAGTCTGCAGGTTTCAGTAAAAGAATGACTCATTGACATGCTTCGAGAATACGTCAACGTCTTTGCTTGGTTCTATCAAGACATGCCAGGGTTGGACACCGACATTGTTATGCACAAGCTGCCTTTGAAAGAGGATTGTCCTCCAGTGAAACAGAAGCTACGCCGTACTCGTCCAGATATGGCAATGAAGATAAAATAGGAGGTATAAAAACAGTGGGATGTCGGATTCCTTGCTGTAACTAGTTACCCGTCGTGGGTTGCTAATATTGTACCAGTGCCTAAGAAGGATGGCAAAGTACGGATGTGTGTGGATTACCGAGATCTGAATAAAGCTAGCCCGAAGGATGACTTCCCATTACCTCACATTGATGTATTGGTTGACAACACAACTCAGTTCTCGGTATTTTCCTTCATGGATGGATTTTCAGGATATAATCAGATCAGGATGTCACCCGAAGACATGGAGAAGACTTCTTTCATCACACCTTGGGGCATATTCTGTTACAAGGTAATGTCTTTTGGACTGAAGAATGTCGGTGCTACTTATCAACAGGCTATGGTAACGTTATTCCATGACATGATCCACAAAGAAATTGAATGTTACGTGGATGATATGATTGCCAAGTCCCTCACTGAAGAAGATCATCTGGTAAATCTGCTGAAGTTGTTCAAGCGTCTGAGGAAGTATCAGCTGAAGCTAACCCCCAATAAATGCACATTCGGGGTACAGTCTGATAAACTGCTGGGATTCATTGTAAGTGAAAAAGGAATTGAAGTTGATCCTGACAAAGTCAAGGCCATTCAGGAAATGCCTGCACCTAGGACTGAAAAGGAAGTTCGGGGTTTCTTAGGTAGATTAAACTACATATCGAGGTTCATATCTCATCTTACTGCAATCTGTGAGCCCTTATTCAAATTGTTAAGAAAGGAACAAACAGTCAGGTGGAACGAAGATTGTCAGAAGGCTTTTGACAAAATCAAGGAGTACTTACAAGAACCTCCAATCCTCATGCCTCCAGTTGAAGGAAGACCTCTAATAATGTACCTGGCAGTATTAGAAGGATCAATGGGATGTGTGTTGGGCCAGCATGACGAGTCTGGTCGAAAAGAGTATGCAATATACTACCTAAACAAAAAGTTTACCGACTGTGAACAACGTTATTCACTGCTCGAGAAAACTTGATGTGCTTTAGCGTGGGCTGCTCGCCGACTAAGACAGTATATGTTGACTCACACTACCTTGTTGATTTCAAAAATGGATCCAGTCAAGTACATATTTGAAAAGCCAGCACTTACCGGAAGGGTTGCAAGATGGCAAATGATTTTGACAGAGTATGACATTCAGTACACATCTCAAAAGGCCATCAAAGGCAGTGTATCGTCTGATTTTCTGGCTGAGCAACCCATTGATGATTACCAACCAATGAGATTTGATTTCCCTGATGAATACATCATGTCCCTGAAATCAAAAGATCATGAAGAGCCTGTTCACACTGAAGGGCCTGACCCAGAAGAAGAGTGGACAATGATGTTTGATGGGGCTGTCAATATGAATGGACATGGAGTTGGTGCAGTGCACATTACACCTAAAGGAGTTCATATGCCTTTCTCAGCAAAACTCACCTTTGCCTGCACTAACAACGAAGTAGAATACGAAGCATGTATCATGGGTCTGGAGGAAGCCATTGACCTCAGGATCAAGACTTTGAATGTATTCAGAGATTCAGCTTTGGTAATCAATCAAACCAACGACAAATGGTACACTCACCAAGAGCATCTGGTTCCATACCGCGACTACACGAGGAGATTATTGACCTTCTTCACAACAGTCAAACTTGAGTATATCCCTCGAGACGAAAATCAGGGTTCAGACTGCCAATTATGTGCCTCGGATTTCTGTATCCAGACTTGACCGACCAGCATATGTATTCTCTATGGACATTGCTAAAGATGACAAGCCTTAGTTCCACGATATCAAAAGATTCTTAGAGGATCAAACATACCCACTTGGGGCATCATCCAATGATAAGAAGACATTAAGAAGGCTGGCTGGTAGTTTCTTCTTGAATGCTGATGGTTCGTTATACAAGAGAAACTTTGACATGGTGCTTCTCAGATGTGTTGATAAGAAAGAAGCAGACTTGCTGATGCACGAGGTGCATGAAGGATCTTTCGGTACCCATGCTGGAGGACATGCTATGGCAAATAAATTGTTAAGATCAGGTTACTACTGGATCACAATGGATGTAGACTATTGTGCCTATGCCAGGAAGTGCCACAAATGCCAGATTTATGCAGACAAGGTGCATGTGCCTCCGAATCCTTTGAATGTAATGTCTTCACCTTGGCCCTTTGCCATGTGGGGCATTGACATGATTGGAAAGATTGAACCGACTGCTTCAAATGGTCACAGATTCATCCTGGTAGCCACTGATTACTTCACCAAGTGGGTTGAAGCAGCTTCATATGCAAATGTCACCAGACAAGTGGTAGCCAGATTCCTGAAAAAAGACATCATCTGTCGATATGGAGTACCCGAGCGAATCATTACTGATAATGGTTCTAATTTGAACAACAAAATGATGGCAGAACTGTGTCGGGACTTCAAAATCCAACATCACAACTCTTCTCCTTACAGGCCAAAGATGAACGGCGCTGTTGAGGCAGCTAACAAAAACATCAAGAAGATTGTGCAGAAGATGGTGGTTACATATAAAGACTGGCATGAAATGCTACCGTTTGCCTTGCATGGGTATTGTACCTCAATCAGAACATCCATTGGGGAAACACCTTATCAACTTGTGTATGGTATGGAAGCAGTCCTGCCTGTTGAAGTTTAATTACCCTCCTTACGGGTGTTGATGGATGTAAAGCTGAATGAAACAGAGTGGGTCCGTTCTCGGTACAATCAGCTGAATTTGATCGAAGAGAAGAAATTAGCTGCAATCTGTCATGGGCAGCTATATCAGAAAAGAATGAAGAAAGCCTTCAATCAGAAAGTCAGGCTTCGGGAATACCAATTGGGAGATCTTGTGCTGAAAAGACTTCTTCCTCCTCATACAGACCACAGGGGCAAGTGGACTCCGAATTACGATGGTCCATTCATAGTAAATAAAGTTTTCTCTGGTGGAGCACTGATTCTCACTACTATGGATGGTGAAGATTTCTTATCCCCTGTGAATTCAAATGCAGTTAAAAAATACTTCGCATAAAATGACCTGTTGGACATAAAAACAGAATGTAAGTCCAGGAAAAAATAGGGCATCCCGACGAGTCAAAAACAGAATAAAAGACTCGGGCAAAAATAAGGGAAAATAAAAAAAATGTACACCCGCTGAGTTGAAAAGCCGCATTGGACAGCTCAGGCAAAAATGGGTATCCCGGTGGATTGAAAACCCGAAAGGGCGATCCACGCAAAATTAGGGAATAAGCGAACAACTGCATTCTGAATTCGTCTGTATCACTTACAACATGGCAAGTTTCAAGCGTCGGTCAGAATCAACCTTCTTCAGAAAGCAAGATGAGAAGAATGTCAAGGTCATAACGGGTCATAGCAAAGGAAGCTCAACGGAGCATCGTCAACATTGCCAGCACCTTTACTTTTCTCAATTTGAAACAATCTCCTCATTTCAGGGGATCTGTTTCTTTGACTGTATTTTCCAATTCAGGGCACCCAGATTAATAAAATCAGAGTTTTCAGTCACACTTCATCTTGTACATTTTTGTTTTGTTTGCAAAATGTCCAATGTCCACGATATATCATTTTCCTAAAACAGATGTGCCTTTCTAACTAAATGCTTGCAGGAAATGTATTTACTCTCAGGAATATCTAACTCCTATGACGGAATCCGGTAAGGGATACCTCGGGACACTTGTGCATTTTCTTTATCTTAACAGGTTGCAGGTATTCGAATACGCAACATGGGGCATGCCAAGCATCATTTCCCCAGCACATCTTCTTCAAGCAATCCCTGAAATGCTTTCTCCCCAACTGATTTGTCAAATCCTCCTCATCCCCAACATGAGTCTATTCAACGGAAGCTTTCCCAGTCGGGATCCCCACAGAGTTCTCTAGGAAGATCGTTCAGTGATCTTTCCTTTCCCTAAGAAGAGCACCAGATCTCTCATCCTCAGCAAAGATAAGGGAACTATCTCCCCACAGAGTTCCAGACTCTATCCAGGAGAGAAATCCCTGAAGTTCTTGCACAACAAAATGACAGAAGCTTCCTCATCCCCAACTGGGTTGTCTCCCTACCGGATAGATCTATCAGTGATCTAGTTCCCCAAGCAGAACCATAGGTTTTATCAGATCTACCAATGATCTTCCCCAGCTGGGTTGCTCCTCTAAACAGATCAGCCAGAGATCTTCACAACGGCGGGATCCGAGTCCCGAATCGGTATCTTTTGCATAATCATGGCATTCACATCATTTTTCCCCACAGAGCGTAGCATTCCGTCTAATACGGAGCATTACGGCAAAAATCAAACATTTGCATGATCACAAGTCAGGTTCGAGCCAGTCACATGTAAATACCAACAATACCGCGTCAGCAATATACAAAATACATCTCCCCCACAAAAAGCCTCTGTGAGTACAAATACCTGTCCATGACATGTACTTCTCGACACTCGTCCGTGTCATCTCAATTTCCCCAGTAGAAAGCCAAAGTGTCCCCTTTGCACTCTCCAACACAAATACATGTTCATATATACCTCTTTCGACACTCGTCCGTGTCATTTTATCCCCCGCAGATAAGCCATAAACATCCTTTTTGAACACAAATACCTATATACACTCTCTTGGCACCCGTCCGTGTCACTACTTTCCCCAGCATAGTTGCCTAAACACTGGTTGCAAACCAAACACTTGTTTATAATACACTCCTTTTTGACACCCGTCTGTGTCATCCTATCCCCACAGGTTGCCAGAACACCTTTTATACTCTCGCATACAAATATACTTTTTCTTCTGACACCCGTCCGTGTCAAACTCTCCCCAGCAAGTTGAACACCCGTCTGTGTCTCATTCATACTCACTCATACTTATACAGATACTCGTTCGTATCTTGTATACACTTATTCCCCACAGATTCAACACTCGTCTGTGTTCTTTGTTAACCAGTTGGTACTCGTCTTTATCATCATCTCTGAACATGCGTCAACGTTTGTTTCTACCGATACTCGTCCATATCAGGGTCTTAAGGATGCTCATCCGCATCTTTAATCTATACACAGCGTCCAAACACTTATACCTTTTATTTCTTGAGCGTAAGCACTCGTCTGTGTTTACCATTCCCCAGCAAATTGCCAGCAAAACAACTTGTCTTCTATCCGGCATTCGTCCTATGTCGTGATACTTTCGCCAGCCGTACCCTGCCAGGTGATCGTCCTTCACTTATGGATGACCGCCCCTCATCCTTTCCCCATCGGAGTCTCCATTATTGGAACCCTTTTCTATCCTACATTCGTCCTATGTCGTGATATCTATCGACAGCCGTCCCCTTCTAGGTGATCATCCTTCACCTCGGATGACCGTCCCTCATCCTTATCCCCAACAGAGCAGCCGTCCCCTGCTAGGTGATTGTCCTTCACCTTTTGATGATCGTCCTTCATCATTTTATCCGATGGTCGTCCCCATCGTTGATCTTGTTATCTACAACCCTGAGAGCAGCCGTACCCTGCTAGGTGATCGTCCTTCACCTTTTGATGATCGTCCTTCATCATGCTTATCCGATGGCCGTCCCCATCATCGACCCTTTTCTATCCGACATTCGTCCTATGTCGTGGTAAAGAGCAGCCGTCCCCTGCTAGGTGATCGTCCTTCACCTTTGATGACCGTCTCTCATCAATTTTTCATTTATTCTTTAAACCGATGGCCGTCCTCATCGTTGTTTACTTCACTTTGCAAACCTGATGGCCGTCCCCATCAATTCCTTTACTTTAATCCCCAGAGAATCTTGTTTCCTTGCCTGATGGCCGTCCCAATCATAATTTCTTTATTTCCCCAGCTTGTCGGTCGTCCCCGTCATTGCTTTATCCCCGGCAGTCGCCCTCTGCTCGATGGTCGTCCTCTATCGCCCGCACTTTACAAACATACTATACTTCCTTTTGAAATTTATATCCCTTTTCTTCTTATCCCTAGTGAGTGCAAATTTTGGACTGTCTTTGGTATTCAACCACAAGTTATCTTGTTTGTCTGTTAAGTCAGGCGCTTACATCCTGCACAGCTAACTCATGTTTGAATAGGGGCAGCTGTAAACACTCCAAATTTTCCCTCACTAAGTTCACACCATGGCTTGTGATCTTTCATATTTGCATTAGTCCAAGCATATCATATCATATTGCATTTTTGTTTCACTGCATTAGTTCAAGTTCATCTGCATCTAGGGTTTGTGACCTGAGCAATCCAAGGATTCATCTGAGCCACTCCAAAGGCCATCAATGATTCCAAGAGGGTCCATGTATGTTCAATCATCATTTTATATCCCTCAAAGATCAAGGAAGTCAAAAAAATCACAAGAACGTGGAAAGCATGGAAGCAGAGCTAGGGTTTCACTACACAGATGACCTGAAATTAGGGTTTTGGTTTCAGAGGCCATAAATCCAAATTTTTTGGTCATTCTTGTTTCTAATGGTCTCAATATGTTATAAGGATCATGTGTACCAAGTTTTATGAAGAAATTCATTGTGGAAGTCATCTGTTCACTGGGTAACTTCTTGAGCAAGTCAGAGCAAAATCAGGGCATCTGAGACCCCTACCAATGGAACCAAAGTGGATTTTTCATCAAATTGAAGTTATATGATCTTTATTTGATCATTGAAGTGCTTGGAAGTTCACAAAATTGAAGGAAAGTGAGCTAAACCAAAAGTTGCCAAAAATGGAAATGACTTGTAATGTAAACTTTCCATTTTAGGAAAGTTTTTCAACCTCCTCTTTCTCAACCAAAAATGCTTCAAATGAAAAATTGTTGGTCATGAAAGTTGTAGATTGAATCATTCCCTTTTCAAAAAGTACAAGAACAAGTTCTAATTCATTATGGAACTCAAGTTATGATCTTTCAAAGTTGGCAAAAATCCTATAATTTTCAAGAATGCGCCAAAGAGGATTTTTTGCAAAAAAAAACATATGCCAAGCCATTTTGTGACTTCTAATACACTTCTAAGCATCATACCAATATATTGCATTAGCTAAAACTCAGAATTGGCCCAAGAATCATCTCATTCTATGACTTGCACATGAAGAAATCACAAAAGGGCCAAACTTTGTCAAAATTGCAAAAGAGCACACAACCATTGCTTCCACTTGCTGAATCACCACAAAAACAATTCCATGGCTCTCCTTGATCTCAGCTGATCCAGGACAAGCTAAAGGCCAGCTGCAAAACCAGCCCATACCTCAAGTACAAACTTTGTTGACTTTGTGCAAAAGAGCCCATACCAATCAGCTGCAGCCACCACCCATTCTCTGGCCTATCAGGACTTTACAAGCATGCTTCAAGGAGTGCATTTCATAACATACACAAGCCAAGAGCTCCAAGAACTCAGCATTCACAAAATCACCTCCAAACTCCCCTTCTTCGATTTGAACAATACAGCCATCAAAACTTCAAACAAATTTCATCATTCAACTCACCATCATCCATAGAACCTTTCCCAAACATTAAACAAGCCTGAAAGCAAGCAAAACCAAAACACGATTCTGTTGCCGCAGAGGTTCATCCTCTCAAACCAGCTCATTTCAGCTTGTTCTAGGCATTGCAACATCACCAGGAGGATGATTGGAGACTTTTTGCATCAAAGAGAAGGCTTGAAAGCTCAGAACCAGGAAGCTCCATCTCAGGTATACCTCAAGAACAAATTTTTCAGAACTTGTTTTTCTTGTTATAGAAATGTTACCCATGCTCCACTTATCACACTGCACTTTGTGGTTTTGAAAATGATTGAATATTAAGCATGTATGAAGCTTCTGAAATTTCTGTGTAATTTTCCGTTTTGCTTCGAATCTTGATGTTCATGTGAAATAAATGATTTTTGTTGGCTGAATCTTGTTTAGAATGAGTTAGGGATCATTTCTGGAGAGTTTAGTGAGTTTATTTTACGTATTGAGAGAGATAGCAAGTTTGAGTGGTCGGAGAAGATGACCGGAACACTGTTCCGGTCACCTGAAAGTGCTTAGGGCTTAATTAGGGTTAGCTGAATAATTAGTGTGAGTTTGAATCTTGGCCATTAGATCTTAGGGTTAGCGCATTTTTGAAAGGCTCGGATTAGATCATTAGGTTTAATTTAGGATTAATTAATTAATTAACTAAAATTAACTCAGTTTGAATTGTAGCCATTAGATCACGCGCGCAGTCAACTCCCTTTTCCCAGATTTGAATCTGAACCCTTGGATCATCATACTTTCCTTTAATTCAATATTTATTTCATTTTTTAGCATTTGTTTTGCATATTTTATTTAAAATACATAGAAAATCCTAAAAATATTTTCCTTCTGCATTTTTAATTCAAATAATTTTCCCCACCCAAAAATATTTTTATTTTTATTTTTTGCATTTAAAAACCATTTTAAAAATATTTAAATGTTTATTTTAATTAATTAATGGAAATTAATTAATTAAAATATCATTTAGGTTTCTAAAAATTCCAAAAAAATGCACATTGCATCTTAGGACATTTAGAAACATTGTCAAACCATTCATACAAATTTCTTTTTGGTTTTGATCCAACTTTGATATTTTCTTTGAATTTAGGGTTCATAAAAATCCCTTTTTGGAACCCTAACTTCAAGAATTCTTTTCTGCCTGACCATGAAGGGTTTGACTTTGGTTCTTTTTGCATTGATCTTTATATGGCATGTAGTATCTAGCATATTTTTGTCACAAATTTATCTTGCATTTTCAAATTGATTTGCATTTTTCCTTTTGAGGTACCCTAAAACCCTAGTTTATTTAGAAAAATCACAACTTTCTTTAGTTTAAGAGTTAGAACTTATCCTTTGGGGTGTGATATCATATGGGGTTAGGGTTCCCTTGAGTTCATTTGCAATTTTTTATCTTATGATTTGCTTCTGTTTTGACCTTATGCATCTCATGTTGCCTTAGAACCCTAATTTCTCATGTTCATTTGCATTATTCTTGCATATGCATCCATACATGAACTTGCCATGACATTTCTTGCATTCACATGTCATCTTAGATATCTTAGGATATATTAGAATCATGCTTGATCATTTCTTCATTCACTTGCCATGATTTGCATTTCATTTCATTTCATAAGTATACATGTGTTTTCATGCTTCCTACATGCTCCTTTGCATTCTCATCTCTTGTATGAACATTCATAACACTTGATATGCCTTTGCATCATCTCATAGCATAATTTGCATCATGTGATTGCTTCTGGTTTTGGTTTTCTCTTTGCATACATTTCATTTCCATTTCATTTCTTTCCTTATGCTAACCTTTTCAGGTGGTAAGTAATTTGAGAAGTGAATTTGCCTTCACTTCTCATTTCTCTTCTCATTCTTCTTATGCATCATTGCTGAATTTTCCTTTGCTTTAGAGTGAGCTTGCTCATTCATGTTCTTCATTCACTTTCTTTCTTCAAGTAACTTATCTTCTTCAATGAATTAAGTTAACTTATTTCTTCTGCTTCTCCTCCTTTCATCTGCTTCTTCCATTGGTGGCTTCTCTGAGGATCTCTTCCAAGCCTTACAAACCATAGGAACACCCAAGCATGACAATAATTAGGGTTTTGATTAGTCCCCTTTAGTTTGTACCTTTGTGTCTTCTTTGTGTCTCTCTCCTCATCTCATAATCAGAGACTAAACCTTTAAGGTTTTAAGACTTTGTGATTAGGGTTATGCCTGCATCCTTCTCTTAGGATGAAGTGTATAACTTTAATCCTAAGTGTTAAACCCTTAATTTTTTTAAACCTCTTAAACAATCCATCTTAATAATCACTAAGACAATAGCTTGTAACTTGGGCCTTGCATTAGGGTTCTAATTTTTCCTTTATTGGTTAAGAAGGACTAACCCTAGTGTTAATGGACAAGTACTCCTCAAGTTGTCTTACAAACCATAAAATTAACTTCTTAATCTCATCCTTAATTAAAATCCACTTTAATAAAGGCTTGTTTTGTCATGAGCTTAATCCCTAATCATGGATTAAGTTGAGGTGCCTTCCTCAGCTTAAGTGTTCTCATCTATTATCCTTCTATTAGGATGGTGTAATGAGTCCACTAAATCTTTGATTATGGCTTAAACTCATTACTTAACACTAAACAAAAACACCAAAAACATCTAAATAATCACAAGTAGGTTAATGATCTTAATCCTACCTCATGGTAATTAAGTTTGAGATGTTTATCTCATACTTAAGGTATTCTCATTATCCCTAATTAGAGGGAGGATATGATGAGTTTACTAACCCTTGGTTTAGGCTTAAGCTCATTAACTTATGACAAACACAAAAAGCAATAAAAGATTGAAAACACAAAAAACAAAGCAATAATCGTCTCCTTCGGGATTCTTTTCTCACCATATTCACTCACAAACGATAACTTGCTTCTTCTGTCTAATGCAAGGCAGTTAGCACCTGAGCCAGACAGGTCATACACTTGAGCATAGACAAGCAGGAAGTTCATCAGTCAATTTATCTTTCAGTCTCTTTGAGTCGAACTACGGTGTTCTGACTTCCTCATTGCACAAGAGGATACGTAGGCTTAACTTAACTGTTATCGAACAAAAGTCTCTGTGTTTTCCCCCTCTTCCAGCATTATCCTTTTAAGCCTCATTCTTGAGCACTTCACTTCACCTTTTTCACTGACACTTGTATATTCCTTTTCAGCTTTTGCACACAGATAGCACACACACTACCCCTTTAAACACAAACTTTCAAGCGTGGATCCCGTCGAGTACGACGAACAATCTGGGTGCTAATACCTTCCCAGGTTGTAACCAACCCCCTTTCTCAGTTTCTCTTGTTCGCAACCGTCTTATCCATCTTTTCTTAGGTTTATGCAGCATTACCTTTCCTTCGGGATAAAAATGCCTAGCTGGCGACTCTTTTCACTTCATCTTCTTTCTTCTCTTTCGCCGACCGTTCGCGTCTGTACCCTATCTGACCCTGTGTCACTTAGCGGGAGCGACAAATACGCCATTCAATAATTATGTCTTTGTCATTACTTGTTGCCCAATCATAGAATATTCCTTCCTTGATCCTCACGTATGTTCCATAACTAAAACTTTCCCATTGAGCGATGTTGATCCTCGCACTGATCCTCACATTGATTCTCAAATGCTTTTTTTATTAAAAAATGTCATTTAATCTTTACATCTTTGCCATTACTTGTTGCCCAAGTATGGAATATTCTTTCCTTGATCCTCACACATGTACCATTATTATAATTTTTCCATTTCATTTTTTTATCTTCTTGTGTGATTTTCTCGACTCAATCTCGATTAAATTCAACCATCTTCCATATTTTATCGATTATTGACTTTGAGAAGTCCATGGTTGGCCCAAAAAAATGTTAAAAGTAAAACTTTGACTTTGAGCAGTCGTTGACTTTCTTACAATTGAATCAAAATTTCCAAATATCAATGAATCACACTTCTTGAGCTAATTGGATCTCATGAATGAATCGTAAATCCGCATTTGAAACCTTTGAATCATGTTTTAAGGTATAAGATCATGCTCAGATGAAAATTCGACACTAAGTTGTCTATGGTCAAAATCCTAATTTGGTGCACTTGAGGAATTGAGACTTAATGTCTCTTGATCATGTTAAATGAGTTGAGAACTTAGGAAGTTGAAAATCACATTAAGCCATGATTGATCAAACACTTGAACTTCTTGAGGCAAAAACTCTAACTTACAGTTAAAGATGTAAGGCATTTTTTTTTGGTATTTTCATGAGATTAGTAATGCATAAAAAGATAACACACAAGAAATGCTTGATGCTATGCAAAATGATAAAAAAAAATAAAAACTATTAAAAGATTTAGGTCAAAATTTAGGGTATGACAGATGCCCCTATTTAAATATCTTGAACCTGAATGTATGAATAACCAAGATTTTTTTAGACATTCAAGGTAGAAAAGGATTAAATATTATAATACCTAGAATTTTGACCAAACGCAGATGAAATTCAATATAAATGAAGGCATGAAAGATTGAGTTATACGGAGAATGATGCCACATAAGACAAACTATCAAGGTAAGGTTCCATTGGGGATAAGGGTTAAAGACACTGGGAATAAGTAAAAACTGGGAAATACAAGATATTATGGAAATTCGTCTAGGTGATAGAGAGTATCCAACAATACTCTAAAAGAGAGGTAAAAAAACTCGAAGGTGTATCTGAAAAATCAATCGGATGGGCAAAGTCATATCTGGGAGAGCGATCAAATTGACACAAGAGAGTTCTGGAAAATCAATCAGAACAAAAGACATATCCGGAAAATCAATCGGATAAACAATGTAATATCTGAAAAAATGATGAGATTGACACAAAAGATGTTCTGGAAAATCAATCAGAACAAAATACCTATATGGAAAATCAATCGGATAGACAAAGTCATATCTGGAAGAGAGATCAGATAAACACGAATGAGTTCTGGAAAAATCAATCAGAAAAAAAGACATATCTAGGAAATCAGTCAGATAAACAATGTCATATTTGGAAGAGCGACCAGATAGACACAAAAGAGAGTTCTAGAAAATCAATCAGAACAAAAGACATATCCGAAAAATCAATCAGATAGCAAAGTAAAAGAATTCTGGAAATGCATCAAAATTGCAAGGGAATATCTGGAAATACATCATATAGGAAAGATGTCAAATCTGGTAGGACATCAGATAAGGCATAGAAATATTTGTTTGGTATGTGTCAAGTGAGTTGGACTTTGACAATAAGGTAAGACGTTGATAGCAACATGACCTCTGATGAACGCAAATGAGGACTAAAACACCCTTGAATGCGTTAACATGAAAACAAGGATTAAAACACCCTTGAAAATGCATATGAGGACTAAAAACACTCATGAATGCATTGTGTGAGAATGAGGCTTAAAACACCCTTAAAAATGAGGACTAAAACACTCTTGCTACATTATATGAGAATGGGGATTAAAACACCATTTAAAAATGCAAACAAGGACTAAAACACTCTTGATACAATATATGAGAATGTGGATTAAAAAACCCTTACAAAAATGCAAACGAGAACTTAAACACTTTTGCGACATTATATGAGAATGGGGATTAAAACATCCTTAAAAAATACAAATGAGGACTAAAACACTCTTGCTGCATTATATGAGAATGGGGATTAAAACACCCTTAAAAAATGTAAACGGGGACTAAAACACTCATGAACGCGTGTGCCATACCCCAAATTTGTCCTACTTGTATACCATTTTATTTTCGTCTAACCTTTATTCAAAAAAAATAAAAATAAAATGGCATTTCTTTTATTGTCTAAGTTCAAGTTTTTGTGTAAAGGTTGAATCAGGGTTCATTTGGTTTATCAGATTATGTGATTGTGCTGTCGAAAAAATCAGTGTAGTTTGGTGTGGTGGCGATTCATCCAATTTTCGATTTCTATCCATAATCATTCATATTTTTACTATTATCCATTTTTAATTCACTTTATCCTTTTTCATCCACATTTTCTAAAATCTTTTTTTAAGTCCATTACTATTTTTCCTCTAAAATCCCATTATCTACACAAAAATTATATAAAAAAGTTCATCTTATTATTATTATTATTATTATTATCATCATCATAGTCATTATTATATTCCTTTTATTATTATTATTATTATTATTATTATTATTATTTTATTATTATTATTATTATTTTCAAAACAAAAAAAGAGAGAGAGAGATCCATTATCCATTTTTTTTTATTTTATAATAACATCTCATTCTTATGTACTATGCTTGCCAATGATACACACAAATACATACAATATACCCGTTACCCACCAATTACAATAACTCATTAGCTTTTCTTTTTCTCAATTCAATCCCATTACCAATCCCCATTTCACCCCTTCATTTTTTTTCCTCTATAAAACAATCTCAAACCTCACTCTCTCGGGAAGTTTGGACACACAAATATTACCCTGCAAAAAACTAGGGAAAAAAACAAACTTTAGCATTCATTTTTCATCCTCAATAACATTCATAAACCTTCAACTCTATAACAACACCCTTCAAAATCATCTTCAACAACCCACACCATTCTAAAAATTTCATAAACCATAAATAAAGTCCTTCACAACACCCTTCTGCACAAAGCCATAAACACAGACCGAAAAACAAACACTTTACACACATACAAACCGCCACCAACACCGAAACTCACAAAATAAAATAAAAAAAACTCAGATCCAGAAAAACGAAAAGTAGAGAGCAAAGATGAGAAGAGTGAGGAAACTGACTTAAACCGTAAACGCAGAAGCCAAATACAACCGAATCACTATCCAAAATTCATCGCACAACTCACCCCTATAAATCGCCGTGCCCTTAAACGACGACCCACAACCCTTAACCTTCTGAAATCGCACAACCAAACACAAACTGAAAACATCGAGAAGCGGACAACAAAACCGGAACAAATCCAAAAACGAAAATCGGCAAAGGCACACATCACGTTGTCGCGAAGCCATAGGCGAGTGAGAGAATGAGACAAGAGTGACGAGTTTGATCGCTGACAGTTTTAGAATCTGAGGGTGGGTTTCTGCATTTTTTCCTCTTTAAGTCTTATTTTGTGGAGAGAGAGAGAAAGAGAGAACCTAATACTATATTTTTATTTTCTTCTTTTGTTTTATATTATTTTTTCTTTTTCTTTTTTATTTATTTTATAAAAGCAGTAACCCATGTTTCTCTGTGGATCTGGGCTTCTAGGCCCATGGGATTTGCTTTTTTCACCATCACCATGTAACGGTTAACACCATCACTCTTTTAAGATTTTCTTGTTGTTTTTACTTATTTGTGTAGTGTTTTTTTCCTTTGATTTGTAAAACCTACTTAGTTAATATTATAACCTTGTTGGATTCTGATTTTTTTTATTTTGTTTTTTAGTTACTCTATTTCCTATTTTTGTTATTATAAGGCCGATAATATAACAAAGGGTCAAATATGTTCGATTTCATTAAATCGGTCAAGTTTGATCAATATGAGGCCAATATAGTTTATTTTATTTTATTTTATTTGCCATTTTATTTTGATTTATGGTCGATGGGCATCTAATATCTTGAGATTCATCGCGAACCGACTTGAAATCTCGATTAAATGATGAGACCATTTTATTTCTCTTTTGGAAATTTATTTATTTACACTTTATTTTATTTTTAGCATTTGGTCAATGAAAGTCTAAAAATCGAGATTGTCGTAAATCTTGGTTAAGAGGAGACCATTAATCGGTTGCCTTTTTCAGTATGAAATTGAAATTAAAATTCAATTTAATTTTTGAAATCCACACCGACGCATAAATCGACGCTCAACTTCTCATAGAACGATTGCAAAATTGAACCGGTTATAAGATAGTTAAAGAGCCATATGTCGACGCCTTCGATTAAATTTCAAGCTCCAACGACTTCGTATAGCTTAGGACGCTTCACGCACGCTTCCTCTTGGGCCCATACAATGAACCCTTTTTATTTCGTGCAATCTCCTGTTATTTATTTTGTATCCCTCTCCCATTTGTATTGTACGCAATTTTATTTTCCGTTTCATTTATCATTTTGATTGTTAGGAGCACCCTTAGGGACTAACATCGATCTTACTTCGTTTGCGAACCTTTAGTCCAACGCCAAGTGGTTTCACTCATGCACACTCACACTTTCCTTTCTATAGGGTATTGTTTACTAGGAGCACCCTTAGAGACTAGCATTTGATTTAGCCATTCGCTAACCCTTAATCAATAAACATCCATTTGCATTTACCCTTACAAAACAAGTGAATTGTGCCTTGCCATCAACCTAATCGAACCTTTTCAATCCTGTCGCTCCCTGGATTTTCATCCCGGTGCAAATGCGAACCGTCGGTAATGTTGGAGGTTGAGGTTGAATAGAGTCGCCAGCTAGGCATTTTTTATCCTGAAGGAAAGGTAATTCTGCATAAACCTGGAAAGAGATGGATAAGGCGGTTGCGAACCAAAGAAACTAAGTAAGGGGGTTGGTTACGATATGGGAAGGTATTAGCACCCAGATCGTCCGTCGTACTCGACGGGATCCACGCTTACTTGATTGTGTTTTAAAGGGGGGGAAAGTGTATGTGTATTTGTGTATAAAAAGCTAGAATGTACAGAGTGTAGGTGCAAAAGGATATGGAATTCAAGATTAGGGTTTTGAAAAGAAAAGCTGGAAGAAGGAGAGGGGGGAAGACCTGAGGACTTTTGTTCGATAACAGTTAAGTTATGCCTACGTATCCTCTCGTGCAATGAGGAAGTCAAAACATCGTAGTTCGACTCAAAGAGACTTAGATTCTTTTGTTGTGAACTGATTGCTTGTCTATGCTCAAGTGTATGACTCGTCTGGCTCGAGTGCTAACTGTCTTGCATTAGACGGGAGAAGCGAGTTCTCGTTTTTAGAGTGAATGTGATGAGAAAAGAATCCCGAAGGAGACTTTTATTGTTTGTTTTTGTGTTTTTAGTTTTTTATTATTTTTGGTGTTTTGCATAGGATAATGAGCTTAAGCCTAAATCAAGGGTTTGTAAACTCATTAAATCACCCCTGATTAGGGATAATGAGCCTACTTAAGCATGAGATGAAGATCTTAACTTAATTACCATGATGATATAGGATTAAGATCATTAACCTACTTGGTAATTATTAAGTGTTTTTTGGGTTTTTTTTTAGTGTTAAGTAATGAGTTTAATCTCCAATCAAAGATTAGTGAACTCATTACACCATCCTAAGAGAAGGATGATAGATGAGAACACTTAAGCTGAGGAAGATACCTCAACTTAATCCATGGTTAGGGATTAAATTCATTATATAACAAGCCTTTATTAAGTGGATTTTAATTAAAGGTTGGATGAAGAAGTGTATTTTATGTTTGCAAGACTTTAGCATGAGGGGGACTTGTCCATTGAACACTAAGGTTAGTCCCTCTGAACCACCAGGCAGAGATGTAACCCTAATATAAGGCCCAAGTTACAAGCTTAAGTCTTTAATGATTATTAGGTGTTTTTTATTGAAGGTGAAAACAACTTAAAGGTTTAGCACTAAGGATCAAAGTTATACACTCCATCCTAAAATAAGGATACATGCATAACCCTAATTCAGAGTCCCAAAACTTTAATTGTTTAACCTTGATTATGAGATGAGAGAGAGATACTCAAGGAGACTCAAAGGGTAAAAACTAGGGGGGACTATGTACAACCCTAAATTTATCATGCTTGGATGTTCCTATGGTTTGTGAGGCAACAAGATAACTCTTCAGATGGCCACCAAGGAAAAGAAGCAGATGAAAAGAGAGAGAGAGAGAGAGAGAAGGATTAAGTTACTTACTTCATGAAGAAGTTAAGTAACCTAAGAACAAGAGATAACATAAGTGAATGAGATTCACTTCAAACACAAACAAAGTTCATAAAAATAAAGAGATAAAGAGAGGTTGGATGTGGATGCACATCCACATCCTGATTAACTTACCAAATGCACCTAAAATGGTTAGTTTTAAAAGCAAGATATGCACAAATTCAAAAGCATAAACAAATCAAGAGATAAAAAAATTGAAAATGCATCCAAGGGGACCCTAAGCACTCATGAAATCACCATCCAAAGGGGGAGGTCTAAAGGTTTACCAAGTTCAAGTTATGGTCATCCTAAAGTTTGCTAGGGTTTTGGATACTTCTCAATGAAAAATGCCAAACAATTTGAAAGTGCAAGATAAAAATGAGACAAAAATATATTTTGAAACTAGAGGTCAAATGTGAAAGATTGCAAAAAGAATCAAATGCAAACTCATCTTCGTTTGAAAGTCATGAATTTTTGAAGTTAGGGTATAAAAATAAGAAATTTAGAAACCCTAATTCAATGCAAATTGCCAAAGTATGATCAAAACCAAAAAGAAATTTGTGAGATGAGTTTGTAAATGTTAAATAAACCTCTCTGATTTTTTTGTGATTTTTAAATACTTTAAAGTATTTTTAATTAATTAAAAGGATTTAATTAATTAAAATATACAATTAAATTATTTAAAAATTCAATTTTTGATGAAAAAATAAAAATAAAAATGTTTTTGGTTTCTGAAAATTAATTTAAGTGGTGACAAAAATTTCCAGAATTTTTAAATCATTTTTGCTATTTTTAATAAATGAAAGAAAATAAATGAAATAAAAGAAAAATAAAAATGCAAAGTAATTAAAAGGGGTGGTTCAGATTGCGTGAGGGAGAGACCAGTGGCCATGATTGAAAGTCTGTTTGACCAAGGGTATGATGATCTAAGGGCCTAGGTTCAAATCTGCTTTTCGCGCTTGATCCAATGGCCTAGGTTTATTCTGACTTAATTAATTACAATTAATTTAATTAATCAAAATCAAGGTTAAGTGAATTATCTGAGTCGTTCGTACACTAATTTAAACATGATCCAAGGGTCCTCATTTAATCTGGCAACCTAAACCCTAATTAGCCCTAATCACTTTTAGGTGACCGGAGACTAGCTCTGGTCATCTTCTTCGGCAAGCAAAATTCCCAGAATCCTATACAAGCTTCTAAACTCCTAATAACATCATACAACAATAATCCAACAACCAAAATCATTTATCATGCATCAAGAAACCAAATCGAAGCAAACAAGTTATAGGTCAAAAAATTTCAGAACATCATGAAATCCTCATTTCTAACCTATTTTCAAAACTAATCACATCAGGATGATCAAGGAAGCATGCATATTCATTCTATAACAAGAAAACACATTTCTGAAAAAAAAATTTCTTGGAGGTTACCTGAGATGAAGAGCTTCAAAAATCCAGCTTTCTGGGCCCTCCTTTTTTGCAATCCAGTCCCCTTTGACCTCCTGAGGCTATTGGCAAGCTTGAATGAAGCTTAGATTGGCTGGTTTGTGTGTTTCAATTCTGAGGTTGTAGAAATCATGTTTTGGCTTGGGCTTGTTTCTGGCTATGGTGATGGGTGGGAAATGTTCCTGAGGTTATATGGAGTTGATTGGTGAAAGAATTTGTGGTTTTTGCTGGCTAGATTGAGAGATTCGATAACATGATGTCTTTTTAGGATTTTCTTGATTCTGAACTTGTATGTTGTTTCAGGCCATGAAGGGTGTTCATTTATAGTGCTTAGGGTTTGCATAAGCCATACCATTGGTGTAGCACGGTGGGAGAACTGACTTTAGTTAAATGTTGCGGATAGCAAGAGTCGCCACCGACTTTTATTTTATCCAAAGGAAAGGGCATAAAAGAACAGGAAAGACCTTAAAAGATTTTTGGGTTCGGGGGGTAGGTTATGTAAAGGGAAGGTGTTAGCACCCTTTACATCCATGGTTATCCATGGGCTCTTAGTTACTTAGCTCACTTTAAAATGTTTTGAGAAGTGTAGTGTGTGATTAAAAATTTTCTTAAGTACTTTATAATGATCCTTGTATGGATATATATAAAGACTTTGTTTTGAAAATTTGTTTGAAAATGTGAAGTATAATGAAGTAATTTGATGAAAAGTGAGCAAGTACTTAAGAGGAACCTACCCTAAATTAAATCTTTACTGTTCTTAAATGTTCTTTCAATGATAAGACTATCCCTATTATTAAGGAATAGGTAGTCATTACCTTGGATGTTGTATGGGACATATGAAGGGTCATCTGTGATTAGGCTACTGTAAGGTGTATTTAGCAATTCGAAGGGACTTATCATCTTTTATTCGAAGGGGCAAGATCATTTACGAAGGCAACCATGAAGGGACTTGATCTTATAATTCTTTAAAGGGACTAAATGATATTAATAAGAGGAGGGACTTTGCTTTATACACCTTACTTGACCTTTTTGTTTAGGCAACATGAGAGGTACCCTTAAGAAGTGAGATGGCGATCGGAGATCGACTTACGTGTGTGCGTGTACAAATTTAAATATTTATCTTATAATTAGTGACCTAAATTTAATTTTAAGATACAAACATGTTTGCACTCCCTAATTTACTAACCATAGCAATTTAAATAAAAAATAAAAAAAACTACCACTATTACATAATTTGCACAATTACATTATAATAAAACAATTTAAATAATAAGCATATATTAATTAAATAAATAAAAAGGTTAGTAATAATAAATAAAATAAATATAAGAGAAAAAGAGGTTAGCATAATAATATAATATAGAAAAAAAATTAAAAGTTCAAATTTAAATAAATAATCATTTTTTAAGAATTTTTAAGAAGAAGAATAAACCATAATAATTATATACTAATAAACATGATTAATAGTTTAATAATTTAATTATATACATATTAGAAATATTTATTAATTATAATTAAACAAAACATAATTAAAATAAGAAATTAAAATCATAAAATAAAATTAGGGTTTTGAAAATAAATTAGGGTTTATAAAATAAATTAGGCTTTTAAATATAATTAGGGTTTTAAGTACAAAAATATTTTAATTTGATACCTAATGCTAATTTAATCATTTAAACAAATATACACATATTTTAATTCAAATAAATAACAAATTATTTTTTTTAGAAATTTTTTTTAGAATATATAAACATTAATTTAGAATTATGTACATATTAAACATAATTATATATATATATATATATATATATATATATATATATATATATATATATATATTTATAATGAAATAATTAAGCAAAGAAATTAAATAAAACAAAATCACAAAAAAAATGAAAAAAAATTGCAACTTACTTGGGGCTGGGATTCGAACCCAGGCCCTAGGCTTTACACATCCTGGACCAGCCTCCTTTCCACTGGGCTATGCGTGCTTTGATGAACAATGCATGACTAGTATTCATTATATTTTAAGCCTGAAAAACATGAAGAAAATAAGCAAAAAATGTTGAGGCTGGGGTTCGAACCCCTGCCCAGATCCTCATACATGCGCGTCCTTACCACTACACCATCAACATCATTCAGTTATCATAACACAAACATTAATATATAATACATATTTAAATTCAAATTCTGAATTCGTGCCAGTCATCTTCTACCTCCAGACCTGCAAATTTTCCTGCGAATTTTGCTATAGGTTTTCCTGCGAATTTTCATTTGCAGCAAACTCTACGAAATTTAATCATCAACAAAACAGTAACATTTTATCAAATTGAATATACCAACATGATCCAGAGGTTAATTAGAGTTGATCTATGGTCTTAGAATTCATTTATCATTGATAAATCGTAAAACCCTAAAACGGCCGAAGAACCCTAGCCATGGTGATTTCTCCATCTTGGACCTAAAATCAAATTAATTTATCCAGAAAGCATCCAAACATCATTATAAACACAAACCAACAGTTAGTTTTCATTAACAATGTGTAAATCATCAAAATCGAAAAATTTTAAAACATGAACAAGATGCATTCGGATTATGTATATGAGCATGGATTGGATGCGTTTAAGAGTTGGTTTCGACTCAATGAAGCTCAAGGAACCTTCTTGTGTCTTTAAAATACCTTAAAACCTCTTGTAAGGATGAAACCGAAAATTGGTTTTTGATGGATTTTTTGAAGTTTGAAAGTGATCTTAGAGGTTGCAAATTCGTGTCCTTTTGATTGCTAAATGTTCTATATATATGGGTGAATGAATTAGGTCAAAAAAAGGTTATAACTCTATGGACTTTTTGGATAATTGAAGATTGAGAAAGATTTGTCATAAAACTTGATTTATTTTGATCTAACATTTCTATGTTTGGATGATCTGATTTTAAATGGTACCAATCAAGTTTAAATGTTCTTTAAGACATTCTAGAAGCCAAATCCTTTTCAAATATATGATTTTTATATTTTATTTCAATTTAAATTGTATTTTAATGAATAAAATTCAAATAAATATGAAATAAAAAATAAAAAATCAGAAAATAGGTGGGTTGGGTCATGCTTGATGATATTGTAAAGTTTGGATGGCAATTTGGTGGGCTAATTTAGCAAAAATTGGTTTTAAGGCCTTATTTGCTTCATAAACTTCCCAAAAATTTCCCAACTTTGCAAGGGCACAAATCCTTCAATTTTAATGCTATTAAGGTTTTCTTGGACATTTTGGAAAGCTTAAAGAGTCCTCTATCCAACCTCTTTGGTCTCATGTCCATATCTTTTACCATTATCAAGTTATGCTTTTTGGAAGTTGTTGACTTTTTGTTGACTTTTAAAAGGACCTATAATGTCTTAGCTCATACCTTCCAAATGAAGCATTTTTGGGCTTGGCTTGTGAGACACAAAGTTGTAGAGAATTAAATTTCCTTCAAAATGATCTTTGGATGGAAAAATTTTGATGAAGCATGTGAAAGTTATGGCTGGTCAAAGTTCAGTTGACTTTTCCTGTGAAAACCCTAATTTAGAAACTCCTGATTCTTGATGATCTGAAATCTCCTTGATGAATCATAATCAACCCTTGATAAAATGATGAATTTTACTTCATATACTTGATGTTGGCAAAAAATCATGAAGTTTGACTTTGGTTTGACCACAGTTGACCTCAGTTTGACTTTTTAACTCCTTTGACTGATTTTAACCTATCTGATCATCTGACTGAGCAAATCTTTTGGGAAAGTATTGAAACTTGACATGGGGATTCTTGAACACATATAGGGTGTCATGAAGCTCATTTTAAGCCTTGGAAGTCCATTTAGCCTGATGAAACTCAAAACCCTAGTTTAAGATGCATTGCTTAGGAGGATGCATTGTCTGAGGGAATTGTCAAACTTTCTGACTAATTTTGAACCTTGTGAGCCTTGTGAACCTAATGAGATGTCTTGTGAGCCTTGTGAACCTTGTGAACCTCTTAGTACACAAAGTCTTGTCTTGTGGAGGGCAAATTTTGGGGTGCAACAGCTGCCCCTGTTCAATTTTCTGAAACCTGAGGGGTTAGATTGGTATATGTGCCAGTCGTGACCTGGAAGGTTGAAGGGGATTGAACACAAAAGCCCAAAAATTTGCACTCGTCGGTGCGTAAAGTAATAATGATGATTAGTTGTATATGCTTGAGTGGGCTTAAAGATGCCACTTGGAAGAATTGGAGATGGGCTTAGAGATGCCATCTGGAGATGGGCTTGGAGATGCTATCTAAAGTATCAGGATGTGATGATGTCTTTATGTTGATACTGGATATCAGTACTAGGTCTTTGTATAAACCGTCTCTGAATCATTTATGCAACATGATTTGAGTTGTTGAATGGACCGGTAGAAATAAATCTTGTGATGATTATCTCTTCCGGAAGTATTTTGGATTAGGGAATGGATCTTTGTACAGACTGTTTGCCTACTCTACAAGGTCAAAAGAACGTCAGGATTTGTTCTTCTGAATAATATCTTGAACCAGGGAATGGATCTTTTTACAGACCGTTTGCCTTCTATTCAAGGGCCAAAAGAACGTCAGGATTTGTTCTTCTGAAAAATATCTTGAACCAGTGAATGGATCTTTTTACAGACCGTTTGCCTGCTATTCAAGGGCCAAACGAACGTCAGGATTTGTTCTTCTGAATAATGTCTTGAACCAGGGAATGGATCTTTTTACAGACCGTTTGCCTGCTATTCAAGGGCCAAAAGAACATCAGGATTTGTTCTTCTGAATAATATCTTGAACCAGGGAATGGATCTTTTTACAGACCGTTTGCCTGCTATTCAAGGGCCAAAAGAACGTCAGGATTTGTTCTTCTGAAAAATATCTTGAACCAGGGAATGGATCTTTTTACAGACCGTTTGCCTGCTATTCAAGGGGCAAAAGAACGTCAGGATTTGTTCTTCTGAATAATGTCTTGAACCAGGGAATGGATCTTTTTACAAACTGTTTGCTTGCTATTCAAGGGCCAAAAGAACGTCAGGATTTGTTCTTCTGAATAATGTCTTGAACCAGGGAATGGATCTTTTTACAGACCGTTTGCCTGCTATTCAAGGGCCAAAAGAACGTCAGGATTTGTTCTTCTGAATAATGTCTTGAACCAGGGAATGGATCTTTTTACAGACCGTTTGCCTTCTATTCAAGGACATCTTGAGCAAATGTATGGATCATTTCTGACCCGTTGTAAGTTGTTGATATTGTTTTACCTGCATATAACTATCCTGCAAGGAGAATGTTAGTTTATGCAATATATATGTATACATAGTATGATGCACTTAAGTAAATGTATTATGCATTTATGGTATGTATGTTATGATATGATGTAAATGATGTATGTATGAATCATGCAATCTAAAGCGTCTGGATATCTTCGTATAACAACTGCTGGCCAGGGAAAATAAATCCCGATTCGTTGCTGAAGAATATGAGGAACTCGTTCTTGTCCCGTTTGATAATATAGTATTCATAACTACCCGTCTTCGTTCGTCGTACTCCTTTTGAAGGAATAAGTTCCTGAATATCCGAATGAGGATAAAAGAGATGGACATAAATTCAAGGGGAGATGTAACTTGAAGTATCTATGATGATAGATTTGCCCTACTGGGGGATTTGTAGCTGTCTTGTGGGGATGAACCGGCGAAGCTTCGTTGAATTCCTTCCCTCGTTCGTCCTTAGTAAATACTATTACTTCATTTTTATGCATTTCTGGTAAACATCAATCATATTAAGCATTTTATGCATTTCTGGTAAACATCAATCATATTCAGCATTTTATGCATTTCTGGTAAACATCAATCATATTCAAAAGCATACATACATTCAAACACAACCAATGGACGTTTCGCTTATGTAAATAGGGTAAAAGTAAATCTGGATTCAAAGATGAAATTTTATTTATATCACAAAGTGACCTATACATAGGCAAGTTTGTACAAGGAGACAGAAATCCTAGTAAGAGGAATTCGTCGTAAAATTTTTACAAAACAGAGAAAATCAGCTATGTGGGAAATAATCCTATTGAGTTTCAATTCTACTATTGCCATTATCTTCAAGTATCTCATCTTCTGCTGTTGAGACGGAAACGATTGGATTGAGCTTTATCTATTCGAGCTTGAGTAAGTAGCACAACTGGTTGTAGTTTCATGGGTGATCCAAACGAGACATAGTCATACGCTTTAATCCCTAACTTTTGCCTGGATTTCCCTTTCAGGTTTTCAATCCACCGGGATACCCTTTTTTGCCCAAGCCGCCTTTTCAGGTTTTCGACTTGCCGGGTGTACATTTTTTATATATATCCCTAATTTTTGCCCGAACCTTTTTGGTTCGCCGGGATGCCCTTATTTTTGCCTAGGCCAGTCAACCTAGCGGGTCTCTTTTTATGCGTAGTATTTTTTAACTATGTCTGCGTTTATAGGCTGTGGGAAGTCTTCACCATCCATAGTAGTAAGTATCATGGCACCTCCTGAGAATACTGTTTTAACCACAAATGGCCCTTCATATGTAGGAGTCCACTTGCCCCTAGGATCACCCTGTGGTAATATGATACGCTTGATTACCAAGTCACCAACCTGATATACCTTTGGCTTAACCTTCTTATTAAAAGCCTTAATCATCCGTTTCTAGTACATCTGGCCATGACAGACAGCTGCTAACCTCTTCTCATCAATCAGATTTATTTGGTCAAGTCGAGTCTGAATCCACTCATCGTCATCCAAGCCTGCATCCTTCATGATTCTTAAGGAGGGTATCTGAACTTCAATAGGCAGAACTGCTTCCATACCATATACTAAGGAGAATGGGGTTGCCCCTGAAGTATGTATTGTAGTACGATAACCATGAAGAGCAAATGGTAACATCTCATGCCAATCCTTATAAGTCACAGTCATCTTCTGTAGAATCTTCTTAATATTCTTGTTAGCAGCTTCTACTGCCCCATTCATCTTTGGACAATACGGAGAAGAGTTGTGATGCTTAATCTTAAACTGCGTGCAGACATCAGTAATCATAGTGTTGTTCAGATTAGAGCCATTGTCAGTAATAATCTTTTCAGGGATGCCATACCTACATATAAGATTATTCTTAATGAATCGAGCCACAACATTCTTGGTCACAGATGCAAATGAAGCTGCCTCTACCCACTTCGTAAAGTAATCAATAGCAACCAGGATGAAACGATGCCCATTAAAAGCAGTAGGCTTAATCTCACCAATCATATCAATGCCCCACATGGCAAAAGGCCAAGGAGCAGTCAACACATTCAATGGTGATGGAGGTATATGTACTTTATCAGCATAGATTTGACACTTGTGACATGTTCTGGAATGTTGATAGCAGTCAGCTTCCATAGTAGACCAATAATAACCTACTCTCAATATCTTCTTTGCCATAGTATGACCACTAGAATGAGTGCCAAAGATCCCATCATGCATATCTTCCATAATCTCTGTTGCTTCCTTCTTATCCACACAACGAAGCAAAGTTGAATCATGATTGCGCTTGTACAAAATTCCATTACTCAAAAAGAACTTAGCAGAAAACCTCCTTAAAAACTTTTTATCTTTAACAGATGCCCCTTCAGGGAACTCTTGAGTTTAAAGATATCTTTTCACTTCATAGAACCAAGGCTTCTCCTCTGTTTCTTCAGTATTAATCTCGTTGCAGTATGCAGGCTTTTCAAATCTATCAATAGTAATCTTGGGAGCTTCATCATCCCAGCTGATCTCAAACATGGATGCCATGGTGGCTAGTGCATCTGCCAGCTGATTCTCTCTTCGTGGAATATGTCCAAAGGTAATCTCTTTGAAATGTGTGATCAAAGACAACACATACTCTCTGTAAGGAATGAGATTATCATGCTTGGTATCCCAATCTCCTTTGATCTGACTTACTACCAAGGCTGAATCTCCATACACGTCAAGGAACTGAATCTTCATATCAATGGCAGCTTTGATACCCAGGATACATGCCTCATACTCAGCCATGTTATTGGTACAATAGAAACAAAGTCTTGTAGTAATCGGGGTATGGCAACCTTCAGGGGAACTAATCACAACACCAACACCATTACCAAGTGCATTAGAAGCTCCATCAAAAACCATAGTCCATCGGGATCCTTGTTCAGGTCCGTCATACTGTCCAGGTTCTTTGGTAATAATCATAATATCTTCATCGGGGAACTCAAAACTCATTGACTGATAATCATCCACTGCTTGATGAGTCAAATGATCAGCCACAACACTTCCTTTAATGGCTTTCTGAGTAGTGTACTGTATATCATATTCTGTCAAGATCATTTGCCATCTCGCTATTCGTCCAGAGAGAGCAGGTTTCTCGAATATGTACTTGATTGGATCCATCTTCGAAATCAATAAGGTAGTATGAGTCAACATATACTGTCTTAGTCGACGAGCAGCCCATGCCAAAGCGCAGCAAGTTTTCTCGAGCAGTGAGTATCTTGTTTCACAGTCGGTAAACTTTTTGCTAAGGTAGTATATTGCCTGCTCTTTTCGACCAGACTCGTCATGTTGCCCCAACACACACCCCATTGAGTTGTCTAACATTGTTAAGTACATAATCAAGGGTCTTCCATCAACTGGTGGCATCAAAATTGGTGGTTCTAGCAGATATTTCTTAATTTCATCAAAGGCAGTCTGGCACTCATCATTCCACTCCATTACCTGATTTTTCTTCAGCAACTTAAAGATTGGCTCACAGGTAGCAGTTAATTGAGAAATAAATCTTGCAATGTAATTCAATCTTCCCAAGAAACCTCTAACTTCCTTCTCAGTACGGGGAGCTGGCATCTCTTATATAGCTTTCACTTTCGCAGGGTCCACTTCAATACCTTTTCCACTGACGATGAAACCCAGGAGTTTACCAGACCTAACTCCAAAAGTACACTTGTTTGGGTTCAATCTCAATTTGTACTTCTTCAACCTCTCAAACAACTTATGCAGATGATCAAGATGTTGCTCTTCATTCTGGGACCTGGCTATCATATCATCCACATACACCTCTATCTCATGATGAATCATATCGTGAAACAAAGCCACCATAGCACGTTGATATGTTGCCCCAGCATTCTTCAAACCAAATGGCATTACTTTATAAAAAAAGGTGCCCCACTGTGTAACAAATGTAGTCTTCTCCATATCTTCAGGTGCCATGTTGATTTGATTGTAACCAGAGAAACCATCCATGAAAGAGAATACCTTATGCTGAGCAGTGTTGTCTACCAAAACATCAATATGAGGAAGTAGAAAGTCATCTTTGGGGCTGGCTTTATTCAAATCCCTATAGTCTACACACATACGTACCTTACCATCTTTCTTAGGCACCGGTACCACATTTGCAACCCATTGAGGATAAGAAGTCACAACTAAGAACCCTGTATCAAACTGTTTCATCACCTCTGCCTTAATCTTCTATGACATTTCAGGACGCATGCGACGAACCTTCTGCTTCTTTGGACGACAATCTTCTTTTACTGGTAAACGGTGAACCACAATGTCTGTATCCAACCCTGGCATATCTTCATAGGACCAAGCAAAGATCTCCACATAATCATGCAACATCTGGATTAATCTGCTCTTAACACCATCCTCTAATTCAGCCCCTATCTTGACCTCTTTCCTGTTTTTTTTCAGTTCCCAGATTCACAACTTCGACTGGCTCTTCATATGGCTGTATGGCTTTCTCTTCTTGTTGTAACAACCTAGCAAGCTCTACAGGTACTTCACAATCGTTCTCATTTCCATCTTCAGCTTGATAGATCGGATTCTCGAAATTATAATTGGCAATAATAGAACTGTTATCAACATGATCTAGAGTGGATGAGGATCTGCATTTTAGTGATGTGGGTGTGTGTAAGAACACATAGCTGATAAAAATAAAATAAAAGAAAGACAAGGAACACAATATTTACGAAAACGAAATGTCCACTGATTTTTAATGAATGAAATATGCAAATGAAATGACATCCCGAAACAAGCATACCATTGTGCCCCGGGTAAGGCACAAGGCTTAAGAGTTTAATTGTTCAAAAATTACAAACTTAAAAGTAACAACACAATAATAGTATTTACTCCTGACTAAATGAGATAGGAATAACAGCTTCAGCTTTCCAATTATTGAGCCCAGCACCCACAGTAGGAAAAATCCAAGCATCCAAGTTGTAGTCTTCATCATAGTCACCCACAGCATTGATCTGATCTTTCATAATCCCTTGATTGGTGATACGAACAACACGAGCACGACGAACAGCCTTCTGGGACTCTGCAGTGAAACCCAAACCAAATTTGTCAGACTTGTAAGGAATGTCAGGAAGCTGACCCCAAATAGTACAACCACCTTCATCCACCACAGCTCTAGCATCCTTGAGGGAGGCCATTGTAGGAGGTACTATGGTGACCACGGGAACTTTCTTGACAACAGGAGGAGCTTCAAAATTAGGAACAACCCAAGGAACTACTTCAAACGTCTGGCACGGAGTTTCAACATATTCACCTTCCACTTCAAGATATTTAAATGTGTTCACATGGCTAATCATATATCCTTCCTCTCCATAAACAGTGACAACCTTTCCCTCTACTGGATATCTCAGTTTTTGATGTAAGGTGGAGGTCACAGCACCTGCCCCATGGATCCAGGGGCGCCCAAGCAAACAAGAATACGAAGGACGAATATCCATTACATAAAAGGTAGCATTGAAGACCTGAGAACCTACTTTGATTGGGAGATCTATTTCTCCGTGCACCACTCTTCTTGAACCATCAAAAGCCTTCACCACTATATTATTGGGCCTCAACACAGCATCTTCAGGACTAAGCTTATTCAGAACTTCTTTGGGCAACACATTCAGCGAGGAACCATTGTCTATTAACACATGTGACAGGGTAGTGCCCCTACATTCAATAGAGATATGTAAGGCCCTATTATGATCCCTCTTGGCAGGAGTCAAATCAGCATCGGAGAAACCTAACCCATTATCATAGGTCAAGTGTGCAACACAATTTTCAAACTGGTCTACAGAAATTTCATTTGGTACGTGAGCAGTCTTCAAGAATTTAATCAAGGCTTTGGCATGAGCCTCAAAACACAACAATAAAGACAACATGGAAATCTTGGAGGGAGTATGCCCCAATTGATCAACAACGTCATAATCACTCTTGCGGATGATCTTCAGTACTTCTTCCATCTGCTTGGAAAGATCATCAGCAGTTGGTGCATCAGTTTGTATAGGTTCAATAACAGGACCTTTGCCCCGAGCATCAGCAGTGGAGGTAGTAGTTGGAGTAACTGTATTCTTGGAGGTAACCGGAGGAGAGAAAACTCTTCCGCTTCGTGTGATCTTACTAGATCCGGCAATATTATCAATATCAAGATTTTCATTAACAACAGGTGGCTCAGCTAAGGGTTCCTGCTTAACACCATGAATATAAACATCGGAACCATAATGCTAAGGCACAACTTTATCAGAAGTATACGGAATAGGACCAGGAGTGGTAATGATCATAGGAGCCACTCTAGCTTCAGCAACAATCTTCACAGGGCCTTCAGCAGTAATCTTAATTGGACCCTTATGAGTGATTTTGACAGGGCCCTTGGAAGTGATCCTTACTGGAACTTTATCAACCATATCCACCTCTTCAACCTTCGCACCTTGAGTTATATGTTTAACCATGCTCTCTACAGAAGGTGTCCTCTCAAACAATATGGTGTAATTGTCCATGAGGCGTTGAATTCCGTCCTTCAACTTCCAGCAGCTATCCGGTTTATAAGCACAATAGAAACAATCTTCATTACAACCTGGAAAGAACCCAGCTTGTACCAACTTCTTCTTAATAACAGACAATGGTGTAGTCACATCTGCAACTGAGGAAATATGTGAAACTTCATCAATAGCATTGACAGTCTTCTCATGATTTGGCATGGGAGCAGTAATCACATTTGGAGTACCCGGAGGGTCAAACTCAATCTCTCCAGCATCAATCATATCCTGAATTTTATTCTTCAATATCCAGCAATTATTGGTATCATGTCCCTGACAATTAGAATGATATGCACATCGTGCATTAGGATTGTACCTGGGAGAGGTAACATTGGGGTTCTGAGGAGGGTCCTTCAAAGTGATGAGTTCACCCTTCAACAAGTGTTGCAAGGCTTGGGCCATTGACATGTTGAGCTTGGTGAACTGTCTTCTAGGCCTCTGCTGATTGCTTTGTGGTTGTTCTGGTGTTGCAGGAGTAGGATTGGAGATATGAACTGCACTCACAGATTGATGCCTCCTATTACGATCAGGTTGACCATAAACAGCATTTGACTCCTTCTTCCCACTAGGAGGCTTCTTTGTAATACTTGATGAAGAAGCACCCACTTGTATCTTGCCACTCCTTATACCACTTTCTACATGCTCTCCTGTCATTATCAATTCAGTGAAGCCAGATGATGAGCTTCCAATGAGATGACTATAAAAAGGACCATTCAACGTACACATGAACATATCCACTAACTCCCTGTCAGTTAGAGGAGGTTGTACTCTACCAGCCAAATCTCTCCACTTCTGAGCATACTCCTTGAAATTTTCTTTAGCACCCATATACATGCTCTGTAGTTGCATGTGAGTAGGGGCTAGATCAGCATTGTATTGATATTGCTTATAAAAGGCCTCAGCAAGATCATTCCAATCACGGATGTTGACACTCTCCAACTGATAGTACCATTCCAATTGAGCCCCAGACAAGCTCTCTTGGAAGAAATGGATCCACAACTTCTTATCAGCAGTATGGGGTTGGATCCTCCGGACATAGGACCTCAGATGCAGCTTGGGACACGAAACACCATCATATACTACAAAAGCAGGGACCTTGAAACCAATGGGTATGACCACCCCAGATATCAAACTCAGGTCTTCAAAATCCAGCCCAGAAGACTTTTGCAATTCCATAGCATCCATTCTATCTACCAGCATCTTGAACTTATCTTCATTAGGATCATGATAGTAGTTAGCTTCAGAATCAGAATCCCCCATTGTATTATGGAGACTGCCTCCCTCTTTCTCAGACTCTTCATACTCATAATCTTCAACCTGTTCCTTGGTCTTGATAAGACCTCTGAACCTTCTTCCCATGTTGATTAGGCCTCCTGACCTTCTAGTCTTCTTGGTCTTCTTGGCCAGCAGTGTTTTCAATTCATCCTGCCCCTTGGATAAGTTCAGGATCAGCTCTTGGAACTGTGCATTTTGTGTCTGGAGATCTTTAACTGTTTGTTCAAGAGCCATTGCTGAAATAAACAGCGAGAAGATAAGAAACCTGTACATAAGAAACCTTTGATGCAATGATATGGTGCATAAATGCGTATGCAATGTTTTCAAGGACCGCAGGATTTAAATTTGTTTAAACAATCAAGAAAGTAAACTTTTATTAGTAATAAATTTGTTTGCCCTTTGGGCGTACAATAAAAATAAAATAAATACAAAAGATGGGATTTTAAGTCTCCCATGGACGTTTCCTCTTTGTGTTGAGGTATGAGTTGAGATTCCGCTCCCCGCGAAGTTGTTTTGTTAGCTCCAGGATTCTTTCTTGACTTGCTTTGTAATGAGTCTCAAAAGTATCTCTTTGCTCCTTCAACTGGATCCAGGACCTCTGTAAGTCTTCCATGTCAGTGGGCATGTCTGGGTGAAGGATGGTATAAGAAGTATCCCCTTCAGCAACAGGCTCCATAGTAACTGGCAGGATGGCAGGATATGGCATCATAAGAGTCTGAGCACGAGATCGCACCCATCTGAGATAAGCTTCCATAGGAATAGTGTACTTGGGCTCCAAAGTCTTGCTGTCAACCTTGTTCACTTTTCCCCATGCTCGTATGAACCTTTGACGATAACCCTGTAGATCATTGTCGTAGTCAAACACAATACCCTGAATCAACATGTCATGAGGACCATCACTCCGGGCATAACCAAACTGACGTAAAGCTAAGGAAGGGTTGTAGGTAATGCCCCCTCTTATGCCAAGGAGTGGCACATTAGGAAACTCCCAACAACGGTCAATAATAGTAACATTCTCCATAGATCGAGAGCACCAATGAATATCTGAATGAGAGAGTGACATAATCCTCTTGGACCACCTGAACCCTTGTTCATTCTTCATCACTGATCGAGGAAGGTGAGAAATAAACAACCTAGACAACAAAGGTATGCATCACATCAGAGTTCCTCGTGCCTTCGTAGTACGAGTATGAAGAGAATGCAGGATGTCCCCAAGTAATGTAGGCACTGGATTGTGACTCAGAAATATGTTGATGGCGTGAACGTCTATAAACTAATCTGGATTGGGGAACAACACTAAACCATAAATCAATAAGGCTAAGATTTCCTAAAAAGCATCATAGCTCATAACCTTCAAGAACACTTGAGGCTTCTCTATCAACACCTTAGCAAGAATACCCTTAACTCCGCTTCTCGTTTCTAGAACAATGTCTGATTTCTTCAAATGTAGGGCTGCAGCAATGACTTCATATTTGGGCTCTTTTTCCAAGCCTGTGAATGGTTTCTGATCAAGTACAGGTATACCCAGAAGTTTGGAGAACTCTTCCATTGTAGGAACCAGTTGATAGTCAGGGAATGTGAAGCAATGATGTTTAGGATCAAAGAACTGAAACAGAACACTCATCATGTCTTCATTGAACCCTGAAGTGACTAATCCAGTAGGTGACCATGTCTCTTGATGAATTGATAGTTTTCAGAAACTTGAGAGACCAATTCCTTAAGCTTAGGAGGTATCCCTACAAAGTTGATCCGGATAGTATTCCTACGAGCAAAATCCATGACCTACAACAAAGAACAAAGATAAATCCTTTGGTCCTTGAAATGGTTAGTGAAAATGCTATGCTTATGATGCATGATGATGCTATGATGTTATGCTCAATCACAAACATGTGGCACACACAAACAAGTCACACCATAGCCCTGGGTTTGAAGGCTTGCATGAGGTTTAAAGGTAAGTACCCTCCCCTGAAGTTGAGATGGTTCATCCTGTCCTATAAAGTAACCAGGTTCTAAGGGATCTCAATATCATTGATCCTTCACAAGGGTGGTTGTTCAGTAGGCAACTTACTTGCCAACCAAAACCCTCCAAGTTTAGAATCTCAATGAGCGTAGTATCGAGTATCAACCAACTTCAGTCTTCACCAAAGCCGGTTATCTCACTACTTTCTAAAGGCCAAGATGGGATGACTAGGGTTCTAAAAGTCAGTTAGTGTATTGACAACATATGGCAGCCTCATATTATCCTCAACTTTACTTAAGGAACATAAGCACCAACCAAGAAGTCACACTAACTATGGCCACCAGATCAACCATATCGGTATACGCCGTACAGTTTCCTTGGTCTATTGCCATTTACCTAAGGTACACTAGATCCGGGTTAGGATCTTTCACACATAAGAGCACCCAACAGATAAGTATAAAGCAAACAAGACAAACAATTTTAAAGTGATCTAATTCCTAAGGGTACCCCTCTTTTATTAAATCCCCAGCAGAGTCGCCAGTTCTGTAGCACGGTGGGAGAACTGACTTTAGTTAAATGTTGCGGATAGCAAGAGTTGCCACCGACTTTTATTTTATCCAAAGGAAAGGGCATACAAGAACAGGAAAGACCTTAAAAGATTTTTGGGTTCGGGGGGTAGGTTATGTAAAGGGAAGGTGTTAGCACCCTTTACATCCATGGTTATCCATGGGCTCTTAGTTACTTAGCTCACTTTAAAATGTTTTGAGAAGTGTAGTGTGTGATTAAAAATTTTCTTAAGTACTTTATAATGATCCTTGTATGGATATATATAAAGACTTTGTTTTGAAAATTTGTTTGAAAATGTGAAGTATAATGAAGTAATTTGATGAAAAGTGAGCAAGTACTTAAGAGGAACCTACCCTAAATTAAATCTTTACTGTTCTTAAATGTTCTTTCAATGGTAAGACTATCCCTATTATTAACGAATAGGTAGTCATTACCTTGGATGTTGTATGGGACATATGAAGGGTCATCTGTGATTAGGCAACTGTAAGGTGTATTTAGCAATTCGAAGGGACTTATCATCTTTTATTCGAAGGGGCAAGATCATTTACGAAGGCAACCATGAAGGGACTTGATCTTATAATTCTTTAAAGGGACTAGATTATATTAATAAGAGGAGGGACTTTGCTTTATACACCTTACTTGACCTTTTTGTTTAGGCAACATGAGAGGTACCCTTAAGAAGTGAGATGGCGATCGGAGATCGACTTACGTGTGTGCGTGTACAAATTTAAATATTTATCTTATAATTAGTGACCTAAATTTAATTTTAAGATACAAACATGTTTGCACTCCCTAATTTACTAACCATAGCAATTTAAATAAATAATAAAAAAAAAATTCTACCACTATTACATAATTTGCACAATTACATTAAAATAAAACAATTTAAATAATAAGCATATATTAATTAAATAAATAAAAAGGTTAGTAATAATAAATAAAATAAATATAAGAGAAAAAGAGGTTAGCATAATAATATAATATAGAAAAAAATTAAAAGTTCAGATTTAAATAAATAATCATTTTTTAAGAATTTTTAAGAAGAAGAATAAACCATAATAATTATATACTAATAAACATGATTAATAGTTTAATAATTTAATTATATACATATTAGAAATATTTATTAATTATAATTAAACAAAACATAATAAAAATAAGAAATTAAAATCATAAAAGAAAATTAGGGTTTTGAAAATAAATTAGGGTTTATAAAATAAATTAGGGTTTTAAATATAATTAGGGTTTTAAATATAATTAGGGTTTTAAGTACAAAAATATTTTAATTTGATACCTAATGCTAATTTAATCATTTAAACAAATATACACATATTTTAATTCAAATAAATAACAAATTATTTTTTTTAGAAATTTTTTTTAGAATATATAAACATTAATTTAGAATTATGTACATATTAAACATAATTATATATATATTTTTTTATAATGAAATAATTAAGCAAAGAAATTAAATAAAACAAAATCACAAAAAAAATGAAAAAAATTGCAACTTACCTGGGGCTGAGATTCGAACCCAGGCCCTAGGCTTTACAAATCCTGGACCAGCCTCCTTTCCACTGGGCTATGCGTGCTTTGGTGAACAATGTATGACTAGTATTCATTATATTTTAAGCCTGAAAAACATGAAGAAAATAAGCAAAAAATGTTGAGGCTGGGGTTCGAACCCCTGCCCAGATCCTCATACATGCGCATCCTTACCACTACACCATCAACATCATTCAGTTATCATAACACAAACATTAATATATAATACATATTTAAATTCAAATTCTGAATTCGCGTCAGTCATCTTCTACCTCCAGACCTGCAAATTTTCCTGCGAATTTTGCTATAGGTTTTCCTGCGAATTTTCATTTGCAGCAAACTCTACGAAATTTAATCATCAACAAAATAGTAACATTTTATCAAATTGAATATACCAACATGATCCAGAGGTTAATTAGAGTTGACCTATGGTCTTAGAATTCATTTATCATTGATAAATCGTAAAACCCTAAAACGGCCGAAGAACCCTAGCCATGGTGATTTCTCCATCTTGGACCTTAAATCAAATTAATTTATCCAGAAAGCATCCAAACATCATTATAAACACAAACCAACAGTTAGTTTTCATTAACAATGTGTAAATCATCAAAATCGAAAAATTTTAAAACATGAACAAGATGCATTCGGATTGTGTATATGAGCATGGATTGGATGCGTTTAAGAGTTGGTTTCGACTCAATGAAGCTCAAGGAACCTTCTTGTGTCTTTAAAATACCTTAAAACCTCTTGTAAGGATGAAACCGAAAATTGGTTTTTGATGGATTTTGTGAAGTTTGAAAGTGATCTTAGAGGCTGCAAATTCATGTCCTTTTGATTGCTAAATGTTCTATATATATGGGTGAATGAATTAGGTCAAAAAAAGGTTATAACTCTTTGGACTTTTTGGATAATTGAAGATTGAGAAAGATTTGTCATAAAACTTGATTTATTTTGATCTAACATTGCTATGTTTGGATGATCTGATTTTAAATGGTATCAATCAAGTTTAAATGTTCTTTAAGACATTCTAGAAGCCAAATCCTTTTCAAATATATGATTTTTATATTTTATTTCAATTTAAATTGTATTTTAATGAATAAAATTCAAATAAATATGAAATAAAAAATAAAAAATCAGAAAATAGGTGGGTTGGGTCGTGCTTAATGATATTGTAAAGTTTGGATGGCAATTTGGTGGGCTAATTTAGCAAAAATTGGTTTTAAGGCCTTATTTGCTTCATAAACTTCCCAAAAATTTCCCAACTTTGCAAGGGCACAAATCCTTCAATTTTAATGCTATGAAGGTTTTCTTGGACATTTTGGAAAGCTTAAAGAGTCCTCTATCCAACCTATTTGGTCTCATGTCCATATCTTTTACCATTATCAAGTTATGCTTTTTGGAAGTTGTTGACACTTTGTTGACTTTTAAAAGGACGTATAATGTCTTAGCTCATACCTTCCAAATGAAGCATTTTTGGGCTTGGCTTGTGATACACAAAGTTGTAGAGAATTCAATTTCCTTCAAAATGAGCTTTGGATGGAAAAATTTTGATGAAACATGTGAAAGTTATGGCTGGTCAAAGTTCAGTTGACTTTTCCTGTGAAAACCCTAATTTAGAAACTCCTTATTCTTGATGATCTGAAATCTCCTTGATGAATCATGATCAACCCTTGATCAAATGATGAATTTTACTTCATATACTTGATGTTGGAAAAAAATCATGAAGTTTGACTTTGGTTTGACCACAGTTGACCTCAGTTTGACTTTTTAACTACTTTGACTGATTTTAACCTATGTGATCATCTGACTGAGCAAATCTTTTGGGAAAGTATTGAAACTTGACATGGGGATTCTTGAACACATATAGGGTGTCATGAAGCTCATTTTAAGCCTTGGAAGTCCATTTAGCCTGATGAAACTCAAAACCCTAGTTTAAGATGCATTGCTTAGGAGGATGCATTGTCTGAGGGAATTGTCAAACTTTCTGACTAATTTTGAACCTTGTGAGCCTTGTGAACCTCATGAGATGTCTTGTGAGCCTTGTGAACCTTGTGAACCTCTTAGTACACAAAGTCTTGTCTTGTTGAGGGCAAATTTTGGGGTGCAACAGCTTCCCCTGTTTAATTTTCTGAAACCTGAGGGGTTAGATTGATGCAACAGCTGCAATGCTTTGATCAAGTGTTCTCAATGTTTATGCAACTTGGCCATTTTGAAATTTCTTGTGAATCAAGTCACCAAAACCCTAAGTTCAATGTATAATTCTGATCTTTAGAGGTTTCTTTAACATGTTATGACATAATTGAGCATATTATAGGTCACTTATAAGCTTGAAATGCCAATATGCAAAAATCCCTCTTTGACATGAACATGAAATTTATGTGATTTTTGCCAACTTTGCAAGGCCATAACTTGAGTTCTAGGATGAATTAGAATTAGTTCTTGTACTTTTTGAAAATGGGAGGATCCAACCTACAACTTTCATGTTTGAAGAAATTTCATTTGAAACCATTTTGATCAAGAAAGAGGAGGTTGAAAATCTTTCCCAAAATAGAAAGTTTACATTACAAGTCATTTCCAATTTTGGAAAGTTTTGGCCTTGCTCATTTTTCTTCAACTTTGTGAACTTTCAAGCATTCCAATGATCAAATAAAGACCATATGACTTCAAAATGATGATGATGACCCTTTGGAACCATTGTTGGGGGCCTCAGATGCCCTGATTCTGACTTTTCTTGCACTACAAGTTACCATTTGATCAGATGACCTTCACAAGGAATTTTTGCTTCAAATTTGATACACATGCTACTTATAACATATATAGACCAATAGAATCAAGAATGATAAAAAAATTGATTGTAAGGGCCTCAAACCCAAAACCCTAATTTTAGGTCATTTGTGTAAGAGCCTCATCTTAGCTTCCATACCTCTGCAGTTTTTTGACATTTCTTGACTTTAAATGACCCATGGAGGCATAAAATGATCATAGACTACTCAAGGACCCTCTTGGAATGCTTCAAGACCTTGGGGATTGCTCAGAACAATTTCTTGGATTGCTCAGATCACAAACCCTAGATGCAACTATGCAGATGAAATGTTAAGGATGATTATGTAATCTGAAAATGTGATGATAGGCTATGCAATGATGACAATCATAAGTCAAGGTATAATAAAAGTGAGAGGGCAAATTTGGGGTGTTTACAAATCCGAATACTCAAAATCTTTTTTTAATCAAATAACGAAAGAACTGAGTTCTTGGAGTCTCGCATTCCTTGAATTCTTGAATGAATGCTCCCAAGGCTCGCTCTTTGGGTTGTGGTTCATTCAACCTTTCATACTCAAAACACCTAACTCTTACATATCAAATAACGAAAGAACTGAGTTCTTGGAGTCTAGCATTCCTTGAATTCTTGAATGAATGCTCTTGAGGCTCGCTATTTGGGTTCTGATTCATTCACCCTTTCGTTCCTAAAACACTTAACTTATCAAACATCTTTTATAACAACGAAAGTAATGAGTTCTTGGAGTCTAGCATTCCTTGAATTCTTGAATGATTGCTTTTGAGGCTAGCTCCTTGAGTTGTGTTTCATTCACTCTTTCGTTTCTAAAACGAACCAACCAACCAAACGTAGTACTGCGAACTACGAAGCTTTGACTTTCCCATTGCACGAGGGAATACGTATGCACGAGGATTTCAATCCTTGTTGAGCACCCTAGGAATAAAAACACTCATTTCCCCATAACCTTAGATTAGAATCGTTCGCATTTACTTTATTTGAAGAAAGCAAAAGCATAAGTCAACATTCAATCGCAATATAAACTAAGAGGTTCCCGTTGAGTACAATAGATGTAAGGGGTGCTAATACCTTCCTTTACGTAATCAACTCCCGAACCTAGAATTTGGTTTCGACGACCATGTTTTTTCCTTTTTCAAAAGGTTTTTAGATATTTTCCTTTTCCTTCTTGGAATAAAATAAGTTTGATAGCGACTCTGTTCGAACAACTTTTTCCGCGGTCTTTTATTGCAAGGTAGTATTTTTCGAGGTGCTACAGCTGGCGACTTTGCTGGGGACATGTTTGCTCCATGCAAGAGAGAGTCAAAACTAACTTAGTTAACTTTGTGATTAATGTTGACTTCACTTATATGTTTTCTTTATATTTGTTTATTTGCTCTCTTATTGCTTTCTCTTTATTATGCTCATTATCATACTTGCTTGTTGGATCCTGGGATGATATCATGAATAAAGCTCCACACCCGAGCTTTGGGAAAATAAGAGGGAACACCTGTCGCTCCCGAAAGACTTACGTCCCGGTGCAGACGCGAACGGTCGGTGAAAGAGGTTGAAGGTTGAATTGAATAGAGTCGCCAGCTAGGCATATTTATCCCGAAGGAAAAGTAATGCTTCATAAACCTGGAAAGAGATGGATAAGACGGTTGCGAACCAGAGAAACTGAGAAAGGGGGTTGGTTACGACCTGGGAAGGTATTAACACCCAGATCTTCCGTCGTACTCGAAGGGATCCACGCTTACAAGATTGTGTTTAAAAGGGGTAAGTGTATGTGCTATCTGTGTGCAAAAGCTGAGGAAAGAAAGTACAGGTGTCAGTGCAAAAAGGTGAATTGCTCAGAAACTGAGGCTTTAGAAAAGAATGCTGAAAGAATGGGATGACAAAGAGACTCTCGTGCAATGAGGAAGTCAGAACACCGTAGTTCGACTCAAAGAGACTGGAATGATTTTGACTGTGAACTGCTTGCTTGTCTATGCTCAAGTGTATGACTCGTCTGGCTCGAGTGCTAATTGTCTTGCATTAGACAAAAGAAGCAAGTTCTCGTTTGTGAATGAGTGTGATGAGAAAAGAATCCCGAAGGAGACGATTATTGTTTGTTTTTTATGTTTTCAGTTTTTTATTGTTTTTGGTGTTTTGCATAGGATTATGAGCTTAAGCCTAAATCAAGGGCTTGTAAACTCATTATATCCTCCCTGATTAAGGGATAATGAGCCTACTTAAGTATGAGATAAGCATATCAACTTAATTACCTTAATGATGAAGGATTAAGATCATTAACCTATTTGTGATTATTAAGATTTTTTTGGGTTTTTGTTTAGTGTTAAGTAATGAGTTTAATCTCTAATCACAGATTAGTGAACTCATTACACCATCCCAATAGAAGGATGATAGATGAGAACACTTAAGCTGAGGAAGATACCTCAACTTAATCTATGGTTAGGGATTAAATTCATTATATAACAAGCCTTTATTAAGTGGATTTTAATTAAGGGATGAGATTAAGAAGTGGATTTTAAGTTTGTAAGACAACTTGAGGGGGATTTGTCCATTAAACACTAGGGTTAGACCCTCTTAACCATAAGGAAGAGATAAAACCCTAATGTAAGGCCCAAGTTACAAGATAAAGTCTTAGTGATTATTAATGTGTTTTGATTAAGAGGATTAAACAAATTAAAGGTTTAACACTAAGGATATAAGTTATACACTCCATCCTAAGATAAGGATGCAGGCATAACCCTAATTCCAAAGTCCTAAAACTTTAAGAGTTTAGTCTCTGATTAAGAGACGAGAAAAGAGACTCAAGGAGACTAAAAGTTAAAAATCTAGGGGGAATATATACAACCCTAAAAGTTATCATGCTTGGATATCCTATGGTTTGTGAGGCTTAAGAGGAATGATCTTCAAGGCCACCAATGGAAGAAGCAGATGAAAAGAGAAAGAGAGAGAAGAATATGTTACTTACTTCCTGAAGAAGATAAGTAACTTAAAAGAAAGAAAGTGGGAAGGAGAGAGCATAAGTGAAGCAATTTCACTTCAAAGACAAGTAAGAATGCATATGAAAAGGAAAGAAGAAGTGATAGGTGAAGGCAAATTCACCTCCCAGATAACTTACCCAAAAGTTCCTGAAATGTTAATATGAATGCATAAGACATAAAGCAAAAGGAAATGAAGTGAAATGAGATGTAAAGACCAAATTCAGAAGTAAAAATGCAATGTAAAAGTCATATGAGATGATGCAAAGTCATACAAGATGCATATGAATGATCATACAAGGATGAGATGCAATGGAAGCATGTTTAGAAGCATGAAAACACATGGATGTTCATGAAATGTAATGGGTGCAAAGCATAGAAAATGAATAAAGAAATGATAAAGCAATGTTCAAGCATGTCTTAAGATGTCTAAGATGTCATACAAATGCTTGGAATGTCATGGAAAGTTCATATGATGATGATATGCAAAGGAGAATGCAAATGAAGATGCAAAATTAGGGTTTTAAGGCAACATGAGATGCATATGACCAAAACAGAAGCATTAACTATGATAAAAAATTTGAAATTAAGCTTAAACAAACCCTAATTCTATACAAGATCACATCCCATAGGGGAAGGTCAGAAGCTTAACCTAGTGGAAGTTATGAAATTCCTAAGTTTGCTAGGGTTTTTGGGTGCTTCTAAAGGGAAAATGCAAATCAAATTGAAAATGCAAGATAAAATCATGAGAAAAATAACCTAGAGACTATATGCAATATGTGAAACAATGCAAGAATAACCAAGTTCAAACTTATCATGGTTAGGCAGAAATGAATTTTTCAAGTTAGGGTTAAAAAATGTGATTTTTAAGAACCCTAATTCAAAGAAAATTGTGAAATTATGATAAAACCTAAAAATATATTTGTATGATGAGTTTGAAAATGTTTCTAAATGTATTGGAATGGTTCATGATTTTTTTGGTGATTTTTAGAAATCTAAATGCATTTTTAATTAATTAAAATCCATTAATTAATTAAAAATAACATTTAAATATTTTAAAAATAATTTTAAAATGTAAAAAAAACAAAAAAAAAATTATTTTTAGATTAAGGAAAATATTTAAAAAAGAAGTGGAAAGTTTGAGATTTTTTGAATGATTTTTGCTATTTTTAATAAAATGAACAAAAGAAATATAAAGAATATGAAATAAAAATGAAGTAAATGAAAGTATGCAGATCTGATGGTTGAGATTCAAACGTGGAGGGAGGGAATTGATTGTGCGCGCTATCCAAGGGTCCACATTCAAATTGAGGAAATTAATTATTTAAACCTAATTAAACTAATTAATTATGGATTAAAATTAATGAGGCAATCTGAGCCACTCAAACGCGCGCTAAGCTAAGATCCAAGGGCCACCATTCAAACTGATCCCTAAACCCTAATTAGAACCCTAATGACATTCAGGTGACCGGAGCAAGCTCCGACCATCTTCTCCGGTGAGCTCTTCATCCAATCTCTCTCTATAAGCTACCCCAGACCCCCAAAATATCCAGAATACATCCCCAAACAACAACAAGCAAGAATCAGGCACCAAAAAACATTTATACTTCATGAATCTCACGAATAGAATCAAACAAGTTTTAGGTTAAAAAGTTTCAGAAGCTCCATACATGGCCATTTCTCACTTATTTTCAAAACAAATTATATCAGTGTGATCAGGGGAGCATATAGATTCATTCAAGAACTTAAAATAGAGTTTCTGAAAAAATGTTCTTGATGGTTACCTGAGATGAAGCTTTCTCTATCTGAGCTTCCTGGACCTCTCCTTGATGCTAATCCACTCCAATGAACTCCCTGAAGCTTCTGAAAGGCTTAGAACAAGTTTGTGGTGGATATTTTGAGGTGCATGGTTCTGGTTTTGCAGAAATCGTGTTTGTGAATGGGGAGCTTTCAAGCCATTTCAATGGTTGGTTTGTGTTCCTTGTGATGTGTAGAGATGATTGGTGCAAAGAGTTGTGAAGTTTGATGGTTATGCTGAGAGATTCGATAGCATGAAAGTTTTGGGGATTTTTGTGAAACTCAGCTTATGCTCTCATTCAGGCTTGTGTGTGTTGTGTTTTATGATCCTTGTGCCATGAATAAACAAATGCAATGAGTCAGAAAGACTGCATAACAATGTGGGAATGGTATGGATTAATTGGCCAAAAAGTCAATAGTTGGTGTACTATAAGCATGGGCCATGGCAGAAGCTGTTTTAGGGTTGCTTTGAGCTCAACTGAGTTTGTGGAGCACCATAGGATTGATTGTGATGAGCTGTGATGATTGAATGGTGAGATTGCAATGGTCTTGCACTTTTGCAACTTTGTGAATTTAGAAGATATTGGTCATGAAATTGGTGGGTTCAAAGCTGACTTTTTGTCATGGCATGCTGCATAATGTTGCTATGATGCATTGAAGTGGATTAGAGGTCACACAAAGTCCTAAAAATCAGTTTCGCAAAATATCCCTCTTTGAGAATTTTTGTGAAAAATGGCTTATGGAGACTTGTGATCCAAGGCATGATTTTGGTATTGTAATGTTGCATCATGTTTTTATTATATTTAGAAGTCAATTAGAGGTCATTTGAATGCTTGAAACTTGATTTTGCAAGAATCCCTCTTTGGCACATATTTGAAAATTACAAGATTATTGTCAACTTTGAAAGGCCATATCTTGAGTTCTAGGATGAATCAAGACATGTTCTTGTACTTTTTGAAAATGGGAAGACATAATATACAACTTTCATTTCCAAGGATTTTTCATTTGAAGCATTTTTGGTCATGAAAGAATAGGTTGAATATCTTTCCCAAAATGGAAATTGCATTTGGCTCAAAATTCTTCAACTTTGTGAACTTCTAACCACTTCTAAGATCAAATAAAGATCATAGAACCTCAAAATGATGAATGTGACCCTTTGGTACCATTGTTGGGGGCCTCAGATGCCCTGATTTTGACTTTACTTGCTCAATAAGTTACCCAATGATCAGATGACTTCCACAGTGAATTTCTTCATAAAACTTGGTACACATGATCCTTATAACATATTAAGACCAATAGAAACAAGAATGAACAAAACATTTGGGATTAAGGCCTCTGAAACAAAAACCCTAATTTTAGGTCATTTGTGCAAGAAATCTTCAGTCTGCCTCTATGCCTTTGCCATGCTTTGTGGTCCCTTGAATTTCATGAACTTTGGGAGAATATTATGATCATGGAATACACATGGACCCTCTTGGTAAGCTTCAAGACCTTTGGGATGGCTCAGATAACTTCTTGGATTGCTCAAATCACAAACCCTAAATGCAGATGAAATGGACTATGCAGATGAAACAAATACGCAATATGAGATGGTATGCCTATACTTATGCAAAAATGAAAGATCACAAGCCATGGTGTGAGAAAAAGTGAGGGAGAATTTGGGGTGTTTACAGCTGCCCTTATTCAAGCATGAGTTAGCTGTGCAGGATGTAAGCGTCTGGCTTAACAGACAAACAAGATAACTTGTGGTTGAATATCAAAGACAGTCCAAAATTTGCACTCACTGGGGAGAAGAAGAAAAGGGATATAAATTGTAAAAGTTAGTATAGTATGAGTATCAAATGAAAGCGATGGAGGACAACCATCGAGCAGAGGACGACTGCCCGAGGTAAAATAGTAAGCAAAGCAATGACGGGGACGGCCGACATGCTAGGGAATAAAGAAAACTGCGATGGGGAGGGCAATCGGGTAAGGAAATAAAATTCTCTGGGGATTTGAGAAAAGCAATGATGGGGACGACCATCAGGCTTGGAAAGTAAAGTAAACTACGATGGGGACGACCATCGGGTTAAACTGATGAAGGACGATCATCAGGAAAAGGAAAAGGAAAAGGGACCACGACGGGGACGGCCATCGGGTTAAAGAATAAATGAAATATTTGATGAGGGACGGTCATCAAAGGTGAAGGACGATCACCTAGCAGGGGACGACCTGCTCTTTATCTCGAAATAGGACGGATGTCGGATAGGAGAGGTCAACAATGGGGATGACCATCGGATAAGCATGATGAAGGAGGATCATCAAGAGGTGAAGGATGATCACCTAGCAGGGGATGGCTGCTCTTGGGGATTATCTTGACATAGGACAAATGTCGGACAACAAGATCAACAATGGGGACGGCCATCAGATAAATGATGAGGGACGGTCATCATAAGGTGAAGGACGATCACCTAGCAGGGGACGACTGTTCTTTATCATGACATAAGACGAATGCCGGATAGAAGGTTCTAACAATGGGGATTCCACTGGGGAAAGGATGAGGGAAGGTCATCCAAAGGTGAAGGACGATCACCTGGAAGGGGACGGCTGCCGCAAATATCATGACATAGGACGATTGCCGGATAGGAGAAAGTTGTTTTTGTTGGTGACTTATTGGTAAACACAGACGAGTGCTTACGCTTTTGAAACAAACGGTATAAGTGTTTGACAGTGTGTATAAATTAAAGAGGCGGATGAGCATCCTTAGGACCATGATACAGACGAGTATCGATAGAAACAAATGCTGACACGTGTTTAAAAGTGATGATATGGACGAGTATCAATCGGTTGAGCAAAGAACACGAACGAGTGTTGAATCTGTTGAGGGATGATATATACAAGATGCGGACGAGCATCAAAGACTTCTGTATAAGTATGTATAAGTATGTATAAGTATGATATGCTGAGGACATGTGTGCAAGACACAGACGAGTGCCAAAAGATTGAACAAGGGACATGGACGAGTGTTCTTGACTTGCTGGGGAAATATGACACGGATGAGTGCCAAAAGGAATATGTACAAGTATGAAAAAGTGTTTGTATTGAGAATGCATAAGGTATTCTGGTGACTTTACTGGGGAAAGATGACACGGACGAGTGTCGAGAAAGAGCATGTATAGGTATCTGTATTTGAAAGTGCAAAGGGGATGCTTTGGATTTTATCTGCAGGGGATATGATTTTTATACATTGCTGGTGAAGTGATATTTGTAGGTGACTGGCTCGAACCTAGCTCATGATTATGAAAATGTTTGATTTTTTTCGTAATGCTCCGTATTAGACGGAATGCTACGCTTATTTTTTGGTGAACAATAATGCGAATGCTATGATTATGCAAAATGAGAAACCCGATCCGAAATCCAAATCCTGCGGGGATAAAGATCTCTGGTTGATCTGTCTGGAGGGAGAACTCATCTGGGGAGAGAGAAAGTTTTAGCAACTCCGTTGGGGAAGTATTTCAAGCATTGCTCTACTGGGGGAGGCAACTCCTGGGGAAACAATTCCACCGACTCTGCTGAGGATGAGAAAAATCTGGCACTTCTGATGGGGAATAGAAAGTTCTTTGACCACTTTGCTGGGAAAAGCCGTTAGGTATTGCTCGGGAGATCCTGCTTGGGGATTTAATAAGTTTCTTTTAAGGATCTTCTGAGGGGATAACAACTTTGTGGGGGAATAATTCTATCGAGTAAACCTGCTGATGATGTGATTGCTGGCTTGGCTGGGGATATAATGCTTGATATGCCCCATGCTGTGAAATGATTTGCCTTGTGTACCTGCAACCTGTCAAGACAAAGGAAAGTGCACAAGTGTCCCGAGGTATCCTCAGCCGGATTCCATCATAGGAGTTGGATTTACCTGAGAGCAACATATTTCCTGCAAGCATTTATTAAAATGGCTCATATGTCTTATGAAAGTGTTGTATTATGAACTTTGGACATTTTGAAAACGAAACAAAAATGTACAAAACAAAGTGTGACTGAAAACTCTGATTTTATTGATTTGTGTGCCCTGAATAGGAAAGTACAGTCAAAGAAGAGAATCCCCTGAAAGGAGGAGATTGTTGTAAATTAAGAAAATAAAATTGTTGGCAATGTTGAAGATGACGCTCCAGTGAGCTTCCTTGCTATGACCCTAATGACCTTGACGTTCTTCTTATCTTGCTTTCCGAAGAAAGGTTGATTCTGACCGATGCTTTATCCTTTTGAAGCTTGCCATGTTGTGAGTGATACAGATGAATTCAGAATGCAGTTGTTCGCTTATTCCCTGATTTTGCGTGGATCGCCCTTTCGGGTTTTCAATCCACCGGGATACCCATTTCTGCCTGAGCTGTCCGACATGGCTTTTCAACTCAGCAGGTGTACATTTTTTTAATTTTTCCCTTATTTTTGCCCGAGTCTTTTATTCTATTTTTGACTCGCCGGGATGCCTTATTTTTTCCTGGACTTACATTTTGTTTTTGTGTCCAGTGGGTCATTTTATGCGAAGTATTTTTTAACTGCATCTGAATTCACAGGGGATAGGAAATCCTCGCCGTCCATAGTAGTGAGCATCAGTGCTCCACCAGAGAAAAATTTCTTTAATATGAATGAGGAGGAAGAAGTCTTTTCAGCACAAGCTCTCCCACTTGGTATTCCCGAAGTCTAACTTTCTGATCGAAGGCTTTCTTCATTCGCTTTTGATACAATTGCCCATGACAAATGGCAGCTAATCTCTTTTCTTCGATCAGGTTCAGTTGGTTGTACCGAGATCGAACCCATTCTGCTTCATCCAGTTTCACATCCATCATTACCCGTAAGGAGGGTAGTTCAACTTCGACAGGTGGGACAACTTCCATACCATACACAAGCTGATAAGGTGTTGCCCCAGTAGATGTTCTGATAGAGGTTTGATACCTATACAAGGAAAATGGTAGAATTTCGTGCCAGTCTTTGTAGGTGACTACCATCTTCTGCACAATCTTGATATTCTTGTTAGCGGCCTCAACAACGCCATTCATCTTTGGCCCGTAAGGAGAAGAGTTGTGACGTTGAATTCTGAAGTCCCGACAAAGTTTTGCCATCATCTTGTTGTTCAAATTGGAATCATTATCAGTAATGATTCTCTCAGGAACTCCATATCGACAGATGATATCCCTTTTCAGAAATCGAGCTACCACTTGCCTGGTGACATTTGTATAAGAAGTTGCTTCAACCCATTTGGTGAAGTAATCAATGGCTACCAGGATAAATCTGTGACCATTTGAAGCATTCGGTTCAATATTTCCAATTATATCAATGCCCCACATGGCGAAGGGCTAAGGTGAAGACATTACATTCAAAGGATTCGGAGGTACATGCACTTTATTTGCGTAGATCTGGAATTTGTGGCATTTTCTGGCATAGGCACAACAGTCTGCATCCATTGTGATCCAGTAGTAACCTGATCTTAACAACTTCTTTGCCATTGTATGTCCTCCGATCATGGGTATCGAAAGAACCTTCATGTACTTCGTGCATCAGTAGGTCTGCTTCCTTCTTGTCAACACATCTGAGTAGGACCATGTCGAAGTTTCGTTTGTACAAAGAGCCATCAGTATTGAGGAAGAAGCTGCCGGCTATCCTTCTTAATGTCTTCTTACAATTTGACGATGCCCCAGGTGGGTATGTCTGAGTCTCTAAGAAGCATTTGATGTCATGGTACCAAGGCTTGTTATCGGTGACAATGTCTACAGAGAATACATATGCCGATTTGTCCAGTCTGGATACCAAAATTCGAGGTACATAATTAACAGCTTGTACTTTGTTCATGGATGAAATGGTATCCAAAGCATCTGCAAACTGATTCTCATCACGAGGGATGTATTCAAGCTTAACTGTTGTGAAGAAGGTCAACAATCTCCTCGTATAGTCACGGTAGGGAATCAGATGCTCCTAATGAGTGTACCACTTGTCGTTGGTCTGGTTGATTACCAAAGTTGAATCTCCGAATACATTCAAGGTTTTGATCCTGAGGTCAATTGCTTCCTCAAGACCCATGATACAAGCTTCGTATTCTGCCTCGTTGTTAGTGCAAGAAAATGTGATTTTTGCTGAGAAAGGCATATGGACTCCCTTGGGTGTGATAAGTACTGCACCAACCCCACGACCGTTGCAATTAACTGACCCGTCAAACATCAAAGTCCATGCTTCTTCTGAGTCAGGCCCTTCAGTGTGAATAGGCTCTTCACAATCTTTTTCTTTCAAGAACATGATGTCTTCATCGGGGAATTCAAACCTCATAGGCTGGTAATCATCAATGGGTTGCTCAGCCAGATAGTCGGACAATACACTGCCCTTGATGGCTTTCTGAGATGTGTATTGAATGTCATATTCTGTTAGAATCATTTTCCATCTTGCAACCCTTCCGGTAAGTGTTGGCTTCTCAAATATGTACTTGACAGGGTCCATCTTTGAGATCAATAAGGTAGTATGAGTCAACATATACTATCTTAGTCGGCGAGCAGCCCACGCTAAAGCACAACAAGTTTTCTCGAGCAGTGAATAGTGTTGTTCACAGTCGGTAAACGTTTTGCTTAGGTATTGAAATTCTGGGATCAGGTACGTGATGTCGAATCAGATGTTTAAACACTTGAAGACTTAAATAAAACTTAAAGTGCAGGTAAATTAAATAACACAGGAAATTGTTAACCCAGTTCAGTGTATCTCCACACTTACATCTGGGGGCTACCAAGCCAGGAAGGAAATCCAATATAAGTAATATTAATTCTGGAATAAAACCAACCAGTTTAATCCTTCACTTAATATCTACCCAAGGAAATTTCTACCTAAGACACAACTTAGATATGAGTCCCTACTCACTCCCCCTCAATCACACAGTGATATTTTACAATGTTTAATAAAATTGAAGTCACACTTCAAACACAACAGCTTGATCTTACTTAAAAGTTTCAATCAAGACACAATTCACTTTTTGCTTAAAAGCTCATAAAGTGACAAACAATTAAAACCTGCTATTAAACACAAACACCCTTTACAGTCTTCTTAATTTCGTACTCTATTCTGAGAGTTTTTGTTCCTTAAATAGATGCTTGGTTTTTGGGCTTTCTGTAAATTATCCAGTCCTAATAAATCCCACTATCATCAAGGAGAATTAGGGTTAGTTAGTTTGTTACCTCCTTGATACAAGGTGTGTTAGTTATTCTGTTTCACTTAAGTCAGATAACTAAGCTCCCTAATGATGCGCCTTGGAGTGTTTATCTCTTCACAATTTATTCCAGATAAATTCTCCTGAATTTACTTACTTCTGTTATGCATCATTTAAGTCTGGTAGCAGGTTTACAATGTCACAACATCTGGTGTGACATCCTGATGTCTTGACTTAATTCATTAACTTATACTCTGTTTGACAATGTCACAACATCTGGTGTGACATCCTGAACTAAGTTCAACACTTCTTGTTGGTCAAAAATTCTGCCAATTCTTAACATCTACAAACCCCCCCCTTTGGCTAATTTTTGGCTAACATAATCTTCTGGTTTTAGCAGCAGAGTTCTTTTATCAGAGTGCAGCAAAGTTCTTTTCTGTTGAATCAAATGAGAGATAATACTTTGCTCCCCCTCAAACCTGTATGTATACTGCTATGACTTGTTCAACAGAATTTGATATACCAATGAGCATTCAGAAAAAACTTAGTTCAGAAGACAGAATTTAACTTCAGCATTGTTCATTAATTTGGCAAACAGCAGTAGACAGTTGTTCAGAACTCTTACTCCCCCTTGTTAGACAGAAATTGGGGCCAAACATTACATAAGCAGAGAGAAAAACAAAACATTCAAAATTACAAAACATGAATACAATTCAGAACAGGCAATACAACTTCCATCACACCCAGCTTTACTCAGACGCATCATACTCAATATCCTCTTCATCTTCAGACTCATCATCAGATTCATCAGCATTCTGAGCAACCTCTTCCAGCTCCAGCCTTTGAATTATTTCCTCAAGCTTTTTCTTCCTGGCATCTAGCTCTTTGCAAGTGGTCTTGAGTTCTGCAATCAAGGCTGCTTTGGATATAGGAGTCTTGACATGTGATGGTCCAGCAGATGTCCCAATGGGAGCTTCAACATCTGCATCATGATGGCTCAAGAACAGTTTGTAGTGGAAGGCCAGTGGACTCTCCCTCTTGCAGACAGAATCCTTATCAGTAAGGATGCCTGGATATTGGTTGAGGATTATACCACAGAGCAGAGAGGGAAAAGCTATTGGCAGCTTGGTTGTTGATGTTCCTGCATGCTTTAGGGTTTGATCAAAGATGTAAGCCCCATAGTCCAATTTTGTTGTGGTGCCTACAACACAGATGAATCTTCCTAGTCCAGTAGCTATAGAAGAAGTATGGTTGGTGGGAACCCAGTTGACAGTACCAATTCTATGCAGCATAACATACTTTCTTGTTAGCAAGTGTCGCTCCCAACAAATGAAACTGGATCATATGAAGGTACAGGCGCGAACGGTCGGCGAAAGGGACAGTGAGGACACACAGCCGTGAACTCACTGGAGATGAAAAGAGTCGCCAGCTAGGCATTTTTATCCCGGAGGAAAGGCAATGCTGCATAGACCTAGGAAAAGATGGATAAGACGGTTGCGAACCAGAGAGACTGAGAAAGGGGGTTGGTTACAACCTGGGAAGGTATTAGCACCCAGATTGTCCGTCGTACTCGACGGGATCCACGCTTAAAAGATTTGTGTTTTAAAGGGGTAGTGTCAGTGCAATTTGTGTATAAAAGAGCTGGAAAAGAATGTACAGGTGTCAGTGTAAGTGAAGTGTATAAGTGAAGTGTCAGTGTAAGAACAGGAATGAAATGCTCATGATAATGAGGCTAAAGAATGAAGCTAGAAGGAGGGGGAATGTACAGAGACTTTTGTTCGATAACTGTTAAGTTATGCCTACGTATCCTCTCGTGCAATGAGGAAGTCAGAACACCGTAGTTCAACCCAAAGAGACTGAAAGATGAATTGACTTGTGAACTGCTTGCTTGTCAATGCTCAAGTGTATGATCTGTCTGGCACAGATGCAAACTGTCTTGCATTAGACGGAAGAAGCAAGTTCTCGTTTGTGAGTGAGTGAGATGAGAAAAGAATCCCGAAGGAGACGATTATTGCTTGTTTTTGTGTTTTCAGTCTTTTATTGCTTTTGAGAATTTGTCATAAGTTAATGAGCTTAAGCCTAAACCAATGGATTTAATAAACTCATCACATCTTCCCTCTGATTAGGGGTAATAAGAATACCTTAAGTGTGAAGTCAGATTCTCACACTTAACCACCATGGTGTAGGATTAAGATCATTAACCTACTTGTGATTATTTAGATGTTTTTGGTATTTTTGTTTAGTGTTGAGTAATGAGATTAAGCCATAATCAAGGATTAAACAGACTCATTACACCATCCTAATAGAAGGATAATAGGTGAGAATGTTTAAGCTGAGGAAAGCTCCTCAACTTAATCCATGATTAGGGATTAAACTCATGACAAAACAAGCCTTTGATTAAGTGGATTTTACTTAATGATATGATGATGAAGTGAATTTTATGATTTGTAAGACAACTTGAGGGGGACTTGTCCATTAACACTAGGGTTAGTCCTTCTTAACCATTTAAGGAAGAATTAGAACCCTAATGCAAGGCCCAAGTTACAAGTGTGATGTCTTGATGATTATTATGTGAATTGATTAAGAGATTTAAACACACTAAGGGTTTAACACTTAGGATTAAAGTTATACACTCCATCCTAAGAGAAGGATGCAGGCATAAGCTTAATCACAAAGCCTTAAAGCCTTTAAGGTTTAGTCCCTGATTATGAGATGAGAAGAGAAGACTCAAAAGAGACACAAAGGTAAAACTAAGAGGGGAGACTAATCAAGACCCTAATCATTGTCATACATGGTTGTTCCTAAGGTTTGTGAGGTTTGCAAAAGAAGATCTTCAAAGGAGCCACCAGGAAGCAGATGAACAAGATCAAGAGAAGCAAAGCAACTTGCTTCATTCAAGAAGTCAAGTCACTTGAAGAAAGAAAGTGGGAGGAGAAAGAATGAGCAAGCTCAAACTCAAACACATATAGAAATGCAGCAATGGATGCAAGAGAGATGAGAAGAAAAGTTATGAGAAGTGAAGGCAAATTCACTTCTCAAGTTACTTACCACCTGAAATGTTAGGAAGAAATGCAATGCAATGCTAGATGGGATGAAATGGTATGAAGCAAAACAAAACCAGAAGCATGTTGATTATGATAATGATGCTATGAGATGATATAAACATGAGGCAGCACATGGGAATGTTCATACAAGATCATGGATGCAGATGATGCAAGTTAAGGAGCATGAATGAACATGAAAAGTTATGAAGCATACAAGGTAAATGACATGGCAAATATGTGATGCAATGATCAAACATGCTTCCTACATGTCTTATGATGTCAAATGAATCACAAGAATGCTTGAAATGCTAAGACAAGTCATGTTATGCAAGAGAATGCAAGAAGGATGCAAATGAAAGCCCAAATTAGGGTTTATGGACAATGCATCAAACAAAAACCCAAAACAGAAGCAAACCCTAAGATAAAAATGGAAAATGCCACCCAAAAAAACCCTAAACCTATACTAAATCAAAGTCCAAAGGGGAGCTCTCAACTCTTAACCAATCTCAAGATATGAATTTTCTAAGTTATTAGGGTTTTTTAGGGTTCTTAACAAAAGAAATGCCAAACAATTGGAAAATGCAAGATCAAATCATGGCCATTTTATCCTAGAAACTACATGCTAAACATGGAACAATTCAAGAAGAACCAATGTCCAACTCTTCCTAGATAGGCAGAAATGAATTTTTGAACCCATGATCAAAATAATGCATAAAAAATGATTTAATTCCATGAAAAATTCTTAAAATGTGTCAAGATCAAAAATGAAATTTGGTTTGAAGGTTGGACAATGTTTCTAAATGCCTTAGAACATTTCATGAATTTTTTTGTAATTTTTAAATACCTAAAAGTATTTTTAATTAATTAATTCCCATTAATCAATTAAAAATAATCTTTTAAATATTTAAAAATACTTTTTTGATGATAAAAAATTAAATAAAAATATTTTTGTGTCATAAAAATTAATAAAACTTTTAGGAAAAAGTTTCATAATTTTTAGGAATTTTTAACTATTTTTAATAAATTATGCAAGTAAAAAGAAAAGAAAATGAATAAAAATTAAATAAAATAGGAAGTCAAAGGAATGGAGGGACGAGATTCACTCTGGATTTAAATTGGTTGACTGGCGCGTGAATGGAGGGTGTGGATGCAATCTGGCCAAATTAATTTAATTATGAATTAATTAATACTAATTAAGTGGATTAGGGCATAATGACCTGATCCTGACCATTCACTAGCGCGCGGGAAACAACATCCAAGGGCCCAGGTTTGAAGTTTGCCAATTAATGACGTTTAGCCCTAATCACTTTCAGGCTGCCGGAGAAGACCTCCGGTCGTCTTCTCCGGCGAGCAACTCCCCTGAAAACTTCCCAACTCACTCAAATCGTATCAAAAATGAAAACTAAGAAATGGGAAATGTTCCTTACACACTCACGAATCAAACCCCTCTCTCAAAACAAATTTCTTCTTCCTAAATAAGCTGAATCGAAGAAGATGAAAACTAGGGCACGCAGGTTTCAGAGAGAAATTAAATGCTCATTTCAAAGCCATTTTCGAAACCAATGACATCAGGATGATCAGGGAAGCATAAGGAACAAGTTTATAACATGCAAAGTGATTTCTGGAAAAATAAATTTCAAGCTACCTGAGATTCGAAGCTTTCACTTTGATGACTTTCTGGCCACTTCTCCTTGTGCAATCCACTCCACTTGATCCCCAGATGATGCTTGAGTGCTCAAAAAGAGTTTATGTTGGCTGAATAATGAGTTTCGAAAGCTCCTGCTTCAACTCAGTCAGAAATGGCAATGGTGATTCTGGCACTTTCAGGTCATTGTGAATGGTGGTTTGTGGTCCAGATGATGTATGGAGAAGCTTTGCAAGGTTTGTTTGGCTGTTTGTGAGCTAGGGTGAGAGTTTCGAAGGAAACTGCAAAATGAGGTGAGGAAGGGCAGTGGGATGTTCTTGCTTGTTTCAGGCCAGGCTCTTGGTGGTTTGAGGTCTATGAAGTGTGATGAGTTGAATGGTGAAAATGGTTTGAGTGTTTGAAGGCTGGGCCGAGAGATTCGAAGCAACTTGCAGCTTGGTGTGTTTTTTGTGAATGTGTTGTCGTGTGTGTTTCAGCCTTGCCTGCCTTGTGTTATGGCTTGCCAAAGGATACAATAAACAAATGCAAGTGGCCAGAGGATGTGACATGGCCTGTGGTGATTGGGATGTTTGCTTTTGCCAAAAGTCAAATTTCTTGTAAGAGAGGCATGGGCTTGATACTAGCTTGGTACAAAGGCTAGGGCTGGCGCAGCATGGTGTGGTGAGAGAGCTAGCAAGGTTCAAAGGCCAAGGCAGCAAGTTGAGGGAAGTGTCATGAGTGTTTTGCAAGTTGTTGCCTTTTTGTACTTCATGAAAGAAAACCTTGTTACATGAACCATGAACATGTGATTTTGGCTCAATTCTGATTTTCATGACTTAGAGAATGTTAGTGTGCTGGTTTGAAATGAATTAGAGGTTGCAATTGGCCTTGGTCCATGATTTTGCAAAATTCTCATTTGAGGCATGCCTTGAAAATCAATGATTTTTGCCAACTTTGTCACACCATAACTTTTGATCCAAGAAGAGTTTGATCATGTTCTTGTACTTTTTGAAAAGGGAAAGATGAGATCTACAACTTTCATGACCAAAGTTTTTCCATTTGAAGCATTTTTGGATCAAGAATCAAGGCTTGAAAAATGACCTAAAATGAACCATTCTTGAAAAGTCAACTATGCCCAAAAAGTCAACATTTGCAAAAACCCTAAATTCTTGATTTTTATGAACTTTAACCTTCTTCCATGATCAAATAAAGATCAAATACACTCAAAATGATGAAGATCACCCATTGGTTGGGTCATTGGGGGCCTCAGATGCCCTGATTTTGCACTGACTTGTCCAGAAAGTCAACTCTTGATCAGATGACTTCCCCATGGAATTTCTTCATGAAAATTGATATGCATACTCCCTATACCATATAGAGACCAATGGAAACAAGAATGACCAAAAAATTTGGGGTTATGGCCTCTGAAACCAAAACCCTAATTCTAGGTCAACTATGCAGTCAAACTTGGCTCTGCATCCACTCAAACCCTAGTTCTTGTGATTCTTTTGAATTCTTGGCTTTGTGAGGATGTAATATGATGCTTGAACACATGTAGACCCCTTTGAATTGATTGATAGCCTTTGGAGTGGCTCAAGAAGCTCTTGGATTGCTCAGATCACAAACCCTAGGTGCAGATGACTTAGAACCAATGCAATGACTCAAAATTATGGTATGAGATGGTATGATTGTGTTTATGCATATGAGAAAGATCACAAGCCATGGTGTGAATGGGTGAGGGAAAATTTGGGGTGTTTACAGCTGCCCCTATTCAAACATGAATTAGCTGTGCAGGATGTAAGCAACGGCTTAACAGGCAAACAAGATAACTTGTGGTTGAATACCAAAGACAGTCCAAAATTTGCACTCACAGAATGAAGAAGAAAAGGGACATAGATTGTGAAAGAAAATAAAGTATATTGTAAAGTGTGGGCAACGGAGGACGACCGTCGAGCAGAGGACGACTGCTGGGTAAATAGCAATGACGGGGGCGACCGACATGCTGGGGATAAAAGGTAAAGCCAAGACGGGGACGGCCGACTAGCTGGGAAAAATAAAATCGTGATGGGGACGGCCATCAAGATAAAGCTGTAAAATTCTCTGGAAATTAATGAAACACGACGGGGACGGCCATCAAGTTCATAAAGGTAAAGCGACCAACGATGGGGACGGCCATCGGGCTAAAAGAAAAGAAAAAGGGACCACGACGGGGACGGCCATCGGGTTAAAGAATAAATGAAATAAACAGATGATGGGGTACGGCCATCAAAGGTGAAGGACGATCACCTAGCAGGGGACGGCTGCTCTATTGGGGATAAAAGAAATATGATGGGGACGGCCATCAAAGGTGGAGGACGACCACCTGGCAGGGTACGGCTGCCGAAAATATCAACGATGGGGACGGCCATCGGATAGAAAAGGTCAACGATGGGGACGGCCATCGGACGAGCATGATGGAGGACGACCATCAAGAAGTGGAGGACGACCACTCAGCAGGGTACGGCTGCTCTCGGGGTTTATCATGACATAGGACGAATGCCAGATAACCAAAATCACCAATGGGGACGGCCATTGGATAAAATGATGAAGGACGATCATCAAAAGGTGGAGGACGACCACCTGGCAGGGTACGGCTGCCGAAAAAGATCAACGATGGGGACGGCCATCGGATGAGCATGATGGAGGACGACCATCAAGAAGTGGAGGACGACCACTCAGCAGGGGACGGCTGCTCTCGGGGTATCATAACACAGGACGAGTGTTAGATAAAGGAAAAAAGCTTACTTGGCGATCTACTGGGGGTATAGTAAACACGGACGAGCGTTTACAACCAAGAAAGGAAAGTATAAGTGTTTGGTATTATGTATAGATTAATGATGCGGACGAGCATCCTTAAGACTATGATACGGACGAGTATCATGTAGAAACAAACTGACACATGTTCAGAGATGATGATACGGACGAGTACCATCTGGTTAACAAAGAACACGGACGAATGTTGCATCTGAAGGGACTCTTCTGGGGAAAAGTAGACACGGACGAGTGTCTATATTCAAGAAGACACAAGTGTTTTACACAGTGTATGGATTAAAGATGCGGACGAGCATCCTTAAGATTATGATACGGACGTGTATCATGTAGAAACAAACACCAGACGCAATGTTCTGAGATGATGGTACAGACGAGTACCAACTGGTTAACAAAGAACAAGGACTACCGTCGATTCTGTGGGGAGATAAGTGATGGTGTATACAAGATACGGACGAGTATCTGTATAAGTGTATCGTGAGTAGATATAGATGAATGTTTTAACTGCTGGAGAGAATGACACGGACGGGTGCCAAGAGAGAAAAGTGTAATATGAACAAGTATCTGCTATACAAAGTATAGATGACTGCTGGGGATATGACACGAACGGGTGTCAAGAAAGTGTATACATAGGTATGTGTGGGTGCAAAGGGGACGTCTTTGGCTTTCTGCTGGTAATATGACACGGACGGGTGTCATGAAGTATCCGTGATACGGGTAATCTTGTTATAAAGAGTGTTCCAGCGATTTTACTGGGGAGTGATGATACGGACGGGTATCAAAGGGTGTATATGGTGGTATTTGTGAATATGAGGCAACTGTTTTTGCTGGGATTCTGGTGGGGATTTTTGGGGAAGTATTCTGTATTCTGATGAATGATTATTATTTACAAGTGTTGATTCCGAACATGGCTCGTGATTATGCTATGCGTTTGATTTTTGCCGTAATGCTCCGTATTAGACGGAATGCTACGCTCTGAGGGGATAGTATGATGCGAATGCTATGATTATGCAAAGATATCCAACCGGGATTCGGATCCCGTAGCCGCGAAGATCTCTGGCTGATCTGTTTGAAATGGACCTCCCAGCTGGGGAAGAGATCATTGGTAGATCTAATAAGATGATATTTGCTTGGGGATATAGGTCACTGGTTGACATATCCTTATAATACGGGACCCAGCTGGGGTTTGTAGAAGCTTTCTTCACTCTGTCGTGATCCCTTCATGCGTTTCTCTTCTGGATAGAGGCTGGAACTCTGTGGGGAGATGGTTCCCTGACTCCTGTACTCAACTGAGGATGAAATGGCGACTCGGCTGGGGAATTGTGAGAGGCAACTCAGCTGGGGATAGCAACAAGAGGCAACTCAGCTGGGGATAGAGCATTTCAGATGCTGAGATTGAGTGTATGTTGATTTGACAACTTTGCTGGGGAAGTGGGCACCTTCCAGTGCCACGTGGAAGATAGACCGAGTTGATAATGATTCGCCAGCTTGCTGAGACGTAACTTGCATGCCCCAGGTTGCGTTCTGGATACCTGCAATCCTGCAAAGATAAGGAGACGCACAAAAGGTCCCGAGGTATCCTTTACTGGATTCCGTCATAGGAGTCAAGCATTCTCACGAGTAAGTATATTCCCTGCAAGCATGTGTTTTATTATTATTATTTTTGGGAGAAAAGCATCTGTACTTATGCAATTGATTTTTTTGAGACATCAGACATCCTTTGCAAATAAAAATATACAAAACGAAACATGACTGAAAAATCTGATTTTATTAATTCATGTGCCCTGAATTGGCAAGATACAGTCAAAGAAACAAGTCTCCTAAAATAAGGAGATTGTTATAAATTGAGAAACAAAATGCTGGCGGTGTTGACGACGCTTTAAGGAGCTTCCTCTTCTGCTATGACTCGTATGACAATGACGTTCTTCTCGTCTTGCTTTCTGAAGAAGGTTGATTCTGATTAGAGCTTGGTCCTTTGGAGCTTTCCAAGTTGCAAGTGATACAGACGAATTCAGAATGCAGTTGTTCGCTTATTCCCTTATTTTGCATGGATCGCCCTTTCGGGTTTTCAATCCATCGGGACACCCATTTTTGCCTGAGTTGTCCAATGCGGCTTTTCAACTCAGCGGGTGTACATTTTTTATTTATTTCCCTTATTTTTGCCCGAGTCTTTTATTCTGTTTTTGACTCGCCGGGATGCCCTATTTTTGCCCGGACTTACATTCTGTTTTTATGTCCAGCGGGTCATTTTATGCGAAGTATTTTTTAACTGCATCTGAATTCACAGGGGACGGGAAATCTTCACCATCCATGGTGCTGAGCATCAGCGCTCCACCAGAGAAAACTTTCTTTACCACGAATGGTCCTTCATAGTTTGGAGTCCATTTGCCCCTGTGGTCTGTATGAGGAGGGAGGATTCTCTTCAGCACAAGATCTCCCACTTGGTACTCTCGATGCCTGACTTTCTGATCGAAGGCTCTCTTCATTCTCTTCTAATATAACTGCCCATGACAGATTGCGGCCAATCTCTTCTCTTCAATCAGACTCAGCTGCTCGTATCGGGCCCGAACCCATTCTGCTTCACTCAGTTTAACATCCATTAGTACCCGCAGAGAGGGTAACTCAACTTCAACTGGTAGGACCGCTTCCATACCATAAACAAGCTGATACGGCGTTGCCCCAGTGGACGTCCTGATTGACGTGCGGTACCCATGCAAGGCAAATGGTAGCATTTCATGCCAGTCTTTGTAGGTGACTACCATCTTTTGCACAATCCTCTTGATATTCTTATTTGCCGCCTCAACAGCACCATTCATCTTTGGTCTGTAAGGAGAGGAATTGTGATGTTGAATCTTGAAGTCCCGGCACAGCTCTGCCATCATTTTGTTGTTTAGATTGGAACCATTATCAGTAATGATTCGCTCGGGAACTCCGTACCGACAGACGATATCTCTCTTTAGGAATCGGGCTACCACTTGCCTTGTAACATTTGTATATGAGGCTGCTTCAACCCATTTGGTGAAATAGTCAATGGCGACCAGGATGAATCTGTGGCCATTTGAAGCAGTTGGCTCAATCTTGCCGATCATATCAATGCCCCACATGGCAAAGGGCCATGGTGAAGACATGATGTTCAAAGGATTGGGAGGTACATGCACTTTATCTGCATAGATCTGGCATTTGTGGCATTTTCTGGCATAGGCACAACAGTCTGCATCCATTGTGATCCAGTAATAGCCCGATCTTAACAACTTCTTAGCCATGGCATGCCCTCCGGCATGGGTACCAAAGGATCCTTCGTGCACTTCATGCATCAACAAATCCGCTTCTGTCTTATCAACGCACCTGAGGAGTACCATATCAAAGTTCCTTTTGTACAGAGAACCATCAGTGTTCAGAAAGAAACTTCCAGCAAGCCTTCTCAAGGTCTTCTTATCATTGGAAGATGCCCCAGGTGGGTATGTTTGATCCTCCAAGAAGCACTTAATGTCATGGAACCAAGGCTTATCATCTTTGACTACATCTGCTGCAAATACATATGCTGGCCTGTCGAGTCTGGACACTGAAATCTGAGGTACAAAGTTAGCAGCTTGAACTTTGATCATGGACGAAATGGTAGCAAGAGCATCTGCAAACTGATTCTCGTCCCGAGGGATATACTCAAGCTTGACTGTTGTGAAGAATGTCAATAACCTTCTTGTATAATCCCTGTAAGGTATCAGATGATCCTGGTGTGTATACCATTTCCCATTGGTCTGATTGACTACCAAAGCTGAATCTCCGAATACGGTCAATGTCTTGATCCTGAGGTCAATGGCTTCCTCAAGACCCATAATGCAAGCTTCGTATTCAGCTTCGTTGTTAGTGCAGTTGAAAGTGAGTTTTGCCGAGAAAGGCATGTGAACTCCCTTTGGTGAAATGAGGACTGCACCAACACCACGGCCATTCATGTTAACAGCCCCATCGAACATCATAATCCATTCTTCCTCCGGGTCAGGCCCTTCAGTGTGAATAGGCTCTTCATGATCTTTTGATTTAATGAACATGATGTCTTCATCAGGGAAGTCAAACCTCATAGGCTGGTAATCATCGATGGGTTGCTCAGCAAGATATTCAGATAGTACACTGCCCTTGATGGCTTTCTGAGAGGTGTACTGGATGTCATATTCTGTAAGGATCATTTGCCATCTTGCAACCCGTCCCGTAAGCGCTGGCTTCTCAAATATGTACTTGACTGGGTCCATCTTCGAGATCAATAAAGTAATGTGGGTCAACATATACTGTCTCAGTCGGCGAGCAGCCCACGCTAAAGCACAGCAAGTTTTCTCGAGCAGTGAATAACGTTGTTCACAGTCGGTAAACTTTTTGCTTAGGTAGTATATTGCATACTCTTTTCGACCAGACTCGTCATGTTGGCCTAGCACACACCCCATTGATTCTTCTAATACTATCAAGTACATTATCAGAGGTCTTCCTTCAACTGGAGGCATGAGGATTGGAGGTTCTTGTAAGTACTCCTTGATCTTGTCAAAAGCCCTTTGGCAGTCTTCGTTCCACCTGACCGTTTGTTCTTTCCTTAGCAGTTTGAACACGGATTCACAGGTTGCTGTGAGGTGAGATATGAACCGTGAGATATAGTTCAATCGACCTAAGAACCCTCGAACCTCCTTCTCTGTCTTCGGTGCAGGCATCTCTTGAATAGCTTTGACTTTATCAGGGTCCACTTCAATCCCTTTCTCGCTTACAATAAAGCCCAGCAGCTTACCAGACCGCACCCCGAATGTGCATTTGTTGGGGTTCAACTTCAGTTGGTACTTCCTCAGACGCTTGAATAACTTGAGCAGATTCACCAGGTGATCTTCCTCTGTAAGGGACTTGGCGATCATGTCATCCACATAACATTCGATTTCTTTATGGATCATATCGTGGAATAACGTTACCATAGCCCGTTGATACGTCGCACCGGCATTCTTGAGCCCAAATGGCATTACTTTGTAGCAGAACGTGCCCCAAGGTGTGATGAATGTTGTCTTCTCCATGTCTTCAGGTGACATCTTGATCTGGTTGTATCCTGAAAATCCATCCATGAAGGAGAATACCGAGAACTGAGCCGTATTATCTACCAATACGTCAATGTGAGGTAATGGAAAATCATCTTTCGGGCTGGCTCTGTTCAGATCCCGGTAATCAACACACATTCTTACTTTGCCGTCCTTCTTAGGCACAGGTACTATATTAGCAACCCACGGCGGATAGCTAGTTACAGCAAGGAACCCGGCGTCCCATTGCTTTTGTACCTCTTCCTTGATTTTCATAGCCATGTCTGGACGAGTACGGCGCAGCTTCTGTTTGACTGGAGGGCATTCTTCTCTCAAAGGAAGCTTGTGCACCACAATGTCGGTATCCAACCCTGGCATGTCTTGATACGACCAAGCAAACACATCCACATACTCTTGAAGTAGATCAACCAGTTGCTTCTTCACTGAGTCTTGCAGGCAGGCCCCGATTTTAACCTCTTTCACGTCTTCCTCTATACCAAGATTAATCACTTCAACCTCCTCCTGGTGAGGGGTAATAACCTTTTCCTCTTGTCTTAACAACCTGGCTAGCTCTTCAGGAAGCTCATATTCTTCTTCAACCCCTTCATCAGCTTGATTGATCGGATTGTCAAAGTCATACGATGTCATAGCCGTGCTGTTGTCGGTGCTGTCAGGAAGGCACTCTCTGCAAGGGTTAAGTTGTTCGTTTTAGTGATCCGATTTTAATCTTATTTAGAAAAGTGAAATGAAGTTGTCATTTTGAAAACACTGCCATTTATTTTTTGTACAAAAAGAAAAAAAATGGAAAAACAGTGAACGAAAAGAAAAAAAGACTCGTTTGCAAAAAGATGTCTGATATTTCATTAATTGATCTTGTTTGCACAAAAAGTACAGATGGCCCGATTACAAAATGAGTCTTGTCATCTTGGGCAAGATGCAAGACTTTGATGCATGCTTATAAAATACAGGAAATAATAATTACTCTGATCGAGTAACTCTTATAATTTCCTGGGAAGACCAGTTCGAGACACTGCTCCCCGGGATCTTTGGACGAATCCAATTCTCCAGATTGCGCTCCTCTTCCAGCTCGTCTTCCAGACAGTTGATAGCATCGGGGGTAAGCATCCCTCCACTGACAAAACCAGGCTCTTCAGCAGCCTTTGCTTGATGTTGAGTTGGTCTGTAACCCAACCCAAACTTGTCTTCTTTTTTCTCCACCGATAGCAGTTTGCCCCAGCCCTGGGCAGTTCCTTCCTCAACAACCTTCCGGGCTTGTTGGTATGATGACATTGGAGTACCAGATACAGCAGATGCCTCATTCACATTCAAAGCTTCAAACCCCTGGCTCATTGTTTCATGGATCTCCCCATCCATTTCAATGTACTTATAGGTTGCCAGGTGGCTGACAAAAATGTCCTCCTCTCCACAGATTGTGACAACTTGGCCTTCCCACTCAAATTTTAACTTTTGGTGAAGGGTAGACGTTATTGCGCCGGCGGCGTGAATCCAGGGTCTACCCAACAAACAGCTGTAGGCGGGCTGAATGTCCATCACATAAAAGATAGTTTTAAAGGTCTGTGGGCCAATTGTCACAGGCAGCTCAATCTCTCCCAGAACCGATCTCTTAGAACCATCAAAGGCTCTTACCACCAGGTTGCTGGGTCTCAGTGCCAAACCATCATATTCTAACTTCACCAGAGCCTTCTTTGGTAAGACATTCAGGGATGAACCTGTGTCTACCAGCACATGAGAAAGGACAACTCCTTTGCATTCCATGGTTATGTGCAAGGCTTTGTTGTGGTTGCGGCCGTCCGCTGTCAAGTCAGTATTGGTGAACCCTAGCCCATTGCTAGCAGTAACATTTCCAACCACGGTCTCCAACTGGTTGACAGTAATCTCTTCAGGCACGTAAGCTGCGTGCAGGACTTTAAGTAGTGCATTCCGATGGGCTTCGGAGCACATAAGCAGTGAGAGGATAGAGATTTTGGATGGCGTCTGGTGAAGTTGATCCACAATTTTGTAGTCACTCTTTTTGATGATTCTCATAAACTCATCAACTTCCTGATCGAACGGTGTTTTCAGGGTTTCTTTGGCAGCTTGATCTTCCTGCACCGGGCTCTTTCCCTTTGCCTTGGCAGCAGCTTCTGCTTCGGCAGTAGGCCTTTGAATTGGTGGAGCAAAGAGACGTCCGCTTCGAGTGAAGCCTCCGCCTCCCCCCACATTATCTACTTGTAGTGCAGGTGTTGATGTTTCAAGAGCGATCCTTTTTCCTTCGCAGTATACGTCAGAGCCATAGTGCCAAGGGATGGCCCTATTGCTTTCATATGGTACTGGTCCAGGCACCGTGACAGTGACTGGACTGATTGCTGCTGCTGAAGGGACTGTAATTGTTTGTGGATCGTAAAAGATTGTAACTGGTGCCCTGGTGGGAGCAGCACCTTCTGAATGGTAGGCAGAGTTGTTTTCAGGATCATAAAATATGGTGACAGTAGAGACATCTTCATGATTTGTTGCTGGTGTTGTAGGAGGTATTGTCGGAAGAAATGATGTTGTTGTTGTAGGAGTCTCGAAGTGGAGTGAAGCTGAAGTTGTAGAAGAAAAATTTTTTGAAAACTGATCAGTTGAGATGATTGATGAAGTGCTTGTTGATGAAGCCAAAGAATTGTCAGGAACAATAGTTGCTGCAGTTGTAGGAGGTTCTGAAACCGTTGCTGATGAAATTGCTGGATTTGTTGGAAATGATGTGGTGATCTGAAGTTGGCCACTCTGAATAAGGCCATCTATGCCATTCCTCAAATTATCGCACCCATTTATCGAGATATTGCAGTAAGCACAACCCAATTCACACCCTGGGAACATCTGACATCCCAAGAGCTGAGCCTTGATTTCTACCAATGGTGTCCTGATCTGTCCCACACTGGTTATTAAATAAGACGGCTGGTCTTCTTCAATAGCGTTAATCCGGGGACCACCATGGTTTGGCATCGGGTTTTTATTGACATTGGGCGGCGGTGCAAAATTCAGAGCCTTGGAGTCTACCAAGTCTTGTACCTTCATATGCAGAGCCCTGCATTTTTCTGTATTGTGACCAGGTGCGTTTGAATGAAAAGCGCACCTAGCATTGGAGTCATAGTTCCTTGGTAGACTGTTGGGATCCGGAGGTGCCAACGTTCTTAGCTCAACTAGGTTGAGTTTCAGAAGTTGTGGCAGCAAGGCAGCATATGGCATTGGGATCGGGTCGATCACTCTGTTAGCTTGAGATGGCCTCTGTTGGAATGGCCTTTGTTGATTGTTGTTGCTGGTGTTGCTGTTGTTGTAATTCCTTGGAGGATACTGATTTTGCTGATGGTACTGAGGTTGTTGTTGATAGCTTTGCTGAGGAGGTTGATAGACAGGTTGAGGATGAGCTGGAGCAGGGATGGTGACTGCTGCTATGGACTTCTGAGCATATTGGGGCCTACCCCTGTTTGAATGGATGGCATTGGTCTCGCCAGTTCTTCTCGGGCCTGCAAAAGGCTTTCTTGTACTACTGGACGAGCTTGCACCATTGTCTGAGATCTTTCCCATTTTTAACAAGCTTTCAATTCTCTCCCCAGCTATGACAACATCTGCAAAGCTAGTAGAAGAGAAAGCAGCCAACCTGTCAATATATGTTCCCTGAAGGGTGTTCATGAACATATCTGCCATTTCCCGTTCAGACATAGGTGGTTGAACAGCAGCAGCCAGTTGCCTCCACCTTTGGGCATATTCTCGGAAACTCTCCCTCGAAGACTGTGACATTCCCATCAGGAGAGTCCTGTTGGGTGCCATGTCTAGATTATACTGATACTGTCTGATGAAGGCCTCTGCCAGGTCCTTCCAGCATCTAATTGTTGCTCTTGTCAGATGGGAATACCACTCCCTCGAAGCTCCAGTCAAGCTATCTTCAAAATAGAACATCCACAATTTCTCATCCATTGTATAGGCCTTCAGCCTTCCTAGAAATGATTGTAGATGAGTCCGGGGGCATGAAGTCCCATTATACTTTTCGAAACAAGGAGGCTTGAACTTATGGGGGATCCTGACCCCGTCTACCAAACCCATATCCATGACGTCGAATCCCAAAGAGTTTTGAGATTCTAAGGACCTCAACTTCTCAGCTATTTCATCCAATCTTCTATCATAAGCCTCTTCTCCAGCACCCATTACTGTGAACTGGTCCTCTTGAGGGTCTTCCTGTAGTACCCTCCCTGCTGTGGCAGTCCCTTGTATATTGACAGGGATGTTGGCCTCTGGATGGAGATGGGGTCCAAAAACTGGGGGATTGACATGAGGTTGGACCCTCTCGTTGTTACTTGTGCCAGCAGTTCCCACATGGGGCTCCTCTTGATTCCTCCCTTCTACCAAAGCTCTGAGCCTCTCCTGGCTTTGAGCTAAATTGTTCATTACTTCCATGAACTGTGTTATCTGAGTTCTCATCTCCAACCTTTCGTTGGCCATCTGGTTTCTGACCTCCGTAAGGTCCTGCTGCATCTGGTCCATCAGGATGCCCGGAAGATTGTTTCTAGTTGGGTATCTGTGTGGCCTGTTGAGGGGAAATACCCGGCGGCGAGCAATAATTCCTGAGATTCACAACAGAGGTTAGTAACAACAAAACAAAAACCTACAAAACAAACAAAAAGGTTAGTATGCAATGCAGTTATGCTTATTTGCTCTCAAGGTATCCGGTTTGGCCTTCAGTTTTGACCCTTCCAGACCCTTGAAGATGCTGCTGTTGAAGTTGCTTTCGAAGTAAACTAACATGAATATATTACATAAGGTGAAATAATACAATTTGTTCGTTTTACAACACAAGCCCACTAAGGGGTCAAAATACAGTACAAAAATAAAAGTACATGGAAAGAAAGCAACAACAAACAAATGGTCAAACACCAAGACCAAACTCATCCTCACGAACTTCCTTGAGAAGTGCTTCGGTCACAGGATCAGCCGGACGCTCCGTGAGATTCCTGATGAGGAGATTCCGGGTCGTAACAGCTGCTGTTAGCTTTTTGTGTTGAGTTTGGTCCTTGGACCTCTTCACCCCTGCTTTGATCTTCAATTCTGATATTTCCCTCTGGGCTGCTGCCAGGGCTTCTTGCTGTTCTTTTGCACTAGCTTCCAGTTGCTCCACCTTGTCTTGAACTCTCTTGTCTTCCAGGGTACGAGCCTCGGTGATCCTGACCCACCGGGCTTGACTCTCCTTCAAGTACAAGTCTGTCCTCGCTCTCTGGAACTGGGCTTCTTTGCAAGCATTCTTCAGAATTTGTTCACCAGCCTTAGACTTTTTGATATAATCCCCAGACTTTTCAATCTTAGTCAAATGCTCCACTCTCAACTTCTCCAATCTCTAAATCTCCCTCATACCTTCACTCCTCTCCCGGAGGGTCTTCTGCAAAGCCTGGGTTAGCTTCTCATTTCTTTCCTTCAAGCTCTCAAACTCCTCCAAACTGATGGTGGCAGGGGGTGGTGCTGAAGATGACTCAGGCATGTCTTCTATGGTAAAGGGCATTCCAGAGAATTGGGCCCTGGCACGGGACCACTCATAATATTGTGCTGATGCCACATTATTACACTTCCCCAGAATGGTGACTCCCTTGGTTTGAACATTATCCCAGGCCCAGGCAGCCTGCCTAACAACAGCCAAACTAATCTTGTTCTCACAATAAAGAGTCTCAACCAAGTCCTGTGCCCTAGGAGTGTGGACCAGTGCATAGCCCAGTTGCCTTCTGAACAGCAGAGGATTGTAATTGATGCTACCCTTAACTCCTATTAAAGGCACATTGGGAAAATGTCCACAGCTGGTGGTGATATCCCTGCCCTTGGTGCTTTGAGTGCACCATCTGATATCTGCTGAAGTTAGAACAGTGAGTCTCTTAGCCCAGTTGCTCTGCTGATGAGGGTTTAGGAATGCATTTGTCCTGGGTAGATGCCTGAGAAGCCAAGTGTGAAACAATGGAGCACAAAACCTCACTAACCTTCCCCTCTGCTTCTCATTCCTCTGATGCACTGAATAGTAAAGGTCCCCCAATAAAGTTGGCACTGGGTTCTTCAGGATGAACAGATGGATTGCATTCTTGCTAATGAATCGAGGCTCATCTGCAAACAATACAATTCCATATATACTCAAGGCCAGTAAAGCACAAACAGCTTTCCATTCCCCCAGGGAAGCCTTCAGACTAGCTTGAGAAATTAAGAAGTCCAGATGAAAGCCAGGGATTCCAGCTTTAGAGGTCATATGCTGCTCAACCAAAACAGGTTCCAGATGCAAAGCTTTTGCTACTTCTCCATTAGCAGGAAAGACCATCTCAGGGTTGAAAGGAATTTCTCTCCTGATAGGCATACCAACTAATGAGGAGTACTCTTCCAATAAGGGGCCCAACTGAAAGTCTTGAAAAGTAAAACATCTCAGTGGAGGATCATAAAACTGAATGCAGGTGTGGATGAGGCTCCTCTGTGAAGGGTCCAGATCCATAACCATGTCCAGTATATCTCCATAACTCTCCCTGAACAAGGGTATGTGATCTGGAGTGATCAGGGTTTGGATCCTCCTGATGTCTGATAAGTCTGGCTGGAAGAAGTGATAGGTGATGTTGCTTTTCTTTGGAGCCATGATGACAAATGTTGATGAAGATACTGAAGAGAAGGGCCACTGATTGGCTGGAATAGATAGCTGGTAGCAAGTGCTGATGAAGGCAGGTCAAAAACTGAAGATGGGGTCAAAACCAAAACCAGATGAAGATGGATACCCTGAAACACAAATAAGCAAATGTTAATATGATGCAATGAGTATGTATGCAAATGATATGCAAGGGTTTGTGACTAAGCTGGATCTGATCAAAGTGCTCTGATATAGGTCCAAGTGTGTTCAAGAATTCCAGTTGGAGGTCTATAAAACCAGTAGCCAGGGTGGGGGGCTCAAATAAAGAACCACAAGTCCTGGGTTTAGAATCACAAGAACTATCCAACATGGAGTACTCTTAACAAATCAAAGTAACATGGTATTCTGAGGTCAAGGTACCTGCAAACCTGTAAACAGCCCAACCCCCTCACAGGTGGTGTTCTAAAACAAGGATCCTCAGACTTGGATCAGTTATGAGAAGTGTAAACACTTCTAACCCGGAGGCACAGTGTTTACAATAACCATAACAATTCCTCCTCTAATTCACCTCAGTTTCTGAAGGTCAGTACTAAAAGGTCATCCAGACTTAGCAGGCTTCCCAGATAGCCCTAGCATTGCAGGAAATCTGCAACACAGAGTTCTCAAGAAGAAACCCATATCTGAACCGTGTTTCATATTCCCGCACCAGACCGAAATGGAATGGGAAAGAATATGATTCACTCTAGCCTAGGTGTCACTCAGGTCCCAGGTATAGGACCTTAACTCTCAATGAAACACCCACCCACCAAAGGAAAACCAGATCCAGCCAGCAGCATGACAGTATGATATATACAAAGTGCAATAAAGAAAGCAGTAAAGCAAACTGTACATAAAGCAAAATAAATACAAGCACAAATAAGCACATAACACCCCAGTAAACACAAATCAATCAAGCGCTAGGAGGAACCCACAAAAAGAACCAGAAGCCCTGGTTGCAGTATAAGGGTCCCCAGCAGAGTCGCCAAGCTGTCGCTCCCAACAAATGAAACTGGATCATATGAAGGTACAGGCGCGAACGGTCGGCGAAAGGGACAGTGAGGACACACAGCCGTGAACTCACTGGAGATGAAAAGAGTCGCCAGCTAGGCATTTTTATCCCGGAGGAAAGGCAATGCTGCATAGACCTAGGAAAAGATGGATAAGACGGTTGCGAACCAGAGAGACTGAGAAAGGGGGTTGGTTACAACCTGGGAAGGTATTAGCACCCAGATTGTCCGTCGTACTCGACGGGATCCACGCTTAAAAGATTTGTGTTTTAAAGGGGTAGTGTCAGTGCAATTTGTGTATAAAAGAGCTGGAAAAGAATGTACAGGTGTCAGTGTAAGTGAAGTGTATAAGTGAAGTGTCAGTGTAAGAACAGGAATGAAATGCTCATGATAATGAGGCTAAAGAATGAAGCTAGAAGGAGGGGGAATGTACAGAGACTTTTGTTCGATAACTGTTAAGTTATGCCTACGTATCCTCTCGTGCAATGAGGAAGTCAGAACACCGTAGTTCGACCCAAAGAGACTGAAAGATGAATTGACTTGTGAACTGCTTGCTTGTCAATGCTCAAGTGTATGATCTGTCTGGCACAGATGCAAACTGTCTTGCATTAGACGGAAGAAGCAAGTTCTCGTTTGTGAGTGAGTGAGATGAGAAAAGAATCCCGAAGGAGACGATTATTGCTTGTTTTTGTGTTTTCAGTCTTTTATTGCTTTTGAGAATTTGTCATAAGTTAATGAGCTTAAGCCTAAACCAATGGATTTAATAAACTCATCACATCTTCCCTCTGATTAGGGGTAATAAGAATACCTTAAGTGTGAAGTCAGATTCTCACACTTAACCACCATGGTGTAGGATTAAGATCATTAACCTACTTGTGATTATTTAGATGTTTTTGGTATTTTTGTTTAGTGTTGAGTAATGAGATTAAGCCATAATCAAGGATTAAACAGACTCATTACACCATCCTAATAGAAGGATAATAGGTGAGAATGTTTAAGCTGAGGAAAGCTCCTCAACTTAATCCATGATTAGGGATTAAACTCATGACAAAACAAGCCTTTGATTAAGTGGATTTTACTTAATGATATGATGATGAAGTGAATTTTATGATTTGTAAGACAACTTGAGGGGGACTTGTCCATTAACACTAGGGTTAGTCCTTCTTAACCATTTAAGGAAGAATTAGAACCCTAATGCAAGGTCCAAGTTACAAGTGTGATGTCTTGATGATTATTATGTGAATTGATTAAGAGATTTAAACACACTAAGGGTTTAACACTTAGGATTAAAGTTATACACTCCATCCTAAGAGAAGGATGCAGGCATAAGCTTAATCACAAAGCCTTAAAGCCTTTAAGGTTTAGTCCCTGATTATGAGATGAGAAGAGAAGACTCAAAAGAGACACAAAGGTAAAACTAAGAGGGGAGACTAATCAAGACCCTAATCATTGTCATACATGGTTGTTCCTAAGGTTTGTGAGGTTTGCAAAAGAAGATCTTCAAAGGAGCCACCAGGAAGCAGATGAACAAGATCAAGAGAAGCAAAGCAACTTGCTTCATTCAAGAAGTCAAGTCACTTGAAGAAAGAAAGTGGGAGGAGAAAGAATGAGCAAGCTCAAACTCAAACACATATAGAAATGCAGCAATGGATGCAAGAGAGATGAGAAGAAAAGTTATGAGAAGTGAAGGCAAATTCACTTCTCAAGTTACTTACCACCTGAAATGTTAGGAAGAAATGCAATGCAATGCTAGATGGGATGAAATGGTATGAAGCAAAACAAAACCAGAAGCATGTTGATTATGATAATGATGCTATGAGATGATATAAACATGAGGCAGCACATGGGAATGTTCATACAAGATCATGGATGCAGATGATGCAAGTTAAGGAGCATGAATGAACATGAAAAGTTATGAAGCATACAAGGTAAATGACATGGCAAATATGTGATGCAATGATCAAACATGCTTCCTACATGTCTTATGATGTCAAATGAATCACAAGAATGCTTGAAATGCTAAGACAAGTCATGTTATGCAAGAGAATGCAAGAAGGATGCAAATGAAAGCCCAAATTAGGGTTTATGGACAATGCATCAAACAAAAACCCAAAACAGAAGCAAACCCTAAGATAAAAATGGAAAATGCCACCCAAAGAAACCCTAAACCTATACTAAATCAAAGTCCAAAGGGGAGCTCTCAACTCTTAACCAATCTCAAGATATGAATTTTCTAAGTTATTAGGGTTTTTTAGGGTTCTTAACAAAAGAAATGCCAAACAATTGGAAAATGCAAGATCAAATCATGGCCATTTTATCCTAGAAACTACATGCTAAACATGGAACAATGCAAGAAGAACCAATGTCCAACTCTTCCTAGATAGGCAGAAATGAATTTTTGAACCCATGATCAAAATAATGCATAAAAAATGATTTAATTCCATGAAAAATTCTTAAAATGTGTCAAGATCAAAAAAGAAATTTGGTTTGAAGGTTAGACAATGTTTCTAAATGCCTTAGAACATTTCATGAATTTTTTTGTAATTTTTAAATACCTAAAAGTATTTTTAATTAATTAATTCCCATTAATCAATTAAAAATAATCTTTTAAATATTTAAAAATACTTTTTTGATGATAAAAAATTAAATAAAAATATTTTTGGGTCATAAAAATTAATAAAACTTTTAGGAAAAAGTTTCATAATTTTTAGGAATTTTTAACTATTTTTAATAAATTATGCAAGTAAAAAGAAAAGAAAATGAATAAAAATTAAATAAAATAGGAAGTCAAAGGAATGGAGGGACGAGATTCACTCTGGATTTAAATTGGTTGACTGGCGCGTGAATGGAGGGTGTGGGTGCAATCTGGCCAAATTAATTTAATTATGAATTAATTAATACTAATTAAGTGGATTAGGGCATAATGACCTGATCCTGACCATTCACTAGCGCGCGGGAAACAACATCCAAGGGCCCAGGTTTGAAGTTTGCCAATTAATGACGTTTAGCCCTAATCACTTTCAGGCTGCCGGAGAAGACCTCCGGTCGTCTTCTCCGGCGAGCAACTCCCCTGAAAACTTCCCAACTCACTCAAATCGTATCAAAAATGAAAACTAAGAAATGGGAAATGTTCCTTACACACTCACGAATCAAACCCCTCTCTCAAAACAAATTTCTTCTTCCTAAATAAGCTGAATCGAAGAAGATGAAAACTAGGGCACGCAGGTTTCAGAGAGAAATTAAATGCTCATTTCAAAGCCATTTTCGAAACCAATGACATCAGGATGATCAGGGAAGCATAAGGAACAAGTTTATAACATGCAAAGTGATTTCTGGAAAAATAAATTTCAAGCTACCTGAGATTCGAAGCTTTCACTTTGATGACTTTCTGGCCACTTCTCCTTGTGCGATCCACTCCACTTGATCCCCAGATGATGCTTGAGTGCTCAAAAAGAGTTTATGTTGGCTGAATAATGAGTTTCGAAAGCTCCTGCTTCAACTCAGTCAGAAATGGCAATGGTGATTCTGGCACTTTCAGGTCATTGTGAATGGTGGTTTGTGGTCCAGATGATGTATGGAGAAGCTTTGCAAGGTTTGTTTGGCTGTTTGTGAGCTAGGGTGAGAGTTTCGAAGGAAACTGCAAAATGAGGTGAGGAAGGGCAGTGGGATGTTCTTGCTTGTTTCAGGCCAGGCTCTTGGTGGTTTGAGGTCTATGAAGTGTGATGAGTTGAATGGTGAAAATGGTTTGAGTGTTTGAAGGCTGGGCCGAGAGATTCGAAGCAACTTGCAGCTTGGTGTGTTTTTTGTGAATGTGTTGTCGTGTGTGTTTCAGCCTTGCCTGCCTTGTGTTATGGCTTGCCAAAGGATACAATAAACAAATGCAAGTGGCCAGAGGATGTGACATGGCCTGTGGTGATTGGGATGTTTGCTTTTGCCAAAAGTCAAATTTCTTGTAAGAGAGGCATGGGCTTGATACTAGCTTGGTACAAAGGCTAGGGCTGGCGCAGCATGGTGTGGTGAGAGAGCTAGCAAGGTTCAAAGGCCAAGGCAGCAAGTTGAGGGAAGTGTCATGAGTGTTTTGCAAGTTGTTGCCTTTTTGTACTTCATGAAAGAAAACCTTGTTACATGAACCATGAACATGTGATTTTGGCTCAATTCTGATTTTCATGACTTAGAGAATGTTAGTGTGCTGGTTTGAAATGAATTAGAGGTTGCAATTGGCCTTGGTCCATGATTTTGCAAAATTCTCATTTGAGGCATGCCTTGAAAATCAATGATTTTTGCCAACTTTGTCACACCATAACTTTTGATCCAAGAAGAGTTTGATCATGTTCTTGTACTTTTTGAAAAGGGAAAGATGAGATCTACAACTTTCATGACCAAAGTTTTTCCATTTGAAGCATTTTTGGATCAAGAATCAAGGCTTGAAAAATGACCTAAAATGAACCATTCTTGAAAAGTCAACTATGCCCAAAAAGTCAACATTTGCAAAAACCCTAAATTCTTGATTTTTATGAACTTCAACCTTCTTCCATGATCAAATAAAGATCAAATACACTCAAAATGATGAAGATCACCCATTGGTTGGGTCATTGGGGGCCTCAGATGCCCTGATTTTGCACTGACTTGTCCAGAAAGTCAAATCTTGATCAGATGACTTCCCCATGGAATTTCTTCATGAAAATTGATATGCATACTCCCTATACCATATAGAGACCAATGGAAACAAGAATGACCAAAAAATTTGGGGTTATGGCCTCTGAAACCAAAACCCTAATTCTAGGTCAACTGTGCAGTCAAACTTGGCTTTGTGAGGATGTAATATGATGCTTGAACACATGTAGACCCCTTTGAATTGATTGATAGCCTTTGGAGTGGCTCAAGAAGCTCTTGGATTGCTCAGATCACAAACCCTAGGTGCAGATGACTTAGAACCAATGCAATGACTCAAAATTATGGTATGAGATGGTATGATTGTGTTTATGCATATGAGAAAGATCACAAGCCATGGTGTGAATGGGTGAGGGCAAATTTGGGGTGTTTACAGCAAGCTGACAGAAAGTTTGCCTTTGACTGGCCAAGTTTTGACCTGGTTGGCAGTGATGATCTTGCAGACTTGGTTGTCAGTTTTTCCCAATTCATTTGGTCCATCAGATTCTCTCCCCAGGTAGTGATTTATAACCCTAGGAGAGAAATCAACACATCTCCCCCTCACATAAACCTTCCTGAAGTCTTCTGATTTTCCATCAGCACACCCCTCTTGCAGATTAACTATGAACTCCTTGACCAGCAGCTCATTGTAAACACCCCAAATTTGCCCTCACCCATTCACACCATGGCTTGTGATCATTTCATATGCATAAACACAATCATAACATCTCATACCACAATTTTGAGTCTTTGCATTGGTTCTAAGTCATCTGCATCTAGGGTTTGTGATCTGAGCAATCCAAGAGCCTCTTGAGCCACTCCAAAAGTCATCAATCACTTCAAAGTGGTCTATGTGTGTTCAAGCATCATATTACATCTTCCCAAAGTCAAGAATGCCAAAGAATCACAAGAACTGGGATTGGTATGGAAGCAGAGCCAGGCTTGACTGCAGATGACCTAAAATTAGGGTTTTGGTTTCAGAGGCCATAACTTCATATTTTTTGGTCATTCTTGTTTCTATTGGTCTCTATATGGTATAGGGAGTATGAATATCAATTTTCATGAAGAAATTCCATGGGGAAGTCATCTGATCAAGAGTTGACTTTTCAGACAAGTCAGTGCAAAATCAGGGCATCTGAGGCCCCCAATGACCTAACCAAGGGGTGATCTTCATCATTTTGAGTGTATATGACCTTTATTTGATCATATAAGAAGTTGGAAGTTCACAAAATTCAAGAATCCCAAGTTTTTGCAAAGTTGACTTTTTAGGGCAAGGTTGACTTTTAATGAAATGTCATTTTATGCAACTTTTTCAACCCTTACTTTTTGATCCAAAAATGCTTCAAATGGAAAAACTTTGGTCATGAAAGTTGTAGATTAGATCTTTCCCTTTTCAAAAAGTACAAGAACATGACCTAATTCATCTTGGATCAAAAGTTATGGTGCATCAAAGTTGGCTAAAATCATTAAATTTCAAGTTATGCACCAAATGAGAAATTTGCAAAATCTTGTACCAAAGGCATTTGTGACTTCTAATTGTTGTCTAACCATTGCACAAACATCACATGTAACCTAAAAATCATAATGGGCCAAGGGTTTCTCATTTTGTTTGGCCTTTGGAGCAAGATATTTTCATGAAGATTCAAAAGCAACCAAGTTGCAAAAGCTCATGATCACTTCCATCCACTTGCTGCCTATGATGCTGAACCATTCTAGCCTTTCCCTCACACCAAGCTACGCAGCCCACACCACTTGTACTAGCCTAGAACATGACCCATGCTTCTCTTACACAAGAGTGGACATTTTGCAAAAGTAGCTACACCTATCACAAAAGCACAAGTCACATCCTCTGACCAATGGGATTAATTTATACAAACCAAATGCTAGCAAAACCACACAAGAGGCAAGCCTGAAGCACACTAGAACTCAGCATCCTCATTTTCACTCCCTTGAGCAAAAACCTTCGAATCTCTTCAGACAAGCCACAAACACAAACACAAACTCCACAGACCTTCTCAACTCATCACCCTGATCACAAAGAACCCCTCACCATTGCCTGAAACAGCCTGAATCCAAAACACGATTCCCACCTGAGTTTGAACAGAACTTGTTCAAACTCTCAAACAAGCCAACATAAACTCTTTCTAAGCATTCAAACATCATCAAGGGACCAAAGGGGCTGGTTTGCATCAAAGGAAGAGGTCAGAAAGTTGCAGAACTGAAAGCTTCAAAACTCAGGTAGCTCAAGAACATTTTTTCCAGAAATCCTTTTTTAAGTTCTAAATAGATTCTATATGTTCTCCTGATCATTCTGATGTCATTGGTTTCGAAAATGGTGGAAAAATAAGGATGTAATCGTGTTCTGAAAGTCTTGCCCTAAATTTTGTTTTGTTTCGATTCATGAGATTGATGAAATATAAATGATGTTTATGTTAGGGTTTTGATTCAGTGGGTTGTGGGAATCATTTCTGTGTTTTTAGATTTCATTTTAGTTACGTTTTGAGAGTTTTATAAATTTTCAGGTGGGGTTCCCACCGGAGAAGACGACCGGAGGTCTTCTCCGGCCACCTGAAAATAATTAGGGTTTTAATCCTGTAATTAAGGAAGTTTGAATTTCGTGCGTTGGATCAGTTGACTTGTTTGACTTCGTGCATGTACGTGTGGCCCAGATGTCCTCATTAAACCCTAATCTCATTTAATTAATTCATAAACCTGTAATTAGGAAGTTTGAATGTGGACCTTTGATCTGCGCGCGCAGTCAACCCTTTCCTTGCCAGATTCAATCTCAGCCTTCCATCCTGCATACTTCCCATTTATTTTATTTTCTTTTCTTTTTATTCCATTTAATTTGTCCAATTTATTAAAAATAGCAAAAATCATTTAAAAATTATAAAAATCATTCTCCAGTGAGTTCACGGCTGTGTGTTCTCATTGTTCCCTCTCGCCGACCGTTCGCGTCTGTACCTTTATTGTCGCTCCCGATAGATGGGACCAAGGCCCAAATAAAGGTACAGACGCGAACGGTCGGCGAGAGAGAACAATGAGAACACACAGCCGTGAACTCACTGGAGAATGAATAGAGTCGCCAGCTAGGCATTTTTATCCCGGAGGAAAGGCAATGTTGCATAGACCTAGAAAGACATGGATAAGACGGTTGCGAACCAGAGAGACTGAGAAAGGGGGTTGGTTACAACCTGGGAAGGTATTAGAACCCAGATTGTCCGTCGTACTCGACGGGATCCACGCTTAAAAGATTTGTGTTTTAAAGGGGTAGTGTCAGTGCAATTTGTGTGTAAAAGGGCTGGAAAACAATATGTACAGGTGTCAGTGTAAAAGAAATGTGAGGTGTATAAATGTGTAGTGTCAGTGTGAGAGTAAGAGTGAAATGCTCATGACTATGAGGCTTAAAAGAATGAATCTGGAAGGAGGGGGAATATACAGAGACTTTTGTTCGATAACTGTTAAGTTATGCCTACGTATCCTCTCGTGCAATGAGGAAGTCAGAACACCGTAGTTCGACCCAAAGAGACTGAAAGATGAATTGACTTGTGAACTGCTTACTTGCCTATGCTCAAGTGTATGATCTGTCTGGCACAGATGCTAACTGTCTTGCATTAGACGAAAGAAGCAAGTTCTCGTTTATGAGTGAAGGTGATGAGAAAAAGAATCCCGAAGGAGACGATTATTGTTTGTTTTTGGTGTTCTCAGTCTTTTATTACTTTTGAATGTTTGTCATAAGTTAATGAGCTTAAGCCTAAACCAATGGGTTAGTAAACTCATCACATCTTCCCTCTGATTAGGGGTAATGAGAATACCTTAAGTGTGAAGTCAGATTCTCACACTTAATCACCTTGGTGTAGGATTAAGATCATTAACCTACTTGTGATTAATTAGATGCTTTTTATGCTTTTTTTAGTGTTGAGTAATGAGGTTAAGCCATAATCAGGGATTAAACAGACTCATTACACCATCCTAATAGAAGGATAATAGATGAGAATGTTTAAGCTGAGGAAAGCTCCTCAACTTAATCCATGATTAGGGATTAAACTCATGACAAAACAAGCCTTTATTAGATGGATTTTAATTAATGATATGATGATGAAGTGATTTTTAGGGTTTGTAAGACAACTTGAGGGGGACTTGTCCATTAACACTAGGGTTAGTCCTTCTTAACCAGTTAAGGAAGAATTAGAACCCTAATGCAAGGCCCAAGTTACAAGTGTGATGCCTTGATGATTATTAAGTGAATTGATTAAAGGAGTTAAACACATTAAGGGTTTAACACTTAGGATTAAAGTTATACACTCCATCCTAATAGAAGGATGCAGGCATAAGCTTAATCACAAAGCCTTAAAGCCTTTAGGGTTTAGTCCCTGATTATGAGATGAGAAGAGAGGACTCAAAAGAGACACAAAGGTAAAACTAAATGGGGGACTAATCAAACCCTAATTATTATCATTCTTGGTTGTTCCTAAGGTTTGTGAGGTTTACAAGAAATATCTTCAGAGGAACCACCAGGAAGCAGATGAAAGGATCAAGAGAAGCAAAGCAACTTGCTTCATTCAAGAAGTCAAGTCACTTGAAGAAAGAAAATGGGGAGAAGAAGAATGAACAAGCTCAAACTTAAACACATGCAAAAATGCAGCAAGGGTGTATAAAAGAGATGAAGAGAAGTTATGAGAAGTGAAGGCAAATTCACTTCTCAAAGTCACTCACCACCTGAAAAGTTAGAAAAGAGAATGCAATGCAATGCAAAATGAGATGAAATGGTATGATGAAAAACCAAACCAGAAGCACATACATGATGTTAATGATGCTATGAGATGCTACAAACCAGAAACAACACATGTGGATGAACATACAAGCTTATGAATGCAAATGAAGCAAGTTAAGAACCAAGAACATACATGAAAAGTTATGGAATGCACATGGCATACAACATGACAAATGCAAGATGCAATGATCAAACATGCTTTCAATATGTCTTATGATGTTCAATGAATCAAATGGAGGCATGGAATGTCATGGCAAGTCATGTTATACAAGAAAATGCAAGATGGATGCATATGGAAGCCCAAATTAGGGTTTATGAACAATGCAACAAACAAAAACCAAAACCAGAAGCAAACAACATTATAAAAAATTGAAAATTCACTCAAAGGATCCCTAAACCGATACTAACTCACTGCCCAAAGGAGAGGTCTCAACTCTTAACCTAATTCAAGATATGATTTTTCTAAGTTTTCGAGGGTTTTAGGGTTCCTTAACAAGAAAATTATCAAATAAATTGAAAATGAAAGATCAAATCAAGGCCATTTAACCTCACAAACTACATGCTAAACACAATGCAATGCAAAAAGAATCAAGGTCCAACTCTTTAGGGTTAGGCAGAAATGATTTTTGGAAGTTTGGATCAAAATAATGCATAAAAATGATTTTAATTCAATGGAAAATTCTCAAAATGCATCAAGATCAAAAAATAAATTTGGTTTGAGGGTTGGACAATGTTTCTAAATGTTTTTAAAGGTTTCATGAATTTTTTGGTGATTTTTAAATACCTAAAAGTATTTTTAATTAATTAATTCTCATTAATTAATTAAAAAGAAACTTTTAAATATTTAAAAATACTTTTTTAATGCTAAAAATGAAAATAAAAATATTTTTGGGTATTAAAAATTAATGAAACTCTTGACAAAAAATTTCATAATTTTTAAATGATTTTTGCTATTTTTAATAAATTGGACAAATTAAATGGAATAAAAAGAATAGAAAAGAAAATAAATGGGAAGTATGCAGGATGGAAGGCTGAGATTGAATCTGGCAAGGAAAGGGTTGACTGCGCGCGCAGATCAAAGGTCCACATTCAAACTTCCTAATTACAGGTTTATGAATTAATTAAATGAGATTAGGGTTTAATGAGGACATCTGGGCCACACGTACACGCGCGAAGTCAAACAAGTCAACTGATCCAACGCACGAAATTCAAACTTCCTTAACTACAGGATTAAAACCCTAATTATTTTCAGGTGGCCGGAGAAGACCTCCGGTCGTCTTCTCCGGTGGGAACCCCACCTGAAAATTTCTAAAACTCTCAAAACGTAACTAAAATGAAATCTAAAAACACAGAAATGATTCCCACAACCCACTGAATCAAAACCCTAACACAAACATCATTTATATTTCATCAATCTCATGAATCGAAACAAAACAAAATTTAGGGCAAGACTTTCAGAACACGATTACATCCTTATTTTTCCACCATTTTCGAAACCAATGACATCAGAATGATTAGGAGAACATATAGAATCTATTTAGAACTTAAAAAAGGATTTCTGGAAAAAATGTTCTTGAGCTACCTGAGTTTTGAAGCTTTCAGTTCTGCAACTTTCTGACCTCTTCCTTTGATGCAAACCAGCCCTTTGGTCCCTTGATGATGTTTGAATGCTTAGAAAGAGTTTATGTTGGCTTGTTTGAGAGTTTGAACAAGTTCTGTTCAAACTCAGGTGGGAATTGTGTTTTGGATTCAGGCTGTTTCAGGCAATGGTGAGGGGTTCTTTGTGATCAGGGTGATGAGTTGAGAAGGTCTGTGGAGTTTGTTTTTGTGTTTGTGGCTTGTCTGAAGAGATTCGAAGGTTTTTGCTCAAGGGAGTGAAAATGAGGATGCTGAGTTCTAGTGTGCTTCAGGCTTGCCTCTTGTGTGGTTTTTCTAGCATTTGGTTTGTATAAATTAATCCCATTGGTCAGAGGATGTGACTTGTGCTTTTGTGATAGGTGTAGCTACTTTTGCAAAATGTCCACTCTTGTGTAAGAGAAGCATGGGTCATGTTCTAGGCTAGTACAAGTGGTGTGGGTTGCGCAGCATGGTGTGAGGGAAAGGCTAGAATGGTTCAGCATCATAGGCAGCAAGTGGATGGAAGTGATCATGAGCTTTTGCAACTTGCTTGCTTTTGAATCTTCATGAAAATATCTTGCTCCAAAGGCCAAACAAAATGAGAAACCCTTGGCCCATTCTGATTTTTAGGTTACATGTGATGTTTGTGCAATGGTTAGACAACAATTAGAAGTCACAAATGTCTTTGGTACAAGATTTTGCAAATTTCTCATTTGGTGCATAACTTGAAATTTAATGATTTTAGCCAACTTTGATGCACCATAACTTTTGATCCAAGATGAATTAGGTCATGTTCTTGTACTTTTTGAAAAGGGAAAGATCTAATTTACAACTTTCATGACCAAAGTTTTTCCATTTGAAGCATTTTTGGATCAAAAAGTAAGGGTTGAAAAAGTTGCATAAAATGACATTTCATTAAAAGTCAACCTTGCCCTAAAAAGTCAACTTTGCAAAAACTTGGGATTCTTGAATTTTGTGAACTTCCAACTTCTTATATGATCAAATAAAGGTCATATACACTCAAAATGATGAAGATCACCCCTTGGTTAGGTCATTGGGGGCCTCAGATGCCCTGATTTTGCACTGACTTGTCTGAAAAGTCAACTCTTGATCAGATGACTTCCCCATGGAATTTCTTCATGAAAATTGATATGCATACTCCCTATACCATATAGAGACCAATAGAAACAAGAATGACCAAAAAATTTGAAGTTATGGCCTCTGAAACCAAAACCCTAATTTTAGGTCATCTGCAGTCAAGCCTGGCTCTGCTTCCATACCAATCCCAGTTCTTGTGATTCTTTGGCATTCTTGACTTTGGGAAGATGTAATATGATGCTTGAACACACATATACCACTTTGAAGTGATTGATGACTTTTGGAGTGGCTCAAGAGGCTCTTGGATTGCTCAGATCACAAACCCTAGATGCAGATGACTTAGAACCAATGCAAAGACTCAAAATTGTGGTATGAGATGTTATGATTGTGTTTATGCATATGAAATGATCACAAGCCATGGTGTGAATGGGTGAGGGAAAATTTGGGGTGTTTACAGATGCCCCTATTCAAACATGAGTTAGTTGTGCAGGTTGTAAGCGAAAGCTTATCAGGCAAACAAGGTAACTTGTGGTTGAATACCAAAGACTGTCCAAAATTTGCACTCACAAAATGAAGAAGAAAAAGGGATATAGATTGTAAAGGGAAATAAAGTATATTGTAAAGTGTGGGCGACGGAGGACGACCGTCGAGCAGAGGACGACTGCTGGGTAAAGAGCAATGACGGGGACGACCGACATGCTGGAAAAGTGCGGAAAATAAAGCAATGACGGGGACGGCCGACATGCTGGGGATAAAAGAATTATGATGGGGACGGCCATCAAGATAAAGCTGTAAAATTCTCTGGGGATTAATGAAGCATGACGGGGACGGCCATCAAGTTCACAAAGCAAAGCAACCAACGATGGGGACGGCCATCGGGCTAAAAGGGAAAAGGGACCACGACGGGGACGGCCATCGGGTTAAAGAATAAATGAAATAAACAGATGATGAGGTACGGTCATCAAAGGTGAAGGACGATCACCTAGCAGGGGACGGCTGCTCTGTTGGGGATAAGATGAGGGACGGTCATCTAAGGTGGAGGACGACCACCTGGCAGGGTACGGCTGCCGAAAATATCGCGACATAGGACGAATGCCGGATAAAAGGTCAACGATGGGGACGGCCATCGGATGAGCATGATGGAGGACGACCATCAAGAGGTGGAGGACGACCACCTAGCAGGGGACGGCTGCTCTCAAGGTTTGTCATGACATAGGACGAATGCCAGATAACCAAAGTCAACAATGGGGACGGCCATTGGATAAAATGATGAAGGACGATCATCAAGAGGTGGAGGACGACCACCTAGCAGGGGACGGCTGCCAAATATCACGACATAGGACGAACGTCGGATAGAAAATCAACGATGGGGACGGCCATCGGATGAGCATGATGGAGGACGACCATCAAGAGGTGGAGGACGACCACCTAGCAGGGTACGGCTGCTCTCAAGGTTTATCATGACATAGGACGAATGCCAGATAAAAGAGAAAAAAGCTTTGTCGGCGATCTACTGGGGAGTAGTAAACACGGACAAGTGTTTATATCCAAGAAACAAAGGTATAAGTGTTTAGATGTTTGTGTATAGATTAAAGATGCGGACGAGCATCCTTAAGGCTACGATACGGACGAGTATCGAGTAGAAACAAATACTGACACGTGTTCATAGATGATGATACGGACGAGTATCAACTGGTTAACAAGGAACACGGACAAGTGTTGAATCTGAAGGGATTCTTCTGGGGAAAAGTAGACACAGGCGAGTGTCTAAATTCAAGAAGACATGAGTGTTTGACACAATGTATGGATTAAAGATGCGGACGAGCATCCTTAAGACTATGATACGGACGAGTATCATGTAGAAACAAACTCTCGACGCATGTTCTGAGATGATGGTACGGACGAGTACCAACGAGTTAACAAAGAACAAGGACTAATGTTGAATCTGTGGGGATGTGGGTGGTATATACAAGATACGGACGAGTATCTGTATAAGAGTGATTGGTATATAGATGAGTATTTAACTGCTGGGGAGAGCGACACGGACGAGTGTCAAAAGGAGAAGAGTGTAGTATGAACAAGTATCTGATATACAAAGTATAGATGACTGCGCTGGGGATGCGACACGGACGGGTGTCAAAGTATTGTCATATGTAAGTATATGTGAGTGCGAAGAGGACGTCTTTGGCTTTCTGCTGGGGTTATGACATAGATGGGTGTCAAAATGTATCTGTAATACGAGTGTTATTGTTTGCACAGAGTGTTCAAGCGACTTTACTGGGGAATATTGACACGGACGGGTGCCAAGGCTGAGTATATATACTGGTGTTTGTGAATCGTGAGGCAACTGCTTTTGCTGGGGAACTTCCGCTGGGGATATGGGGGAAGTATTCTGTATATTGACGGATTGTCATTATTTACAAGTGTTGATTCAAAACATGGCTTATGATTATGCTATATGTTTGATTTTTGCCGTAATGTTCCGTGTTAGACGGAATGCTACGCTTTGTGGGTGAATATGATGCGAATGCTATGATTATGCAAAGATACCAAACCGGGATTCAGATCCCGTTACTACGAAGATCTTTGGCCGATTCGCTTGAAGTGGACATCCCAGCTGGGGGTGAGATCGTTGGTAGATCTGACGAGATGCGATTGCTTGGGGGTTCAGGTCACCGATAGACCTGTCTCAGTAATGAGGGACCCAGCTGGGGTTTGAAGAAGCTTTCTTCACTCTGTTGTGATCCTCTATGCGTTGCTCTTCTGGATAGAGGCCGAAGCTCTGTGGGGAGATGGTTCCCTGACTTTTCATTTGGCTGAGGACGAAATGGCAACTCGGCTGGGGAGAAAACACTTTGAGTGTTAAGACTGAGCGTTGATTTGTCAGCTTGCTGGGATGAAGCTTACATGCCCCAAGTTGCGTTCTGGATTCCTGCAATCCTGAAAAGATAGAGAAACGCACAAGTAATCCCGAGGTATCTTTTACTGGATTCCGTCATAGGAGTTTAGACACTTCTGAGAGTAAGTATATTTCCTGCAAGCACGTTTTTATTTGAAGATAAACATCTGTATTCTATGCAATCAGTTTTTCTTTTAGACATCAGACATTTTTTGCAAATAAAATGTACAAGACGAAACATGACTGAAAATCTGATTTTATTAATTCATATGCCCTGAATTGGTGAGATACAGTCAAAGAAACATATCCCCTGGAATGAGGAGATTGTTACAAATTGAGAAACAAAATGCTGGCAATGTTGACGACGCTTTAAGGAGCTTCCTCTTTGCTATGACTCGCATGACATTTGACGTTCTTCTCGTCTTGCTTTCTGAAGAAGGCTGATTCTGATAGCGGCTTGATCCTTTCGAAGCTTACCAAGTTGTAAGTGATACAGACGAATTCAGAATGCAGTTGTTCGCTTATTCCCTTATTTTGCATGGATCGCCCTTTCGGGTTTTCAATCCATCAGGATACCCATTTTTGCCTGAGCTGTCCAATGCGGCTTTTCAACTCAGCGGGTGTACAATTTTGTTTATTTTCCCTTATTTTTGCCCGAGTCTTTTATTCTGTTTTTGACTCGCCGGGATGCCCTATTTTTGCCTGGACTTACATTCTGTTTTTATGTCCAGCGGGTCTTTTATGCGAAGTATTTTTTAACTGCATCTGAATTAACAGGGGATGGGAAATCTTCACCATCCATGGTGCTGAGCATCAGTGCTCCACCAGAGAAAACTTTCTTTACTACGAATGGTCCTTCATAATTTGGAGTCCATTTGCCCCTGTGGTCTGTATGAGGAGGGAGGATTCTCTTCAGCACAAGATCTCCTACTTGGTACTCTCGGTGCCTGACTTTCTGATCGAAGGCTTTCTTCATTCTTTTCTAATACAACTGCCCATTACAGATTGCAGCCAATCTTTTCTCTTCAATCAGACTCAGTTGTTCGTATCGGGCCCGGACCCATTCTGCTTCGTTCAGCTTAACATCCATTAGTACCCGTAGAGAGGGTAATTCAACTTCAACAGGTAGGACTGCTTCCATACCATACACAAGTTGATACGGTGTTGCCCCAGTGGATGTTCTGATCGACGTGCGGTACCCATGCAAGGCAAATGGTAGCATTTCATGCCAGTCCTTGTAGGTGACTACCATCTTCTGCACAATCTTCTTGATATTCTTATTTGCTGCCTCAACAGCGCCGTTCATCTTTGGCCTGTAAGGAGAAGAATTGTGATGCTGAATCTTGAAGTCTCGGCACAGCTCTGCCATCATTTTGTTGTTTAAATTGGAACCATTATCAGTAATGATTCGCTCGGGAACTCCATACCGACAGATGATATCTCTTTTCAGAAATCTGGCTACCACTTGCCTTGTAACGTTTGCATAGGAGGCTGCTTCAACCCACTTTGTGAAATAGTCAATGGCAACCAGGATGAATCTGTGGCCATTCGAAGCAGTTGGCTCAATCTTACCAATCATATCAATGCCCCACATAGCAAAGGGCCAGGGTGAAGACATCACATTCAAAGGATTGGGAGGCACATGCACCTTATCTGCATAAATCTGGCATTTATGGCATTTTCTGGCATAGGCACAACAGTCGGCATCCATTGTGATCCAGTAATAGCCTGATCTCAGCAACTTCTTGGCCATGGCATGCCCTCCAGCATGGGTACCAAAAGATCCTTCGTGCACTTCATGCATCAACAAGTCTGCTTCTGTCTTATCAACACATCTGAGGAGTACCATATCAAAGTTCCTTTTGTATAGGGAACCATCAGTGTTCAGAAAGAAACTACCAGCAAGCCTTCTCAAAGTCTTCTTATCATTGGAAGATGCCCCAGGTGGGTATGTTTGATCCTCCAAGAAGCACTTAATGTCATGGAACCAAGGCTTATCATCTTTGACAGTGTCTGCTGCAAATACATATGCTGGCCTGTCAAGTCTGGACACTGAAATCTGAGGTACAAAGTTGGCAGCTTGAACTTTGATCATGGATGAAATGGTGGCAAGAGCATCTGCAAACTGATTCTCGTCCCGAGGGATATACTCAAGCTTGACTGTTGTAAAGAAAGTCAATAACCTCCTTGTATAATCCCTATAAGGTATCAGATGATCCTGGTGGGTATACCATTTGCCGTTGGTCTGATTGATTACCAGAGTTGAATCTCCGAACACAGTTAAAGTCTTGATCCTGAGGTCAATGGCTTCCTCAAGACCCATAATGCAAGCTTCGTATTCAGCTTCGTTGTTAGTGCAGTTGAAAGTGAGTTTTGCCGAGAAAGGCATGTGAACTCCCTTAGGTGTAATGAGTACTGCACCAACACCACGACCATTCATGTTAACAGCCCCATCAAACATCATGGTCCACTCTTCTTCTGGGTCAGGCCCTTCAGTGTGAACAGGCTCTTCATGGTCTTTTGCTTTTATGACCATGATGTCTTCATCAGGGAAGTCAAATCTCATAGGCTGGTAATCATCAATAGGTTGCTCAGCAAGATATTCAGACAATACACTGCCCTTGATGGCTTTCTGAGACGTGTACTGGATGTCATATTCTGTGAGGATCATCTGCCATCTCGCAACCCGTCCGGTAAGTGCTGGCTTCTCAAATATGTACTTGACTGGGTCCATCTTTGAGATCAGTAAGGTAGTGTGGGTCAACATATACTGCCTTAGTCGGCGAGCAGCCCACGCTAAAGCACAACAAGTTTTCTCGAGCAGTGAATAACGTTGTTCACAGTCGGTAAACTTTTTGCTTAGGTAGTAAATTGCATAATCTTTTCGACCAGACTCGTCATGCTGGCCCAACACACACCCCATCGACTCTTCTAATACTGTCAAGTACATTATCAGAGGTCTTCCTTCAATTGGAGGCATAAGGATCGGAGGCTCTTGTAAGTATTCCTTGATCTTGTCAAAAGCCTTCTGGCAGTCTTCATTCCACTTGACCGTTTGTTCTTTTCTTAACAGCTTGAACAAAGGTTCACAGGTTGCAGTAAGGTGAGATATGAACCGTGAGATGTAGTTCAATCTACCTAGAAACCCCCGAACTTCTTTTTCAGACTTCGGTGCAGGCATTTTTTGAATAGCTTTGACTTTATCAGGGTCAACTTCAATCCCTTTCTCACTTACAATAAATCCCAGCAGCTTACCGGATCGCACCCCGAATGTGCATTTGTTGGGGTTCAACTTCAGTTGGTACTTCCTCAGACGCTTGAACAACTTCAGCAGATTTACCAGGTGGTATTCTTCAGTAAGGGACTTGGCGATCGTGTCATCCACATAACACTCTATTTCTTTATGGATCATGTCGTGGAATAATGTCACCATAGCCCGTTGATACGTTGCACCAGCATTCTTCAGTCCGAATGGCATCACCTTGTAATAGAACGTGCCCCAGGGTGTGATGAAGGTTGTCTTCTCCATGTCTTCAGGTGACATCTTAATCTGATTATATCCTGAAAATCCATCCATGAAGGAGAATACCGAGAACTGAGCCGTATTATCCACCAATACATCAATGTGAGGTAATGGGAAATCATCCTTCGGGCTAGCTCTGTTCAGATCCCGGTAGTCAACACACATTCTTACTTTGCCGTCCTTCTTAGGCACAGGTACTATATTAGCAACCCACGGTGGATAGCTTGTTACAACAAGGAACCCGGCGTCCCATTGCTTTTGTACCTCCTCCTTGATTTTCATTGCCATGTCTGGGCGAGTACGACGCAGCTTCTGTTTAACCGGCGGGCACTCTTCTCTCAAAGGCAGCTTGTGCATAACAATGTCGGTGTCCAACCCTGGCATATCTTGATAAGACCAAGAAAACACGTCCACATACTCTTGAAGTAAGTCAATCAGTTGTCTCTTCACTGAGTCTTGCAGGCAGGCCCCGATTTTAACTTCTTTTATGTCTTCATCTGTACCAAGATTGATCGTTTCAACCTCCTCCTGGTGAGGAGTAATAACCTTTTCCTCCTATCTTAACAACCTGGCTAACCCTTCAGGAAGCTCATATTCTTCTTCAACCCCTTCATCGGCATGATTGATCGGATTGTCAAAGTCATACGAAGTCATAGCCGTGCTGTTGTCGGTGCTGTCTGGAAGGCATACTCTGCAAGGGTTCAGTTTGTTCATTTTAGTGATTTGATTTTAATCTTGTTTAGAAAAGTGAAATAAAGTTGTCATTTTGAAAACATTGCCATTTATTTTTTTGTACAAAAAGAAAAATGGAAAAACAGTGAACGGAAAAGAGAAAAGACTCATTTGCAAAAAGATGTCTGATATTTCATTGATTAATCTTGTTGCACAAAAAGTACAGATGGCCCGATTACAAAATGAGTCTTGTCATCTTGGGCAAGATGCAAGACTTTGATGCATGCTATAAAAATACAGGAAATAATAATTACTCTGCGTGAGTAACTCTTATAATTTCCTGGGAAGACCAGTTCGAGATACTGCTCCCCGGGATCTTTGGACGTATCCAACTCTCCAGATTGCGTTCTTCTTCATCCTCGTCTTCCAGATTGTTGACAGCATCAGGGGTGAGCATCCCCCCACTAACAAAATTGGGCTCCTTTGCAGCCTCTGCTTGATCTTGTTGGGTTGATTTGTAACCCAACCCAAATCTATCCTCTTTCTTCTCCACCGGTAACAGTTTGCCCCAGCCTTGGGCAGTTCCTTCTTCAACAACCTTCTGGGCTTGTTGATATGATGTCATTGAAGTTCCAGGTACAGCAGATGTTTCATTTACGTTCAAGGCCTCAAACCCTTGACTCATTGTTTCGTGGATCTCCCCATCCATCTCAATGTATTTATAAGTAGCCAGGTGGCTAACAAAAATATCCTCCTCTCCACAGATAGTAACGACTTGACCCTCCCACTCGAATTTTAACTTCTGGTGAAGGGTTGAGGTCACGTAGAAGGTCGTTTTGAAAGTTTGTGGTCCAATCGTTATAGGCAACTCAATCTCTCCCAGAACCGATCTCTTAGAACCATCAAAGGCTCTCACCACCAGGTTGCTGGGACGCAAAGCCAATCCGTCATACTCTAGCTTCACAAGGGCATTTTTAGGTAAGACATTAAGGGATGACCCCGTGTCTACCAGCACATGGGAAAGGACTGCGCCTTTACATTCCATGGTTATGTGCAAAGCCTTGTTATGGTTGCGGCCTTCCGTAGTCAAATCAGTGTTGGTGAACCCTAGTCCATGACTAGCATTAACATTTCCAACCACAGCTTCCAACTGATTGACGGTGATCTCTTCAGGCACGTAAGCTGCGTGCAAGACTTTTAGTAGTGCATTCCGATGGGCCTCGGAGCACATAAGCGATGATAGGATTGAGATCTTGGAAGGCGTCTGGTGAAGCTGATCCACTATTTTGTAATCACTTTTCTTGATGATTCTCATGAACTCATCAACTTCTTGATCAAAGGGTGTTTTCAAAGCTTCTTTAACAACCTGCTCTTCCTGCACCAAGCTTTTTCCTTTTGCCTTGGCAACAGCTTCTGCTTCAGCAGTGGGTCTCTGAATTTGTGGAGCAAAGAGACGTCCTCTTCGGGTGAAGCCTCCGCCTCCTCCCACATTGTCTATTTGTGGTGCAGGGGTTGATGATTCAAAAGTGATTTTTTGTCCTTCGTAGTATAGATCAGAGCCGTAATGCCAGGGGATGGCATTACTGCTTTCATAAGGCACTGGCCCAGGCACTGTGATAGTGACTGGACTGATTGCAGCTGCGGAAGGAATTGTGATAGTCTGTGGATCGTAGTATATCGTGACTGGTGCTCTGATGGGAGCAGCACTTTGTGAGTTGTAGGCAGAATTATTTTCTGGATCGTAATAAATTGTAACGGTTGAGACATCTTCATGGTTTGTTGCTGATGTTGTAGGAGACATTGTCGGAAGGATGGGTGTTGTTGTTGTAGGAGTTTCAAAATAAAGTGGTGCTGAAGTTGTAGAAGGAAAGTTTGTTGATATTTGGTCAGTTGAAATGACAGATGAAACATTTGTTGATGAAGCCGAAGAGTTGTCAGGAACAATGGTTGTTGCAGTTGTAGGAGATACTGGAATTGTTGCTGATGAGATTGCTAGATTTGTAGGAAATGATGTGGTGATTTGAAGTTGGCCACTCTGGATGAGACCATCTATGCCATCCCTCAGGTTATCACACCCATTTACTGAAATGTTACAGTAAGCACACCCTAACTCACACCCCGGGAACATTTGACATTCGAGGAGTTGAGCCTTTATCTCTACCAACGGCGTCCGAATCTGACCCACACTGGTTATTAAATAAGACGGCTTGTCTTCTTCAATAGCATTGACTCTGGGACCTCCGTGGTGCGGCATAGGGTTTTTGTTAACATTGGGTGGTGGTGCGAAATTCAGGGCCTTAGAGTCTACCAGGTCTTGTACCTTCATGTGCAAAGCTCTGCACTTTTCTGTACTGTGGCCAGGTGCATTTGAGTGAAAAGCACATCTGGCGTTGGAGTCATAATTCCTGGGTAGACTATTAGGGTCTGGAGGTGCCAACGTCCTTAGCTCAACTAGGTTGAGTTTCAAGAGTTGTGGCAGTAATGTAGCATGTGGCATAGGGATCGGATCGATCACCCTATTGGCCTGAGAAGGTCTCTGCTGATATGGTCTTTGCTGATTGTTGTTGTTGGTGTTGTTGTAGTTTCTCGGAGGATACTGAGCTTGTTGATGGTACTGAGGTTGTTGTTGATAGTTTTGTTGCGGAGGTTGATAAGCTGGTTGCGGATGGGCTGGAGCGGGAATGGTGACTGCTGCCACAGACCTATGAACATACTGGGGTCTGCCCCTGTTGGCATGGATAGCATTGGTTTCACCGGTTCTTCTTGGGCCTGCAAAAGGCTTCCTTGCATTGCTGGACGAGCTGGCACCGTTGTCAGAAATCTTGCCCATCTTCAACAGGCTCTCAATTCTCTCTCCGGCTACGACAACATCTGCAAAGCTGGTTGAAGAGAAGGCAGCTAGCCTGTCAATGTATGTTCCTTGGAGGGTGTTCATAAACATATCTGCCATTTCCCTCTCTGACATAGGTGGCTGAACAGCAGCAGCCAATTGCCTCCATCTTTGGGCATACTCTCGGAAACTTTCCCTTGACGACTGTGACATTCCCATTAGGAGGGTCCTGTTGGGTGCCATATCTAAGTTATACTGGTATTGTCTGATGAAGGCCTCTGCCAAATCTTTCCAACACCTGATAGTTGCCCTTGTCAAATGAGAGTACCATTCTCTTGAAGCTCCCGTCAAGTTGTCCTCAAAATAAAACATCCAGAGCTTCTCGTCCATGGTGTAGGCCTTCAGCCTCCCCAGAAATGATTGTAAGTGGGTCCGGGGGCATGAAGTCCCGTTGTATTTCTCAAAACAAGGAGGCTTAAACTTATGGGGAATCCTGACCCCGTCTACCAAGCCCATGTCCATAACATCAAAACCCAAAGAGTTTTGAGACTCCAAGGATCTTAATTTCTCAGCTATCTCATCCAGCCTTCTGTCATAAGCTTCTTCCCTAGCACCCATTACTGTGAACTGATCCTCCTGGGGGTCTTCTTGCAGTACCCTGCCTGCAGTGGCAGTCCCTTGAACATTTGCAGGAATGTTGATCTCCGGATGAAGATGGGGTCCAAATACAGGGGGGTTGACATGAGGTTGGACCCTCTCATTGTTGCTTGTTCCAGCAGTCCCTATATGTGGATCTTCCTGATTTTGCCTTTCCACCATTGCTCTCAATCTTTCTTGGCTCTGAGCCATGTTGTTCATCACTTCCATAAACTGCGTCATCTGGGTTCTCATTTCCAATCTTTCGTTTGCCATTTGATTTCTGACCTCTGCAAGGTCCTGCTGTACCTGATCCATTTGTATGCCCGGAAGGTTGTTACGGGTTGGATATCGGTGCGGACGGTTGAGGGGAAATACCCGGCGTCGAGCAATAGTTCCTGAACATCACAACAGAGTTAGTAGCAATAAAACAAAAACCTACAAAACAAACAAAAGGTTAGCATGCAATGCAGTATGCTTATTTGTTTTCAAGGTATCCGGCTTGGCATTCAGTTTCGACCCTTCCAGACCCTTGAAGATGCTGTTGATGCCGCTTTTGAAGTGACTCGGATGGAACAAACTGATACATATATTACAAAAGGCAAATGGTACATAGTTTGTTTACAAATACAAGCCCTCTGAAGGGTCAAAATACATTACAAGAAAATAAAAGTACATGGAATGAAAGCAACAACAAGCAAATGGTCAAACACCAAGACCAAACTCATCCTCCCGAACTTCCTTGAGAAGTGCTTCGGTCACAGGATCAGCTGGACGCTCCGTGAGATTCCTGATAAGGAGATTCCGGGTAGTGACAGCTGCAGTTAGCTTCTTGTGTTGACTTTGGTGTTTTGACCTCTTCACTCCAGCTTTGATCTTCAGCTCTGATATTTCCCTCTGGGCTGCTGCCAGGGCTTCTTGCTGCTCTTTTGCACTAGCTTCCAGCTGCTCAATCTTGTCTTGGACCCTCTTATCTTCCAGAGTACGAGCTTCGGTGATCCTGACCCACCTAGCTTGACTCTCCTTCAGATACAAGTCTGTCCTGGCTTTCTGGAACTGGGCTTCCTTGCAAGCATTCTTCAGAGTTTGTTCTCCAGCCCTAGACTTCTTAATGTAATCCTCAGACTTCTCAATTTTAGTCATATGCTCTACTCTCAGCTTTTCCAACCTTTCAATATCCAACCTACCATCACTCCTTTCCCGGAGGGTCTTCTACAAAGCCTGAGTCAACTTCTCATTTCTCTCTTTCAAACCCTCAAACTCCTCTAAGCTAACAGTGGCAGGGGGTGGTGCTGAGGATGATCCAGGCATATCCTCCATGGTGAAGGGCATTCCAGAGAATTGAGCCCTGGCATGGGACCACTCATAATATTGTGCTGATGCCACATTGTTGCACTTCCCCAGAATGATTACTCCTTTAGTTTGAACATTGTCCCAGGCCCAGGCTGCCTGCCTAACAATAGCCAGATTAGGCTTGTTCTCACAATAAAGAGTCTCAACCAAGTCTTGTGCCTTAGGAGTGTGGACCAGTGCATAGCCCAGTTGCCTTTTGAGCAGCAGAGGATTGTAATTAATGCTACCCTTAACTCCTATCAGGGGCACATTGGGAAAATGCCCACAACTGGTGATGATATCCCTGCCCTTTGTGCTTTGAGTGCACCACCTGATATCAGCTGAAGTCAGAGCAGTGAGTCTTCTAGCCCAGTTCCTCTGCTGATGAGGATTCAAAAATGCATCCGTCCTGGGCAAATGCTTGAGAAGCCAAGTATGGAACAAAGGAGCACAACACCTCACTAATCTTCCCCTCTGCTTTTCATTCCTCTGGTGCACTGAGTAGTAAAAATCCCCCAATAAAGTGGGCACTGGGTTCCTCAGGATGAAAAGATGGATTGCATTCTTGCTAATGAATCGAGGCTCATCTGCAAATAATATGATCCCATATATGCTCAGGGCCAATAAAGCACAGACTGCTTTCCACTCTCCTAAAGAAGCTTTCAGGGTAGCTTGAGAGATCAAGAAATCCAGGTGCAGGCCAGGGATTCCAGCCTTAGTAGTCATATGCTGCCCAATTAGAACTGGTTCCAGATGCAAAGCCTTTGCTACCTCTTCATTACCAGGAAAGACCATCTCAGGGTTGAAAGGGACTCCACCCCTGATAGGTATACCAACCAATGATGAGTATTCTTCCAATAAAGGGCCCAGCTGAAAGTCCTGGAAAGTGAAACATCTCAGTGGGGGATCATAAAATTGAAGGCAAGTGTGAATCAGGCTCCTCTGTGAAGGGTCCAAATACATAACCACATCAAGTATATCTCCATAGTGTTCCCTGAACAGTGGTATATAATCTGGAGTGATCAGGGTTTGAATCCTCCTGATGTCAGCTAGCTCTGGCTGGAAGAAGTGGTAGGTGATGTTACTCTTTTTAGGTGCCATGATGTTGAGGATGAGTGGAGACAGGTGCTGATGATAACACTGAAAGGTGGGCCACTGATTGGCTGGTGCAGGTGACTGAAGCAGTTAGCTGATAGCTGAAGCAGATGCTGATGAAGATAGGTCAATACTGATGATGGGGTCAAAACCAAGCCAAAATGAAGATGGATACCCTGAAAAACAAATAAACAAATATCAAAATGATGCAATGAGGATGTATGCAAATGATATGCAAGGGTTTGTGACTGAGCTGGATCTGATCAAGTGCTCTGATATAGGTCCAGGTATATTCAAGAAATCCAGATGGAGGTCTATAGGTCCAGTAACCAAGGTAGGGGACTCAAATAAAAAGCCACATGTCCAGGGTTTAGAATCACAAGAACTGTTCCAACATGGAGTATTCTTAATCACATCAAAGTAACAGGGTATGCTGAGGTCAAGGGTACCTGCAAACCTGTAAACAGCCCAACCCCCTCACAGGTGGTGTTCTAAAACAAGGATCCTCAGACTTGGATCAGTTATGAGAAGTGTAAACACTTCTAACCCGGAGGTACAGTGTTTACAATAACCATAAAAGATCCTCCTCTAACTCACCTCAGTTTCTGAAGGTGAAAACTAAAAGGTCATCCAGACTTAGCAGGCTTCCCAGATATTCCTAGCATTGCAGGAAATCTGCAACACAGAGTTCTCAAGAAGAAACCCATATCTGAACCGTGTTTCATATTCCCGCACCAGACCGAGATGGAATGGGAAAGAATATGAACCACTCTAGCCTAGGTGTCACTCAGGTCCCAGGTATAGGACCTCAACTCTCAATGGAACACCCACCCACCAAAGCAAACAAACAGATCCAACCAGCAGCACAGTATGACAATATGATATAATGTAAAGCTATAAAGAAAGCAGTAAAGCAACTGTACATAAAGCAAAGATAAATACAAAAATACAAACACAAATAAGCACATAACACCCCAGTAAACACAAATCAATCAAGCGCTAGGAGGAACCCACAAAAAGAACCAGAAGCCCTGGTTACAGCATAAGGGTCCCCAGCAGAGTCGCCAAGCTGTCGCTCCCGATAGATGGGACCAAGGCCCAAATAAAGGTACAGACGCGAACGTTCGGCGAGAGGGAACAATGAGAACACACAGTCGTGAACTCACTGGAGAATGAATAGAGTCGCCAGCTAGGCATTTTTATCCCGGAGGAAAGGCAATGCTGCATAGACCTAGAAAGACATGGATAAGACGGTTGCGAACCAGAGAGACTGAGAAAGGGGGTTGGTTACAACCTGGGAAGGTATTAGCACCCAGATTGTCCGCCGTACTCGACGGGATCCATGCTTAAAAGATTTGTGTTTTAAAGGGGTAGTGTCAGTGCAATTTGTGTGTAAAAGGGCTGGAAAACAATATGTACAGGTGTCAGTGTAAAAGAAATGTGAGGTGTATAAATGTGTAGTGTCAGTGTGAGAGTAAGAGTGAAATGCTCATGACTATGAGGCTTAAAAGAATGAAGCTGGAAGGAGGGGGAATATACAGAGACTTTTGTTCGATAACTGTTAAGTTATGCCTACGTATCCTCTCGTGCAATGAGGAAGTCAGAACACCGTAGTTCGACCCAAAGAGACTGAAAGATGAATTGACTTGTGAACTGCTTACTTGCTTATGCTCAAGTGTATGATCTGTCTGGCACAGATGCTAACTGTCTTGCATTAGACGAAAGAAGCAAGTTCTCGTTTATGAGTGAAGGTGATGAGAAAAAGAATCCCGAAGGAGACGATTATTGTTTGTTTTTGGTGTTCTCAGTCTTTTATTGCTTTTGAATGTTTGTCATAAGTTAATGAGCTTAAGCCTAAACCAATGGGTTAGTAAACTCATCACATCTTCCCTCTGATTAGGGGTAATGAGAATACCTTAAGTGTGAAGTCAGATTCTCACACTTAATCACCTTGGTGTAGGATTAAGATCATTAACCTACTTGTGATTAATTAGATGTTTTTTGTGCTTTTGTTTAGTGTTGAGTAATGAGGTTAAGCCATAATCAGGGATTAAACAGACTCATTACACCATCCTAATAGAAGGATAATAGATGAGAATGTTTAAGCTGAGGAAAGCTCCTCAACTTAATCCATGATTAGGGATTAAACTCATGACAAAACAAGCCTTTATTAGATGGATTTTAATTAATGATATGATGATGAAGTGATTTTTAGGGTTTGTAAGACAACTTGAGGGGGACTTGTCCATTAACACTAGGGTTAGTCCTTCTTAACCAGTTAAGGAAGAATTAGAACCCTAATGCAAGGCCCAAGTTACAAGTGTGATGCCTTGATGATTATTAAGTGAATTGATTAAAGGAGTTAAACACATTAAGGGTTTAACACTTAGGATTAAAGTTATACACTCCATCCTAATAAAAGGATGCAGGCATAAGCTTAATCACAAAGCCTTAAAGTCTTTAGGGTTTAGTCCCTGATTATGAGATGAGAAGAGAAGACTCAAAAGAGACACAAAGGTAAAACTAAATGGGGGACTAATCAAACCCTAATTATTATCATGCTTGGTTGTTCCTAAGGTTTGTGAGGTTTACAAGAAAGATCTTCAGAGGAACCACCAGGAAGCAGATGAAAGGATCAAGAGAAGCAAAGCAACTTGCTTCATTCAAGAAGTCAAGTCACTTGAAGAAAGAAAATGGGGAGAAGAAGAATGAACAAGCTCAAACTCAAACACATGCAAAAATGCAGCAAGGATGTATAAAAGAGATGAAGAGAAGTTATGAGAAGTGAAGGCAAATTCACTTCTCAAAGTCACTCACCACCTGAAAAGTTAGAAAAGAGAATGCAATGCAATGCAAAATGAGATGAAATGGTATGATGAAAAACCAAACCAGAAGCACATACATGATGTTAATGATGCTATGAGATGCTACAAACCAGAAACAACACATGTGGATGAACATACAAGCTTATGAATGCAAATGAAGCAAGTTAAGAACCAAGAACATACATGAAAAGTTATGGAATGCACATGGCATACAACATGACAAATGCAAGATGCAATGATCAAACATGCTTTCAATATGTCTTATGATGTTCAATGAATCAAATGGAGGCATGGAATGTCATGGCAAGTCATGTTATACAAGAAAATGCAAGATGGATGCATATGGAAGCCCAAATTAGGGTTTATGAACAATGCAACAAACAAAAACCAAAACCAGAAGCAAACAACATTATAAAAAATTGAAAATTCACTCAAAGGATCCCTAAACCGATACTAACTCACTGCCCAAAGGAGAGGTCTCAACTCTTAACCTAATTCAAGATATGATTTTTCTAAGTTTTCGAGGGTTTTAGGGTTCCTTAACAAGAAAATTATCAAATAAATTGAAAATGAAAGATCAAATCAAGGCCATTTAACCTCACAAACTACATGCTAAACACAATGCAATGCAAAAAGAATCAAGGTCCAACTCTTTAGGGTTAGGCAGAAATGATTTTTGGAAGTTTGGATCAAAATAATGCATAAAAATGATTTTAATTCAATGGAAAATTCTCAAAATGCATCAAGATCAAAAAATAAATTTGGTTTGAGGGTTGGACAATGTTTCTAAATGTTTTTAAAGGTTTCATGAATTTTTTGGTGATTTTTAAATACCTAAAAGTATTTTTAATTAATTAATTCTCATTAATTAATTAAAAAGAAACTTTTAAATATTTAAAAATACTTTTTTAATGCTAAAAATGAAAATAAAAATATTTTTGGGTATTAAAAATTAATGAAACTCTTGACAAAACATTTAGAAACATTTTCCAACCCTCAAACCAAATTTATTTTTTGATCTTAATGCATTTTGAGAATTTTCCATGGAATTAAAATCATTTTTATGCATTATTTTGATCCAAACTTCCAAAAATCATTTATGCCTAAACCTAAAGAGTTGGACCTTGATTCTTTTTGCATTGCATTGTGTTTAGCATGTAGTTTGTGAGGTTAAATGGCCTTGATTTGATCTTTCATTTTCAATTTGTTTGATAATTTTCCTTTTAAGGAACCCTAAAACCCTAGAAAACTTAGAAAAATCATATCTTGAATTAGGTTAAGAGTTGAGACCTCTCCTTTGGGCAGTGAGTTAGTATAGGTTTAGGGATCCTTTGAGTGCATTTTCAATTTTTTATAATGTTGTTTGCTTCTGGTTTTGGTTTTTGTTTGTTGCATTGTTCATAAACCCTAATTTGGGCTTCCATATGCATCCATCTTGCATTTTCTTTTATAACATGACTTGCCATGACATTCCATGCCTCCATTGGATTCATTGAACATCATAAGACATATTGAAAGCATGTTTGATCATTGAATCTTGCATTTGTCATGTTGTATGCCATGTGCATTCCATAACTTTTCATGTATGTTCTTGGTTCTTAACTTGCTTCATTTGCATTCATAAGCTTGTATGTTCATCCACATGTGTTTTTTCTGGTTTGTAGCATCTCATAGCATAATTAACATCATGTATGTGCTTCTGGTTTGGTTTTTCATCATACCATTTCATCTCATTTTGCATTGCATTGCATTCTCTTTTCTAACTTTTCAGGTGGTGAGTGACTTTGAGAAGTGAATTTGCCTTCACTTCTCATAACTTCTCTTCATCTCTTTTATACATCCTTGCTGCATTTTTGCATGTGTTTGAGTTTGAGCTTGTTCATTCTTCTTCTCCCCATTTTCTTTCTTCAAGTGACTTGACTTCTTGAATGAAGCAAGTTGCTTTGCTTCTCTTGATCCTTTCATCTGCTTCCTGGTGGTTCCTCTGAAGATCTTTCTTGTAAACCTCACAAACCTTAGGAACAACCAAGCATGATAATAATTAGGGTTTGATTAGTCCCCCATTTAGTTTTACCTTTGTGTCTCTTTTGAGTCTTCTCTTCTCATCTCATAATCAGGGACTAAACCCTAAAGGCTTTAAGGCTTTGTGATTAAGCTTATGCCTGCATCCTTCTATTAGGATGGAGTGTATAACTTTAATCCTAAGTGTTAAACCCTTAATGTGTTTAACTCCTTTAATCAATTCACTTAATAATCATCAAGGCATCACACTTGTAACTTGGGCCTTGCATTAGGGTTCTAATTCTTCCTTAACTGGTTAAGAAGGACTAACCCTAGTGTTAATGGACAAGTCCCCCTCAAGTTGTCTTACAAACCCTAAAAATCACTTCATCATCATATCATTAATTAAAATCCATCTAATAAAGGCTTGTTTTGTCATGAGTTTAATCCCTAATCATGGATTAAGTTGAGGAGCTTTCCTCAGCTTAAACATTCTCATCTATTATCCTTCTATTAGGATGGTGTAATGAGTCTGTTTAATCCCTGATTATGGCTTAACCTCATTACTCAACACTAAACAAAAGCACAAAAAACATCTAATTAATAACAAGTAGGTTAATGATCTTAATCCTACACCAAGGTGATTAAGTGTGAGAATCTGACTTCACACTTAAGGTATTCTCATTACCCCTAATCAGAGGGAAGATGTGATGAGTTTACTAACCCATTGGTTTAGGCTTAAGCTCATTAACTTATGACAAACATTCAAAAGCAATAAAAGACTGAGAACACCAAAAACAAACAATAATCGTCTCCTTCGGGATTCTTTTTCTCATCACCTTCACTCATAAACGAGAACTTGCTTCTTTCGTCTAATGCAAGACAGTTAGCATCTGTGCCAGACAGATATACACTTGAGCATAGGCAAGTAAGCAGTTCACAAGTCAATTCATCTTTCAGTCTCTTTGGGTCGAACTACGGTGTTCTGACTTCCTCATTGCACGAGAGGATACGTAGGCATAACTTAACAGTTATCGAACAAAAGTCTCTGTATATTCCCCCTCCTTCCAGCTTCATTCTTTTAAGCCTCATAGTCATGAGCATTTCACTCTTACTATCACACTGACACTACACATTTATACACCTCACATTTCTTTTACACTGACACCTGTACATATTGTTTTCCAGCCCTTTTACACACAAATTGCACTGACACTACCCCTTTAAAACACAAATCTTTTAAGCGTGGATCCCGTCGAGTACGGCGGACAATCTGGGTGCTAATACCTTCCCAGGTTGTAACTAACCCCCTTTCTCAGTCTCTCTGGTTCGCAACCGTCTTATCCATGTCTTTCTAGGTCTATGCAGCATTGCCTTTCCTCCGGGATAAAAATGCCTAGCTGGCGACTCTATTCATTCTCCAGTGAGTTCACGGGTGTGTGTTCTCATTGTTCCCTCTCGCCGACCGTTCGCGTCTGTACCTTTATTTGGGCCTTGGTCCCATCTATCGGGAGCGACACTCATAACAGGGTGAAAAATTTGAAACAGTCTTGAATAAGCCAGCAGAGGATATTAAGTCTATTACCTCAGTGCACTCCAAAGCATTGTTGCCCAGCTCTCTTTCCAGAGCCACCCTTCTTTGGTAGACATACTTCCATTTGCTCACACTGGAAACATGATGGAATGACACATTGTCCAGAGGTGCTTTAGGAACAGCAGATGCAGACCTGGGAGGTGCTGGCTTCTTCCTTGGTTGGGATGTTGGGACATCCTCCTCAACATCTGAGTCAGGTGGAGTTGCAGCTTTCCTCTTTTGGGTGCTTACCTTGCTCCATTGCTTAGTAGGTCCAAATGCAACTTTGACCTTGTCTTTCTTTGGAGTTGATTGTTTCTTTTCAGGTGTTGCATGTGCAGCAGGCTTCTTCTCCTTCCTAGCCCTAAGCCTCTTGGCTATGCTAGGGTTAATGGATGCAATGATCTTTGTGTCAGAGTCATCATCTAGAGTTTCAACAGGAGGAGGTTGGGAGGCCTCTTTTTCTGCAGATTGATCAACCTTAGCTTGATCATCAGTGGCTTCATCATTATCAGTTGAGGCCTTGTTCTGGTCCTCAGATGCTTCAACATTTATTGGGACATCCTATTGAGCAGGAATGTCCTCTTCAACATGGTTGCTTTGTTCTTCTTGTGGAGCAGGCATGCTGTTCAGGGGAACAGATACCCCACGCATCACTCTTTGTTCAGAGAGAATCCTGTTCACAAGATGCTTGATGGATGCATCCACATAGTCAGAAGCTTTGTGGGTGGTGCTTGTAGATGAAGGAGTCCCCTTGCTTTTGCTGAACACAGGTTCCTTTGCTCTTCTTACATTTGGAGTTCTAGGTTTTTGAGCAATAGGGACACTTCCTCTAATTTCGTCTATGGGAGTAGTATCCATTAGTACTATAGAGATTGGAGTTGCATGCACTACATCTTCTTGGTTGAGACCCTCATCAATGAAGTTAGGGTTTTGATGTTGAGACATTTTTCGAATGTAGTGGAAGAGGAGTTAGGTTTGATTGATTTTGATGAGCTTAGAAAATCAGCTTTAGCATGCAAATCGTTTAGTGGAGATAGTGAGGAGGTGAAGAGCTGAGAGCACGTTTGTGCATTTATAGAAACAGTTGCTATTGGAATTTTTAGGAGTGGAATACACAGAGTTATTGACCAAACTGATGCTGCCATCTGGTGATCATGCCACACGATGTCATGAGACATGTTGGCACTTCTCCATAACTGCTATATTTCACTTAAGCAGATTCCCAATTTACCCCTTAGGTTTTCAAATTGGGTAGCGTCCAAAGCTTTAGTAAATATGTCAGCCAATTGCAGATCTGTGGCTACATGTTCTAATGTGATCACCTTCTCTTCCACAAGATCTCTGATGAAATGATGCCTGATATCAATGTGCTTAGTCATGCTGTGTTGGATAGGATTTTTTGAGATGTTGATAGCACTTAAATTGTCACAGTATAATGTCATGACATCTTGTGGGACATTGTATTCTGTGAGCATTTACTTCATCCAAACCAACTGTGAACAACTGCTACCAGCTGCAATATATTCAGCTTCAGCAGTGGATAAGGATACACAATTTTGTTTCTTACTGAACCAAGAAATCAAATTGTTTCATAGAAAGAAGCATCCTCGTGATGTACTCTTTCTATCATCAGCACTTCCAGCCCAGTCAGCATCACAAAATCCAGTGAGGATTGGTTCACAACCATGAGAATACATTATGCCATAGTCACAAGTACCATTGACATATTTCAAAATCCTCTTAACCTGGTTTAGATGACTTACTTTTGGCTCAGCTTGATACCTTGCACACACACCTACTACAAAGGCTATATCTGGTCTGCTAGCTGTCAGATATAGTAGGCTTCCAATCATGCTTCTGTATAAGCTTTGGTCCACATTCTCACCCTTGTCATCCTTTTTCAGCTTTAAATGAGTGGGGGCAGGTGTTCTCTTGTGACTTGCATTGTCCATCCCAAACTTCTTGACAGTGTTATTTGCATACTTGCTTTGGGATATGAACATGGAGTCCTCCATCTGCTTGATTTGTAGTCCAAGGAAGTAGGTTAGTTCTCCTACTAGGCTCATCTCAAACTAAGATTCCATTTGAGTAACAAAATGTTTAACCATCCTGTCTGACATCCCACCAAATACTATGTCATCTACATATATTTGAGCAATCATGACCTTTCCTTCTTCATCCTTCACAAACAAGGTTTTGTCTATTCCACCTTTCCTGTACCCTTGTTTTATGAGAAAAATGGCCAGTCTTTCATACCATGCTCTTGGGGCTTGCTTCAGACCATAAAGAGCCTTCCTTAGTTTGTATACATGATCTGGACAGCTTGGATCAACAAATCCCTTAGGTTGCTCCACATAAACTTCCTCATTAAGGTACCCATTTAGAAAGGCACTTTTAACATCCATCTGAAATAGCTTGAACTTTAGGATACAAGCAATTCCTAGGAGTAGTCTGATTGATTCAAGCCTTGCTACTGGTGCAAAGGTTTCATCAAAGTCAACTCCCTCAATTTGTGTGTATCCTTGAGCTACAAGTCTAGCCTTGTTTTTTGTAACTACCCCTTGCTCATTTGACTTGTTCTTGTACACCCACTTAGTGCCAATCACATTTATGTCATCGGGCCTAGGAACAAGATCCCACACTTCATTCCTTGTAAACTGGCCTAATTCTTCTTGCATAGCAGAGATCCAGTACTCATCATTCAGAGCTTCCTTGATGTTTTTAGGTTCTATCTTTGAAACAAAGCATGAGCCTGAAATCATCTCTCTTGATCTAGTGATGACACCACTGTTGGGATCACCAATTATCAGATCTTTAGGATGATCTTTCTGGATTCTGATGGAGGGAGGTTTGTTGGATTGTTCTGACCTTGCCTCAGTTAGAGTGAAGTCAGGATTATCACTCTTTATTTCAACTTCAGTCTGATTGTCAGTAGATGTTCCAACATGATCAGCAACATCTGCAGAGGCATCATCAATAATCACATTTATTGACTCCATTATAACCTTGGTTCTAGAGTTAAATACTTTGTAAGCTCTGCTATTTATGGAGTATCCAAGAAAAATTCCTTCATCACTTTTAGGGTCCATCTTCCTTCTTTGATCCCTATCATCCAGAATATAACACTTACTACCAAACACATGAAAGTACTTGACTGTAGGTTTTCTGCCCTTCCAGACTTCATAGATGGTGGACAAAGTTCCCTTTCTTAGTGTGACTCTATTGTGGATATAGCATGATGTGTTCATAGCTTCAACCCAAAAGTACAGGGGTAACTTCTTGGCATGAATCATGGCTCTTGCTGACTCCTGAATAGTTCTGTTTTTCCTCTCAACAATCCCATTCTGTTGAGGGGTGATAGGAGAAGAATACTCATGATTGATTCCTTCTGAAGAACAGAAATCTGAGAATTTTTTATTCTCAAACTCCTTTCCATGGTCACTTCTTATTCTGACCACACAACTTGCTTTTTCTCTTTGGATTCTTTGGCATAGATCTTTGAATACATCAAACACATCAGACTTTTCTTTGATGAAGCTTATCCATGTATATCTTGAAAAGTCATCAACAATCACATAGGCATACCTTTTTCCACCAAGACTCTCAACCTGCATTGGTCCCATAAGATCCATATGTAATAATTCCAAAACTTTGGAAGTTGTCAGATGTTGGAGCTTTGGGTGTGACATCTTGGTTTGCTTGCCTATTTGACATTCACCACACACTTTACCTTCATCAATCTTCAGTCTTGGAATTCCTCTTACAGCCTCTATAGATATGATCTTCTTTATTCCTCTGAGATGGAGATGACCCAGTCTTTGGTGCCACAGCTTCACTTCTTCTTCTTTGGCTAAGGAACAAGTTGATGTGAGGCTGAAATCTTGAGGTTCCCACATATAGCAGTTGTCTTTTGATCTGGCTCCTTTCATGACAACCTTTTGTTCTTTATCAGACACTATGCATTCAGTTTTGGTAAAGTTTACACTGTAACCTTGGTCACATAATTGACTTATGCTGATCAAGTTAGCAGTTAATCCTTTTACCAGCAGCACATCATCTAGACTTGGTACACCTGGGCAGTCCAATGTCCCAACTCCCTTGATTTCTCCCTTTGCTCCATCTCCAAAGGTTACATATTTGGATGAGTGTGACTTTAAGTCTACCAGCAGATTCTTAAGTCCAGTCATATGCCTTGAGCAGCCACTGTCAAAGTATCAGTCTTCCTTAGCAGATACTCTGAGAGATGTATGAGCTATATAGGCAACAACCTTCTTGGACCATTTGTGCCTGTTGTGAGGTTTCCTTTGATGCATCTGCCCTGTGTAGTGTCCATCTTTAGAGTTCCAAGGTTGTCTGTTGAACTTGTTCTTGGGCATGTATTTGTAGCTTTGATCAGCATGAAGACTAGCTTTAGGTACCCACACTTTCTTGATGACCTCTGTCTTCTGCTTAGGGGGTTTCTGAGACCTCTGATTTGGATGTCCATGCAGCACTTTCTTGGTGACCTCTGTCTTCTGCTTAGGGGGTTGTTGAGACCTCTAATTTGGATGTCCATGCAGCTTGTAGCAAAAAGGTTTGATGTGACCAAACCTTCCACAATGATGGCATCTCCATCTTTGATATTTCTTTTTCATCATGTTCTTGTCATGATGTTGAGACATCTGCTTGGACATCTTATGTGACTTCATGGGATTTGGAGTTGTTTGGCTGGTGCTAGCCTCAAACTTTTGAGCTTTATTAAATCCTAGTCCAGTCCTATCCCCTGAGTGCTTGTTGTTGTTGAGAATGACATCCAGTGTGTTTGAGCTACTGTTCAGCATTCTGACAGATTTGGACATATGCTCCATTTTGGAGTTGAGTAGGCTTACTTCACTTTTCAAAGTGTCAATGATCTCTAGATTACTTGTCTTTTCAGCCTTTAATTCCTCAATCTGCTTCTTCTGCTGTATATTCTCCATGCATACTTCAGTGCTCCTTTTACACAGCATCCTGTAAGATTCTTCAAGCTCTTCAAATGTCAGCTCCTCATCACTGGATCCCCCTTCAGTTTCACATACTCCAGCTAGAGCAGTGATGTGCTTTTGCAGATTCTTCTTCTGACTCACATCCTGAGTCTTCATCTGACCAGGTTACAGAGAGACCTTTCTTTTTCTTCTTTAGATATGTTAGGCATTCACTTCTGATGTGTCCATATCCTTCACATCCATGACATTTAATCCCTTTTCCTTGGTTGGTCTTCTCATCATAATTTGACCTTCTATTAGAATCATAAGGTCTTTTATTCTCAGAAGATGTTGGGTTTCTTCCACTTGGTCTGGACTTGTTTTCCATTCTTTTGAGAATTTTGTTGAATTGTCTTCCAAGCATAGCAATTGTTTCTGATAAGTTGTCCTCAGAGTCTGCTTCATGACTTTCTTCTTCTTTATCAGTGTTTGAGACCAGGGCTATGCTTTTGTTTTTCTTCACAATTGTATCATTCATTCCCATCTCAAAGGTTTGAAGGGAACCAATGAGTTCTTCAACCTTCATTGTGCAGATGTCCTGAGCTTCTTCTATTGCAGTAACCTTCATGTCAAATCTTTTTGGCAGTGATCTGAGAATATTTCTTACCAACTTTTCATCACTCATCTTCTCTCCCAAAGCACCAGAAGTATTAGCAATTTCAAGGATGTTCATGTAAAACTCATGAATGGTTTCATCTTCCTTCATCCTCAAGTTTTCAAACTTGGTGGTGAGAAGTTGAAGTCTTGACATCTTCACCTTTGATGTTCCTTCATGAGTGGTTTTAAGAGTGTCCCAAACATCCTTGGCCAGCTCACAGTGATGTACAAGTCTAAATATGTTCCTGTCAATGCCATTGAATAAGGCATTTAAGGCTTTGGAATTTCCAAGTGCTGAATCTTCTTCTTCCTTGCTCCACTCTTCTTCAGGCTTCAACACTTTTGCCCCATCCTTATTGTCTTGGACAGGGTGCTCCCATCCTTTGTTGACTGCTTTCCAAGCCCTGCTATCAAGAGATTTTAAGAATGCTACCATTCTTGGCTTCCAGTAGTTATAGTTGGATCCATCCAATATAGGTGGTCTATTCACAGATCATATATCTCTGTCCATGTTCCCAAAATTTGCAGTCCCTAGATCTCACCCAGTTAAACAGGCAGGGTGCCTGCTCTGATGCCAATTGAAATTCTGGGATCAGGTACGTGATGTCGAATCAGATGTTTAAACACTTGAAGACTTAAACAAAACTTAAAGTGCAGGTAAATTAAATAACACAGGAAATTGTTAACCCAGTTCAGTGTATCTCCACACTTACATCTGGGGGCTACCAAGCCAGGAAGGAAATCCAATATAAATAATATTAATTCTGGAATTAAACCAACCAGTTTAATCCTTCACTTAATATCTACCCAAGGAAATTTCTACCTAAGACACAACTTAGATATGAGTCCCTACTCACTCCCCCTCAATCACACAGTGATATTTTACAATGTTTAATAAAATTGAAGTCACACTTCAAACACAACAGCTTGATCTTACTTAAAAGTTTCAATCAAGACACAATTCACTTTTTGCTTAAAAGCTCATAAAGTGACAAACAATTAAAACCTGCTATTAAACACAAACACCCTTTACAGTCCTCTTAATTTCGTACTCTATTCTGAGTTTCTGTTCCTTAAATAGATGCTTGGTTTTTGGGCTTTCTGTAAATTATCCAGTCCTGATAAATCCCACTGTCATCAAGGAGAATTAGGGTTAGTTAGTTTGTTACCTCCTTGATACAAGGTGTGTTAGTTATTCTGTTTCACTTAAGTCAGATAACTAAGCTCCCTAATGATGCGCCTTGGAGTGTTTATCTCTTCACAATTTATTCCAGATAAATTCTCCTGAATTTACTTACTTCTGTTATGCATCATTTAAGTCTGGTAGCAGGTTTACGATGTCACAACATCCGGTGTGACATCCTGATGTCTTGACTTAATTCATTAACTTATACTCTGTTTGACAATGTCACAACATCTGGTGTGACATCCTGAACTAAGTTCAACACTTCTTGTTGGTCAAAAATTCTTCCAATTCTTAACATCTACAGGTAGTATATTACATACTCTTTTCGACCAAAATCGTCATGCTGACCCAACACACACCCCATTGACTCTTCTAATACTGTCAGATACATTATTAGAGGTATTCCTTCAATTAGAGGCATGAGAATTGGAGGTTCTTGCATATATTCTTTGATCTTGTCAAAGCTCTCTGACAATCATCGTTCCACCTGACTGTTTGTTCCTTTCTTAACAACTTGAACAAGGGTTCGCTGGTTGCAGTGAGATGAGATATGAACCTTGAAATGTAGTTCAATCTACCTAAGAATCCTCGAACTTCTTTCTCGGTCCTAGGTGCGGGCATTTCCTGAATAGCTTTGACTTTGTCGGGATCAACCTCAATTCCCTTTTCACTTACAATAAAACCCAGCAGCTTACCGGAACGTACCCCGAATGTGCACTTGTTGGGGTTCAACTTCAACTGATACTTTCTTAGACGCTTGAACAATTTCAGTAGATTCACCAGATGGTCTTCTTCTGTGAGGGACTTGGCAATCATATCATCCACATAGCACTCGATTTCTTTATGGATCATATCGTGGAATAATGTTACCATAGCCCGTTGATATGTTGCACCGGCGTTCTTCAGACCAAACGACATTACCTTGTAACAAAATGTGCCCCAAGGTGTGATGAAAGTTGTCTTCTCCATGTCTTCAGGTGACATCTTAATCTGATTGTATCCAGAAAATCCGTCCATGAAAGAGAATACCGAGAATTTAGCTGTGTTGTCAACCAATACATCAATGTGAGGTAATGGGAAATCATCCTTTGGGCTAGCTCTATTCAGGTCCCGGTAATCCACGCACATATGTACCTTTCCATCCTTCTTAGGCACGGGTACAATGTTAGCAATCCATAGCGGGTAACTAGTTACAACAAGAAAACCGGCATCCCACTGCTTTTGTACCTCTTCTTTAATTTTCATGGCCCTGTCTGGGCGAGTATGGCGTAACTTCTGTTTGACAGGCGGACAATCTTCTTTCAGTGGCAATCTGTGCATGACAATATCCGTATCTAGACCTGGAATATCTTGATAGGACCAAGCAAAGACGTCAACATATTCCCTAAGCATACTGATGAGCTGTTCTTTCACTGGAGCTCGCAGACTGAGCCCCGGACCTTCACTTCCTTCACATCTTCCTTAGTACCAAGCTTGACAGTTTCAACCTCCTCTTGATTAGGAGCAATCACTTTTTCCTCTTGTCTCAACAACCTAGCCAACTCTTCAGGCAACTCATAGTCTTCATCAACCTCTTCATCTGCTTGATTAATCGGATTGTCGAAGTCATACGAAGTCATAGCAGTGCTGTTGTCGGTGAAATCTGGAGGATTATCTCTGCAAGGGTTGATATTTGTTCATTTTAGTGATTGATTTTAATCTTGTTTAGAAAAAGTGTGAATGGAGTTATTATTGAAAAACATTTCCATTTATTGCTTTGTGCGAAAATAACAAGAATGAAAGACAGTGAGCGAAAAAGATCATTTGCAAAAGATGTTCGTTTGTTCATTAATCATTCATTTGCACAAAATACAAATATGGTCCTATTACAAAATGAGTCCTGACACCTTGGGCAAGATGCAAGACTTGATGCATGCTTAAACAGGAAATAATAATTACTCTGCAGAAGTAATCCTTATAATTTCCTGGGAATACCAGTTAAGGACTTTCTAGCCTGGGACTCTTGGGCGAATCCAGCTCTCCAGGTTGAAGTCACTTTCAGCCTCGCCTTCCACATTTTTGATTGCATTTGGGGTCAACATACCCCCACTGATAAACTTGGGAGCTTCAGCAGCCTCCTCTTGGACCTGTCAGGATGGTTTGTAACCCAACCCGAACTTGTCTTCTTTGATCTGAACTTGCAGCAGCTTGCCCCAGCCCTGAGCATTCCCGTCTTCAACAACCTTCCGAGCTTTCTTATAAGAGGAGATCGAAGTACCAGATACTTCAGTTGTTTCTTCATTGACATTGAGGGCCTCAAACCCTTGGCTCATTGTCTCATGGATCTCTTCGTCCATCTCAAAATACTTATAAGTAGCTAGATGACTGACTAAGATATCCTCCTCCCCACAGATTGTGATGACTTGACCCTCCCATTCGTATTTCAACTTCTGGTGAAGGGTCGACGTTACAACGCCAACGACATGAATCCATGGCTGACCCAACAAACAGCTATATGCAGGCTGAATGTCCATCACGTAGAAGACAGTTTTGAAGATCTATGGACCAATCACCAGAGGTAACTCAATTTTCCCCAGAACTGATCTTTTAGAACCGTCAAAGGCTCTCACTACCAGGTTACTTAGATGCAAAGCAAGACCATCATATTCCATTTTGACCAGGGCTTTCTTTGGAAGAACATTGAGAGAAGACCCAGTGTCAACCAAGACATGAGAGAGAACAACACCTTTACACTCCAAGGTGATATGCAAAGCCTTATTATGGTTACGGCCCTCCGTAGTTAGATCAGCATCAGTAAAACCTAGCCCATGGCTAGTATTGACATTTGAAACCACTATTTCAAGCTGATTAACTATAATCTCTTTTGGCACGTAAGTTGCGTGCAAGACTTTGAGAAGTGCATTCCTATGAGCTTCAGAACACATCAACAGTGATAGAATAGAGATTTTGGAGGGGGTCTGATGGAGCTGGTCCACAACCTTATAGTCACTCTTCTTGATTATTCTCATGAACTCGTCTACATCCTGGTCAAAGGATATCTTCTGAGCTTCCTTGGCAATAGGCTCTTCTGGTGCTACACTCTTACCTTTAGCCTTAGCAGCAGCTTCTGCTTCAGCATTGGTTCTTGGGAATTGTGAGGCAAAGAGACATCTGCTTCGGGTGAAGCCTCTGCCTCCCCCCACATTATCAATCTTTGGTGTAGAAGTGTCAAGAGTGGCTTTTTTTCTGTCGCAATATAAATCTGAGCCATGGTGCCAAGGCACGACACTGCTACTATCATATGGAACTGGTTCAGGTACTGTGATAGTAACCAGACTGATTGATGCGGAAGAAGGAACTGAGACAGTCTGAGGTTCATAATAAATTGTAACAGGAGGTCTGACCGGAGATGGTGCTGGTGATAATGGTTGCTGATGTTGATGGAGATGTTGTTGTGAATCTGGAACGTGGATTGTTGCAGGATCATAGTAAATAGTAACTGTGGAAATGTCTACATTGATGGTTGTTATGGTTGTAGAAGGATGTGTTGAACTGATGTTTGTTGAATTGGAAGAAAGAATGATTGTTGATGTTGTAGAAGAATTCGTTGGAATGATTGTTGTTGAAGTTGTAGGAGTGATATCTGATAGAATGATGTGTGCTGATGTTGTAGAAGGAATGATTGTTGATGTTCTAGGAGCTCGGACTGTTGAAGTGATCTGTAAGGTGCCTTCCTTGATAAGATTATTGATACCGGTCTTCAAATCCGCACAATCGTTGATAGAAGTCTTGCAAGCTTCACAATGGGCCTCGCAACCCGGGAACACTTGGCACTTTAAAAGTTGGGCTTTAACCTCGGCCAGAGGTGTCTGAATGCTTGTAACATTGTCAACTAGGTTCATTGGTTGATCCTCCTCAATAGTATTTGAAATTCTGTGATCAGGTATGAGATGTCCTATGAGATGTTCCAACACTTGATAGATTTAACCAAAACTTAAAGTGCAAGAAAATTAAACAACACAGTAGTTTGTTAACCCAGTTCAGTGTATAACGACACTTACATCTGGAGGCTACCAAGCCAGGAGGAAATCCACTATAAGTAATATTAATTCTAGACTTAAACCACCCAGTTTAATCTTTCACTTAATATCTACCCAATGCAATTTCTACCTAAGACACTACTTAGATATGAGTACCAACTCACTCCCCCTCAATCACACAGTGATCTTGTTTACAAGTTTAATAAAATTGAAGTCATACTTCAAACAAAACAGCTTGATCTTACTTCACAGTTTCAATCAAGTCACAAATACACTTTTGCTTAAAAGCTCATAAAGTGGTACAATAAAAACAACCTGCTATAAAACACACAACACCCTATTTTGTCTTATGAAATTCGTACTCAATTCTGAGATATTTTGTTGCTTAAATAGGTGTTTGTATTTTGGGCTTTCTGTAGGTTAATCCAGTCCTAAAACGCATGCAGCTTCCACCTTGAATTAGGGTTTGTTACTTCCTAGATTCTAGGTGATTTAGTTCTTCTGATTATGCTGAAGCCTCATAACAACACTCCCTACAGATGCGCCTTATTCTGTTTTTGTCCATCCATAATTAATTCCAGATAACTCTCCTTAAATTTCTCAGATCAGTTAGTCATTAATTAATTCTGGTAGCAGGTTTGAGATGTCTCAACATCTGTTGGGACATCCTGAAAAATTGAACTTAAATCATTTACACAATGTCCCAACATCTGGTGTGACATCCTGAATTAAGTTCTTATACTCTGTTTGATAATGTCCCAACATCTGATAGGACATTCTGAACTGAATTCAATATTTCTTGTTGGTCAAAAATTCTGCCAATTCTAAACATCTACAAACTCCCCCTTTGGCTAATTTTTGGCTAACATTCTTTTCTGATTTTCAGAGTGCAGCAGAAGTTCTTTTATCAGAGTATAGCATTTCTTTTCTGTTGAATCATGTGTGAGATTACTCCCCCTCAAACATATATTCAGTCTTGTTGCAACAGAAATATTTTACAGATTTAGTTCAGAAGCAAACAGAGATTTTTCATTCATAATCAAACAGCATTATACATTGTTGTTGTTGTTGTTGTTCTCCCCCTTGTTAGACATAAATTTGGGGCCAAAGATACTAATTCAAAATTACAATGTAGAAGCTGTCATTACATAATCCTCACATACAATTTTCACTCAGATTCCTCACAGTCAGTTTCTTCATCTTCCTCAGTCTCTTCATCAGAAGAAGCAGCTTTCTGAGCACTTTCAATCTCCAGCCTTTGGATAATCTCCTCAAGCTTCTGTTTCCTTGCTTCCAGTTCTTTGCAAGTGCTCTTCAGTTCAGCAATCAATGCAGCTTTGGAGATTGGAGACTTTGCAGTTGAAGGACCAGCAGATGTCCCAGAGGGTGCTTTAACATCAGCTGCATGATGACTCAGGAACAGCTTGTAGTGGAAGGCCATAGGGCTTTCTCTTTTGCACATTGTGTCCTTTTCAGTGAGGATCCCAGGGTACTGACTCAACACTATTCCACATAGCAAGGAAGGGAAGGCAATTGGCAGCTTTGTTGCAGATGATCCAGCATGCTTCAATGTCTGATCAAAGATGTAAGCTCCATAATCCAGCTTTGTTTGTGTGCCTACAGCATATATGAACCTGCCCAGGCCAGTGGATATTGAGGATGTATGATTGGTAGGTACCCAGTTTGCTGTACCAATCCTGTTCAGCATGGCATATTTCCTTGTCAGCATGCTCACTGAGAGCTTTCCTTTAACTGGCCAAGCCTTGACCTGGTTAGCAGTGATAACCTTGCAGACCTGGTTATCAGTCTTCCCTAACTCATTTGGACCATCAGATTCTCTTCCAAGGAATTGGTTGATGACCTGAGGAGAGAATTCTACACACCTGCCTCTTACAAATACTTTTCTAAAGTCAGCAGACTTACCATTGGCACAATCTTCTTGAAGGTTGACTATGAATTCCTTGACAAACAGCTCATAGCAGGGAGAGAAGTTGGAGACTGTTTTGAAGAGGCCAGCAGAAGAGATGAGATCAATTAACTCTGTGCACTCAAGTGCATTACTGCTCAGCTCTCTTTCAAGTGCTACCCTTCTTTGATAAACAAACTTCCATCTATTCACACTTGAAACATGATGAAAGGAAATGTTGTCCAAGGGAGCTTCTGGAACAGCAGTTGATGACCTTGAGGGTGTTGATTTCTTCTTTGGAGGAGATGTTGGGACATCTGCTTCAACATCTAAATCTGGAGGAGTGACAACTTTCCTCTTTTGTGTTTGCACCTTGCTCCATTGTTTTGTAGGACCAAAGACAACTTTAGCTTTGTCCTTCTTTGGTGTAGCTTGTTTCTTCTCAGGAATTGCATGTCCTGCATGCATCTTTTCTTTCCTAGTCCTGAGCCTTTTGGCTATGCTAGGTTTTATAGAGGCAATGATTTCTGTATCAGAATCATGCTCTAGGTTCACAACAGGAGGAGATTGAGCAATCTCCTCTTCAGCTGGTGGATCAACAGAGATGTGCTCTTCAGTTGAGGCCTTGTGCTGGTCCTCAGATGCTTCTTCATCACTATCATTAGAGGCCTTTTTCTGGTCCTCAGATGTTTCAACAGCAGCATCAGATGAGGCCTTTTGCTGGTCCTCAGATGTTTCAACATCTATTGGGACATCCTGTTGAGCAGGAGTGTCCTTTTCAGCCTGAGTTTGTTGATCTTCTTGTGGAGCTGGCATGGTGTTCAGAGGGATAGATATGCCACTTACCACTCTTTGCTCAGATAGGATCTTGGTTACCAACTCCTTTATGGAATCATCCACGTATTCAGAAGCTTTTGGAGTGTTGTATAATGGTGAAGGAATGCCTTTGGTCTTGCTGAAAACTTGACCTTTTGTTCTTTTTGGAGTTCTTGGCTTTTTAGTAAGAGGAACACTTCCTCTGATTTCGTCCATTGGAGTTGAATCCATGGGTACCACAGAAATGGGGGTTGCATGCACCACATCTTCCTTGTTGAGGATTTCTTCAGGAATGTTAGGGTTTTGAGACATTTTCGAAGAAGGTGGATGAAGATTTTTAGGTTTGATGAGTTCTGAAAAGCAGTTAGAGAATGCAATTCGTTTTTGAGAGTATGATGAGAAGATGGATAGCTGAAAGCAAGCTGATATTTTATAAGTAGCCGTTACTTTGAGACTTTTTAGGAGAGGAATACTCAAGGTGCTTGACCAGACTGGTGTTGCCATCTGGTGCTTATGCCACACAATGTCATATGACATGTTGGCACATCTCTATAACTGCTAAATTTCACATAAGCAAATTCCCAATTTGCCCCTTAGGTTTTCAAATTGAGTAGCATCCAAGGCTTTGGTAAATATATCAGCCAACTGCAGATTTGTAGCTACATGTTCCAATGAAATCACTTTCTCTTCTACAAGATCTCTGATGAAATGATGTCTGATATCAATATGCTTGGTCCTGCTATGTTGGATAGGATTCTTTGATATGTTAATTGCACTTAAGTTGTCACAGTACAATGTCATGACATCTTGTGGGACATTGTACTCAGTGAGCATTTGCTTCATCCAAACCAACTGTGAACAACTGCTTCCAGCTGCTATATATTCAGCTTCAGCTGTAGATAAGGATACACAATTTTGTTTCTTACTGAACCAAGAAATCAAATTGTTTCCTAGAAAGAAGCATCCTCCTAAAGTGTTTTTTCTGTCATCAGCACTTCCAGCCCAATCAGCATCACAGAAGCCAGTGAGAATTGGTTTGCATCCATGAAAGTACATTATGCCATAGTCACAAGTACCATTAACATATTTCAGAATTCTCTTGACTTGGTTAAGATGACTAACTTTTGGTTCAGCTTTATATCTTGCACATACACCTACTGCAAATGCTATGTCTGGTCTGCTAGCAGTCAGATATAGAAGGCTTCCAATCATACTTCTGTATAGGCTTTGATCTACATTCTCACCCTTGTCATCTTTTGTTAACTTTAAATGTGTGGGGGCAGGAGTTCTCTTATGAGTAGCACTATCCATTCCAAATTTCTTGACTATGTTCTTAGCATACTTGCTTTGGGAAATGAACATGGAGTCCTCCATTTGCTTTATTTGCAGTCCAAGAAAGTAGGTTAACTCACCTACTAGGCTCATTTCAAATTCAGATTCCATCTGGTTGACAAAATGTTTGACCATCCTGTCTGACATCCCACCAAAGACAATGTCATCTACATATATTTGAGCAATCATGACATTTCCTTCTTCATCTTTAACAAACAAGGTTTTGTCAATTCCACCTTTCCTGTACCCTTGCTTGATAAGAAAAGTAGTCAGCCTTTCATACCATGCTCTTGGAGCTTGCTTCAGACCATAAAGAGCCTTCTTTAGTTTGTATACATGATTTGGACAGCTTGGATCAACAAATCCTTTAGGCTGTTCTACATATACCTCTTCATTAAGATAACCATTTAAAAAGGCACTTTTCACATCCATTTGAAATAGCTTGAACTTTAAGATACAAGAAATTACCAAAAGTAGTCTGATTGATTCAAGCCTTGCTACTGGTGCAAAGGTTTCATCAAAGTCTACTCCTTCAATTTGTGTGTATCCTTGAGCTACAAGTCTAGCTTTGTTCTTTGTAACAACTCTTTGCTCATTTGACTTGTTCTTATACACCCATTTAGTTCCAATCACATTTATGTCATCAGGTCTAGGAACAAGGTTCCACACTTCATTCCTTGTGAATTGACCTAATTCCTCTTGTATAGCACAAATCCAGTATTCATCAGTAAGAGCTTCCTTGATGTTTTTAGGTTCTATTTTAGAAACAAAACAGGACCCTGAAATCACTTCTCTTGATCTAGTGCTTACACCTCTGTTGGGATCACCAATTATCAAATCTTTGGGATGATCCTTCTGGATTCTGATGGAGGGAGGTTTGCTGGATTGTTCTGTCCTTGTATCAGTTTGAGTGAAGTCATAATGATCACTCTTTTCTTCAGCTTCAGTCTTGATATCAGCAGATGTTCCAACATCTTCTGGGACATCTGTAGGAGCATCATCAATTATTACATTTATGGACTCCATGATAACCTTGGTTCTAGAATTAAATACTCTATATGCTCTGCTGTTTATAGAGTATCCAAGAAAAATCCCTTCATCACTTTTAGGATCCATTTTTCTTCTTTGCTCCCTATCTGCCAGAATATAACAGTTACTTCCAAACACATGGAAGTACTTAACTGTGGGTTTTCTGCCCTTCCATACTTCATAGATTGTGGACAAAGTTCCTTTCCTTAGAGTAACTCTATTATGGATGTAACAAGCTGTGTTCATAGCTTCAGCCCAGAAGTACAAAGGTAACTTTTTAGCATGGATCATAGCTCTTGCTGATTCTTGAATAGTTCTATTCTTCCTCTCAACAATCCCATTCTGTTGAGGAGTGATTGGTGAAGAATATTCATGATTGATTCCTTCTGAAGAACAGAAATCTAAGAATTTTTGGTTCTCAAATTCTTTTCCATGATCACTTCTTATTCTGATCACACAGCTGGCTTTTTCCCTTTGTATTCTTTGGCATAAGTCTTTGAATACATCAAATACATCAGACTTTTCTTTGATGAAATTTATCCATGTATACCTTGAAAAGTCATCAACCACCACATAGGCATACCTCTTACCACCAAGGCTCTCAACCTGCATAGGTCCCATAAGATCCATATGCAATAGTTCCAAAACTTTGGAAGTTGTCAGATGTTGGAGCTTTGGATGGGACATCTTGGTTTGCTTGCCTATTTGAGATTCACCACATATTTTGCCATCATCAATCTTCAGTTTAGGAATACCTCTCACAGCATCCATAGATATGATCTTCTTTATGCCTCTGAAATGAAGATGACCTAGTCTTTGGTGCCATAGTTTCACTTCTTCTTCTTTAGCTAAAGAGCAAGTTGAAGTGAGACCGAAGTCTTGAGGTTCCCACATGTAACAGTTGTCTTTAGATCTGGATCCTCTCATGACAACCTCTTGTTCTTTGTTAGACACTATGCATTCAGTTTTGGTAAAGTTTACACTGTACCCTTGATCACATAATTGACTTATGCTGATCAGGTTAGCAGTTAAACCTTTAACTAGCAGCACATCATTTAGTCTTGGTACATCTTGACAGTTCAAGGTCCCAACTCCCTTGATTTCTCCTTTAGCTCCATCTCCAAAGGTTACATATCTGGATGAATGTGACTTTAAGTCTACTAGCAGATTCTTCAATCCAGTCATGTGTCTTGAACATCCACTGTCAAAGTACCAGTCTTCTTTGGCTGATACTCTTAGTGATGTATGTGCTATATATGCAACACCTTTATTTGACCATTTGAGTTGAGATTTCTTTTGATACCTCTGCCCTGTGTATTGTTCATCAGTAGAGCTCCAAGGTTGTTTGTTGATCTTGTTCTTGGGTATGTAGCTTTGATCAGCATGAAGACTAGCTTTTGGTCTCCATACCTTCTTGATGACCTCTGTCTTCTGCTTAGGAGGTTGCTGATCTCTTTGATGTCTATGCAGCACTTTCTTGGTAACTTCTATCTTCTGCTTAGGAGGTTGTTGATACATCTGATTTGGATATCCATGCAACTTATAGCAATGAGGTTTGATATGTCCAAATCTTCCACAATGATGACATCTCCATCTTTGATATTTCTTCTTCATTATGTTCTTTTCAGAATGTTGAGACATCTGTTGGAACATTATGTTTGACTTTGTGTTCTTTTCATGATGTTGAAGCATTTGTTGGGACATCTTGTTTGACTGTATGGACTTTGAAGTAGTTTTGCTAGAGCTAGCTTCATCCTTATGAACTCTGTTAAATCCCAGTCCACTTTTATCCCCTGAATGCTTATTGTTGTTGAGAATAACATCCAGTGTACTTGAGCTACTGTTCAGCAATCTAACAGATTTGGACATGTGTTCCAACTTGGAATTGAGAAGACTTACTTCACTTTTCAAGGTGTCAATGATCTCTAGATCACTTGATTTTTCATCCTTTAGTGCCTCATTCTGCTTCTTTAGCTTTATAATCTCACTGCATATTTCAGTGCTTCTTTTGTATAATTCTTTGTATGCTTGCTCAAGTTCTTCAAAAGTAAGCTCCCCATCACTGGATTCACTTTCAGATTCACATAATCCAGCTAGAGCAGTGATATGCTTAGCTGATTCTTCTTCTGAATCACCTCCTGAGTCTTCATCAGACCAGGTTATAGAGAGTCCTTTCTTTTGCCTCTTTAAGTAGGTAGGACATTCATTCCTGATGTGTCCATATCCTTCACAACCATGGCATTTAATCCCTTTTTCTTGACTGGTTTTTTCATCATAAGTTGACTTTCTATCACAAGGTCTTTTGTTCTCAGAAGAGTTTGTGTATCTTCCACTTGGTCTGGACTTGTTTTCCATATTTTTGAGAATCTTTTTGAATTGTCTTCCAAGCATAGCAATGTTGTCTGATAAGCTTTCACCAGTTTCTGATTCATCATTTTCTTCTTCTTCATCAGTATTTGTTACCAAGGCTATGCTTTTGTTCTTCTTTACACTTGTGTCATTCATTCCCATCTCAAATGTTTGAAGGGAACCAATGAGCTCTTCAACTTTCATTGTGCATATGTCTTGAGCTTCTTCTATTGCTGTGACTTTCATGTCAAATCTTTTTGGCAAAGATCTGAGAATCTTTCTTACAAGCTTTTCATCAGTCATCTTTTCTCCCAAGGCTCCAGAAGTATTGGCTATTTCTAAGATGTTCATGTAGAATTCATGAATTGTCTCATCTTCCTTCATTCTCAAGTTTTCAAACTTGGTGGTGAGAAGTTGAAGTCTTGACATCTTTACCTTTGATGTTCCTTCATGAGTTGTTTTGAGAGTGTCCCAAACATCTTTGGCCAGCTCACAGTGATGCACAAGTCTAAAGATGTTCCTATCAATGCCATAGAATAAAGCATTTAAGGCCTTGGAGTTTCCTAGTGCTGAATCTTCTTCCTCCTTACTCCATTCTTCTTCAGGTTTCAACACTTTTGATCCATCTTTGGTGTCTTGGACAGGATGTTCCCATCCAATGTTGACTGCTCTCCAGGCCCTATTGTCAAGTGATCTTAAGAATGCAATCATTCTTGGTTTCTGTTTCACCCCAAAATTTTCCCTCACAATACAAGACTTTGTGTGCTAAGAAGGTTCACAAGATTCACAATACTTACAAGACCTTTCATGAGGTTCATGAAGTCTACAAGTCACTTTATGAGGTTCACAAGGTTCACAAGATTCACAATGCTTACAAGACCTTTCATGAGGTTCATGAAGTCTACAAGATACTTTATGAGGTTCACACGGTTCACAAGGTTCACAATACCTCCCATGAGGTTCACAAGACATTTTATGATGGTTCACAAAGTTCACAAAGTTCACAATTGGTCAGAAGAGTTAACAAATCCCTCAGACAATGCACCTCCTAAGCAGTGCATCTGAAACTAGGGTTTTGACTTTAATCAGGCTAAATGAACTTCCATGACTTCAAGTGAGCTTCATAACATCTTATATGTGTGTAAGAACCCCCATGACAAGTTTCAGGACTTTTCTCAAAAGTTTGCTCAGTCAAATGATCAGATAAGTCAAAATCAGTCAAAGCAGTTAAAAAGTCAAACTGAGGTCAACTGTGGTCAAACCAAAGTCAAACTTCATGATTTTTTGCCAACATCAAGTATATGAAGTAAAGTTCATCATTTTATCAAGGGTTGATCATGATTCATCAAGGAGATTCCAGATCATCAAGAATCAGGAGTTTCTAAATTAGGGTTTCTTTAGTAAAAGTCAACTGAACTTTGACCAGCCATAACTTTCACATGCTTCATCACCAAGTCTCCATCCAAAGCTCATTTTGAAGGAAATTGAATTCTCTACAACTTTGTGTCTCACAAGCCAAGCCCAAAAATGCTTCATTTGGAAGGTATGAGCTAAGACATTATAGGTCCTTTTGAAAGTCAACAAAAAGTCAATAACTTCAAAAGGGCATAACTTGAGAATGGTAAATGAAATGGACATGAAACCAGTGGGGTTGGTTAGAGGACTCTTAAAGCTTTCCAAAATGTCCAAGAACACCCTCATAGCATTAAAATTGAAGGATGTGTGCCCTTGCAAAGTTGGGAAATTTTTGGTTGGTTCATGAAGAAAATGGAGGTCTAAAACCAATTTCTTCCAAATGGGCTTGCCAAATGATGATCCAATCCATACTATAACCTCATGCACGACCCAAGTCAACAAAAATCAGATTTTTATTATTTTATTTTTATTTATTTTGATTTAATTCATTAAAAATCATTTTAAATTAAAATAAAATATAAAAGTCAAAGATTTAAATATGATTGAGCTTCTAGAAATTCATTAAGATGATTGGAATTAAAGTGGAAAGAAGATCATGTGGATTGGCCTAAAATAGAAGGTGCTCATACAAAAATATTTGATTTTTCAAAGGCTATCTTTTTAAATCTTTTTGGATCAAATCTTCTACACAAGTATCCAATTTTTTGACCTAAATTGATCACTCTATAAGTATAGAAGAGAACCCTAACACAAGAGACGATTTTCCAGCTCAAAAAGTGTAAGTTTGCATCTCAAAAAAACCTCTCCAAACTCAAATTCGGTTTCAACCTTCCAAAGCATTTGAAGGTATTTTGAGGACACAACCATGATCACTGGACATCACTGAATCATTACCAATCATTATTTGCATCAAAAGCTTCATGAATTGCATAAACCGAATCAAACTTTGTTCTTGAATATGAGCTTTTCGATTCCATATATTTACTTGATTTAAATGAAATTTGATGATTGTTTGATGTTTGTGATGATGATAGGAATGTTTCTGGATAATCACCTTGAAGCTTGGTACCCCCAATCGTATTTCACCATTGTTAGGGTTTGAATGGCCGAATTAGGGTTTTACGATTTAGGCAATATAAATAAATTCTAACAACGTGGATTGATTGTGTGAACCATAAGGAACTCATTGGTATAAACAATTTGATGTAATTGTACTGTTTGTTTGGTGTTTGAATTTCGCAGGACATGAACATGGAAGAACTTGCATGAAATTTCGCAGGAAAAGTTGCATGAATTTTCGCAGGTAATGTGAAGAAGATGAAGAAGTCCTGCGCGCGAAAAACGAATTCAAATTTCTATTTTAAAATATTATGTTATTATTCTGTTTCTTTATCACACATGAACATGTGTCCCAGTGGTGAAAGTATACGCGCAGGAAGGCAGGGGTTTGGGTTCGAATCCTGGCTTCCCCATGTTTTTTTTCTTATTTTCCAGTTTATTCATTAGACATTATATATTATGTTTTATTGCCATTACATTGCCAGATGCGCTCACCCAGCAGGAATGGTAATGTGTTTGTGTGATACTATGAAGGTCCTGGGTTCGATTCCCCCCAGGCCTTTTGGTTTTTTCTTCTTTTTTGTGATTTTTCAGGTTTAGTGCATAAAACCAATTCAACCCATCCTTGTACTGCCTGCGCATGCTGGCCTGGTGGTGTGTGTTGTTGGCCTGGGTATTGGCAAGCAGGGTGTCCTAGGTTCAATTCCCAGCCAGGTAAGTTCCAATTTTTTTTTATTATTTTGTTTAATTTGTTTTGTTAATTATATTAATATTAATTATAAATAATCATATAAAATAACCTATAAATATCTTATATTTTCTAAATTCCAAAAATTATTTTCTAAATTCTAAAATTAGTTTTTTTTTATTGTTATGTACTTAAATTATAATATGTATATATTTATTTTATTAATATGTATATATTTATTTAGTTAATAAATTATTATTGTAAATTAAACCCTAATATTTTTGTATATAAATTAAACCCTAATTATTTTCAAAACCCTAATTCTTTAATATTATTATTTGTATATATATTAAAATTTATAATCCAATTTCTATTAAACATATAAATTGCTTATAATTTAAATTTTTGTACATAAAAATTAAAATTCTTAATTTATTTTTTATAATATGTAAATATGACATAAATTGTTTATTTTTGGTTTAATTTTTATAGTTAAAAATTATAATATGTTCATAATTAATATAAATTTATAATATGCATATACTTTAAAATTCTATAATAATTGTTCATATTTTCTTATTAACATTTAAAAATTTTGTTTATTATAATACTTTTGTTTATTTTTATTATTATTATTAATCATGATTATTACTAACCCCATTTATTTTTAAATTGTGATTATTACTATTATTTTCTACTAACCCAATTAATTGCTTATTTATTTGGTTTATTGCTTATTTATTTATTTTGATTATTTATTTTAATTGCTTTTATTATTATTATGTAATTGCTCCTGGATGTAATATTTTTTGTAATATTTAAATTATTTATTTTTATGTCATGGTTAGTAAAAATAGGGAGTGTAAACATGTATGTTATTTAAAATTAATTTAGATCACTTAATTCAAAAGATAAATATTTAAAATTGAACACTCACACACGTAAGTCGATCTTTGATCGCCATCTCACTTTCTAGGGTTACCTCTCATTGTTGCCTAATCAAAAAGTCAAGTAGGGTGTATAAAGCAAAAGTACCTCAAAAATAAAGTCATCTAGTCCCTTAACAATAAAAGATCAAGTCCCTTAAATGGTTGCCTTCATGAAGATCTTGTCCCTTTCGAATAATGATGACAGTCCCTCCAAAGATGCTTAATACACCCTACAGTTGCCTTCATTAAACAGATGACCCTTACTTGTCCCACACATCCAAGGTAATGACTACTTATTCCTTAATAATAGGGATAGTCTTACCATTTAAAGGATTCAAGAACAGAAAGACTTAAACTTAGGGTAGGTTCCTCATAGTTACTTGCTCACTCTTCAAAAACTTTTCAAACACTTCATACTTTCAAACAAATTTTCAAAACAAAGGGTTTTTTACGCATCCGTACATGGATCATTATCAAACTCTTAAGAAAAATTTTATTCACACACTTCACATTTCAAAAACATTTTAAAGTGAGCTAAGTAACTAAGAGCCCATGGATAACCATGGATGTAAAGGGTGCTAACACCTTCCCTTTACATAACCTACCCCCCGGACCCAAAAATCTTTTAAAAGGTCTTTCCTGTTCTTTTATGCCTTTCCTTTGGATAAAATAAAAGTCGGTGGCGACTCTTGCTATCCGCAACATAACTAAAGTCAGTTCTCCCACCGTGTTACAGTTTCCAGTAGTCATAATTAGATCCATCCAGAATAGGTGGTCTATTAACTGATCCTATATCTCTGTCCATGTTTCCAGAATTTGTATTCCCTAGATCTCACCCAGTATAAACAGGCAGGGTGCCTGCTCTGATTCCAATTGAAATTCTGTGATCAGGTATGAGATGTCCTATGAGATATTCCAACACTTGACAGATTTAACTAAAACTTAAAGTGCAAGAAAATTAAACAACACAGTAGTTTGTTAACCCAGTTCAGTGTATAACCACACTTACATCTGGAGACTACCAAGCCAGGAGGAAATCCACTATAAGTAATATTAATTCTAGACTTAAACCACCCAGTTTAATCTTTCACTTAATATCTACCCAATGCAATTTCTACCTAAGACACTACTTAGATATGAGTACCAACTCACTCCCCCTCAATCACACAATGATCTTGTTTACAAGTTTAATAAAATTGAAGTCATACTTCAAACAAAACAGCTTGATCTTACTTCACAGTTTCAATCAAGTCACAAATACACTTTTGCTTAAAAGCTCATAAAGTGGTACAATAAAAACAACCTGCTATAAAACACACAACACCCTATTTTGTCTTATGAAATTCGTACTCAATTCTGAGATATTCTGTTGCTTAAATAGGTGTTTGTATTTTGGGCTTTCTGTAGGTTAATCCAGTCCTAAAATGCATGCAGCTTCCACCTTGAATTAGGGTTTGTTACTTCCTAGATTCTAGGTGATTTAGTTCTTCTGATTATGCTGAAGCCTCATAACAACACTCCCTACAGATGCGCCTTATTCTGTTTTTGTCCATCCATAATTAATTCCAGATAACTCTCCTTAAATTTCTCAGATCAGTTAGTCATTAATTAATTCTGGTAGCAGGTTTGAGATGTCTCAACATCTGTTGGGACATCCTGAAAAACTAAACTTAAATCATTTACACAATGTCCCAACATCTGGTGTGACATCCTGAATTAAGTTCTTATACTCTGTTTGATAATGTCCCAACATCTGATAGGACATTCTGAACTGAATTCAATATTTCTTGTTGGTCAAAAATTCTGCCAATTCTAAACATCTACAGTATTTATCCTGGGCCCACCATGGCTAGGCATAGGATTCTTGGTAACACTTGGAGGAGGTGAAAAGTTGACTGCCTTAGAATCAATCAAATCCTGAACTTTCATGTGCAAAGCTCTGCACTTCTCTGTAGTATGTCCAGGTGCATTTGAGTGGAAGGCACACCGGGCATTAACATCATAGTTTCTTGGAAGGTTATGGGGATCTGGGGGAGCCAGAGTCCTCAATTCAATCAAGTTGAGCTTTAACAATTGTGGAAGTAAGGCAACATAGGGCATTGGAATGGGATCAATAACCCTGTTGATTTGTGAATGCCTTTGTTGAAACGTCCGCTATTGCTGATTGTTATTGTTGTAAGATCTCTGTTGAGGAAATTGTTGTTGTGGTGGAAAGTGTTGTGGTTGTGGAGGATACTGTTGTTGAGGCACTAGAGCTGGAATTGTGACAGCAGCTACTGATCTTGGCATGTATTAAGGTCTACCTATGCCCATATGCATTGAGTTGGTCTCACCTGTCCTACGAGGTCCTGCGAAAGGTTTCCTTGAATTGCTGGAGCTAGCACCATTATCTGAAATTTTGCCCATCTTCAGCAGACTCTCAATTCTCTCACCAGCTATAACTACATCTGCAAAGCTGGTGGACGAGAAAGCAGCAAGTCTGTCAATGTTAGTTCCTTGCAGGGTGTTCATAAACATGTCGGCCATTTCTCTCTCGGACATTGGAGGCTGGACAGTAGCAGCAAGTTGTCTCCATCTTTAGGCATACTCCCTGAAGCTTTCTCTTGAAGACTGTGACATACCCATCAGGAGGGTTCTGTTGGGAGCCATGTCCAAGTTATATTGATACTAGCGTATGAAAGCTTCAGCCAAATCCTTCCAGTTTTTGACTGTTGCTCTAGACAAGTGAGAATACCATTCACGGGATGCCCCGGTCAGACTGTCTTCGAAGTAGAACATCCACAACTTTTCGTCCATGGTATAAGCTTTCAGTCTCCCTAGAAAAGACTGCAGGTGAGTATGTGGGCAAGAGGTACCATTATATCTCTCAAAGCAAGGAGGCTTGAATTTGTGAGGAATCCTGACTCCCTCAACCAGTCCCATGTCCATTACATCAAAACCTAGAAAGTTTTGGGACTCCAAAGATCTCAACTTCTCTGCTATTTCGTCCAGACGACGATCATAGGCTTCATCCCCAACACCAATTACTGTAAATTGTTCCTCTTGAGGGTCCTCTTGCAAGGCACAACCTCCAGTATTTCCTTGGGTATTTCTGATAGCATTGACCTCGAGATTGAGATGAGGCCCAAACTCTGGAGGATCTGTACGTGGTTGCCCATGATCATTGTTACTAGTACCTCCTGTACCTGGATGATTCTCTTCGGGAGTTTGCCGCTCAACCAACTCTTTTAATATTTCTTGACTTTGGGCCAACCTAGTCATCATTGTCATGAACTGGTTCATCTGTGCCCTCATCTCAGTTCTCTCATTAGCCATCTGAGTTCTCACGTCAGTCAAATCTTGCTGAACCTGGTCCATTTGTAAGCTCGGAAGGTTGTTTCTGGTTGGATACCGGTGAACTCTGTTGATGGGGAAAACCCTCCTTCGAGCAATGTTTCCTGAAACAACAACAAAGTGAGAAAACAACAACAGAAATACCTATAAAACAAAGAATGGGGTTAGTATGCAATGCAGTATGTCTATTTGTCTTCCAAGGGTATCTGGTTTGGTTCTTTGGTTTTGACCTTCCAGACCTCGGGGAATGAAGATGTTGAAGAGAAATGAAGCCCATCAGAAAATCCAAGTAACACATAAACCATACATTACAAAATGTTAAGATACATAGTTTATGATTACAACAAGTTCCCATGGTGGGTCAAAATACAATTAAGTCGAGAAATACAACAAAATCACCATGAGAAATAAACTACAACCAAAATAAAATACAAATACAAAGAAATCAAACATCCAGCCCAAAGTCATCCTCATTGACTTCCTTCAAGAGGGCATCAGTCACTGGTCCAATTGGATGCTCTGTGATGGTCCTGATAAGAAGGTTCCTGGTGGCAATGACACTTGTCAACTTTTGGTACTTGTCTTGGTCCTTTGATCTCTTCAACCCCGCCCGGAGTTTCAACTTGGAGATTTCCTTCTGTGTTGCCAACAAGGCTTCCCGACTCTTCTTCTCATTAGCTTCCAGCTGCTCTATCCTAGCCTGTGTCCTCTGATCTTCTTGCACACGTGCCTCAGTGATCCTGATCCACCTAGCTTGACTCTCTTCCAAGTAGTGCTCAGCTCTGGCCTTCTGAATCTTGGCTTCTTTGCAAGCATTCTTCAATACCAACTCCCCTGCTCGGGCTTTTCTGATGTAATCATCTGTCTTCTCAATCTTGGTCATATGCTCGATCCAGAGCTTCTCTAACCTCTCATTGTCCAGACGACTATCATTCCTCTCCCAGAGGGTATTCTTTAGAGCTTCAGAAAGCTGAGCATTCCTCTCTTTCAACTTCTTAAACTCCTCCAAACTGACTGTAGTTATAAGCTTTACTGCTGATGGCCCTGGTACATCCTCCAGGGTGAATGGCATGCGGGTGATCTGTCATCTGATGCGAGACCAATCAATGTACTGAGCTGAAGCTATATTGTTGCACTTGCCAAGAATAGCAGTCCCTTTTGTCTAAATATTATCCCAAGCCCAGGCTGTTTGTCGGATGATGGCATGATTATTCTGAACATCACAATAAAGGGTCTCTGCTAAATCCTTCTCTCTTGGTGGATGTACCAATGCATATCCTAACAGCCTTTTGAAAAGCAAAGGATTGTAGTTGATGCAACCCTTCACTCCAATGAGAGGTACATTGGGATACTGCCCACAACTGGTAATTATATCTCTGCCCTTGGTGCTCTGAGTACACATCCTAATGTCTTCTGAAGTAAGGGCAATCATCCTCTTAGCCCAATTCCTTGACTGATGAGGATTCAAGAAAGCTTCTGTCTTTGGCAAGTGCCTTAATAACCAATAGTAGAAGAGAGGTACACAACAACTGACTAATCTTCCCCTTTGCTTCTCATTTCTCTGATGTACTGAGTAATAGAAATCCCCTAGCAAGGTAGGAACTGGATTCTTTAGCAGGAAGAGGTGGATAGCATTTTTGCTTACAAACTTTGGCTCGTCTACAAACAAAATGATCCCATATATACTAAGGGCCAGGAGAGCACAAACAGTTTCCCAATTCCCAACTGCAGCATGACTGGTGGCCTGAGTGATCAAGAAGTCCAAATGGAGGCCTGGGATTCCAGCCTTGGTGGTCATATGCTGATCAATGATGGTGGTTTCCAAATACAGAGCCTTAGCTATATCTTCATTCCTAGGAGCAGTCATCTCAGGGTTGAAAGGAATTCCCCTCCTGATAGGGACACACATCAACATGGAAAACTCTTCTAATAAAGGACCCATCTGAAAGTCTGGGAAAGTGAAACATCAGAGAGGAGGGTCATATAACTGAAGGCAAGTGTGGATCATGCTCCTCTGTGATGCATCCAAGTCCATGATCATGTCCATAATACCACCATAATGTTCCCTAAATAAAGGGACATGATCAGGAGTGATGAGTGTCTGAATCTGCCTGATGCCTGCTAGGGAGGGCTTAAAGAAATGGTATGTGATGTTGCTCTTCCTGGGTGAGTCCATGCTGACAATGAATGTTGATGAAGATAACTGAAGAGGAATACTGATGCAGGTAACTGGTGTAGATAGCTGAAGAAGTCAACTGAAGAAGAAAACTAATGAAGAAGATCTCTGAGGAAAATATCTGATGAAGATGGCTGAGCAGAAGAACAGTCAAAACCAAACCAAAGATGTTGTGGATACCCTGTAAAACAAATAGACAAATGTTAAAATGATGCAAGATGATGTATGCAGAATGATATGCAAGGGTTTGTGATTAGGTGCTGGATTTGTTATCTGCTTTGATAGGGTCCATGTGTGTTCATAAGTCTAGATGAAGGTCTGAAAACCAGTAACCAGGTGGGGGACTCAAATAAAGAGTCACAAGTCCAGGGTTTCATAAAATCCATCCAAAATAGTGTGGCCTTAAAACAATAACAGTAAAAGTCATTTCTTCAAACTTTCTATTCATGTCGACCCCTTAGCCTTCTGCCTCGTCCAGCAAAGTGAATTGCTCATCCTGCCCATCCATCTGCAGGTTATTCACTCCATCATTGACAATAGTGACCCCTGGTTGCACCACAGGGATTTCAACGTGACGGGCGCCAGCCCCGTTGTGATTACCTCCCTCTACTGTTCCATTGTTCCTGGCTTGATTGTTCTCTAACATCTCGTGCAGGAGCTCTTGATTTTGACCCATCCCAGCCATGAGGGTCATGAAGTTGTCCATTCTCGTCCTCAAGTCAGCCAGATCTGCTTGCATCTGATCCATTTCTCTTTCTCTGTTCACCTTTGTAGGGTATTTGTGCACCGTGTGAGCAACTTTTTGGTTTTGTATGATAATAAATTTTTGCGTTTGTGCTTTTATCATATGCTTTATATTGATACTCTTTGTATGCATTTCTTGCCCTTAACACATGTCTCATTTTAAAAAAATAATTTCCTTGAAATTCTGAAATTCGTAAAATGAATCGATTCATTCATATCATGCATCAATTCATGCTGTAGAAATGATTCTGGAATTTCTGCTATGAATCGATACATTCGCAACATGCATCGATTCATGCTGTAGAAATGTTTCTGGAATTTATGCTATGAATCGATACATACGTAACATGCATCAATTCATTGTATTTTTATTTCTCTGTTTTTCTTCATTGAATCAGTATGAATCGATTCATTACATTATGCATTGATGCATAACAGTATAAAACCATCATGCATCGATTCATTCGTATCTTGCATCGATTCATTTTTTTTGTTTTATTTCTAACAGAATCTGTCAAGTATATGTTTTGTTTTCTGTTAGTGTTGTGGGTGAGACAGATATTGGAAGCGAATTTCAAAGTCAGACCAGTGAAGAACACATCAAGAAAAGTAGTTTTTGGGTGTGCAATTCAAGGTTGAGCAGGATTGAAACCTAAGAAGCAAATTCATCTTCATCATCTTCTCAAATACCTTGATTCAAGAACATCAACAATGAATCAGTGTTGTTCTGTGAATTAGAGGTTTATGAGATAACGTTCAGTGGTACGATCGGTGATCCAGCTGAGTTGAAGAGTGAAAGAAGGTTTCAAGGAAAAACCATATGGGTTTTCCTTCAAGAACGGGCGTCTTCTTGAGGGTTTGTCAGTCACGTTTACAAAATAGATTCAGACGCAGCGTAAGGTTTGGAAATTGGGAGATTTCGCAAATAGATCGTGGAACCGGTGAATTGTTTGTATTACTTGTAGGGAATCTTGATTTGGCTCAGATCAAGTGAAGGTTGATACAATAGGAAGATCTAGGTGTATAGATTTCTGGTGTTTGTATAGCAACCTTGTAAACGACGATTTCAGCAATATCGATATAAAAGTTCTCAATTTCGGTTTGAAATTGAGAGGGAGACGTACCCACACGCGAGGACGAACGTGGGGAACTTCCTTACCAAATCTTTGTGTATTGTATTCCTTCTCCATCTCTATTTACGTTTTTAATCGGTTTTGATTCATTGGAAATAGTTTTTGTGATAGGTGCATTTAACACTTTTACAGCTTGTGTGTTTAAATCTTTAACATCTCAATTGCAAATCCAACACTTTATCACATGTCCGGTCTTCTAGTGGCTGGTCCAGAATAGATGCAAGTATATTAGGGACCGTGTTTTCCGCTAATCTTTAAAAACTCTGAAAAATCTTTTAAATCCTTGTAAACAAGGAGGTGATCCATTCACCCCCCTCTAGATCACTAGCCACATCGTCTAACAAGTGGTATCAGAGCACCGGTTCGCTGGTGCTTTGTGGCTGCTTGTAACGATATGGATTCTGAACCAAAGGGGTCGTATAATAGAGCTCCTGTTTTCAATGGTGAAAATTATGGCTACTGGAAAGACTGCATGCGAGTTCACATAAATTTTGTGGATAGGCGCGTATGGACTGCCATTCAAAATGGTCCTTTTCAAATCACCATGATGAATGAGGCAGGTGCCATAGTACCTAAACCAGAAGATGATTGGGATGAGAAAGATGAGAAAGATGAGAAAATGTGGTCAAGTGATTGGAGAGCTCGAAATATGCTAATTTCAGCACTTAGTGCAGATGAGTATTATCGAGTATCCCATTGCTCGACAACTAAAGAAATGTGGGACACTTTAGAAATTGCACATGAAGGTACAACTGAAGTAAAACAGTCCCGCATTAACACACTTAATCAAGAGTTCGAACTCTTTCGCATGAAACAAGGAGAATCTATTCCCGACATGCAAAAGAGATTTGTTCATCTCATCAATCGTTTGAATGCACTTGGAAAACCTGTTTCCAATGAAATTGCTACTAATAAAATTTTGAGATGTCTTAGAAGGGAATGGGAACCTAAAGTAACAGCTATCAAGGAAGCCAACGATCTAACGACACTTTCAATGACTACTTTGTTTGGAAAGCTGGAGGAACATCAGCAAGAACTAGAAAGTCTAGAAAATTTTGAGAACAAGAGTAAAAAGGGAAAGGAGAAGAATAAAGACAAAAAGGGTGAGAAGAGGCCTATAGCTCTTGTGGCTTCTAACTCAAAGTCCTCACAAAAAGAGCTAAGCAACAATGAGTCAAGTAGTGACGAAGACTCCGGTGACGAAGAAATGGGACTTTTTGTTAGGAGATATAATAGATTCATTCGAAAGAATGGAATCAAGCATTCCGACAAAAATCTCATAAAGTTTAGAAGACAATCTATAGATTCAAAACAGAAAGAGATTAAGAAGAATAGAGAAAGAGGGTCTTGCTTTAATTGTGGTAAGTACGGACATTATAAGACGGATTGTCCTTTAAAGAAAAAGGATAAAGGAAAAGTTCCACCAAAAAGGTATAATAAGCAAAGAAGAGCTTACATTGCTTGGGAAAGTGATAGTGATTCATCAAGTACACAATGCTCAAGTGATAGTGATGAAACCGCAAATTTGTGTCTTATGGCTCACACCAAAAATCAGTCCCACCACAAGAAGAAAAGTGATGATAAAAAGGTAAAACAAGCTTACTATAACAATTTCTCTTCTATGTCCTTTTCTGAATTGAAAATAGCTTTTGAAAAACTACATAATGAAGCTATAGAAGCATTTAAGAGATTATCTTCCGATAAACAAATTTTTTCATACTTGGAAGGTAAAGTACAACATGCTGAAAAAGATTTAGAGTACTTGAAAGCTAGCATTGCAGAAAATTCAAAAGCTATTGATATTGATGGTTGTAGTAAAATAAGGCATTGTGAAGCTTGTCACATTTGGCAACAAGAGGTTATCTCTCTTAAGGTCAAATTGGAAAAAGCTTTACAACCTAAGATTACTTATGCCATTTATACTAGGTTGTTTAAAAAGTCATTAAATCCTCCATATGCAAAATATTCTTTTATTCCAAAGGATTTAAGGACCAAACATAAACAACAACATTATCGTAGTGTATGTCATTATTGTTGTCATGCTGGCCATACCATTGAAAAATGCAAATTTAGAAGATTTCTAGTTCCTAAAGGTATTTATCAATGGAAGCCTAAAGACAACCATGTTACCACTCACCCACTTGGATCCAATAAAAATTGAGTACCTACCTCTCTCTTTTGATATTGTAGGATGAATGCCTTGCATCCGTGGAAAGAAGATGGTTTCTGGACAGCGGGTGTTCAAGGCACATGACGGGTGACATATCACTTTTTATTGACTTCAAAGCAAAGAAGAAGGGGTATGTTACTTATGGAGACAATAACAAAGGAGCTATACTTGGTAAAGGTAGTGTAGGTAATCCCTCTACCACTACTATTTCGGATGTCCATCTTGTAGAGGGACTTAAACTCAATTTGTTGAGTATAAGTCAATTATGCGACAAAGGTTATAAAGTTTCTTTCGCAAAAACTTGTTGCGAAATTGAACGTACCGAACATAATGTTGTGTTTAAAGGTGTAAGAGTAAACAACATATATATGCTTGATCTTTTGAGTGTATCTTTAACAAGCACTAAATGTCTAGTAGCCCTAAATGATGATTCATGGTTGTGGCATAGACGCTTAGCGCATGTTAATTTCAATTTGCTTAATAAGGTTGTATCTAAGGATCTAGTAGTAGGTCTTCCAAAAATAAAATTTTCAAAAGACCACCTATGTGATGCTTGCCAAATGGAGAAACAAACAAGGGTCTCCTTTAAATCTAAAAACATAATTTCAACTTCAAGACCCCTTGAGCTTCTCCATATGGACCTCTTTGGACCATCTAGGACAAAGAGCTTAGGTGGAAACTATTATGGTTTCGTAATAGTAGATGACTACTCTAGATTCACTTGGACTATATTCCTTCATAGAAAAGATGAAACTTTTTCTGCTTTTAAAAGTTTTGCAAAGCTGTCCCAAAACAAAATGAATTCTAAAATAGTTACAATCCGAAGCGATCATGGAGGTGAATTTCAAAATCATCTCTTTGATAAGTATTGTGACAAGTATGGCATTGAGCACAACTTTTCAGCTCCTCGAACTCCACAACAAAACGATGTTGTGGAGCGCAAAAATCGAGTTTTAGAGGAATTGGCAAGAACAATGCTCAATGAGGGTGGATTACCAAAATATTTTTGGGATGATGCAATTAGCACAGCTTGTTATGTATAGAACAAGATTTTAATTCGTCCTATTTTGAATAAAACCCCTTATGAAATTTTAAAAGGTAGAAAGCCAAACTTGTCTCATCTTCATGTGTTCGGTTGTAAGTGTTTTGTTTTAAATAACGGTAAGGAAAATATTGGGAAGTTTGATGCCAAAGCTGATGAAGGTATTTTTCTTGGATACTCTCAATCAAGCAAAGCATATAGAGTGTATAATAGGCGTTTACTTTCTGTTGAAGAATCTGTCCATGTTTCTTTTGATGAGTCTTACCCAAAAATTGTCGGAAAAGGTATCTCTTTTGATGATGCAGGTGTATCTACAGAAGACATACTCAAAGAAGTTGTTTCGGAAATTGATCAATCTGAAACTGCTGAAAATGAGAAGGAGGAAGATACTAGTCATGAAAAAGATAAAGAGGAAGGAACATCTGAAGTGAAGGAACTTCCACCAGCTTGGAAATCCTCTAAAGACCACCCTATAGACAATATATTGGGAGATATTTCAAAGGGAGTGTTGACTCGTTCCAAGATAAGTAACTTTTGTTCTCACTTCGCTTTTGTATCACAAGTGGAACCTAAAAATGCTAAAGAGGCCTTAATTGAGGAATTTTGGCTAATGGCCATGCAAGAAGGGCTTAATCAATTTAAAAGAAATGACGTTTGGGAACTTGTCCCTCGTCCGCGAGATCATCATATCATAGGTACTAAATGGGTGTTTAGGAATAAACTTGATGAAAGCGGAGTGATAACTAGGAACAAGGCACGCTTGGTAGCACAAGGGTATAACCAAGAGGAGGGCATAGATTATGAGGAGACTTATGCTCCAGTGGCTCTCCTTGAAGCTATACGTCTTTTGCTTGCTTATGCGTGCTCTATGAATTTCAAGCTTTACCAAATGGACGTAAAGAGTGCGTTTTTAAATGGTGTCATAAATGAAGAAGTATATGTTTCACAACCTCCCGGTTTTGAAAATTCTGAATATCTAGATCATGTTTACAAATTAAAGCGTGCTTTATACGGTCTTAAGCAAGCACCTCGTGTGTGGTACGAAAGACTTAGCAAATTTCTACTTGATCATGGATATTCTAGAGGTAAAGTGGATAATACACTCTTCATTAAACATAAAGGAAAGCACATTCTTTTAGTTCAAGTTTATGTAGACGATATAATTTTTGGTTCAACTAACATACACTTGGTCGAAGAGTTTTCTAATGTTATGCAGGGTGAGTTTGAGATGAGTCTCATGGGGGAGTTGAACTACTTCTTAGGCCTCCAAATAAAGCAACTCGATGAAGGTACAACAGTATGTCAAACAAAATACTGCAGAGAACTGCTCAAGCGCTTTGGAATGAATAATTCAAAATCAATCGACACTCCCATGCCTACCAACGGAAACTTGGACAAAGATGAACATGGTAAGTGTGTTGATGTCAAAAGGTATAGAGGTATGATAGGGTCTCTCTTGTATCTAACTGCTTCTAGACCGGACATTATGTTTAGTGTTTGTATGTGTGCACGGTATCAATCAAACCCTAAGGAATCTCACTTAAAATCAGTCAAGCGTATATTTAGGTATCTTCATGGAACACCTAAATACGGGCTTTGGTATTCCAAAGGGAGTGATTGCAACTTAGTAGGTTACTCTGATTCTGATTTTGCTGGCTGCAAATCAGATAGGAAAAGCACTAGTCGTACATGTCATCTATTTTCAAATTCTTTAATAAGTTGGCACAGCAAAAAGCAAGTATCTGTAGCATTGTCTACTGCAGAGGCTGAGTATGTTGCAGCCAGTAGTTGCTGCGCTCAAATTTTGTGGCTAAGACAACAACTATAAGATTTTGATATTGAACTTAAACGCATTCCAATTAAGTGTGACAACACTAGTGCCATTAATCTCACTAAGAATCCTGTTTTACACTCACGCACCAAACATATAGAGATTAGACATCACTTTCTTCGCGATCATGTTGAAAAAAGAGATGTTGTTTTTGAGCATGTTGATACTAAAAATCAACTTGCTGACATTTTCACTAAACCATTGGCAACTGAACCATTCTTCAACATTCGTCATGAATTAGGGATTCTTGATCTCTCCACATTGGTGTCTTAAGTTTGTTTGATTTAAGTTTATAATTATTTCATCGTGTTTACTAAGATCTGAATGTAGACTTCACTCGTACCTCATGAGATTACTACGACGGAGGTAATATTGTTCCTCTTTACACCTTGTTGATATTGTGTGATAAATGTATGTTTGAGCAATGATTTCTCGCTTACATGTACTTCTTTACATATGAATGTTTGAGCGTTATTAATTTGTTTGTAAAGTATTCTTAAGCATCATTACAATGTTATGATTCATTCTGCATTCTGCATAATTTTGGTTTGCATATCCATTTTGTGTCAATTCATGCTAAATTCATTTTATCACTGTAAAAATTATTACAGTATGTATCGATCCCAACCATCTTGTGTCGATTCATGTTCACTTTCTTTTATATCTGTAAAAATTGGTACAGTATGTATCGATACATTCGTGGTTTGTATCGATACATAGCCACTTGAAAATTCAAAAATTTTGCAACATGTATCAATCACATCCATCTTGAATCGATTCATGTTCATTTTCTTTTAAATCTGTCCAAATTGTTACAGTATGTATCGATACATTCGTGGTTTGTATCGATACATAGCAACCTGAATTTCCAAAAATTTCGTCACATGAATCGATTCATAAGGTCATGTATCGATGCATACTGTTTTAAAATCAGTTTCTTTTTTATGTATCGACACATCAGCATCTGTTATGACATGTACATCAGTTATAAACTCTATTCTATCTCCCTCTTCATTCCATTTGCATCATTTTCGTTTCATAACCCTAACAGCCACAAAACCCCTTTTCTTCCAAAACCCTAACTTCATCATCATGCCTCCAAGAGTCATGCTTCCTAGAGCAAAAGGTAAAGGTAAAGGGAAAGAACCTGTTGAGGCTTCACATCAAGCTCCTCCTGTTCCTGACATTCCTCCCTCTGGGGCATCCATTCTCCATCCTGCCATTGCTGAAGAATTTGAGGTTTCCTTCAAGACAAGGTTAGTCATGAAACCTCATGTTTTCAATACTCAAGATGTGCGTACTCTTTGTTTAGAAGAAGTTGCTGATTTGATTGACGCACAAAAACTTGGGTCCTTTTTAACTCTTAATGATGACTATCATGAGGACTTTATTCGTGCTTTTTATGCGGGTGTGAAATCTGGTAAAGGATACATGTTCAAGTGCTCTATTGGAACCAAAACTTACCGTTTTGAGGCTGATGATTGGCCCAAAGTGTTCAAACTGCCATCCCTGTCGCCTGAGTTGCAGATGTGGCATGATCAGAACTTTGAAACACAGTTTAATCTAAAGGAATGTTGTGCATCTATTTCAAAACTGGAAAGGCCTCTAGGCGATGATGAGCATTTGACTTCTAGAATAATTAAGAGTGTCCCCAGAATTCTGCATTGGATTCTCTCGCATATTTTACGTCCGAGGTCCGGTGGGCATTCTAGATTGGATAAGCCAACCATACATCTCTTGTACATTCTGCAGAAGAAGATTTCGTTGAATTGGCCCAATTACTTTGTAAAGCGTATCTTTCTTACAAGAAATAGTTCAAAGAACATTACTCTTACTTATGCCGCACAGATTATGAGGATCCTTAAGTTCTGGAAGGTGGTTTTCCCTCCTGTTCCTCTCTTATCTTCTTCTAGTGTTCAAGAATTCAACAGTGCTACTCTCTCTCATATGGGATATAGGTGGGACACCGAGCGTCGCTGCTATTACTTCTTTGAACGCAGCACTAGAACCAGAATTTACAACTTTGATACACCCTCTGAACAGATTTTTGTTGCTGAAGAACAAAGAGATGAAGATATGGAGGATGTAAATGAAGAAAATCCTCCTGAAGCTAATGTTAACACTGCTTGGGGTGAGTGGGTGCCACAAAGGTGGTCTCCTACTAATTATGAACCGGTTCCTCCATCTGTTCCACCGACATCATCTACTACTGCTTCTGCATATCTCACTCAAATGTTTGAGCAAATGGAAATTGCCAATAATGCCCGCCATGAAGAAGCCCGTGCGTGGCATGTACAACAAACGGAGTGGCACAAAGAGCACCAAGAATGGCATGATGAACACACTAGGATGTATCATAATCAACACTCATGGCATACCAACTTGGTCAAGTGGCATCAAGTTTTCTACAATGAGATGTCTGGTTTCATGGATGATTGTCGTTCGCATCCGGGTATTATGGAAAGATTTAGAAGCACAGAGGTTCAGAATCGGTTCAGGCATTACAACTTCATGGGGCAGAATCCTAATGAGATGCCTCTTCCACCTCCTCCTCCAAGTTTCCGAGATCCCGATAGAGATGATGTGGAGTCTTGTGGTGGCTACTTTCCTCACTAAGGTTGCATTTCATTTTGCATAACATCATTGTTTTTGCTTAAGTTTCTTTGCATTTTATGTTTAAACATTGTATGCGTTTGGTTTGCTTTTGTAATTCTCAACTCTAATAGACAATTTCAATGCCTATGCTTGTTTGTTGTTTTCGATTAATTGGTTTGCCCTTTATGTTTCATTCTTTGTGAGTGATTAGCTTATATATCTTGGTATTACTGAATCTTGCTTCACCTATACATTCTTTTTTGATGTTGACAAAGGGGGAGAAAGGCTTGAGTGTGAAAAATGACAGGCATGCACAAACTCAGGGGGAGTGGTTCTCACACTTCTGCAAAAATTTGCCATCATCAAAAAGGGGGAGTTTGTGAGCAACTCTTTGGTTTTGTATGATAATAAATTTTATGCGTTTGTGCTTTTATCATATGCTTTATATTGATACTCTTTGTATGCATTTCTTGCCCTTAACACATGTCTCATTTTAAACAAATAATGTCCTTGAAATTCTGAAATTCGTAAAATGAATCGATTCATTCATATCATGCATCGATTCATGCTGTAGAAATGATTCTGGAATTTATGCTATGAATCGATACATTCGCAACATGCAATGATTCATGCTGTAGAAATGTTTCTTGAATTTATGCTATGAATCGATACATACGCAACATGCATCGATTCATTGTATTTTTATTTCTCTGTTTTTCTTCATTGAATCATTATGAATCGATTCATTACATTATGCATTGATGCATAACAGTATAAAAACCATCATGCATCGATTCATTCGTATCTTGCATCGATTCATTTTTTTGTTTTATTTCTAACAGAATCTGTCAAGTATATGTTTTGTTTTCTGTTAGTGTTGTGGGTGAGACAGATATTGGAAGCGAATTTCAAAGTCAGATCATTGAAGAACACATCAAGAAAAGTAGTTTTTGGGTGTGCAATTCAAGGTTGAGCATGATTGAAACCTAAGAAGCAAATTCATCTTCATCATCTTCTCAAATACCTTGATTCAAGAACATCAACAATGAATCAGTGTTGTTCTGTGAATTAGAGGTTTATGAGATAACGTTCAGTGGTACGATCGGTGATCCAGCTGAGTTGAAGAGTGAAAGAAGGTTTCAAGGAAAAACCATCTGGGTTTTCCTTCAAGAACGGGCGTGTTCTTGAGGGTTTGTCAGTCACGTTTACAAAACAGATTCAGCCGCAGCGTAAGGTTTGGAAATTGGGAGATTTCGCAAATAGATCGTGGAACCGGTGAATTGTTTGTATTACTTGCAGGGAATCTTGATTTGGCTCAGATCAAGTGAAGGTTGATACAATAGGAAGATCTAGGTGTATAGATTTCTGGTGTTTGTATAGCAACCTTGTAAACGACGATTTCAGCAATATCGATATAAAAGTTCTCAATTTTGGTTTGAAATTGAGAGGGAGACGTACCCACACGCGAGGACGAACGTGGGGAACTTCCTTACCAAATCTCTGTGTATTGTATTCCTTCTCCATCTCTATTTACGTTTTTAATCGGTTTTGATTCATTGGAAATAGTTTTTGTGATAGATGCATTTAACACTTTTACAGCTTGTGTGTTTAAATCTTTAACATCTCAATTGCAAATCCAGCACTTTATCACATGTCCGGTCTTCTAGTGGCTGGTCCAGAATAGACGCAAGTATATTAGGGACCGTGTTTTCCGCTAATCTTTAAAAACTCTGAAAAATCTTTTAAATCCTTGTAAACAAGGAGGTGATCCATTCACCCCCCCCCCTCTAGATCACTAGCCACAGCGTCTAACACACCGTTGACTGTCTCTGAACCTTCTTGGGAGCTATAGTGCCTGAATGTGACATGAACATTAGAACACTGGAGAAACACCTGCAAAACAACAAACACATTATATGCATGCAATGTAACTATTCATGTTTCCAGGTCCATGCATTAATGTGCCCCAGTTCTGGTATTTTGACGGAAAATACTCCAAATGACATTTTGGAAACAGACTTTTTCAAACTCTTTCGAGGAGTATTCAGATCCTGATGGCTTAGAACAACCAACTTCGCTCATTCAGAAATGGTGGGAAGTAACATTGCATATCATGAACAAACTATCAACAATCAGAGTTATAAACACAAACAACATTACCAAAAGGGTTACAATTCAATGCAAAAGACAGAAAGATAAAGCAAGACTCCCACAACAAGCTTGTAGGTAGTCTGGATACAATCAACAATAAACTAAAACCCTAGGCTAAAATAAAAACCAGGCTCCTCTTCTGCAGTCACTGCTTCTGTATGGCTCTTCTTGATGCCTGCTCTCAGCTTAAGATCTGCAATCTCCTTTATTGCTTCTTCCAAGGCTAGTTGGCTCTGTTCCAATTGCTGAGTCTTTTCCCTTCGTATCTTGTGGGCTTGTTTGACCTCTTCCTTCTTGAAAGCCATCTATGCCTCAAAGAACTCTTCCTTTTCTTTGTACTTCTTCTGCTCCTATTCTCTTTGGCCCTGTAACCAAGCAATGGATTGACAAGCTTCTCTGAGAGCCCTCACAATCTTCTTGTGCTCCACTTCTCTCTTTGACTTTGTTAAACCCAATCTCTGAAAATGAGCTTCTCTCCCAGCAAACTCCCTTTCTTTAGCTTCTAAGGTAGCCTGCATCGTCTGTAGCTTTTCCTCCGCTTCTTGCTTAGCATGCCTGGCACGGTGATACAAGCTAGCCATCTCAGAATTCTCTACCCGAATCTCGTGCAACTGAGCTTCCAACTTCTTGTAATCTTCAAGAGAAACAGTGGTTTGTACCGGTACCTCCTTTGGATATAGCGGAGCCTCCACTGAAAACGGCAGGAAAAAGGTATCAACTCTCCCTTGGATCCAAGCAGCAAAAGGGGGATAGGTCTTAGGGTCTACCTTTCCGAATTATTTCTTACCCTCTCTAGCCCTTGTTTCCCAAGCTTGGGATGCTTGAATAACCAACTGCTCATTACCTTCAGCCGGAAAAAAAAGAGTCTTTGCCATTTCTTTATCTGATGGAGGATCCTTCAGCAGATAACCAAATTGCTTTCTGGACAGCACAGGGTTATGACTTATCACTCCTTTTCTACCTAACAACGGCATATAGGGAAACTCACCATACCTGGTAATAAATTCCCTTCCTACCAAGTTTCTGCTACATCCCCAGGCTATGTCGTCAGATGTTAACCCCATCAATCTCCTAGCCCACTTCCAATCTTTCTTAAGATCTTTGAACGGTCCTGACTTTGGAAGCTTCTTGGCAAACCACTCAGCAAACACGGGAGCGCAAAAATTCACGTACCATTTTCTCTTCTCATTTCTGTGATGGACGCCGAAGTAAAAGTCTCCCAACAAGGTGGGTACTAGGTTTCTTTTAATGAAAAGAGTGATAGCATCCAAACTTACCCATCATTTCTCTCCTGGGAAAAGACTTATCTCGTAGACCATTAATGCTAACAGCACACTGAACTCTAACCATTTTCCTCCCAAAGTAAATACATGGGCTTCTGTGATAAGAAAATCCAGGTTGAATCCCTTCCCTTTACTGACTTCTAACTCCATCTTCACTCGAAGCATACTCAAATGGCAAGCACCTGCAATGTCCTTGTACGGGGGACACCTCTCCGCAACATAGTAGGGAACACCATTCTTGATAGGAATCTTCAGGATGTCAAAAATCTCTTCCATGCTGGGAGCCAAGACGAAATCAGCAAACACGAAAATTCTCAACTGAGGGTTATAGAACTGCAACAAAGAATGAAGACTATCTCTCTGACCGACAGTAGGTTTGTTCACATAACCCAAGATCTTCCCATACCGGCTTCTGAAATCATCTGAAACCTTGTCACTCATCAAGTCTACCAGTTTCTGAATACTCTCGGTTTCGGGTTGCGGGAAAGTATAATGAACATTCCTTTTTCTGGGTATCTCTTGGATTTCTGTCATCTAGAGGAACAATGAATACCAGAACTGGGTACAGAGATGAAGGATAACCTGTAATGGAAACACAAACAGTTAATGTAAGTATGATGCGATGCAAATGCAATGCAGACACATGATCAACCACCAGAACTGTCTGGATACGGAACACGGGACCTAAGTGACCAAGAACCAAGATCCTCTGAATAAAGCCCCATGAACAAGAAATCAGTCTCAAATAAGTCCCAGAATCAGATATCAGATGACTTAAGAACTCCAAAATCCATGTAGCCTTATCAAATCATAGAACTGTACTGGCAATGAGGTATGATGAGGTCGAGGGTTCCTGCAAACCTGTAAACCCCTCCCAATCTCACAGGTGTGCTCCTGGTCAAACATCACGGACTCTCAAAGCCGAATAGTAATAATACATTAACCATTTCCGAGAAATGGCTCATGACCAGATCAGGGAATCAGTTTGGCATTATGTACTACTCAGGGAGGCCTCAACGTGAGTCCGGGAAAAACAAGCATCCTTTATAAGTTCCTAACTTCAAGCGCTGGAATCGAGAAACAATAGTACATTCATCCCGAAGGGTACAATACTATCGTCATACGACCAGATGCTTTGACTGAGTTCCTATAAAAGAACCAGGCCATCCTATGCGAGTTCCAAAGTGGGCCCTCGGGTGCGAATGGGTTTGCCACAAAATATGGTATGCCACTGTCACCACTGGAGAGGGATGTTTCCACAAAGGTCCTCAATAATCGTTCCCCATATGCACATAAATATCGAGGTTGTGTATTACCCCAGAAAAATTCCGGCATAATACATTTCCAAGACGGTCGCAAGTCTGGATGTGGAACTCACTACTACCAACATAGCAAGATACCATGAAGCCAAAGTGATTGTCCACTCCTAGTCCTATGGTGCACTCGAGCCCCGGTTACAAGCTCATCTCTCAGTAACAATTCCCAGTCCCACAAAAAAAAAAAGGAAACCAGCACAGCCAGACAGTCCAGTATAATGATGCATGAAAATAAATACTGAAAGCTGTAAATAAAGCTATAAACAAAACTGTAAATAAACAACAGTAAAATAAACACGCAACAACAAACAATCAACACCCAATAAAATAGAAGCACGCAAGCGCTAGGATTGACTCTCAGGGGAACCAAAGATACTCCGGTTAGGAAGTCCCCAGCAGATTCGCCAACTGTCGTTCCCCGGATTTCCATCCTGGTACAAACGCGAAAGTGGCGCGGAAAAGAAAGAGTCGCCAACCAGGAATTTTTATCCCGAAGGAACGGGAATGGTAATGTTGCACAAACCAGAAGAAAAGAAGAGGAATGACACAGGTCCTACGAACCAAAGAAACTGAGATTGGGAGTCGGTTACGACCTGGGAAGGTATTAGCACCCCAGATCGTCCGCCGTACTCGACGGGATCCACGCTTGCAAAGAAACGGTTTCAAAGGGTGAAGAAATGAAAGCTGCTGCAAAACTGGAAAGAAGCTGGGATGAGAAAGGGACTGAAAAGGGAAACAAAGAGGAAAAATGTAGGGAAAATAAAGATTGTGCTCGAACGGGCCCTACCCCGCTGCCTACGTACCTCATCGGGAAAATGAAGATCAGAGACGCCGTAGTTCCCCTAACTAGGGGTGGAAACGGTTGCTTGTGAATTAAGGCTTGAACTTCCTATGTCAATGCTCAGGTGTTGCAGGCTCGGACGACGAGTGTGTAACCGTCTTGCATAATGACAAGAAGAAGCAAGTTCGCGGACGGAGAAAAGGAGATGAGAAAATAATTCTCGAAGGAAAGACGCTTATTGTTTGTTTGTGTTTTTTAGAGATTTTTATTGGTGTGGCACAAGAGAATGAACTCAAGCTCTTTTCTATGGAATGTGGACTTGTACTAAATTCCAAGATGGAATAATGGAACAAGCGCACCAAGCAAGGAGAACGTATCCAAGACTTGTTTCCAAAGGCAAGTGCCTAATTTCATTGACTTGTTGAATTTATTAGGTGTTTTAGTGATTAAAAATGAAGAAGTGTTTTTTTAGGGTTTTTCTTGATGAAGATGACTTCATGATCCGACTTGTGCATCATGCTAGACAAATGCACTATTCCAAGATGGAATGAATACATATGCCCCATGGGATAAGGCTATTACACAAGAAGTCACTTCTTTTTATTAATGTTTTTTAGGTTTTGTTTTGAGATGAGAAGAGAAAGAAACCAAAGGAGTAAAAGGTAAAGTCTAAAATGGGGAAAGACTAATCCTAATGTTGTCATGCAAAAGAGGTCCCAAGGTTAGTGAGTTTCAACTATCCTAAGAAAGAAGAACCAAAGAGGAGCAAGAAGAAGAGGAAGCAAGAGCTAGCAAGCAACTTACTCCTCTAAAGGAGAAAATTTGCTCCTAAAGGGGGAAGAAAATAATTGAATTACATGATGGCATAAGGCACATCAAAAAAGCACAAGGAGAAAGCACTTAAAAAGAGAGAAGGATGAAGAATTGAAATGTGGATGAATATCCACACTTCACTTACCATAAGCCCCTGAAATGTCAGCAAAATTCCAGCAAGTTCATAAATAAAATCATGACAATGACATGCTCAAAGTTCATACCAAACCAAGATCAAACACTCATGCCAAACGTATCACAAACAAGCATTTACGTGTCGAGAACATGGAAGCATGCATCAATCAGCAAGAAAATCACCCAAACAATCATATTCAATGATCCATGGCATTTAAAACAAGTATGGGGATCAAACATGCTCAAAATAAGGCAAAAATGGCTCACTGCTTCAGTGTTAACCAGTTAACCATACCAAAACCTGCGTAAAATAGCACAATTCAGGTGCGTTAACCGGTTAACCAATCCGTTAACTGGTTAACGCTGTTAAGACAGCAGCAAATCCTGCAAAAATCAGCTTACAACCAGCTTTTCCAAACAATCTTGTACCAGACCAGCAAGCATATGAACATGAAAATAGTGCATCAATTCACATTAAATGGCATCATCAAGCTTATGAACATTAATACATGGATCCGGTCACAAATCAATCAATCAATTCAATCAACACAAGCAAATACGCAAGCACATGGCGGATCTAAAGCGCAAGCATGCAAATAAGCTAAAATAAAGCTAGATCTAAAATTAACCAACCTACAAAGCTGAGGTATGCTTTGGTAATTGTTGATCGAGATGAAAATGATAGATCTCGCGTAAATCTTTGAAGATTCGGTGCTAAGCTTCACTCTCCGTGCAAAATAAATGCAAGAACAAAATCTTGATGCAGAATTTTAGATCCAAAAGCACTTCTAGATCCCAAACCAGATCTGAATCACCACTTAAACCAGAAAAAAGATGTAATGAAGCTATGGATGAAGGTCTAGTTCCAAGATCTACACACCTCAAGGCAAGGTTGTGTGATCTTCAAAGAGGAACTTTGAGTGATTTGGAAAATTGGGAGAGAAAAGTGAGAGAATTATGAATGAGAAGAATGAAAATTCAGAAATGAGAGTGAAAATGAGGGAGAGGTCCTCTTGGTTTGGATGAAAATGATTAAATATGGTTTAGGTTTGGGGCCCAAAAATTAGGCTTGGGATCCAAAATTATGGTTTGGGTAGTGTGATTAAGACTTTGCAATGGGATTAGGCTTAGACAAGTGCTCTAGATCCTTCCTTTTAATTTCCAATTAAATCCAAAGTGAATAAAAATCAGAAAATGGAAATTGGACCAAAAATCACACATGCTGAATTGCTGCTGGAAATTCAAAATTCTTGGTCGTTAACCGGTTAACCAATCTGTTAACCAGTAACGCCAATGAATTTTGAATTTCCCTCCTTTTGGTGGGAACCTTCAAGAATAAGCCGGTGCCAACCGTTTTGATCTGATTTTGATCCTCAATCTTTTCTTTAGGCTTTGACCCTGACGTCAACCTTGTAACCTGCCTTGTGAGCTTTGAATTTCCCTAATGATTGATCACACGCCCTATGCCAGAATATGTGAGTGCCATGCTTCATTTTTCTATGCAATATGCTAAGGATATGGCATGATGATGATGATTATGATATGATGATGATGCCAAATAGGAGAGTGAAAATTTGGGATGTTACACACGTCTCTGAATCAAGTTTTGAAAAGATTCATTTTTAGCATGCATAAACCATTAGTTATGCTTGAACTTGATCATGATGATTATAATTATTTGCATGAGTTAGTGGAATAAGAGCCATATATGATATTTATTTAAGTTAGGTGGTAAGAAAAATCTCAAAGTCTCTTTAAATTTTGAAATTTTGAGATTTAAGATGTTTGATTCAAATCAAGCACAAATCCTTAGTCGAATCATTTTGGACAGTTGGAAACCAGAAATATTCAAAACAATTTGATTCAAATTAGATTTTACATATGATTCAAATCATCAAACTCTGGGTCATATCTACCTCAATTAATTTGAATCATACTTTACACGTGATTCAAATCATGCGATTTTTCCATATTTTTTCAGATATCTCATATTATTTAATTCGAATCAAATTTAACACATGATTTGAATCATGAGGTGTTTGATTCAAATCACACTTTCCTCTTGATTAAAATCAACTGAAAATGGGTCAAATTTATGTTTTTCTTTTATTCCACTTCACTTGTTTATTTCATTCAAATGATTAAATACTTTTGATTTGAATCTAACTGGCCGTTTTCAACCATTTCAATGTTTAATCTCAATCACATATAAAACCTTTTTGTCATAATTTATCATGTAAGGAATCATAGTGAGTATCATAATCAACATTGTGATTCTATGAAAAATCAATTTCCTCTATTTGAAAGTTCAAAGTTCTTGCAATGAAATTCTTGCATTTTCAACTTCAATTTAATTCAGATCTTGATAACAAGAGATTTGTAATTGATTGAAGGAGGCACGTTCTTGAAGATTTGGTTCAAATTTTAAGGTTGTTTGAAAGATTGGGGTGATTATAAATGGTGATGAGAAATTCCATTGAAAAGAAGTAGGTTATTCTCTCCAAAATTCCTTAGTAGTGATTGTGTGGAAGGTTACAAATAAGGAGGAGTTTTTTAAAAATCTTTGAACAATTCATTGCTCAAGGAATCAGTAGGATCAAGGGATTGATTGCTACACACAAAGGCTTGGAGAAGATTAGTGGTATTAGAAGATTAAGAAGTGTTAATCGAGTAAAGATTACACAAAATATTTAGCATTGTAATGTATATAAGTCAAGATCCAAATAGAAGATTTTAAAATTTCTCAATTGTATTGTGGATTGGTGATTATATGACCACTTAAAAATATTTGTCAAATAAAAGGAACAATGCAGGTTCCAAAGGAAAATCATTGAAGAATGCACGTAGGTTAAGTGAGGACGAACGATGAAGCACTATAAATCACAGTGTCATATCTCTCTCTATCTCTATTTATCTCTCTCCCTCTCCCCTCTCTCTCACACACACACACTCTTGCATTTAGTTTCATAGTATTTGCATGCTTAGGTATTTCAATTCTAGCGTAGTTTATCGTTGATTCAATTAATAACGATTTATTATGTAAGCATTAGGTTTTGTTGAAATTGAATACCTTACTAAAATGAATTGGTGATTAATATTCTAAGAAACAATTGAAGTTATAATTCTCTACATTGAATCATTGTGTAAACACGCCTTTCAGATTATACAAATCAAATCAATTGAATACTTAGTGTTTCATCATATTCATCTTTGGTGTTTATGAAACATTTTAGTATTAACGTGATCGGAATTTCGAATAGTATAATTTTTACATTTTCGCATCAAACCTTTCGCTCGCAATTTTTGAAAGCACTTTGATAATTTTTGTAAATGGAAGTTGAATTTTATTTGGATATATTCACCCCATATAGACCATTTTCTACTCTCATATTCACACCCAACAATTGGCATCAATAGTTGGTCTTTTGATTATGTCTAATCGACATAAAAATATTGTGAATATGGCGGAAGATGACGATCCTAAGGGAGAGTATAATAGAGCACCTATTTTTATAGAAGAAAACTATACTTATTAGAAAGAGAACGTGTGTGTACGCTTGTTATCAGTTAACAAAAATTTGTGGTGTGTCGTCACCGGGGAACAATTTATTCCCAAGTGCAATGACGACATTGTTAAACATCCAAGAGATTGGGATGATGCTGAAACTAAAAAGGATTCATATGATTTGAAAGCGAGGAACATACTTATTTATGCTTTAAGCGCTAAAATATTCTATTCATTTTTACATCATATGAGTGATAAAGGTATATGAGACGCTCTTCAAACTCTCTACGAGGGAACATATGATGTCAAGGATTTTAAAATCAATATGTTTATAGAGGAGTTTGAACTATTTTGTATGGAATCTGGAGAATCTGTGGATTCTAAGCAAACTAGATTCCTCAATCTAATCAACTTATTGAGCAATTTGGGTAAAACCTTTTCCAACAAAGATTGTACTAACAAAATACTGAGAAATATGTGTAAGGAGTGGAAACCAATGGTCACTACTATAGAAGAATCAAATGATCTTAGTACTTTTGATATTACAAAAATATTTGGAAAGTTAGCCGAGCATGAGAATGAACTGAAACAACTCGTCGATAGCGACTTAAGGTCGAAAAAGAAAGAGAAATGTAAAGAAGAGAAATAAGATATTTCTTTTGAAGTTTCATCTTCTAAAAGGAAGAAGTTAAAGTAAGAAAGTGACAACTCTGACGAAGAAGTTTCCAAAAAGGAAGAAATTGGTTTATTCGTCAGACAATACAATAGATATCTAAATAGAAACAAGCTCAAGCATATCTGCAAAGGTCTAATGAATTTCAGAAATACTCATCCACCCAAGAAAGATCACAAGAAAAATGATAATATCACATGTTACAAGTGTGGAAAATTAGGACACTATAGAACCACCTGCTTAAGTCTCACCGAACATCATAAAAATAAAGACAAAAATTTCTACAAGACAAAGGGAAAAAGTTCTAAAGGCCGTAGAGCCTACATCACGTGGGAAGAAGAGGATAGGAGCTTCTCCTCCGATTCTTGCTCGAGTTCAGATGATGAGTGTGCCAAAATTTTCTTGATGGCTCGTAAGAAAGGTGAAAATTCAAAGGTATATAATTTTGATTCTGAAAATAAGTATTCATATAGTGAATTTTCGAATGCATTCAATGACATGTATGTAGATTCTATAAAAGTGTTTAAGAAAATTTCTCTAAGACGTTGGAATATGGGGTATTAAAGGTACAAATTCCCAAGAAACTGAAATGTCCACTTTTGCTATTCCAAGATAAATGAGAGGATGGTCAACAATTGAGGCTAATACGACAAACCATTGTCTTTCTCCGTATAAATAAGGGCTTGGGGGAAACTCTTTTGAACCGATCAAATTAATCCCAGTTGTCCACTCTAAAGGAGTTGTAATCCTTCCAGAATTTTCTCAATGCACGAGAGCTATCATGTTGATGAATACAAAGGATTCAAACTTCATGTGCATCCAACGACTGTATAAATCACGCATAAATAATAAGTTTGTAATTTCCTCTCTACTATATATAGAGATCGTGCCAATTCAGATACTCAGTTTCAAAATCAATTTCAATTCACATTTCTCCCTCACATACTGCCTTGAACGTTACAGTATTAACCTTACATGTCAATCTCCTCTCCGTTGCACTGAAAGCTGAAAATCATGTCAATTATCCAGTACGAAACAAGATTTTTATTTTTTATTCAAAAAATTGGCTCAAATGGTTGTCACATTTTTTTCATTGTAACTTTAATAGTTTTTTTTCCGTATCAATTAATTAATTATGTTTGAAAATCTATTAAGCTATTATTTTTTATTACGTATTTATGATAATTAAAATATATTAATAATTAATATGAATAATTAAGTAAAATTATTGGCATCTGTCTTTTATATGTATATTTTTTAATTAATGTCAAACGTTAATTGCAACAAAAAAAAATGGAGTTAATTTTAGTGAATGCACTACAGCCTCAAATATCAAAACATCCACAAATATAAAACACATAATTTGTATTTTAAAAAAAAATCAAACATAATAGTATGATAGAACAATGAGGTGGCCTTATGTTGACATCAGTAAATAAGAAATATAGAGATTCATTTCAAAGAACACATCTAATATCATAAGAATAATATTCTTTTCCTTAAATATTCCATTCAATTTTTATTGAAAAGTGTTGGTTTTCTCGAGAATGTCTATTTAGTTACAGTATTAGAATAATAATATTCTCTAATCCATCATTTTGTTAATGAATTCTTAATCCATCCTTATACATAAGAAGAATTGATACACTACTTTTTAAAGGCAAGTTAAAACTAATTGCAAATACAAGTTTCTAAGTTCACAACAAAGAAATTTCATTTATTCCATTTAACAATAACAATCTCTATTGGTGTTTGTTGCACAAAAACATTATGCATGGACTTATTTATTTGATGTTATAATGGGTTTGGGGTAAGCTTTTGGAAGTTTTGAAATAGCATATTCGCACAACATAGAACTTGTCGACATATAATATACTACTAGCTTATGGGATATAATAATTTCCAATTCTATGTACCAGATAAATATTTGACACAAACCCGTCAACACAACACGATACAGACATTCTAACATCAACACTATATAAGGAAGCAGATGCTGCTGCTATGCTTGGTTTAAGCCGGTTGAAGAAACTCGGAGAAGTTCCAACTTCATGAAGTTAACAAGCCTTCTTGTTCAAGATATAACTCATTGTGTTCCGTCTTTTCTTTTAATTTCAGTCCAGTTCCCTATCACGAACAAAACAATAAAGCACCAAATCATAGCAGTCAAGTAATCAGGCTAAAATGTCTTGGAAAGATTAGATTCAATATCACGAAAGAGGAAATATGATTAGTGCATATCATTGCCAATTACAAGATTCAGAGCAAGAAATCGCTAGCATAAGCTATCTAACAAAATCTAAGTGCATGAAAATATAAAACAAATGCATTTTATCCATACCTTTTCTGCAGAACGTTTCTTCATAAATCCTCTGGCGCACAACTCATTCAATAACCCCAAAGCTTCCTCCTCTAATCCTTCATATGCAATGCCTCTGATAAGAATGGTATACGTATCTTCCGTAGGTTTGCATCCTTTTGCTATCATATGAGCCAGAAGATCAATAGCACGACTAGTTTGATGTGCCTTACAAAGTCCTAACATGATCGAGTTGTAAGTGGGAACATGAGCCCAAATACCCGATCTTTCCGAGTCATGGAAAATTTTGATAGCACCTTCAACCTTTCCCTCACAAATAAATCCCTTAATCAGCGTACAGTATGTAACTACATTGGGTTTAAGACCTTTCCGACACATCTCATCCAAGAGTTTCACAGCATGCTCTGTTGACCCCGTCTTCGAAATCCCCTTAATCAAGATATTGAAAGTAACAACACTGGGAGAACAACCCTTACGAAGCATTTCAGCCAATAAACTCTCCGCATCCCTCCATCTTCCAGTACCACACAAGCTACGCAAAATAGTAGTATACGTAACCACATTCGGTTCACAACCATAAGACGGCATGATATTCAAAAGCTGAATTGCCTCATCCAACCCATCTTCCTTGCAAATAGCATTGATAAGAACACTGAAAGTAACCACATTTGGTTTACATCCATAAATCCTCATCTCATCCAATAACTTCATCCCTTCACAAACTCCACTCTCTTTACAAGTTGCTTTTATCAATATAGTGTATGTAATCACATTCGGATAACACCCCTTTCGCACTTGCCTATCATAAACTTCCATAGCTTGCTTCAACCTACCCTTATCACACAAGCTATGCAAAATAGTACTATACGTAATCACATCCGGTTCACAACCATAAGACGACATGTTATTCAAAAGCTCAATTGCCTCATCAAACCTATCTTCCTTGCAAATAGCATTGATAAGAACATTGAAAGTAACCACAGTTGGTTTACATCCTTTAACCCTCATCTCATCCAATAACTTCATCGCTTCACGAACTCCACTCTCTTTACATGTCGCTTCTATCAATATATTGTATGTAATCACATCCGGATAACACCCCCTTCGCACTTGCGTATCATAAACTTCCATAGCTTGCTTCAACCTACCTTTATTAAGCAAACTACGCAAAATAGTATTATAAGTAACCACATCCGGTTCACAACCATAAGACGACATGTTGTTCAAAAGCTCAATTGCCTCATCCAACCTATTTTTCTTGCAAATAGCATTGATAAGAACATTGAAAGTTATCACATTAGGTGAAGCACTCATCCGTTCTAGAAACTCCAAAGCTTTATCTATCTCCCCCGATTTACATAAACCAGAAATCAAAACATTGTAGGCTAAATTATCAAGAACAGCGCCAGAATCCTCTAGAATTTTCATAACCCGTGTAGCATTCCTAAGTTTCCCTATCTTGCAAAACTGACTAATAAGGCTCGTGCACGCAAAGACATCCGGAATGTCTCCTTTGTAAGTAACACTCTCTAGAAACCTTAAACCCTGTTCTAAATTGCCGAGTCTAACCAAATTTCGGAGATGAGTAATGTTCTCTAACACCTCTAGATTTCTTGAACCGTTATCATGGGATGATGATTCTATAACACCATTAGAATTATTGCCATTCAAAACTGAACATTTGAGTTGTGTAACAGTATCAACGGATAGAACGAGAGGTTTAGTTCGGAAGAATGTAAACCTAGAAGGTTCTTTGTGAGAGTGGTGAAGTGAGTAAAAGTGTACACTGGGTATAACCAAATCCATAGTTTTAATCCTGATAATTGGTAATTTAACGGTGAAATACTCGTTGGTAATTTAACAGTGAAATAGTAATGAAGTTGACTTACTTGAGAGAAATAGTAATGAAGTTGAAGACGAGTTTGTGTTATCTGAGTATACAGCGCTGAAGTTGAAGACGAGTTTGTGTTATCTGAGTATACAGCGCTGAAGTTGAAGACGAGTTTGTGTTATCTGAGTATACAGCGCTGAAGTTGAAGACGAGTTTGTGTTATCTGAGTATACAGTGCTGAAGTTGTTTCTTCGTTTTGGCCGAACAAATCCCTTCAAACCAACTGGAAGACGAGTTTGTGTTTGCAAGATGAAGTATAGAAATACTTGTTTCTTCGTTTTGGCAGAAACTATGTCAAAACAAATCCCTTCAAACCCCTAAAATCCCTAATGTCATCCCTAAATCCCTAATGTCATTCCGAAATCCCTAAATTTTAATTGGCACCCCTACATTCTTATGTTTTTTTTGTTATTATATCTCAAAGGGAAAAAAAATACACCAAATTTAAATTTTGTCTTTATAGATTAGTATATTTATTTTATAAAAAGTATTGGAGATTTTCGAATTTAAAAAAAAATTATAATTTTTTGGACATTTTAAAGAGATTATTGGATATTTGTTATTACGACAAATAAGTTTCAATTTTTACAGCATATTCAAGATTTTTATAGATTTTTCAAGTATTTTTATCACATTTTAAAAGAAAAACTTTATAATTTTATGGACATTTCAAAGAGATTATTGGATATTTGGTGTTATGACAAATAAGTTTCAATTTTTACCACATATTTAAGATTTTTATAGATTTTTCATGCATTTTTATCACATTTTAACAAAAAATCAATAAAAAGGTATGTATTTTTTGAAAATTTCGATAAAAAATTTATAAATTCAACTAGGTTTTTCAAAAGATCTGGCAAATATGCATATATTTTTCCAAATTTTTCTATAAAAAAATCCGATAAAAATGCATACATTCAATCAGACATTTCAAAAAAATCCGACAAAAAATATGCATTTTTATTAGATCTTTTAAAAAAATGCGGAAAATGTATACTTTGTTATCGCATTTATGGAAAAATCTGAAAAGTTCATAATTTTTGGATTTTTTAAAATGTTCTGTTGGTTAAAAAATTTGTTTTATTTTTCCAGTGAAGACTAAAGGCACAAATGGTACGATTGTTAGTCTATAGAGTGATAGAGATATTGTTACGAGGGCTTGAGAAATGGGAGGTGACATAGTGGACTCGCATTTATGGACAGGGAAATGGGGTAGTTGGCCGATCAGACTCAATTTCGTACATCCCGCACTATTTGACGTAGAGGATCTAGATCTGCTTCTGGATGGAAAAGAGATGATGAGGATGGGTTAGTTTTGTTTAGAGACAGAGGTGCATCATACTTATTAGATGACAGAGGTGCCTCATCCTTTTGAGGCAGAGGCAACAACTAATATAAAGGTTACTCCCAAGACAGTTACTGAGGTACTAGCTACTAGTGATGTGGAGGCTACTCCTTGTCATACCCTAAATTTTGACCCTAAGATACCCACACCTCCATTAGCTTAATAAACAGTGTTGAAGTTTACCGGATCACATCACTGCAGTGAATTAAGATTCATGAGTCCCTCAGAAGATTCAGGCAACGGATGGATCATAAATTCCTAAGATTTTCAACCTTTCAAACATCTTCAAAGGATCAAGGAATCTCAAATGGTGAAGATTCATGCAAAGATTCCATAAATTTTCAGTGATCTAAGCCCCGAGGCCTCAATGTCACAAATTAGGGTTTTCAGTCGACTGTGCCCTCCAAAGGAATCATTTCATGGGACAATGAGCCAAGACCTCCACATGTCATTCAAAAAGATCAACACAGTCCTAATAGACCATCTACAAGTATGAAACCATATCAAAGATCAAGAATCACAATTTTAGGGTTTCATAGTGCCCAATTAGGGTTTTGACTGATCGGGGAACCCAAAATTGAAATTTTCATACGCACATGAGCCAATGCCATATGGAATAGTTTAAATATCTCACATACACCTTGGAAGTCCATTCACAAGTTTGAAACACCTCAGAGAATGCCTAGTCAAAAAATAAAAAATCAGGGGTACCCAGTATAATTTTCATCTGGACCAAAAAGTCAAAGTTTGACTTTTTGACCTAAAATAATCCACATGACCTATATTACAATAATATATGATCCATGGATGCATTTGATCACAAAAACTCATGAATTTTGAGGTAACTTCTAAAAGGGGCTAACTTAGAAAATTTAGAATTTTTTCTAAGTTATGAGAAAAATGTGCATGTACCTTACTTCCAAGCATTATAACTTGTGATCCAAGCATCAGATTTTTGTGAACCAAAGCTCAAATGAAAAATTTCATCACGTACTACAAAAGATTCAACTACATGAAACTCCAATTCTTCGTGGATTTTAAGTTGGAGGATGATCAAAATAAATAAATAAAAAGTTTAATGTTTCAACACTTAGACAAAATCTGTCTAAGTTAAAAAACAGGCAAAACATCAAAACTTGGAGACTTTTTTCACATAGTTCCAAGCTAATTCAGATCTTCATTTAAATATCAATGTTGTCAGAAATCATACAAACAATTCAAAGAACCAATTTGCATGAAAATATCTCACTTGAGCATGAAGAAATCTCTAGTCAAACACATCATGTCACAAAATATATTTTTGTCCAAGACTTGAGATTGAGATTTTATGAGTCAAGGATAAGATCAGCTGGTCAAGAGCATCTTAATCATCATTACAAACTTGAGCCAACATGCAAATTCATTATCACAACCAAGAAGCTTCCATTTTGCATTCATGAATTTCAACACTTATGCACTTGATCCAAGGGCCAAAATGCTTCAAAAAGGGATATCCTAGAATCTTATGAACTTCAGCCAATTTGCATTCATAAAAATAGATTTAAATGTTTGCAGAATGTGAATTTGACCAAGGCTAGACGGAACTATTTGAGTTAGCAATTGAGTGTCTTGAATAGTAAGTAATGATGCATAACAATGACTAAGCTCCCAAGCCTTAGCCTTAAGCAAGAGGAAAACCATTTCATCAAGTATTTTCCCCTATAAATAGAGACTCATATTGATCATAAAATAAAGCCAAAGCATTACAATTCATATCTTTCTCTTCATTCCTTCAAAAGACTCAAAACTTGACATTTTGAGCAAACATCACCGGGTTTCGAGTTGTGGCCACTATCAACTCAAACCAATTACTCAAACATATCACATATGATGTACATGAGGTGTTCAAGCACTTAAACCACCTCTAATAAAAAATCACCCTTCAACCAAGCCATTATGCCTTCATTATGCAACTTAGATACCAAAACTTGATCCAAGAGTTTTCAAAGGAGTGCAAAGCTTGCAATTCACTCAACATCATCCAAGAAAGTTATCCAGATCAACAAGCAACATCTGTAACACCTCATTCATTAAAATCAAATTACTTGTGCATCATCCACATTCAAGTATGCATAAACTTGGTCATTTCATAATGCATGCATATTTCCTCGCATTATCTTTTTGCCAATTGTTTATGAACATATTTTAAGTGTTTTCCCTCAATCAATTGCATAAAATCATCCATGTATAGAATTTCATGAGGCTTAGGCCAAAATTAAGGTTTATCTGTTCATACACTTATATCGCTTCGTGCACACAAAATAAATGAACTTAAATGATTCCATCATGTTCGTGGGATCAAAACACACAACTTTTATCTTTATTTCATCTCAAATGGATGTGTATTTCATGAAAAAAAAGTATCATTTTGCAAATCTAGGCAAGATGCCCTGCACGCGTGTTCTTGGCACCTTTTCTTTAAAATTCAAATATTTGATTTTTCAAGTTATTTTAATTGATTTCAAAAATTAATAACTTTCTGAATTTTTGGAGTTTTTGAATGATTCTTTTTTTATTAATTAACAAAAATATTTTATTATTTTATTCCATGAAAAAATCATTAAAAAAATATTTTTTAATATATTTTAAATTTTCACAAAGAATTGATTTTATTTATTTTTTTTTTACATTTTTAAATGATTCTTCTTCTTGATTTTTCAAACAGAAATGAATTAAAAGTTATCTTATGGATAAAACATAATTTTTTAAATCTTGATCCAAGTTTATAACTTGTTTTTCTTTGTTGTTTGAAATTTTCAATCATTTTATTATTTTTTATTAAAAAAATCATTTAAAAATAGAATTTAGGGTTTTTTCAACTTGCACCCTCAAATTCAATTGTTTTTACCCTTATATCGAATATATTCAAAAACTCGGCGTGATCGTCTTTTTCACTGAATTGTAAACTTCCTCTGTGAATTTCTTTCTTTGAATTTTTACACATACTTTTTGTTTTACAAAATGAATTGTCAAAATGTGTCATGGGGAATCCTTTGTGTTTATGACCCATTTTTTGTTTTAAACTTTCTCCAGACTATTTTAAAACTTCGTCAGGCTTCCGTATAAGTCCTGATCCCCCCAATTGTTTCTTAAACAATTTTCAATCTCCTAAATAGAGATTCATGGGCCTCTTTTTTACAAGTCTCATCTCCATTTTATTTTTTCATCCTTATGACTAAAGATATAATACACACGCTTCTAGACTGAGCTTTACTCCGGTGAACTGCTTTCTAGGCAGTAGACAACTTTTAAGTACCCAAGTCCTACTATGTGTATGAAATCATCAGATAATAAAATACAAACAAACTTCCATATGCATCCTTATGTATAAGCCCTATTATTAATTTTTTATCCATCTCTTCTCCCTCTAACTACTCGTTGTTTTCTTAAACTATTGTTTGCTTGTTAGAATAGGAGTCTGAATTAAAACTAGATTTCTTTATCTCATACTAAAGCAAAGATAATAAAACACTTCTTAATCATCAAAGAGGATAAAATATAAAGCTTATATGTAATCTTTCACTCCCCCGGGATGTTGGGCCTCTACCTCCCAGAGTAACTCTCAACATCATTCTTAAAAATCATTTAAGAATACTCAAACCATAGCAAAAGACATACTGAAAAATGTTCAACACATTCATTGACACATTTATTTGTCTACATGCATCTTTATCTATATATATTTGCATCTCTGCTAGAATCTCTAAGTAGTCGGGTTATTGTCACCGCACCAACCCTTTTGAATAACTTAGAACTCACTTAGGGCAAAACATACCCTCCTCTTAGGCTTATTTCAAGGACATTAAGGCCTCTTAAAGGTGCCTTCTCTTCGTCTTAGAAATCCCTCAGCCTCCATCAGCGTCCTCTTGGGCTTAGTTCAAGGACACATGGGCCTCTTAAAGGTAGTCTAGCTGTAACACCCGTTTATTTAATTAATTATTTAATTAAATATAATCGTGGTATGTGTGTTGATTTGCGTTGATTTGGATATTTGAGTTGATTTAAGTTGATTTTTGAAATATCAGAATATTATGTTGATGGTTATAAGTTGGTTCGAGTCAAATTTAATTATTTAAGTCGATATAAGTTGTAGACGACGATATGAAGTGGTTTCCATTTATTGTTGGATATGTCGATTGAATTGTTTGGACCATTTGGTTGATAATCGAAAGTTACTCTATTAGGTCAGGAATAAGTCGTTAGTCGAAAATTATTATTTGGTTGATTATGTGTTACGGAGAATTAAGTTGTTAAGTCAAAATATTAGTCAGAAAGTCGAGGAAATAATATTAGAAGTGATATTATTGATTATTGGAGCGTGTTGATTAATGGACTTGGATTGCGTCGGAATTAGAAATTAAAGGGGGTGTAAGACTTAGGCTCATTAGTTGTTATAATTGAATTATTATTTTAATAAAAATAAATAAAATAAAGAATTAGTCAAGGGATGTATCAATAGAAGTTGAGAAAAAGAGGAACGACGAAAATTGGAGAACGAGGAAATTGGGAGAAACGCGATTACGAGAAGTTGCCATCGGAAATCAAAATCGGTCGGAAATTCGAACGACTATCGATTAAGGTAAGGGTGGGGTTCGATCCTTATAACCGGGTTTGATAAATGATGTTGGATTTGGGTGGATATAGGTGTTGTATTTTATTTGATGTCGATGTTGAATTTTGTTGATCTTTATATCGTGGTGTTGATAAATTGTTGGTCGTTTTGTGTAATTGTTGAATTGGTTGTTGATAATCAGTTGTTAATAAATTGTTCCGTAAGTTATGATTTTAATTTATCTTGTTGCGTCGTATAAATTCTGGAGAAAATTAGATTTGGGGAAGTTGAGGAAGTGCACAAGTGCACAGGTGGCACAGGCTACCCACCAGTTAATTAGGGGTGGTGCACGCCACCCATAGTGGAGGAAAAATCCAAGTGGAGGGTGTCACTAGGAGAGGTGGCGGGAGCCACCATACTCCCACATGGCGCAAGCCATGAAACAATGTAGCAGGAGCAACATTTCAATGTGGCGATCATCATAGTGAAAGTGGCGTTGGCCACTTGGGTTTATATGTGTTGGGTGGCGCAAGCCATCCTATTTAGGAGGAGGTCACCATTTTCTTATACATTAATTAATTAAATAATGTTTCCACTTAAACACTTAATCACTTAAAAATTTGTTTTATAATTTAGGTGGTTCTAATTCTAAATATTATAAGTACATAAATCGTGTTTTGTTAAAAATTAGAATTAGTGATAAGTGTTGAAATCAGAAGAAGCATGACATAAATAACAGTAATGAAGAGAGTCAGGATACTCGTTATTAAGATTGTTGTAGTTTCGACAGATGAACCGAATGTAGCCTTATTGTTATGACAACTAGAAATTATCAGAATATATGGCTTTTGACAAAATTGGGTAAAGTGTTCGTATTTTATCGTAAAACATTAAAATAGTATCGGTTTAGTTGGTTTAGCCGAATTAGGCAAAAAACTTAGTTGCCCGGAATTTAACGAAAATTGTCAGGGTAAGTAGGGTAGTTTAATAGTTGATTTTTGTTTCATTGTTTTGTTGAAAATACGTTGTAAAGTCGAGTTGCAGGTACAATTGAGATGGTAAGTGGTTCCGATTTACGGAAAATATCTAAGATGTTATGTTAGGCTTTAAAAGCCAAAGGTTATTTTAAGTTGCCTATGTTGTATAAGTTGTTTGTGTTGCTTGTTATGTCGTTTAAGTTGCTCAAGTTGTTTAAGTTGTTCTGTGTTGTCGAAGTTGTTATGTTCAAGTTGGAGGCTTAATAGCCAACGTTGATTTAAGTTGTTCAAGTTGTATAAGTTGGTTGTGCTGTTTGATGTTGTATGTTGTTATGTTGTAAAGTCGTGCATTCTTTGTAGATCATCTTCATTTTTATGTCAGAGCAGTTGCTCACACCACGTTGGCCTGGATTGGCACTAAGTTGAAAGTTGAAGGCTTATGCCTTGATTGCCTCAATAACCTGGCAATAATTTTAAGTTGGGAGTTTTACTCCGAATGGAACCACACGCATTTGCATAGTCGAGTCGTATATGTGTTGTGCTATTTATGTCAATTACATTGTTTATATTGTGCAAGTTGATACGTTGTTTATGTTGTGATAATTTGATTAAGTTGCTATTGTAGGAGTAATGTGGTGATACTTGTATAAACCTTTATATGTGTATTGTTTATCATTTATCGTTTATAATTATCGATATCTCACCCCTTTTGTTTGAATGTTACCTCTATGTTGGTAATGTGCAGGTAGCTTGCAGGAAGATGGTTATATTCATTAGTTCGAGTCGGTGTCGGTGCTCTGATTTGTAACACTCGAGGAATGGATGATAAGTTATTTTATGTTGTTTTCAAGTTGTTTTAGTTTAAATATGTTGTTACTAGGTTGTTTTAAGTTGAATAACATGTTATACCATGTTTAGTTGAATAATTTGAAAATCCGCTGCATAGTTGTAAAAGTTGAATTTGGTTTCATAAACAAAATGAAAGTAGTTGTTTTGAGTTTCTCTGAACTGAAGGTGTTATGTATCAATTCTCATGAAATTAAATGAAGTTTTTATAAGTTGATAAATGTATCATCCTGTTTTGTGTACTTGTTGATGGAATTTTAATACTCTGATTTTTATTATAATCATCGGGTAGAAATGGGGTGTTACATAAGTGGTATCAGAGCAGGTCGGTCCTTCCGGTCAATGTTGTTAATGTCGTTTATTCTTTAGTACTTGGCATGTGTGTGAAACAATGTCAGTACTTATTATTGGTTCTAGTCGTTGTTTGTAGGTGTTGGTTTGGATTAAGTGGGGGAGAGGCATGCTTTTGGGCTATTGTTGGAATGCCAAAGTTGGTTCAAAGATGAGGTTGATTGCAAGAGTACAAGGTTAATTGAAGCAATCTTGTTGTAGACCGGCGAGAGTTTAGACTCCTGAATTCTTATCAGTCGGGTTTGAGAAGTGCGTAGATTTTTGGATGGGAATTGTTCGAAAAAGAGGATTTATCCCAAAGGAAAAGATAAGTTGATGGATCAAGTCGGTAGATTGCTACACCTTGAGTATAGTTGGATTAAAGACGAGTAATTTTCGTAGTTGGATGTAAAGCAAGGATGATAGTGAATTTTGGAATCTAGAGAGAAGGAGAGCGATGGAACTTATATTCATCAATCTCAAAATTCTGGTGTTGCAATCTTAGAGCAGCTGTCATGAGAAGAGACATAATGTTTTACTCGTGATTCTGATGGAGGCGATTCTAGACTTTTTGAAAAACTTACAAAATTCACTACAGTTTTCATATAAGATTTGCCTTCGGGAGGTTTATGAAGAGGGAGATAAGTGTGTTTTAATAGTTGGGTCTGCTGCTGATTTTTGGAAAATTCTGCATATGGGAATTCAGAACTAGTCTCATTGCAAGGAGGATAACTACTTACTCGTGAGTCGGATTTTAGCGATTCTTGAAGTTCTGGAATCTATACAAAATTATATTCATTTTGGAATATAAATTTGTAATTTGGAGGTCTTTATTAGAAGAGATAATTTTGTTCGAAGTTGAGTGATTATTGCTGAAAATTTGAAAAGATGAAAATGTTGATAAGGAATAAAATGTTGGTATTAGAAGGACTGCGAAGGTATCGAAGAATGCATAGAGATGCAATTTATGTCAAATAAGGACGATTAAAGTGCCTATGTTAGATGATGGTATTGTTAAGAGGAAGACGAATGTTTGATTAGTGTTGTTAAGAATTTTAACTTGGATAAAAGTTGTAACTGGAAACGAATCAAATTGAGTTATGCTTGATGTTGTGGCGACTCCGGTGTTAGAAGGATATTTACAGTTTTGTTATACTACGAACATGTATAAGAGGTTATGTGTTGGATTTTGGATGTTTTGAGATAATTGACGGAGTCAGAATTAAGAAGACTAAAAAGAAGTTGATAAGCCTTAGAGAGTTGGTAGAGCTTTATGCTTATGGACTATGAATACAAGTTGAAGTTTATAAATCAAACAAAGCAAACAATTTAAGTGATCTAATTCCTAAGGGTACCCCTCTTTTATTAAATCCCCAGCAGAGTCGCCAGTTCTGTAACACGGTGGGAGAACTGACTTTCTATAAATGTTGCGGATAGCAAGAGTCGCCACCGACTTTTATTTTATCCAAAAGGAAAGGACATAAAAGAACATGAAAAACCTTAAAAGATTTTGAGTTCGGGGGTTAGGTTATATAAAGGGAAGGTGTTAGCACCCTTTATATCCATGGTTATCCATGGGCTCTTAGTTACTTAGCTCACTTTGTTTGTTTGCAAGAGTGTAATGTGTGATTAAAAACTTTCTAAGTACTTTGTAATGATCCTCGTATGGATGTATACAAAGCCTTATTTTTTGAAAATTTGTTTGAAAAAGTGTGGTGTGAAGAGTATTTTGAAAGGTGAGCAAGTAATTAAGAGAAACCTACCCTATATTAAGTCTTTACTATTCTTATGTTCTTTCAATGGTAAGATTATCCCCTATTATTAAGGAATAGGTAGTCATTACCTTGGATGTAATTAAAGGACATGTGTAGGGCCATCTGAATAAAGGCAACTGTAAGGTGTCTTTAGCAATTCGTAGGGACTTATCATCTTTTATTCGAAGGGACAAGATCATTTATCGTAGGCAACCTCGAAGGGACAAGATCATTTATCGTAGGCAACCTCGAAGGGACTTGATCTTATAAACTGAAGGGACTTGATGATATTTATGAAGGGACTTTGCTTAAGACACCTTACTTGACCTTTTGTACAAGGCAACTGAGAGGCAACCCTAGGAAGTGCAAGATGGCGATCAAAGATCGACTTACGTGTGTGCGTGTTCATATTCAAATATTTATCTTATTTAAGTTAATTATTCTAAGTTGATTTTAATTACAAACATGTTATACACTCCCTAAATTACTAACCATACAATATAGTAAAAATAAAGCAAAAATATAAACCTAAAAATATTACAAGGCTTTGGGACAATTACAATATAATCGAGAAATAATAATAATGATAAATATAATAATAAATAAGCAATAATTTAAATGTTAGTAATAATAAAAAGATAAGAATAAAGGTTAGAATAATAAAATAAAAGAAATAAAAAATTAGAAAGAAAAATTAATATTAGAAAAGTTTTTAAGAATTAATTAGAAAATAAGTTTTAATAATAATAAATAAATAACAATTTATTTACATATTAAGAATAATGATTAATGGTTTAATTAGGGTTTATAGAAAAATTAGGTTAAATATTAAGGTTAAGAAAAAATTAGGGTTAGGGTTAAGAAAATTAGGGTTAGCTAAATTAGGGTTTTGATTATAATAAAAATATATTATTAATCTATTTACAAAAAAATATAATAATCATATATATATAAACATATTATCAAATAAATATAAACAATTTTAAATTTAAGAAAATAAATTATAATTTTTGAAAATATAATGTTTTTATGAGAAAGTATTATCAATATTTATTTAGAAATTATTTTTAAGAAACTAAATGAATTAAATAAATATAACTAAATAAAAATACAAAAAGCTTGAAGAAAAAGAACATACCTGGGGCTGGGATTCGAACCCACGCCATAGGCTTTCCATCCTTTGGTCCACCACCACCACCACCAGGCCATGCGCGTTTGGTGACTATATGCTGGGAATTAATCCTTTTGTATTAAGCCTGCAAAAATCAAATAAAACGCAAAAACAAAATGGCCTGGGGGGATTCGAACCCAGGACCATTGCAATAACACACAAATACTCCAACCAGCTGAGCCACATGGGGCGCGTTCAACAAATAATCACCAATGAATCATTATAAGATAAAACAAGTTTTTAAATTTTAATTTTCAGCGCCAATTTCATCATCTTCTTCCTCAGGATTCACAGGTTTTCCTGCGAATTTTCCCAGGGATTTACCTGCGAATTCTCTTGCGTTTTAAACCTGCGAAACTCAAACATCAATCAACAAGTACAATTTCATCAAATTAATTATACCAATGAGTTCCTTATGATTCACACAGTCCATCTATGTCCTTAGAATTTATTTATATTTGGTAAATCATGAATCCCCAATTTGAACCTTAAAACCCTAACAATGGCATTTGTCGAATCCGGTCATGAAAACTCAAGCAAATGTGCAGAAACCATCTACACACCAGCATAAACAACAATATGGCATTAGAATTCATTAATCATGCATGAAAATTAAGAATCGAAAATTAAAAAAAAAACAAGAACATAGAGATTCAGTTTATGCATTTTAATGAGTGCTTGATGATGTAATGCATTGGGATAGCATCAAGGATGCTCAGGGAACATATTGCAACCTTCAAAACACTTTGATATAGCCTGCAAATAAGAATCCGATTGTGAGTTTTTTGGTGAAAATTTGAAGATTTGTTCTTACTCTTGGAGGCATCCAATTCGTCCCCTTATGCTTGTGATCAGTTGTGTACATATAGTAGAAGTAAATTAGGTCATACGTTTGTGGATGTATGGGATTTGTCTTGATTGCTTGATCATGAAGTTTCACCACTTTCAAATATTGAAAAAATCTCATCAAACCTTTCTAATTTAGGCTAGCACGAATTTGTTTGATTCCAATCAACTTTAAATGACTTTTAAGATTTTCTAGAAGAAGAATCACATTCAAATATTGAATTTTCATATTTTATTTTGATTTAAAATGATTTTTTAATGTATAAAATCAAAATAAATAAAAATAAACTAATAAAAATCTGAATAAATGATATTTGATTCGTTAATGATGTCATGGTAGAGATTGGGTCATAAAAATGCAAGCCCATGTGGAAAGAATTGGTTCTAAGACCCCATTTGCTCAATAAACCTCTCAAAACTTTCCCAACTTTGCAAAGACACAAATCCCTCAATTTTAAGGCTATAAAGGTGTTCTTGGACATTTTGGAAAGCTTAGAGAGTCCTCTAACCAACATCTTTGGTCTTATGTCCATATCCTTTACCATTTTCAAATTATGCCCTTTGGAAGATGTTGACTTTTAAAATGACCTATAATGTTTTAGCTCATACCTTCCAAAGGAAGCATTTTTAGGCTTGGCTTGTGAGACACAAAGTTGTAGAGAATTCAATTTCCTTCAAAATGATCTTTGGATGGGAAATTTTTAATGAAGCATGTGAAAGTTATGGCTGGTCAAAGTTCAGTTGACTTTTCCTATGAAAACCCTAATTTAGAAACTCCTGATTCTTGATGATCTGAAGTCTCCTTGATGAATCATGATCAACCCTTGATCAAATGATGAATTTTATTTCATAAACTTGATGTTGGCAAAAAATCATGAAGTTTGACTTTGGTTTGACCACAGTTGACCTCAGTTTGACTTTTAAACCACTTTGACTGATTTTTGCATATCTGATCATCTGACTGAGAAAACTTTTTGGGAAAGCCTTGAAACTTGACATGGGGATTCTTGAATACATGTGGGATGTTATGAAGCTCACTTGAAGCTTTGGAAATCCATTTTTCCTGATGAAACTCAAAACCCTAGTTTAGGATGCATTGCTTAGGAGGATGCTTTGTCTGAAGGAATTGTCAAACTTTCTGACTAATTGTGAACCTTGTGAACCTTGTGAACCTCTTGAGATACCTTGTGAACCTTGTGAACCTCTTGGGACACCTTAGTACATAATGTCTTGTCTAGGTGAGGGCAAATTTAGGGGTGCAACACCTACGTATCCTCTCATGCAATGAGGAAGTCAGAACACCGTAGTTCGACTCAAAGAGACTGAAAGATAAATTGACTAATGAACTGCTTGCTTGTCTATGCTCAAGTGTATGACTTGTATGGCTCAAGTTCTAACTATCTTGTATTAGACGGAAGAAGCAAGTTCTCGTTTGTGAGTGAAAATGATGAGAAAAGAATCCTGGAGGAGACGATTATTGTTTGTTTTTGTGTTTTCAATCTTTTATTGCTTTTTTGTGTTTGTCATAAGTTAATGAGCTTAAACTAAACCAAGGGTTAGCAAACTCATCATATCGTCCCTTTGATTAGGGATAAAGAGAATACTTTAAGTATGAGGTAAACACCTCAAACTTAATTACCATGATGATGTAGGATTAAGATCATTAACCTACTTGTGATTATTTAGATGTTTTTGAGTTTTTGTTTAGTGTTAAGTAATGAGTTTAAGCCATAATCAAGGATTTAATTGACCCATTACACCATCCTAATAGAAGGATAATAGATGAGCACACTTAAGCTGAGGAAGATACCTCAACTTAATCCATGATTAGGGATTAACCTCATGATAAAACAAAGCCTTTATTAAAGTGGATTTAATTAATGGTAAGATTAAGAAGTGATTTTTATGGTTTGTAAGACAACTTGAGGAGGACTTGTCCATTAACACTATGGTTAGTCCTTCTTAACCAATGAAGGAAGAATTAGAACCCTAATGCAAGGCCCAAGTTACAAGCTATTGTCTTAATGATTATTAAGATGGATTGATTAAGAGAATTAAACACATTAAGGGTTTAACACTTGTATTAAAGTTATACACTCCATCCTAAGAGAAGGATGCAGGCATAACCCTAATCACAAAGTCTTAAAGCCTTAAGGGTTTAGTCTCTGATTATGCGATGAGGAGAGAGACACAAAGGAAGACACAAAGGTAAAACTAAAGGGGGACTAATCAAATCCATAATTATTGTCATGCTTGGGTATTCCTATGGTTTGTAAGGCTTGCTAGAGATCTTCAGAGAAGCCACCAATGGAAGAAGCATATGAAAGGAGGAGAAGCAGAAGAAACAAGTTAACTTACTTCATTGAAGAAGATAAGTCACTTGAAGAAAGAAAGTGAATTATGAACATGAATGAGCAAGCTCACTCTAAAGCAAAAGGAAATGCAACAAGTATACAAAAGAAGAGATGAGAAGAGAAATGAGAAGTGAAGGCAAATCCATTTCTCACATTACTTACCACCTGAAAATGTTAGCATTAAGAAAGAAATGAAATGGAAATGAAGCAAATGCAAAGATGCAAACCAAAACCAGAAGCATAATCATGATGCAAATGATGCCATGAGATGATGCAAAGACATGTCAAGTGTTGTGGAGGATCATACAAGAGATGGAATGGAAAGAATGCATGCTTAGAAGTATGAAAACACATGAAAGTTCATGGAATAAAATGGATGCATATCATGGCAAATGGATGAAGAAATGATCAAGCATGATTCTAATGTGTCCTATGATGTCTTAGAAGACATGTGAATGCAATAAATGTCATGGCAAGCTCATGTGTGGATGCATATGCAAGATGTATGCAAATGAACATGAGAAATTAGGGTTTTAATGCAACATGAGATGCAAAAGTCAAAAACAGAAGCAAAACATAAGATAAAAAATTGCAAATGAACTCAAAAGAACCCTAACCCCATATAATATCACACCCCAAAGGAGAAGTTTTAACTCTTAACCTAAAGAAAGTTATGATTTTTCTAAGTTATCTAGGGTTTTAAGGTACCTTAAGAGGAAAAATGAAAATCAAATAAAAAATGCAAGATATATTTATGACAACAATATGCTAGATACTACATGCTATATGAAGATCAATGCAAAAAGAACCAATGTCAAACCCTTCATGGTTAGGCAGAAAATAATTCTTGAAGTTAGGGTTCAAAAATGGGATTTTATGAACCCTAAATTCAAAGAAAAATGTCAAGATTGATTCAAAACCAAAAATAAATTTGTATGGATGGTTTGACAATGTTTCTAAATGTCCTAAGATGCAATTTGAATTTTTTTGGAATTTTTAGAAACCTAAATGATATTTTAATAATTTAATTTCCATTAATTAATTAAAATAAACATTTAAATATTTTTAAAATGGTTTTTAAATGCAAAAAATAAAAATAAAAATTTTTTTGGGTGGAGAAAATTATTTGAAATCAAAATGCAGAAGGACAATATTTTTGGAAATTTCTAGGTATTTTAAATTAATTGTGCAAAACAAATGAGAAAATATGAAATAAAAATGAATTAAAACAAAAGTCAACTAATCCAGTGGTTCACATTTGAACTGAGGATGGATGGAAAGACTACGGGCATATCTGGACGGCTCTCATTCAAACTTATTAAATCCTGATTAATCAATTAATTAATCCTAATTAAATCTAATCCGAACTGATCCTAGCCATCCATTTCAAATTAAACCTAATCCAATGGCCTAGAACACACCTGACTCACTAAACCCTAAAATTAACCCTAATTCGTTTCAGGTGATCGGAACAATGTTCCGGTCATCTTCTCCGGCAACACCCCAAGAACAAAATCTTCCCTAGGCCATTTCTGGAGCTCTAAAGCTCCAGATCAACTCCTCTCACCCTCATAAACTCAAATCCACCCTCAAAACAAATTTCCCACGGCTCAAGAACAAGATACGAATCAAAACTCAAAAACTGGAAAAGTTTCAGAAGCTCAGTACATGCTTATTTTCCACTCATTTTCAAAACTAAATATATCATGATGATCAGCAAAGCATGAAGAACAATCTAAGAACTTAAAATTGCATTTCTGGAAAAAAGTTTGAAGTTGACTACCTGAGCTGGAGCTTTGTAATCTGAGCTATCTGGCCTCCTCTTTTGTGCAATCATGCTCCAATGGACTCCTTGATGATGTTGAGAAGCTTTGCAAGAGTTTATATGGCTTGGTTTGGGAGGTAGCAACTCAACTGGTCCAAAATCGTATTTGTGTTTGGCTGGCTTTTAGGGCTTAACAATGGTTGCTTTGTGTTCTATAGATGATTTTGAGATGAATGGTGAAATTTGTTTGGAGTTTTAGTGGCTGAGTAGGGAGAATCGAAGGCTTGAAGGTATTTTGAGGATTTTGTGAAACTTGAGCAATCTGAGTATTCAGGCTTATGTGTGTTGCATTATGAGTTGCATAAGGTCCACATATCATGCTTTGATAGGCCAGGGAGTGGGTGGTGGCCTCAGTTGATTGGTATGGCTTGTTTTGCAACAAGTCAAAAGTATGTGTACCACAAGCATGGGCTGGAACAGAAGTGGTTCAATGGGGTGTCTTGCTTCAGCATGGTTTATGGTGAGCCCTAGGATCAGAAGAATGCAGCTGGATGGCTTGGATAGCAAGATGGCATAGATTTTGCATTTTGCCTTCTTTGAAGTTTCTTGTGAACCAAGGCATGAAATCTTGTGAATTCTTGTGCAATTCTGATCATAATGAGTCATGTGATGTTGTTATGATGCTTTGAGACAAATTAGAAGTCATACCAATCCTTAGAAATCATTCTTGCAAGAATCCCTCTCTTGAGAATTTTGTGAAAAATGGCTTATGGAAACTTGTGATCCAAGGCATGATTTTGGGCTTGTAATGTTGCATTGTCATGTAATGAAGTTCAGAAGTGAATTAGAGGTCACTTGAATGCTTGAAATGTGAAATTGCAAAAAATCCTCTTTGGTGTGAAACTTGAAATTTTAGGATTTTTGCCAACTTTGCAAAGCCATAATTTGAGTTCCATAATGAATTAGGATTTGTTCTTGTACTTTTTGAAAAGGGAATGATCCAATCTACAACTTTCATGACCAACAATTTTTCATTTGAAGCATTTTTGGTTGAGAATGAGGAGGTTGAAAAACTTTCCCAAAATGGAAAGTTTACATTACAAGTCATTTCCATTTTTGGCAACTTTTAGTTTAGCTCACTTTTCTTCAATTTTGTGAAATTCCAAGCACTTAAATGATCAAATAAAGATCATATAACTTCAATTTGATGAAAAATCCACTTTGGTTCCATTGTTGGGGGCCTCAGATGCCCTGATTTTGCTCTGACTTGCTTAAGAAGTTACCCAGTGAACAGATGACTTCCACAATGAATTTCTTCATCAAACTTGGTATACATGATCTTTATAACATATTGAGAACATTAGAAACAGGAGTGACCAAAAAATTTGGAGTTATGGCCTCTGAAACCAAAACCCTAATTTCAGGTCATCTGTGCAGTGAAACCCTAGCTCTGCTTCCATGCTTTCCAAGTTCTTGTGATTTTTTGACTTCCTTGATCTTTGAGGGATATAAAATGATGATTGAACATACATGGACCCTTTTGGAATGATTGAATACCTTTGGAGTGGCTCAGATGGATCCTTGGATTACTCAGATCACAAACCCTAGATGCAAATGAACTTGAACTAATGCAGATGAAACAAAAATGCAATATGAAATGATATGCTTAAAATAATGAAAAGATGAAAGATCACAAGCCATAGTGTGAACTTAGTGAGGGCAAATTTGGGGTGTTTACAGTTTTGTCACGAGGTTAATCCCTAATCATGGATTAAGTTGAGGTATCTTCCTCAGCTTAAGTGCTCTCATCTATTATCCTTCTATTATGATGGTGTAATGAGTTCACTAATCTTTGATTATGGCTTAAACTCATTACTTAACACTAAAAAAAACTCAAAAACATCTAAATAATCACAAGTAGTTTAATGATCTTAATCCTACATCATCATGGTAATTAAGTTGAGATGTTTATCTCATACTTAAGGTATTCTCACTATCCCTAATCAAAGGGAGGATATGATGAGTTCACTAACCCTTGGTTTAAGCTTAAGCTCATTAACTTATGACAAACACAAAAAGGCAATAAAAGGTTGAAAACACAAAAACAAACAATAATCGTCTCCTTCGGGATTCTTTTCTCATCACCTTCATTCACAAACGAGAACTTGCTTCTTCCGTCTAATGCAAGACAGTTAGTATTCGAGCCAGACGAGTCATACACTTGAGCATAGACAAGCAAGCAGTTCACAAGTCAATTTATTTTTCAGTCTCTTTAAGTCAAACTACGGTGTTCTGATTTCCTCATTGCACGAGAGGATACATAGGCATAACTTAACTGTTATCGAACAAAAGTCTTTGTCCCTTTCCCCCCTCTTCCAGCATTATCTTTTGAGCCTCATTCTTGAGCATCTCACCTCACTTCACTTTCTTGCACTGACACTTGTATATTCTTTTACAGCTTCTGCATACAGATAGCACAGACACTACCCCTTTAAACACAATCTTTCAAGCGTGGATCCCGTCGAGTACGACGTACAATCTGGGTGCTAATACCTTCCCAGGTTGTAACCAACCCCCTTTCTCAGTTTCTCTGGTTCGCAACCGTCTTATCCATATCTTTCCAGGTTTATGCAGCATTACCTTTCCTTCGGGATAAAAATGCCTAGCTGGCGACTCTATTCATCTTCACTTCATTTCTCCTTTCGCCGACCGTTCGCTCTTGTACCAGGATGCAAATCTTTGGGAGTGACAGCTTGGCGACTCTGCTGGGGAGCCTTATATTGCAACCAGGGCTTCTGGTTCTTTTTGTGGGTTCCTCCTAGCGCTTGTTTGATTTGTGTTTATGGGGGTGTTATGTGCTACTTGTGCTTATTTATTGCTTTATTGCTTTCTGTACAACTTTATTTATTGCTTTCGTTTACAGTTTTTTATGCATTTCATACTGTCATTATCATGTGCTGGATCTGTGTTTTCCTTGGTGGGTGGGGATCATTGAGTGATTAAGGTCCTATACCTGGGACCTGAGTGACACATAGGCTAGAGTGGCTTCATATTCTTTCCCATACCATTTCGGTCTGGTGCGAGAATATGAAACACGGTTCAGACATGGGTTTCTTCTTAAGAACTCTGTGCTACGGATTTCCTGTAGTACTAGGGCTATCTGGGAAGCCTGCTAAGTCTGGATGACCTTTTATGACCTTCAGCATCTGAGGTGAATTAGAGGAGGATCTTTTATGGTTATTGTAAACATTGTACCTCCGGGTTAGAAGTGTTTACACTTCTCATAACTGATCCAAGTCTGAGGATCCTTGTTCTATAACATTACATGTGAGGGGGTTGGGATGTTTACAGGTTTGCAGGAATCCTTGGCCTCATCATACCTTGTTACTAGATTTGTTAAGGTTGTATTATTTGGACAGTTCTTGTGATTACCCTGGACTTGTGACTCTTTATTTGAGTCCCCCACCCGGTTACTGGTTTTCTAAGCCTTCATCTAGACTTATGAACACACATGAACCTTGTCAAGGCAGATACCAGATCCAGCTCTTGATCACAAACCCTTTGCATATCATTTGCATACATCATTTTTGCATCATTTAACATTTGCTTATTTGTCTTACAGGGTATCCATCATATTATCTTTGGTTTGGTTTTGACCCCTTCTGCTGCTCAGACTACTTCAGTTATCTTCTTCAGCACCTTCATCAGTTTGTCAGAGATTTTCCTCTCCAGCTATCTTCATCAGAGACCTATCTCCAGCTTCTCATTCAGTGACCTTCATCAGCAGTTACTCTCATCTTCTTCACCAGCATCCATGGAAACTTCAAGAAAGAGCAACATCACATACCACTCCTTTGAGCCCACCCTGACTGGCATCAGGCAGATCCAGTCTCTCATTACCCCTGATCATGTCCCACTATTCAGATAGCATTATGGAGGCATATTGGACATGGTCATGGATTTAGATGCATCTCAGAGGAGTATGATCCATACTTGCTTGCAATTTTATGATCCTCCACTAGAAGAATTTTCCATGTTGTTAGGAGTTCCTATCAGGGGAGGGATTCCTTTCAACCCTGAGATGGTTGATCCCAAAAATGAAGACATAGCTAGGGCATTGCATTTAGAGCCTGCCCTCAATGATCAGAACATGACAACCAAGGTTGGGGTTCCAGGCCTTCACCTAGACTTCTTGATCTCCCAGGCCACCCTGCATGCTGCAGTAGGGGAATGGAAGGCTGTCTGTGCACTTCTAGCCCTCAATATATATGGGGTTATCTTGTTTGCAGATGAGCCAAAGTTTGTGAGCAAGAATGCCATTCACCTGTTCTTATTGAAGAACCCAGTTCCTACTTTGCTTGGAGACTTCTATTACTCAGTACACCAGAGGAATGAGAAGCAAAGAGGAAGACTGGTCAGATGCTGTGCTCCTCTTTATTACTCTTGGCTGCTAAGACACTTGCCAAAGTCAGATACCTTCATGAACCCTCATCAGCCAAAGAACTGGGCTAAGAGATTTGTTGCCTTGACATCAGAAGACATCAGATGGTGCACTCAGAGAACCAAATGCAAGGACATCATTACTAGCTGTGGGCAATATCCTAATGTGCCTTTGATAGGAGTGAAAGGTTGCATCAATTACAACCCTTTAATCTTCAAGATACAATTAGGGTATGCTTTGGTTCATCCTCCCAGAGGACAAGATTTGGCTGAAACTCTTTACTGTGAAATCCAACCCAACTCTGTTGTTGTCAGACAAGCTGCCTGGGCTTGGGATAACATTCAAACCAAGGGAACAACTATCCTTGGCAAGTGCAACAACATTTCTTCAACACAATATTCTGATTGGTCTTGTACCAGAGCTCAGATCACCCGGATGCCATTTACCTTGGAAGATACACCTGGACCTTCAACAGTACAACCTGCAGCTACTGTCAATTTGGAAGAGTTTGAAAAGCTGAAGGAAAGGAATACTCAGCTATCTGAAGCCTTGAAGAAGACTCTATGGGAGAGAAATGACAGTCGTCTAGATAATGAGAGATTGGAAAGGCTCAGGATTGAGCATTTGACCAAGATTGAGAAGACGGATGACTACATCAGAAGGCAATGGCAGGGGAATTAGTACTGAAGAATGCTTGCAAGGAAGCAAAGACTCAGAAGGCTAGGGCAGAGCATTATCTAGAGGAGATCCAAGCTAGGTGGATCAGGATCATTGAAGCCCGTGCACAAGAAGATCAGAGGACTCAGGCTAAGATAGAGCAGTTGGAAGCTAGTGAAAAGAAGCATCGGGAGGCATTATTGGCAGCTCAGAGAGAGATATCTGAATTGAAACTCCGGGAGGGGTTGAAGAGGTCAAAGGACCAGGACAAGCATAATAAGTTAACCAGTTCCATTGCTACCAGGAACCTCCTCATCAGGACTATTACAGAGCACCCAGTAGGTCCAGTGATTGAGTCCCTCCCGAAGGAAGTCAGAGAGGATGACTTTGGATTAGATGTTTGATTCTTTTGCTTGTAATTTTTCTTTTGTTGTACTTTTGATTTTGTTATTGTATTTTGACCCACCATGGGGATGTATTGTAATCAAACTATGTATTTTCACCGCTTTGTAATATATCAGTTTGTATTATTTTTGGTGGGCTTAATCTCTCTTCACCATCAGCATTTCCTCGAGGTCTGGAAAGGTCAAAACCAAAGAACCAAACCGGATACCCTTGGAAGACAAATAGGCATCCTGCATTGCATACTAACATTTCTTTTTGTTTTGTAGGTTTTTGTTTTATTGTTGTTTCTCACTTTGTTGTGGTTTCAGGAAACATTGCTCGCAGAAGAGTGTTCCCTGTCAACAAAATACACCGGTACCCGACGAGAAACAACCTTCCGGGACTCCAAATGGATCAAGTTCAGCAAGACTTGAATGAAGTAAGGGCCCAGATGGCCAATGAGAGGGTTGAGATGAGGAATCAGATGACCCAATTCATGACTGTGATGACTGGTTTAGCCAAAGCCAGGAGAGACTAAGGGAGTTGGTTGAGAGGCAAACTCCTGAAGAACACCATCCAGGTACACGAGGTACCAGTAACAACGATCACGTGCAGCCTCGCACTGATCCACCAGAGTTTGGGCCTCATCTAAACCCATAAATAAATGCCATAAGGAATACTCAGGGTGACACTGCTGGAGGAAGGGTCTTGCAAGAGGATCCTCAAGAAGAGAAGTTTACAGTTGTTGGGGCTGGAGACGAAGTTTACGACCGTAGGCTGGATGAAATCGTAGAGAAGCTGAGGTCTCTTGAATCCCAGAACTCCCTAGGTTTTGATGTCATGGACAGGGGACTGGTGGAAGGGGTGAGAATTCCTCACAAGTTCAAACCCCAGTGTTTTGAAAGGTATAATGGCACATCCTGCCCATGCACCCACCTTCAATCATTCTTGGGAAGGTTAAAAGCATACACCATGGACGAGAAGCTGTGGATATTTTACTTTGAGGATAGTCTAACAGGGGCATCCCGAGAATGGTATTCCCATTTGACCAGAGCCACAGTAAGAAACTGGAAGGACTTGGCTGAAGCTTTTATCTGTCAATATCAGTATAACCTGGACATGGCTCCAAACAGGACCCTTCTAATGGGAATGTCTCAATCTTCCCGGGAGAGCTTCAGAGAATATGCCCAAAGGTGGAGGCAGCTTGTTGCAGCAGTTCAACCCCCCATGTCTGAAAGGGAAATGGCAGACATGTTCATGAATACTCTTCAAGGAACCTACATTGACAGATTGGCTGTATTTTCTTCTACCAGCTTTGCAGATGTGGTGATAGCTGGGGAAAGAATAGAGAGCCTATTGAATATGGGAAAGATCTCTGATAACGGTGCCAGTTCAAGCAGTACAAGAAAACCATTTGCTGGGCCCCGTAGATCTGGTGAGACAGACTCTGTGCACATGGGAAGAGGGAGACCCCAATACTTGCCCAGAACATTCCCCAATCTCTGTCCACCTCCTCAGTATACCCAACAACCGCAACATTTCCCGCAACAAAAAAAATTTCCTCAACAGAGATCTTATAACAATAATAACAATAATCATCAACAACGTCCTTTTCAACAGCGGCCATCTCAGGTCAACCGGGTGATTGACCCCATTCCAATGTTGTATGCTACACTACTACCACAACTCTTAAAGCTCAATCTTGTTGAGTTGAGGACATTGGCTCCACCTGATCCTCAAAACCTTCTAAGAAACTATGATGTCAATTCTAGGTGTGCTTTTCATTCTAACGCACCTGGTCATTCTACGGAAAAATGCAGAGCTCTACATATGAAGGTTCAAGATCTGGTAGATTCAAAAGCCCTGAACTTTGCACCTCCTCCCAATGTAATGAAAAATCCTATGCCAAGCCACAGTGGGACAAGGATTAATGTTGTAGAGGATGGTTCACCCATGAGTTTAATAGAAGACATTGCATGTATTCAGACACCTCTGGCAGAGGTTAAAGCCCAGCTTTTAAAATGCCAAGTGTTTCCAAGTTGTGAGGCCTGTTGTGAATTATGCAAAATTTCTGAGAATGGGTGTATTAACTTGAGGAGTGGAATTAATGGCTTGATCAAGGAAGGCATTCTGCAAATTACAACAACTGCTTCTATAACACCAACATCCCTTTTGTCAACAACCAGTGATTCTTCTACAAATGCAACGACCATCTATCCTACTAGTTCTTCTACAACTACAACAACCATTGTTCCAACGAGTTCAGCTACAACTTCAGCAATGATTCCATCTGTCACTTCAACACACACCAATTCATTTGCACCAGCTGCTACAACTTCAGCAACTACCAACAATGATGTTTCCACTGTCACAATTTATTATGACCCGACAACGGTCCCGAACTCCAGCAACTTTCAACAACATCAACAACAGTCTCAACAAAGCTTCAATTCACCTCCACCAACATCCACCATGGGTCTTGTTACTATTTTCTATGATCCACAGACTATTACAGTCCCAACATCTGCTGTAGTGAGCCCAGGCACTATCACGGTGCCCGAGCCAATCCCATATGATAAAGACAGTGCTATACCATGGCATTATGGTGTTGATCTGTACTGCAACGGAGAGAAAGTCCTTCTCGATTCTCCAGTTCTCACTCCCCAAGTGGATAATGTTGGGGGAGGCGGAGGCTTCACCCGAAGTGGATTTCTCTTCGCATCACAAGTCCCTAGAACCAACACTGAGGCAGAGGTTGTTGCCAAAGCCAAAGGGAAGAGTGTGATACCTGAAGAATCTGCGCCCAAAGAAACTTATAAATCATCCTTCGATCAAGATGTGGATGAGTTTATGAGAATTATTAAAAGAAGTGACTATAAAGTTGTGGACCAGCTCCACCAGACTCCTTCAAAGATCTCAATCTTATCACTGCTGCTGTGTTCCGAAGCTCATCGGGATGCACTACTCAAAGTTCTGCATGCTGCCTATGTGCCAGAAGAGATCACAGTAAATCAGCTGGAAACAGTGGTGTCAAATGTCAACACTAGCCATGGGCTAGGGTTCACTGATGCTGATTTAACTGCAGAAGGACGTCTCCACAACAAAGCTTTGCACATAACCCTGAAGTGCAAAGGAGTTGTACTTGTTGGTGTAAGCCCTAGAGGCCAATGCTTTTTGGTACTTGTATCGGATTATTCGTTTAATAATAAAAGGCATTTCTTTATTATGTTTGTCTTTCAGAATAATAAAGTCCCTAGAATAGTTAGTCTGTTTAATGAAATGTTAAGTGTGACTTAATCATGAGATCCCATTAAACATAAAGACATTATTCTTAAAATATCTATAGTCAAGCTTTATTGCAAAGTGGGATAACATTAAAGCATTGAGACTATTATGAAGATAGACTGATGATCACATCTCATGGATCATGGATAAAGAGTTATCAAGTCTTGACATAGGTATAAATATTAGGAGTAATATTTATATCGGATTGACCCGCTATGAGAATACTACATAGTATGTTATGCAAAGTGTCATAAGTTATTCTCATGGTGATAATGGTGTATTACCACCCTTCGACCTGAAACCACTATGGACCCTAGATGTAGAGTCGGGTGCTTTATTGCTGATCAAACATTATCCGTAACTGGATGATCATAAAGACAGTTGATGGGCACTCCACGAAGCATGCTGAGGGACATGAGTGTCCTAGATGGAATTTGCCAATCCTGCATAACAGGAGAAATGTCTAAGGGCCCAATATTGAACTGGACAAGGATGACACAGTGTATGCCTTGTGTTCAATATAGACATAGGGGCAAAAGGGTAATTGTACAAACATATATTATCACGAAAAAGGTTTTGTCAGATCACATGACATTTTCGTGACTTGGGTAGCAGTGATGTGTTGCTAGATACCGCTCACTGTTTATTATGTTAAATATATAATTTAATATAATTACCAACGTTACGAAATCCTACAGGGTCACACACATAAGGACAGTTTGATGAGAGATAGAGAAATCAAAGGAACACCGTAAGGTACGGTGCACTTAAGTGAAAAATAGAAATTCGGATAATATAATAATAATTATTGTTATTTTATAATGGTTATAAAATAATAATAAAATAAATATATTTATTATAATAATAGTTATTATAATAATATATAATATTATTATGGATAATGTGAATTGGGCTTTTAGCCCGCAGCCCACAAGAGAGTCTATAAAAGGAACCCTTGTGATGAAGCTTTTACTTGATGCAATTTCGTTTTTGATTCTCACTCAAATAATTCTGTTCGTAAGCAGCTAGCACTGTGACCGGAAGCTGTTCGTGTGGACTGAGTAGAGGCGTTGCACTTCATCAACGCTTGTGATCGCTGCATCAAAGATCTGAATCGCCACAAAGAGGTAACGATTCTATCACTGACCATGCTCATTCGTAAGGATCACTAAAGGAAAATTTTGTTTTCCGCTGCGTTTAGATCGCAATTTTCCTTCAGTACTGTCTCATGTTCTTGTAGACACTGGGTCCTCACTCAATGTCTTACCGAAGAAAGCTCTCGTCAAGCTCGAATATGATGGTATAGCCCTCCGACCAAGCAATCTTGTGGTCAGGGCTTTTGATGGCTCCAAAATATCTGTTCTTGGAGAGGTGGAGCTACCAGTGATAATCGGTCCACAAGTCTTTAAGACCATTTTCTATGTGATGGACATACAACCTGCTTACAGTTGTTTGCTAGGTCGACCATGGATTCATGCCGCAGGCGCAGTAACGTCGACCCTTTACCAAAAACTGAAGTACGAATGGGAAGGACAGATTATCACCATTTGTGGTGAGGAGGACATATTTGTTAGCCATATGGCTACATATAAATTTATTGAGATGGATGGTGAAATCCATGAGACAATGAGCCAAGGGTTCGAGGCCCTGAATGTCAATGAAGCTACTGAAGTATTTACTGCATCTCAGGAAGACAGGATGGGTACTTCAATTGTCTCCTATCAGCAAGCCCAGAAGTTTGTTGAGGAAGGTAATGCTCAAGGCTGGGGCAAGCTGCTGCCGGTGGAGAAAAAGGAAGATAGATTCGGTTTGGGTTACAGACCATTCCGACAAGATCAATCAGAGGCTGCCAAGGAGCCCAAATTCATCAGTGGGGGGATGCTCACCCCAGATGTTGTTAACAATCTGGAAGACGAGGCGGAAAGTGACCACAACCTGGAGAGCTGGATACGTCCAAGGATCCCGGGGAACCAAGTCCTTAACTGGTCTTCCCAGGAAATTATAAGGGTTACTCCTGCAGAGTAATTATTATTTCCTGTCTTTTTAGCATGCATCAAGTCCTGCATCTTGCCCAAGGTGTCAGGACTCATTTTGTAATAGGGCCATATTGTAATTTTGTGCAAATGATTAATCAATGAATATCGGACATCTTTTGCAAACGAGTCTCTTTCTCGCTCACTGTCTTTTCATTTTTCACTTTTGTACAAAACAATAAAATGGAAATGTTTTCAAAATAAATAACTTCATTTTCACTGTTTCTAAATAAGATTAAAACTGATCACTAAAACGAACCAATCTCAACCCTTGCAGAAATCATCCTCCAGATTGCACCGACAACAACACTGCTATGACCTTGTATGACTTCGACAATCTGATTAATCAAGCCGATGAAGGGGTTGAAGAAGACTATGAGTTACCCGAAGAGTTAGCCAGGTTGTTGAGGCAAGATGAGAAAGTGATTACTCCTCATCAGGAGGAGGTTGAAACAGTTAATCTTGGTACCGAAGAAGACTTGAAAGAAGTAAAGATTGGGGCCGGTCTGCAAGATTCAGTGAAGGAACAACTTATTGACATGCTTCGAGAATACGTTGACGTCTTTGCTTGGTCCTATCAGGACATGCCAGGTCTCAATACGGACATTGTCATGCACAAGCTTCCTTTGAAAGAAGATTGTCCTCCAGTAAAACAGAAGCTACATCGTACTCGCCCTGATATGGCCATGAAGATTAAAAAGGAGGTACAAAAACAGTGGGACGCCGGTTTCCTTGCTGTAAATAGTTACCCGCCGTGGGTTGCTAACTTTGTACCAGTGCTTAAGAAGGAACCACCGTCCGCTGACCGGGCAGCGGAACCCCCGGCTAAGTCTGCAAAGTGTGATCAATCAGCCGAAATTTAATTTAGTTTATTTAATTATCGGAATTTTAAACTAATAATAAAAGTGTGTTTATTATTATTTATTTGTGGTGATCAGTTATGGCCTTAGTTTATCCTTTATTATTGTTTTGGGATTTTTAAATACGGCCTGCGAGTCGTGCCTCTCTCTCAATCTCTTTATGTAACTTCTTTTCTCATCTCACTCCCTCGTATGTAAAACGAGTTTTCTTATATGTAATGTAATATTATGTTATGAAGAAAAAGGAAGTATTCAATATTAAAGGAGGATAACCTTGGAGATCATGCTTGGAGAAGCTTAGATCGTTATTAGGTTAGCTTAGGTTCTCTCATTGGCTTGAGAGAACAATTGCGTTAGGCGCCATAATTGTATCTTTTTATATGTATGTTGATGCATGTAATTGTATGTTGATGCATGTGAGAGACGTTTTGCATGTTAAGCCGGTGAGATCAAACTAATAACAAATTCCCTCAAAATTAAATATTAAGTTTATGCTTTCCAATTTTTAGCACTCATCAAGACTAGTATCGAGCATTGTAGGTTTCGCCTACGCGAGGTGCATGTTCTATATTAGTAAGGTGTGATGGGATAATTGTAATATCTAATTGCTAAAACAATGGGTCAAACTTAACTAAACAAATTATAATAAGATTATACATGTTTAGAAGCAAGAATTGGGAATGATTCATGTGATGGATCAGAATAAGGAGTTATTCACCCAATTGAAAATATTCAAGAGTTGTATGAGATACAATTGGAAGGAGTTCCTACCTAAATAACTTAGTTTTATGTAATCAGCCTAACGCTGACTTAAAACAAAGTGAAACATGGATCTCGACCCACTAGAAAGTTTTCCAACGGGATTTTCCGAATCAAATGATGAGGGTCATTTGTTTTGAATAAAATAGTGGGAGCATATTTGATTAAAGGCCTAATTAAATATGTTGTTTTAATGATACTTATATTTTCATATTTCTCTTGTAGATTACCATGACAACAAACACATCGAACAATATTTTGCGATCCATCCTAGATAAGGAAAAATTGTCTGGGACAAATTTCCTGGATTGACACCGTAATCTGAGGATTGTCCTCAAGCACGATAAGAAGCTGTATGTCTTGGAGACACCAGTTCCTGAGGAGGAACCTCCTAGTTCTGCACCAAAGGCAGAAAGAGATGCTTATAAGAAGCATTTCGATGATGCCAATGAAACCGCTTGCCTCATGCTTGCTACCATGAACTCTGAGTTGCAAAAGCAACACGAGAACATGTCTGCGTTCGATATGATCGGACATCTGAAAATGCTTTATCAAGAGCAAGCAAGAAATGAGAGGTTTCAGGTTTCAAAGTCCCTTTTTAACAGCAAGTTAGCTGAGGGAGCCCCTGTAAGTCCCCATGTACTCAAGATGATTGGGTATGTGGAGAACCTTGACAGATTAGGGTTTCCCCTTGGAAAAGAACTTGCGATTGATCTGATCTTGCAATCGTTGCCAGAGAGCTTCAGTCAGTTTGTCCTGAATTTCAATATGAATGACTTGGACAAAAGTCTTCCAGAACTGCTAGGCATGTTGAGAACTGCTGAGCAGAATATGAAGACAAAAGGGAAATCCATTCTGATGGTCAGTAATGGAAAGAAACAGAACAAGAGGCCCATCAAACAGGGTGGTAGAGGGAAAGGCAAGGAAGTTGCCAAACCCAAACCCACTCCTCCTGTTTTGAAGCCTAGTGGAGGAATAGCAAAGGAGGGCACTTGCTTCCATTGCGGTAAGACCGGACATTGGAAGAGAAATTGTCCAAAGTACCTGGAAGATAAGAAAAATGGAGTAGAGACTTCAAATTCAGGTATTTTTGTTATTGAAATTAATTTATCTACTTCTGCATCATGGGTATTAGATACTGGATGCGGTTCTCACATTTGTACTAATGTGCAGGGGCTAAAAAGGAGTAGAGATTTGGCAAAAGGTGAAGTTGACCTACGAGTTGGCAATGGAGCAAAGGTTGCTGCTTTAGCTGTAGGAACTTATGTTTTAACTTTACCTAGTGGTTTAATAATTCAGTTAGAGAACTGTTATTATGTACCTGCAATTAGCAGGAATATTATTTCCGTTTCTTGTTTGGACAAGTTTGGTTTTTCATTCATAATAAAGAACAATTGTTGCTCCATTTATTTGAATGATATATTCTATGCTACTGCAAAAATGAATAATGGACTATATGTCCTTGATCTTGAAATGCCAATTTATAACATTAATACTAAAAGGTTGAAACCTAATGAGTTGAATCCAACTTACCTTTGGCACTGTCGATTAGGCCACATAAATGAGAAACGCATTTCCAAACTCCATAAAGATGGACTCTTGGACTCTTTTGATTATGAATCATATGAGACATGCAGATCTTGTTTAATTGGAAAGATGACAAAGTCCCCATTCACAGGAAAAGGTGAAAGGGCTAATGATCTTTTGGCACTCATACATACTGATGTATGTGGACCACTGAACATACCAGCCAGAGGAGGTTTTCAGTACTTCATCACTTTCACTGATGACTTCAGTAGATACAGATATGTGTATTTAATGAAACACAAATCTGAGTCCTTTGAAAAGTTCAAGGAATTCAAGAATGAAGTACAAAACCAACTAGGGAAGAATATTAAAGTTCTTCGATCAAATCGAGGCGGTGAATATTTAAGCCTAGAATTTGATGACCATCTAAAAGAGTATGGGATTCTATCCCAACTTACTCCTCCTGGAACACCACAATGGAATGGTGTATCTGAGAGAAGAAATCGAACCTTGTTAGACATGGTCCGATCCATGATGAGTCACGCCGATCTTCCAAACTCCTTTTGGGGACATGCATTATTAACAGCAGCTTACACACTTAACCGTGTTCCATCCAAAAAGGTTGATAAGACACCATATGAGATATGGAGTGGTAAGAAACCACATATGTCTTACATGAAGATTTGGGGTTGCGAAGTTTACGTCAAACGACAAATTTCAACCAAGCTTGAGCCCAAATCTGACAAATGCTTATTTGTGGGATATCCTAAAGAAACAAGAGGATATTACTTCTACAATCCTTCTGAGGGCAAAGTGTTTGTCGCTCAAACTGGAGTCTTTCTGGAAAGGGATTTTATTTCCAAAGGAAACAGTGGGAGGAAAATAGAGCTTGAAGAAATTCAAGAATCACAAAACATTGAAACACCTATGGAGGAACTAGAGCAGGAAACACAAGTAGTTGTGGAAGAGCAACCTGCTCAAGTAGAACAAGACCAGCGTAGGTCAAGCAGGACACGTCACCAACCTGAGAGATATGGATATCTCATAAGTGATCAGGGTGATGTATTACTCATGGATCAAGATGAGCCTGTGACCTACAAAGAGGCCATAACTGGTCCTGAGTCTGAGAAGTGGCTAGAAGCCATGAAATCTGAAATGGATTCCATGTACACAAACCAGGTTTGGACCTTGGTAGAACCTCCTATAGGAGTTAACCCTATAGGATGCAAGTGGGTCTTCAAGAAGAAGACTGACATGGATGGTAAGGTACATACCTATAAAGCAAGACTGGTTGCAAAAGGCTATAAACAAATTCATGGGGTTGACTATGATGAAACCTTTTCACCAATTGCAATGCTTAAATCTGTTCGGATTTTACTTGCCATCGCTGCATATCATGATTATGAAATATGGCAGATGGATGTCAAAACTGCTTTCCTTAATGGGAATCTTCTTGAGGATGTGTACATGACACAACCTGAAGGATTTGACATACCACAAGATGCCCAAAAGATATGCAATTTACAGCGATCAATCTATGGATTGAAGCAAGCTTCCAGAAGCTGGAATCTTCGTTTTGATGAAACCGTAAAACAATATGGATTCATCAAAAATGAAGATGAACCTTGTGTCTACAAGAAGGTTAGTGGGAGCATGATCGTGTTTCTGGTATTATATGTAGATGACATATTACTCATTGGAAACGATGTCCCTACCTTGCAACAAGTGAAGACTTGGTTAGGGAATTGTTTTTCTATGAAAGACCTAGGTGAAGCAGCCTATATATTAGGAATTAGGATCTATAGAGATAGATCACAAAAACTGCTTGGCCTAAGTCAGAGTACATACATAGATAAAGTGTTGAGACGCTTTAATATGCATGATTCCAAGAAAGGATTCATACCTATGCAACATGGTCTGTGTTTATCAAAAACACAATCCCCTTCAACTAAGGAAGAAAGGGATCGCATGAATAAGATTCCATATGCATCTGCAATAGGATCTATCATGTATGCCATGTTATGTACTCGACCAGATGTCTCGTATGCATTAAGTGCAACGAGTAGGTACCAATCTGATCCCGGTGATGCTCACTGGGTAGCTGTCAAGAATATCCTTAAGTACTTGAGAAGGACTAAGGATTCATTCTTGATATATGGAGGTCAGGAAGAGCTTGATGTAATTGGTTACACTGATGCTAGCTTCCAGACAGATAAGGATGATTTTAGATCACAATCTGGTTATGTGTTCTGTCTCAATGGTGGCGCTGTGAGCTGGAAAAGTTCAAAGCAGGAAACAGTTGCTGATTCTACAACTGAGGCCGAGTATATTGCTGCCTCAAATGCAGCAAAGGAAGCTGTTTGGATCAAGAAGTTCATTAGTGAACTTGGCATAGTCCATAGCATTGTGGATCCCATTGGTTTATATTGTGATAACAATGGTGCTATCGCACAAGCTAAGGAGCCTAGATCTCACCAACGATCCAAACACATACTTAGGCGTTATCACCTCATTCGAGAGATAATCGATCGGGGAGATGTGAAGATATGCAGAGTACCTACACTTGACAATATCGCTGACCCATTAACAAAGCCTCTTGCGCAACAGAAGCATGATGGTCATACTAGATCTATGGGTATTAAGGGTATGCCTAATTGGCTCTAGTGCTAGTGGGAGATTGTTGGTGTAAGCCCTAGAGGCCAATGCTTTTTGGTACTTGTATCGGATTATTCATTTAATAATAAAAGGCATTTCTTTATTATGTTTGTCTTTCAGAATAATAAAGTCCCTAGAATAGTTAGTCTGTTTAATGAAATGTTAAGTGTGACTTAATCATGAGATCCCATTAAACATAAAGACATTATTCTTAAAATATCCGTAGTCAAGCTTTATTGCAAAGTGGGATAACATTAAAGCATTGAGACTATTATGAAGATAGACTGATGATCACATCTCATGGATCATGGATAAAGAGTTATCAAGTCTTGACATAGGTATAAATATTAGGAGTAATATTTATACCGGATTGACCCGCTATGAGAATACTACATAGTATGTTATGCAAAGTGTCATAAGTTATTCTCATGGTGATAATGGTGTATTACCACCCTTCGACCTGAAACCACTATGGACCCTAGATGTAGAGTCGGGTGCTTTATTGCTGATCAAACATTATCCGTAACTGGATGATCATAAAGACAGTTGATGGGCACTCCACGAAGCATGCTGAGGGACATGAGTGTCCTAGATGGAATTTGCCAATCCTGCATAACAGGAGAAATGTCTAAGGGCCCAATATTGAACTGGACAAGGATGACACAGTGTATGCCTTGTGTTCAATATAGACATAGGGGCAAAAGGGTAATTGTACAAACATATATTATCACGAAAAAGGTTTTGTCAGATCACATGACATTTTCGTGACTTGGGTAGCAGTGATGTGTTGCTAGATACCGCTCACTGTTTATTATGTTAAATATATAATTTAATATAATTACCAACGTTACGAAATCCTACAGGGTCACACACATAAGGACAGTTTGATGAGAGATAGAGAAATCAAAGGAACACCGTAAGGTACGGTGCACTTAAGTGAAAAATAGAAATTCGGATAATATAATAATAATTATTGTTATTTTATAATGGTTATAAAATAATAATAAAATAAATATATTTATTATAATAATAGTTATTATAATAATATATAATATTATTATGGATAATGTGAATTGGGCTTTTAGCCCGCAGCCCACAAGAGAGTCTATAAAAGGAACCCTTGTGATGAAGCTTTTACTTGATGCAATTTCGTTTTTGATTCTCACTCAAATAATTCTGTTCGTAAGCAGCTAGCACTGTGACCGGAAGCTGTTCGTGTGGACTGAGTAGAGGCGTTGCACTTCATCAACGCTTGTGATCGCTGCATCAAAGATCTGAATCGCCACAAAGAGGTAACGATTCTATCACTGACCATGCTCATTCGTAAGGATCACTAAAGGAAAATTTTGTTTTCCGCTGCGTTTAGATCGCAATTTTCCTTCAGTACTGTCTCATGTTCTTGTAGACACTGGGTCCTCACTCAATGTCTTACCGAAGAAAGCTCTCGTCAAGCTCGAATATGATGGTATAGCCCTCCGACCAAGCAATCTTGTGGTCAGGGCTTTTGATGGCTCCAAAATATCTGTTCTTGGAGAGGTGGAGCTACCAGTGATAATCGGTCCACAAGTCTTTAAGACCATTTTCTATGTGATGGACATACAACCTGCTTACAGTTGTTTGCTAGGTCGACCATGGATTCATGCCGCAGGCGCAATAACGTCGACCCTTTACCAAAAACTGAAGTACGAATGGGAAGGACAGATTATCACCATTTGTGGTGAGGAGGACATATTTGTTAGCCATCTGGCTACATATAAATTTATTGAGATGGATGGTGAAATCCATGAGACAATGAGCCAAGGGTTCGAGGCCCTGAATGTCAATGAAGCTACTGAAGTATTTACTGCATCTCAGGAAGACAGGATGGGTACTTCAATTGTCTCCTATCAGCAAGCCCAGAAGTTTGTTGAGGAAGGTAATGCTCAAGGCTGGGGCAAGCTGCTGCCGGTGGAGAAAAAGGAAGATAGATTCGGTTTGGGTTACAGACCATTCCGACAAGATCAATCAGAGGCTGCCAAGGAGCCCAAATTCATCAGTGGGGGAATGCTCACCCCAGATGTTGTTAACAATCTGGAAGACGAGGCGGAAAGTGACCACAACCTGGAGAGCTGGATACGTCCAAGGATCCCGGGGAACCAAGTCCTTAACTGGTCTTCCCAGGAAATTATAAGGGTTACTCCTGCAGAGTAATTATTATTTCCTGTCTTTTTAGCATGCATCAAGTCCTGCATCTTGCCCAAGGTGTCAGGACTCATTTTGTAATAGGGCCATATTGTAATTTTGTGCAAATGATTAATCAATGAATATCGACATCTTTTGCAAACGAGTCTCTTTCTCGCTCACTGTCTTTTCATTTTTCACTTTTGTACAAAACAATAAAATGGAAATGTTTTCAAAATAAATAACTTCATTTTCACTGTTTCTAAATAAGATTAAAACTGATCACTAAAACGAACCAATCTCAACCCTTGCAGAAATCATCCTCCAGATTGCACCGACAACAACACTGCTATGACCTTGTATGACTTCGACAATCTGATTAATCAAGCCGATGAAGGGGTTGAAGAAGACTATGAGTTACCCGAAGAGTTAGCCAGGTTGTTGAGGCAAGATGAGAAAGTGATTACTCCTCATCAGGAGGAGGTTGAAACAGTTAATCTTGGTACCGAAGAAGACTTGAAAGAAGTAAAGATTGGGGCCGGTCTGCAAGATTCAGTGAAGGAACAACTTATTGACATGCTTCGAGAATACGTTGACGTCTTTGCTTGGTCCTATCAGGACATGCCAGGTCTCAATACGGACATTGTCATGCACAAGCTTCCTTTGAAAGAAGATTGTCCTCCAGTAAAACAGAAGCTACATCGTACTCGCCCTGATATGGCCATGAAGATTAAAAAGGAGGTACAAAAACAGTGGGACGCCGGTTTCCTTGCTGTAAATAGTTACCCGCCGTGGGTTGCTAACTTTGTACCAGTGCTTAAGAAGGATGGCAAAGTACGGATGTGTGTGGATTACCGAGATCTGAACAGAGCTAGCCCGAAGGGTGACTTCCCTTTACCTCACATTGATGTATTGGTCAACAACACAGCTCAGTTCTCGGTGTTCTCTTTCATGGATGGATTTTTAGGGTATAATCAGATCAGAATGTCACCCGAAGACATGGAGAAGACTACCTTCATCACACCTTGGGGCACGTTTTGTTACAAGGTAATGCCATTTGGACTGAAGAATGCCGGTGCTACTTATCAACGGGCTATGGTGACATTATTCCACGATATGATGCACAAAGAAATTGAATGCTACGTGGATGACATGATTGCCAAGTCCTTCACTGAAGAAGATCATATGGTAAATCTGCTGAAGTTGTTCAAGCGTCTAAGAAAGTATCAGCTGAAGCTAAACCCCAACAAATGCACATTCGGGGTGCGATCCGGTAAGTTGCTGGGATTTATCGTAAATGAAAAAGGAATTGAAGTTGATCCTGACAAAGTCAAAGCCATCCAAGAAATGCCTGCACCTAGGACTGAAAAGGAAGTTCGGGGGTTCTTAGGCAGATTGAACTACATATCAAGGTTTATATCTCATCTCACTGCAACCTGTGAGCCCCTTTTCAAATTTGCTAAGAAAGGAACAAACAATCAGGTGGAATGAAGATTTTCAGAAGGCTTTTGACAAAATTAAGGAGTACCTGCAAGAAACTCCAATTCTTATGCCTCCAGTTGAAGGAAGGCCTCTAATAATGTACCTGACAGTATTAGAATGATCAATGGGGTGTGTGTTGGTCCAGCATGACGAATCTGGTCAAAAAGAGTATGCAATATACTACCTAAGCAAAACGTTTACCGATTGTGAACAACGTTATTCACTGCTCGAGAAAAATTGTTGTGCTTTAGCGTGGGCTGCTCGCCGACTAAAACAGTATATGTTGACTCACACTACTTTGTTGATCTCAAAGATGTATCCAGTCAAGTACATATTTGAGAAACCAACACTTATCGGAAGGGTTGCAAGATGGCAAATGATTCTGACAGAGTATGACATTCAGTACACATCTCAAAAGGCCATCAAGGGCAGTGTACTGTCTGACTATCTCGCTGAGCAACCCATTGATGATTATCAACCAATGAGATTTGACTTCCCCGATGAAGACATCATGTTCCTGAAAGCAAAAGATCATGAAGAGCCTGTTCACACTGAAGGTCCTGACCCAGAAGAAGAATGGACTATGATGTTTGATGGGGCTGTCAATATGAATGGTCGGGGAGTTGGTGCAGTGCTCATTACACCTAAAGGAGTTCATATGCCTTTCTCTGCAAAACTCACCTTTGCCTGCACTAACAACGAAGTTGAATACGAAGCCTGTATCATGGGTCTTGAGGAAGCCATTGACCTCAGGATCAAGATTTTAACTGTATTCGGAGATTCAGCATTGGTAATCAATCAGACCAACGACAAATGGTACACTCACCAAGAGCATCTGATTCCATACTGTGACTATACGAGGAGATTATTGACTTTCTTCACAACAGTCAAACTTGAGTATATCCCCCGAGATGAAAATCAGTTCGCAGATGCTTTGGCTACCATTTCCTCCATGATCAAGGTTCAAACTGCCAATTTTGTGCCTCGGATTTCGGTATCCAGACTAGACCGACCAGCATACGTATTCTCTGTGGACATTGCTAAAAATGACAAGCCTTGGTTCCATGACATCAAATGCTTCTTAGAGGATCAAACATACCCACCTGGGGCATCATCCAATGATAAGAAGACATTAAGAAGGTTGGCTGGTATTTTCTTCCTTAATGCTGATGGTTCATTATACAAGAGAAACTTTGACATGGTTCTGCTCAGATGTGTTGATAAGAAAGAAGCAGACTTGCTGATGCGCGAGGTGCATGAAGGATCTTTTGGTACCCATGCTGGAGGACATGCAATGGCAAAGAAATTGTTAAGATCAGGTTACTACTGGATCACAATGGATGCAGACTGTTGTGCCTATGCCAGAAAGTGCCATAAATGCCAGATTTATGCAAATAAGGTGCATGTGCCTCCAAATTCTTTGAACGTGATGTCTTCACCTTGGCCCTTTGCCATGTGGGGCATTAACATGATTGGAAAGATTGAACCGACTGCTTCAAATGGCCACAGATTCATCCTGGTAGCCATTGACTACTTCACCAAATGGGTTGAAGCAGCTTCGTATGCAAACGTCACCAGACAAGTGGTGGCCAGATTTTTGAAAAGAGACATCATCTGTCGATATGGAGTACTCGAGCGAATCATTACTGATAATGGTTCCAATTTGAACAACAAGATGATAACAGAACTGTGTCGGGACTTTAAAATCCAACATCACAACTCTTCTCTTTACAGGCCAAAGATGAATGGCGGCGCTGTTGAAGCAACTAATAAAAATATTAAGAAGATTGTGCAAAAGATGGTGGTTACTTACAAAGACTGGCATGAAATGATACCATTTGCCTTGCATGGGTATCGAACCTCAATCAGAACATCCACTGGGGAAACACCGTATCAACTTGTGTATGGTATGGAAGCTGTCCTGCCTGTTGAAGTTGAATTACCCTCCTTACGGGTACTGATGGATGTAAAGTTGAATGAAGCAGAATGGGTCCGATCTCGGTACAATCAATTGAATCTGATCGAAGAAAAGAGATTAGCTTCTATCTGTCATGGGTAGCTATATCAGAAAAGAATGAAGAAAGCCTTCGATCAGAAAGTCAGGCTTCGGGAATACCAAGTGGGAGATCTTGTACTGAAAAGACTTTTCCCTCCTCATACAGACCACAAGGGCAAGTGGACTCCAAATTACGATGGTCCATTCATAGTAAAGAAGGTTTTCTCTGTTGGTGCACTAATTCTCACTACTATGGACAGTGAAGATTTCTTATCCCCTGTGAATTCAGATGCAGTTAAAAAATACTTCGCATAAAATGACCCGCTGGACATAAAAACAGAATGTAAGTCCAGGCAAAAATAGGGCATCCCGGCGAGTCAAAAACAGAATAAAAGACTCAGGCAAAAATAAGGGAAAATCGAAAAAAAATGTGTACACCCGCTGAGTTGAAAAGCCGCATTGGACAGCTCAGGCAAAAATGGGTATCCCGGTGGATTGAAAACCCGAAAGGGCGATCCACGCAAAATAAGATAATAAGCGAACAACTGCATTCTGAATTCGTCTGTCTCCTCACAATACGGCAAGCTTCAAAAGGATAAAGCGTCGATCAGAATCAACCTTCTTCAGAAAGCAACATGAGAAGAGCGTCAAGGTCATACAGGTCATAGCAGAGGAAGCTCATCGTAGCGTCGTCAACATTGCCAGCACTTTTACTTTTTTCGATTTGAAACAATCTCCTCATTCCAGGGGATTTGTTTCTTTGACTGTATTTGCCAATTTAGGGCACCCAGATTAATAAAATCAGATTTTCAGTCACACCTCTTTTTGAACATTTTTGTTTCGTTTGCAAAATGTCCAATATCCATGATATAATATTTGCATAAAACCAATGAGCCATTCTTAAATAAATGCTTGCAGGAAATAATCTTACTTCCAGGGATATCTAACTCCTATGACGGAATCCGATAAGGGATACCTCAGGATACTTGTGCATTTCTTTGTCTTAACAGATTGCAGGTATTCAATACGTAGCATGGGGCATATCAAGCATCACTTCCCCCAGCATACCTCCTCCGAGCAATATTTGGAATACTTTTCCCAGCGGAGTTGTCAAAGCCTCCTCATCCCCAGCCGGGATCCCCACAGATATCTCTAGGAAGATCGTTCAGTGATCTTTCCTTCCACAAACAGAGTACCAAATCTCTCAAAGACAAAAGAACCATCTCCCCGCAGAGCTCCAACTTCTCCCCTGAAGAGCAATGCCTGAAATTCTCACACAACAAAGTGACAGAAGCTTCCTCACCCCCAGTTGGGCTTTCTCCTTACAAGATAGATCTACCAATGATCTATTTCCCCAAGCAGAGCTATATCTCCTAACAGATCTACCAATGATCTCTTCCCTAGCTGGGATATTCTTCCAGGAAGATCAGCCAGAGATCTTCAGCGGGATCCGAATCCCGGATCAGTTTCTCTTTACATAATCATAGCCTTTCCATCATATTCACCAAATAAGCGTAGCATTCCGTCTAATACGGAGCATTACGGCAAAAATAAAACATTTGCATGATCACAAGCCAGTTTCGAGCCAGTCACCTGCAATTACCATCGGTATTTCATCGGCAATGTATATAAAAAACACACACTCCCTGCAGGTCGCCTGAATACCTTTTGCACTCTCCAACACAAATTCCTATTCATACATACTATTTTGACACTCGTCCGTGTCTCATTTTCCCAGCATGGTTGCCAAAACACTTGTTGCAAACCAAGTACTTGTTCATAGCATACTCCTTTCGAAACCCGTCCGTGTCATCCTATCCCCACAGATTGCCAGGACACATTTTACACTCTCACCTACAAATGTTTGTTCATAGCTTATAAACATTTCTTTTCTAACACTCGTCCGTGTCATACATTCCCCAACAAGTTGAACACCCGTCCGTGTCTTGCTCATACTTCAATCAACAAAACAATCCTCACTCATACTCATACTGAAGTCTCCGATACTCGTTCGTATCCTGTATATATATCACTCCCCACAGATTTGACACTCGTCTGTGTTCTTTGTTAACCAGTTGGTACTCGTCCGTATCATCATCTCTGAACATGCGTCAGCATTTGTTTCTACCGATACTCGTCCGTATCATGGTCTTAAGGATGCTCGTCCGCATCTTTAATCTATACACAGCGTCAAAACACTTATACCTTAAGTTTAAGCACTCGTCCGTGTTTACCAATCCTCAACAAGTCACCAACAAAAAAACAACTTTCTTCTATCCTACATTCGTCCTATGTCATGATACTTTCGGCAGCCGTACCCTGCCAGGTGATCGTCCTTCACCTTTGGATGACCGTCCCTTATCCATTTCCCCCAACGGAGTATCCATTATTGAAACCCTTTTCTATCTGACATTCGTCCTATGTCGTGATATTTAGCAGTCGTCCCCTGCTAGGTGATCGTCCTTCACCTTTTGATGAGCGTCCTTCATCATTTTTATCTGATGGTCGTCCCCATCGTTGATCTTGTTATCTGACATTCGTCCTATGTCATGATAAACCCCAAGAGCAGCCGTACCCTGCTAGGTGATCGTCCTTCACCTCTTGATGATCGTCCTTCATCATGCTTATCCGATGGCCGTCCCCATCGTCGACCTTTTCTATCCGACATTCGTCCTATGTCGTGATAAAGAGCAGCCATCCCCTGCTAGGTGATCGTCCTTCACCTTTGATGACCGTCCCTCATCATTTATTTCATTTATTCTTTGAACCGATGGCCGTCCCCATCGTTGTTTACTTTACTTTGCAAACCTGATGGTCATCCCCATCGTTAACTTTATCATTAATCCCCAGAGAATCTTGTTTCATTACCTGGTGGCCGTCCCCATCATGGTATCTTTACCTTTCCCCAGCATGTCGGCCGTCCTCGTCATTGCTTTATCCCCAACAGTCGTCCTCTGCTCGATGATCGTCCTCCATCGTCCGCATTTTGATAATCATACTAAACTACCTTTTACAATTTATATCCCTTTTCTTCTCCCCAGTGAGTGCAAATTTTGGACTGTCTTTGGTATTCAACCATAAGTTATCTTGTTTGTCTGTTAAGCCAGGCGCTTACACCCTGCACAGCTAACTCATGCTTGAATGGGGGCTGCTGTAAACACCCCAAATTTGCCCTCACTAATTTCACACCATGGCTTTTGATCTTTCATCTTTGTATAAGTTTAAGCATATCATCTCATATTGCATTTTGTTTCACTGCATTAGTTCAAGTTCATCTGCATCTATGGTTTGTGATCTGAGCAATCCAAGGATCCATATGAGCCACTCCAAGGGTCTCAAATCATTCCAAGAGGGTCCATGTGTGTTCTATCATCATACTATATCCCTCAAAGATCAAGGAAGTCAAGAAATCACAAGAACTTGGAAAGCATGGAAGCAGAGCTAGGGTTTCATTGCACAGATGACCTGAAATTAGAGTTTTGGTTTCAGAGGCCATAACTCCAAATTTTTTGGTCATTCTTGTTTCTAATAGTCTCAATATCTTATAAGGATCATGTGTACCAAGTTTGATGAAGAAATTCATTATGGAAGTCATCTGTTCACTAGGTAACTTCTTGAGCAAGTCAGAGCAAAATCAGGGCATCTGAGGCCCCCAACAATGGAACCAAAGTGGATTTTTCATCAAATTGAAGTTATATGATCTTTATTTGATCATTGAAGTGCTTATAAGTTCACAAAATTGAAGAAAATTGAGCTAAACCAAAAGTTGCCAAAAATGGAAATGACTTGTAATGGAAACTTTCCATTTTGGGAAAGTTTTTCAACCTCCTCTTTCTCAACCAAAAATGCTTCAAATGAAAAATTGTTGGTCATGAAAGTTGTAGATTGGATCATTCCCTTTTCAAAAAGTACAAGAACAAGTCCTAATTCATTATGGAACTCAAGTTATGGCTTTGCAAAGTTGGCAAAAATCCTATAATTTTCACTTTCACACCAAAGAGGATTTTTTGCAATTTCACTTGCCAAGTCATTTTGTGACCTCCAATCACTCTCTAAGCATCACACAAACATGTTACAATGCAATGCGACCAAAATTGCCCAAAGAATCATTCTATTTCATGCCTTGAACTTCAAGTAATTCAAAAGGGGCCAAAACTTTCCAAATTTGCAAAAGGGGATGAAACTTCTCATACACTTGCTGCATCACCCCAAAACATTTTCCATGGTTCTCCTTGATCTTTGCTGAGCCAAGACATGCCCTAAAACAGTTGCAACATGAGCCCATACCTCAACTACACCTAATGTTGACATTTTGGCAACTTGCCCATACCAATCACCACAGGCTACCACCCACTTTCTGACCTATCAAACAATGTTATGTGGATCAAAAGCAAGCCAATCCATAACACACACAAGCCTGAATCAGTTCATACACCAAGTTCCCCAAAAATCACCTTCAAGCAAAAGTTTTCGAAACACTCTGCTTAGCCACTCAAACCTCAAACAAACTTCATAAATCAACTCGCCATCATCCATAGATCACTTCCCAACCATTAAACAAGCCTCAAAGCCCCTATACACAAAACACGATTCTGGTACAGCAAGAGTGCAATCCCTCAATCCAGCCATTCTAAACTCCATCCAAGCACTGCAACATCATCAGGGGGTCTAATAAAGAGGATTTGCACAAGAGAAGAGGTCTGAAAGCTCCTAAAGTGAAAGCTCCAACTCAGGTAGCCACCTTCAAACTTTTTTCCAGAACTTGTTTTTAATGTTATAGAAATGATCTATATGTTTCACTGATCACACTGCACTTGTTGGTTTTGAAAATGATTGATTATTGAGCCTGTATTGTGTTTCTGAAAGTTTCACCATTTTTGTGTTCTTCGAATCTTGAGTTTGATGCATGAAAAATGAATTTTGAGGTTGCATTCAGGCTTATGAAGGTGTGGGGGAGTGATCTGGAGCTTTAGAGCTCTGGAAATGGTCTAGGGAAGAAGTTGATGTTGGGGTGTTGTCGGAGAAGATGACCGGAACACTGTTCCGATCACCTGAAAATATTTAGGGCTAATTTTAGGGTTTAGTGAGCCAGACGCATTCTGGGCCCTTGGATCAAGATTAGTTTAAAATGAGTGGCCAGGATTAGTTCATATTAGGGTTAATTCGAATTAATTAAATTAATTAAATTAATTAATTAGATTTAGTCAGTTTGAATTTGAACCATTGGATAGCGCGCGCAGTCTTTTCCTCCAACCCCAGTTTTAAACCTCAGCCCTTGGATGCGTTGACCAGCCCTTTAATTCATTTTTATTTTCATTTTATTCAATTTTCTTTGTCATTTTATTGAAAATAGTAAAAATCATCCAAAAAATATTTTCTTCTGCATTTTAGTTTCAAATATTTTTCTCCACCCAAAAAAATTTTTATTTTTATTTTTTGCATTAAAAAATCATTTTAAAAATATTTAAATGTTTATTTTAATTAATTAATGGAAATTAATTAATTAAAATACCATTTAGGTTTCTAAAAATTCCAAAAAAATTTACATTGCATCTTAGGACATTTAGAAACATTGTCAAACCATTCATACAAATTTCTTTTTGGTTTTGATCCAATTTTGACATTTTTCTTTGAATTTAGGGTTCATAAAATCCCTTTTTGGAACCCTAACTTTGAAAATTCTTTTCTGCCTAACCATGAAGGGATTGACAATGATTATTTTTTCATTGTTCTTCATATAGCATGTTGTCGCTCCCCGGATTTCCATCCTGGTACAAACGCGAAAGTGGCGCGGAAAAAAGAATAGAGTCGCCAGCCAGTCATTTTTATCCCGAAGAAAGGGAATGGTAATGTTGCACAAACCAGAAGAAAGAAGAGGAAGGACACGGGTCCTGCGAACCAAAGAGACTGAGTTCGGGAGTCGGTTACGACCTGGGAAGGTATTAGCACCCAGATCGTCCGCCGTACCCGACGAGATCCACGCTTGCAAAGAAATCTGTTTCAAAGGGTGAGGGTATAAAAGCTGCAGCAAAAGAAAAGAAAATGAACTGGAAAAGAAACTGAGAAAATAACTGAAAAGAAAATAAAGAAAAGAAATGTAGGGAAAATAAAGATTGTGCTCGAACGGGCCATACCCCGCTGCCTACGTACCTCATCAGGATAATGATGATCAGAGACGCCGTAGTTCCCCTAACTAGGGGTACTAAAAGGAAATTACTTGTGAATTAAGGCTTGAACTGCCTATGCCAATGCTCAGGTGTTGCAGACTCAGACGACGAGTGCGTAACCGTCTTGCAAAGTGACAAGTAGGAGCAAGTTCGCGTACGGAGCGAAGGAGATGAGAAAAGAATTCCCGAAGGAAAGACGCTTATTGTTTGTTTGTGTTTTTTATGAAGCTTTTATGAGTGTGTCACAAGGAAATGAACTCAAGCTCTCTTCAATGGAATGTGCACTTGTCACTACATTCCAAGATGGAATAATAGAACAAGCACACTCAAGTAAGGAGAAGATCCCCAAAACTTGAACCCAAAGATTAGGGCTTAGGCTCACTAACTTGTTTACTTATTAAGTGTTTTTGGTATTTACAGATGAAGAAGTGTTTTTTATGCTTTTCTTGATGAAGAAGATACCTTGATCAGACTTGTGCATCACAAGGTAAACTTGTACTATCCCAAGATGGGAAGACTACAAGCATACCTCATGGGATAAGGCTATGGATCAAGACATCACTTCACACTTATTAAGGTGTTTTTTAAGAGTTATGAGATGAGAAGAGAAGAATAACCAAAAGGATCACAAAGGAAAAATTCTAAAGGGAGACTAAAATAATCCTAAGTGTTAACATGCATGGATGTCCTAAGGGTTAGTGAGGTTTTTATCCTAATGAAGAAGGAAAGAAGAAGAGAAGAAGAAGATAGAAGAAGGGATGAGAAAGGCCTAATCCCAACAAAAGAGTTAGTACAAGATAAACATAAGAGGGGAAGATGAGATTTGGAGATGTGGAACTCAATTCCCACACTTCACACTTACCATAGCCCCTGCAAGGTTAGTAAAGCATACAAGTGAAGCAAGATAACATGCTAACATCACACAATCAGAAGTGAAATGATATGTACACATGCTCAATGCAAATGCAACTCAAAGAAATGATACATGAAGCTTATAAGACAAAATGATGCAACATGAACACATATGAAGACAAATGCACACTTATGAAAGATGCAAAGAAAAATGCACAAGATATGGACTCAAAGCTCACAACCAGAACCAAAATAAGTTGAAGAATGGCTTAAGAAGACAACAAGATGAAGAGAAGAAAGGTACAAGACCAAACAATTACCAAATGGAAGCAAAAGAAACAATAAGATGAAGTGAAAGCACTTAAGGAAACAAATGACTTAAAGAAGAAGCAAACACAAAAAAAATCAGAAGACACAAACCCTATCCTAGGACCAGGAAGGTACCCACACCCCAAAGGAACCCCAAATGAGAAGAATAAGTTGGCACAAGTGCCCTTCTTGGCTTATATGAGACCTAAAGGTTCAAAGGAAGCAAAATGGGACAAGGTTCAAACCAAAATTCAAAACAAATCAACCAACCATCTAAAAATTCCACAATTGAAACCAAATGATCTTCAAACATGTTATATCAACTAGCCAAAAGGATTTGAAAAGATTCAGAAGCAAACTAGGTTTAATGGAGGCAAGAACACAAGTGAGGGTTACAAACTTACATCACAAGTCACAGGATCAAAACTCAAGAAATAAGTTTCTAAAAATCCAGAGAAAAATCACATGAAAATTAAAATGTCTTAGGAATTCAAAACAAAAAGAATGGGATCAAAACTCAAAATATTGAAGAGTATGGAAAATAGACAAGGCAGTGTGGTCAAGAAGAAATTAAAAAGAAGCTAGGTGAAATAATGAATTAATTTGGACACGTGGACATGGAAAAAAAAATTAAATAAAAATATGACAAAATAAAAGAGACACAAAATAATGTTCATGATTTTTTTGGGATTTTTTAAGTGAAAGGAAGTATTTCTAATAAATTGAAATGCAAACTGAATAAAAGAAATAAAAAATGGAAAAAGAAATTAAAAGAATTGGGAAGGGGTGTGATAAGTAAGGATCTCACGTGTGATTGGTTTGGGCTGAGAACACTGGGGGTGTTAATAGCATGCACTGAGGCCCAGTAGCTGCGCTGACCATGTGTAACACCCCAAATTTTCCCTCTTCATTTTAAGCATCATATCACATCATGTTCACCATACTCACCTCATTTTATTAACATCATATCATAGAAAGATGAAGCATAACATCCCTCATGTCCTAGCATCAAGCATATGGTCATCTGTGGAGTTCCTTGAAGACTTTCAAGCCATGACAGGGGTCCCAATGAGTTTGTACAAGTTCTATGGTGATTCTATACTCCATTTACAAGATCAAGTACATGGACAAAAGCTCAGAAGATTGCATGATCATCAGAGATCCCAGGACAAGTCAAAGCTCCTATGCAGTGCACCCAAATTAGGGTTTGAGATTCAAGCACCAAGATCTCACAACTTTGACCATTTCTTGTGGGCCAAGTCTTCTACATGTTAATAGGATCCTATGTGTCAAATTTCATGATAAAATTCCATGTGGAAGTCAGACAATGCCTCAGTTGCTTGCAGATGAAGGAAAAAGTCAACAGAGCCCATAAAAAGTCAACTGTGCAATTTCAAGGGGTCCAACCCAATTTTTTTGGCCAAGAGGGGGTCCTTAAAATGTTATAAGAGGTTTGGAATGCCTAAATTTCAAGAATCATGGAGATTTGAGGGGTTTTGCAAAAATGGTACAAAGTTGGTTTTTGAAGTTTTGCAAATTTGGCAACCTTGGCCCTAATTTTCAAGTGGCCTTAACATGATCAAAAATTCTCCAAATGTACCAAAGTCAAACATGAAAGTTTGAGAGTAAGGGCTGCCATTTTCAAAAAGTACAAGTACATTTTCCCCGGATTCCTAGAACTCCCAGAAAGCCATTCGAAAATTGCATGTATCTAGGGCAAAATTTGATTTTTCAAAAAGTCACCAAATGCAAGAAGGCTCAAATATGATTTTTGTGAATTGGTACAGGCCCAAACTTGTTTCAAACTTAATATACATTGCATAAGAGCCATTTTGCTCAAGAGAATTGTCCAATTTCGTGCACTTTGAAAAACTCCCTCCAAAACATGCCAATTTGCAAAATTCATGAAATAAGTGTGACACTTGCATCTAAGGGCCAGGAGTGAATGGATTTGGATCAAGGGTGGGAAATGGAACTTACACATGCTGAGAGGACCAAGGAAGCATGAGGAGAGCATGCATATTCCACCAAGTGCATGTGATGCATATTCACACTTTTCTCATTCAATTTTCGTGCACTTTCTTTCACACTTTCAGCACTCACTCCTTACATGATAACAAAGAGAATTAAGCAAAAACCAGATCTGAATCTCTCTCATTCTCTCATTCTCAACCTTCTTGCATTCTTTCATTTTGCTTCATATCTCTCCATTCCTTTACATTCTCCACAAACTTCTTCCATATTCTTGATCAGTGGATCATAGAGATCAAGAATCATCCACTCATTCAAGCTTAAAGCACAAAATTGGAAGCTTGCCATTTCAAAGCCTCTTGTGTTGAAATCTCAGATCCAAGCTATTTCAAGACCTTAGATGCATTTATTTTGCATCTAAGGAGTAAGAGGAGTGATTTGCACGGATTGGTTGGAATTCTATCTCAATATTTCAAGGTCTCCATCTCAGGTATGGCTTGAAACTTCATGTTCTGGAAATGGAATTTAATTGTTGATTTGTGTTCCTTGTTCTTCCCTGGTCATGCTGCACTTTGTAGAATTGATTTTAGTGCATTGTAGTGAAAGTTATGTGCATTTAAAGTTTGATGATGACACTTTATTTTGCTCGATCCGGCCAATTCACTGAGTTTTAGCTTGTTTTGATGTCATATTTGGATTCCTTGATGTCGAATTAGTCAATCTGGACTATTCATTTTTATTTTCTGGTAAATTTTTGGTACTGGTTTGGTCTCCGGTGCCGGAGCCCTAGCTCCGGTCACCAGAATTTGTCTTGTGTTCATTTAGGGTTTCTCCATGAAGAAGATGAACAATGACCGTTAGATCACCTCATCTAACGCCTATCATGCTGCCACATGGCCTTTTTTCGTCCATCCTCATGCTATTTTTCTATTTCCCTTTTTTAATGCTGCGTGTGGTGATGTCTACCACAACTTTCGTGAGCTTGCCCTTGCCAGCGCGTCATTCCTCCAGCTCATTTAATGAGCATCCATCCAGCAACCGTAGGATCAATCCTGCGTTCCAAGTATTTTCCAGCTTTTGTTTATTAAATTCAGTAAAGTCCATCACAATTAGCATAAGCCAGCGCTGGTACATGGGCCTGCGTATGTATATTCGCACCTCCCCCAACTTAGCCCAATTCAATCTCAACGCACAAGGCCTGCTTCCTACACCTCCTTCAATTTTTTTTAATTTCCTTTTCCAATTTAATTCTTCATTTAATTCAGTTATCTTTTAATTCATATAAAATAATTCCATTCACCTAAAAATTTCCAAAAAAATCATGAAAGTCATTTTGAGTCTCTAGTTTTTTATCATATTTTTATTTTATTTTTTTTCATTGATCTACGTGTCAGAATTAATTCCCCTTTGCACCTAGCTTCTTTTATTTCCTTTCTTGACCAGTCTGCCTTGTCTAATTTCCATAGCCTTCAATATTTTTAGTTTTGATCCCATTCTTTTTGATTTGTGTTCCTAACACATTGTACTTTTCATGTGATTTTTCTCTGGATTTTTGGAAATTTATTTCTTGAGTCTTGGTCTGGTAACTTGTTATGTAAGTTTTCTGTCCTAACTTGTGTTCTTGCCTCCATTTAACCTAGTTTTCTTCAGAATCTTTGCAAATCCTTTTGCCTAGTTGATATAATATGTTTGAAGGTCATTTGGTTTCAGTTGTGGAATTTTTAGATGGATGGTTGATTTATTGTGGATTTTTCTTGAACCTTGTCCCGTTTTGCTTCCTTTGAACCTTTAAGCCTCTCATAAGCCTAGAAAGGCACTTGTGCTCCCTTTTTCTTCTCGTTTGGGGTTCCTTTGGGGTGTGGGTACCTTCCTGGTCCTAGGATAGGTCTTGTGTCTTCTGAATTTTTGTGTTTGCTTCTTCTTTAAGTCATTTGCTTCTTTAAGTACTTTAACTTCATCTTTTGGTTTCTTTTGCTTCCATTTGGCATTGTTTGGTCTTGGACCTCTATTCTCTTCATCTTGGTGGCTTCTTAGGCCATTCTTAATTTTTTTTGGTTCTGTTTGTGAGCTTTGAGTCCATGTTTTGTGCATTTTGCTTTGCATATTCCATAAGTTAGCATGTGTTCTCATTTATGTTTTCATGTTGCATCATTTTGAGTTGCATACTTCTTCTCCTCATTTCTTTGAGTTGCATTTGCATTGTGCATTTGTTCATATCATGTCACTTCTGATTGTGTGATGCTAGCATGTTATCTTGCTCATTTTGTTTCACTTGTGCATACTAACCTTGCAGGGGCTATGGTAAGTGTGAGATGTGGGAATTAAGTCACACCTCTCCAATTCTCATCTTCTCCTCTTATGTTTATGTTACTAACTCTTTGTTGTCGGGCTTAGGCCTTTCTCATCCCTTCTTCTCTCTTCTTCTTCTCTTCTTCATTAGGATAGAAACCTCACTAACCCTTAGGACATCCATGCATGTTAACACTTAGGATTATTTTAGTCCCCCTTTAGAATTTTTCCTTTGAGATCCTTTTGGTTCTTCTTCTATTCTCATCTCATAACTCTAAAAAACACTTTAATAACTTTGAAGTGATGCATTTGATTCATAGCCTTATCCCATGAGGTATGCTTGTAGTCTTCCCATCTTGGGATAGTACAAGTTTACCTTGTGATGCACAAGTCTGATCAAGGTATCTTCTTCATAAAAGAAAAGCATAAAAACACACTTCTTCATTGTAAATACCAAAAACACTTAATAAGTAAACAAGTTAGTGAGCCTAAGCCCTAATCTTTGGGTTCAAGTTTTGGGGATCTTCTTCTTACTTGAGTGTGCTTGTTCTATTATTCCATCTTGGAATGTAGTGACAAGTGCACATTCCATTGAAGAGAGCTTGAGTTCACTTCCTTGTGACATACTCATAAAAGCTTCATAAAAAACACAAACAAACAATAATCGTCTTTCCTTCGGGAATTCTTTTCTCACCTCATTCGCTCTGTACGCGAACTTGCTCCTACTTGTCATTTTGCAAGACGGTTACGCACTCGTCGTCCGAGTCTGCAACACCTGAGCAATGGCATAGGCAGTTCAAGCTTTAATTCACAAGAAATTTTCCTTTTTTACCCCTAGTTAGGGGAACTACGGCGTCTCTGATCCTCATTATCCTGATGAGGTATGTAGGCAGCGGGGTAGGGCCCGTTCGAGCACAATCTTTATTTTCCCTACATTTTTTCTCTTTGTTTCTTATTTCAGTTCTTTTCCGGTTCCAGTTTCTTTTCATTTTCATTTCTTTTGCTGCAGTTTTCATACCTTCACCCTTTGAAACATTTATTTTTGCAAGCGTGGATCCCGTCGGGTACGGCGGACGATCTGGGTGCTAATACCTTCCCAGGTCGTAACCGACTCCCGAACTCAGTCTCTTTGGTTCGCAGGACCCGTGTCCTTCCTTTTTTTTCTGGTTTGTGCAGCATTACCATTCCCTTTCTTCGGGATAAAAATGCCTGGCTGGCGACTCTATTCTTTTTCCGCGCCACTTTCGCGTTTGTACCAGGATGGAAATCCGGGGAGCGACAGCTGGCGACTCTGCTGGGGACTGCACACCAGATGATCTCTGGTTCCCCTGTGAGTCTCTCCTAGCGCTTGTGTGTTTCTGTTTCATTGGGTGATGTTTGTTTGCTGTGGTGTGTTGTATTTTATTGTTGTTTATTTACAGCTTTATTTACAGTTTTCAGTCTTTATTTACTGCATCATGTATATATACTGGACTGTCTGGACTGGTTTTCTTTGGTGGGATGGGTGTTACTTGTTCTTGAGAGATATGAGCCAAGTACCCGGCTCGAGTGCACCATAGGACTTAGAGTGGTTCCACTTTGGCCTCATGAGATCTTGTCATGGGGGTAGTAGTGAGTTCCACACCCAGGTTGCGATTCTCTTGGAAATGTCTTGATTTGGGGATCTTCCTCTCTCATTACATAACCCTGACAGTTATGTGCAGCTGGGGACCGATCATTGAGAACCTTGTGGAAACATCCCTCTTTAGTGATGACAGTGGTAGCCCACATTTTGTGGCAAACCCATTCGCATCCGAGGGCCCACCTGGGGATCACATAGGATGACCTTGTGTCCTGGACTCAGCTGAGGCCTCCCTGCGTAGTATATAATGCCAAACCGATTCCCTGATTTGGTCATGAGCCATTCCTCGGAGATGGTGATAGTATTATTGCTATTCAGCTTTGAGAGTCCGTGATGTCTGACCCGGAGCCTTTTACCAGTGAGATTGGGGGGTGTTTACAGGTGTGCAGGAACCCTTGACCTCAACATACACTCATCTATTCAGTGGTCCTTGTTATGATATGTGGTCCTATGATTATGATCTTTGGTCCTGTGATCCTATGGTTTCGGAGTTCTGGTTCTGGAGTTCTGTTTTTCTTGATACTGGTTTTCTTGGTTCTGGATTTCTTGGTACTGTGGTCCTGAGATCTTCTTCAGTGAGTTGTGATTATCAGAGAGTGTGACTCAGTGGACTTTTGGTTTGCCAGTTATTCAGAGGGGCCCTCGTCAGTATCCAGTTCAGATGGTCCCAGTTGATCATATGCTTGCATTGCATTGCATTTGCATCATTCTTTGCATTAACTGTTTATGTTTCCCATTTTTCAGGTCATTGCTCATATCAGCTCCCAGTTCTGGTATTCTTATCTTTATGGCAGAAATCAGAAGAGTTCCGAGAAAAAAGAATGTGCATTATACCTTTCTCCAGCCTGAAGTTAGAAGTGTTCAGAGGTTAGAGGGTCTGATGAACGATCAAGTCTTGGGCAATTTCAAGAAAAGATATGGCCAGATACTGAAGTTTGTGGACAAGCCCACTGCAGACCAGAAGGACAGTTTGCATACCCTGTTGCAATTTTATGATCCTCTGATGCGTTGCTTTGTTTTTCCAGGTTACATCTTAGCTCCGACATTGGAAGAGATCTTCAGCATGCTGAATGTGCCAATCAGAGAGACATTGCCATTCTACGGGTCAGAGGTTGTGCTTAAAGATGAAGACATAGCCAAGGTTTGTAGGTTGCTAGCTGCTTCAGTCAGGAAGGCTCTGCAAGAGAGTGAAGGCAAAGGTCTACCCTGGAGTGTGCTTATCCCAGAAGTTGAGAGGTATGCTACGGAGGCTAAGTGGAATGACTTTGGTGCTTTGCTCGCATTGATGGTATATGGGTCCAGCCTGTTCCCTGGAGAGAAAGAGTTTGTCAGCTTAGAGGTGATCTCAATCTTTGCAAAAGGCAATCCAGTGCCTACTCTATTGGGTGACTTCTACTTCAGTGTCCATTACAAAAATGAGAAGGGTAGGGGTGGTCCAGTAGTGTGTTGTGCTCCTTTGTTTGCTGAGTGGTTTGCTAGACAGTTGCCTAAGTCAGGTGCCTTCAAGGAGATGAGAGACGAGTGGAGATGGTCCATAAAACTGATGGGATTGACTGTTGAAGACATTGCCTGGGGTTATGATAGGGATCTACTAGGTAAAGAGTTGATGGTCAGTTGCGGAAGGTTTACTGGAGTACCTTTGCTGGGAAGGAAAGGTGTCATCAGTTACTATCCGACATTAGCCAGAAAGCAGTTTGGCTACCCTTTGAAAGATCCTCCTCAAATGGAAGAATTTGTTGAATCTCTGTACTTTCCTGCTGAAGGAAACAAAGAGTTAGTTCAACAAGCAGTCCAAGCGTGGACTCATAGGATTAGAAAGGGGAAGAAAGACTTCGGCCGAGTTGATCCCAGGACATATCCTTCATATGCTGCATGGTTGCAAGGACATGTAGAGTCAGTTCTCATGCCTTTTTCAGTTGAGGCTCCACTTTATCCCAGGGAGGTGCCTAGTCAAAGCAGTACTATCTCCTTGGAAGAGTACAAGAAGCTAGAAACTCAACTGCATGAGGTCAGAGTTGAGAATACTGAGATGGTAAGCCTGTACGACCAAGCCAACAGGGCCAATAATGAAGCTGAAGACAAGCTACAGAAGCTCTAAGCCTCTCTAGAAGCCAAAGAGAAGGACTTTGCTGGTAGGGAAGCCCATTTCCATCGGTTGGGTATGATGGAAGCTCAAAGAGAAGCTGAGCGCAAGAAGACTTTAAAGACTCTCAAAGATGCTCGACAATCCATTGCTTGGCTGCAAGGCCAAAGAGAGGAAGTGCAGAAGAAATTCAGAGAGAAAGAAGAGTTCTTTGAAGTTCAGATGGCCTTCAAGAAGGAGGAGGTGGAGCAAGTCCACGCCATCCGGAGAGAAAAGATCCAACAGCTAGCACAAAGTCAGTTAGCTCTGGAGGAAGCAAGGAGAGAGATCGAAGAGCTCAAGCTGAGAGCGGGTGTCAAGAAGAGCAGGGCAGAGGTGGAAGAGCCGGGTCTTTAGCTTAGTTTATTTTGCAGACTACCTACAGGCTTGTTGTAGGAGTATTGCTTTTATTTCTTTTTTCTTTATCTTATGTACTGGTTTGTAACCCTTCGGGGAATATTTCTGGTTGTATTCTGACTTTTAGCCTGCAGTGGTTTGTTCATATACAGTATTAATGTGCAAGTTATCATTTTGAATGTGCAAGACTCGTTTGTCTGGATACTGCTAATGTCTGAACACTTATCAAAAGAGAAAGTTTGAAAGCAAATACTGAAAGTGATTGTCTGAGATTAGATGCCAGAACTGGGGCATGCCGAATGCTTAAAACCTGGGAACATGAACAGTTACATTACATTGCATATAACCTGTTTGCTTGTTTTGCAGGTGTTGTCTCAGTTACTAACGTGTTTTGTGTTGCAGGCACTATAGCTCCCCGTAAAGTTCGGGAACAACCAGTTGCTCATAGATATCCAACCAAGATTAACAGAGAGCGAGTCATGGACCAGATGCAAGCGGAATTGGCAGATCTGAGACTGACAATGGATAACTTTATGACAGTGATGGCCGGCATGGGGCAGAACCAAGAGCGTCTGCGCGAGATGATTGAGAACAGTCAACCCAGGAACACTGTTGCTGCTGCTACTGCTGATAATCGTACCGGTGTGGGCGCACGTCAGGTTGAAGCTCCTGTTACACATCCAGGAGTGACAATAATCAATGATGGTTTGAATAATCTTTAGATGGATAATCATGAAGACCAGTTCACTTTACTTGACGAAGCTGAAGGTCAAGGAGCTGAGATGAACAAGAGGTTCGAGGAGATGGCTGAGCAAATCAAAGCTATTCAGTCCCAGAGCTCTTTGGGATTTGACATAACAGATTTGGGCTTGGTTCCTGGGGTCAGGATCCCATACAAGTTCAAGGTTCCAACCTTTGAGAAGTATAATGGCACTGCATGCCCGAAGACCCATCTTCAATCATTTGTTGGGAGAACTGCTGCTCACACGGATGATGAGAAGCTCTGGATGTATTATTTTCAAGACAGCTTGGTGGGAGCTTCGCTGGAATGGTACATGAAGCTCAGTAGGGTCAATATCAAGAGTTGGAAGGATCTAGCTGAAGCCTTTGTGAGGCAGTATCAATATAATATGGACCTGGCTCCAAACCGCACGTAGTTGCAGCACATGGATCAGACGGCTAAAGAAGGTTTCAAAGAATACGCTCAGAGGTGGCGCCAGCTCGCTGACAGAGTTCAACCACCGCTGCTAGAGAACGAAATGGCCGACATGTTTATGGGTACTCTACATGGTGTTTTTCTTGAGAGGTTGGCGTCCAGTTCTGCCACTAGATTCAACGACATTGTTATTGCTGGTGAAAGAGTTGAGACCTTGCTGAAGATGGGGAAGATACAAGATCCTAGTGCTAGCAGCTCTAATGGAGCAAGGAAATCTTTCAGTGGACCTCCTAGGAGACGAGAGGGCGAAACAAACGCTGTATTTGGCCGAGGCCGAGGCCGTGGTTATAGAAGACCCTATGAACATGTGGAAGCCATCACAATTCCTGCAGCTTCAGTGCAACAGATGCTATCTCCTCCACAACAACAACATCAACAACAACAACCCCGTACCAACTATCAGCAGAGACCGTATCAGCCTAGGCAAACTCGCCCGGCTAATAGGGTGATTGAGGTTATCCCCATAACGTATGCTGCCTTACTTCCAAGACTGCTATATTTGAACTTGATTCAATTGAGAACTTTGACACTACCACCTCCTGGAGAGCTTCCAGTTGGTTATGATGTCAACGCGCGATGCGCTTTCCACTCTGGAGCACCCGGGCACTCGACTGAGAAGTGCAGGGCTTTGCATCACAAGGTTCAAGATCTTGTAGACTCTAAAGCAATCAACTTTGCGCCACCGCCGAATGTCAACTCGAACCCTATGCCGCATCATGGAGGGGCAAGAGTTAATGCTGTTGAGGATGGTGACAAGTTGAGTCTTGTGTTGAGTATTGATGAAGTGAAGACTCCGTTGAGAGTAGTGAAAGAGAGACTGCTGAATGGTCAAGTGTTTCCTGGTTGTTGTCTTGATTGTGAAGACTGTTTGAATGCTGTGAATGGCTGTGAGAAGTTGAAGATGGGTTTGCAGGGTTTGATTGATGATGGATCCTTGCAGTTCAGTAAAGTTGATGGTGATGAAGTTGATAATGTGTCGACCATTACTATTTTCTATGATGAAGCTGACATGCCTGTCAGAAGAGAGCCGGTTACAATCTACGCTCCTCAGATTAGTCACGTGACTATCACCATACCTGGGCCTGTTCCGTACACAGACGATAAAGCCATTCCTTGGCATTATGGCTCAGATGTTTATGTAGCTGGACAGAAGATTGAGAGCAGATCTGCTTTTGTGGACCCGACTGTAGAGAATGTCGGAGGAGTTGGGGGCTTCACTCAAAGTGGTCGTTTATTCGCTCCCCCCGTGCTGAGAGGGGATCCTGAGGCTGAGGCTTCGTCCAAGGCCAAAGGAAAGCAAGCTGTGAATGATGAGTCAACTACTCCTGTGGATGGGCAGGGTACATTTGAAAGAGAGGTCGAGGAATTCATGAGGATTATTAAAAAGAGTGACTACAAGGTGGTCGATCAACTGAACCAAACGCCTTCCAAGATTTCCATCTTGTCACTGCTGATGTGCTCTCCCGCACACCGAGAGGCCTTACTGAAAGTCCTGCAAATGGCCTACGTTCCTTAGGAGATCACTGTCAACCAACTCGAAACTGTTGTAGGAAGTGTCAATGCTAGCCATGGCCTAGGCTTTACTGACAGAGACCTCACGTCGGAGGGTAGAAACCACAACAAAGCACTACATATCACTATGGAGTGCAAGGGCGCTGTGATGTCTCATGTTCTTGTAGACACAGGCTCTTCCTTTAATGTGCTTCCGAAGAAGGCACTGATGAAACTTAATGTTGATGGGATTGTTCTGAGACCAAGTGATCTGGTTGTCAAAGCTTTCGATGGTTCAAGAAGATCAGTTTTTGTAGAGGTTGAGCTGCCCATCAAGATAGGTTCTCAAGTCTTCAAAAGTGTTTTCTATGTTATGGACATCTAGCCTGCATATAGCTGTTTGTTGGGAAGGCCGTGGATATATGCTGCTGAAGTTGTTACTTCAACCCTGCATCAGAAGCTTAAATACGTGGTGGACGGCCAGTTCATCACAGTTTGTGGAGAGGAGGACATATTCGTCAGCCACTTGTCAACGTTCAAGTACGTAGAGATGGATGGAGAAATCCATGAAACTTTATGCCAAGCCTTCGAAGCGGTCAACGTCAGCATCCTGACTCCTGTGGAGAAGAGCAATGAGAAGGAGGGTACATCCATCCATTCCTACAGGGAAGCAAAAGAGGTTGTTCAATCAGGCAGTGCCCAAGGCTGGGGCAAGCTGTTGGAGCTGGAAAAGAAAGATGATAAGTTTGGCTTAGGGTATCAGCCTGGTGGATCTAATCTAAGTGGTAAGGCTATCACGTTTACAAGTGCTAGGTTGCTCGACCGCAGCCAGATCTGTACAGCAAGCCAAGATGGGGATGGTGATGGTGACTGGGACAATTGGATCCACCCGTGTGCACCCGGAGAGGAGCTAGAAAATTGGTCTGCTGAAGACATTGTTCAAGTCACCTGGCTCTCAGAGTAATTATTTTGTTTCCTTTTATCAGCATACTGCATTGTCAAATCCAGCATTCTACCCAAGATGCTAGGATCCATTGTATTGGGCCACCATGTTTTGTATTGCATCTTTATTTTGCTATGAAATAAAAGGACATTTTCAGACAAACTGTGTTCCCTGTCTTTGTTTTTAAACTTTTTTCACAAAAAATATAAAAATGGCAATGTGTTTTTCCTTTTTGTTTTTGTGTTAGCGTCTCTTTTTCAAAATAAGCAGATTCTGAATAAGCACATCATTGTTCATCATCCGGATTCCACGGATAACGTTCCTGCTATGACTATGCATGACTTTGATAATCCAGTCTACCAAGCTGATGAAGGGGTTGAGGAAGACTGTGACCTCCCTGAAGAATTGGTCAGATTGTTGAAACAAGAGGAACGGGTTATTCAGCCTCATCAAGAAGAGATTGAGATCATCAACATTGGCAGTGAAGATGCAAAGAAGGAAATCAAGATGGGGGCCAGTCTGCAGGCCGACGTCAAGAAAGAGCTGATCAGTATGCTGAGAGAGTATGTGGATATCTTCGCTTGGTCATATCAAGATATGCCAGGTTTAGATACCGACATCGTGATGCATAAGCTACCTCTGAGAGAGGATTGTCCTCCTATGAAGCAGAAATTGAGAAGAACTCGTCCTGACATGGTGATGAAGATTAAAGAGGAGGTTCAGAAGCAATGGGATGTCGGTTTCCTTGATGTGACTAGTTACCCACCTTGGGTAGCTAACATTGTACCTGTACCGAAGAAGGACGGCAAGGTCCGGATGTGCGTTGACTACCGGGATTTAAATAGAGCAAGCCCAAAAGATGACTTTCCGTTGCCACACATTGACGTGTTGGTAGACAATACTGCTCAATTCTCGGTGTTTTCCTTCATGGATGGCTTCTCCGGATATAATCAGATAAAGATGGCACCGGAAGACATGGAGAAGACAACGTTCATTACCCCGTGGGGTACATTCTGCTATAAGGTCATGCCCTTTGGTTTGAAGAACGCCGGGGCAACTTATCAACGGGCGATGGTCACATTGTTCCATGACATGATCCACAAGGAGATTGAATGTTATGTGGACGATATGATTGCTAAGTCTCGAGACGAAGAAGAGCATTTGGTCAACCTGAAGAAGCTTTTTGATAGACTGATCAAGTACAAGCTGAGGTTGAATCCAAACAAGTGCACTTTCGGAGTGCGTTCCGGGAAACTGCTGGGTTTCATTGTAAGTCAAAGAGGAATTGAGGTAGATCCTGCTAAAGTAAAAGCTATTCAAGATATGTCTGCACCGAAGACAGAAAAAAAAGTGCACGGGTTTCTAGGGAGGTTGAACTACATTTCTCGGTTCATATCTCATCTAACTGCCACGTGCAAAACAATATTCAAATTGCTAAGAAAAGAGCAAACGGTCAGGTGGAACGATGACTGCCAAAGAGCTTTCGACAAAATAAAAGAGTATTTGTAGGAGCCTTCAATTCTAATGCCTCCAGTGGAAGGAAGACTATTAATCATGTACTTGACCGTGCTAGAAGGGTCAATGGGGTGTGTGCTAGGCCAACATGACGAGTCTGGTCGAAAAGAGTACGCCATTTATTACCTTAGCAAAAAGTTTACCGACTGTGAATCCCGATACTCAGTGCTCGAGAAAACTTGTTGCGCTTTGGTATGGGCTGCTCGCCGACTGAGGCAGTACATGTTGACTCATACCACACTGCTCATTTCCAAAATGGATCCTGTCAAGTACATCTTTGAGAAACCAGCGTTGACCGGAAGGGTTGCTAGGTGGCAGATGATTTTAACTGAATACGACATCCAGTATACTTCTCAGAAAGCCATCAAGGGAAGTGTATTGTCGGATTACCTTGCACAACAACCTCTTGAGGATGATTATCAGCCAATGAAGTTTGACTTCCCTGATGAGGACATCATGTACCTCAAAACAAACGATTATGAGGAACCACTTCCAGAGGAGGGGCAGACCCTGAATCCAAATGGAAGTTGATGTTTGATGGGGCCGTCAATATCAATGGTCGTGGAGTTGGTGCCGTACTCATTACTCCCGAAGGTGTTCACTTACCCTTCGCTGCCAGAATTACATTTGGTTGCACCAACAATGAAGTGAAATACGAGGCATGTAAAATGGGAATAGAGGAGGCAATTGATCTTCGGATTAAGAACCTCGATATATTCGGAGATTCAGCCCTCGTCATTAACCAAGTTACCGGCAAGTGGTATACGCATCAAGAGCATCTAATTCTGTACAAGGATTATGCTAGAAAGTTGTTGACGTTCTTCACGACAGTTAAACTTCATTCATACCACATGATGAAAATCAGTTTGCCGACGCATTGGCCACTCTCTCTTCGTCAATTAAAGTCTTGTGTTGGAATTATGTTCCCAAAATTGACATCTCCAGGCTTGATGCTCCAGCTTACGCCTTCTCTGTAGACGCCGTGTCTGACAAGAAACCTTGGTATTTCGATATCAAGTTATTCCTAGAAAAGCATGAATACCCAACTGGGGCATCTTCCAATGATAAGAAGACCTTGAGGCGACTTGCTGCTAGCTTCTTCTTGAACACGGACGGGGTTTTGTACAAGAGAAACTTCGACATGGTCTTGCTCAGATGCGTGGATAGACACGAAGCAAGCCTGTTGATGCAGGAAGTCCACGAAGGATCTTTCGGTACCCATGCAAGAGGGCGTGATATGGCAAAGAAATTGCTGAGATCAGGGTATTACTGGATGACAATGGATGCAGACTGTTGTTCATTCACTCGTAAATGCCACAAGTGCCAAATATATGCAGAAAAAGTGCATGTTCCTCCGAGCCTGCTCAACGTCATGTCATCTCCTTGGCCCTTTTCTATGTGGGGCATTGACATGATCGGGAAGATCGAGCCAATTGCTTCAAATGGTCATCGCTTCATCTTGGTCGCGATTGATTACTTCACCAAATGGGTAGAAGCAACATCTTATGCCAACGTCACTCGTCAAGTGGTGGCAAGATTTCTGAAAAGGGATATCATATGCAGATATGGAGTACCCGAAAGGATCATTACTGATAATGGTTCTAATCTCAACAACAAGATGATGGCAGACTTGTGTCGGGACTTCAAGATCCAGCATCACAATTATTCTCCTTACCGACCAAAGATGAATGGTGCGGTAGAGTGTAAACACCCCAAATTTGCCCTCACCCATTCACACCATGGCTTGTGATCTTCTCATATGCATAAACACACTCATATCATCTCATATCTCATTTTTTGGTTCACTGCATTGGTTCTAAGTCATCTGCATCTAGGGTTTGTGATCTGAGCAATCCCAGAGCTTCTTGAGCCACTCCAAAGGCCACCAATCACTTAAAAGGGGTCCATGTGTGTTCAAGCATCATATTATATCCTCTCAAAGTCAAGAATTCCAAAGAATCACAAGGACTGGGATTGGTGTGGATGCAGAGCCAAGTTTGACTGCACAGTTGACCTAAAATTAGGGTTTTGGTTTCAGAGGCCATAACTCCAATTTTTTTGGTCATTCTTGTTTCCATTGGTCTCTATATGGTATAGGGAGTATGCATATCAAGTTTCATGAAGAAATTCCATGGGGAAGTCATCTGATCAAGAGTTGACTTTCTGGACAAGTCAGTGCAAAATCAGGGCATCTGAGGCCCCCCAATGACCCAACCAAGGGATGATCTTCATCATTTTGAGTGTATATGATCTTTATTTGATCATGGAAGAAGGTTGAAGTTCACAAAAATCAAGAATTTGAAGTTTTTGCAAAGTTGACTTTTTAGGGCATAGTTGACTTTTAAGGAATATGTCATTTTATGCCACTTTTCAAACCTTACTTTTTGATCCAAAAATGCTTCAAATGAAAAAAATTTGGTCATGAAAGTTGTAGAATACATTTTTCCCTTTTCAAAAAGTACAAGAACATGACCTAATTCATTTTGGATCAAAAGTTATGGTGTGACAAAGTTGGCAAAAATCACTAATTTTCAAGTTATGCACCAAATGGAAAACTTGCAAGAACTTTGTACCAAGGCAATTGTAACTTCAAATTCATATCAAACCAATGTACAAACATCACATGTGACCTAAAAATCAGATTTGAACCAAAGGATCACATGTTCATGGTTGGAAAAGTAAGAGATTTTCATGAAGTTTCAAAAGTGATCAAGTTGCAAAAAACTATCATCACATCTCACCCACTTGATGTCTTGGATGCTGAACCAACCATAGCTTCTCTCCTCACCATGCTGCGCCAGCCCATGCTCTTGTACCAAGCTAGAACTTAGCCCATGCTTTCCTTACACCAAAGTTGACAATTTGCAAAAGGTGACTTACCTATCACAGCAGGCCAAGTCACATCAACTGACCAATAGGCTTTGTTTATGTGGATCAAATGTTGGCCATTTCATAGAAGAGGTAAGGCTGAAACACAAGAGAACCTCACATACACAAAACTCACCCCATTTGCATCTCTCTTCGAATCTCTCTGCCCAGCTCACAAACATTCAAACAAGTTTCACTAATCATCTCACCATACTTCATTGAGCCCAAACCAACAAAGAACCAAGCCTGAATCCAGCAAGAACATTGTTTCTCCATTTTCACCCCAATCTGCAGTTTCCTTCGAAACATCTTCCACAGGCCAGAAACACTCAAACAAACTCCACAAACCTTCTCAAAACATCACCCTGATCACAAAGAACCACTCACATTGACCTGAAACAGCCTGAATCACCATCACCATTTTCAACTGAGCTTGAACAGAACTTGTTCAATCTCTCAAACCAGCCAACATAAACTCCTTCTAAGCATTCAAGCATCATCAGGGGATTAAGTAGAGTGGATTGCATCAAGAGGGGAGGTCAGAAAGTTGCTAGTTTGAGAGCTTCGAAACTCAGGTAGCTCAAGAACATTTTTTCCAGAAATCATTTTTTTGAGTTTTTAAATTGTTATTCATGCTTCCCTGATCATAAATATGTCTTTAGTTTTGAAAATGGTGATGAAATGAGAATGTAATCGTGTTCTGAAACTCTGTGACCTAAAAAATGTTTGCTTCGATTCATGAACTTGAGGGAATATAAATGTGGTTTGTGATGGGGTTTTGATTCAGTGGGTCATGGGAATCATTTCTGTATGCTTGGTTTTCATTTTTGTTGCGTTTTGAGGTTTCTAGGGATTTTCAGGTGGGGTTCCCACCGGAGAAGACGACCGGAGGTCTTCTCCGGCCACCTGAAAATCATTAGGGTTTTAATCAGGTCATTAAGTGCAGTTTGAATTTCACGCGTAGGATCAGTTGACTTGTTGACCTGCCGCGCGTTTGTGTGGCCCAGATGTGTCCTCATTAGCCCTAATCCACTTAATTAATTCGTAAAACATAATTAAGTCAGATTGCATCCTGTCCTTTGATTCACGCGCCAAGTCAATGGTCTTTCCCCAGCTTTAAATCTCATGCGTTGGATCAGATTACTTTCCATTTATCTTATTTTTATTTCATTTTTTGTCATTTAACTTCCATAATTTATTTAAAATAGTAAAAATTGTCTAAAAATTATGAAACTTTTTCTCAAGAGTTTCATTAATTTTTATGACACAAAAATATTTTTATTTTCATTTTTAGCATTTAAAAAGTATTTTAAAATATTTAAAAGCTTATTTTTAATTGATTAATGAAAATTAATTAATTAAAAATACTTTTAGGTATTTAAAAATCACCAAAAAATTCATGAAATGTTATAAGACATTTAGAAACATTGTCCAACCTTCAAACCAAATTTCTTTTTTGATCTTGATGCATTTTAAGAATTTCTCATTGAATTAAAATCATTTTTGTGCATCATTTTGATCCAAAGTTAAAAAAAATCATTTCTGCCTATCCATGAGGAGTTGGACATTGATTCTTTTTGCATTGCATTGTGTTTAGCATGAAGTTTGTGAGATTAAATGGCCATGATTTGATCTTTCATTTTCCATTTGTTTGGCATTTCTTCTGTTTAGGAACCCTAAAACCCTAGAAATTTTAGGAAATTCACAACTTTCATTAGGTTAAGAGTTGAGACCTCTCCTTTGGGCATTGGTTTAGTATAGGATTAGGGGTCCTTTGAGTGGCATTTTCAATTTTTTGTAATGTTGTTTGCTTCTGATTTTGGTTTGTGTTTGATGTATGATTCATAAACCCTAATTTGGGCTTTCATTTGCATACATCTTGCATTCTCTTGCATAACATGACTTGCCATGACATTTCAAACATCCATTTGATCCATTTGACATCATAAGACATATTGAAAGCATGTTTGATCATTGCATCATGTATTTGCCATGTTGTATGTCATGTGTACTGCATAACTTTTCATGTATGTTCATGTGTCTTAGCATGCTTCATCTGCATCCATAAGCTTGTATGATCATCTTCATGCCTTGTTTCATGCTTGTATCACTTCATAGCATCATTAGCATCACATATGTGCTTCTGGTTTTGTTTCTCCTCATGTCATACCATCCCATTTTGCATTGCATTGCATTTCTTTTCTAACCTTTCAGGTGGTAAGTGACTTTGAGAAGTGAATTTGCCTTCACTTCTCATAACTTTCTCTTCATCATTCTCTTGCATCCATTGCTGCATTTTTTGTTTGTGTTTGAGTTTGATCTTGCTCATTCTTCTTCCTCCCACTTTCTTTCTTCAAGTGACTTGACTTCTTGAATGAAGCAAGTTGCTTTGCTTCTCTTGATCCTTTCATCTGCTTCCTGGTGGTTCCATTGAAGATCTTCTTTTGCAAACCTCACAAACCTTAGGAACAACCAAGCATGACAATGATTAGGGTTTTGATTAGTCTCCCCTTTTAGTTTTTACCTTTGTGTCTCTTTTGGGTCATCTCTTCTCACCTCATAATCAGGGACTAAACCCTAAAGGCTTTAAGGCTTTGTGATTAAGTTTATGCCTGCATCCTTCTCTTAGGATGGAGTGTATAACTTTAATCCTAAGTGTTAAACCCTTAATGTGTTTAACTCCCTTAATCAATTCACTTAATAATCATCAATACATCACACTTGTAACTTGGGCCTTGCATTAAGGTTCTAATTCTTCCTTAATTGGTTAAGAAGGACTAACCCTAGTGTTAATGGACAAGTCCTTTTCAAGTTGTCTTACAAACCCTAAAATTCACTTCATCATCATATCATTAAATAAAATCCACTTAACCAAAGGCTTGTTTTGTCATGAGTTTAATCCCTAATCATGGATTAAGTTGAGGAGCTTTCCTCAGCTTAAACATTCTCATCTATTATCCTTCTTTTAGGATGGTGTAATGAGTCTGTTTAATCCTTGATTATGGCTTAACCTCATTACTCAACACTAAACAAAAACACCAAAAACATCTAATTAATCACAAGTAGGTTAATGATCTTAATCCTACACCAAAGGTGATTAAGTGTGAGAATCTGACTTCACACTTAAGGTACCCTCATTACCCCTAAACAGAGGGAAGATGTGATGAGTTTACTAAATCCATTGGTTTAGACTTAAGCTCATTTACTTATGACAAAATCCAAAAACAATAAAAGACTGAAAATACAAAAAACAAACAATAATCGTCTCCTCCGGGATTCTTTTCTCATCATCTTCACTCACAAACGAGAACTTGCTCCTTCCGTCTAATGCAAGACAGTTAGCATCTGTGCCAGACAGATCATACACTTGAGCACAGACAAGCAAGCAGTTCATCAGTCAATTCATCTTTCAGTCTCTTTGGGTCGAACTACGGTGTTCTGACTTCCTCATTGCACGAGAGGATACGTAGGCATAACTTAACAGTTATCGAACAAAAGTCTCTGTATATTCCCCCTCTTTCCAGCATCTTCCTCTTAGCCTCATTGTCATGAGCATTTCACTTTTGTTCTTACACTGACACTGTATATATCACACTTTGCACTTCTTTTACACTGACACCTGTACATCCTTTTCCAGCTTTTTTATACACAAATTGCACTGACACTACCCCTTTAAAACACAAATCTTTCAAGCGTGGATCCCGTCGAGTACGACGGACAATCTGGGTGCTAATACCTTCCCAGGTTGTAACCAACCCCCTTTCTCAGTCTCTCTGGTTCGCAACCGTCTTATCCGTATCTTTCTAGGTCTATGCAGCATTGCCTTTCCTCCGGGATAAAAATGCCTAGCTGGCGACTCTATTCATCTCCAGTGAGTTCACGGCTGTACCTTTATCTGGGCCATTCCCATTTATCGGGAGCGACATAGAGGCAGCTAACAAGAATATCAAGAAGATTGTGCAGAAAATGGTGGTCACCTACAAAGATTGGCATGAGATGCTACCGTTTGCATTGCATGGGTACCGAACGTCAGTCAGGACGTCAACATGGGCAACTCCATTCTCTCTGGTGTATGGCATGGAAGCAGTCCTGCCTGTTGAAGTAGAGATTCCTTCACTGCGTGTGATGATGGATGTCAAGCTGGATGAGGCTGAATGGGTACGTGCTCGTTATAATCAGCTATGTCTAATTGAGGAAAAGAGATTAGCGGCTATCTGTCATGGTCAACTTTATCAGAGGAGAATGAAGCGAGCATTCGACCAACGAGTACGTACTCGAGAATATCAAGTGGGAGAACTTGTATTGAAAAGGATCGTTCCTCCAGGTTCAGGTCACAGGGGCAAGTGGACCCCGAACTACGAAGGACCATTCATAGTGAAGAAAGTCTTCTCAGGAGGAGCACTGATGCTCACCACTATGGATGGAGATGACTTCCAGTCCCCTGTTAACTCGGATGCAGTTAAAAAATACTTTGCATAAAAAGACCGTTGGACACAAAAACAGAATTATAGTCCAGGCAAAAAAAGGGCATCCCGACGAGCTAAAAACAGAATAAAAAGCTCGGGCAAAAGTTAGGGAAATAAAAAAAAATGTACACGCGCTGAGTTGAAAAGCCGCATTGGACAGCTCAGGCAAAAAAGGGTGCTAATACCTTCCCAGGTCGTAACCGACTCCCGAGCTCAGTCTCTTTGGTTCGCAGGACCCGTGTCCTTCCTCTTTTTTCTGGTTTGTGCAGCATTACCATTCCCTTTCTTCGGGATAAAAATGCCTGGCTGGCGACTCTATTCTTTTTCCGCGCCACTTTCGCGTTTGTACCAGGATGGAAATCCGGGGAGCGACACCATGGTCTTATGGTGAATATTTGTGAAAATAAAATGGAAAAAACAGGATGCGTTGGATTCATCAAACGAGCGTGAGTGAGGATTCATTAATTGAGGTGGCCAAAGGCTGGTACATGAGTGGCTGGTGTACGCTTGTTATAGTGGGTGCGAAACACTGGGCATTAAATGAAATAAAAGAAAATAACATGAGACGGAATGAGAGCTAGGGCTACGTGGCGTATTTTGGAGGCTTGGATGAGAGATCCTACAGTGGCTGAATCATCTTCTTCGTTGGACAAACCATAGCAAGAACACAACAATTTTCCGGTGACCGGAGCTAGGGCTCCGGCACCGGAATCCATGACAGAGCTATAAACAACCAAAATAATGAATCAAATACTCCAGATCTACTAATTCAACATCACCGAATCCAAATATGACCTCAAAAACAGCTAAAACTTAATGAATTGGACGGATCGAAGAAAAACATAATGCACCATGAAACTTTGAACTCAAATAACTTATGCTATGATGCACCATTTTCAGATCCAAAAAGTGCATAATCATCAGTGAAGATCAAAGAACACAAAGCAACAACTTAATTCCATTTCTAGATCACAACATTTAGAGCCATACCTGAGATGGAGATCTTGATATAGTGAGCTAGAAAACCAAAGAATAGAAGCAATGCACTTCTCTTACTCCCTAGATGCAAAATAAATGCATCTAGAGTCTTGAAACACACTGGATCTGAAGTTTCAAAGCAAGTTGCCTTGAAATGGTAAGCTTCTATTTCTGTGTCTTAAGCTCAAATGAATGGTAGAATCTTGATCTATATCATTCACTGATCAAGAATGTGGAAGAAGTTTGTGAAGAATGTGAGAGAATGAAGAGATTTGTGAGAAAATGCAAAGTTGCATGAAGTTTGAGAGTGAGATAATGAGAGAGATCTGAGACTTGCTAAACCCTAATTCTTCTTGTTGTGACCTCACAAGGCAATGCTGAAAGAATGAATTAGAATGCACGAATGAGTCATGAGTTTTGAGGGATTTTGCATAATTGGCAACATGTGAGATAAGCATGCTATGCTCATGCTCTCTTGGGCCTCTCAGCACATGGGCAATTCATTTCCCACCCTTGATTCAAATCTAATCACTCCTGGCCTTTAGATTCAAGCATCACACTTGTTTCATGACTTTTGCCAATTTTGCACTTTTTGAGTGATTTTCTTGTTGTGCATGAAAATGAACCATTCTTTGGAGCAAATTGGTCATAATGTGATGCATTTTAAGTTTGAAACACAATTGGGCCAGTACCAAGTCACACAATTAAGATTGGAAGCATTTTGCATTTGGTGTCTTTATGAAAAGTGAAATTTCCCCTAGAATACATGACTTTTTCGAAGGGCCTCTAGAAAAATCTACAAATCCTATGAAAATGTACTTGTACTTTTTGAAAATGGGAGCCCTTACTCTTAAACTTTCATGTTTGACTTTGGTCCATTTGAAGAATTTTTGATCATGTTAAGGCCATTTGAAAATTAGGGCAAAAGTTGCCAAATTTGGAAATTCCTTAAAACCAACTTTGTACCATTTTTGCAAAACCCTTCAAATCTCCATGATTCTTGAACTTTGATCATTCCAAACCTCTTATAACATTGTAAGGACCCCTCTTGGCCAAAAAAATTGGGTTAGACCCCTTGAAATTGCACAGTTGACTTTTTAAGGGCACTGTTTACCTTTTTCTTCATCTGCAAGCAACTGAGGCATTGACTGACTTTCACATGGAATTTTCTCATGAAAATTGACACCTAGGATCCTCTTAACATACAGAAGACTTTGCCCAAATGAAATGGCCAAATTTGTGAGATCTTGGTGCTTGAATCACAAACCCTAATTTGGGTGCTTTGTATAGGAGCTTTGCCTTGTCCTGAGATCTCTGGTGATCATGCAATCTTCTGAGCTTTTGCCAATGGACTTTATCTTGTAAATGGAGTGTAGACTCACCATAAGACTTGTACAAACTCATTGGGACCCTTGCCATGGCTTGAAATGCTTCAAGGACCTCCATAGATGACCATATGCTTGATGTTAGGACATGAGGGATGTTATACTTCATCTTTCCATGCTAAGATTCTGAGGAAATGATATGAGTATGATGAATATGATGTGATATGATGCTTAAAATGAAGAGGGAAAATTTGGGGTGTTACACATGTAATTCCTAGGATAATTTTTTCATGAATTTATCTTGCATTTTCCATTTGATTTGCATTTTCCCTCTTAAGGTACCCTAAAACCCTAGTTTACTTAGAAAAATCACAACTTTATTTAGGTTAAGAGTTAGATCTTCTCCTTTGGGGTGTGGTATCATATGGGGTTAGGGTTCCTTTGAGTAAATTTTCAACTTTTTATCTTGTGATTTGCTTCTGTTTTTGACATTTTCATCTCATCCTTTCATGTAACCCTAATCTTGCATCCATACTTGCATCTTACATTGCATTGCATGAACATATGAACTTGCCATGACATTCTAAGCATTTGTAGGCCATCTTAGACATTTTAAGACATTTCTTGGTCATTTCTTCATACATTTTCTATGCTTTGCATCCATTTCATTTCATAAACATACATGTGTTTTCATACCTCCTACATGCTTCATTTGCATTCCAATATCTTGTATGAATATTAATAGCCCTTAGTTTGCCTTTGCATCATTTCATAGCATCATTTGCATCATGTGTTTGCTTCTGGTTTTGGTTTTATACCTTTGCATATGCTTCATTTTCATTTCATTTCTTTCCTTACGCTAACCTTTTCAGGTGGTAAGTAACTTGAGAAGTGAATTTGCCTTCACTTCTCATTTCTCTTCTCATTCTTCATATGCATAAATGCTGAATTTTCATTTGCCTTAGAGTGAGCTTGCTCATTCATGTTCATCTTTCACTTTCTTTCTCCAAGTTACTTATCTTCTTCAGTGAAGTAAGTAACTTGTTTCTTCTGCTTCTCCTCCTCTCATCTGCTTCTTCCATTGGTGGCTTCTTTGAAGATCTCTTCCAAGCCTTACAAACCATAGGAACATCCAAGCATGACAGTAATTAGGGTTGTGATTAGTCCCCCTTTAGCTTTTACCTTTGTGTCTTCTTTGTGTTTCTCTTCTCACCTCATCATTAGAGACTAAACCTTTAAGGCTTTAAGACTTTGTGATTAGGGTTATGCATGCATCCTTCTCTTAGGATGGAGTGTATAACTTTAATCCTAAGTGTTAAACCCTTAATTTGTTTAAACCTCTTAATCAATCCATCTTAATAATCACTAAGACATTAACTTGTAACTTGGGCCTTGCATTAGGGTTCTATTTCTTCCTTTATTAGTTAAGAAGGACTAACCCTAGTGTTAATGGACAAGTCCCTCTCAAGTTGTCTTACAAACCATAAAATCCATTTCTTAATCTCACTCTTAATTAAAATCGACTTTAATAAAGGCTTGTTTTGTCATGAGGTTAATCCCTAATCATGGATTAAGTTGAGGTATCTTCCTCAGCTTAAGTGCTCTCATCTATTATCCTTCTATTAGGATGGTGTAATGAGTTCACTAATATTTGATTATGGCTTAAACTCATTACATAACACTAAACAAAAACTCAAAAACATCTAAATAATCACAAGTAGGTTAATAATCCTAATCCTACATCATCATGGTAATTAAGTTGAGATGTTTATCTCATACTCAAGGTATTCTTATTATCCCTAATCAAAGGGAGGATATGATGAGTTTACTAACCCTTAGTTTAGGCTTAAGCTCATTAACTTATGACAAACACAAAAAGGCAATAAAAGGTTGAAAACACAAAAACAAACAATAATCATCTCCTTCGGGATTCTTTTCTCATCACCTTCATTCACAAACGAGAACTTGCTTCTTCCGTCTAATGCAAGACAGTTAGCACTCGAGCCAGACGAGTCATACACTTGAGCATAGACAAGCAAGAAGTTCACAAGTCAATTTATTTTTCAGTCTCTTTGAGTCGAACTACGGTGTTCTGACTTCCTCATTGCACGAGAGGATACGTAGGCATAACTTAACTGTTATCGAACAAAAGTCTATGTCCCTTTCCCCCATCTTCCAGCATTATCTTTTGATCCTCATTCCTGAGCATCTCACCTCACTTCACTTTCTTGCACTGACACTTGTATATTCTTTTCCAGCTTCTGCACACAGATATCACAAGCACTACCCCTTTAAACACAATCTTTCAAGCGTGGATCCCGTCGAGTACGACAGAAAATCTGGGTGTTAATACCTTCCCAGGTTGTAACCCACCCCCTTTCTCAGTTTCTCTGGTTCGCAACCGTCTTATCCATATCTTTCCAGGTTTATGCAACATTACCTTTCCTTCGGGATAAAAATGCCTAGCTGGCGACTCTATTCATCTTCACTTCATTTCTCCTTTCACCGACCGTTCGCGCTTGTACCGGGATGCAAATCTTTGGGAGCGACACCGTCGAGTACAACGGACAATCTGGGTGCTAATACCTTCCCAGGTTGTAATCAACCCCCTTTCTCAGTTTCTCTGGTTCGCAACCGTCTTATCCATATCTTTTCTTAGGTTTATGCAGCACTACCTTTCCTTCGGGATAAAAATGCCTAGCTGGCGACTCTATTCATTCATCTTCATTTCATTTTCTCCTTTCGTCGACCGTTCGTGCTTGTACCGAGATGCAAATATTTGGGAGCAAAAGGTATGTAGCATTGAGGCCGCACCTTCTGGTCGAACGCTCGTTGATATCACCGTTGATACAATTTTCCATGACATACAGCTACTAAACGTTTCTCTTCAATGAGGCTCAACTGATTGTACCTTGATTGGAGTCACTCAACTTCATCCAACTTAACATCCATCATTATTATCAGAAAGGTATCTCGACTTCAACTGTTATGACTACCTTCATACCATACACAAGCAAGAATGGGGTTACCCCTGTTGAGGTGCGTACAGATGTTTGGTACCCATGCAATGCAAACGAAAACATCTCATGCCAATCTTTGTAAGTCACAACCATCTTCTGTACAATCTTTTTGATGTTCTTGTTGGCCGCCTCGATGATGTCATTCATCTTCGGGCGGTACGACAAGAGTTGCGATGCTCGATCTTGAAATCCCGACCCAGATCTGCCATCATCTTATTGTTGAGATTAAAACCATTATCATTAATGATTCTTTCGGGAATTCCATAGTTACGCAAATGGAAGGTATTAAGCACCCCTTGCGTCCGTTGTACTCAACGGGAACCTCTTAGTTTAATTTGCGCTTAAATGTTGATTTATGTTATTGTCTTCTTTTTGTTAAGATTGCTTTTAAGGGAATGTTTCAATTATTATTTGTTATGGGAAAAGGATTAATTTTTTTTATTATTGTGCTCGCGAAGGATTAAAATCCCTGTGCCTACGTATTCCCTTGTGCAATGGGAAAGTCAGAGCTTTGTAGTTCGTGCGACTACGGTTTGTGATTTTTATTAAACGTTTGTTTGAAAACTCTTTCTAATATGCTAAACATTGGCTTTTACTCGCGGTGGAGGCTGAAGCGCTAGCTTGTTTGCGAGATAGAAAGATTTAAACAATGTTCGTTTAGAGAAAAGATGTTTGACCTTTGTTAAGGTGTTTTAAACGAAAGGGAGAATGAACCACGTTGTGTGGGGCTAGCCCAGGAGTGTTTCATTCAAGAATTATGTGGAGTGCTAGACTTCAGAATCCAGTTCCTTCGTTGATTAATTATAAAAAATGATTTGTATTTGTTGGTAAGTTTTAAGTTGTATTTTGAAAGAAAGAGACAAGTCATCATCTCTAAGGGAGATATCTCGCCTGTTCTCCCACAAAAATTTGAGGAATAAATCGAAAGAAGCTTTAAACTTATATATGGTGATCGACAAGCAATGCCACAATCTTTCTTTGAGAAATAAAATCGAAAGAAGATTCGAACTTGGATATATGATCAACAAGTGATTGCCACATTCTTCCTTGATAGAAATTGTTTGATAAAATTGATTTGTTTGTGGAGATAGGAGGAACATATTTCCTATGGAGATGAATCATGTCTCATCTTTTGAGTTGTTAAATGTTTTGAATACGAAAGAGCGAATGAATTACAACCCGCGGGCTAGCCTCAAGAGTAATTCAATTCAAGAACCCGAGGAATGCTAGATTCCTGAGTTCAGTTCTTTCGTATAATTAATTGAAAGATTTCCGGTATTTTAGGAACGAGAGGGCGAATAAACGACGTCGCGTGGGGCTAGCCCATGAGTGATTTAATCAAGAATTATGTGGAGTGCTAGACTCCAGAATTCAGTTCCTCTGTTATTTGATATGTGGTAAATTAGATGCTTTGTTTTGGATGTTTTAGGGTTTAATATTTTTTAGTAACGAAGGAGTAAATGAAACACTACGCGTGGGGCTAGCCCAAGTGTGGTTCATTAAAGACCCGCGGAATGCTAGATTCCGATGTTCAGTTCCTCGTTAATTAATTTAGACGCATAAGGTTGTGCAGACGGCGATCACAAAAATGACCGACTTACGTGTGTGCGAAATGTTTACGTGCTTCAAATGTATTTACTTGGCTTTGGACCAAGAAATTAAATTATCTTTGAAATTACTCTTAAGGTGATCACGTTTATTTTTATTTTTTTATTTATCAATTTATGGTCGAAATGTGAGAATAAATCATACAAGAGTAAATACGACATCAATATTAGAATAAATTGTGAAGGAGGTAAAACGAGTTTCAGTGATACCTAACGGAGAAGGTCTGTTGCCTCTTCAATATACGCATAAGAATCTCAAAAATAAATGTCAGAATATTCTCATGACCAATCAAAGTATCCTCAGGTGTTTCAATATCACCAATCCACAAGGTTAGCAAGATGTTAATCAGATCTTAGCAAGAAAAATTATTCTAACAATTAGTCAAGAATTAAGTAAAATCTAATCATGATAAACCACGAACAAAACGATTAAACTAAGAATTAATATAGAACTTAACCAACTTTCAACTAAAAACAATCAACATGAATTTTAATCAAAAGTTATTAACTCTCTAACTACACACTTAGTAAAATCCAAAGGTTAAAACTAAGTAACAAATCATTAAACAAAAATCAAGAAAAAATTGCTAAAGGATATAAAAAAACAAGAAAAATAAATAAATAAATAAAATAAAACACACAAATAGGGGAGGGATGAGGCGCTGGTTCTGTAGTGTCATCAGCAAATCCAACATATGGGCCTTACCGCAAACCCATCAACAACAACAAGTCTATATAAAAATAAAATTAAAAAAAACAAATAAACAATGAAATGATGGCATCGGAGGAAGAGTCATGTGATTAGTAATGACCCAAATGTTTCGACCCACATATCACAATAACTCCAATAGAAAAACACAAGCAGATTTTCCTTACCTCCTTCACACTCAAAATCATCATCGTCACTGCTCCTCATGTTCAAATTTGCGACGTCGGCAACTACAACTTACATCACCGTGGTTGGTCTTCATATTCTCCGCAAATTCTTCTTCTTCTTCCTTGCTTCGGTTTGATCTCAGTTCGTCACCTCATCAACTCATCGCCGATTCGTTTTCACGGTCTGCTCGGTTTGCTTTTTCCTTCTCGATATCATTTCCTCTCTATTGCGGTTTCAAGTTCACTTCATCTCTTTTTCTTGTTTGTGAGTTGTTATGTTGTTGATGGTCTGGTTTTGGTTTGTGAGTGATTTGTGGTTGAAGGACGTGTTTGAGGGTGGTGGCGGTATTGAGGTGTCTATGATTGTTGTATGTTGTGTATTATGAAGGAAGAGTTGGTGTTGTTCCTGTTATTGAGAAGTTGGAGGTTGGTTTGATTAGGTTTGAGCAGAGTTAAAGAGAGGGTGGAAGCAAGGTTATGTGTGTTTGTTTGGAGTATTGTTGCGGGTTTTTTGGCAGATTGGAAAAGAGAATGTTGAGGTTCGATTTGAGGGATGAATGAAGGTTCGTGAAAATGTTTTAGAGTTCAGAAATTTGAAGGGTGTTTGAAGGATTATTGTTAAATTTGTTGAAGAGATTCAATGGTGGTTGTATGAATGTGAGGTTTTGTGTTTGTTGAAGGAATGGACGAAGGGTGTGAGAGTGGAGGGTCAAAGTTTTTTTTTATGGTTACCAGTTGAAAAGAATGGAAAGGTCTGGTGTGTTTATGGTGGTTGATGGTTTTAGGATTCAATTATTGGTTGAATGGTGATGATGAGGAGTAGTAAATGATGGTCTTGTCAGTTTCATGGTTCTGTAGGTCGAAGTTGCTCTTGTGGAGGGAACCTTGCGGTGAGTTATTTTTAAAAGGGTTTTCTTCACCTGTCCCCCCCTCTGAAGATTGTTTTTAAAGTGAAAAAAGGTAGAGTGTTCAAGTGGTAAATCGATACCATGAAGAAAAGAAAGAATGTCCATTCTCTTGTTTTTTCGGTCCTTTTTACATCTCTCTCTCTACTATTTTTCAATGACTTGTCTCTCTTCACCTTTTTGTATGCAGGTTTAAGTATGCACATTTTGGTGAAACTTTGGAGCTGTTGTAGGGTGTAGGCAGTGTGGGGGGTTGTGTTCTTTGGTAAAAGTTGTCTTGAGTGTGTGCTGTGAAGTTTGAATTGGACCAAGAGTATAAAACATATACTTTTAAAACTAACCAAACAATCCTAAACCAACCAAGTATAGACCAAGACTAATTACAATAATCTAATAAATAAATAAATAAATAAAATAACAATAAAATAAAATTGATATAAAAATAATTAAGTGAGAAAAGATTAATTATGATATAAACTAAAAGAAAATTAAATTAAATTAAAACTAAATTCAAGTGAAATTGAAACTAACTCTAAATAGTCTAAAATAAAAATAAAGAATAAAAATAGTAAAATTAGTAAACTAATTAAAATGCCTAAATTGATCTTAGAAAATAATAATTAAATCTAAAAAAACTAAATTAAAAAAAACTTAAATTCTAATAAACAAATAAAAAGAAATGATTTAAGAGGAACCAATAATCTAACTAAATTCTTAAATCAAATAAAATTCTAAATAAATCTAGAACAAAATTAAAACGACATTGAAATGGTGAAATTAAATAGAAAATGCATGATTTATGATTAATGGACTAAAATGCGAAAATGACTGATAATTGATACTACGACAAAAATGCCTAAAATGAACAAAAATTTGAAAAAATTCTGGTAAAAATTTAGGGTATGACACAATGACCATAAAATTGCATTTCTCCCAATTTAGAACCTGATTAGTTTCCACACAATGTTTAAATACGGTGTCCAAATTTTTCAAACAAAAAACAAAAGATGGACCAAATACAGAGAAGTCATCCATGAATACCTCAATGCATTTCTTAATTAGATAAAAAAGGCTGGTTTACATGCATCGTTGAAAAGTTGTCGGTGAATTAAACAACCCAAAAGGTATCCTTCTATAAGCAAAAACACCAAAAGGACATGTAAAATCCATCTTCTCATGATCTTCCGGGTTGACAGTAATCTCATTATATCCTGAATAACCATCCAAGAAACAATGAAACTTTTGACCTGATAACCTTTGAATCATTTGATCCATTAACGGTAAAGGAAAATGATATTTTCTAGTGGCTTGATTAAGCCTCTGATGATCTATGCACATTCTTCATCCCTTCAGAGTTCTTGTCACAATCAACTCATTCTTTTCATTACTAATCACTGCCATTCCTCCTTTATTGGGTACCACTTACTCTGGAATCACCCAAGCATTATCTGAAAAAAGGATAAATCATGTTGGCCTCCAATAATTTCACTACTTCCTTCTTCACTACCTCTTTCATAGTAGGATTTAAATGACGTTGTGGTTGAGCTACCTAATTGTAATCCTTTTCCACCACGATCTTATGCATACAATATGATGGATTGATTCCTTTTGAATCAGATAACACCCAATCTATTGCATTTTGATTTTCCTTCAAAACTTGAATCAAATTCAGTTCTTCCTTGTCGAATAATGAAATGATGATTATGACTGGTTTGTTACCACCTTCTTCAAGTAAAAATACTTTAATTGTGAAGGTATTTTCTTCAATTTAAGTTTAGAGTCATCTTTTTATGGTTCATCTTTCAATTCTTCAATGATGATGACTCAGATTAGTCCTCACATGTTTGCTTGCTTGTTGCTTGTTGCTTGTTGTTTTGATTCATCTTCCTTTGAATTTTATTTTCCCCTTTTTAGGTAATGAGGTATATTTCCCTTTAAATTCATGTTCATATTTTTATCTTGTGATCTATGTGCTTTAATATCTTCCATATTTGATTCCCATATGGTTGAGGACATCTCTCTCTGTATATATATTATATCCCTCTCTCCGTATATATATATATATATATATATATATATATATTATCCCTCTCCCTCTCTCTATCTCTCCTTCTCTCTCTCTATCTCTCTTCATTTTTTGCTTTAGTTCTTTGAGAGTGTTTTTTTTACATGTGAAGTATCTTGGTTTTGGTGTGATGTATTGTTACAATATCTCTCGTGAGAAGTTTGTTTTGGTTTTGAGCTAAATCAATTGAAAATCTATTGTTTGATTTTTAAGGTGAATGTGGTAAACCTTTGTTTGGTTTCCGAGATCAACATGTTAAAATCTCGCATTTGGTTCGTGAGCTTAGCCCGATGTTAAAATCTCTTGTTTGGTTTGAGGTTGTCTTGGTATTAAGATCCATTGTTTGGGGTGATAGTGGTCTATAGTTAAAACTCTTGTCTGATTTGGAGGATAACCATTGTAAAACTATAGTCTGTTTGTAAGGAGGTTTGTGGGTAAAACCTGAAAAAAATCACATCATAGTGGAATCTCTATTGATCTCTTGTGCATATTTCTATTCCCTTATGCATATTAGTGATTTATTTACTTCTGTTATATTTCTTTTTTCTACTCTAATTGTCTTTATTTTGTTATTTATTCCTTGTTTGTTTTACAAACTTGTTTTAAACTCTGATTTTTTCAAATACTTTTTATTCGAATACCATTTTTCAAACCCACATAATTAATCTCCCCTATTGTGTTTGGAGTTACTTGTCTAACAATCACCCTTCAAGGGAAACACTCTCAGTCAGATGATATACCCACTTCGATGAAAGCATTATCGAAACCTCATTTACTAGCGAAGACACAAATTGTCCCAATGTCGCTTGGTTTATCCATGAAGACCGATTTTCATCTTTGGACTCCGTGTCATTTTGCTAGTTACCTCAATCCATTCTCGTTTCATTGTCAATAGAAAAAAAAACAACAATAAGTATAAGCACATGATTGAGATTTTATCCACCATATAACTTCATTATTAGTTGGTTCACGGTCAAAATCACGTTGGTGTTCCCTAGTGTATGTTTGGGATTTCCGTTTTCACCTAAAGTCGCCCACATGCCCTGGGTTGGTTAAAGGAAAAGTTGAAAAAGAAAAACCCTTAACGATTTCTTTAAGATAAATGCCACCAAAAGTACTCTCCCTTTGAACAACAATATCAACCTTTGAGCTTTCCATGACAACCAGACCAAGTATTCTACTGAAGGATCAAATAATCAGTAAAAGGAGAAATCAATATTATTACCTTTGAGACCATACGTCCTTTTATATGCAAGGAGATTGAATAACTAAAAATCCAAGAATTTCGTTGTATTAGAGAAAGAAAGGTTGGGAAGAAGAAGAACAAAGGCACAATGAGTCGAGTGCAACAAATAGAAAAGAAAAAGATTAAGTGTTTTTCAAACGAGGGTGATGAAAGGAAGATTAGCTTCTCCCCTTCACGTTTATATATCGACAATATGTGACCCCATGATCTGTGACCAAATATTGAGGAAAACACACAATCGCAACCAACAGTCCAAATATGAACTCGATCTTGTAATAATACTAGAGTGATCTAAAGACATCACCTTTATTCCCTAAAGCCTAGGGCCACAAAGAGAACTTAAACTATTAATCCTTTTAGTTTCGATAATCACATTTAATGTGCATGTTTAAGAGGTCATTTGCTCCCACTGAACACGTTTTCAACCCCATCTCCCAAATGGAGACCTACCTTGCAATATTGAGATGACGAAGATGATTGGTCTCGAGTTTGGTCTTAGAGACTCAATCACAATCCTTACTTCATACATGGTAACAAGGACGGGGTAAAAGCTATTCCTGGTTGGCCAAACGACCCAACACCAAAGGCATAATCCATAATACCCTCGTAAGAGAACGATGAACAAGTTGACCTTTGCCAAAGGACCTCAAACCAGATCCAGATTACTTGTTCATCATCAACCATTGAATACAATCCGACAGTTTCTCACATTTTGTGTCGACTCAACGTGGCACGATTTTAAATGACTATCATATATAAGTTTTTCCACACACCATATTAGGTACATGCTTCATCCACTATAAGTTTGTCCACACGCCATATATAAATTTCTCACTTTGGAGTGTTAATTTTACAGGCACACCCCATTCCGCCATATAACCCTATCAAAAGATCTTCATATTTACACCGTACCACTTACCAATGACAAATTCATATTTAAGTTGTATATGTCATACCAACTCATCCACTTTACAGGCACACAATTTTAATAAGGAGGGTATCATCTATATATGACACTTAGTATTAGAACCTTAACGGGGTGATAAAATTCACATACCATATAACACTTACAATTCTATGATACATTTTAAATTTTGCTGCTATTAGTATTAGACTTCTTTGGTGCCTGAGATCATTTTGAAATCGAACACAACAAAACCCTTTCACAAGCCATGTAATTATGTGGACGGTATTGGTAAAAATCAGTTGATTTAACTTTAAGCATTACATTCCATATACTTTATGTTAATCATTTTAAAAGTGTGTCTATTACTAGTTTGTAACAACAACACAATTTAGAAAGTTAATGGTTGAGATCATAATAAAATTTTCATACATATTATTATAAATTAATTTGGAAAAGTTATTTACTGTTTCTTGACTCTGAAGCCTTTATCTAATACACACCATATGCACCAAACACATGTGACGACTAAGTAAAGAGATTTAAAGAATGCTTTTTCTCTAGTTCAAGCCATGTATTCTATTCTTTCTTCTCATTATATATTCAACATTATTATAATTCTCATCCATTTTGTGACACTTTCATCGCACACTTCTCTTGGTTCACTGCAAATACAACCATGTCTACACAAGGGGTGCAACTCATCATTCAAGATCATCATGTAATTGATATCTCTAGAATGTTTTTCCATCCATATGTATTATACGTTTTGCTAAGAAATCATTAGTTCATGTGTAGGTGGTGATGGACAATGGCATACTAAGAGTCACTTTATCAAATCCTGATGGAATTGTCACTGGAATAGAGTACAAAGGCATTGACAACTTGCTTGAAGTCTTGAATGATGAATCTAATAGAGGGTATATATATTTTGCTAAATCATGCATATAGTCAATAACGGTTTAATCGTGACAAATTTTGAACCCTGTGCAGTAGTTTGTTTTATATGCCTTCAAAGACGGTACTGATTGTTGCCACCTTTTGATGTAGGTATTGGGACCTTGTTTGGAGCTTTCCATCAAGTACAGGAACCACCGGAAAATTCGATGTGTATGTCTCTATCTTCTCTTGCCAACTTTCATTACTTTCACATGATTTTAAAAATGTAGACTTATAGTAACATTTTTGAATTGTGATCAATGAGGACAGGATAAAGGGAAGTACATTCAAAGTTATATTGGAAGATGAAGATCAACTTGAGTTATCCTTCTCTAGGACTTGGGATACCTCCCTAGAGGGCAAGTTGGTTCCATTAAATATTGATAAAAGGTTTATAATGCTTCGCGGTTCGTCCGGCTTCTACTCCTATGCAATTTATGAACACTCGGAAGATTGGCCTGCTTTTAATCTTGATGAAACAAGAATTGCTTTCAAGCTTAGAAAAGACAAGTATTTAACTAGCCTTAACTTTTTTTATAAGCTATTTTAGACAGTTATTGAAGTTGTGGATGGAACTAATTGGATGGTGTGTGGATAGATTCCATTATATGGCAATGGCAGATAATAGACAAAGGAATATGCCTCTTCCAGATGACAGAATACCACCAAGAGGCCAGCCACTTGCCTATCCAGAAGCAGTTCTACTTGTCAATCCTATAGAACCAGAACTTAAAGGAGAGGTATATTTTTCAGAGCCGTCTTTAAAGGCGTACAGTGCAGTCTATTATACAGAGTCCAAATTTGACACGTTTAAACCGTGATTAAAAAGGTCTCGTAAAATGTTTTTCACGGTTAAACCATAACAAAATAGAATTCATATCTGATTTACCATACAGAGCCTCCAAAAATTTAAGACGATCTTGTATAACTCTAGAATGTTTTTCCTAATGTTTAGGTGGATGATAAGTACCAATATTCATGTGACAATAAAGATAGTCAAGTTCATGGATGGATTTGCATGGATCCTGCTGTAGGATTCTGGCTCATTACACCTAGCAATGAGTTTCGATCGGGTGGACCCGTCAAACAAAACTTAACTTCCCACGTGGGACCTACCACGCTTTCCGTAAGTGCTTAATCATTCATAAACTTATAATGCAAGAGGTGTTCGTGGTGCGGTTTTGATCAGTTTTACTCTGATTTTATAATATTTTGTTCAAATAATGTAATCAGGTGTTTCTTAGCGCGCATTATAGCGGAGAGGATTTAGTGCCAAAGTTCAAAGCTAATGAAGCATGGAAAAAAGTTTTTGGTCCAGTTTTTATCTATGTCAACTCTCCATATGATAAAGATGATGATCCAATTAAGCTATGGGATGATGCTAAACTTCAGGTTCAATTAATATATATACACATTATGTTAAATATGTATCAAATTTTTCTATATCAATAACCAAATTATAAAACTTACAGATGTTAGTCGAAGTTCAAAGTTGGCCCTACAATTTTCCTGAATCAGACGATTTTCCAAAATGGGACGAACGTGGTAGCGTTTGTGGCAGATTAATGGTTAAAGAGAGGTGCATTCTTAGTAGTCATAATTGTTTCGTGATCAAAATAAGTAATACGACTAATTATATTTTTTATCCGATAGAACATATAGGTTTATAGATGATGATCATGATGATTTATCAGCAAAATATGCTTATGTTGGCTTGGCTACACCAGGAGATGTAGGATCTTGGCAAAGAGAATGCAAAGTAGGTTCTTTTGAAATATAAAATTATGAAATTGTTTGTTCTATAATTTATGCATATAAAAAACTAAAGTTAATTTGTATTTAAATCAAAATGTTATCAGAATTATCAGTTTTGGACTCAAGCGGATGATGATGGCTATTTCTCTATCAACAATATTCGCGCGGGGGACTATAATGTTTATGCATGGGTACCTGGTTTTATTGGTGATTATAAATATGATGTAGTAATTACCATAACAGAAGGTTGTGACATAGATATTGGTGATCTTGTTTATGAGCCACCAAGAGATGGGCCAACATTGTGGGAAATAGGCATTCCTGATCGCTCGGCGGCTGAGTTCTATGTTCCTGATCCAAATCCGAAATATATCAACAAACTATATGTTGATCATCCTGATAAGTTAGGATCACTTTCTCTCCGTATTTCAATATAAATATTTGTCACATGATTACTACTGATTCAACATGCGACCGATGATTGTTTTGAAATAAGTTTTGAACGTAGCACAAATACTTCAGATTGAATACGTGTCTGATATTTCATAGTGATTTGTAGGTTTAGGCAATATGGGATATGGGAGAGATATGCAGAACTATACCCTGAAAAGGATTTGATCTACACTATTGGTGTTAGTGACTACACCAAAGATTGGTTCTATGCTCAAGTTACTAGGTAAACATAGTAGTTTTGCATTAACAACTACGTATCTTCTTTACATTATATTTAACTTTTTCTCCTCAATTGTAGGAAGAAAGAAGATAATACATATCAAGGAACCACTTGGCAAATCAAGTTTAAACTTGATAATGTGAACAAAAAAGAAATCTATAAACTTCGAGTTGCTTTGGCATCAGCTATATTTTCGGAACTTCAGGTAAAATTTATAAATTCATTTAGTGTATTGGGTTAATATTAAGAATACTTCTAATTTCACCTCATAATTCTAAGTTACACCCTCTCATAATACTCTGTTAATAAACTTAGGTACGAATTAATGACCCGAAAGCGAATCGCCCTGTATTTTCAAGTGGATTGATAGGAAGAGATAACTCAATTGCTAGACATGGAATTCATGGACTTTATTGGCTTTACAATATTGATATACAAGGTTCTTTACTTGTTGAAGGAGATAACAATACTATCTTTTTGACACAAACAAGAAGCAATGGTCCATTTCAAGCCATTATGTATGATTATATTCGTTTGGAAGGTCCGGCAAATGCTAGTTTAAATTAGAAACTTTGAGAAACTTTTCTATTTTACTATAATGTTAAATTAATTCAAAGAAATAGGAAAATAAAGAGTGGTGCTTATGAAAGAGCTTAGAAGTTTTTGTTTATTTCGATTGTAAGATTTATTGTATTGTAAGGCAATTATTAAAGATTACAAATGGAAAGTAGTTGGTGTTATTTTTGAGAAAAAGGATGTCACAAGTGTACCCTGTCATCTATCATAACTCGGAATCCCAAAAGGATGAATGATAGGATTTTATTTTTTATCTTACTCACAACTCTCAATGGGATAAGTTATGGAGACATGAGTTATGTTTCTGATTCTTATTTTGATTACAGAGGGGACCTAGTCATAATATATATTTAACCCTAGTCCCTACTAATTATGGGTCAAGGTTAAAACTCATACTTTTGCCCACACCAATCAGGTTTGAGACACTCGACCTTTAATTAAAATATACCACTTAACCAATAAAAGGTCTTATATATGCACCCCCATTGGAATCACGCAACTTGTTTTTCACAAACTAAACATGTAGCCCATAAAAAAAATAGATAAATCTAACATTTCTCCACTTGGACAAAATCAATTATGTGATTTTTATTTTAAAATACATTTTAAAAAGGACTTTCCGGTGAATGACTAATTCCTTAAAATGCGGCCGCATTTTAAGAAATGTATGATTCCAAGCGCATTGTCTAAATATGACTCCATCCAACATAAGTCAAACAGTATTGAATCACAACAATTATTATATCCTTCGTTGACATAAAACCTTTCGTGGTTACAAATATTACGGACTCCGTCAACTAGTCATTAATGTGGAGTATGGAAAGAAAATAACATGCTAATGTGATTCAACAACCAATTGTTATTTTCTTTGTCAGTCCTTAACAATTTCTCTCAAATGCATTAAAGTCAAAGAAATTGAATGATTTTACAAACCATAATGCATCAACTCCAATATGGCATCGACCACCGACATAGTGGTTCAGACAATGCCTGACTTAAAAGCATACATTAGCTTCAATATGGCGTCAATCACTGGTATAGTGATCCCGAAGACGCCGAGCTCAAAATTATAACCATGCCTCAAACTCCAAACTAATGTCGATCATAGGCACGGTGGTCCCAATGACACTGAGTCCCAATTTTAATAATTTACATATAAATAAACAATGACAAATAATAATAATAATAATAATAATAATATTCATTGTAATATCAATTACTTAAAATAGAAAGTATTTGACAAACCAACACTTAAAGTGTCCAAAATAAAATACAACATGATAAGAAAACGACATAAAGAACAAATTCCCACTAACCAAGCACATCAAAAGAACTCACAATGTCCATGCTCTCAACATGGTTTTTGAACACAAGAGCCTAAGTCCTTTAGTTAGGGGACCAGCTAGCATAAAATCAGTACTAATGTACTTAACAACAATGTCATTTTTCTTTACAAGATTTCTGACTGTCAAATTACTTCAATTCCAAATGCTTAGAACTGCTAGAAGTTTTATTATTCTTAGAGTAGAACATAACTGCATTGTTATCACAGTAAAGCTTTATAGTGGCTTTGCAATATAATCAACAATACGAAGTCCAATCACTAAATTTCTCAACCAAATAGTATGAGTGGCAGCAGCATAACAAACAACAAACTTTGCCTACATAGTAGAAGAGGAAACACGAATCTGATTTTTACTCTTCCATGATTTCACACCTCCATCCAACATAAAAATGTAACAAGAAGTAGATTTCCTATAATCAACACACCCATCAAGATCAGAGTTAGTATACCCAGTTATTTCCATGTTGTCAACTCTCCTAAAAACAATCATATACTCTTTAGTTCTCTGCAAATATCTCATCACTTTCTTAGCAGCAATCCAATGATCATTCCCATTATTAGACTGGTATCGTCCCAAGACGTCAACTATGAAAACAATGTCAGACCTAGTACATACGTTAGCATACATCGGGATTCCCAATGCACCATCAAAGGGTTTTCCCTTCATCTCTACCTGCTCAATCTCATTTTTAGGACATTGATCTTTATTGGATTTGTCTCCTTTAGTAATTGGAACATCTCTTAACTTACAGTTCTACGTATCAAACTTCCTTTATGACAAACCAAGCGCAGCACATGATCTATCTCAATATATTTCAATTCCCAACACAAATGATATTTCACAAGATATTTCTTATCAAAGAACTTGGTCAGCATAAGTTTGGTCTCATGAAGTAGACCAAGATCAGTACTAGCAAGCAAAGTATCATCAACATATAGCACGAGAAAGATGAATTTTCTCCCACTGACCTTAAGATAGATGCACTTATCAACTTTATTTTCTTCAAAACCCAATGAAGTCACCACCTCATCAAATTTCAAGTACCATTGTCTGGAAGCCTGTTTCAAACCATAAATAGATTTTCTTAATTTACAAACCAAATGCTCATTTCCCCTTGACACAAAACCCTCAGGTTACAGCATGTACACCTCCCCATTAAGATCATTATTCAGAAAAGCATTCTTAAAATCCATCTGATGTAATTCCAAGTCAAAATGTGCTAAAAGGGCCATAAGAATTCTAAAAGAGAGTCTTTAGTTGAAACAAAAAGGGGTTCGCTAATGTCTGTATGAGTAATTTCCAAAAGTTCTGAACTTCTAGTTGAACCTTTCTTATTGGTCTTAGTAAAATTTCCTCTAATGCAATAGACACAAGTCCCTAAATCATTAAAATCTAAGGAAGATAAAATATCATCTCTAATTAACCTTTCAGCAATGGAGCTTTCAACATTCAAGGATGAGGAAATCATATCACAATCCAAAGACAACTTATATAAACTATCCAACAAGATACCATTACCAACAACTTGAGAATTCAACATCAAATTTATTATTCCATCATAAAAGGTAAATTGAAATCCAAACTTATCCAAACAAAATACTAAAATCAAATTCCTCCTAAAAGAAGGTACATAAAATGTATCGTTTAAAACAAGTTCAAAACCAGTTCCTAGAATTAAGTTGACATCTCCCACTAGCTCCACGACGACTTAAAGATTATTTCCTACCATGAGCGTGCTTTCCCTCAAGTTTAGTCTCTGTTGGTTTCCGAACCCATGTAAGGACACATTAATATGGTTTGTAGAACCATTATCAAGACACCATGAATTAATGGAAACATCAACTAAGTTAGACTCAAAACAGACAAAGGCTAAATGATTACCTCTAGATTTGTTTTTGTTATCTAACCAAGTTTTAAATTCATGAAAATATGTTTTCTTATGCAACTTTTCCTTACACCAAAAGCACCAAAAAGATTTCTTAAAAGCAACAGGCTTAATTAGGACCTCTTATATTATGGTGTTGACCATTACCTAGTTTCCTAAATTCAGGATATCTATGAGAAACACTATGAGTGTTTTTTTCTCCAAGAACTCTTATCAGAATGGGGTTTAAGATGAACGGTCAGAAGGGATAAATAACTTATTTCCTTCTTGAGTTTCTCTTCTTCAGCTAAACACTTGGCAATAGCAGTAAAATATTATTTAACATTCTCTTTCTCAGGTAGTCCATTTATCAAACGTTCAAAAATTGTCCTTTTCATGGCACACAAGTTAAGTCGGTCACTCCTCTCCCACTTAGCTAATTTTTCTTTCTCTTCAGGTGTACATTGATCACGGGTTTGGTTTCACGCAATGACATGTCAAGATTAGCAATCCCTAATGAAAACTATATTTCTTTCTTCCATTTCTTAAAATTAGACTCATCCAGGATCTCAATAGAAGCAAAATAGTTGTTTATAGAGAAGGTCAATGTTGGGAAAAAACAAGAATGCATTATATCAAATAATAAAGGCAAGATATAGCTTTAATAAACATAAGCTATCACGAAGAGGCCAACATTATCATGCAATCCCCTTTGGGTGGAATATGCAAAGCCTAGGTTACAACCAAGGTCAGAAACTCATATGAGTTACTCAATGAGCATACATTGGGTTCGAAAATATATATCCTTTGGGTAGATAAATTCTCTAAACCAAAACACCTCAAACAACTTCATCTACAAATTTCAAGAATAAGCTACTCCGTAAGCATATATTGAGTTTAGAAATTTATCTCCTTTGGCTAAATAACTCCCTTGGACCCAAGCATCTCCAATATGTATATCCTTAATTAACCACAATCTCTACATATATTGTCCACCTTTTGGAAGGAAATCATAGTAATGACTTAAAACCATTCCTCAAACTACAAAAGGCTTTTATAAATTAAAATGAGTGATCTCACTTTGTTGGTAATCACATACAATTATTTATAAAATTTCTTGCATAGGAATTTTAATAATATAGCATTCCCGATAAATTTTGTTTTCAATGATATCAATCTCAATATAATAGGAATATTACAGTATTTCAAAATATTTGAAGAAATAAATGTATCACAAATTTGGAATGGTTAATCATGGTAAATGTGTCTTCTGTCAGTAACAAGACACTTTAAACCATTTACTTTTTTAGTGCAGGTAAACTAATGATATTTGGTTGGATTTGTTCATTTGGATTGGCTATATTAGAGATGCTTCGAACATGATTTTCGATGTTAATTGGATTATACATAAAACAAAGAAAAAAGGTTGGAGAAGGTAAATCCTTAAGACGATGCTAGGTAATTTAATTCTTATTTTTATTAATAAAATATATATAATTAATAAAAAAATCACTAAATATATACTTGATTTAATTTATATATTATTGTAGGAAATATTCATCTTTCATCACCAAATCTTTTTCTACCTTCATAAGATAAAAAATGAAATAATGATAACAATGATTTAATTGAAATGAATATTCAAGATTCCGTTTGCAGAATCTTGTGCTAGAATGATATTTTTTTTTGAATTATTTTTAAAATTCATGTGGAATATTAATTTTTTATAATAATTATATTTTCATTTTTTTTTATTTTCCACATTTTTTTTCATATTTTTTACTTTTTAATATTAATTTTTTTTTCCTTTTTTGTATTAATTTTTAATTCTTTTTTGTATTATATTTTTTTAATTTAATTCAAGTTTTTTAATTATTATTTATAAGAATATTATAATTGGGCTATATTTAATACACTCAGCCCATAAACCTCTTTAGGAGCCCATTGTATGAAGTTTTGAACACTATTTTATTAAAATCATATATAAACTTCTTCATTTGGATAACATTCCCGATGTGAGACTTATATAAATTTTATGTAAGTTGCATGTAGCAAAAACAGGTTTCCAATAACAAAACATGTTTCCAAACACCTTAACTGTAATGTTATAATACAGTGGCGCCACTTCATTTTTACCTCTCCAGTTTTTTCTCCCTAGCATCTATCTTCTCTAAGATCACACACCAACTAAACATAAAAAATCATGCTAGGTGGATAGCAACTCAAATCCATTTTTAACATCTCTCAATTTTAGCAGAATAGCATTAAACTGTTGAAAGCTAAACTAAACTAAATTAAACTGGACTTGGTTTGACAGTTAGTAGCTTCTAAACTGTTAGTGAAATGATTATAGTTGATGTTTAATTGACTATTAGTGAATTCTTGTAATTTGATAGAGAATGAGTTAGTTATAGTTAGGATTAGAATTATTTGAAATTTTATTGAATTGTTAGGAAGATGAACACTTAGGAATAGAATTATTAGAATATTAGTTGTGTTAGGATTAGAATTATTAGAATTTTAGTTGTGTTAGTGAAATGCTTGACAGTATCCATGAAAATAAACTAAACATGAAAAATGATAAACATAAACTAAACATGAAAAATAATAAAAATAAGTTGTATTAGTTGTGTTAGATGAACAATTAGGATTAAAATTATTAGAATATTATTTGGAAGGAAAAATAAGCTAAACATGATAAACTAAAACATTAAAATGATAAACATTAAAATAAGCATAACAGTATCCACAAAACTTTGGTATAGAATAATGTAAGGGTTTTATACATAAAAATGATAAACTAAACATGATATTAAAATCACTTGTTTAGACCACTACTTATAAACTCTCACTGGCCACAACAAAAATGTTCAACCAATTCTAAACATAATAAGCAGTAATTATTGTTAGTGATTTTAGTATCATCAATGTATTTTAGTAGTAATGTGATTTACTACAGGCCGATGCAATTATGCGTTAAAGCTTGGAAACGAGTTAGGGTAGTGCGGAGTGCACGCTCGTCGAGCCAACGTATAATTGAATGCGAATAATTGAAACGGGGTTCCAAGGGGCGAAGCCCCTGGCGGGGTGCGGGGCAGCGCCCCGTGGGGTTCCAAGGGGCGAAGCCCCTGGCTGGGGTCCCGTTGTTGAACCCTTTTTCCTACAGACGTAACCATTTTCCGAACAGGTGTGTCTTTTCGTTTTGAATTATTGATCTCCTATATAAGGAGTCATTTGGCCTCAGTTTGCAAAGAGATAACAAAACCGAAAACTTTCTACATTTTGAACAATTTTCTTTTGCCAGAAACAAATCGTTCTTCATGAATTATCCCCACAAAGATTTCGTGAACCCAGGCAAGAATAATGTCGAAATACTTTGTTCGGAAAGTGTACGAACAGGATTCTTCGAAGTTATCCTGGATTATCGAACCCGCATTTCTCACAAACGAACAAAGTATTCTTTGATAATCATGGCTGGAGGAAGCATCGTCAAGGAGATGACTACAAACTTCGGAAAATTGGACAAGTTTCAAGGACAAGACTTCAGGCGCTGGCAGAAGAAGATGCATTTCATGTTGACAACGTTGAAGGTGGTGCACGTCTTGTCTACACCGATTCCTGAACTTCTAGAGGACGACACGGTTGAAAATCTAAGACGCAGATCAAAATGGGAGAACGACGACTACATATGCAGATGGCACATTATTAACGGTATGTCTGATCCCTTATTTGATATTTATCAAAACATGGAATCTGCAAAAGAATTGTGGGATTGTCTCGAATCCAAGTACATGGCAGAGGACTCATCCAATAAAAAGTTCCTGGTAACCGATTTCAACAATTACAAAATGGTTGAATCGAGGTTTGTCATGGAACAATTCAATGAACTCCTCCGAATCCTTGGACAGTTCACACAACACGGATTGAAGATGGATGAAACAATATCAGTCTCAAGCATCATAGACAAGTTGCCTCCTTCGTGGAAGGATTTCAAACACAATCTGAAGCATGGAAAAGACGAATTGTCTTTGGTCCAACTTGGAAGTCACTTGCGCATTGAAGAATCTCTAAGAGCATATGAGGATGACAAAGGAAAAGGCAAAGAAATTGCTGGACCCTCGGTTAATATGGTCGAAGAGGGTGGTAAGAACGATAACAACAAAAACAAAGGAAAGAAGCGTGTTTTCAAGAACAAAAAGGGCAGTTTCGGTGCTAACAAGAAACCAAAACTAGAATGCTGGAAGTGTGGCAAAACAGGCCACTTTAAGAAGGATTGTCATTCCGGCAAAAAGCACGATAACGCGAATGCAAGTGGTTCAAGAAAGGGGTCTAAGGACCAATCCGAAAACCAAGGTCAGAAATCAATTTGTGATTTGAATAGTTTGATTAAACATTCGGTTTCACTAAATTCTGAAGCTTTTTATGTGCAGGATGATGCTATCGCGTGGTGGATTGATTCTGGCGCCACAACACATGTTTGCAAGGATCGTTTCTGGTTCAAGACTCTTGTTCCAGTGGAAGATGGTTATGTCCTCTACATGGGAGATAATCATTTCGCTCCCGTTGAAGGCAAAGGAAACGTGGTGCTAGAATTCAGTTCTGGAAAGACTATTACTTTGTTTAATGTTTTGTATGTTCCTAAATTACGTAAGAATTTAATTTCTGGTCCTGTATTAAATAAGCTTGGATACAAGCAAGTGTGTGAATCTGTCAAATATGTTTTATCAAAGTTTGGTGTGTTTGTAGGATTTGGATATTATAATAATGGTATGTTTATGATGAATTTGAATGGAGTTCCTAAAGATTCTGGTTCTGTATTTATGTCCTCTTCGAATGTTATCAATTCATCGTTATGGCATGCTCGTCTAGGACATGTACATTATAAAAGATTGCATGAAATGTCTAAAAATGAGTTAATTCATGTTTTTGATAAAAAAAAATGTAGAAAGTTGTAAAACTTGGATGTTAACAAAGATCACTAGGCAACCTTTTAAAAGTATAACAAGGAAATTTGTCATTCTTGAGTTGATACATAGTGATTTATGTGATTTGCATGCTACTCCATCATTAGGGCATAAAAAATATTTTGTCACTTTCATAGATGATGCATCTAGATTTTGCTATGTTTATTTGTTGCATGCTAAGGACGAAGCATTAGATAAATTCAAAATTTATAAAACTGAAGTTGAAGTACAACAGAATGTGTTGATTAAAACATTACGTACAGATAGAGGTGGTGAATATTATGATCCTGTATTTTTCCAATGGAATCATTCATGAGACTACGGCGCCTTATACACCTCAACAAAATGGTGTGGCTGGAAGGAAAAATAGAGTTCTTAAGGAAATGGTAAATGCCATGTTATCTTACTCTGGTTTGAGTGAAGGGTTTTGGGGAGAAGCTATGTTAACGGCTTGCTATTTGTTAAATAGGGTTCCTAATAAAAGGAACAAGACTACCCCATATGAACTTTGGTATAAGAAACGACCCAACTTAACATTTCTATGTGTTTGGGGTTGTAGGGCCGTGGTTAGACTCCCGGACCCAAAAAGGAAAACTTTGGGCGAAAAGGGTGTGGCTTGCATCTTGGTTGGATATGTTGAGCACTCCAAGGCCTATAGGTTTTATGTTATAGAACCAAATGACTCTATTTCTATTAACACGATTATAGAATCGAGAGATGCCATATTTGATGAGAATTGTTTCTCTTCTGTACCTAGACCAAAGGACTCTATACCTAATTCTGATGAATCTCTAAGGGATGATCATTCAAATGATGTGCCAAGTGAGACACTTGAACCCTGTAGGAGCAAAAGAGCTAGAAAATCTAGATCTTATGGATCTGATTTTCAACTATATTTAGTTGAGGGATCAAAGGATCAGATTGACTCTCAATACTATTATTGCTATAATATAGATGAGGATCCAAGAACGTATGATGAAGCTGTGAAATATCGAGATTCTGTTTTTGGAAAGAAGCAATTGATGAAGAGATTGGTTCTATCATGGAAAATAATACTTGGGTATTATCTGATTTACCACCAGGTTGCAAACCATTGGGTTGCAAATGGATCTTCAAAAGGAAGATGAAAGTCGATGGTACAATTGACAAGTTTAAAGCTAGATTAGTTATCCAAGGCTTCGGACAAAAGGAAGGGATTGATTATTTTGATACCTATGCTCTTGTTGCCCGTATCACTACTATTAGATTGTTGATTGCCTTGGCGGCCATTCATAATCTAGTGATTCATCAAATGGATGTCAAAACAGCATTTCTAAATGGTGATTTGGAAGAAGAAATGTATATGAAGCAACCTGAAGGATTTGTAATGCCTGGTAATGAGCATGAAGTGTATAAGCTAGTTAAGTCGTTGTATGGGATGAAACAAGCTCCGAAGCAGTGGCATCAAAAGTTTGATGAGGTTGTTTTGTCTAATGGTTTCATTCTAAACCAAGCTGACAAATGTGTATATAGTAAATTTGATACATCCGGTAAAGGAGTTTTCATTTGTCTAAATGTTGATGACATGTTGATCTTTGGCACCGACCAAAATCAAATTGATAAAACGAAGAATTTCTTGTCATCAAAGTTCTCCATGAAGGATATGGGAGAAGCGTACGTTATTCTTGGTATTAAGATTAAACAGGAGAATAAGGGGATTGTAATTACGCAATCTCATTACATTGAGAAAATACTCAAGAAGTTCAATTATGAAAGTTGTTCTCCAGTAAGTACTCCCATGGATCCAGGAGAAAAGCTTATGCCAAATACAGGTAAGCATGTGGATCAACTCGAATATTCAAAAGCTATAGGCTCTTTGATGTATGCTATGATTAGCACTAGACCGGATATTGCTTATGCGGTTAGAAAGTTGAGCAGATTTACTAGTAATCCTAGTAGACATCATTGTCATGCGATAACTAGGGTATTCAAGTACTTGAAGGGTACAATGAATTATGGATTGTCATATATGGGATTTCCTTCGGTGTTAGAGGGTTATTCGGATGCTAGTTGGATAAATAATGTGGAAGATTCATCCTCTACAAGTGGATGGGTGTTCTTGCTTGGGGGAGGTGCCATCTCATGGGCTTCCAAGAAGCAAACATGTATAACTGGTTCCACAATGGAATCTGAGTTTGTAGCATTAGTTGCTGCTAGTAAAGAAGCGGAATGGCTAAGAAACTTGGTATATGAGATTCCGATATGGCCTAAACTGATATCACCAATCTCTATCTGTTGTGATAGTACTGCCACATTGGCTAAAGCTTATAGTCAAATATACAATGGAAAGTCTAGACATTTGGGTGTTAGACATAGTATTATTAGGGAATTAATCATGAATGGGGTGATATCTATTGAATTTGTTCGGTCGCAACAAAACTTAGCTGACCACTTGACGAAGGGGTTAGCTAGAGACTTAGTGAAGAAGTCGGTGATTGGGATGGGATTAAAGTCCATTTAAATCTATTAGCTACGGTATACCCAATTCCCTTCTAATACAACGTTAGAAGCAGAATTCAATGTGGAAAGATCATAGTTAGAGATTGGAGCAATTGTGTTTGTCTTCCCAAGGTATGTGCTCAGACCTGCAAGTGATGGCTAGGTTGAAGTATATCTTCTTAATGTTTCTTTTGGAAAATTGCAAATGCAGGTGCAAGATTAAAAGAATCACCTATATGAGCATGAAGTTTTGCCGCTTCAAGAAGCTTGGACTTGGCTTCCTATATGTTTATTAATGGATAAGGACACATGACTTGTAAAGTGTCAAGTATGAATAGTAGAGTATTATGAGAAACATATGTGTACTATATCTTCAGATATTCAAATGGATTGACGGGTTCAATCGTTATGACACCCTTATTTTCGAGTATTTGGAATGTGTATTTGTACTAAGATGAAAATTCAATCGCAAGACATTTTCATTTATGCATTTGTTTGATTGTTATAAATTTGTGTTATATCCTTGTATATATTATTGTATATACTGAGTAAATCAAGGATTACACTAAAATGGGGGGGATTTGTTGGTGATTTTAGTATCATCAATGTATTTAGTAGTAATGTAATTTACTACAGGCCGATGCAATTATGCGTTAAAGCTTGGAAACGAGTTAGGGTAGTGCGGAGTGCACGCTCGTCGAGCCAACGTATAATTGAATGCGAATAAATGAAACGTGGTTCCAAGGGGCGAAGCCCCTAGCGGGCTGCAGGGCAGCGCCCCGTGAGGTTCCAAGGGGAAGAGCCCCTGGCTGGGGTCCCCTTTTCCCTACAGACGTAACCATTTTCCGAACAGGTGTGTCTTTTCGTTTTGAATTATTGATCTCCTATATAAGGAGTCATTTGGCCTCAGTTTGCAAAGAGATAACAAAACCGAAAACTTTCTACATTTTGAACAATTTTCTTTTGCCAGAAACAAATCGTTCTTCAAGAATTATCCCCACAAAGATTTCGTGAACCCAGGCAAGAATAGGGTCGAAATACTTTGTTCTAAAAGTGTACGAACACGATTCTTCGAAGTTATCCTGGATTATCGAACCCGCATTTCTCACAATTATTTCATGGCATTGAGTGTATATATTAGTTTGGTTCTTGTTCTTAATCATGGTTATGGAAAGAAATGAAAGAAGTGAAATATTTAGAGGTGAATCCCTTACTTTGGGTTTCAATGGTTTTGGAGTAGCTTAATCATGTACAGTTTTCATAGTTTCCATGGATTTGGAGCAGCTTAATAAAAAAGTATGCATAACTGAATTGAAGAAACTACCTGACATGGTTTTGGAGCAGCTTAATCATTTACAGTTTTTATAGTTTCTTTTGAATCATTTACAGGTTTTATGCATGATAATGACCATGCATAATGATACAGTTTTTACAACAAGAACAAGTAGTAACAACATGAGAAATAATTATTACATGAAGATGAATTTGTATGGAAGAGATTTGAAGGAAAATAATGGTTGAATTGTTACAATAAGACGGATTTGTATGGAAGAGGAGATGATGAATAGTGAAAATATGAGGAAGATAATGAAAATGGCACATGTTGTAATATTAAAAGAGTCCCACATCGCAACTGCGATCGGGAGGGGTTGGAACCACTTCATGTCAGAACTGACCCCCAAACCGGACTAAATCGGTGGTGATAAACCAAAAAAAAAATCCACATCGGTTGGGTTGGTGTATATATATATATATATATATATATATATATATATATATATATATATATATATATATATATATATATATATATATAATTAAATTAAACAAAAGAAAACTAAACGGGCCATTATAGTAGTGATTATATTGGACTCTTGGGTCTCCAAATGGCCCAATTCAAATAATTTTTAAAAAGAAAATTTAAAAATTAATATTTCACAAAAGATTAATAAAAATAATATTTAAGAAACGAAAAAATAATTAATATAAAAAATTAATATTCTACATGGATTTTAAAAACAATTCAAAAATAAAAAAATGCCACATGGCTACCAACAATGAAGATTCTAGCGCACAGTCAGAACCAGGGGGTCCTGCAAACGAAATCTGAAAAAGTTGAGAGGTGAATCACAAATTTTTTTCTTAGGGGGTTAACCGAATCTCGCTTGTTTGGCAGGGAGCGAAACCACATTTAACCCTATTTTTTAATGGTGATACTAAAAAAAATTATGGAATAAATAAGTTAATTTTTGTAGAAGATGAAGAAAAAATAAAAATAAAAAACAATTTTATTTTTTTAAACCGAGTGAAGTTAAATAAAAAATTAAAAGAATAAAGAATGAGTTCTTTGAAAAATGAAAGGAGTGGAATTTGAAATGGGTGAAGTTGTTTTTAATTTCGAAAACTCACGTAGAGAAATAAAAGGAATAGAGTTTGAAATCGATGTACTGCTTTTAATTCAGAAAATTCAGACGTTGTGATTATTATGAAAATATGTGGACAGTACAATAGCATACACATGGTCAATCACTAATAAATGTCAAAATATTTTAAAAGTTGGACAATATAATTAAATTTTATTATAATTTAGTCCTACTAATAAATAAGTTGGAATATAACTTATGAGTATAACTATTGAAATGACGGTGTGAAATGCAAGATTGAGATATAGTGTGATGTTTGACACAGAGATAATGATGATTAAATATACAATAATGTTAAAATTCTCATGAAAATCTTGTATATCCAATAGAAAATAATTTTTTTTTGAACACAATTGAGATAATGCATATTTAATGTTGTTAAAAAAATTAAAAAATATTATATTTTATATAACAATTAAGTTACACTTTTTAATACCATTAAAAAAAATCAATTTAATACATATTCATGAAACTAATTAATATATAATTATAAAAGATGATTATATTTAAGGTAATAATGCCTAAAAGGTAATGGATATAAATTAAGAAATTAAAGTTTAATATAAAATAAATATTTTTTATAATAGAAAAAAATATCATATAAAAGTAATTGATAATTATATACATTATTGTTATTAGATAGAATTTACAAAAATCATTTTTTATAACATTATTTTTAATTAGTTAGAAGAAAATATTTATTTTACTATGTAAATGCTTTTTTGATAAATTTATTTTGTTGATAAATTAAATTTAAAAAAAAATCTTGAAACATTGTTTACAATTGGTGTCATGTACATTGAAACTCTATAATTAGTGTCATATTAAAAAAAATTGAAACTCAATATCTTCTATTAATTATAAATGATTATCCATCCATTCAATTTCTAACTCTATAAACAATACATATTAAAAAATTTAATACCTTAATCTTTTACTATTTAATATAAATATTTATCTTGCAATCAAAATCATAACTCTACCATTTATATCATTTAAAATTCTTATAATTTTATTTTCACTATTTATTGTTAAGGATTATCATCAATGCAAATTCATACTCAATTAAAATACATCAAATAATATATATTAAATTATTTTTGGATATAACCTATAAATATAAAAATATTTTTTCCGGATACGATATATTGATTAATTTAGTAAAACATATTATGAAGATTCTTCAATTAAAAATATAATAGGAAAAATAATGGTTTCTATTAGAACCAAATTGATTAAAATATAAGTTATAACTAAATTACTAAGTAATTAATCTTTAATCTTTGCATCATGAAGACAGTACCCTTTGGGAGAATTTTATATACATGATGCTAAAGCAAAAAAAAAATAATAACTTTAGCAATACATGGTATACCAGTATGCAAATGTATGCGTTTAAAATACAAATTTTTTTGTTGCATGCTCTTAATGTGTCAAATCAATATATTAAAATATATCATAGAGGTAGACAAGTTTTTTAGATATAGAGCGCGAATAGTGATAATAGTTTATGAACTTGACATTTTCCATTATGTGTTGCAGAACTTTTTTTTTTGTCAGAGTAGGTGGATATGTAATAATAATAATAATAATAATAATAATAATAATAATAATAACAATAATAATAATAATAATAATAATCTTACTAATATTTGGTTGATTTATGGGTTACTAATATACATATTTAGTAACATTAATAATAATATAATAATAATAAATAAATAAAATAAATATTAGTAACATTAATAATAATACTAATATTTATTGGATTAATATTCATTTATCAGAAATTAATTTTGGGTTATTGTTGTGGTATTTTATTCATATTTGTCACAATTTTGATTTTGGAGTACATTACCGTTTCAATATAAGGTGATAGAACATAATATTAAATTTTCATTTATGTTCTAAGAGAAAAAAGAATAATAAATAAATAATAATTGATATAGGTGTCAACTAATGTTAGTCAATACTATGAGTGATAAGGATAAAAATAGACACAAAAAATAAAAGAAACACTACAAGAAAAACATGTTTTAGCTGCAAAGAATTAGCGTCGGCACTGACTCCGACGCTACTTGCGATGAATTAGTGTTGCCAATAGTCGTCGCTAACAGACAAATAATTACTTTTATTTTAATCTTCAGGGATACTGTTTAGCGTCGGTCACATCCGACGCTATATACAGAAAATTTATTTTATTTAAAAAAAGTCTTGTAATTTCATTCAAGTATTTATTTATTAAATTATTTTTAAGACAACGTCGGCTCTAGCCGACGCTACGTTTGGTGAGAAAATAATTTTTTCCCCACAAATTTTGTTGCCTCTTTTTTTATTTTTATGAAATGGTAGGGCATTTTTATGTTAAGGTAACGACAGTTAAAATCGACGTTACATTTGATGCGAAAATATTTCTTTTCCCCCATAAATTTTATCGTCTTCTTTTTTATTCTTAGGAAATTCTTAGTATTCTTTTATTAGCGATGGTCAAAACCGACGCTACTATTGGTACTAAAAATTTCACTTCCATCCAGAAATTTTATTTGGCTTTTTTTATATATAATCTTAACATTAATTTATATATAATCTTAAGTTTTCATTTAAAAAATAAAACTATAATTAAAAAAAATCAAATAAAAATATATATAATTTTAAACTATCATTTAAAATATAATTAAAAAATCAAATAAAATTTAATAAAAAGTTAAATAACAAATTAAATATAATCTTAAATTATTATTTAAACTATCATTAATTATTGTTCAAATATATTTAATTATTCTTATAATCTTAAACTATCATTTAAAATATAATTAAAATTTAATAATGAATTAAATAAAAGAATATAATTAAAAGTTAATTACTTAGTCTTTCTCCTACATCACTCTTGTTTCTCCTCCATCAGACTCGTTTCTCCTCCATCACTCACCGTGCCGCAACCAACAAACAATCCTCTCCACCATGCCGCAACCAACATACGATCGCATTCTCCTCCATCATCTCATGCATTTACTGGCCAATACACTATTTAGGGTTTTATTCAAAGGGAATTTTGGGTTTTTAGTCAAAACGAACTTAGTTCTGTATTTAGGGTTTTTTCTTCTTTTTTTTTGCGTATCAAATTGGAAAGTGTATTAGGTTGGTAAACAAACTTAGTTCTGTATTTGTGATTCATGGCATTGGGATTAAATTGAAGATCGTTGAATATGTATTCGTGAAGATTGTAAAACTGAAGATTGTCCAATTTCTTTTGTAGGGGAAATTGCTAGTTGTTTGCTTTACAGCAACTAAAAGTTCAGTTATTCTTTGTCTTGAAAACCTTATCGGAATCGTAAGTCCATTTTCGTAAATGTTCTCTCTATTGGCAATAGGAATTTTTTAAACTAAATTGCGTTCAACCATCTTGTTTTTTCTCTTGTAGGAGCGCTTTCAAAGCCTTGATTGCTTCCTTGCTGGTAGTTCACTCATCAATTTGATATCTCAATATTGATTATATTACATTGAAACATATTTCTCTAGCTTAAGAGTTTTGAACTAAAACTTATTGTTCAAACTTTCAGGTGATGACGTGAAGGAAAAGAAGCCTGATTCATCCATATATTTGACAGGTTCAAAGGTTTTAATATAACAATACCATCATCAAGAACTTTGAAATGTGAAATTATGAGTTTTTCTATGCCAACTGACCGAATATAATTTATATATTGTTCATTACAGAAGTTTGGTGTATTAGAGAAAAACTACTTGGTGGTAGAGGATAATGTTATTGGTTTACAGGTAGATCTTCTCATGTTATCATAAGTGTTCAATTAAACTCTTTATATGTTGTGAGAAAGGGAAACATGTCTATAGACTTTGATGCGTTGTTTGATTTATTAGTTTGCAGTAGATGAAATTTCAATTGACAAATCTTCATTTTGTTTCTTGACTCGCCAAATTTCAGAATTACTATCGGCTTAATTTTCTACTGCGCTTTTTTCTGGTGAGAACTTGGCTTTTCTGCTGCGCTTTTTCTGGTGAGAACTTGCTCTACCTAAAATATTAAAGCACTCTATATTAGTAATACAAACGTAGGAGAAAAAATTAGTAACACAATGTATGCAATTCGTATGCATACATTGTTTTATCTTTCTGTCAGATTTGTGAGTGTTTTATTGGGAGAAGTGAAGCTCATTGTTTTAACTTTCTGTCAGATTTGTGAGTGTTTGTGTGTATGCAGTTCATATTACAACTTTCTCTGTTTTGAGAATCATTCTCCAGAAGTTGAAGTAATAAAATCCAGTGTTCCTCTGTTATGCTTAGGGTTTTTATTTTTGTTTATTTTGAATTGAATTTCAATTACTGTTGTTGCTAATTGAATGAGATAAGTAAAAATCATAAACTGTTGATATCAGTTATCACCAATATTCTAGGAGGGGAAAATCATGTGTGATATCAATAACCAAAGTTAGCACCAGTAGTTGTTAGAATTAGAGGAAATAACCATTTTAGTCCTAGAATCCTAGAATGAGTGTCTTTTGCCTTAGTCATTTTGGTCATTGAATTTTTTTAGCAGACTACATATTGTTAGATAGATGGATACGTTATTTTCTCTCATAAGATATTGTATGTGAATTACATTAGCATATAGTTATAAATACTTCCAAAAGTCTTCGTAGTGACTCGTGAACCACTAAAACTCAACTCACACATAAAATAAATAAAAATAAACGATATCATCAGTTACGTAAATTGGGATAGTAAAATCGATCTGGTTCATTGGACATTCCCGTTTTACCTGCTGCAGGACGAATTTTTTTTAGATTAGATTTAATTATCGAATGTATTTTTACTTCAATTTAGTCCATAAAATTACTAGCGAAAGAGGCACTAGAGATGTACTTACAATTTCAGTGTGATTAAGGATTGTAGTGACAATGCTTAAAATGATTGTTTGCTTGTCAATTTTGCAATTAAAATAAAAATTATGCGTGAAATCATATTTTCTCAAACCAAACAGGCTCTAAACTTATTTATGGTCAATCCTCATTATTAATCTCAACTACCTCTTGTGGTGATAGTAGATGTAGAGAGACTATTGGTAAAATTTGGTAACAATTTCCTTGATGCTAATGAGACTCCTAGCGGGTGGTAATTTCCCCTCGAAGTAAAACTCTCTTGTTTAGTTTGCTGGCATTTATGGTTGGGTATGTAGGTACAAAAACATGGCATATTATTTACACAAATTTGGATCATCAAATTATTGTTGATTTTCACAAATTGATATTTTGTGTTGGCCTTGGACATTTTTATGTAGTAATATAGTGGATGGACACAAGTTTAATATATTGTCAATATTTTGATGTAAAATTGACATCTTAATTAATGTAGCAATATATCATGGATTTAAAGTTTGTTATCTTGTGTTGGAATTATGATGTGATAATATATCAATGAATAGTTTGAAATAAAAAATAGAGTTCAATAAATTTAACGTAGCAAATAGATTTGATTTTAAATAGAAATAAATTTAAAAATTAATAATTTTTTAAAAAATTAATAATTTTTTTAAAATTAATAAATTTTTTAAAAAAACCAAAAAACTATTAGCGTCGGTTAAGGCCGACGGTAAGCACATATATATAAAAAGTTTAGTGGCAACTAAAACCGACACTACAAAGAATATATAAATCACGCAAATATATTAGCGACGATTTAATACAACGCTAATGAACACAAAAACTGATAGGTAGCGACGGCTATTGGTGTCGTACAGGTTTATGTTAAAACGTTAGCGGAGGCTTTTTGTGATGTTACTACATTGGGAGTTTTGTTTAAGTGTCTCTTCCAACCGCCGCTAGGAGAACATTACGTCGATAAAAGTTGCTGCTAATGTTTAAAAAAACTGCAAACTAGCAAGCTCAAGTTCAATATTGACCATGATTTCAAATCAATATATACATTGCAGAGTGAATGATACAAATGGCAAGCTCAAGTTCAAAATGATTGTAGTGTATGCCATGAATAACCTGGATCAGAGAAGTCAATTGTGGAAAGACATCATATCACTTGTTGATCCTAATGAGAATTGGTGCATCATAGGGGATTATAACAATGTTCTCAGAAGCAATGACAGAATTGGTGGTAGAATGGTGACTGAGAGGGAGTATAAAGATCTGCAAGAAATGATGGATAGTTGTAGCCTTGCTGAGATGGAGAATCAAGGGGACTACTACACTTTGCACAATAAACATGAGGTGGATCCTATATACTCTATAATTGATGGAGTTTTAGGTAATGTTGTTTGGTTCCAAAAAAATAGATTTATAACTAAGACACCTGCCCCCTAATGTGTCTGATCATGTGGTTCTGCATCTGTTTAACCAAAACCATCAGAGGCCCAAGAGAAGTAGTTTCAAATTCATCAACTGTACAGTTGAGATTGATGGATTTCAGGAAGCTGTTGCAACTAGCTGGGCTGAACCTGTGATGGGCAACCCTCCATACATCATTTGGGAGAAGCTCAAGAGATTGAGGCCTATAATCAAGAAGCTCTCAAAACCTCTAACTGATGTGCAAAGGACTATCTTACAAGTTAAAGAGGAGTTGGCTATGTGGCAAAGAAAACAGTCTGAGGACTTGATGAATCCTGAGATCAGTCATAAAGTGAAAGAAAAGACTGAGGAAATTATCAAGTGGAAAGGGTTAGAGGAAAAGATTTTGCAGCAAAAATTCAAAGTGGATTGGATAAAGTTGGGAGATGGAAATAACCAGTACTTTCATGCTTCCCTCAAAGCAAAGTCTAATACAAAGAAGAACATGACCATTTGCAGAGAGGATATGACTGGTTTGTTAGAAGCTCATGAGATTGAAGATGTTGTCTTAAAGTACGATGAAGAGCTCATGGGTAAAGAGGACAAAAGTATCCATCAGATTGATCTAAGTGTAATGAGAGAAGGAGCTCAACTCAGTCATGATAAGAGGCAAGAGCTTATTACACTTGTCATTGAGAAAGAGGTCTAAGATCCTCACCACTTGCCTGCTGCATCCTAGTGTACAAGATTTACTCTAAGATCCTCACCACTAGAATGACAAAGGTTATTGGAAGCATTGTCAGCCACCATCAAGCAGCTTTCATCCCTAGACAACAGATACATAACCATATCTTATTGGCTCAGGATCTCATCAAGGGATATTCTCAGAAAAATGGCACTCACAAATGCCTTATGCAATTGGATATACAAAAGGCTTATGATATGCTCAATTGTAAGGCTCTTGAGACAATCCTCTTGGAGATTGGTATCCCTTCTCAATTTGTTGAGTTGATAATGCAGGGGGTCAAATATGTGTCTTATAGGTACAACCATAAATGGGGAGAATTCAAGATTGATGAAAGCAAAAAGAGGAATTCGACAAGGTGATCCCATCTCACCCTTTCTCTTTTTTATAATTATGGAGTACTTGAGTAGACTCCTCTACAAGATGCAGAAGAATCCAAACTTCAACCATCATTCAAAATGTGAGAAGATGGAGCTCACCCATCTGGGTTGTGCTGATGATATTCTGCTTTGCTGCAGAGGGGATATTGGTTCTGTTAGCTTAATGACCAAGACTATGCAACAATTCTCAGACTCAACAGGGCTTAGAGTGAATCCAACCAAGTGTATTATCTACTTTGGTGTTGTGAATGAAGGAAATAAGCATGATATTTTGCACTTGATAGGGTATAGTGAATGTTTTCTTCCCTTTAGATACCTAGGGGTGCCTCTATCCAGCAAGAAGCTCTCCATACATCATTACCTCCCTCTGATGGAGAAGATTTTGGCAGATTAACCCACTGGAGTGCTAGACTGCTTAGTAAAGCTGGGAGAGTACAATTGGTGAATGTTGTGACCTTTGTCATAGCAAACTTTTGGATGCAATGCTTTGCCATCCCTAAAGCTGTTTTGAAGAGAATTCAAACTGCTTGTAGAACTTTTGTTTGGACATGTTGTATTTCTCCCAGCAAGGAAAACCCTTTTGCCTTGAAGGAGGTCTGCAGACCTAAGAGGAAAGGTGGGATGAACATCCTGGATCTTGAAGTTTTGAACTATGTAACATTGCTGAAGTTATTGTGGAATGTTCATCAAAAGAGAGACTGCCTTTGGGTAAAATGGTTGCATACTTATTTCATAAAGAATCAAGAAGCACTGACAACGGAGTTGGCCAAAGGTGCCTCATGGATACTAAAACACATTCTGAAAGTCAAAATCAAAATTACAGAGGTCTAGGAATGTTGGAATAAATGCAGTAGGGAGGGAAAGTTCAGAATGAGAGTTATGTATAGGGAATTGCAGGAGCATAACACTGATGTTGATTGGTATCACTTAGTTGCAAGTAATAAAGCTAGGTCTAGGGTTGTTATGAGTCTTTAGATAGCTTGTCATGGAAGACTTGCAACAAAAAGTAGATTGGCTAAATGGGGGATCATTCAAGGGCATATATGTTGTTTTTGCAATAATGTGGAGACACTTGATCATATTTTCTTTGAGTGTAGGATGACGAAAGATATTTGGAGTGGAGTGTTGCAATGGATCCAAGTGGATAACATCCCTAGAAGATGGGAGGAGGAACAACATTGGATTAGACAATATTGTAAAGGAAAAGGAAAGAAAGTTGGGATAATGAAAATGGCTTTTGCAGAAACTATTTATCATTGTTGGAATATGAGGAATAAAACTTGTTTTGAAGAACATTATAGAATTAGTAAGGATGAACTTGTAAATACCATTATAGAGGTCATTACACAAAGGGGTTGACATTACAAAAAATATAGGGAGTATATTGCCAAGCTCTTGATGTAAGAAGTGCATAGGAGGGTTGAACCTTTTGAGGTCACCTTGTATTAATTGTTTTTTTGAATAATATACATATTTTATTAATTCAAATATATATATATATATATATATATATATATATATATATATATATATATATATATATATATATATATATATATATATAAATAGTAATGATAACAATAATAACATTAATATAGTATAAATGAAAATATAAATAATAATAATAATTATAAATAATATATAATATATATAATGATAATATTATAATAAAAATATTTAATATAAAATAAAAACAAAAAAAAAAAATTAAAGAAAGGTGGCGGGGTTCTAACCAAATTTGTGTCTCTTTCTCCTATTCTTCTTGTAATAACATGTAGTAACAAAACAATTATTATTATTATTATTATTATTATTATTATTATTATTATTATTATTATTATTATTATTATTATTAATAATAATAATATAACAGAAAAATAGAAATAATATAGTAAGGATAAATAAATATAATATATAATAATAATAGTTGTTTCATAAAAATATTTCTAAAACCTATAACAACAATACTTCTTTAACAACATGATTAATAATAATAATTATTATTATTAATAATAATAATATTATTATTATTATTATTATTATTATATAAATAGTAATAAATAACATTCATAATAGAATAACAATAATAATATTTATATAATATAAATGAAAATATAAATAATAATAATTCATAATATATTTATAATATATATAATGATAATACTATAGTAAAAATATTTAATATAAAATAAAAACAAAAGAAAAATAAAAGAAAAATAAAATAAAATCAAAGAATGAAGATGGGGCTCTAACCAAATTTATTTCTCTTTCTCGTATTCTTTCTGCAACATACACAATAATAACACTTTCGTATTCTTTCTACAATATGTAACAACAAATGACACTTATTAATAATAATAACAATAATAATAATAATAATAATAATAATAATAAATCTCCAACTTAAAAAAAATCTTAAAACTTACACTTTTATTTTATCTTTATTGTCTAAGGCTTTCCATTTTTTATCTATAGATCTATATCCACAAAAACGAAAAGAAGTGAAAAGATGAAAAAAAAAAATGGATTACATCATGAACTTCAAAAATGACGAAAATAAATCTATATTATTCAAAAGAATACGCAAATGATTGTATATAAATATAGATCTACAACTTAAAAAATAAAAAGAATTAAAATATAACAGTTCCATTATTTTAACTTCAATTCAATTTAATTCGATGATTCGATTAGTTGATGATTTTTTTAATAGTCCTAAAAGTGATAATTTGAGATATGATAATTGGTAACTACCAAACCATATAGCGACATGTGAACAAATGTGGCCGGCAATCATAGTGTGATAGCCACAAATAAAAACCCAACAAGGATTAGATTATGGTAAAAGAAAGCAACAAGGTTGGTCTTTTACCAGTTCAACAAGATTCTTCAAAACATTCTTTCACATGACTTTAGTTATTACTTACCCTCTTGTTTCTTCCTTTCCCCATGTTACCTAATACTTAGCTTTACTCCACCTTTAAACCATTCCTCACTACCAAATAAGTTCTAAGTTTAATTTCCATCAAGACTCTTGCTTTTCCTTCTTCCTAACTACCACATGCTTCTCTTCTCAAACCACCTAACTTCCACCACCTTCATCACCAATTCAAGCAACTATTAGTTGTCCTAAGCACAAATTAACCCCTCATGGCTGCTTTTTATAAATCGGGTACCGTCCGCATACATAGAATAATTTCTTGAGTCAGAGAGAACCGCAATGAAAATGAGACGATTATATTTCAAAAACTGGATTAACAATTCATGATTTATTATAGGTATGTTCTTCATAGTTTTTTGTCTGATTTTTTTCTTTTTTGTCTATAACTATTTATAGTAAAAATAAAATTTTAACAATTAATTTTTTTTTAAATTAAAAATGTATATTTTATATTATATATTTTCTTGACAGAAACATTGTATACTACATTTTTTTTGTATAAACATTTTATACTATATACATTCTGAAAAGTGTAGTAGATACAAAAATGTGACTGAGTACATACAAATATGTGGGAAAGAATAATGAAGATTTCTGGTAAAAAAAGAATAAAATCAACTTTTATTAGGTATCAGATTTAAAATATTTATTTCTATAAATAAAAACCAAACAATTCCTTAAATATAATAATTGAATATCCAATAATAAAACATATAAAAACTTTCTATAAATTTAGTCTTAAATAAAACTTCATTCCCCTAGAACAACATAGTTTTGCTTTTGCAGAAAGTGAAGAGATTGAGGTTGAACAGAGAACAATGAAGTTCAACAATCTTTTCTTGTTCTTCATATTGCAATTCATCTTAATTCTTGGTTGCAGTAGTTCAGGTTTCACAACTTATTATTATTATTATTATTATTATTATTATTAGTATTAGTATTATTATTAGTTTATTTTTACTTTATCTTTCATTATTTTACTTTACAAAAATAAATATTATATGAAGAAATTAATATATAGTATTTAATCTCAGGAGTGCGATTGGATATTCAAGAAAAACATGTAATATATTTCTGCAATGGCTTCTTCTTCTCAAACTTTTTTAAAATTATTTAATTATAATTTTTTAGGATATAATATTTTGAGGCAATGAACAATTCGTAATTAATTTAATTATTTACTTATTTTTGGTTCTGATCAGGTGATAATTGATAATGGCATAGTACAAGTTAATATATCAAATCCAGAAGGAAATGTCATTGGAATTCAATATAATGGAATTGATAATTTGCTTGAAGTTCAAAATCCAGAATATGACAGAGGGTACACCAATTTAATTTCTATTATTATTATTATTATTATTATTATTATTATTATTATTATTATTATTATTTATTTTGGTAGGTATTGGGATATTGTATGGGAACAGGGTGGGGATAAAAGAAGTGAAAAAGGAGCAAAGAAAAAGGGACTTTTGGATAGGTATATGATTCACGGACTTTGTCTTATATACAAATTTATATATATTAATTAATGTAATTATTATATTTAAAGATTTTGAATTTGATTAATTTTTTAAAGGATGAATACAAATAATTTGACGGTGATAATGGAAAATGAAGAACAAGTAGAGTTATCTTTCACTAGAATATGGAATTTCTCTCTTGAGGGAAAGTTTGCACCACTCAATTTTGATAAAAGGTTCTTTAAAATCTCTTTTTTATTTTTTTAAATTAAAATTAAAATTGTGAAGTAAATAATATGATGATGATTCTGAATATGTAGGTTTATAATGCTTAGTGATTCTTCTGGATTTTATACATATGCAATTTATGAGCATTTGAAGGAATGGCCAGCTTTTGATCTTGATAATACTAGGGTTGCTTTTAAGCCTAGAAAAGATAAGTAAGTGATTTTAGTTTGTTTTTTTTCACTTGAAAAAATTAACTTAATTTGCATTTAATTTTAATTATTGTGATTTTCTTTATTAAATTTGAAAGGTTCAATTACATGGTTATAGCGGACGATAGACAAAGGTTTATGCCTATGCCAGATGACCGATTACTGGGAAGAGGCGAAGTTCTAGCTTATCCAGAGGCCGTCCGTCTTGTCAACCCGGTGGAGCCAGACTTTAAAGGAGAAGTATAATATGAATTTAATTTTTTTTTAATTAAGTTTGAATGCGAACATCTCGTTAAAATAGAAGTGTACCCATTCCAGGTAGATGATAAATATGAGTACTCAATTGAGAGTAGAAAAAATCAAGTTCATGGATGGATTTCCATTAATTCGTCATCAGAATCGGAACAGAAATCAACTGGATTCTGGATAATTACTCCAAGCAATGAATTTAGATCTGCTGGACCCTTAAAACAATACCTTGCTTCTCACGTTGGGCCTACTTCACTATCTGTGAGTTAGACTTTTTCTTATAATAATTATTTTCTATAATTCTTATTTATTTGGGAAATCACATGAATCAGGTATTTCATAGCACACATTATTCAGGAGCAGATTTGATAATGAAATTTGGAGTAAATGAGGCATGGAAGAAAGTTTTTGGGCCTATATTTATATATCTTAATTCCAACTCTGATGGGCTTAGCCCAATCAACCTCTGGGAGGATGCCAAACACCAGGTTATGCCACTAAATTTGTGATTATATTTAATTTATTAATTTCATATAAATATTATTAATTTCGATATATAAGTATCATGTTGTATCCTTTATTTGTTGCTGTATCGGTATATCAAAGATGTTATTAATTTTTCTTATAAAATATTGTAGATGGTGAATGAAGTTGAAAGCTGGCCCTATACATTTCCTGCTTCAAAGGACTTTCTCTCTTCTGCCCAAAGAGGTAAAGTTGAAGGTAGATTGCTTGTTCGAGATAGGTATGTATCATATACTAATGGTTGAAATCATGTCAATAATATCAAGAATATTAAATTATTTATTGATACTCAAAAATAACTTTAAATTTTTTATTTAAAAAGTTTTCTCTATAAATACCACGACTCACTGATATAGGTTCATTAGTGATGCATTTGTTCCAGTCAAAGACGCTTATGTGGGATTAGCACCCCCGGGAGATGTTGGCTCGTGGCAAAGAGAATGCAAGGTAATACCTAACGAGAAAAATAATTGATCTGATTTTACTGATATTCGGTTTGAAACATCAAATAATATTTGATTATGTATTATTATTTTTTAATAGGGCTATCAATTTTGGACTATTACTGATGATAAAGGCTATTTTTCAATAATTAACATTCTTCCTGGTGACTATAACCTGTATTCTTGGGTTAATGGATTCATTGGTGATTATGAATATAACAAAGTCATTAACATAACCTCAGGTAATAATTTATGAATTTTATTCAAAGTTTCAAAATGATTTAATATTGGTAATTATAAACTTATCCATGAGACAAATGTGTAACATAGGTAGTGAAATTGAAGTGGGTGAGCTTGTTTATGAGCCACCAAGAGATGGCCCTACATTGTGGGAGATAGGTATCCCCGATCGCTCGGCCGCCGAGTTTTATGTTCCCGATCCAAATCCTTTGTACGTGAACAAACTTTATCTCAACCATTCCGACAGGTACTAGAATCATAAAATTGTTCAACCTATTTTTTTTCACTGATTCAATAAAAAAAACCATCACTCCTATGGTTAGTTTGATTTCAGTTATATCTTAGACAGATTGAAACAAATTGAATCAAAAACTTTATGAGTCAATATATAACTTACAGGTATAGGCAATATGGTTTATGGGAGAGATATGCTGAATTGTATCCAAAAGAAGATCTAGTTTACAATGTTGGCACTAGTGATTACAAAAAAGATTGGTATTTTGCTCAGAATACCAGGTTTGTTTTTTACCCTGTCTTTTAGAAGATTAATCTATACAATTACGCGTTGAATATAAAAACTTAGTTGTCTCTATTAACTCAGCTTATTGATTTTTAGGAAAATAGACAACAACACTTACAAAGGAACTACATGGAAAATTAATTTCAATCTCGATCATGTGAATACCAATGGTACCTACATATTGCGACTAGCTCTGGCATCTGTTCATTCTGCGGAGTTACAGGTATAATAATATCTTTTTTTATATAATAAAGAATACTTTCTCCGAAATTACGAATAACATTTTCTTTTAATTTTGAAATGATAGGTTCGCATAAACAATTCAGATGCAAATCCACCTATATTTACAACTGAAATTATTGGAAAGGATAATACTATAGCAAGACATGGAATTCATGGAATGTACAGGTTATACAATGTTGATGTACAAGGTAGTCTTCTTGTGAAGGGAAACAATACCATCTTTCTAACACAAGCTAGCAACAATGGTCCTTTTGTAGGAATTTTGTATGATTATATTCGGTTAGAAGGACCCCCTCAAATACATTTTTAGGATTAGAATTAGATATTCTTTTGAAAAATATCATAGTATCATTTAAGTTCAACAATGGAAAATCAATTATTGTGTAGCATATTGATATCAAAGATAGATTAAATTAGAAAACCTTTTAAAAGTTCTACAGATTGTGTTATTCCTAAATGTATACACCCCAATTAAAGTTAACAAATTTACTCTTAGATTTGTTAAATTTATATTGCATGAAGATTTAGTTGCCTTCGTTGATTTATAACACGATACGGTGATTAGAGTATGGTGATTAGAGTTTGTCCACGACGGTGAGAAGTTTTGTACGGTGGTATTTTGAGGTAGTTTAATAATCAAGTTCACGTTGTCATACTTCAAATTTGTCCTACATGTATATCATTTTATTTATGTCTAATCTTTATTCAGAAAATCCAAAAAATATATATCCAAAAAATATATATGTTGTTTTCTTTCTCAGTTTTTTACAAAATTGTTTCTCATTTTCTATCCATTCATTTTTTTCCTTTTACCTGATTTTATTTGTATCCTTTTATTAATACTCATTTTTCTTTTTTTTCCAACGTCCATTATCCAAAAATCTAAAGTATCCATTTTTTATTATTATTATTATTCTAAAAAAAATTATTTCATTATATTATTATTATTATTATTATTATTATTATTATTATTATTATTATTATTATTATTATTATTATTATTATTGTTGTTGTTGTTGTTGTTGTTAATAACTTTTTTATCTATAATATAAGAAAATTAGTTGTTCTGAAAATACAATCTTTGCCCTTATCTTAAATGCTGCCACTTCATCACTTTAAAAGTATTTTGAATAAAAAAATTATTTTTTCCAACCAAATGACATATGTAACTAATAAGTTTAGTAATAGTTGTGAAAAATGCATTGACTTGGTTACAAATGAATTAATTTTGCTTGAAAAGTAATTGAATATGAAACAAAAAGCAAACTGATTCCATATCCCAATGCATAGTTACAAAGAGCTTGTATTTTTTTCTCTTTCTACTGACACGGTTTTGGTTCAACAAGTTTTGTATCATTTGTTTTTCTCTCACCAAACATTTGTTTCATTTCTGTTTCTCTCTCCCATTTGTTTGTCTGAAACCCATCAACAAGAACCTACAAGCTCGTCTGAAACATCACCAACAAGTCAACAATCTTCTTGGTGAGTTTAGATACTTATATCTGTTATTTTTCTTGTAGTTTATTCCACTTTTATTTGGTTTTTATGGGTTTGAAAGATATTTAGAGATCTTTAAAACTATTGATAGTTGTTTTCCATGTAAAAGAGTTTTTGCTGCATGTTGATATTGTAAACAATAAACATTAGATGATGCATTAAGATCTTTACGGTGTTCATTTAGAATATGCTCTGATGTTCGTCAATGAAATAATGGCTTTATGGTCTTCATGTAGAAGATGTTCTGATGTATTGAAATGAAGAAATATGTTGGTGGTGTTAATGAAGTTATTTTTATATGTAAGCTCTCATAAGCACTGTTGAAGATTCCTCTATGATAAGGTTAGGTTTTTGTGGATTCTTGGCCACACCGGCGGTGACACTTGTCACCGTCCGGTAGGCTCCTCTTCCATTGCTACTTGCACCCACCTTCTAAGTCCAATAAGAAAAAACAACCTCAAAAGAATACTATCAGCACCTCCCTAGGCTTCCAGCGAATGGGCCTTAAAATTTTGATAATCTCACCTCCCTTCTTGAAACCCATCAAAGAAAACAATAATAAAACAATGTTGAATGCACTCCCCCTCATTCCTGCATTTTGGGCATGTTTCCCTCTGCTATTATCACCCCTGTTTTAAAAGCTCAATACGAAAAACAACCAAAAATAATGCTTTCTGAACCCCCTAGCTTATTTCTTTAGAATTCAATTTTTAGTTTAGTATTAGTTTCAAAATAATCCATTAAAAAATAGGAAAAAGTGTTATAAAATTCTATAAAAAATCAAGTAAGTCACTAATTCAATTTAGAAATGTTTGACATTTTATTTTTCTGAATTTTAATTGTTTTTGAATTTATTCTGATTTTTTTCATGTAAGTAGTTTTTAGTGAATTTCCTTCAATTGTACATAAATTTGTTGATTTTAATTTTTAGTCTTCCAGTAACATTTTTGGCCCACTATTTTTGCCATAGTTAGAGGACTCATAATAGTACTTAGTATAATTTTAGTAGATTTTTTAGGACATTTTATCTCATGTTTTAGTGGCTTAATCCTTAGAAAATAATGGTTAATCATTAGGTAGAATTAATTGATTTTTTGACATAGCAAAATTCTGATTTTTTAGGATTCTTTTTAACACAATGTTATAGGTAGTTTTAGGACCCTATAGAATTAATCTCATAATTTTTCCAGAACTTTTACTATTTTTTGAGGGTATTAATTCTTAGGCCTTGTTACATGTAAATTCCCATTAGTTTAGGCTAGAATATTAAGATTTCATAAAAAATAGTTTTAATTAGATTTAATCTTATGATTTAATATTGATTTAGACTAGTTTAGTTTCTGATTTTTAGAATGAAAATATTAGGCAATGCCCTTAGTTTTAGGACTTAGGCTTAGGATTCATACTAATTAGACTTAGAATAAATTTAGGTTTTGATTTTAGGCTTATACCTTAAATGCTTTGTTTGGAATTTTATTTCTTATTTCAATTTTAATGCCTTACTATATTGATTGAATATTTCACTTGAATAGGTATCCCCCTTTTCTTTAGAATCAACTTATCTTCCTTAGGAAGTAAGTTGCATTCTAGTAGTTTCTAAGTTCTTTCTCCATTAGGTTTAGAAACCTCATTAACCATAAGACTTCTCATGTAAATAAACAAATAAACTTAGGGTTGTGTCTTAGTCCCTTAGATTTTGTCCTTTTGCAATTTGAGTCACTCTTTCTCATCTTCAAACAAAAATCCAAAAAGACTTAACAAATAAATTAAAGGATTCCTTGTGTATAGCCTTATTCCATGAGGCACTTGCACTCATTCCATCTTGGAGTGGTGTAAGCTCGTCTATCATGATGTACAAGTCTCATCAAGGAATTATTTCATAAAACAAACAAATTCAAAACACTTCTCTTAAAAGAAAAAAACAAATAACAAGCGACTTTCCTGCGGGAACTTCTCTTCTCATCTCATTCACTCACAACGTGAACTCGCGACGACTTGTCTCGCATGCAAGACGGTAAACGCACTCGTACCAGATGAGCCTGCAACACCTGAGCATAGACATATGCAGTTTAACCCATAAAAAACACAAACAAATAGTTCTCTCCTTAGTTAGGCGAACTTCGTCGACTCTGATCCTCATTATCCCGATGAGGTACGTAGGCAGTGGGGTAGGGCCCGTTCGAGCACATTCTTTATTTTCCCTACATTTTCCCAATTCTTTCTTTTTGTTCTTTTCCAATTCCCTTCTCATTCCCATTTCCATTCTAGTCAGCAGTTTTGTTCAGCAACATCTTATTCTTTTACCCTTTGAAGCAAACAAACAAGCGTGGATCTCGTCGGGTACGGCGGACAGTCTGGGGTGCTAATACCTTCCCAGGTCGTAACCGACTCCCGAACCCAGATCTTTGGTTCGCAGGACCTTGTTCTTTCCTTCTTCCTTAGGTTTGTGCAACATTACCTTTCCCATTCATTCGGGATAAAAATATCTGGCTGGCGACTCTACCTTTTCCGCACCACTTTCGCGTTTGTACTAGGATGAAAATCCCGGGAGCGACACGGTCACCTGAATGTGGTTAGGGTTAATTAAATAGGGTTAGTGTCCAGTTTGAATAACAGCCTTAGGATCTTGCTTAGCGCGCGTTTCTACGGCCCAGATCATTTCACTTAAACCCTAAATCCTAATTAATTAATTAATTAGGTTAATTAATTCAAAAATGCCAGAACACATCCCAACCTTTGATCTGCGTGCGCAGTCAATCCCTCCCTCCCAGATTTGAATTTCAGCCATTGGATTGGATTACTTTCACTTATTTTAATTTTTATTTCATTTAAATCCCATTTTCTTTGTCATTTAATTTAAAATACCAAGAAAAATCATAAAAATATTTTCTTCTGCATTTTAATTTCAAATATTTTTCACCCAAAAACATTTTTATTTTTATTTTTTGCACTAACAAATCATTTTAAAAATATCTAAATGTTTATTTTAATTAATTAATGGAAATTAATTAATTAAAATACCATTTAGGTTTCTAAAAATTCAAAAAAAAAAATCACATTGCATCTTAGGACATTTAGAAACATTGTCAAACCATTCATACAAATTTCTTTTTGGTTTTGATCCAATTTTGACATTTTTCTTGAATTTAGGGTTCATAAAATTCCCTTTTGGGAACCCTAACTTTGAAAATTCTTTTCTAACTAATCATGAAGGGTTTGACAATGATTCTTTTTGAATTGTTTTCTATATAGCATGTAGTTTCTAGGGTATTTTTGTCATGAATTTATCCCTCATTTTCAAATTGATTTGCATTTTTCTTCCTAAGGTACCCAAAAACCCTAGTTAACTTAGAAAAATCACAACTTCTTTTAGGTTAAGAGTTGGACCTTCTCCTTTGGGGTGTGATATCATATGGGGTTAGGGTTTGTTTGAGCTCATTTTCAAATTTTTATCATGTTAATTGTTTCTGTTTTGATCATTTGCATCTCATCCTTTCATGTAACCCTAATTTTGCATCCATACTTGCATCTTACATTGCATTGCATGAACATGTGAACTTGCCATTACATTCTAAGAACTTGTATGCCATCTTAGACACCTTAAGACATTGCTTGAACATTGCTTGGTCATTTCTTCATACATTTGCTATGCTTTGCATCCATTTCATTTCATAAACATCCATGTGTTTTCATGTTTCCTACATGCTTCATTTGCATTCTTTCCCTCTGTATGAACATTCATAACACTTGGTATGCCTTTGCATCATATCATAGCATCATTTGAATCATGTTATTGCTTCTGGTTTTGTTTCTTTTTCATTACATATGCTTCATTTTATTTCATTTCTTTCCTTATGCTAACATTTTCAGGTGGTAAGTTAACTTGAGAAGTGAATTTGCCTCCACTTCTCATTTCTCTTCATCTTCTTCATATACATCATTGCTGCATTTTTTTTCTTTGCCTTAGAGTGATCTTGCTCATTCATGTTCATCTCTCACTTTCTTTCTCCAAGTTACTTATCTTCTTCAGTGAAGTGAGTAACTTGTTTCTTCTGCTTCTCCTTCCTTCCCTCTGCTCCTTCCATTGGTGGCTTCTTTGAAGATCTTTCTCAAGCCTTACAAACCATAGGAACATCCAAGCATGATAATAATTAGGGTTGTGATTAGTCCCCCTTTAGCTTTTACCTTTGTGTCTTCTTTGTGTCTCTCTTCTCATCTCATCATTAGAGACTAAACCTTTAAGGTTTTGGACTTTGGAATTAGGGTTATGTCTGCATCCTTCTCTTAGGATGAAGTGTATAACTATAATCCTAAGTGTTAAACCCTTAATTTGTTTAAATCTCTTAATCAATCCATCTAATAATTACTAAGATATTAACTTGTAACTTGGGCCTTGCATTAGGGTTCTAATTCTTCCATTATTGGTTAAGAAGGACTAACCCTAGTGTTTAATGGACAAGTCCCCCTCAAGTTGTCTTACAAACCATAAAACTCACTTCTTAATCTCACCCTTAATTAAAATCCACTTTAATAAAGGCTTGTTTTGTCATGAGGTTAATCCCTAATCATGGATTAAGTTGAGGTATCTTCCTCAGCTTAAGTGTGCTCATCTATTATCCTTCTATTAGGATGGTGTAATGAGTTCACTAATCCTTGATCATGGCTTAAATTCATTACTTAACACTAAACAAAAACCCAAAAAAAAACATCTAAATAATCACAAGTAGGTTAATGATCTTAATCCTACACCATCATGGTAATTAAGTTGAGATGTTTATCTCATACTTAAAGTATTCTCATTATCCCTAATCAAAGGGAGGATATAATGAGTTTACTAACCCTTGATTTAGGATTAAGCTCATTAACTTATGACAAACACCAAAAACCAATAAAAGATTGAAAACACAAAAACAAACAATAAATGTCTCCTCCGGGATTCTTTTCTCATCACATTCACTCTAAAAACGAGAACTCGCTTCTTCCGTCACATGCAAGACAGTTAGCACTTGAGCCAGACAAGTCATATACTTGAGCATAGACAAGCAAGCAGTTCACAGTCAATTTATCTTTCAGTCTCTTTGAGTCGAACTACGGTGTTCTGACTTCCTTATTGCACGAGAGGATATGTAGGCATAACTTAACAGTTATCGAACAAAAGTTTATGTGTCTTCCCCCTCTTTCAGCATTCTTTTTAAGCCTCATTCCTGAGCACTTCACTTCACCTTCTTGCACTGACACTTGTATATTCTTTTCCAGCTTTTGCACACAGATAACACAGACACTACCCCTTTTAAACACAATCTTTTAAGCATGGATCTCGTCGAGTACGACGGACAATCTGGGTGCTAATACCTTCCCAGGTTGTAACCAACCCCCTTTCTCAGTTTCTCTGGTTCGCAACCTTCTTATCCATCTTTTCCTAGGTTTATGCAGCATTACCTTTCCTTCGGGATAAAAATGCATAGCTGGCGGCTCTATTCATCTTCATCTTCATTCTCCTTTCGTTGACCGTTCGCGTCTGTACCCTATCTGACCAGGTGTCTTTTCAGGGAAGCGACAGTATGTAACACGGTGGGAGAACTGACTTTAGTTATGTTGCGGATAGCAAGAGTCGCCACCGACTTTTATTTTATCCAAAGGAAAGGCATAAAAGAACAGGAAAGACCTTTTAAAAGATTTTTGGGTCCGGGGGGTAGGTTATGTAAAGGGAAGGTGTTAGCACCCTTTACATCCATGGTTATCCATGGGCTCTTAGTTACTTAACTCACTTTGAATTGTTTTTGAAAAGGTGAGGTGTGTGAATAAAAAATTTTCATAAGAGTTAATAATGATCCATGTACGGATGCGTAAAAACTTGTGTTTGAAAATTTGTTTGAAATTATGAAATGTTTGAAAAGTTTTTAAATGAAGTGAGTAAGCAACTATGAGGAACCTACCATAAAGTTTAAGTCTTTCTGTTCTTTATCCTTTAAATGGTAAGACTGTCCCTATTATTAAGGAATAAGTAGTCATTACCTTGGATGTAAGGGACATATGAGGGACATCTGTTAATGAAGGCAACTGTGGGGGTGTATTAAGCATTTGGAGGGACTGTCATTATTATTCGAACAGGACAAGATCTTTTGTGAAGGCAACCATTTAAGGGACTTAATGACTTTTCTTTTTAAGGGACTTGCTTTATACACCCCACTTGACTTTATGATTAGGCAGCATTGAGAGGTAACCCTAGAAAGTGAGATGGCGATTAAAAAAATCGACTTATGTGTGTGAGTGTTTAATTTTATTTATCTTATAATTAAAATGATCTAAATTTAATTTTAAATATAATACATGTTTACACTCCCTATTTTACTAACCATGGCATGAAAATTAAATAAATTAAATATTTACAAAAATTTACACCAAGGAGCAATTACATAATAATTATAATAAGCAATTAAAAATAAATAACAAAAATAAATATAGAAGCAAAATATAAATAATAAGCAAAAATAAATAAATAGGCAATAAATAAATATAATAGGGGTTAGTAATAATAATAATTAAAAATAAATAAGGTTAGTGAAATAATAATAAGCATAATAAAAAATAAATGGATTAGTAATAATATGATTAGTAATAATATCAATAATTAAAATAAATAGAATTAGCAAAAATATTATAAGAACATAATGAAAATAATAAACAAAAGATTAGATTTTTAATATAGACAAATTATTTAGAAATAAGAGTAAATATGAACAATTAAATAATTATTATAACATTTTAATTTATGTACAAATTATTAAATTATTTTTAAGCATATTATAATTACAAAATTTAATTATTATAGGTTCAATTGTTTCTAAACACATATTAAAAATTATTTATATATAATTTAGATTACAAACAAATTTTAGAAATATTCACATAAGTTATAAATATATTTACAAAACTTAATTATATTAAATAAATATGTACATAATAATTTTATAAAATTTAATTATACTAAATATTATATTTACAAAAATTATAAATTTAAATCATAAGATAAATTAGTTTTTTATTATTTAGAAAATAAATTAGGGTTTTCAAAATTAGGGTTTTGTTAGAAAAATATTTAAGGGTTTATAATATAATATACAAAATTATTTTAATTAATATACATATATTATAATTTAAATACATAAAATAAAAAAAATAATTTTTTGAATTAAGAAAAGAATTTTAGAATTTTTAAGATCATTGAATATATACAACATTATTTAATTATATGATTTATTAATAATAATAATAATTAAATAAATAAGACAAAAAAAAAAAAAAAAAAAAGAAGCAAAAAGATGGGACTTACCTTGCTGGGATTTGAACCCAGGATATTCTGCCTGCCAGCACCAAAACCCACCACTAGGCCAGCCAAGCGCAGGTGATAGAGGAATAGATCAAATTTGTTTTATGCCATGTCTTGAAAAATCACAAAAAATAATGAAAACCAAAAGGCCTGGGGGAGGAATCGAACCCAGGACCTCTTGAATACACAAACGCACGCATGACCATCCAGCTAGGTGAGCAATTCTGCTAATGTGTTGGCAACAATACATAATATATTATGTACGCTTAACCTGAAAAATAAGAGGAAAAAAAATGCACCAAGCCAAGTATCGAACCAGTGCCATCATACAATACGCATACCATCCTTACCACTGAGACAAGCTGCACGCTTGTGATAACAAACAAACACTAAAACATAAAATATTTTAAACAAAATTCAAATTTCCAGGACGCGCCAACAGCCTTCATCTTCTCCATATTACCTGCGAAATTTCATGCAATTTTACCTGCGAAATCTCCTGCGTGTTCTTCAACATTCAGAACCTACGAAAATCAAACATTGATGAAACAGTACAAATTCATGGAATTGAAGATATCATTGAGTTCCTTATGGTTCACCCAATCAATCTATGTCAATAGAATTCATTTATATTACTTAAATCGCAAAACCCCAAATTTGAAGCTTAAACCCTAGCTATGGCAACTTGCGGGTTAGGGCTGTTTTCTTTGATTTTTGTATCCAGAAACAATCTAGGCATCACAACAAACACATACCAACCATCAAAAACAGTTTATAATGCATATATTAATGAATTCGAAAATTTGAATTTTCAAGATAAAAGTGGATTCGGGTTGAGCAATATAGCATGGTTTTGATGCATATGAGTGATGATAATGCTTCAATGAGGTCCAAGGAACATTGCTATGTTCTTATTTTACCTTCAAAGGTCCTGAAAATTGAAAACCGAATGTGAGTTTTGTGAAGGATTTTTGATTTTGTGAACTTACTCTTGGAGCTGTGTAATCCGTCCATTGATGTTAGGGTTGTGTTTAGTACTTATAGGTGATTGATTTTAGGTCAAAAACTGATTGGTTGTGTGAAGAATTTGATATGAAAAGATCCAAATTGATCATGCCTTAAAAATAAAATATTCATGTGTGAATGCTTGCTATTTTTGGCCAAACCTCATGATTTCTTTCCTCTTCAATTCCAATCAATATTTAAGACTTTCTAGAAGCTTAATCCAAATCAAATCTTACATTTTCATATTTTATTTTTATTTAAAATGATTTTTAATGAATTAAATCAAAATAAATAAAAATAAAATAATAAAAATTCTGATTTTTAATGGTTTGGGTCGTGCATGAAGTCATTGTATGGGTTGGGTCATTATTTGGCAAGCCCATTTGGAAGAAATTGGTTTTAGACCTCCATTTTCATCATAAACCAACCCAAAATTTCCCAACTTTGCAAGGGCACATATCCTTCAATTTTAATGCTATGAGGGTGTTCTTGGACATTTTGGAAATCTTGAAGAGTCCTCTAAACAACCCCACTGGTTTCATGTCCATATCATTTACCAATCTCAAGTTATGCCCTTTTGAAGTTGTTGACTCTTTGTTGACTTTCAAAAGGACCTATAATGTCTTAGCTCATACCTTCCAAATGAAGCATTTTTGGGATTGGCTTGTGAGACATAAAGTTGTAGAGAATTCAATTTCCTTCAAAATGAGCTTTGAGTGGAGACTTGGTGATGAAGTATGTGAAAGTTATGGATGGTCAAAGTTCAGTTGACTTTTACTGAGGAAACCCTAATTTAGAAACTCCTGATTCTTGATGATCTGGAATCTCCTTGATGAATCATGATCAACCCTTGATCAAATGATGAATTTTACTTCATATACTTGATGTTGGAAAAAAAATCATGAAGTTTGACTTTGGTTTGACCACAGTTGACCTCAGTTTGATTTTTTAACTGTATTGACTGATTTTGACTTATCTGATCATCTGACTGAGCAAACTTTTGAGAAAAGTCTTGAAACTTGTCATGGGGGTTCTTATACACATATAAGATGTTATGAAGCTCACTTGAAGTCTTGGAAGTCCATTTAGCCTGATTAAAGTCAAAACCCTAGTTTTGGATGCACTGCTTAGGAGGTGCATTGTCTGAGGGAATTGTCAACTCTTCTGACCAATTGTGAACTTTGTGAACCTTGTGAACCATCATAAAATGTCTTGTGAACATCATGGGAAGCATTGTGAACCTTGTGAACCTTGTGAACCTTCATAAAGTGACTTGTAGACTTCATGAGCCTCATGGAAGGTCTTGAAAGCATTGTGAATCTTGTGAACCTTGTGAACCTTCATGAAGTGACTTGTAGACTTCATGAGCCTCATGGAAGGTCTTGAAAGCATTTTGAATCTTGTGAACCTTCATGAAGTGACTTGTAGACCTCATGAACCTCATGAAAGGTATTGAAAGCATTGGGAATCTTGTGAACCTTGTGAACCTTCATGAAGTGACTTGTAGACTTCATGAGCCTCATGGAAGGTTTTGAAAGCATTGTGAAACTTGTGAACCTTGTGAACCTTCATGAAGTGACTTGTAGACTTCATGAGCCTCAGGAAGGTTTTGTAAGCATTGTGAAACTTGTGAACCTTGTGAACCTTCATGAAGTGACTTGTAGACTTCATGAGCCTCATGGAAGGTCTTGAAAGCATTGTGAAACTTGTGAACCTTGTGAACCTTCTTAGAACACAAAGTCTTGTATTGTGAGGGCAAATTTTGGGGTGCAACAGCTGCCCCTGTTCAATTTTCTGAAACCTGAGGGGTTAGATTGGTATATTTGCCAGTCGTGACCTGGAAGGTTGAAGGGGATTGAACACAAAAGCCCAAAAATTTGCACTCACCGGTGCATAAAATGATACAGATGGCTAATTGAATATGATTGAGTGGGCTTAAAGATGCCACTTGGAGAAACTGGAGATGGGCTTAGAGATGCCATCTAAAGAACTGGATGTGATGATAGCTTTGTGTTGATACTGGATCTCAGTACTAGGTCTTCGTATAGGCCGTCTCTGAATCGTTTATAATTTGAATTTGTTGAATAGACCAGTAGAAATAAATCTTCGTGACGATTATCTCTTCTGGAAATATCTTGGATTAGGGAATAGATCTTTTTACAGACCGTTTGCCTACTCTCCAAGGTCAAAAGAACGTCAGGATTTGTTCTTCTGAAAAATATCTTGAACCAGGGAATGGATCTTTGTATAGACCGTTTTCCTGCTATTCAAGGTCAAAAGAACGTCAGGATTAGTTCTTCTGAAAAATATTTTGAACCAGGGAATGGATCTTTGTATAGACCGTTTTCCTGCTATTCAAGGTCAAAAGAACGTCAGGATTAGTTCTTCTGAAAAATATCTTGAACCAGGGAATGGATCTTTTTACAGATCGTTTGCCTGCTATTCAAGGGCAGATAGATGAAATCTTCTGGAAATATCATGGATTAGGGAATGGATCTTTTTACAGACCGTTTGCCTACTCTCCGAGGACAAAAAAGTGTCAGGATTAACTCCTGAAAATATCCTGGATTAGGGAATGGATCTTCTTACAGACCGTTTGCCTACTCTCCAAGGAAATAGATTAAATCTTCTGAAAATATCTTGAACCAGGGAATGGATCTTTGTATAGACCGTTTGCCTGCTATTCAAGACCAGATAGATGAAATCTTCTGGAAATATCCTGTATTAGGGAATGGATCTTTTTACAGACCGTTTGCCTACTCTCCGAGGACAAAAAAAGTGTCAGGATTAACTCCTGAAAATATCCTGGATTAGGGAATGGATCTTCTTACAGACCGTTTGCCTACTCTCCGAGGAAATGGATTAAATCTTCTGAAAATATCTTGAACCAGGGAATAGATCTTTGTACAGACCGTTTGCCTGCTATTCAAGACCAGATAGATGAAATCTTCTGGAAATATCCTGGATTAGGGAATGGATCTTCTTACAGACCGTTTGCCTACTCTCCGAGGACAAAAAAAAGTGTCAGGATTAACTCCTGAAAATATCCTGGATTAGGGAATGGATCTTCTTACAGACCGTTTGCCTACTCTCCGAGGAAATGGATTAAATCTTCTGAAAATATCTTGAACCAGGGAATAGATCTTTGTACAGACCGTTTGCCTGCTATTCAAGACCAGATAGATGAAATCTTCTGGAAATATCCTGGATTAGGGAATGGATCTTCTTACAGACCGTTTGCCTACTCTCCGAGGACAAAAAAAAGTGTCAGGATTAACTCCTGAAAATATCCTGGATTAGGGAATGGATCTTCTTACAGACCGTTTGCCTACTCTCCGAGGAAATGGATTAAATCTTCTGAAAATATCTTGAACCAGGGAATAGATCTTTGTACAGACCGTTTGCCTGCTATTCAAGACCAGATAGATGAAATCTTCTGGAAATATCCTGGATTAGGGAATGGATCTTCTTACAGACCGTTTGCCTACTCTCCGAGGACATCTTGAGTAATGTACGGATCATTTCTGACTTGTTGTGAATTGTTGATGCTGTTTTATCTGCATATAATTATCCTGCAAGGAGAATGTTAGTTTATGCAATATGTATGCATGCATAGTATGATGCACCTAAGTAAATGTATTATGCATTTATGGATATGTATGTTATGGTATGATGTAGATGATGTATGTATGATATGATGCTGCCGGAAGAGTCTGGATGTCTTCGTATAACAACTGCTGGCCAGGGAAAATAAATCCCGATTCGTTGTTGAGGAATATGAGGATCTTGTTCCCGTCTTGTTTGATAATAAGGTATACATAACCTTCCGTATGCTGGGGATAACAAGGTATATATAACCTTCGTCTTCGTTTGATAGTAGGGTAGATATAACCTCCCGTCTTCGTTTGATAGTAGGATAGATATAACCTCCCGTCTTCGTTTGATAGTAAGATAGATATAACCTCCCGTCTTCGTTCGTCGTACTCTTATTGGAAAGTAAATTCCCGAATATCCGTATGAGGATAAAAGAGATGGATATAAATTCCAAGGGAGACATGACTTTATGAAGATGGATTTTGTAACACCCCAAAATTTGCCCTCTCATTTTCATGCCATTTAGCATATCCTTTCATACATTGCATTGCATTTGGATCACAATTGCATCATAAACATACATGAATATACATCTCCATTTGAGCTTTCACAGGTTGCGATTGGCCTTTATTTCTTCATGCGGCACGTGCACAAGAATCTCAGAAGAAGCCAAAAGTTCTCGATTGATTCAGAGGAGTTTAAGCTGAATATCAGTTTTATGGTGCAGTTTGCAAAATTTGTAACTTATGCTCGGAAACTCATTTTGGCTTGAAACTCAATAGTTTAGACCGTTTCATTATTCTCTACAACTTTTGTGTTCGGCTCGGAGGCCAATTCATCAAGGAAAATGGCGGGATTTATTTGTTTCTGAAATTTCGGTTTCGCCGATTAACTGTGCTAGCGGTATTCAAGAGTTTGTAACTTCTTATTGGGTCAACATGTCTAATAGATTCATATGCCAAAAGTTCCGTCTTGATATCCTTTCCAACTTTTAGGTTTTGGCCGAGAACTAATTCTTTGAAGAAGATCTCAGAATGTGCGAGTCTTTAGAGTCGACATAGTGAAAAACAGTGCTGAACCGGTGAGTTTTGAACACTAAAAAATTCATAACTCTTGGATCGTTTATCGAATTGATGTCGTTTCGGTGCCTAAAATTACGTTTAGATGTTATCTTCATTATGTGAATTCAGTTTTGGTTCGGTCCAAGCGGAAGGATCTCGAAAATGCGAATTACCAATAAGGTTCTTTGATGCACTGCATTGTCTGTCAGATTTTGTAAAATTCATAACTCGGTCAATTTTCATCGGATTGCACCCGTTCTTGAAGCGTTGGTTCAAAAATTTTATCCTCTTCAAGTTCAAAGACAAATGCGAGTTTGAACGGTGCTCCAAAGATTATCGTTTTGGTTTATTTCACAAAACTGAAGTGCTGAACCGAAGAAAAAGGCTGAAAGTGGTTTCACGAGAAAATTCATATCTCTCTCGTCGTTTGTCCGGTTGAGCTTAGATTTTAACACCAGGTCACTGACTCATAGATCTACAACTTTGCTGACAAAGTCGAGTCGAGATTATGCTTCGAAGAGGTTTACCTCGTCACATTTTCGAGTAGCGGACACCAAATAAGCCGAAAAAAACAACTTATTCAGTGACGTCTTGCAGCTTAAACGTATCGATCGCACTCGATTTTGATCGTATGACGTTCGTTATTTTTGTATTGCAACCGTGATTCAGAGGCGGACGATGTTGTGGAAGGTTCAGAGTCGAAATTTCTTGCCGAAGATATTGTTATTTTCACTTAAGCCGAAATTCTACCTTTTGCCTTTTATTTTACACTCCACTATATATTCTTTTGACCCACAATTTGTCTCATAACTTCAATCATAATTTACAAACACCAAAAAACTCTCACAAACTCTCTCTAAAGGATCAAAGTCCATTCTCTCAATTCTTTCTCAAGAATACAACAACAACTTCATCAAGAACTCAAGAACACAACAATTCCGATCAAGCTTCCGGTAGCCGAGCCGCCACGAACCACCACCTCCGGTCAACTTCACCACCGTAAGACCACCATCTTCCGCCACCGGCAGCCGCGCGGCCTCTCCTCCTCTCCTCCGTTCATGATCGCGTCTCACTTCCTTCGGATTCGCAATTTCTTCGTCGATTCTTCATTCGGTAAGCTTCTTAAACTTTAATTCATGAATAATTGTTGAATTGTTTCTTGAATTGAATTTTGAAGTTGAATTAATCTTGTGGAGATTATGTGCATTGATTCATGATTTGATTATTGATTGATTCTTGATTAATTTATCCTAATAATTGTTGTGGTGCATGATTGAAAAGGCTTGGTAAAGTTGACATAGAATAATCGGTGAATGTTAGGTGTTTGACAAAATTCCTAAGAGAGCTAATTATTGTGACTTGATATTGATTGAAGTGCTTGACTTTTGAATTCATGTTTGTTTCATTGTGTAAATTCGGAATAGGATAGGTTGAAGCTTAATTGTTGATGTTGTTCATATGTCGCGTGTCGATAAGTGCGTTTTGGTCATAACTTCCTAACCGTAGCGCGTTTTCGCGAATGTGAATAGTGTAAATTGACTTTGTTGATTATTCCGGAGCCATTGGTAAACTTTTTAGTCGATTTCGGACAATTTTTTTCGGCTATTTCGCTACTGCCAGCCGATAAAATCGGCCAAAAAGTACCACTTCCGAGCGGAATTTTCAAAATCCGATTGCATATTTGAATCCGTTGGCACGTTTGCAAGTTACCATGCGATTTTCGTTCAATTCCGAGTCGGTGATTTTTGACGCGTTTTTTCGTTTTAAGGCTTTTTAAGTTCGGTTTGGTGCAATATTGATGCATTGATCTTGTTTTGACTTGTACTTATGTTTGTTGATCATTTTCCATTCATTGCATGTAAATTTATTTGATTTTGGTTTGAATTTGCATGTTGTTTATGTTAGAGCATAAGTGCTGCCCCGTTTTGAAACGTAAATTTCAATGCATGTCCATGACTCGTACATTCATCTTTCTATTTGATTTTGAGTTGTGAGACATAGGTGCAACTTCCGGTTGCACCTCTTTTTTGTTTCTAATGTGTTTGTTGAGTTCATGCAAGGTTCTCGCAAAGATCTTAACGACGGTCGTTTGGTTGGTATTCCACTTTATTTGTGGGATACCTTTGGATTCAAATGATATTTTGTGTCGTTGTTTTTGTTTCGATTATGGGGGATCTTCACAAAGAAATTATGGAAGATGAGCATTTATTTTTCTCATGGGAGATTACAAGGCTTGGCTTGAAGTTTTTTTGGATTTCTTTTATGTGAAAGAATCGGCACTTCGACCAAGTAAGTAATCTCGATTCTCTACTTTAATGCATCATTCTAGTTGTATGCGACTTAGGATCATGTAACTTAAGGTGCATATTGAGCCCTCCCACCTGAGGCATTGGATTTATTTGTGATATATATTGATATGTGTCGATTTCGGAGTTTAGGGATTAGGTTACGGATTAGAGAATTCGATTCCTTTCACTTTCCCTTAAAATATCGTTTTTGCCCGTTTCGTCGCAATTATTAAAAATAGTTTTAGGTGTGATAAAATTCTGGAAAAATTCATGAGTGATCTTCTTCCTCTTAATTAATTTGTCATATTTTTTGTTTCCAGATTTGGGTGGTTTCAATATTTTATTTGGATTTTAGATCACAAGCTGTCCTAAAAAGGAAGGTTTTGGCATAAGGGACCGAAATCGATTTTTCCCCATAGGTGTGAGACCTATTTTTTGTATATGATTAATCACTGTAATTGGTGACATTTTTATGCTCATTAGGAATTTTTTTCATAATTTTTAGTGCCCTTTTTGATCCACTTTGTGGAGTTGTTTTTGGGTGATCATTCATTGCTACCTTGCTAGTCAAGTAATTGTTTTGGCACTTTGGTGCATAATTTTGTGGAATCCTTTTGGACAATGTGAGATAATGACTTTATTATTCCAGGGATTTAATTTCATAATTTTTAAAGGCTTTTTGCTATTTTTCCATGTCACCTAGATCCTAGGTTGATTCATGTGTGTATTTGCTCCATAACTTAAATGATAAGAAGGCATTCATGCCATTTTCTTGAAGGGATTTTTGGTAGATTTTAGGAGTTGATTATAGGTCATTTGTATGCCTTTAATTCCAGTCATAGGTCACTTTTTTGAACCATACTCATTTGGTTTGTTTTGTGATTCAAAGTGCATAATTATTTGAACATGTTTAACCTAAACTAGATTCTCTTCTCCTCTAAATAATAACTTGAATTATGTGGAAATAATTAATGCCTATTCATGCATTCTAATTGCATCTCATACCTTGTATGCTACTGAACCATAATCATTTCATGCATATTCACATGCCATTTTTCCTTAACTTTCATCATGTGCGATCTTATGCGATTTTTGCTCGTTTCTTCTCATATCTTCTTCTCATTGCTCCATATGCCTAATCCATTGCATCCATGATTGTATATTCATTCATCCATCTTCATAAGCATTCATTACTCACTTTGATGTTCATTTTATGCATTAATCCATTTTTGTAAGCCATATGCATTCATATTTCATCCATGAGTCCTAATTTGCATTTATGTGAACTTAGGTGAACTTTTTGTACATAGTTTGACATAGTTTGATCTTGTGAGGTATCATAGCATAATTAGGGACCTATAGCATGTAGCTACTGACTTTATAAGTCATATAACCTTTAGGTACCTTCACCTTTAGACTTAGGTCTTATTTTGAACCCTAGTTTCATTCTAGGACGTTTATGGTACTTAATTGCTTTCATGCTTTGATTTTACTTCCAATATGCATTGTCATGCTAACTTTTGTTTTGTAGGGGGGAAGATTGAGGTAAGCCTCACTTCATTCCTATCTCTTATGCATTTTAATTGTCTTTGCCTTAGCACTTTGTGCTTGCTTATAGGCTTTCCCTTTCTTTAGAGACAACTTAACTTCCTTAGGAAGTAAGTTAGTTTCTAACTCTCTTTTCTTCCTTTCCTTTTCTTTCTTAGGATTAGAATACCTCATTAACCATAGGATCTCCATTGTAAATAAATAAATAAAAATTAGGATGTGTCTTAGTTCCCATTAGATTTTTCTTTTTTCAACTTGAGTCGTTCTTTCTCATCTCATAAAGAAAAGCAATAAAACACTTAATAAAAACCGAACAATCTTGTACGACACGAGACTTTGTTGCGGAGTGTTTATACGCGTCCTGTTTCGGGGCGAGGTGTAAATGCTTCCCACGATGGATAGGTCTTAGTACAAGACCGTTCACAAACAAATTCAAAACACTTCTTTTAAAAGACAAAAACAAATAACAAGCGACTATCCTGCGGGAACTTCTCTTCTCATCTCATTCACTCACAACGCGAACTCGCGACGACTTGTCTCGCATGCAAGACGGTAAATGCACTCGTACCAGACGAGCCTGCAACACCTGAGCATAGACATACACAGTTTCAGCATAAAAAACACAAACAAATAGTTCCCGCCTTAGTTAGTCGAACTACGTCGACTCTGATCCTCATTATCCCGATGAGGTACGTAGGCAGCGGGGTAGGGCCCGTTCGAGCACATTCTTTATTTTCCCTACATTTCCCCCTTTCTTTCCATTCTCTTTTCAGTTCCTTTCTCATTTCATTTTCCATTCCAGTTAGCGGTTTTATTCAGCAGCATCTCTATTTTCTCGCCCTTTGAAACAAAACAAGCAAGCGTGGATCCCGTCGGGTACGGCGGACGGATTGGGGTGCTAATACCTTCCCAGTTCGTAACCGACTCCCGAATTCAGGTCTTTGGTTCGCAGGACCTTGTCCTTTCCTTCTTCCTCAGGTTTGTGCAACATTACCTTTCCCATTCCTTTGGGATAAAAATGTCTGGCTGGCGACTCTAACCTTTCCGCGCCACTTTCGCGTTTGTACTAGGATGAAAATCCCGGGAGCGACAGCTGGCGACTCTGCTGGGGACGAACTTGATTCTTCCGGTTTCCCTTGTAGAGTCAATCCTAGCGCCTGTTTGGTTTTGTTTCTCTGGGTGTTTATTTGTTTGTTGTTGTGTGCTTTAGTTTAGCTTTACTGTTTTCATTTACAGCTTTTATTTACAGCTTTACTTTATCGCATTTATTTACCGCTTTCAGTATTTTATTTTCCATGCATCATATTATACTGGACTATCTGGCTATGCTGGTTTTCATTTTTTTCTGTGGGTTGGGAGTTACTGTGAGATAAGCCAACTACCCGGCTTGAGTGCACTATAGGATTAGCGTGGACACGTTGTGCTCGCATGGTTACATGATGAGTGGTGATGTGTTCCACACCCAGATTGCGACTGTCTCGGGACTATTCTGTGTGGGGGTTCTTCTCCACTTCAGGGTACAACCTTGATAGTTATGTGCATCTGGTGACCGATCTTCGAGGACCTTAATGGGAATACCCCTCTCCAGTGATGACAGTGGCAGACCACATTTGTTGGCAAACCCACTCGCATCCGAGGGTCCATTGGGAACTCGCATAGGATGGCCTGGTTCTCTCATAGGAATTCAGTTAAAGCGAACTGTTCGTATGACGATAGTATTGTACCCTTCGGGATGAATGTACTATTGTTTCTCGACTCAATGCTTGAAGCTGGAAACTTGTGGGGGATGCTTGTTTTTCCGGACTCAATTGAGACCTCCCTGAGTAGTACATAATGCCAAACCGATTCCCTGATTTGGTCATGAACCATTTCTCGGAAATGGTGAACGTATTATTGCTATTCGGCTTTGAGAGTCCGTGATGTTGACCCGAGTAGCACACCCGTGAGATTGGGAGGGGTTTACAGGTTTGCAGGAACCCTAAACTTCAACATACCCGATTTGCCAGTGTTGTTTTATGATATTATCTGTTGCTATATGGTTCTTTGATTCTGAGATTCGAGATTTCTATTCAGAGAAATTGTTACTGTGATTACCATGGTGACCCTGATATTGTGACTGTTATTATGACTCTCCACAGACACTTGGCTCGTTGTTCAGCTTCAATACCATCAGTGATTGTTATATTATGTGATCCAGTTCTACAATTATTGGGTTCTCAGTTATGGGGTTCTGTACAGAGATGATGCTACTATTATGGTTCTATTCAGACACTTGACTCATTGTTCAACATCGCCACCAACATCAGACTATTGATCACATGCCTGTTGCATACATGACATCATAGCATTTCTTCACAAATGTTCAGTTATTTCCGAGGATCACATATCTGAATCATGTTGTTGGATTTTTCTGTGTCAAAACTTGAATTAAAGCAGATAGATTCCTCAGAAATAATTGAACATGGCATTTGCATACATCCTTGCTTTCTTGACAGGTGTTCAGAGACAAATTCTTTTCCTGACTTGATTTCTCATCAGAATGGACAACTTGAATCACATTCATCAAGGTATATATTTGAAGCAACTCCGGGCGGAGGTAACCGAATGAAGACCCAGCTAGGAAAATTCAGGCAAAGGTGCAAGCTTTATTTCAAAGTCAAAAACTGCTGAAAGAGGAAGTCAACCAGATGAAGACTTAGATGAGATTTGGTTATGGAAATTTTGAACGAAGCTATTTTCATCCCTATTGAGGGGAACTACGCTGCTCTGATTCTCCATTGGTCAATGGAGATACGTAGGCAGGAGATCGTGCAAGATCTTTCCGAGCAACTTTATTTATCAACTTCATTTATCAACCTCTTCCCTCCAGACGTCATTTGTTGGCATCCAATTTCAGCTTCCCAAGAGAGTCCAGCGGGTAGACCATAAGGGTAAAGGCCAAAACCACTTGAGAAGAAGTTTGATCATATTCTGATGACGTACGTGCAATAAGTTTCCTCATTTACGCAAATTTGGAGTGGTTGAGCTAGTTGCATCAGGATCATCTCCGACAAAGCTTCCTTTGGGGTTTCAATTCCAAGTATGATTACCATTCTGGAGCACCTGGTCGGTTAATTGAAGATTGCAAGTCTTTCAGAGGCAAAGGTAAAAACAAGGTCGCGAATGTGATTGACTTCAAGACTATTATGTTCATGCCATGTAAAAGTGAGAATATGGCACCAAAACAGTAATGAAATGAATATCCAGATTGCTGACTGCTGAAAGTCTCCGAGAGCAATAAGTCCAGACGGAGTCAGACCTCCTCAATAATGGCAACCATGATATGAAGGCTATATGCAAGTACCACTCAGGGGAATTTAGGCATACAATTGACAACTGTGATGTGTTCAAGTACAAGATGCAAAATTTGGCCGACTCAAAGGTCATCATGCCAGAAGGTCTGCTCACATATTGAAATCTCCTTATCAAATTGGCATCATAGTTTGCAAGGGCATCTTCAGAAGCAATACATCCAGACGGAGTCAAGTCTCCTCAATGATGGCAATGTTCAGCTTCTTTACTGCATTTTCATGTGTAGTTTATATTGTTTGTTTAAACATTTGTATGCATGCATGAAACTTATTTGTTTTTGAATGTTAACCATAATAAAATGCACATGTTTCTTGAAGTAATCCATTCGTATTCACTCATGATTTTGTGTATGTGCATTGCAATACCAACTGTTGTGCTTAAACTCTATCAGGGAGGATGACGAAATGAAAACGCAAAAACTCTAATTGTTCGCTTTTGAGAAAGACCCTGTTGACGATGTACAGGCATTGTTTCAAATCCTAAACACCGGAGATATAAGGGAGATAGACCCTCGCCAACCCGTTTGAGCCTTGAAGTGGGAGTTTCTTTTCGCATAAAAAAAACCTTGCATTTAACCCAGGGGCAGGATAGGCGTCAGTTAGTTTGACCGAGCGTTCAAATTTCGAAAAGGAGTACAAATCTGAGGATCCATTACCTTTCGTTGTACCAAATCAGGAGGTCCAATGACCAGAAACAACAATGGTTAACCCAAGCAAGAGGTTCAGAGATCGGAAACCACCTCAATTAAGAAGTGAGACAGTCACAACCCTTTCAAAGTAAACAGTGTCACACGATTTGTTCAAAAAAAAAAAGAAGAATTGAAAAAAAAATGAATGAGAAAGCCCGCTAAGTCGGAACTTGAAAACAAGCGACTTAGGCAAAAATTGGGGCATCCCGCTGGACTTCACAATCAAAGATTCACAAGAATCAGTCCAGGCAAAAGTTAGGGATAATCAAAATAATGCAAAAGCGAAAGACGAAAAGGATTACACCAGAAAGATCCTTGAACAAGTACAGAGTCGCGTGGCACAGACACCAAAGATAAGAGGGGTGACAAATGACAACCTAATTGGTGCTTAAACTGTTAGTGTAATTGGTTCCTTAACCATCACAAAACCCTTTTTGAGAAGTGAGCGCTTGTGAAAGCTAGCTGAAAATAGGAATGAAGAACATCACGAAGATGGGTGGGCACAAATAAATTTCGAGCCTATATCCTTTGTTTCTATAACCGTGAACCAGGCCACGATACAACCCTCAAAAGTCCTAACTGAAACAGGGTTATTTTTGAGAGCGTACTACCACGAGACCGCGTTCCTGACTCCTATGAGTGGTGTTGAAAGATCTTTGTTGGTGTTGCATGTGCATGCTTTCTATTATTCAAAAAAAAAATTAATGTCGAATCTTAACCAATGATTCGCTCACAAAGGTTTGCGACATATTTTTCAGTAAAACTTCAAGATTGACATGTGTGTTGCATTAGAATTTTCATTCTTAGAATAAACATTTTCTGCTTGCATATATTTGTTGGACATCATAAAAATTCACATACGAAACTTCAGTCCAGAAGCTTAATCTTGCCGAGTTGAGAAGGCTAAAACTTCCAAAGGACAATCTATCGAGGTGCACTTTTCAAGAAGACTCCATTGAGTAGGGACTTTCCCGACAGTCGTGGTAAGAGCCAACTAAGCCGGGGCAATCACGTCGAGCAATTTCTTCAAAATTCAACCAAGCTGGGGCAATCACTTCGAGATTCAAATCTCTCAAAGAGCCATCAGGCGGAAGCATTATTCAAATTTCAGCCAAACTGGGGCAATCACTTCGAGATCCAATCTCTCAAAGAACGATTGGCATAGGTGTTTTCTTTAAAGCACAGTCCGTCAGAGGTGATCACTTCGAGGCTCGTACTGGGGCAGGCCATCCCAAGAGCATGGGAAGTACTTTCTCCTGAAGACGGTTAATCAGAGGCACCTATCCAGAGTTCAAAATAATGGAGCAGAATATCTCACAGTGATATGAGGTTTTTCATGAATCCTCGCGAGGAAAATTCTTGCACAGACCATGAAGTCTGGGGCAGTTATTTCGAGATCCAACGAATCTCTCCAAGAGTTTGAAGACACTAAGGCATTTCATATGCCATGTTTTCTGTAAAATCCTCTTGAGACATTTACTTCTGACAGACCTTAATCTGAGGCGAGTTGAAAATTTCAAAGAACCATTGTTCACTCATGATTAGTTGACAACCTATCAACCCGGGGCTAGGGGCAAGGCCAGTGTCGGCACAGTACTGCAAGAGTTGTTTCATCTGCGGACTTCATCGATCAAGATTCCTTAGCAAGTCTCATGGGAGGTTATTTCTTGAGAAGAAGGGTATCATCGTCTCTCATCACCAGCATGAGACGCCTAACATCTCTCATTCCCAACATGAGAGGATTTATCTCTTATCCCCAGCAAGTGGCAACTTGAGCTCTTATCTTCAGCGGGAAGCTTTATCATTGACATCCTCCATAATCCCCAGTAGAGGTGGAAGTTGAAATCTCTCAATAAGGTAGCAGAGAGTGGGTATCATCCCCAAGCAGAAGTTTCCCTTCAGACAGGGGCAATTCTCAGCAGTATAAGGAGTGTTTTGCCTCCCCAGCAGTATCATGCCTTTGGTTCCCCACCAGAGTTCAAGAAGGGTCCATCTCCAACAGGGTCTTGGCGCTCCAATCTCAAAGTCCAATTTATTTTTGGCAGTGGCGGCTATTCAGAGCCAGTGAATTATTAACAATTTTCCCCGCAGAGTTGTTTCCCCCTCATCAGGACAAACCAGATCAATGCAGTGATCATCGTTTCTCCCCAGCCAAGTTATCTGGGATACCTGCAGTCTCCTTATCAGGAGATCTCCTTTGCATTGTCATTTGCATCATCATCGCATTTGCATCCTCCAAAGCGTAGCATTTCCATCGTCATGGAGCATTACGCCATAAATCCAAACATATGCATACCAGCATGGGCCAGTTTTGAGGTATATTACATAAGACCCGTTACATCTCTAATTAGATTGAAGCATTCCCCACAGAATGCAACTCCGTTTCCCAGGGTGGTTACGTCTACCGAGTCTTGTTGTTATCCCCAGTTGAGCCTTGTTTCAGTACGACAGTCTCATCTTTTCGCGTCTCCGTTTCAGTACAACGGTCACGTCTTGGGCTCTCGTTTAAGTACAACGATCCCATTCCTTTCGAGTCTCCATTTAAGTACAATGGTCTCGTCTTTGAGTCTTGTTTCAGTACAACAGTCTCATTTTTTGCGTCTCCGTTTCAGTACAACGGTCGCTTCTTGGGCTCTCGTTTAAGTACAACGATCTCGTTCCTTTCGAGTCTCCATTTAAGTACAATGGTCTCGTCTTTGAGTCTTGTTTCAGTACAACAAACTCATTTTTTCGCGTCTCCGTTTCAGTACAATGGTCGCGTCTTGGGCTCTCGTTTAAGTACAACGATCTCGTTCCTTTCGAGTCTCCATTTAAGTACAATGGTCTCGTCTTTGAGTCTTGTTTCAGTACAACAAACTCATTTTTTCGCGTCTCCATTTCAGTACAACGGTCGCGTCTTGGGCTCTCGTTTAAGTACAACGATCCCGTTCCTTTCGAGTCTCCATTTAAGTACAATGGTCTCGTCTGTGAGTATTGTTTCAGTACAACAGTCTCATTTTTTCGCGTCTCCGTTTCAGTACAACGGTCGCGTCTTAGGCTCTCGTTTAAGTACAACGATCCCGTTCCTTTCGAGTCTCCATTTAAGTACAATGGTCTCGTCTGTGAGTCTTGTTTCAGTACAACAGTCTCATTTTTTCGCGTCTCCGTTTCAGTACAATGGTTGCGTCTTGGGCTCTCGTTTAAGTACAACGATCCCGTTCCTTTCGAGTCTCCATTTAAGTACAATGGTCTCGTCTTTGAGTCTTGTTTCAGTACAACAGTCTCATTTTTTTTTGCGTCTCCGTTTCAGTACAACGGTCGCGTCTTGGGCTCTCGTTTAAGTACAACGATCCCGTTCCTTTCGAGTCTCCATTTAAGTACAATGGTCTTGTCTTTGAGTCTTGTTTCAGTACAACAGTCTCATTTTTTCGCGTCTCCGTTTCAGTACAACGGTCGCGTCTTGGGATCTCATTTAAGTACAACGATCTCGTTCCTTTCAAGTCTCCATTTAAGTACAATGGTCTCGTCTCAGTGCGAAGATAATGGATCGGTTGATACCATTTCCGTGTTAGATCGGTTGATCTTATCTGAGTTATGAATCGGTTGATATCATTTCTCTTCGAGTGGTAAATCGGATGATATTACTTTCTCGCTTTCCGGGGTGGATCGGTTGATACCATTTCCGTGTTAGATTGGTTGATCTTATGTGAGTTATGAATCGGTTGATATCATTTCTCTTCGAGTGGTAAATCGGATGATATTACTTTCTCGCTTTCCAAGGTGGATCGGTTGATACCATCTCCGTGTTAGATCGGTTGATCATATTTGAGTTATGAATCGGTTGATATCATTTCTCTTCGAGCTGTAAATCGGATGATATTACATTCTCGCTTTCCAGGGTGGATCGGTTGATACCATTTCCGTGTTAGATCGGTTGATCATATTTGAGTTATGAATCGGTTGATATCATTTCTCTTTGAGTTGTAAATCGGATGATATTACATTCTCGCTTTCCAGGGTGGATCGGTTGATACCATCTCTGTGTTAGATCGGTTGATCTTATTTGAGTCGCAAATCGGTTGATGTTGCGTTAAGTCCTGTTTCGATAGCAGGCATCTTCCGTGGCTTGGTCCTGCCCAGCAGTCATATTGATTTGAGTTACATTCCGCTAATGGTCTCATTAAGCCCTGTTACGCCAACAGGCACCCTCGGTGTGGCTTTGATTCACTCAGCAGTCGCAGTGATTGCATTGATTCTATTTCACCTGGTTTTATTTTCGCTACCTATTCAGAGGTCAAAATCAAAAAAAAATATATACATAAATAAATAAATGGGCGGGTGGCATTTCCATTACCCTCAGTGTGCAAATTTTCAGGTTTTATTCGAGTATTCAATCACTTCATACCTTGAACGTCTAAAAGTTGTTGCAATTATTCGTCCAGGTCTGCAGATGATTGAATAGAGGCAGCTGTAACACCCCAAAATTTGCCCTCTCATTTTCATGCCATTTAGCATATCCTTTCATACATTGCATTGCATTTGGATCACAATTGCATCATAAACATACATGAATATACATCTCCATTTGAGCTTTCACAGGTTGCGATTGGCCTTTATTTCTTCATGCGGCACGTGCACAAGAATCTCAGAAGAAGCCAAAAGTTCTCGATTGATTCAGAGGAGTTTAAGCTGAATATCAGTTTTATGGTGCAGTTTGCAAAATTTGTAACTTATGCTCGGAAACTCATTTTGGCTTGAAACTCAATAGTTTAGACCTTTTCATTATTCTCTACAACTTTTGTGTTCGGCTCGGAGGCCAATTCATCAAGGAAAATGGCGGGATTTATTTGTTTCTGAAATTTCGGTTTCGCCGATTAACTGTGCTAGCGGTATTCAAGAGTTTGTAACTTCTTATTGGGTCAACATGTCTAAGAGATTCATATGCCAAAAGTTCCGTCTTGATATCCTTTCCAACTTTTAGGTTTTGGCCGAGAACTAATTCTTTGAAGAAGATCTCAGAATGTGCGAGTCTTTAGAGTCGACATAGTGAAAAACAGTGCTGAACCGGTGAGTTTTGAACACTAAAAAATTCATAACTCTTGGATCGTTTATCGAATTGATGTCGTTTCGGTGCCTAAAATTACGTTTAGATGTTATCTTCATTATGTGAATTCGGTTTTGGTTCGGTCCAAGCGGAAGGATCTCGAAAATGCGAATTACCAATAAGGTTCTTTGATGCACTGCATTGTCTGTCAGATTTTGTAAAATTCATAACTCGGTCAATTTTCATCGGATTGCACCCGTTCTTGAAGCGTTGGTTCAAAAATTTTATCCTCTTCAAGTTCAAAGACAAATGCGAGTTTGAACGGTGCTCCAAAGATTATCGTTTTGGTTTATTTCACAAAACTGAAGTGCTGAACCGAAGAAAAAGGCTGAAAGTGGTTTCACGAGAAAATTCATATCTCTCTCGTCGTTTGTCCGGTTGAGCTTAGATTTTAACACCAGGTCACTGACTCATAGATCTACAACTTTGCTGACAAAGTCGAGTCGAGATTATGCTTCGAAGAGGTTTACCTCGTCACATTTTCGAGTAGCGGACACCAAATAAGCCGAAAAAAACAACTTATTCAGTGACGTCTTGCAGCTTAAACGTATCGATCGCACTCGATTTTGATCGTATGACGTTCGTTATTTTTGCATTGCAACCGTGATTCAGAGGCGGACGATGTTGTGGAAGGTTCAGAGTCGAAATTTCTTGCCGAAGATATTGTTATTTTCACTTAAGCCGAAATTCTACCTTTTGCCTTTCATTTTACACTCCACTATATATTCTTTTGACCCACAATTTGTCTCATAACTTCAATCATAATTTACAAACACCAAAAAACTCTCACAAACTCTCTCTAAAGGATCAAAGTCCATTCTCTCAATTCTTTCTCAAGAATACAACAACAACTTCATCAAGAACTCAAGAACACAACAATTCCGATCAAGCTTCCGGTAGCCGAGCCGCCACGAACCACCACCTCCGGTCAACTTCACCACCGTAAGACCACCATCTTCCGCCACCGGCAGCCGCGCGGCCTCTCCTCCTCTCCTCCGTTCATGATCGCGTCTCACTTCCTTCGGATTCGCAATTTCTTCGTCGATTCTTCATTCGGTAAGCTTCTTAAACTTTAATTCATGAATAATTGTTGAATTGTTTCTTGAATTGAATTTTGAATCTTGTGGAGATTATGTGCATTGATTCATGATTTGATTATTGATTGATTCTTGATTAATTTATCCTAATAATTGTTGTGGTGCATGATTGAAAAGGCTTGGTAAAGTTGACATAGAATAATCGGTGAATGTTAGGTGTTTGACAAAATTCCTAAGAGAGCTAATTATTGTGACTTGATATTGATTGAAGTGCTTGACTTTTGAATTCATGTTTGTTTCATTGTGTAAATTCGGAATAGGATAGGTTGAAGCTTAATTGTTGATGTTGTTCATATGTCGCGTGTCGATAAGTGCGTTTTGGTCATAACTTCCTAACCGTAGCGCGTTTTCGCGAATGTGAATAGTGTAAATTGACTTTGTTGATTATTCCGGAGCCATTGGTAAATTTTTTAGTCGATTTCGGACAATTTTTTTCGGCTATTTCGCTACTGCCAGCCGATAAAATCGGCCAAAAAGTACCACTTCCGAGCGGAATTTTCAAAATCCGATTGCATATTTGAATCCGTTGGCACGTTTGCAAGTTACCATGCGATTTTCGTTCAATTCCGAGTCGGTGATTTTTGACGCGTTTTTTCGTTTTAAGGCTTTTTAAGTTCGGTTTGGTGCAATTTTGATGCATTGATCTTGTTTTGACTTGTACTTATGTTTGTTGATCATTTTCCATTCATTGCATGTAAATTTATTTGATTTTGGTTTGAATTTGCATGTTGTTTATGTTAGAGCATAAGTGCTGCCCCGTTTTGAAATGTAAATTTCAATGCATGTCCATGACTCGTACATTCATCTTTCTATTTGATTTTGAGTTGTGAGACATAGGTGCAACTTCCGGTTGCACCTCTTTTTTGTTTCTAATGTGTTTGTTGAGTTCATGCAAGGTTCTCGCAAAGATCTTAACGACGGTCGTTTGGTTGGTATTCCACTTTATTTGTGGGATACCTTTGGATTCAAATGATATTTTGTGTCGTTGTTTTTGTTTCGATTATGGGGGATCTTCACAAAGAAATTATGGAAGATGAGCATTTATTTTGCTCATGGGAGATTACAAGGCTTGGCTTGAAGTTTTTTTGGATTTCTTTTATGTGAAAGAATCGGCACTTCGACCAAGTAAGTAATCTCGATTCTCTACTTTAATGCATCATTCTAGTTGTATGCGACTTAGGATCATGTAACTCAAGGTGCATATTGAGCCCTCCCACCTGAGGCATTGGATTTATTTGTGATATATATTGATATGTGTCGATTTCGGAGTTTAGGGATTAGGTTACGGATTAGAGAATTCGATTCCTTTCACTTTCCCTTAAAATATCGTTTTTGCCCGTTTCGTCGCAATTATTAAAAATAGTTTTAGGTGTGATAAAATTCTGGAAAAATTCATGAGTGATCTTCTTCCTCTTAATTAATTTGTCATATTTTTTGTTTCCAGATTTGGGTGGTTTCAATATTTTATTTGGATTTTAGATCACAAGCTGTCCTAAAAAGGAAGGTTTTGGCATAAGGGACCGAAATCGATTTTTCCCCATAGGTGTGAGACCTATTTTTTGTATATGATTAATCACTGTAATTGGTGACATTTTTATGCTCATTAGGAATTTTTTTCATAATTTTTAGTGCCCTTTTTGATCCACTTTGTGGAGTTGTTTTTGGGTGATCATTCATTGCTACCTTGCTAGTCAAGTAATTGTTTTGGCACTTTGGTGCATAATTTTGTGGAATCCTTTTGGACAATGTGAGATAATGACTTTATTATTCCAGGGATTTAATTTCATAATTTTTAAAGGCTTTTTGCTATTTTTCCATGTCACCTAGATCCTAGGTTGATTCATGTGTGTATTTGCTCCATAACTTAAATGATAAGAAGGCATTCATGCCATTTTCTTGAAGGGATTTTTGGTAGATTTTAGGAGTTGATTATAGGTCATTTGTATGCCTTTAATTCCAGTCATAGGTCACTTTTTTGAACCATACTCATTTGGTTTGTTTTGTGATTCAAAGTGCATAATTATTTGAACATGTTTAACCTAAACTAGATTCTCTTCTCCTCTAAATAATAACTTGAATTATGTGGAAATAATTAATGCCTATTCATGCATTCTAATTGCATCTCATACCTTGTATGCTACTGAACCATAATCATTTCATGCATATTCACATGCCATTTTTCCTTAACTTTCATCATGTGCGATCTTATGCGATTTTTGCTCGTTTCTTCTCATATCTTCTTCTCATTGCTCCATATGCCTAATCCATTGCATCCATGATTGTATATTCATTCATCCATCTTCATAAGCATTCATTACTGACTTTGATGTTCATTTTATGCATTAATCCATTTTTGTAAGCCATATGCATTCATATTTCATCCATGAGTCCTAATTTGCATTTATGTGAACTTAGGTGAACTTTTTGTACATAGTTTGACATAGTTTGATCTTGTGAGGTATCCTAGCATAATTAGGGACCTATAGCATGTAGCTACTGACTTTATAAGTCATGTAACCTTTAGGTACCTTCACCTTTAGACTTAGGTCTTATTTTGAACCCTAGTTCCATTCTAGGACGTTTATGGTACTTAATTGCTTTCATGCTTTGATTTTACTTCCAATATGCATTGTCATGCTAACTTTTGTTTTGTAGGGGGGAAGATTGAGGTAAGCCTCACTTCATTCCTATCTCTTATGCATTTTAATTGTCTTTGCCTTAGCACTTTGTGCTTGCTTATAGGCTTTCCCTTTCTTTAGAGACAACTTAACTTCCTTAGGAAGTAAGTTAGTTTCTAACTCTCTTTTCTTCCTTTCCTTTTCTTTCTTAGGATTAGAATACCTCATTAACCATAGGATCTCCATTGTAAATAAATAAATAAAAATTAGGATGTGTCTTAGTTCCCATTAGATTTTTCTTTTTTCAACTTGAGTCATTCTTTCTCATCTCATAAAGAAAAGCAATAAAACACTTAATAAAAACCGAACAATCTTGTACGACACGAGACTTTGTTGCGGAGTGTTTATACGCGTCCTGTTTCGGGGCGAGGTGTAAATGCTTCCCGCGATGGATAGGTCTTAGTACAAGACCGTTCACAAACAAATTCAAAACACTTCTTTTAAAAGACAAAAACAAATAACAAGCGACTATCCTGCGGGAACTTCTCTTCTCATCTCATTCACTCACAACGCGAACTCGCGACGACTTGTCTCGCATGCAAGACGGTAAATGCACTCGTACCAGACGAGCCTGCAACACCTGAGCATAGACATACGCAGTTCCAGCATAAAAAACACAAACAAATAGTTCCCGCCTTAGTTAGGCGAACTACGTCGACTCTGATCCTCATTATCCCGATGAGGTACGTAGGCAGCGGGGTAGGGCCCGTTCGAGCACATTCTTTATTTTCCCTACATTTCCCCCTTTCTTTCCATTCTCTTTTCAGTTCCTTTCTCATTTCATTTTCCATTCCAGTTAGCGGTTTTATTCAGCAGCATCTCTATTTTCTCGCCCTTTGAAACAAAACAAGCAAGCGTGGATCCCGTCGGGTACGGCGGACGGATTGGGGTGCTAATACCTTCCCAGTTCGTAACCGACTCCCGAATTCAGGTCTTTGGTTCGCAGGACCTTGTCCTTTCCTTCTTCCTCAGGTTTGTGCAACATTACCTTTCCCATTCCTTTGGGATAAAAATGTCTGGCTGGCGACTCTAACCTTTCCGCGCCACTTTCGCGTTTGTACTAGGATGAAAATCCCGGGAGCGACAGATTTGTCCTACTGAGAGTTTTGTAACTGTCTTGTAGAGATGAACCGGCGAAGCTTCGTTGAAATCCTTCCCTCGTTCGTCCTTAGTAAATACTATTACTGCATTTTCATGCATTTCTGGTAAACATCAATCATATTAAGCACACATGCATTTAAGCCCAACTAATGGACGTTTCGCTTATGTAAAATAGGGTAAAAGTAAATCTGGATTCAGAGGGAAAAGTAAAGCTGAACTTTAGAACAGAAACGTTTCAACTTCGAGAGTGTATAACCAATTGGATTTGGAGCTCCTGAAATTTTTAACTTTCCTGAATACCTTCCCCGAAATCCTCATAGCTGGATCTGAAGACATGATACTGACACCATCTGATACTACTGGCGTAGACAATTAATTTCCATCATGGTTTCAGTTGAGAATCCAATATCAAGGTAATACAACGAGAGGAATGTGTCTTCAAATTGTGATGGACCATATGCGCTCCGGGTATTAGATTTGAAGAGAAAGCATTGCCCCTTGGTTGAGGATGAATTATACCATGATGGAAGTATCTGAATGTAGTTACCTCAAGAGAAATAAATAGAGTGCTTCACAATAATATGTTTCTGACATCATGAAACTCACATATATGAGGAGAGCTGCCTCTGGCTATTAAGCATTGTTGAATCTGGACCTGATTGTCCTGAATGAATTGAACAGTAACTTGGTATGCCCCCTTGATTAGGAAACAATGACCATGCCCCTGGCATTAGGAATTCTGTAATGTTACCCTTAGCACTTCAGATAGATGAGGAGATCTGCCTCTGGCTGTTTAAACATAGTTGAATCTTGTCCTGATTGCCCCAAATGAGTTAGGCAGTATCATGGCCTGCCCCCTTGATTGGGAGATAATGACTATGCCCCTTTGTATACATGGGCTTTCATCCAGGAAGCAACTTTGTTTATCAGAAAGACTTTGATTTATTGAACATTCATCCTGTAAGTTTCTCTGTTTATCATACACTCAGGTATATGCAAACAAATATATTCAAATATGCAATGCTTATGTCTGTCTTGAAGTTTTGAAAAAGAGTTATTTTAGAAAAACAATTTTTATGAAAACTGTGATATTAACTCAAGTTTTATAATAAGCCCTAAAGGAGTCAGGATACCTTTTTGTAGTAGTACGCTTTCAAACTAACCATGCTTCAGTTAGGACTTTTAAAGGGTTATAACATGGCCTGGTTCACGGTTTAAGAAACAAAGGATAAAGGCTCAAATTTTATTTGTACCCAACCCATTCTCCATGATGTTCTTCAGTCCTATACTCAGTTAACTTATGCATTGAGGCTCAAATGAGTTTGGAATTGTAACACTGACATTTGTGATGGTTCAGAAACTCTAAATTTATTTGAACATTCAGTCATCTTTCTTTGTTGAGGATTCATAGTGACCTCTTTTTTTCTTTTGACTTTGTTATCCGTTCTTTTTGCCTGAACTGTTTATTTCAAAGTTACAGTCAGCGGGATGTCTTAATTTTTTTTACTAAGTCTCCTTCATAGGTTTTGACTTAGTGGGTTTTTCTTTTTGCTGGATATTGACTGTCAGGTTTAATGATTACAGAGAACCATCGTTAGTTGTGTACAACACAAATAATTGACATATTTGAGTTAACCGAGTAACTACCCTGCCCCAGGTTATGAATAAGGGTTTTAATTTGTGCGAGAATAAAAACTCCTACTTCATAGGCTCAAAAGGGTTGACTAGGGATTAACTTCCTTATATCTCCACTGTTTAGGAATTGAAACAATGCCTGTACATCGTCAGCATAGTCTGTTCAAAAGCATACTGCCTAATATTATGGTATTGTTTTTGTCATCCTCCCTCTACAGGCTTATAGCTTTATCAGGAGTTAAATATCACAAAAAAGAAATATGAAGCATAGTTCAAAATATAGTGAAACGAATGGATTAATTCAAGACAAACATATGCAATGCATTAATGAAAACAAAAGTTTGACATAATAGTAAGTGTTTAAACAAAACAAAAGAAATTACAAATGAAAATTCAAATGTTCTCAAAGTCTCTTCCTCTAAACTTGTCACTCCAGTTATCTGGAAACTTTGATGCTTGATGGACGATAGAAGAACTCAACCTGGCCTTCTGGAGTAACCTCAAGTATTCCTTCGTCGATTAGGTCTTGAATCTTATTCTTCAATGCCCAACAGTTATTAGTGTCATGACCAGGACAGTCGGAGTGATACATACACTTTGCCTTGGGATTATAGCGAGGAGAAGAGGTGTTAGGATTTTTAGGAGAATTTTCCAAGGAAATCAACTTCATCTCCAACAGGCATTGCAAAACTTGTGACATTGGTGTGCTGGACCGGATGAACTGTCTTCTACATTCCTTGTATAGAAGTGGATTAACCTTACCAGGCCTTCTTTCTTCCATTGAAGGATGATCAGTAGTAGCATGTCTCTTTCCTTCTCTTATCCTTACTTTCCTTTCAGCCAAGTCAACTTGTTTCAACGGAGGTTGACTGATGATTAGATTCCCAACTCTGTTATGCCGAAACTCATTGACAAAGCTTCTCAGCTCTTCTTGCCCCTGGGCCAAACTCTGGATAAGAGCCATTTGGCCATTCATCTGGATCCTCATCTCTATCATCTCAGCTTGTAGTTGTTTCAGCTGATCTTCCTTGTTGTCCTCAGGATTGTTCTTCTTAGCCAGCAGTGTCTTCAATTCATCCTGCCCCTTGGTCAGGTTCAGGATCAGCTCTTGGAACTGTGCATTTTGTGCCTGGAGATCCTTAACTGTTTGTTCAAGAGCCATTGCTGAAATAAACAGCGAGAAGATGAGAAACCCGTGCACAATTATAAACCTGTGATGCAATGATATGATATGTGAATGCATATGCAATGTTTTCAAGGACCGCAGGATTTAAATTTGCTTAAACAAACAAGATGGTAAACTTTTATTAGTAATAAATTTGTTTTGCCTCTTGGGCGTACAAAAAATGAAATGAAATAAATACAAGAGATGGGGTTTTAAGTCTCCCATGGACGTTTCCTCTTTATGTTGAGGTATGAATTGAGATTCCGTTCCTCGTGAAGTTGCTTTGTTAGTTCTAGAATTCTTTCTTGGCTTGCTTTGTAATGAGCCTCGAAAGTATCCCTTTGCTCCTTCAACTGGATCCAGGATCTCTGTAAGTCTTCCATATCAGTAGGCATGTCTGGGTGAAGGATGGTATAAGCAGTGTCTCCTTCAGCAACAGGTTCCATAGTAACTGGCAGGATAGCAGGATATGGCATCATGAGAGTCTGAGCACGAGATCGCACCCATCTGAGATAAGCCTCCATAGGAATAGTGTACTTAGGCTCCAGTGTCTTGCTGTTAACCCTGTTTACTTTTCCCCATGCTCGTATGAATCTCTGACGGTAACCTTGAAGATCGTTGTCGTAGTCAAACACAATGCCCTGGATTAACATGTCATGTGGACCATCACTCCGAGCGTAACCAAACTGTCGTAAAGCTAGAGAGGGGTTGTAGGTGATGCCCCCTCTTATGCCTAGAAGTGGCACATTAGGAAACTCCCCACAACGGTCAATGATGGTGACATTCTCCATAGATATGGAGCACCAATGGATATCTGAATGCGAGAGTGACATGATCCTTTTGGACCACCTGAACCCTTGCTCATTCTTCATTACTGAGCGAGGAAGGTGAGAAATAAACCACCTAGAGAGCAAAGGTATGCAGCACATCAAAGTTCCTCTTGCCCTTGTAGTACGGGTATGAAGAGAGTGTAGAATGTCTCCAAGCAATGTAGGTACTGGATTGTGACTCAGTAATATGTTGATGGTATGAACGTCTATGAACTGATCTGGATTGGGGAACAATACTAAGCCATAAATCAGCAAGGCTAAGATCTCCTCAAAAGCATCATAGCTCATGGCCTTCAAGAGCACCTGAGCCTTATCCATTAGTACCTTAGCAAGAATACCCTTAACTCCGCTTCTCGTTTCTAGAACAATGTCAGACTTCTTTAAATGTAGGGCTGTAGCAATAACTTCTGGTTTAAGCTCCTTCTTCAGGCCTGTGAAGGGTCTTTGATCAAGAACAGGTATACCCAGAAGTTTAGAGAACTCCTCCATTGTAGGAACCAACTGATAGTCAGGGAATGTAAAGCAATGGTGCTTAGGGTCAAAGAACTGAAACAGGACACTCATCATGTCTTCATTGAACCCTGAAGTGACTAGATCCAATAGGTGACCCTGTCTCTTGATGAACTGGGAGTGATCAGACACTTGAGAAACCAACTCTTTAAGCTTAGGAGGTATGCCTACAAAGTTGATCCTGATAGTGTTTCTACGAGCAGAAGCCATGACCTGCAACAAAGAACAAAGATAAATCCTTTGGTCCTTGAAATGGTTAGTGAAAATGCTATGCTTATGATGCATGATGATGTCATGATTTTATGTTCAATCACAAACATGTGGCACACACAAACAAGTCACATCATAGCCCTAGGTTTAAAGGCTTGCATGAGGTTTAAAGGTAAGTACCCTCCCCTGAAGTAAGATGGTTCATTCTGTCCTACAAAAGTAACCAGGTTCTAAGGGATCTCAATATCATTGATCCTTCACAAGGGTGGTTGTTCAGTAGGCAACTTACTTGCCAACCAAAACCCTCCAAGTTTAAGATCTCAATGAGTGTAGTATCGAGTGTCAACCAACTTCAGTCTGTACCAAAGCCGATTACCTCACTACTTTCTAAAGGCCAAGATGGGATAACTAGGGTTCTAAAAGTTAGTTAGTGCATTGACAACATATGGCAGCCTCATATTATCCTTAACTTGACTTAAGGAACATAAGCACCAACCAAGAAGTCGCACTAACTATGGCCACCAGATCAACCATATCGATATACGTCGTACATTTTCCTTGGTCTATTGCCATTTACCTATGGTACACTAGATCCGGGTTAGGATCTTTCACACATAAGAGCCCAACAAGATAATATAAAGCAAACAAGGCAAACAATTTAAAGTGATCTAATTCCTAAGGGTACCCCTCTTAAATTTAAATCCCCAGCAGAGTCGCCAGTTCTGTAACACGGTGGGAGAACTGACTTTAGTTATGTTGCGGATAGCAAGAGTCGCCACCGACTTTTATTTTATCCAAAGGAAAGGCATAAAAGAACAGGAAAGACCTTTTAAAAGATTTTTGGGTCCGGGGGTAGGTTATGTAAAGGGAAGGTGTTAGCACCTTTTACATCCATGGTTATCCATGGGCTCTTAGTTACTTAACTCACTTTGAATTGTTTTTGAAAAGGTGAGGTGTGTGAATAAAAAATTTTCATAAGAGTTAATAATGATCCATGTACGGATGCGTAAAAACTTGTGTTTGAAAATTTGTTTGAAATTATGAAATGTTTGAAAAGTTTTTAAATGAAGTGAGTAAGCAACTATGAGGAACCTACCCTAAAGTTTAAGTCTTTCTGTTCTTTATCCTTTAAATGGTAAGACTGTCCCTATTATTAAGGAATAAGTAGTCATTACCTTGGATGTAAGGGACATATGAGGGACATCTGTTAATGAAGGCAACTGTGGGGGTGTATTAAGCATTTGGAGGGACTGTCATTATTATTCGAACGGGACATGATCTTTTGTGAAGGCAACCATTTAAGGGACTTAATGACTTTTCTTTTTAAGGGACTTGCTTTATACACCCCACTTGACCTTATGATTAGGCAGCATTGAGAGGTAACCCTAGAAAGTGAGATGGCGATTAAAAAAATCGACTTATGTGTATGAGTGTTTAATTTTATTTATCTTATAATTAAAATGATCTAAATTTAATTTTAAATATAATACATGTTTACACTCCCTATTTTACTAACCATGGCATGAAAATTAAATAAATTAAATATTTACAAAAATTTACACCAAGGAGCAATTACATAATAATTATAATAAGCAATTAAAAATAAATAGCAAAAATAAATATAGAAGCAAAATATAAATAATAAGCAAAAATAAATAAATAGGCAATAAATAAATATAATAGGGGTTAGTAATAATAATAATTAAAAATAAATAAGGTTAGTGAAATAATAATAAGCATAATAAAAAATAAATGGATTAGTAATAATATCAATAATTAAAATAAATAGAATTAGCAAAAATATTATAAGAACATAATGAAAATAATAAACAAAAGATTAGATTTTTAATATAGACAAATTATTTAGAAATAAGAGTAAATATGAACAATTAAATAATTATTATAACATTTTAATTTATGTACAAATTATTAAATTATTTTTAAGCATATTATAATTACAAAATTTAATTATTATAGGTTCAATTGTTTCTAAACACATATTAAAAATTATTTATATATAATTTAGATTACAAACAAATTTTAGAAATATTCACATAAGTTATAAATATATTTACAAAACTTAATTATATTAAATAAATATGTACATAATAATTTTATAAAATTTAATTATACTAAATATTATATTTACAAAAATTATAAATTTAAATCATAAGATAAATTAGTTTTTTATTATTTAGAAAATAAATTAGGGTTTTCAAAATTAGGGTTTTGTTAGAAAAATATTTAAGGGTTTATAATATAATATACAAAATTATTTTAATTAATATACATATATTATAATTTAAATACATAAAATAAAAAAAATAATTTTTTGAATTAAGAAAAGAATTTTAGAATTTTTAAGATCATTGAATATATACAACATTATTTAATTATATGATTTATTAATAATAATAATAATTAAATAAATAAGAGAAAATAAAAAAAATAAAAAAAAATAAAAAAAAGCAAAAAGATGGGACTTACCTTGCTGGGATTTGAACCCAGGACGTTCTGCCTGCCAGCACCAAAACCCACCACTAGGCCAGCCAAGCGCAGGTGATAGAGGAATAGATCAAATTTGTTTTATGCCATGTCTTGAAAAATCACAAAAAATAATGAAAACCAAAAGGCCTGGGGGAGGAATCGAACCCAGGACCTCTTGAATACACAAACGCACGCATGACCATCCAGCTAGGTGAGCAATTCTGCTAATGTGTTGGCAACAATACATAATATTATGTACGCTTAACCTGAAAAATAAGAGAAAAAAAAAATGCACCAAGCCAAGTATCGAACCAGTGCCATCATACAATACGCATACCATCCTTACCACTGAGACAAGCTGCACGCTTGTGATAACAAACAAACACTAAAACATAAAATATTTTAAACAAAATTCAAATTTCCAGGACGCGCCAACAACCTTCATCTTCTCCATATTACCTGCGAAATTTCATGCAATTTTACCTGCGAAATCTCCTGCGTGTTCTTCAACATTCAGAACCTACGAAAATCAAACATTGATGAAACAGTACAAATTCATGGAATTGAAGATATCATTGAGTTCCTTATGGTTCACCCAATCAATCTATGTCAATAGAATTCATTTATATTACTTAAATCGCAAAACCCCAAATTTGAAGCTTAAACCCTAGCTATGGCAACTTGCGGGTTAGGGCTGTTTTCTTTGATTTTTGTATCCAGAAACAATCTAGGCATCACAACAAACACATACCAACCATCAAAAACAGTTTATAATGCATATATTAATGAATTCGAAAATTTGAATTTTCAAGATAAAAGTGGATTCGGGTTGAGCAATATAGCATGGTTTTGATGCATATGAGTGATGATAATGCTTCAATGAGGTCCAAGGAACATTGCTATGTTCTTATTTTACCTTCAAAGGTCCTGAAAATTGAAAACCGAATGTGAGTTTTGTGAAGGATTTTTGATTTTGTGAACTTACTCTTGGAGCTGTGTAATCCGTCCATTGATGTTAGGGTTGTGTTTAGTACTTATAGGTGATTGATTTTAGGTCAAAAACTGATTGGTTGTGTGAAGAATTTGATATGAAAAGATCCAAATTGATCATGCCTTAAAAATTAAATATTCATGTGTGAATGCTTGCTATTTTTGGCCAAACCTCATGATTTCTTTCCTCTTCAATTCCAATCAATATTTAAGACTTTCTAGAAGCTTAATCCAAATCAAATCTTACATTTTCATATTTTATTTTTATTTAAAATGATTTTTAATGAATTAAATCAAAATAAATAAAAATAAAATAATAAAAATTCTGATTTTTAATGGTTTGGGTCGTGCATGAAGTCATTGTATGGGTTGGGTCATTATTTGGCAAGCCCATTTGGAAGAAATTGGTTTTAGACCTCCATTTTCATCATAAACCAACCCAAAATTTCCCAACTTTGCAAGGGCACATATCCTTCAATTTTAATGCTATGAGGGTGTTCTTGGACATTTTGGAAATCTTGAAGAGTCCTCTAAACAAACCCACTGGTTTCATGTCCATATCATTTACCAATCTCAAGTTATGCCCTTTTGAAGTTGTTGACTTTTTGTTGACTTTCAAAAGGACCTATAATGTCTTAGCTCATACCTTCCAAATGAAGCATTTTTGGGCTTGGCTTTTGAGACACAAAGTTGTAGAGAATTCAATTTCCTTCAAAATGAGCTTTGAGTGGAGACTTGGTGATGAAGTATGTGAAAGTTATGGCTGGTCAAAGTTCAGTTGACTTTTACTGAGGAAACCCTAATTTAGAAACTCCTGATTCTTGATGATCTGGAATCTCCTTGATGAATCATGATAAACCCTTGATCAAATGATGAATTTTACTTCATATACTTGATGTTGGCAAAAAAATCATGAAGTTTGACTTTGGTTTGACCACAGTTGACCTCAGTTTGATTTTTTAACTGTATTGACTGATTTTGACTTATCTGATCATCTGACTGAGCAAACTTTTGAGAAAAGTCTTGAAACTTGTCATGGGGGTTCTTATACACATATAAGATGTTATGAAGCTCACTTGAAGTCTTGGAAGTCCATTTAGCCTGATTAAAGTCAAAACCCTAGTTTTGGATGCACTACTTAGGAGGTGCATTGTCTGAGGGAATTGTCAACTCTTCTGACCAATTGTGAACTTTGTGAACCTTGTGAACCATCATAAAATGTCTTGTGAACATCATGGGAAGCATTGTGAACCTTGTGAACCTTCATAAAGTGACTTGTAGACTTCATGAGCCTCATGGAAGGTCTTGAAAGCATTGTGAATCTTGTGAACCTTGTGAACCTTCATGAAGTGACTTGTAGACTTCATGAGCCTCATGGAAGGTCTTGAAAGCATTGTGAATCTTGTGAACCTTGTGAACCTTCATGAAGTGACTTGTAGACCTCATGAACCTCATGAAAGGTATTGAAAGCATTGGGAAGCTTGTGAACCTTGTGAACCTTCATGAAGTGACTTGTAGACTTCATGAGCCTCATGGAAGGTTTTGAAAGCATTGTGAAACTTGTGAACCTTGTGAACCTTCATGAAGTGACTTGTAGACTTCATGAGCCTCAGGAAGGTTTTGTAAGCATTGTGAAACTTGTGAACCTTGTGAACCTTCATGAAGTGACTTGTAGACTTCATGAGCCTCATGGAAGGTCTTGAAAGCATTGTGAAACTTGTGAACCTTGTGAACCTTCTTAAAACACAAAGTCTTGTATTGTGAGGGCAAATTTTGGGGTGCAACACAGCAGGATGCACCACTTTTTATAAAATAATTTCTAGGATTTTGACTGACAGATTGGGGAGAGTGTTGCCAACTGTCATTAGTCAAAATCAGGCTGCTTTTGTAAAAGGTCAACACATAGAGTGATGTTGCAAATTGATTTGCAGAAGGCATATGACATGGTTCATTGGGGGCATTAACAAATATTCTGAAGGAGATTGGGATGCCGTATCAGTTTATTAACTGGATCATGGCTGGAATTAACTCAGTGTCTTACAGGTTTAATATCAATGGAAAGCTGACTGATTTTATGCAGGCTAGGAGAGGCATAAGGCAGGGAGACCCTATTTCTCCCTTGCTCTTTGTAATCATAATAGAATACATGCATAGAGTTTTGCTAAAGATGCAGAAATACAACAACTTCAACTACCATGCTAAATATGAAGGGTTGAGCTGACAAATATCACCTTTGCTGATGACATCCTACTATTTTGTAGAGGAGATGATATCTCGGTTCACATGCTGACTAAGGCTTTCAAGCTGTTTACTGACTCGACGGGCTTGGTGGTTAACCAGAACAAAAGCAAAATTTTCATGGCTGGATTGGATAATGAAGAAAAAGCCAGAATAATGAGCAATACTGGTTTCCAAAGTGGTAGTTTTCCTATTCGATATCTTGGGGTTCCCCTCTCAAGTAAAAAGCTCTCTATTAATCACTACCTTCCCCTGATAGACCGGATCGTGAGTAAAGTGAACCACTGGTCAGCTAAGCTATTAAGTCATGCTGGGAGGATTCAGTTGGTGCAAAGCATCTCAAATGCCATAGCGCAATACTGGATGCAGTGTTTTCCAATTCCTAAGATGGTTATTAAGAAGATTGATGCCATTTGTAGAAGTTTCATCTGGACTGGAAAGAAGGAGATTAGCCGTAAAAGCCCTGTTGCATGGAAATCCATGTGTCAGCCTAAGGATCAGGGAGGTATGAATCTTTTGAATCTCACTATTTGGAATAAAGTTTGGTTGATGAAGTGTTTGTGGAACCTTTGTTGTAAGACTGATAGTTTATGAGTTAAATGGATCCATATGTACTATTTCAAGAATGAAGAGATTATGAACTATGAGAAGAAACCGCAACATTCTTGGGTTATGAAAGGGATTTTGAATCAAAGGGTAAATATTGGAGCGGCACAACAAGAATGGGATAAAGCTGTTAGAATGAAGATGTTCAAAGCAAGTAAAATGTATGCATGTATGATGGATGGTGGAAGGAGAGTTAGTTGGTATAAACTGATCAAGTACAATAGGGCCAGGCCTCGGGCAGTAGTATGTTTATGGATGGCTTTCCAAGGGAAGTTAGCTACAAAAGATAGAATGGTGAGATTCAAGATGATTAATGATAAAGTTTGTAGTATATGCAAAAAAGAGGATGAAACATTAAATCACCTATTCTTTGAATGTGAACAAATGAAGGATATATGGGAGGAAGTGTTGAAGTGGTTAAAAGTTAGACATGTTCCTAAGGTGTGGAATGAAGAACTTTTGTGGTTGATAAGAGGTACTAAAGGAAAAGGATGGAGGGCAGCAATCCTGAAAATTGCTATAGCTGAAACACTTTATTATGTGTGGAAATTTAGAAATGATAATGTGTTTGGAAACAAAGTGGATAGAAATAGTATAGTTACTAATATCATAGATAATGTGATATATAGAGGTTGAATAAATAAAAGAATTAGGAGGAACATAGTCAAATTCATGATGTAAGTGAGTGTTGGATGGATGGACCTTGGGTCTCCTTGATTGTAAGAGTTTTTTGAATTATAATATATTTTTTTATTTTAAAAAATGCGATTCTGGTAGAATTTTTCATTTATACAATAGCATATGAGTAAATATATCAAATTTAATTCAATGTATGAAAAATAAAATTCAAATGATCGGTCTACAACTGTATCTTATAGATTTAATATATTAACATTAAAATGGTCAGTCTACAACTTATATGTAATAGATACGTTAACGTCTACCCGTGGATCATGTTTGTATCATGCATGCAATTCCAGTAATTACCAAAACTCAGTTGAATTCAGATGAGTCTAAAACTAATAAAATCATGTTTCTAATTCAAATAACATTATCTTTTAAATATTAGTAAATTTTTTCAAACCTAAAATCTATAACAGTTTCCCGACAAATATCAGTTTTATGTTTTTTTAGGAGAATTTCATAATAGAAGTTTAACTCTATTAAATTCTGTAAATTTAAAATTTTTAAATTATTTGATATTTCATTGAATAATTTTAAATAAAAATATAATAAATTTTTAAAAAAAAAATTACAAACCTAAAATTTATAACAGTTTCCCGTCAAATATCAGTTTTAAATTCTTCTTATTATATCATATTTATAACTTTTACATTTAAATTATTTAAATTTAAAACTTTTATAAATTTTGGGTTTGAACAAATTGACTTATATTTAAAATTTATTCTCGTTTATAAAAATTATTGTAAAATTATTGTTTATAAAAATAATTATATCAATACCTAGATTTTTTCCCGTTTATAAGTGCTTTGAACCCGTGTGACAATTTTACTAAAATATTTTTAACTTATTCCGGTTAAAAACTGAAATTCTGTGATCAGGTATGAGATGTCCTAAGAGATGTCCCAACACTTAATAGGACATTTGACAAATTTAACCAAAACTTAAACAACAAGAAAAGTAAACAACACAGAAGTTTGTTAACCCAGTTCAGTGTATAACCACACCTACATCTGGAGGCTACCAAGCCAGGAGGAAATCCACTATTAGTAATATTAATTCTAGACTTAAACCACCCTGTTTAATCTATCACTTAATACTTACCCAATGCAATTTCTACCTAAGACACACTTAGATAAGAGTACCCTACTCACTCCCCCTCAATCACACAGTGATCAAGTTTACAAGTTTACAGAAATTGAAGACATCCTTCAAACAATACAGCTTGATCTTACTTCACAGTTTCAATCAAGTCACAAATGCACTTTTGCTTAAAAGCTCATAAAATGGTACATATAAACAACCTGCTATTAAGAACACTAGACACCCTATTTGGTCTTCTAAAATTCGTACTCAATTCTATGAGTTTATGTTGCTTAAATAGGTATCTGAATTTTGGGCTTTCTGTAGAATGATCCAGCCCTAAAGTGCAGCAACTGTCACCTTGAATTTAGGGTTTGTTACCTCCTATATTCTAGGTGATTTAGGTCTTCTGTTTTAATCTGAATCTTCAATATAAAACACCCTACAGATGCGCCTTGTTCTGTTTTTATCCATCATTAATTAATTCCAGATACTTCTCCTTAAATATCTCTGATCAGTTAATCAATAATTAATTCTGGAAGCAGGTCTGAGATGTCTCAACATCTGTTGGGACATCCTGGAAAACTGAACTTAAGTTATTTACATAATGTCCCAACATCTGGTAGGACATCCTGAAATAAGTTCACATACTCTGGTTGCTAATGTCCCAACATCTGATAGGACATTCTGAACTGAATTTAACATTTCTTGTTTGGTCAAAAATTCTGCCAATTCTTAAACATCTACAAACTCCCCCTTTGGCTAATTTTTGGCTAACATCTTTTCTGGTTATCAGAGTGCAGCAGAAGATCTTTTTATCAGAGTATATCATTATTTTTCTGTTGATTCTTATTTGAGATTACTCCCCCTCAAACAAATATGTATCCAGTCTTGTTGCAACAGAAAAAAAAACATATTCAGTTCAGAAGCAAACAAACAGAATTCATTCATACTTAAAACAGCAATTACATTTGATGTTGTTCTCCCCCTTGGTAGACACAAAATTAGGGGCCAAAGACACTACTACTGTCATTACATTGCTGTCAATACATTTGCCTCACATACATTGATCACTCAGATTCATCACTCTCAGTTGCTTCCTCCACTTCAGTGTCTTCATCTTTATCAGCTTCACTTTCTTCATCAGCCTCACTGTCTTCACCAGATGCAGCATTCTGAGCTTCTTCACTTTCCAACCTTTTGATGATTTCCTCAAGCTTCTGCTTTCTAGCTTCAAGCTCTTTGCAGGTGATTTTGAGTTTAGCAATTAAAGTCTTCCTGGAGATTGGATTCTTAGCAGTGGAGGGATCAGCAGATGTCCCAGAAGGTGCTTCAACATCTACAAAAACAATTGTATTAATATTTGAATTTATAAAGTTATTTTTAATTTATTCCCGTTTAAAACTTACGATGCAAAATTTTCTATAAAAAATAGATACTAATTTGGTAGTAAAATATTTGAGAATCAATATTTTTTATAAATAAATGTTGTCTAGTGATTAATATTGAATTTATTAATTTAATGTCTAGTTAATTTGATTAAAGTAAAATAAATATTCTAATTAATTAAGATAAATAATCTATAGGAAAAAAAACAAACTTAAAAGAAAAAATTTTAAAGTTTTTTTTTAATATAACATAGTATTTTTCTTCTGAATTAAATAATAATTGTAACTTTTTATTCGCAAAAATTGTAATTTATTTCTGTTTTAAAAAAATAATTTTATCGACATGTAAACTTTTAGTTGTTTATAAGTTTTTTATACCCATGTGTCCATTTATAAATATACTTTTAAATGATACATATAATTTTAATATTATTTATTCATAATAAATATAATATCAAAATAATATTCTTTAATATTAAAAGTAACTTCAACTTATAATTAAAAATAAATTACAATCAAATACTTTAATGACATATAATTCTCTTTGATGTTTTTGTTTGAAAAAAAAGTATAATTTGGTTTGATATTAAAAAAAAATTATTATAGAGCCAAAGTAAATTCATATAAATAGATTTGATTCTATCTTTAAATCATAATCAAATTCATCAATTCACCTAAATTTCATTTAATTTTTTCAAACAAAGTTACAAAACTAATGAAGATTCAGATTTTTTTAAATTAAAAAAAATATGGGATTAATAATGAATTTATTATTTTAATATCTAGTTAATTTATTTAAAATAAAATAAATATTCTAATTAATTAAATATATATTCTATAGAAGAAAAAAAAAAACTTAAAAGAACATTTTTAAAAGTTTTTCTTTTGAGTTAAAATATAATTGTAACTTATTATAAATAATTATTGTAGAACATGATTATAGAACCAAAAAAAATCATATAAATAGATTTGATTCCTCCTTTAAATCATAATCAAATTCATCCATTCATATAACTTTAATTATTTAATTTTTTCAAACAAAACTAATGAAGACTTAGATTTTTTTAAATAAAAATAAAATATGAGACTAAAATTTTTAACGAATTAATTATTGCAATTGTATTAGAATGTTAAATTATTAAATATATATATTAATAATTTTTTTTAAAAAAACATAATATGTAGGTTACAATTGTACTATTATAATTATAAACAATTATATTATTAAAAGAATATTATATAAATTAATAAAGTATTTATTAAAATGAAATTTACAATTGTATTATAATATTAAATTATCAATACAATGTATTATAATAATAAAATACAATAAAAAAATCTGGTTTTGACACAATACTAAATCAATATAAAGCTAACAAGTTTTAGTTAGACAATTTTAACCCTTGTATTTAAACTAAATTAATATTTAATTAACCCTTTTATCTAAAACTCAAGTAAAATTTATTAAATATTCTTGTTGAAATTTAATGAATTAACTACACTAACTAAATATTGTTGAAATTAAAATAACATTTATTTATAATAATGATCAAAATTGTATGGTCTTTTTTATTTATAATAGTGGAAAGAGTACATACATGCTTCACCGTCTAAAGTTAATAATAGCAAAATCTAAAATTAATGTCTGGACGGCAAAGTGCACATTTTAAACACTACACAAACTTTTTGATTTCTTAACAATTCAAATTTTGCAAGATTGGTCTTCAATTTCAGTTTCAACTTTCAACATCCATCTCCCCTTGTATAAATTTGTAAACACAACTTCCAAAACAATCACTCCTTAATCTCCTCTAACCCAATACAAATCAATACCTACAAATTAGAACACTTTCTCTAGTCTCTTCCTTTCATCTAAACTCTATTCCTAATTTCCCATCCAAAAATGGCATCATCATCACTTACCTCCATATCGTCCCTTTTCCTTCAAACTGAATTTCCATTAAAAAGAACTACAAAACCCATCACTCGCTGCTCCATATCCAAATGCCCTTTCACTCCAATTTCAGTTGCTCCATTAAAAGCAACCGCATCCGAAACTGACAATTCTCCAATAACAACTTCGGTGTCCAACACAGATTCAACTCCAATAACAGTATCTGAATCCGACACCGACAATGACACAAAATCTTCATCTACGCAAGAACCATTACCCGAATTGGAAGCACCAAAAAACCTCCCACTCCGAAGAATTCCCGGAGATTACGGCCTTCCTTTTGTAGGACCCATCAAAGACCGTCTAGACTATTTCTACAACGAAGGTCGCGACAAATTCTTCCGAACCCGAATCCACAAATACAAATCAACCGTTTTTCGCGCCAATATGCCACCTGGCCCTTTCATTTCATCTAACCCAAACGTCATCGTTTTACTCGACGGTAAATCCTTCCCCATTCTCTTCGACGTTTCCAAAGTAGAAAAACGAGACCTCTTCACCGGAACTTACATGCCTTCCACAGAACTCACCGGCGGTTACCGAATCCTCTCTTACCTCGACCCCTCCGAACCAAAACACGAACAACTCAAACGCTTTCTCTTCTTCCTCCTCAAATCCCGAAGCAGCCATTTCATCCCTGAGTTTCGTTCATCTTACACAAAACTCTTTGATACTCTGGAGAAAAATCTTGAAGAAACCGGAAAAGCGGCTTTTGCTGATGTTAACGATCAAGAAGCTTTTAACTACCTTTCAAAAGCATTCTACGGAGTTCACCCTTCCGAAACAAGTCTGAAAACCGATGGTCCTAGTATAGTAACAAAATGGACTCTGCTTCAACTCGGTCCAATTCTTACATTAGGTCTTCCAAAGTGTATTGAAGAACCACTTCTTCACACGGTTCGTCTTCCACCGGCTTTGGTGAAGAAAGATTACCAGAGACTCTATGATTTTTTCTACGAAGCAGCTTCCGGACCGATCTTAGATGAAGCGGTTCGGCTCGGAGTTTCTAAAGAAGAAGCTGTTCACAATCTTATATTTGCGACTTGTTTTAATACTTTCGGTGGAATGAAGATTTTGTTTCCGAATATGTTGAAGTGGATTGGACGAGCTGGGGTTAATCTTCATTCTAAGTTAGCCAAGGAGATTAGATCTGTTATTAAGTCGAATGGCGGGAAAGTGACAATGGCTGCATTAGAGCAAATGCCGTTGATGAAGTCAGTGGTTTATGAATCGTTTAGGATTGAGCCACCGGTGTCGTTGCAATACGCTAAAGCGAAACACGATTTTGTGATTGAGAATCATGAGAACGCGTTTCAAGTGAAGGAAGGTGAAATGCTGTTCGGTTTTCAACCGTTTGCGACTAAGGATCCTAAGATATTTGATAGGGCTGACGAGTTTGTTGCGGAGAGGTTTATTGGCGAGGAGGGAGAGAAGCTGTTGAAATATGTGCTATGGTCGAATGGTCCTGAAACGGAACAACCAACGGTTGGGAATAAGCAGTGTGCTGGGAAGGATTTTGTTGTGTTGTTTTCTAGGCTTTTGGTGGTGGAGCTGTTTATGAGATATGATACTTTTGGTATTCATGTTGAAAAGGCGCCGATAGGATCTGCTATTACCTTTACCTCTCTTAAGAGAGCAACTTATTAGTTTTATTTCTTGTGACCATATAAGACTTTTCATGCATGATTGATGTCATTGTCATTTTGTTATTTTGAAGGAAATTTATCAAGATGAACTGGTAATGTATAGCTTTAGTATTAATCAATTTAAATGCTGTTTACATAGTATATGCATGAATCATGATATTGATGATGGTGCAATTTCAGCCAACCAAAAGAATAAAACTATGACTCCTTATAAGTACTAATGTATTTTGTCGAAAATAAGTTATCACGGGGGCTTAAGTAAAATAAAAATTGAGTAAAGGCAAATATATTAACTTAGAAATTCAAATCAACTCATCAAAATGGACAATTTAAATTGAGACAAGGTGGTCCTCTTTCGTTTTTTTTTTTTTAATGTTTTGGTAACGGAATGGTTGACGAGGTTGGTTAGAAGGTCTTGTGAAATTGGGGAGTTCGGTGGCTTTGTTGTAGATAGAAAATATTTGGTCGATATTCTCCAATTTATGGATGACACTTTGTTGGTGGGAGAAGGGTCTTAGAGGCATGTGTGGGCTATTAAGACGGTTTTGAGAGCTTTCGAGCTTGTTTCGGGGCTTGAAATTAATTACCACAAAAGTAAATTGATTTGTATTAATTATAATATCCATTTTTTGGAAGCGGCTTCTTGCACTCTTTCTTGTAAAGTCGAAGATAGCAACTTTATTTTTCTTGGTATTCCAATCGGCTTTAATCCAAGGAAATTTTCTAGTTGTAATTCTCTTTTGTTGAAAATGAAGAAGCGTTTATCGGGGTGGAAGAATCGTTTTCTCAATCTTGGAGGTAGAATCAGTCTTTTGAAGTACATATTATGTTCGCTTACTATTTTCACTTTGTATTTTTATAAGATCACGTCGAAAGTGGTCAAAGAATTCACTAAGATTCAAAGCAATTTTCTTTGAGGTGGAGTAGAGGATAAAAGGAAGATTCATTGGGTTAGTTTGAAGGATATTTTCCTCCCTTATGAGAAAGGAGGGTTAGGTATTAAAATTTTGGAGGATTTTAATTTAGCCCATCTTAATAAGTAGAGATGGAGAATCCTTCAAAGTCCAAAAGTTCTTTGGTTTGACTTGTTAAGATCTTGTTATGGAGATATTGCAACAAAGGTCTTTTGTGGAGAAGATATCAAAATGTATTCTTCTTCTATGTCCTTTTGATGGAAGGATATTACTATGGTTCGTAAAAAATCAATCTCGGATCCTATCATTGATTGTAGTAGGTTCATGGTTGGTAGATGTTTTACAATTCTATTTTGGGAAGCTAGATGGGCGGGGGATGTAAATTTGAAGGATGAGTACCTGGACTTGTATGCAGAATCGTACTTGAAGAGAGTTTCGATAGCGGCCATGGGGGTGGCATAATGGAGCTTGGACTTGAGGAGATTTCGGTATTTGTTGTTCGGTGGTTAATGAACTGAACATAAGGGTCGGTTTAGTTTCTTTGAAGGAGCGGGTTTTAGACATTGGCATTTTGGAGGATAATATTAATAGTATTTTTTGGGATTTAAAACCCGACGTTGGCTTTACGGTGATTTCTTGTTATGCTCTTTATGATATTAATTGCATTCCTTTTGGCCATTTTAATAAGTACGATGAGACATTGAGTTTAATTTGGATTCCTTTTAAGATAAAGGCTTTTGGGTGGAGACATTTTGTGAATAGACTTCCAACAAAGGACCTTTTGGTTGTTAGAGGTATTAATTTTCCTATTGACTCTTTGAATTGTATTTTTTGTGGGGTTGTTCCGGAAAGTATGAATCATTCATTTTTTGCTTGTAATGTGGTTAAGAAGATATGGAGGGAGATAGCCATTTAAATATTGGTAAATTGGAGGAGTTGGAGGAAGAGTGTCTTCCGAATTTTATGGAATGGTATTCGTTTTGCCATGTAAAAAAAGTTAAAGAGGGCAAATTAGGTATTGTTTGTCTAGTAAATATTTGGATTTTATGGGTTTTAAGAAGTGATGTTTGCTTCTGGAGGGATGAGTGGAACATTACCAATACAATGTAGGTTATAAAGTCTTTAATTTGGAAGTGGTCTTTTGTGGAGAAATTACTCATTCCAATTGTAGTTTTTATGAATTTAGTAAAAATCTTTTATTATTTCTTTCATAATTCTATTTGGTTTGTAATCTCTCTTTTTGTCGGGTTTCTTCTGCGCTTCGTGTAAACAGGTTGGAGAACCTTTAGTTATCCCTTTTATATCATCTTGCTTACACACAAAAAACAGCTTTCAATAAACAGAGAATATGTATTATCTATAGATATTCTTCTATTATTTATATTACATTTGGGACTAAGCAATTGGAGTCATGTTATTTCAAATCCTTTTGGCATGATAGATATCTTTATGATTGTGTTCTGAGATTCATAGATAGAGGCATGAAAGGGTTGACGGAGGAAAGAATGAGATAACTAAGAAACTCGTGGAGAATAAATTTGACTGCTCTCATGACCAGTACAAGGATGTGATGGGGTATGAGTTTGGTATCAGAATAACAGTTACAATTAGTATACGAAGAATTTATTAGTTATTAACCTTAATTAAGCACATGCAAGGGTGAGCAATGAATAGATGTCATAACTATTACTACCTCTCATCCTTATATATAAGATCCATAAAGTGAATTATATTGAGTATAATATTGAATGTATGGCTTACATAGTTCTTTGGTCCTCTAAGTTAAATAGTTTTAATTCTAGTCTCTGTAATTTATTTATTTTTGTCTGAGTCTCTATATCTCACTTTTACATTAGTTTTGTCCCTAAATTCAAAATCCGCAGGAAAATCCGAAGAAAATTATGCAGGAAACCTATGGATTTTTCTGCGTATTTTGGCTTTAGGGACTAAAGCTAACACAAAAATGAATATATAGGGACTCAGACAAAACAAATTACATGTACTAAAATAAAAAATTCGCTAAGTTACAGGGATCAAAAGACTATTTAAACATAAATGTATTGACTATTTGTATAATTTTAATACTTAAGTTATCATTGGGAGAGAGAAATAATCAATGTTTATTAAAGAGTATTAACACAGATTGCAGAAAACTATATAATATAATTAGGGGTATCTTTGAAGAAAAAAAATAATGCACTTTAAAAGTTGAAGAGAACCTTATAAAAAGAGATAAGAAAAAAATTCAATAGAGTCTTATAATTAGGGACATAGATAGTATTAGTGTTACGGTCAAATGAAAGGAAAAGACATTGATAGGCATCATGCCTATAATTGGTAGCCATCACTAGAGAGCTATAAAAGAGAAAGGAAAAGAAAAAGAAAGGACAAATAATTTTACACATACTATACTTAACTGAGGCTTAATTGGTTATATGATAAGCTAAGTTACAAATGTGTATTTTTTTATCAGTATATTTGGCTTCCACCAAGGGGTTTCGATCAAATTTCATAGGTCACACTGTCCAAAAACTCATAATAAGAGTTGTATAATCAAATTATGATAAATGGAACAAGTAGTAACAATGATGATTAGCGTGTCGTAACAGAAATGTTGGTCGATATGGAGGAATTGAGGCGGAAAAATGAAGCTCTGCATGGAGACGTATGTGATTTCCAAGAAAGGAAGCAACAACATTTTGTGGAGGAGAAGTAAAAAGAGTTTCATCATCATCAATCCCTATCTATTGATATTTTGGTAGTGCATATCTGTCTCTCCCGGGATTTTCATCCTAGTACAAACGCGAAAGTAGCGCAGAAAAGGTAGAGTCGCCAGCCATGCATTTTTATCCCGAATGAATGGGAAAGGTAATGATGCACAAACCTAAGAGAAAAGGAAAGGACAAGGTCCTGCGAACCAAAGATCTGGGTTAGGAAGTCGGTTACGACCTGGGAAGGTATTAGCACCCCAGATCGTTCTTCGTACCCGACGGGATCCATGCTTGTTTGTTTGTTTCAAAGGGTGAGAATAAAGTTGATGTTGAATGAAAGAATTGCTAACTGGAACTGGAACTGAAATGAGAAATGGAATTGGAAAAGAAAATGGAAGGAAATGGGGAAATATAGGGAAAATAAAGAATATGGTCGAACGGGCCCTACCCCGCTGCCTACGTACCTCACTAGGAAAATGAGGATCAGAGTCGACGTAGTTCGCCTAACTAAGGCTGAGATTTGTTTTTGTTTTTTAAGATGACGTTGTCGTAGCTCTAACTCAGGTGTTTGCAGGCTTGCTGAATCGAGTGCGCTACCGTCTTGTTGTCGAACTGTTGAGACAAGTCATGACCGTCCGCAATGAGTGGAAGATAAGAAGAGAAGACGTAGTGTCTTGTTGGTTTATTGTCTTTTAGAAAAAAGTGTTTTGATTTTGATGTTTACTGTATATACAACACTAAAGACTATGATATGGGAGCGAATACTTTCCATGTTCGCCCCCAATGAGACGTTTGTAAAGTATTCTAGAAGAGTGGATGGGACCTCCACTAATCCTTTCCCATATGGCTTAAGGCTCGTGGCATATTGTACACACTTTTCTTATTAAATGTTTTGATTTTTCTTTGAAGGTGAAAAGTGAGACTCAAGTTACAAAAGGAAAAATCTAAGGGAACTAAACTTACCCTAAATGATTATGTTCAATGGTGAATCATATGGTTAGTGAAGTTTGAATGAAAAATTACCTAAGCGGATACTAAACCTAAAAAAAGAGTATAAAAGAAAGTAATAATGGATACGGTCCTCCTATGTCATGGTTAGTGAGAACGTATGATAAGTCGTGAAAGGAAATGGAATGATGGATCGGTGGGTCGATTGCGGGGTGCTGAGACACACGACTTATGGTTCGTAACATACAAGGTTATGCTTTAGTTTATTGGAGTGGAGCGTAGGTTTAATCGTGGAAGGTCCTAAAATCATATAGAACTTGTTCATTTATTTTTGTGAAATTATTCGACGTTTGATCGAATATTCCTTTTCTTCCTTTTTTGAGCTTTGGTTTTTTAACGCTTCATTTTATCTTTTCTACCCTAATTACAAGTATCATACAAGCATGAAAAGTATTCTACACTATTACATCATAAAGCAAAAAATCACAAAAATACAATTCAAGCACAATGGAAAAAATATTTGAATCCGTACGCATGGTCCTCGAATATTACCTTACACAACAAAAAAAAATGTTAGTGAATGAATTTAATATGAATATGCGAAATTATGAACAAAATGGTTTAATGTGTAAAATTGTGAAAATTACTAAAAAACACATAAAACATAAAATCGAAATAAATGCCAAAATAATCGAAAAATGAATTTAAAAAATACAATCTATTTTTTATTTGGCTAAAAATATTATTTATATTTTCCTGGAATTTTTTTAGGTAAAAGAACTATTTTGAATTGATTTTGTAAAGGGAAATAAAAGAAAAATGGAAAATAGAAACAGGGGGTGCGAACATAGTAAATTTCAAGTTAAAAGTGAATTGGGCCTGAAAATGGGGAATGCCAATAGAGATTTCGTTAGGCCCGCCCGCACAGGTGTAGGAGGTGCATAACATAGGTCTTATTCAATTTTGTTGACTAATTCTTAGCCGTCTGATTTACTTCTTACGGTGATGATGTGATGAAAAAGCTTAAGATGGAGGACACATGGTTGTTATGATAGGGTGAAACGCATGGAAGAGAGTTCATTGGTCCTACCGGATGGTGACACTTGTCACCACCGGAATGGACCAAAAAGAAGAAATCTTATCCTAATCCAAAATGACGGTTACGACAAATAGATCGATGATGAACGTTCTTCTTTCTTCTTCGTTCTTCGTTCTGCGTTTTTTTTTGTTTTTTTGTTGTTATTGATTTCGCGTCATTCTGGATGATGATGCCGAATTGATGAAGATGTAACTCTGAAATTGGATGCGCTCTTGAACTTTTGCAGGTTACGATTGACGCCGCAAGGAGAACGATGACGTTAAAGGTAACGATGATCGTTGTTGTTCGCGCGAGTCCTTGTAGTTGATGAAGTTTCTGTTGCAGTTTTTATTTATGCATTTTGTTGATCGATTTTGTAGGTTGCGGATGAAGGTAATTAAGGTGTTGTTGATGATTGATTGAAAATGTTGAAGATGATTAAGAGTTGGAGACGCGGATTGCGATTTGGTTGCGTTTTCGGTGTGGATTGAAGTAGTGTTAAGGGTGGTGATGGAGAAGAAGCTATGAAAACGGAAGAACAGAGAGAGAGCCTTTGAAGATAGTGGATTGAGGATGAAGATGAAGAAGAGTTGAATCCGAGTATGAAGGGTTGAAGGGATTGAAGAAATTGCAGAATGAGATTAGAGATGATTATGAATCAGAGCCAACTGAGAGAGAAGTAAAGATTAGATTTATATAGGTATGAAGTTGCAACCTCTGGAAATTTTCTCTTGGAGTTTGTTCTTGGTTAGTTGGAAATTTTCTTCAGCAGTCTGACAATGAGTCGGTTCTTCAAAAATCTTGAGATTAATGGACGGCTGGTGATTAGGCCATATCAGCAGGTACATAGATTCCAGAGTGGCCAGAGCATCATCCATTTGATTTTCATTACGAGAAACATGGGTGAAGGTAACGTCATCAAACCTAGGGAGTAACTTCAACACATAATCCCGATATGGAATCAAATAATCACGCCTCACTTCCCAATCACATGTGCTTTGATATATCACCAGAGTTGAGTCACCATATACATCAAGTGTTTTAATCCTCAAATCAATTGCTTCTTCTAGTCCCATAATGCATGCTTCGTATTCAGCCACGTTGTTTGTGCACGAAAAACAAAGCTTAGTTGTGATAGGTAAATTAAAATTCTTGGGAGATGTCAACACTGCCCCAATTCCACAACCACGATCATTAGCAGCACCATCGAACATGAAAGTTCATCTCTCCCCTGGTCTGGGTCTTTCATCAGGCCTAGGCTCTTCATAGTCTCTAATTAACATGACATCCTCGTCTGGAAAATCAAATTTTAGTGGTTAGTCTCTGGGGACTTGTGTCGTCGGGGAGACGAACGAGCTCGTTTCTTGATAGACCCAACTGCCTCTGGGTGTTGGTGAGTCTTTCTCCGTTCATGCGAATGACTACGGGACCAGCGGAGCCTCCTCGCAGGGGAGAGAGATTTGGCACGTTGTGCATCTTCCGGAGCTTATAATATTTCGCCTTGGCGCAAGATCCGAAGGTTGATGTTGTTGGTTGTCTCGATCAGAGCAATGAATGTCTCATTGGTCCCCTCGGGAATAGGAATCAGGGGGAAATCAGCAGGGGTGATCTCAGGTTGCATGGATGGTTCTGGTGACGGGGAGGCGGTGCGCCCATCTTGGAAATGGTCAGGCTCCCCGGACGGGGGATTGGTTCCATCAATCTCCCGTTGCTTGACAGGGATGTGTGTGATGATTTGGGCATCAGCAGAGTCGTCATGGTGATCCATTGAGAAAGTTGAATTGCGATGTTTTAGTTTTCATGGTATGAAGATGAGAAACGAGGTAACACAAATTCCCACGGACGGCGCCACTGGTCATTCTTGTGCGATCAAAATCTGTAGTGGGCCACAGACATTGATGGAGATGATGATGGTGATGCTCGGTCGTTGAGCAAGTACAAGTATGAGAGTTAAGAGAATGAATATTTGATACCTGGCCCTCTCAAGTGAGAGGGTTTATAAAGAGCCCCCAACGCTTGGCTATTGGTCCCTATTTTAGGCATGGATCGTGGATCCCCCGAAAATAGGTAACTGCCAGAACTAGTCATTGGGATGGGCCTGCATGGTCAGATGAGTACGTCGAACAGAGAGTAATCTGAGCAGGAGCAATTCCTCGAACGGATTTGGGTGACTTCCCCGGATGACGGAAAAAAATCTAGAAGGAGCAGAAAAACAGACCACGGGTGACAGTGGTCGACGCTTCGTCCTCGACTGAGGGGCATAAAGCAAGTAGATCCCCCTGACATTGGGCTATTAGGTCGTCCTGGAAGCAAGAGTGGGTTGGGTCATGCCTAGTCATTAGGCCAGTCCAGAACAATGGTGATGAGGATGTACGTGTAGGTTTAAACAATGGAGTTAATGTTGGTGAGTCTAGTAAACAACCCGATGTTGTTGATGGTACAGACCAACAAAAGGTCATACAACTTATTTAAATTGCATTAATTATTACTTTTGTTTTGATTTATGTTGATGTGTTTCTTAATGTCAAAGTTGGCATATCTTGTTAAAAGGGACTTGTTCAAGTTTTTAAGGATGAATATCCTGAACTTTAACACAAATTTTGCTTAAGGCATTTATACGCAAATTTCAAGAAGAAGTATGGAGGGGGCACACTATTCAGAGATCTCATCATGGCTGCAGTAAAAGCAACTTTTTTTGAATCCCATGAGGAGAAGATGAATCATATTAAGGAGGTGAGTCTAGATGCTTATGAATGGCTAAGTGAAATACCTAAGAATAAGTGGTGTAAGCATGCATTTCCCTTTTATTCTTAGTGTGTTCTTATGAATAATCTTAGTGAATCATTCAATGAAACCATTTTGATGCAAAAGGATAAACATATTATTACCATGTTTGAATGGATTAGAAACTATCTAATGGGTCGGTTTGTCACTCTTTGGGAGAAGGTAGAAAATTACAAAGAAAAAGTCATGTCCAAACCACTTAGGAGGTTAGACAGAGAGATAGAAAATAATATAAATTGGTTGCTAACATATGCAGGCATGTTGAAATTTTAAGTGTCTCATGCCATGTTTACAGATTCTTTTGTTGTAGACTTGGCAAAACACACTTGTTCTTGTAATTTTTGGAAAGTGGTTGGGATCCCTTGTTGACCGTAAGTTTTATACTTGTTACACTTATATTGTCTGGTTGGTTATGTGTATTACAATGTTAAATTATTATTGATATATCATGTATAAGCTATGGTATCTCTAAAGAAGAAAGCTAAGAATGTAGACTTGGCAAAACACACTTGTTCTTGTAATTTTTGGAAAGTGGTTGGGATCCCTTGTTGACCGTAAGTTTTATACTTGTTACACTTATATTGTCTGGTTGGTTATGTGTATTACAATGTTAAATTATTGTTGATATATCATGTATAAGCTATGGTATCTCTAAAGAAGAAAGCTAAGAATGTTGCAATTGAGAAAAGATAAAGTGACAGACTTAGGACTCTTATGTGTTTTGATTTGAAATTATGTAATACGAACCTTAGTTGTTTTGTTTATGAACTTATGTATTATTAATGATTGAAGACTTATGTATTATGGCATATGGCTTGCATATGACCCTTTTATTTAGAATCTTATGTGATGTATGACTCAGGGAAGTACACTTATTGCATCAATGTAATGTATTTTTTATTCTGGTGAAATTATCTAGCCATTCACATCATATTATTTGTTAGTATAACAACAACAAAATTGCAACATTTATCATTTTCATTACATTTAAAAGAGTAGTTTGTAACAGTAATCAATTTCATTACATTAAACAAAGTACAATACCAATAAGAAACAACATCAACAACTTCATTTCATTACATTAATGCAACATCAACAACTACATTACATTAAAACAACATCAACAACTACATTTCATGACAAAATACACATTGAACACAAATGAAATAACAAGACACGACATCTTCAATCTTCCGTAAAATGTCTCTGTTTTCAACTTGCTCTTCAAGATCTTGTTTTTCTTCCTTGTTTCTTCATAAAGAGACTTCATATATCCAATAGAAGTCATGACTTCCAAATATGAGTTTGTAACAACTCCATCATCATTTCCATATTTTTCTGCAAAATCATCATCACATTAGAAAATATTACAAGTATCAGCATTCCTCCAATAAGGACATCTCCAGAATAACCTTCCATTATTTGGTCCCTTTTTGTAGTGGTATGACACCATACGAACCTGACACCCACAATATTTTCCAAATCGTAATTTAACGGATGCAGAAGACATGGGCACAAAAAACGATGAAGGAAGAAGAAGACTTAAATGCGAATGACAAACAGAACAGGGGAGATGGAAATAATGGAGAAAACAGTGAAGAGAACAAGCAAGAAGAAGAAAATGGATAAACGAATTTAGGTTAAGTATACACAAAATTTCTTTTAAAATTGGATCATTTTACACGCTGGACATCAAATTCAATTAAAAAAATTTATTTAATCCACCTGCGTAACCACGTCAGCAACCGTGTGCATTTGATGTCATGGACTATTAATTCAGAGGAAATCTTGTAGGGACCAATTCTTAAAGGAAATTTTTTTAGGGATTAATTTTGAAAACCGCTTTATTTATAAGGGACCAATCCAAAAACTTATTTAACATTTTTTTTAATCTAAATAACTTTTATCAATTTTCAACAACTAGATGAAACATGAGAGAGATGGCAGAAGAGAAAGGCAGGAGAAGATCTATTTCCGTATTATATGGTAGAGAATTTTTTAATACCCCGCTTATGTTCAAATGCTAAGAGGTGTTATATAGATGAAACGGAAATGGATCCTCTCCTACTCATATGTTCTGCCATCTCTTATGTTCCAAATCCAATGGTTGAAAATCCATGAAAAACAAATACTTAAAAAGAATAAATTTTGAAGAGAGAAAAAAACTGCAAATGAATGGCTGAGATTACAGCATGATGGACAGCATGAAACAATGGGCAGGAGAGGACCAGACGAAACACTCGTTATTCAACAAAGTGTGCACAAAACTATTGCTCAATCTGTCTGTTTCATGAATAATGGTGGATGAACTAGTCTAACATAAACATGTATACATTGTTCATAACCAAAAACATCTGTATTTCATTAAAAAAATAACATTCCAACATAATGAAAAAGCAGTAGTATTTTGTATCATTTATTTCCCAAGGCTGGGTTAAAGTTAAACTACTTATTAAGAACAAGGGGGTCCTTCCAAACGAATATAGTCATACAGAAAACCCTGGAAAGGACTGGTGCATCTTGGCTGTGTAAAATATATCGTATTTGAGCCATCAACAAGAAGAGAACTCGGTATGTTCACATGGTACAGCCAATAAAGTCCATGACATCCGAGTCTTGCAATTGAGTTCTCCCTTCCTATTAATCCGGTGGTAAATACAGGACGCCCTGCATTGGGATTATTGACTCGAATCTTCGCAGACAACATATACAAGGTTAGGACAAAATTTTAATCCAACGAGCAACAAGGGCCTGTGTCATTTGATTAAGTAGGTTGGTCTAGATTTCAAGAAATTTTTTAAAATCTAAAATACTGAGCTTGAAATTTAGACTGTCTGATCTTAATCCAACATTCACATGTGTGCCAGTGCATGCAATTCGGATCCGTGTGAGGGGAGTTTACCTGCAATTCAGCTAATGTTGCAGATGCAATTGCAACTCTCAGTTTATATGTAGTTCCTTGATTAACACCACTGAGTTCAAACTTGATTTGCCAAGTTGTTCCTTCATGAGTGTTATCCTCTCTTTTTCTGCAGTTATATAAGCTTAAAAAATGACAAGCTAATACATAATGTTTAACTAAAAAAGAAATGCAAGTATGCAACTATTTAAGACGAAGTACGCCTCGAGCCAAGTTATACAAATAATCGATATTTCAAGAGCTCTCCATACCTGGGAACATGAGCATAAAACCAATCCTTCCTATAGTCACTAACACCAATTGTGTAAACCAAATCCGCATCAGGATATAATTCTGTATATCTGTCCCACAATCCATACTGCCTGAACCTACAAGTTGTGAGAAAAATGGAAGATCTAAAAACAAGACCGACATATCAAGGAAATATTTTCATCATATGCAAACAAAACAAATGAACAGTAGGATCATGATTTCAGTATTTAGTTGTGTTATATGTAGCATAGATTCAAAGGGGAGGACAGAAGAAATAAGCCTCTTATAAGATAAAACGAAGCTAACCTGTCTGGATGGTTGATAAAAAGCTTATTAATATATTGTGGATTGGGATCAGGAACATAAAATTCTGCAGCAGATCTATCAGGAATGCCTATTTCCCACAATGTGGGGCCATCCCTTGGAGGTTCAAATACAAGTTCCCCCAGTTCAATGTAAGAACCTACATTGCAAGTTCAGTAAGCATGTAATTTGTTTTTCATGATGGCAAATGATTTCAACTTTGACCAAGCTAATGAACCTGAGGTTATCTTCACAAAATCACCGAATTTGTAATCACCAACAAAACCAGGTACCGAGGCAAAAAGGTTGTAGTCGCCAGGAAGTACATTGCTAATCGTAAAAAATCCATTCACATCTGCTCTGGTCCAGAATTGATAATCCTGGTAGGAGTAGAAGTTAAAAAATGTTCAGGAAAGGAATTTATTTTGGCACACACAAAAGCATTCTTATTACTATCGTGATTTAGTTAATTTATGTTTTTCATAAGAGAAAAACAACAGTATGTTGATTATGTTTACGTGGACAAATTAAGCTGTGAAGAGTGAGACTATTACATTGTTGGCCTGAAGCTTAAGCTATTATCTGTTTTCAATAACTAAATAACAAACATATATTATCAAATAAAGACTAAGTCTGTAACTGTAAGGAATAACAGTTGCCAACAAGCCAGAGCAAAGAGAAGTTTAATATGCCCGTCCTGGAGTCCATGTCCCAAAATGGAGAGGGAAAATGACAGATGAGCACAAACTACAAAAGTACAGCTCATGAAACTAAAATACTAGGTTTCAACAAGGGAAGCAAGAACACCTTGCACTCTCTTTGCCATGATCCTGCATCACCCGGTGGAGCCAGACCAACATAAGCACAATTTGCTGATATTAAGTCAGTGCTGATGTACCTAAAAATAATTAAAATATTTCACTCAAGGAAAAAGAACAACCATAATCATATTGCAGCTCAGCAACTTGAATACTTATCCAATTAGTGATATTTATGCATTCCGAAAAAATTTGCAGTAGTTAGCACTAAACTTGAACTGCAGCATAATTCGGAAAACTGTGCTTGTATCCATACAATACACTAACAAGTAAATAAGATACTTTTATTTTGCAAAAAGTTGTTTATTTATAAGTGTCAACAACTTGTTTACATTAGTACATTATGAGAAGAAAATATGATACTCATCCAACAATGCAAAATTAAAACCTCAAGAACAAACTAGGAAAAATCATGCTTGCATACCTGTCTAAGATAAGTAATCTGCCATTAACGTTGCCCCGTTGATCTGGTTTTAAAAAATCCTCTGAAGCAGGAAATAAATATGGCCAACTTTGAACTTCGGTCGCCATCTGAATATCAGTTCAAATCAGTCTTTATCATAAAACTTACTGCATCCAACTGTACTATACTATCAACCTCAAACAAGAAAAGTACAAGGGATACATGTACATTAGGTATACCTTTATTTTTGCATCCTCCCATAGCACGAGTGGGTCATCACCGGGTGATCCAGAATTGAGATAAATATATACAGGACCAAAAACTTTCTTCCATGGTTCACCGCCTCTCCATTTGGGTAGCAAATCTTGCCCGGCATAGTGACCACTAAGAAACATCTGATGAGGCCAAATTAATATACATGTGATGTTGTAAGAGATAATAATACGGTAAAATATGCTCAACTTGTAATAGCCATGCAGGAAACTTATCATCTTGGTCTATGTTCATTCACTTACGGCAAGTGTGGTGGGTCCTACATGAGAGGTTAGGTTCTGCTTGAAGGGTCCACCAGAACGAAACTCATCACTAGGTGTGATCTGCCAGAATCCTACAGGTGGACTGAAAGATATCCACCCATGGACTTTATTGTCTATATTTTTACATGAATATTGATACTTGTCATCCACCTGCAACCCAATAAGAACATAATAGAAGACTTCATACACAGAAAGAGGATATTAAAATGGAAATAGTTGATAAACTTTCATTCTACGTCTATATCTAAGGGGAAAATAAGATGCATTTTTGTTTTGTTTCTAATATATTTAATCACAAATTTCATATTTTCTCCTAATTTATTGCAGAATTGATCAGCCAAATGGCTGCTGTGAGCCTGAAAAAACATGACTTAAAGGAATCTAGGAGACATCATTTTGGAGTTTTTAGAGGAAGGACTAATTTCACCTTTAGAGGCTTCAAGATGGTCAAAGTGGACAAAAGAGATGAATTTGTGGACTTCAGGAGCATGTTGTGCTCACAACACGCCCATGCAATTTAGCATGTTTCGACATTAGTTTTGAACATGATTGTGCATATATCAAGTACACTCATGCAAATAGACAACACACCATGCTACATAAGAAACACACACACACTCTAATGACCAGACATTCATATTCATCCTAATCTGTCTACCCTTTTGAAAGAGATTTTGGCACCCATTACACACTCTTGCACTTCTTTCTATGTTCCCTATAGTCATGGCAGCCATGAACACCTTGTCACTACTGTTGTAGACTTCTCTCCAGGATTTTTGTGTAGATTGCATGTGTGAGATGAGTACTTACCTTTAAAACTGAAGACTCTTTACACAAATGGGGGTTCTGGTTTCATGTTTTGATTTTTACCTTTGAGATTATGGGCTCCAACTATGGTCTTTTTTTCTAGATTTTGTTTTTCTTTTAGCATGAGTAACTAAATCCATAGCTAGGACTACAGTATAACCAATGTCTTGAATTTTTATATTTTCTTAAAGCCAAAATGAAAAGGTTGAAACAAACACGGTAGAAAAGTTACATTCCCCAAACCACATGGAGGTAAATATAATTTAACCATATTTTAAAATAATAGTCATTGACGGAAAGTAGGGATTAGGGACAAGTTAAGCCATGAACCATTATTGGTGTGAATGAATTCGGTGTCAAATCATACACATATTCAAATGTAAAATCAAGCATGCATGTATATAAGACCTAAACTAGAATACTAAGAGAATGTATTTGCATCCAGTACCTCTCCTTTCAATCGTGGATCCTTAGGATTGACTAGTAGAACAGCTTCTTGGTAGGCCAAAGGTTTGCATCTTCCTGGCATCCGATCTTCTGGAAAAGGCAAAATCCTTTGCCTATTGTCAGCCATAGCCATGTATTGAAACCTATAAATTTGGTTGTTAAAGTGGATGAATATTCAAAAGAAAAAAATTGTTGCAACCCTCTACACTATTGTTTTGAATGTGACACTCCCAAGGATCCAGATGAAGAATGCATATGTTACTTTTGTCTCTAGATTTGTGAAGTAAGTTATATCTGGAAATTAGAATTGTGCATGCACACATACACAATAATTTTAAGAAAACTGATTACTTGTCTTTTCTAAGCTTGAAAGTGATCCTCGTTTCAGTAAGATCAAAGTCTGGCCATCCTTGTAAGTGCTCATAAATTCCGTAAGAGTAGAAGCCTGATGAACCGCGGAGCAAAATGAATCTGAAATGGACCATATACAAATATTAATCCAATAGTTATCATTTCAAAAGGCATTATATTTTATACACAATTTGAGCAATTACCTTTTGTCAATATTTAAGGGGACATACTTTCCCTCAAGAGAATGATCCCACATTCTTTTGAATGATAGCTCCAACTGATCCTCATTTTGAACTATAACTTCGAAACATGTTCCTTTAATCCTGAATCACAATATCTTGAATTCACATTTGCTTCAAATATTATCCTCAAGCAAAATTTGATTTGACAGGATTGCCAATTGAACAGTTAAGAAAAATAGAGGGGATTTGACAGCTGGTTTAAATTTCATATTCAGGTGTGAGATAAAAACCAATCACTCCCATTTTAATTGTAAACTCTAATTGACATGGCGTACTAATATCAAAAGACCCACTCACGCGGTAACAAAATAAAATAGTATTGGCATACACATCAAAGCCTCCTTTGACTCCTGGTGCACTCCAAACAAGGTCCCAATACCTATACATTCAATTGAAAGATGAAATTAAGATTATGTCTTAAAAAAGGATATCTCCCTCTGATTTCTACACAATCAGTAAGAAAATAGCAATTTCTTTCTTTCATAAATTAGATGTAAAAACACCATTCGTCATATCATATGGCAAAAAAAAAAATGATTTTTCAACCAAATACATCATGTCTACATCTTTGCATTTGTACCATAAAAACAAACTGTGAACCTATGACTTACCTATCAGTTTGAAATGTTGATCATCTAATACTTCATTTAAGCATTACATTTTCAAAACAGTGGATCTTCATGGTTTTAAATTGCAGTGTACAACCGTAATTACGGCCACAATGTTGTTAATGTGGTAGTCTCTGCAACCGCATCGGACCGCAATTGCGGTGTGATTTAAAATCATGCGTCTGGTTGCATTGGGACTACGTGAAACAACTTTGTCAATGTTTCTTTAAGTATATTTTATCAAAACTCAGCTTAAAAATCCCAAAACTAAAACCGCAATTTCAGTTTGATTTAAAATCACGCATCCGGTTGCATTGGGAACCGCGTGAAACAACTTTTCAATGTTTCTTTAAGTATTTTTTATCAAAACTCAACTTAAAAATCCCAAAACTCAAACATCAAGTGATTTTCAACGGTGTATTTCAGACACCTCCCAATCAAATTCACGTTGTAACGGCCACAACACGCATCACAGCAACCACAATGACCGCAATCACAACACCAACAACCACAAACACATCTGCGACCGCAATTTAAAACCATGGATACTCTATTCGATTAATCCCAAAAAAGAGATATGTGTGTTTTTGTAGGAGTCAAAGACAAAGAGAAACAACAACAACAATTAACCTCTAGAATATAGAACCACAATACATACCCTCTATTAGTCTCCTTATTGAGAACTTCAAGCAAGTTGTCAACACCATTATATCGTATTCCAGTGACAATTCCATCTGGTTTTGATAATGTAACTTGTACAATACCATTATCCATCACCACCTGCACATTGTCAAATAGTTAAACCACAATACACTAATCCAACTCATACACCAGACACAACACTAACACTAACGAAAATAAAACTGATTAAACCTAACCCTGACGTCGATCTAAAATGGCGGTGTTCTATAGATCAATGCACAATCCACATAATCTTAACATGATAAAGAATGAGATAAGCAATGGAGAACAAGTAACTTACATGATGTTGTTGAATATGTAACTGTACTCCAGGGGAAGACATGGTGAATCCTTCCTTTTTCTTCTTCTTTATACTAGCAAGAAATCTAAGGTAAATAGGGTTAAGAATCAATCAATCAACTTTAAATTCAATTAGTTCAATTGTTGATCATGAGGTGAAAAAAACGGTTATAACAGATTAAATAACGAACCGAGAAATCATGAATCGTTATCGGTAGAGATGGATTGATGGGAGGAGTGCGATGAAATAGACACGTGGCGTAACTGTAAAATAAGCGTATAAATTAATAATAACGGAAAACAGGGTGACGGACAAAGAGAATAAAAGAAGGGGCTGGTTGGGAGAATAAAAGAAAGGGAATGAAAAAAGAAATTTATTCGTGGAAGGAATTTCCGATCAAATGTTTTAAGTAACAAGTAAGAGATAAAACTGGTTTATATATGATTCTTTTATCTAAATAATCCCATTTTTCAATTTAATTTCTCAAATAACTCATATTTCAGAAAGAAAAAAAAAATTCAAAATACCCTAGTTTCAAAACAGGATTAAGGGTTCTTGTCATTTGAATTGGACAGTTTTATAAGTTTGGATACGTAAATTGGATTGGAGACATCAATGGTATTACCAATTCAATTTACGTCAGTGTACAAATGTTTAAAGGTACGAACATAATCTTTTTAGTATAAATAGTTAACATTAATATTTAATTAAAAATACCTTTTGACGGCATGCACGCCAATCATCAGATTCACCACATCTAAACTTGGAACATCGACATGAAGTTAGAAAAGAAGATGCGGTCGTTTGGACTGCATGCACACAGATCATCAGATTTACCTCTGCGGAGATGCACCACGGTGATCGTGTCAAATTGTACTTTGGCATACTTCAAAACATCTCAGATCCTCTGACTGACCTCGATCAATGGCACCAACTAAAAATTAATGAAAAATGGAACTTTGTCAATTGGAAGGACTTTGTTAAATATGAGTGTCGTAAATTAAGGGACCGTCGTGACCATGTCTTACGTGAACTTGTGATGTCAACCTCATTTAGACTAACTAATACTTATATGACTTGGTACCACTACTGGAAAAAAGTGCTTTCAATGTCGGACGCGAAATGCATTTTACATCAGCTGAAGTAACGATGTAACGAATGTCATCATGAAAAGTAATGGCTTTTAACATCGATTATTTAAACATTTAGTGGTAAATTAATTTGCACATGGGTTCGAACCTCAGCATCTGCATTTTTATTATTTACAAAACTATTGTCTCATACATCTCGGTTTACAATTAAACCGAGAGGTAAGATAGATTTTTATTTTTAATTGAAATTCGTTACATTGTTTACACAGAAAATAAATAAAATTAATTTATTTGCAAACTTCAATGTTTACCAATAATACTACATTGTTTACACTGAATATTAAAATAAAAAATATTTTATCTCTGAAGATCATATGTGGGATCTTCGACTCCTTGATATTTGGACAAGGTTAAATACTTCACCTTGCAAGTATTTGTTTCTGATATAAAACAATAATGGTTTAAAAAAAGATATAAAAATAAATGGATTTTTGCTCAAATGAATATTTAAAAACACAAACCCCAAACTCAGATGATTTTCTACACTTGCAATCAATCGCTAATGGAAAAAGTTAAAGTGAAAGATGTAGATAGTTTCAATCGCTTCATGATGTTTCTTTATCAATTATTGATATCATAAAGCCTTTATAATGAAAAAAAAAATAGATATCACACGGATCACTAATGATAGTGTCTTGAGCGTTGATAATCCTGAAATGAACGACAAAGATTTGGTTAAGGACAACTATCATGTTTTTTTAATTACATTGTTTGCACAAAATATTAAAAAATAATAATACATCCAAACCAGAATTTTGGTGAAAGAGATTATCTGGTCCAAATATTGCATGCATCCAATTTCTAGAAGTTATTTGGTCCAACCATTGAATGCATTCAACTTCTAAACAAATTATTTGTTCCAATTATTGAAAAAAATGTTTATCTGCACTTGCAATTCATCATACAGAACTTTTACAAGTTTCTAATTACAACAACAATAACATCAACACCATTTTGTGAGCAGCTACAAAATGTTATGTATCTTATTCCTCGGTTATTAAGGAAACTGATGGGATATATCATTTAGTTTACAAAAAAATTATAATAAAAATAGTTTCCTAAATTTTTTTTCCCTCTGAGTTTTGGAAAAACCGAGGTAATTCATGGTGCGCATTGGAATCATATCCACGAGAATAACAATGATCATCCATATTCAAAAATGTAATGTGTCTTATAGATTTTCAAGGTGTTTGAGCTTCTCTGATTGTTTCACTTCCTATTCTCCACTTTATTTAAACATTATTTCTTGTTTCAACGTTTCATTCTAACTCTTTGTGTCTTCAAACCTAGTTTCAAAGTCTTTTTTTTCTTCAAAAATGTTTTCAAAAATATCTTCAAAAATGTCTTTAAACCTAGTTTCAACGTCTCATAATCAATGAAAAGTTTGTTGATTTTGATGATTTGAAAGACCAAGATTTTGATATAAGAAAGATTATTCGCAAACAAAAGTTGAACGGTTACTTTGACATTCTTAATGGACCCATATACATTAATCTCATTAAAGATTTTTGGTTAATGTCTCTGTTGGGCATCTGATCATGATGATGAGTCAATACAGTCATATGTCAATGGCTTTCTTGTCACAATTACTCAGTCATTTATTGCTCAGGCAATAAAATGTGAAGAGGAAAGTTGTTATGTTGAATATTATAGGTTCAACAATGTCTATAAAGACCACCTTCGCCTAATTTATGCAACCTACGATGATCTCAATAGTCCTGCTAGTCTATGATCAATTGGAAAAGTTTTGTACCAACTTCTAGTGTCAAATCTCTGTCCAAGAGAGAAAAAATTGGAAACGCTTACTTGAAATGACAAGCATCTCTTGTTATTCCTTACCAAGAACACCATAGTTAATCTTTCTTTTACCATTTTTTAATTACTTAAAGGAAATGATAATCATTTCTAGGGATGAAATGACTTTCCTCATACCATATGGAAGAGTTATTTCTAAAGTTTTCTCTAGGTTGGGGATAGTTAATAGTGGTACTATTGAAGTTGAGTAGAGTTAGAAATTTGAATATGTGGAATAGTTATTTGTTGTTCCATTTTTAATTAATGAAATATTTCCTTTTATATTATTGTTTATTCGTTTTTATTGATAACAAATTTTTTGAGAATTACTAATAAATTGAAGAAAAAAAAGGAAGATTGGAAGGCACCAAATGAGAAATCATTGAAAAAAATAATAAATGTATTTATTATGATTCGAAGTGTGTTCCCTAATAGCAATGTTACCTCAGTTTTAAAAAACACTGAGGCATTAGGTTTATTAATCTTTTTAGAAAGTTTGACGCTCACTTATAGCTATAATACCTTAGTTGTTTTAAAAAAAATCAAACATGTCGCTCCTAATACTTTTCTAAGCTTGGTTTTTGGCATGTTCAGCAGTGTACAGATCAGTTGCAACTGAATTTGTCTCCGAAGAGAGGTATATATACGACCCACGACAAATCACTTACACGCAAGAAGCTTCAACATCTAACCCTCAGAAAATTATTAGACATATTACTCAAAACCCCCTTGCCTAACAAAATTATCGATCCACAAACACCAGTCGTGATCATTAGTTTATGTAAAAGTATTTTTAATTAAATATTAATGTTGACTATTTATACTAAAATAAACCATGCTTGTATATTGGTGTCAGACCAATTGGCGCCACCTTTATGTATTTGTACACTGACGTCAATTGAATTGGTAATATATATCATATGGTGTCTCCAATGCAATTGACGCCTCCACTTTTTTTTACTCAAATTGACGCCTCCACTTAAATTTATAAGGTTGTTGTCAATTCAACTGGTAACAACACTTAATCCTATCTAAAACTGAGGTATTTTGGAGGGAAAAAATTGAAATGTGGGTTATTTAAGGAATTAAATTGAAAAAACGGATTATTTAGGTAAAAATTTCATTGATGAAAAAAATTAAATAAATTAATGAAAATGTTAAATAAGCAAAAATATCGAACTATTCCCTACTATTAATTCAATTTTTAAGGGTTAAATATGTTTTTGGTCCTTATAAATATCTCAATTTTGATTTTTAGTCCTTATACAAGAAACATCGAGTTTTAATCCTTATAAAATTATTTTTGCACGCAGTTTTAATCCTTCTACAGGGACTAAATCTGCATTCAAAAGTTATTTTATAGGGACTAAAACTCGATGTTTTTTTTACGGGGACTAAAAACCAAATTTAAGAGATTTATAGGAACTAAAAATATATTTAACCCATTTTTTAATGTGCATAAAATTAACTTAGCGCAATAAAAATTTAAATGAAGAAATATTTATTTTAAAAGGTGCATTCAATACTACTGTCAATTCAATTTTTTAATATGGATAATATTAATTTAGCACAGCAAAAGTTTAAATGAAGAAACATTTATTTTAAAAATAGTGCATTCAATTCTTTTAAGTTAAAATATTATGTTATCAATGATAAATTTTCTCATAATAGTCTTGTCCAATTTTGTGGCAGAAATCACACCTTTGGCACAACACGCGTTATCTAGGTGAACATTATTCGTCAACGACATTATCAACATTAAAGAAAATATCATCGTGATCTTATTAGAAATGACAATGGATTCACCCTTGAGATAGTAATAAGGTTTGAATCGCAAACATCCAACAATCAAGTGGAGTATGAGACTTGTCTGAACGGACTAGACATGACTTTTGATATGAGGATCGAGGAGGTAACAATTAAGTTTGATGCACAAGTAGTTACATCGCAAATCAAAGGAGAGTGAGTATCAGGCCAAGGATGTGCTCATGCAGTAATATGTGGCCATTATAAAGGTTGTTATATCTAAATTTAACAAGATAGAATATTAATACATTCACGTATAGCATAATTCAAAGGAGGATTCATTTTTAACTTGTCAATTTTAAGCAATAAAATTGTGATACATGAAAATTTTGACCACCTTCAATACTACTCACGCATCGACTTCATTGGGAAGGGAAATGGGGAAAACCAATTGGATGACTTCAATAACAAAGTACATCTTGATTGGGGAATTGCCCAAAGATAAGAAGTAAGTTCCAAAGATACAGAGACGAGCTTGCTCATATTCCATACTAGAAAGACACATGTACCGACAAGGTTTCATCAATGATGTGTTTAACAAAAGAAGGAAAGAATGTCTGGGAGGAGATTCATGAGGAGGAGACAACCAAAATCCAAAAGGAAGATCATGAAGAAAACCCAAAGTGTCAAATACTATTGCCAAGAGGAACTAAAAGTGTTATAAATATTGAGATATAAACATAGCCTCACTAGGGGAGAATGAGATGAACGTCAAATACTCACCATATATTTATTTTCTTCAAAATAATTATCCTTTAGGTTCACCATTCTGAATGTCACGCTAACAGACAACAAAACACAATTCACTGATAAAAGATTTTGCAATCTACTAGATGATATACACGTAATTCAACACTTCACTTTAATATAACACTTCACACCAATCCACAAACAGGGTTTTACTAAAGGGCCTTAGACAGAGATTGGATAGTGCAAAAGAGAATTAGATTGAAAATCGTCACCATGTCCTATAGGCATTATTATTCGTCTACGGGGAAATCTTTTTTCGGCTCATCTTTGGGGTTCAAGGCCATGATCCCCCATCAAGATAGAAGAGTTAAGCTGGAAGAAAAAAAATCAAATCCTTGATCCCCGTCAAGATAGAAGAGTTAACCTGGAAAAGTTGGATCTCATCAAAGAATGTAGAGATTGACTCTTTCTAGGGGTGATTGTAATCAAACACAAAATGACATGGAAATACAACAAGAAGGTAGTCTCTCTAAAGTAGGTTTATTTTAAAATACCAATATAGATCAATTTGAAATTCCAAATTCTCCTATATTAAAATGTTGTAATTTGTCCGCAAATCCTAGCTCATCTAGCCATAGAAACTTGTATTGTTAGGTAACTCATCATCAGATTTCGAAAAATAATTATCATCTCATCTCCATACTCAAAAAAAAAATATTGTAATTTTATTAACATTACAAATTTGAAACTCACAGAACTCAGAGTTTGGCCTAAAAATTGCAACACACAATTTAGCCTTAAAAATTGCATCTTTTGGTTGAAAGGCGATAGTTTTTTTTCTTTTTTCTTTTTCTCCAGCAATCAATCATATACAATTTCCTCGTTTTTGTCTGCGGGTAATTGAAAGATATAAACAAGAATGTCAATCTTTATAATGAATGACTCAAATTTATCTCTTGGTAGTTCTCTCCAAATACAGAACCACAGTAAATAGTACATAACCACTAAATCAAAATGCCGGCGTGTTTTAATTTACTCCTAGTAGTAAAACACTTCTGTTGTATGCGAATAAATTATACAGAGAGCAATTTAAATTAACATGACATGTTTCCGTCTCCGCAGCTAATGCACATTACTGTTCTCTACCTTTCTCGGATAAAAAATAGATCCAAGAATAACGGCGATACCAGTTATTGCTATTGTGATAAGAAGACGACTTTTTGAGAATTCGTTCTGCTGCCTTCTTGGAGCACTTTCATCTCTTTCAGCTGGCCTCTCATCCCTTGCACAAGATGGACCAATATTAGAATAAACGAATAAAATTATACTGATGCACTGTAATTATATTTATATTGAGTTGTTGTACCTTGAAGACCCTGCAGCATTGTCTTCAGGTCTGTTGCAATTAACTTCATGAATGTTTCTTTCACGTAGTCTAACATATTTGTTACAAAGGTGACACATCTCTGTTCGATTCCCACATACTTCCTGAAAGTTATTAAAAATCAAAATGAAATTAGTGTCTCGGCATATACAACACATATTAACGTAAACTTCTTAATTCAAAGGTTTTCTATGACCACCACTGCACCTGATGCTCTGCCAGATCAATTGCTGGCAATGGAAACTCGCAGAACTCACAGGTGACAATCCTTTGAGGGCAATTTTCACCTTTATGGATATCTAAAATATCACGCCCCATTGTTTCACTGCACAATGAACATGCCACCTGCACAACGAACATTTTCTTTTGAAAAACTATTGCGAAAGTGATTTTCTAAATCCAACTTCAATTTGTCATAGTGTGCCCGAACTGGGGAACTGAATCAGGTGATGGGCATGTGATCAGAATCCCCAATTTATTCATGGTTTATGTTAGCCACAGCATATATAGTGGTGACTGATAGGAATCTTCACATTATAGACGTGACAATGATACAATTAAAATAACAAGAGTCAATAAATTTACATGTTAGTCATTACAGCAAACTTTTCCAGCAAATTCCCATTCAACAGGTCCATGGATTACTAATAACTGAATACTGACAACAATATATAATCCATTTCGAACAAAAGTACCAAGAAAAATATTACAAAAACCAATACTCGATCTGTAAAATCCAAACCTATGATCTTAAGCATCAACAACTTGACAAATTACTAAGTGTGTGTTTGAAAACCAATCAAAAAACCACATCAATTTTAAAACCAAATCCCAATGCTCCAATTTGCCTTTGATTTTAGAAGCTACAAATCCAAGCTTCTACTAGACGCACGTTAAAGTGCAGTGGAATGTGATAATGAAGTTTCAAACTCATTACCAAACATATACTAAGCAACCGAAAGATTATTCAGAAAATGTCCTCCAAAAATACAACATTTTGAAATGGGAAATTATTAAAAGGAAATCCCATTATCATTTTCAGGAATCATATTTCAAACCTCCAATAAGTTCAAGTAATGAAACTTGAAACCAAGCACTTGAATATAGGCAATCTTCCTTGATAATAGATTTCCCAAACTCACAAGAGATTCTAGCTATGATATCCAACTCTCACAGTTTTATCTTTATCATATAATTAGCAAAACAGAATTACAGTTAAAAAGAGATTAGTTAGAAAGCTCTAGAAGGTTGTTACAACAACCATGTGCTGAGCTGTAACTGAGTGTAACTAACTCAGTTCAGCCTCAGCTCAATACTAATAGCACTTAGTTATTTCATTGTAAGCTCAACATTCATGCTAACTCATGCTATCCATCTGTAATTTCATTTTCTGTTTTTCCAAATCCTTTCTATCTCTATGAAACTAAAAAAAAACGCCCTTCTCTTTTTTCTCACAACACAATTATGGATCATCAAATTAATTATTTCATCTTAAGAATGATACCAGTGTTTGATCATTACAGTCGAATTTACTAATTCTGATATTATTTAGATTTTTCATATTCTTATTAAGGGTCCATTTGTTTTGGCATTTTTTTTAAAATGATTTTTATAGTTTAACATAATTTTTGGATTTTTGGATTTATGCCACAGTCTTCTATCGGCAATACTTATTATTATAAACATGTGGATCAGTGATGAACCCTAATTAAAATTTCAAAGCCCGTTCTATTAAATTCGGTTGAAATAAGAGCTAAATCAGCAACTAATTCTAACATAGACGTCAAATTTCAATCAAGGAACCCTTCAAAACAAACCCACAATCTCTTAAATTCATTTATTTTTTCTCTTATTCTTTATCATCAAGTAACACACACTTATCAGCTTCACACACTACACATACTAGTAAATGATTTTTCTAAACAAGAAAACTAAAACAAAAACAACACACAACTTTTCATACCGGTGCATGAGTATTTAAGTAATGATCCTCAGCATGTTGCTTTGGCACCATATCACCGCAAACCTTACACTTTTCAAGGTTCCTTAAGCAATGAACAGAATGCAAATCAATATTCGCAGCAGGAATAGCCCGATCACTGAAAAAAAATCATAAAAATAAAACAATTCATTATCAATAAAATCCAAAAACAAGCTGAATTAGTGATAATTTCAAGCTGGGAGCTTGTAAATCAAATAATAATAGACAAATCGAAAGCGATGTGTTTACCAGTGAGGGCATATAGTAGTGGCTTGATCGGGCACAGTGTCCATGTCGTTAAAGCAATAACGAATCCGATAAAACGTTGTTCTGTGACCTAATCTTGAGAAAACTGGAAAATTAGAGAAAAATAATATATTTGAGAATAGACAATAAAAAATTGTGAAGAAAATTAGATAGGTAGATTATAGAAAAGGAGATTACGATTGGGGTTGAATTAGGTTATGTGAAGATTTGGGAATTTGGGAATGGAAGTAAGAAGAGAAATTTTGGTCGTTTGGTTGAACAGGTTTGGTAGTTGCGATTTATTCTACGCACCGATCTCTCACATAATGAATGGGCTTTGGGTCACATGTTAATAATTAGGAGATTTTTTAATATATTATTTATATTATTTAAATACCATGTGAAAATATTAAAATATTTTTAGATTTTTGTTATTCAATTCTGAATTAATGTTAAAATATTTTGGAGATGTGTCTTTAAATTTATTTTGGAGATATATCTTCAGAATAAATTGGAGTTTAAATTGTGTCACAACTCTTTTCATTTCCCATTTCTGAAAGAAAAAAAAAACTTATCAGACTCTCTCAAATTTTTGTCATCATCAAATATAAAATCAAATAATCAAACTCAATGGATCTTCAAACTTCAAATGTTTGTTGAAAGTCACAATCGAAGTGTTTATTTTAAGGTTTGCATTTTTGCATTGCTGTCATTGATGAACTCTAGAGTTGTAGAAAATTTCGGAGATACATCTTCGACATTTTTCAACGTTAGAGTTTTTCAGTAACAATCGAAAATGCATCTCTGTAAATTAGTTGCATGTTTTATTTTTTTGTTTTTTTTTTGTAGTGTTTTGCTTGTTTGCACTAATTGTCTGTTTTACTTTAACTTATAGGCATTATGGTTGATAGACATGATAGATTGAGATACAAGAGAATCGCATAACATGCATCAGTGCGGCCGAAAAAAAGTCTATTCTCGGACTCCTGTTCACTCTAACCATGCAGAGACATTTATTTCTGGAGTTCATGCTTCATCATCTTCTTTTTCCCGTATGAGACGGATTTCATCTATCGTGGGTAACAAATTTTATAACCTGGATCCACAAGTGCACGTTACTTACTCAAAAAATCTCATAAGAAGATATAATAATTTATACATTACAAACATGCGTAGCATTTCAAACATAAAAAACAAGAGTCTTTTATCCTTATGCTTGCAACAATGCATCGATGAACACCTTCATTTTCCTTCACATGAAAATATTTTTATTAGTAATAACCATTATGACTTATTCGGAGAATTAAAACCATCTGATAACAATTTAGTCCAACTCAATTACTAAAAGTATAATATCAAGAAAAAATTTTAATCCACTCCATAATACTTTCAGCTGTCTGCTGCATTTCAATTATGGCCCTTGGTTCGGCTGATATACTTTCAGACACATCTTTTTTTTATGTTGACTGCTTCCGGGGATACATCTGCGAAAATAGTTTTGTAGATGCATCTCCGGAACTTTAGCAGAACAATTTTCTTTTAAAATTAAACTGATTTTGTTAGTCGGAGAAGCATATACAATAACGTACAAACATAAATAAAGGAGTTATATATATATATATATATATATATATATATATATATATATATATATATATATATATATATATATATATATATATATATATATATTACAGACAAGTCCTTTAAGTTATTTAAAAATATCAAGTTAGTCCCTTAAGTTTTTTTTAACGCATTGGTCCTGTTTTAAAAATATTTGTTACAACAAATTGCAAACTCATTAATCATTTGAACTGGGTTTTTGAGCTGATCACGAATATATAATTAGTTTTAAGTTTGATTGTGTATTTTGATCGGATCGACGATTTTTCATTATGTAGTTCTTCCAAAAAAAGGATCAAATCGTTACAAAAACAAAGCGCAAAAGGACCTACTTGTAGCAAAAAAAAAACATAAAGGACTACATTGTTACAATTAAATAACTTAAAGGACCATGTAGGTAATTTAGCATATATATATATATATATATATATATATATATATATATATATATATATATATATATATATATATATATAGAGAGAGAGAGAGAGAGAGAGAGAGAGAGAGAGGCATACAGATAATACATTAATGTCATCATAAAAAAATACATTCATGTCATAAAAGGAATATATATCAAAATATTACGTTAAAATAGCTATTGTGTGTGCGGGAGTACATATGCACCCTCTTCTCTGTCTCTGTCGCCTCGTTTGCATCTATCGTCTCCTCGATCGCCCGGTCTCCGTCCTCGGCCATCGATCCCACCAGTACTAACGCGATGTTTGTGGTACATAAGCGCCCCCTGCCACACTAATAATATCATCCAGTATATGTTTCTGGCCAGACCCTTATGGGAAGAAACCAACATCAATGCATGACTGCCTAATAGTAAGTATCTAACGACATCGAGGCAACATATCTTGAGTGTGATCCAACTGAGATTGTTCCTCCTCTAATATCTTTGGTTCAGGAGGCGATCCATATCCAGTGGGAACCATGTAAGAATGTGAGACTCTATAGAACCATATGATGTAGCCATTGACATAACTCCAGTCGTTCTCAGCTCTGAACGCCTGAGCCTTGTTTGGTACCATATGGTTCTGAAATTCAGTAAATATCTCGTCTATCTCCCTACGGGTCAGACTGAGATGAGCAGACTCAACAGGGTGCCTGGGAATGGTCTGAGCATAACTAAATTTTCGTATGACGCGCTCGGGCAGATATGGCACTCTGATGGTCAAATTACATACTAATCATTCGTTGTATAATGAAATTTCATCAAACGAGCGCGTCTGATAGTGATATGCATATATGTCGTATCTAACATCCTCAGTAACCATGCGGTCCAGATAGACTTTGTACGGGTCTACCGCTTGGTTCCCTCTCAGTGGCTACACATTCATGACAGGCCCGATAATACCATCCTCCTTGGGATGTCTTGAGCATTTCAATTTTTGCAATGGTTACACATTGAGTGATCTGTGATAAACCAATGTGATTAGACAAACGTATCATGTTAAGTAATGAATATACAATAGGTCCATAGGTAGGGTTGAAGAACAAACTCATTTATTTACCTCATTTAGCTGAACTATCTGCCACAACGGCAGTACAAAGGCATTGTACATGAACTTGTCATATGATGCTAGCTGTGAACTCCCAGAAGATTGAGACTAATTTGTTGATTGTGTTGTCATGGCCTGAGAGGAACCCTGAAACCCAACCATGTGTTGGATTCTATGGTTGTAAAGAAAGATCTCCATTTAGTTAATACAGTAAGCTCATACATCAATATTGATAAATAAAAAGGTCCAAGTAAATGAAATGGATAAACATCCAACCTATTGAGGAAATCTTTAATCTCACGCATTTCATCGTTGATGTGCAGTTTAGTCACATTAAATGTATTGGAAACACATAAAGGATATTTCCCTAAAATGGAGGGAAAGTAGATAAGCGATATGATGAATAATTGACATCACAGCACATGGATAATAAGAAATGAGCAACATATATACCTTCCTCCTTGACCCGAGCAAATTGTAAAATAACAATGGTAGGCAGTGTGGCGTCCTTTCGGTTGTTAAAGTATTCACCGAATTGGATATCATACCCCTCCCACAAAGTACAGTTGATAGTGTTGTTCCTGTAAAATAATGATACATATAAGAATTATTAAATATTCAATTATCTACTATTATGAAGGGTTTATAACCAAGAAACATGAAAATTACCCCATATCTTTAAGAGCCAAATTAATTTGCTGCTTCTTGCTCCCACTATGAAGTTGGCTACAGCCAATGTCCGTGACCATACCTATGACATCTGTGAATGGAATCATTTCAATCCCCTTACAATTGTTACAAATGAACTTAATTAAAGTAAACAAATAAGAAAAGAAGTTGTGTTTAGAAAACTGACCTAGCAAAACGTCCCTCTTCCACTTTCCACGAATGATATTCGCAAAGGGTGTAAACTTCAGAACCTTGGGGAGAATGTTGTGCTTGTTCTTGTCACACACTGAAGTTCCACCAGTAAATACCATCACGAATTTGTGCTCTGAGGCCTTGAAAAGCAGTTCATTGGGAATTAGTTGAAAATTTGCTATTATGTAAGTGTTGTCGACGGATAAGACAAAATCAAAGGCCTGCTTCATAATGGTTGGAACCCTTGTATGAATATCATTACCCTGCAGGATGATTCAACTGTTAGTGTACAGACTCAATGTATAAGGGACGGCTACCTCAGGTTGATTGGACAAAGACATGATAAAACTAACAACTAACAACATTATCAAGGATGTTAAACCAGTTCATGGATAAAAAGTTATTAGCTCTGTTTACAAAAGAATGTATCATGGTTGGCAACAACATAAATGAAGGATTAGGCTGTACTCGTGCATTTGCAGAATCTTCAAACATTCAAAATACAGAAACTTATTACATTTCAAAATACATGAAACCACCAACATCTATATAGAGAATAAAAAAATGTTTGTCTTAAAAGGATTCAACTATCAATACTATAACAATGGATTATGACGTACCTCTTTATCAACCAAGACCATTTCAAAATGTTCTTTTGATTTTGCAACCAAATTCCATTTATGATGCACTCGAACAACTATTTTCCACAGCTCATTCCCATCTTTTAAATCCATAACAGATGCAAAGGGTCTTGTCATTTTGAAGGTTTGTAAGCGGATTTGGTTTTGCCTGCCGGACTGATATGACTATGCAGGTTATGGATGGTTGGTGAAAGGGAGTGTATGAAAACCAGTTGTGTGTCTATAATAGGTAGTACAAGTGATGTGAATGATGCATTGGTAATGTTTATTTTGAGTGTGCAACATGGTTTTCATGGGGCAGTGCACCTCTTAGATTCCTGTACGATCAGCCAAATCCTTCCAAACAACAACTTTTTGGTTGATTTTGGTTGACTTTGTGGTTGAGATAGGACTAACATTGCTGCATGGTAGTGCATTATGGCATCAAACCAGTAGTTAACATTCAACTAACACAAAATTGGTTACAATTAATTGATTTTGGACACAAAATGCCCTTGATTTGCAGAGGTGGAGGCTGGGATTAGTAGGGCTAATGGGAGATTTACTCAACCATTTAAGTTCTTATATTATAGATATCTCTCATCTCAATCTCGTTTCCCCATTTACTTTTTCACCTCTCTCTCTCTCTCTTTGATTTCTTCCTCACAAACCCTAAACTCAATCTGCCGCCGCCCCTTCCCCTTACTCCGCCTTATATACCGCTATCACCACCTCCAATAAAAAAATCAAAGATATATTCTTACTATTCATGTCATGGCCTTCCTAAAGAACCGGTTGGAATATTGTTTCGATCAGCTTCGTCGTCGACAACTGTTCTCCTTCCCCTGCTACTCTCAAAAGGTATGTTGTTTAAGTTACTTTCTTTAACTTTGTGATTGATTTTGTTTTCTCCATTTTATTTGTGATTAAATTTACAAATTTGATGTTTGTTTTAGAAAATAAATGTTTTTTTTAAATCTGTTACTTTGTGTTTGTGTTGATGTTAGATGTTAAGTTTAGAGTAAACGTTTGCTACTAGTTTGAGCCCAAAATTACATAGCAAATGCGGGATTTCAAGAACATGATGTGTGTTGCTGAACTTAGTATGAACGATATTTCACCACATCATTATCTATCTGTCTGTAGTGCTAAACTTCATTCCAGTTTATCTGAAATTAATTGACTATGCTTGATTTTTAGGTGTTTTTTGTTTGAAGTTGAATTTGAATTTGAAATTGTTTATACGAGGGTTCCGTTTGAGAAATTGTTGAGGATGGTCGCGCTTGTGCTTTTGAACTACTTGCATCTTTAGCCGAAAGTTGTTGCAGGAGAGCTAAAGTTCCAATTCTAGCAATGCTTATGAGGTTAAACCGTTGACTGAAGAGCAATATCAAAATGGAAGTTGTGATGAAAAGAGAAGTGAGAAACATGTAGAGATTAGCGAGAGTGATGATAGCGAGTTACATTTTATTTATGATGAAGAAAAGTTTATTAGGTGCAACAAAGTTTGCTCCAAATTTGAAGGATTATGAACATTCTATATATGGTTTTTAACAAATTTACTAAAGAATCTGTAATTTGTAGATAATGGAATAAAACCCTCAAGTCGCAAAAGGAAGACTTATTACAATTTCGAAAGATCTCAGTGTTACACTCTTTCAAAGAGGAAGAAATTATCAAAGAATGGATCAATAGTAACTCGTGGTGGAGGATTCAGTAGTGAGAGTGTATCTGATTCTCATAAGAAAAGAATTTGTGGAAATAACTGAAACTCTTCTACAAAAGTTCACATCTCTAAAGATTCTCACAGTAAAATTATGGGGTGTTTATTTGTTTTGATTAGCATATGTTCTTTGCATCTTATTGGAATTTATGATTTATATCCTTTGGTGTAAAATAAGTTTATAATCAAGTCATTCAAGATTCCCGAGCTTTATGTTGAGGTTCCCGAATCCGCAACTGAGTTGCGGATTCATCAGTGTTGTTATGTTTATTGGGTTCTGTATAGAGGATAGAAGAAGACTCCATGTTTATGAATATATATGTAATGGATCATTGCATACTCATTTATATGCTTATGTACTTTTGCTTCTAGCTCAAATGATGTCATGACATATCAAAGTAATTGTTCCCATTACTGGCATTGATTTCACAAAGAGCAATAAGTGGACATGTGTTATTTATTACTCATGCTTTCATGCTTGAATCTTTTTTGTGTGTGGATTTTAAGGTTTAATATATACTTCAATTTTTTAGGGAAGATTTCATTCAATTGAAAAACTTTACATTTGACATTGGAAGTGAGAGAAATCCTTATGTTTATAGGTGAAGAAATAAAATTGAATTTGATGATATATGCAGGATAAACAACTTTAAAAAGTTGTGAGATTGTTGCACTCACTAAGTGTCTATTAATAGAAAATAACATAATATTAATAACATAGTATGTTATAAATATGATTTAACCAATAACACTTTATTTTATTTTCTTTGGAATTCATAATAAGATTTGTCGATTTGATATATCTTTCTTAACTCCTTTTATAAATAAGTGAGTAAAGGTTTTAAATTAATCATCTTTAGGAAATCACTAACAAAACAATAAACAAGAGTTTTCTAAAGTAACCATATTCATCAAAACAACAACATAAACACCTCAAATAAAACAATAAAGAGGGGTTTTCTAAAGTAAAAACACCTCAAACAAAAACAGATGAAAAACACAAAAGGGTTATGAAATTAATCATCTTTAGAAAATCACTAACAACTTTAGAAAATGAATCATTTTTTTGAAAAACAGCAAGCACGTGAAAATCATCAACAACTCAAATTCGAAACTGTAATTTGAAAATTGTTTCAAAACTGAAATTCGAAATTGAAATCTCAAACTGGTGTTAGGGTTAATTGGGGATTCGAATCGTTACTACACAAACAAAATTGAGTTTCGAACATTATCGGTTATGAAATATCAAACTCTGTTAAACTCAATCTAAGATTACTGGTTATGACACAAACACAAATAAAATGGAGTTTCGAATCGTTGTCGTGGTTGTTGTTGTTGATTCGGGTTTGTTACGAAATCGAGTTGTGTTGGTGGCCGGGAAGGAATCGAGTTGTGTTGAGTTTAGTTTTTAGGGTTTCATTGTTCTTCATAAATTGATGAAATTGTTGTTGTTCTGGGTTGATTAGTGAATGATGAAATTTGAAGAAATTTGTTTATGGTTGTTCTGGGTTGAAGAAATTTGATGAAATTGTTGTTGAAGAAGAAGAACAGGGGGAAGAACAAAAGCGAATAAAATAATTTTTTATTTTTCTGAAATTTGTTTTTTTTTTATATAAATATTATTAATTATGTGGAATATATTTTCATTTGTAATTTATAAATAACAAATACCACGTCATATGTCACGCGTGATTCCATATGGGTGTTAGATTTCACATCAAATACACGTATGCGTCACTTGTATTTTATCGTTGACTTTGAATAATGGTGTTGACGGTAAGAAATAACTTGATACCTTTTAAGAACTTAAGGGATCAACTTGGTACTTTTTAGAATTAAGGGACCAAATTGGTTCCCGAGGTAGACTTAAGGGACCAATGGCTTTTCAGTTGCTAGTTTCACAGTTCTGTCACATCCATAACGATTAGGTTGACTATAGCTACCACTGACGTATCTTTAGACATATACTTTATTATATTGGGAACACATGAAAAGCTAGTATAACCCTTCCAATTTGCATAAAACTAAAGAAAACAATTTTCAGCAGAAGGACAACTCATTTATATCGTATCAAGCTATTTTTAAAAGTTAAATTATATGTAGTATTTAAACTACTAACTGCACTACAGTTTTTTTTCAAAAGCAAATGAATTAAGAGAACATTAGTGTTTCTAATCCCTTACAAAGAAAAAAAGAGATTTTCCACCAACACCTCTCTAGATCCTACAAAGGATTTGAATAAAAATCTAGAAAGGAAGGGTCGGTGTAAGGAATATCTCCCAAGCACCTCCATTTCCAAGCACATATTTTGATACACCAACAAACATTATCAACATTACAAGCAACCAACTTAAATATGAAATTGTTCCGTTCTAACCAAATCGACCAAATGATCGATATCCAAAAAGAGTCTTTAGAATTACTGTTGAACCCGAACCGCACCATTTAAGAAAGAACTTCGTCACTTCTCCTCAACAAAAAAAAAATCGAATACTCCACGTCAGTTTGAAATATTCAACCAAACCTTCTGATCTATGTTTGCTTTTGGTTATAAAAGATTCTGAATTTTTTTCTTTAAATCCTTTTATTCAATAATTTATTTTTATTATAAGCATAGTTTTTCCTTCAAACCATAACTAAAGTAATGGTGTCGTAGTTTTTTCTTCAAACTATAACTAAAGTAGTGGTGTCTTTAAGGGTTATAATTTCTTTCAGATTTTCATATTGTCAAAGGGATGATTTTTCAAACATATGTTGATTTACATGTTGCAATGACAAAATGATTTTAGTGCTTATATCATTTAGGTTGTTGATACTATTTAGATATATTTAAAATAACTAATTAAGCTCTTAAATGTCACATCATTTTCTTTGGTTGTCGATTAGTTTGATTGACATTTTTTCTTATATTAAAACATGTTCTATTAAAAGATATCAGGACTTTGGAATGCTTTATTATTAGATTTGCTTATTGGAAAAATATATAGTAGTTTTATATCCTTATTGTATGCATTTCATTTGCTTCTCTCATTATTTCCTTCTATTTTTTTCAATGTATTATTTAGTCATTGCATGTGAAGCTTTTAGTGTTTTTCTTACAAATACAGAAAAACAATTATTTACTACTGTCGGTGTTTAAGACACCTCGTACATTGTGTCTCACCGACCTTTCTCAAACTGCAAAGAAATAAAATAAAAATCCGTAACTGTACATATAAAAAAAATGGATAATTCAGAATCGAAATATTCTGTCACCACTTATAAAAGCAGTCCCTTATTTTCAACTTCTCCAGATGCTCTTGCTCACTCTTTTAACTTTAAAATCCCAAACAATTTTCGCATTACTTTTCATACACAAACAAACATACAAGAAACCATGTCTTCAACTTCTTCCAACAAAAACAACAAGGCAACGAAACGTCGAAGCGACGTTTCTAATGAAAAACAACTTGAGGTTGGTGCCGAGGAAGATGAAGAGTCAGTGATGAGTGTGACGAGTCAGTTGTCGATGAAACCGATTGAGAACTGTAAGAATCTTAACAAAGAAGTGATTCTTCGACGGATTCGTCACCGGAAAAGGATGAACAAGGTGCGAGCTGCTGTCGGAGGCATATTTAGAGGTTTTTCAAAGGATAGTAGTGGCGATGGCGGTGAGGGGAGTGTTCAGCAAAACAGATGGGTGGATGATGCATTTGCTGCTTTGTAAATTAGTAGTATTAATATTAGTTGTTTTTTAGTTTGTTTTTATCTAAGTAATTAGCTTTTTCGTAATCTTATTATCTTTTAGTTTAGATGTGATTTATGTGTATTTTACTGGGAAATTTGAATACTCATCTTTCTCTTTGTTTTGGTTGAATAAATAGAGAAACTTTATTAGTATTAGAAAGTTTGAATTGAAAGTTAATAACACAAGCAGGTTTGCCCGAGAGGTTAAGGGGGAAGACTTAAGATCTTCTGCATTTCAATGCGCGTGGGTTCGAACCCCACAGCCTGCATTAATTTTTTAAATACATTTTGAATTAAGCATGAAATCATATTATTGACTTAGTTCAGCCAAGAAAATCTTTATATTATTAAGAAATATATATATATATATTCATGTTTGCTAATTAAATGAAAAATAATTAAATTTTAGGATGATTAATTATTTATATTTTCTAATTAAATATGATTAATATTATTAAATTTCCAACTTTATGTTTAGTACAAAAACTCACTCAAAATTAAATGATTGATAAATTAAAAGTAATTGATTTTTATTTATACTAATGACTAAAATTTAAAAAATTTGTTCTATTGTTATTGTTCTTCTTCCATCTCAAATTTTAAGTGCCACATTTGTGATGGATGTGATTTTTAAAATAATAATTAATTGAATTCATTTTAATGATGAAATTAAGATTAGTTATTAAAATATCATTAATAAATTAGTTAGTATATTAGTTAAGTGAAATAAAATTTAATAAATAAATATATTAGTAAAAGTAATAATAAAACATTACATTAGTATTTTAAACTTATCAATCACTTTTAGATTTTTTAAGGAAGTGCAAACAATGTGAAATAAAACATATCCATTTAATAGGATATTAGTAGGTTTGGTATTTGAGAAGATGATTGAAATTATAATTATTATTGTTTGATGAAAATGATAGGTAATAATATACTTATTAAAGTGTGAAAATTTCTTATATACAGGGATATTTAGTGTTTCATCAAACTCTTTAATGAAATTATGATATCAAAATAAATATCAGATGAATGAAGAAGAAACACTTTTGTTCCAATATATAAGAACAAATGGATATACAATATCGTGCAAATTATATGGGAATTAAACTTATGAAACATACCATGAAGCTATGGAAAATAGTGATCGAACATAGATTAAGAAAAGAGAATCATGTCACTACTGAGAATCAATTTGGTTTTATATCTGAAAGATCGATCGTGGAAGCAATCTATCTACTACAACAGGCGTGGTGGGGTTGTATCATATGGACCAACAAGACTCACAGTTGATTTTTATTGACTTGGAGAAGACGTATGATATAATTCCTAGAGAAATTTTATGAAAAACCTAGAGGAGAAAAGGGTTAGGTTTGCATATATTCGAGCTATCCAAAATATGTATGAATGGGTGGGTATCGACTGGCATGCAGACACAAGATGGAGAGCCAAATGATTTCTCCATCACAAAAAATTTACATCAAGGTTCATCCCAAAGTCCATATCTTTTTACCTTAATTTTATATGTACTCATGGAACACATCTAAGAGCTGGCACCGAAATGCATGTTTTTTTTTGTAGATAATAGTCTTGGAGAGTCGAAAGAAGATTTAAATGACAGGTTGGAGACGAGCTTTAGAAACACATGATTTTAGTCGAAGTAAAAGTAAGACAAAGTATATGAAATGTAAGTTCAACAAAAGAATACATGTTTCTAGCCTAAAGGTAAAAGTTGGAGACCATACCATACCAAAAGAATACATGGTTAAATATCTTGGTTTCATAATGTTCCGTTCTAGAAACAAAATTAAGCGTAAGTTGGTGATGTGGAATCCTGAACCAGTAGTTTTGATCTTCGATACATTGGTACGGGGTGGACTTGTAATGTTAACACTCCAACATTCCAAGCAAGTTCAAGATTCAAAACGAGTATATAGAAAATTGGAGACCAAAAAGTGGACCTTACGTTTTGTGTGAAGATTTTTTATACCTTGTGTCATGTGGAGTGGATTGATATTAGTTTCAGCCTTAGCAATTTTGGCCTTTGGCCGGTCCTGGACAATTTCCCTCAAGGCTTGTTAGATGTTAAGGAGTCGATGATGCTTTTTTCATTCGAGACTGGCCCTAGAAGTTGTTTGCCTCGAACAAGAAGTGGGAATGTTTGGAGTCGGTTGAAAAAATAGCAGGGGACAATCTTATTAAATGTTTTCTAATTTGTTTAAATGTCCCACCCTTTGTTACCAACATGTGACCCTAGGAGCACATGTTAGGGGATGATTCTCCTACTTATAGTACTTGAGTGTTTCTGACTATTCGTTTATGATAGACGTAAAATGCACCATTTTATTAGCTTAATTTGCACATGTTTTAGTGTTGATTGTATGTATTTTGGTGGTTTTATGCTGGTATTATGTGTGTATTTCAAGTAATAATCAATTAATGGTTTCTACGCGAAGAAATAGCGAAAAATAGCGAAAACAACGAAGTTTTAAGTCTTTCAGGCTGCCATGACGGGATCTGTCCAACCATCACGCCAGTCATGGGGTGACTGTTGGAACAAAATTGGCTTGTACCATATCTCTAAAGTTCTAAGCATGTCTCTTTTCAAATACAGAGGTAATTGAGATAGTTTCACCCAAACAGAAAAAATTCTAAGCATGTCTCTTTTCAAACAGAAGTCGGGTTTCCATTCTCTAAACAAATATGTATATTATGAATAATATATGAGTCTTTCATCAACACATTATCTCTATCACTGAATGACCTAAATTTCAGTATGAAATAGCCTTCATCATTATAGAACATATCAAGCTTCTGAAAAAATTCCTATAATTTCAACATGTATTTCTTAACTGCATTCATGCTCAATTCACCTTCTAAAACATACATAATCAACGAAGATTCCTAGAATTTTATCTCAAATTTCACATTTGTATCTTCTATTTCAATCTCGTCACCCACAATTTTAAACGCAACAAATTCTATGACCATTCTATTAGTTGGGCTACAATTACCACTAATTACATCCACCTAAAGCTTCTTTAATGAGGTGGTTGTCTTCAAAGAAGCACAAACATCTATTTCAATCTCGCCACCCACAATTTTAAATGCAACAAATTCTATGACCATTATATTAGCTGGACTACAATTACCACTAATTACATCCATCCAAAGTTTCTTTAATGAGGTGGTTGTCTTCGAAGAAGCACAAACATCGTGGTTATTCATACCGTTCTTTGTTTCTTCACCTTGCATTGTTGATAAATAAAAAAAATAAAAAAATTTTGGAAAAAAGAAATTTAATTCTAGAAATGCTTTTTATCGACAATTTTTTTTAATTTTTCGAAATAAAAAAACTTTTTTACTTTCGAAATAAAAAAAATTCGGAAATAATATTTTAATTTGTTTTCAAGTTTGTTATTTATAAAAAATATAATATTTTCATTTTATTTTATTATAAAAAATATTTTTACTTAAAATTTTAATTGCCTCTAATTATATGAAATCAAACGAAACCAGTAAGCATGCAACACAATCAAATAAGAAAATGGTGGAATGACTACATTGGCTACTGTTGTTGTTTACACTCTCACTCGTTTTCCTTCTTTTTATGAGAAACTAATTCATATAATTAAATCAATTTATAAAAGAAAATTAATTCTAATTCGATGTTAAACTAAATTAGAATTGTTTAGATTAAATGATTCAATTCATTATTCAGTATTTTTATGATTCATTACAATTTAGTTTAGTTAAGTAATATAATTCTGTTATCCATATTTTTGCAAACCTAAAAGGCGTATAAGTCTATTACTCATTATCATCTATCCTCTTTTCTCCTCTTCCTTTATTTAATTTAGACAATGTCATGAAACCATTCCATTAGGAGTAAAGATTGGTGAGAGTTCTCTCATGCTAAAATGCTTATCTTTACCTTGAAAATGTCTCAATTTGCATATACAAATCATTTCCAAAATCTTCACCAAACAAGATATTGTTTCAAATTTCAAATGAAAAAAGGGTATCAAACACTATATTGAGGCTCAAACTCTATCAAATACTTGCCAGCTGTCTGTCCCAATTCAAAATAACCATGCATCAAACATCCATTATTACTTGTCCACTTCGAGCCAAAACATCAGCCACACATCCATAGTGTTCAATGGATGGTGTAATGCCATATTTTTCACTCATAATTCCGAATAACCGCAATGCTTCACAGAACAAATCTTTATGATTACAAGAGTGAGAACACCAATGAAAGTAATCTCATTAGGTTTTGGTCCAACCTTCTCCATCTTATCAAACAGTTTCATTGCCATCAGATTATTCCCATTAATAGCCAAACCCAAAATCATAGCACTCCAAGTAGCAACATCTTTTACAGGCGTTTTATCAAACACTTTCTCTGCACTCTTTACCCCTCCACATTTTGTGTAAAAATCAATCAACGCAGTTCCAGGTTCAAGTTCATATTCCAAACCATTTTCCTCAACATAAGAATGAATCCATTTCCCTTCTTCAAAAGCATACACCATTGTACACGCGTTAAGAACACTTACCAAAAGAGGCCCATTGGGTTTCACCCGTGCACAACCCTTATTCTTATTCAATTCACGAAAAAGTTCAATTCCCTCACTAAAAAAAACCATTCTTAACATACCCACAAACCATAGAAATATACGACGCATCATTTCTCTTTGGCATTTCGTTAAACAATTCATTCACATCATTAACCAACCCACAACTGCAATAGCCATTGACGAGACTCGTCCAACAAACAACTTTATGTTAGAACTTTCATCGAACACGTTACGAGCAAGTTGTATAGCTCAGTGTTTTGAAAACGCATTGATAACAGAGCTCACAAAATAGACATCAGATGAATTCCCCATTTTCATCGATAGAGTGAAGACTTGTTCTAGATAAGGAAGTGTAACACATGCTTTTACTAGTGCAGTGAAAGTGTTCGAATTGGGGAGAATGTTAGTGTTGAGCATTTTGGTGAAAACGAAGAGTGTTTTGTGGAATTGTGAGTTTGTTGTGTAAGCAGTGATGATGGAGTTGTAATCAAAGAGATTGGGTGATGAGAGTCATAGTCCAGATGTTAGTCTCAAGGAATGATGTGTTTCCTTAGCCATATAACTATATGTTTTCGGCGATGATTCATCCATCACTTTGTTTGATAAAACGTGATTCACAGAGCCTTGATAGCGTGCTTGTTTAGTTGAGTCAGATGAGACTATATATATAGCTAGCCTTAAGGCTAGGTCATATATCATTTCACTGAGGATTTATTGCTTAGCATATCACAAGTATGATCACTATTATTGTACTCACCACAGAGACTTTTACATTGATAACTTAACAAAATCACTATTATTGTATTCACCACAAAGACTTTTACATTGATAACTTAACAAAAGAAAAAGTGAAATCATTATATCTTATACTCCTGCGAAGACATAGTTACAAAAAAAAAGAGTTTTACATTGATAACTTAAAAAAAGCGAAAGAGAAATCATTATATCTTATACTCCTGCGAAGTCATAGTTACAAAAAAGACAATGTATAGAACACACACAAAAAAAAAATTCTAATTTTCTTGAAAGGGATCAATTTTCTCATTAGAAATACTTACAAGTGTGATATTCCCCTCTATGAGGAACATACTCTTTTCCTCTCCGACCACTCCTTTCTCTTCCACCATGTTTGGTTAGGAAATAAATATGAAAAATGAGATGGTGAAGTTGTGTATTGCTACATCAAATAAGTACTTCTGATGCAACAGAGCGGGACAGACTTGAAAAGTTAGCACTCCAATGCCCTAGTTAGTTAGAGAAATTAGAAGCAATGTGTGTTCAATAATGGATTAGAATACTTGAAATAACATGTTTTACCATGATATATCAAGAGTGGTTAAAATCGCTCACATATAATGCATCGTGATATGCAGACAACTTTCAGATTGAATCAGACGGTGATTGATGTGCTGATGTATAGAATTATTTGCTTTTGGTTAGAATGAAGGTCTACGTGTTATGAGTACCTTTCAACTTGGGTATTGTTAGCTGAAGATTTCGACCAACATAAGAAGGTTTTTTTGCGTGTTAGAGAAAATCCATAAAAACGTCAAATAGGAGTGGTTCGACACAACCAGGAAAGAGGAAACATGTCAATGGATCGACCGACATAAGAAGCTAAGAAAAGCACATCCTATGGAAGAAAGCCGTCAGAGCATTTTGACGCTACCCATGAGAGTCAGTATGTCGAAGTCTTTCGACATGCCATTCAGAATGCTATGAAGAAACTGCTTAAGGAAGTTGGGCGAAGTAGTAGGCAGTTACCATAGGAGTGGGAAGCCAAGTGTCAACATCAAATTTGTTAGAAATGGACGGTTACTTTTTTATGTCTATTTAAGAAGATTTCATTTTCAGAATTAGGGGTCGCATTTCTTTACATTGTAAAAGGGACATACTCAAAGTACCAAATGTTAAGAGAAACGAGTTAACCCCCTACGAAAAATGTATGATAACGTCGAAACATTTATCTTTTCAAGTTATTTCAATTCCAAACAATTTTAATACTTTCTTCTGCTTTGCTTTTCTATTTTATTTCCTTTTCCTTTGTTAAGCATTTCGCGAGCATTTGCATAAACACAAAAAACTCACAAAAACCCCATTACCATCTGACACTATAAAAATCCACCATATACTTAATCGGACAAAGAAGTTATGGGATTCGTTTGGCATGTCCCACAAGTAAATATTTTCAACAGGGGACCAACGACTTGTTCGCGCGAAATCTACGTGCGAATAAATTGGCACGCCTAGTGGGACCCATTGGGTTAAGTATATGCACTTACGCAGTGGCAGGATGGTAACGTCGCGTCCAAACGAAGAACCGTCTTCGGAGAGACTTCCAGTTGTTACAAACACAATTGAAAATGTTACGACAGTAGTACCGACTGCTACAAGTGGATCATCTATAACTCCATTTCGAACTGAACCGATTAGGCCGAATATAGGCGGAACTACGGGGTCACAAGGGCCCAGTTTCACCATGCCTTTTTCTAGAACTTTGGGCATGCTGCCTGAATTCATGCTAGGTTTCCATAACTCTGGTTCGTACTTGCAGACAGTTCGTCAGGAGCTTTTTCCCCATACTGTAACACCTCAAAAATTTGCCCTCATATTTATTCCCTTTACGGGTGTATCATTTCGCTTTCGTCGGCATTTCTCACCAGATCATCAACGTCATAGTAGTTCATCTCATTATTTCATAAGGCATGTGATCAGGGCTCAAGGAAATTAGGGTTCCTCATTTTATTTGTATCTGTCAAAGATTGAACTGGTGAAGAATATTTGCTAATAGATCTGACCCATTCTTGAGGTGTTCGATCAAGTTCGCTTTGAATAAGGGTGTTGACTCTCTGTAATGCCTCGGGTTGTGTTTTTCTTCATTGAATATCTCAAGGAGATACTGGAATTCTTGTTCATGATTTGATCTCAAGGGCATTTCATCAATGGAGGCTAAGGATATTAGAATATTGGTTTGAATTTGTATGTTTGTTGAATAACGATTTCGGGATCATGAGGAATTTATTGTGGCATCAAATGGCTTGAGAGTGGAGCAGGTCCAAGGATTTGTGTCAAGGTAAGGGAGAATGCGCAGTTACGGTAACATCATCATCAATTCGAATATCATTACTATTCTCGATGCCGGAATTCATCAAAATCCATTAAATCCATGTCATTGTCCAAAATTTGTTTCGTTGTCCGCTCGCTTTCCTTTCAGTTCTATATTTTTATCAATTCTACAACCAATTATTAAGCACTTTAAATTGCATATTCTTTTTGTTGTTTTATGGTAAAAATTAAACTTTAGGGAAAACCCATAATATTGTATAGTTCACTATTTTATTTTTATTGTGGTGTGTCAATGCTGTTATGCACAGGACTTTGTTTTTGTTACTTTCTTGTTTTCTTATCATAATTTCTTGCTTCTTCTTCATATTTGATTCATTTCAAGGTTATATCACCAATGAGTTGATGACTATGGTTCTGATCAATTTGATAGAACAATAGAATATAGTTTGTGCTAGTGTGTATCTGTTGGGTTTTTATGGTTGAATTGAGTTACATATTGCGAGAAGGATATCACCTTGAAGGCTTGGACTGCCCTCCTCACTGTGATTATGGTTCCTTACTCACACATACGTACTTGTTCACAACACTAACATACAAAACTCTAAAAAACAAAAAGGGAATGACAGACCTATTATTCTAATTGTCAGTTTTAGTCTTTACTCATTCTTAAGGCGTAGTGCCTCATCTATTCAAAGATTGGAACTTTTTTTCATGTGAAATATGAGAGTACTCCATTTACATTCTCTTATCTCACTTTGGATGGCAAGACCATTGACACATTGGAGGGAGCTGATCCGTCAAGTTTAGCCAGCAAGGTTTCTAAAGTAGCAGGATCGATACACCCTGGTGATGCTGCATCTCCTGCTAGTCTTGGGATGGCTGCAGGATCTGCTGTTCTCGAAACAGTGAAAGAATTAGCACAAGATAATTTCTCTTCAAAGAAAAAAAAGAAAACTTTAACAAAACCACAAAGCTACACCAGAAAAATTTCAACATAAACAAAGAGTCCATGACAGGATAGCAACAAGCAAAACTCTCTTCAATCTTTATCACCCCTTCACCAACCTTCAACGATGTCGTCTCTGATCTGCACATCACGCCAAGAAGAAAAATCCAATGTTGATAAGCATCACAACAACAATAGTGAGCAATTTCAAAATTGAGAAAGGGGAGAAACAGAAAATGAGTTGATTTGAATTAATAACAGTAAGCAAAAACAAACAGCAAGAATTTAGAGAGAAGTTCAGTACAAGAATGGATGTTAACCATCTCTAGCCTCCAAAGAAAATCACCGGCCACAGCTTCATCTTTGTACGTCAGCTTCTACTATTTTGGTTTAAGTTTAATACAAGTCCAGTGTCAGGCCTTGGGTCTGTTACAACTCCTTTGAAAAACTTTTGTGCGAATCTTCATAGTCCTGTGAGAAATCCCGAAAACAGTTAAGAGGAATCAAAAAGAAAGGAAAAATCTCAGCAGAATTTCTTTTGTTCAATCCAAGTATTCCTCAGTTTCCAATGTCACATTAAACTTTCCAATTTCACATTAAACTGCAGTAACAATATTTGGAGGGAGTGGAAATTAAAGAACAAGCGAGATAGGCCTCATTGTAAAAATCAGCTCGTAACCATTTTAACAGAATTCCATAACCTATAACTTCCTAACAGATTCACAACAAGCTCATAATTAATCCTAACCAAAATATCAAAGCTAACAAAAGTTCATAACCGAAAAATAACAAACTCTAACAGCTATAACAGAATTCCAGCTGAACATACCTGAAACTTCTAGAGCTTTCTGTGAATCTCCTATAAATCAGAATCACCCTTCACATTGGAGTTTTTTTCTTCCATCGTTTTCCTCTTCCTCCATTTTCGTTTGCTTCCACACAGCTTTTGCTTTTTAATTTTGACACACTCTCAATCCGTTCCACCATTTTTCCAACTGCAATCTGATCTCCACTTCTCCATTCAACCTTTCCCTTCTCCACCATTTCTTCAGTCTGTTTCAGTCTTCCTCCACTCAAAAACCTTCATCAATCTCATCACAAATCATCACGATCTTCCTTCAGAGCACACCAACCTTCAGCAATTTGTGAAATTGCTTCAAACTAAACTTCAATCTCTCCCTGCAAGAATCAACAGAATAAAAACGAGCTCAACAACGATTTTTATCAACAACAATGATTCTGCAGAATTCACAAACTCACCCTATCAACTACAATTCAGAACAACAAACACAGTTTCATCAATCTCTCAATTTCAATTATCATCATCAACTCCGCTGATCACACTAAAATTCACCGTATTTCTGACTCCGATTTCGCATGCATTCTTAGCTTTTATTGTTGTTTTGCTTTGTTATTGCTTTGTTTTCTTATGTTTTCAGGTTTTTATAATAATCGGAGCTTGAATCGGGAAAAGGAGCGAAAAAGGAGTGAAAACGGACGAAAACCTAGAAATTCAGCATTTTGCACTTACGGCACCCACCGTGGCGGGCGCCATGGGGTTAGCCATGACGTGGCCACGTCTCAAGACCACTCCTCAACCTCCAAGACCCACGTTCCCCACTCCATCATCCCCTGTAGGGACCATGGCGGGCGCCATAGGCCTGTGGCGGGCGCCACAAGGCCAAAATCAGTAACCTCCACTTTTTAGTGGAGGGGCGTCCCGGTCATTTCATGCTTTCAGTTTTTACTATAAATAGGACCTTAGATTTTCGTTTTTCTTCATCCAGAATTAGAATTCTCTAGGCATATATCAGTTATAAAGCAGTTGCCATTCCACATCGGGGTGCCTCTGCAATCGAGTGATCGAGTCTGTAATCTGTCTGTGGTTCGAGTTTTGGAGCACTCTGGAGGAAGTTAATCCTGCCGCCATTTTAATTCAAGTTCGTACTTTACTTTTATTTATTTCTGCCTCGCTTTTACTTTGTTTATTTCCCGCACTCGCACATTTACGTTGTTTATTTCCTGCACTCGCACATTTACGTTGTTTATTTCCCGCACTCGCACATTTACGTTGTTTATTTCCTGCACTCGCACATTTACGTTGTTTATTTCCTGCACTCGCACTTTACTTCGTTTACTTTCCGCACTCGCTTTAAATTACTTTTATGAAAAACTATAAAAAGAATATTTACTTTATCATGTCTAACTAATTCCATAAAGGTTAGAATGTAAGGATCGTAATCAAACCAGTAATCAGTATAATTGTTCGTGGAAACACCTAAGGGCTATTTTATCTTTCAATTCAAATAATTGTTTTTAACTATTTCAAAAACAGCCAAAGGCGCTTTGTATAGTTCATTAGGAGATTTTAGATTAAAAAGAAAAGAGATTTTAAAACGATTTTCGGACGCGTTAGGAAGTTTAAACTCTGGTTCGCAAGAACCTCTTTTTGCTAAGAAGTCCAGGTTAAAATACTTTTCAACTTAGTTAAGATACTATATTTCTTAAAAATAGGTTTACTACTCTAACGCAGTACGCACCTTTTTATCCGTGACAATAGGAGGGGTTGATTAGAGAGTACAACTCGGTTCTGAATACGCGAAAGCGACAGTTCCTGTTAAATTAGTTCTTTTCAAAGAAGAAAACACTGCCCATAAGTAGTTCCACTAACAAGTACTGGATTATCATTGATTACGTGAATTACATTCGAGCCTGTCTTTATTTATTATTTAAAATTATAATTTTATTTACCATTGCACCCTTATTAAAACCCTTAAAAATAGTTGCCTTAGATACACACCATAACAACAGGTTTGATAGATTGACACTTGGTCTCTGTGGATTCGATAATCTTTTATATTACTTTGACGTGATTCGTACACTTGCGAAAAACACGCATCAAGTTTTTGGCGCCGTTGCCGGGGACCAATATCGTCAAATTTCATTACCCTGTAGTTATACCGTTTAGACTAAGGTTGTTACCCACCGGTCAATGCGAAAGACTCGCAGTGCCGGAAGTTTAGTAGACCCTCTAGCTGAACCTGAACGTTACGCTCGCGCACGTTTATTTTTCCATAGGAATAGGATAGCTATGGCCGAAGAACAAAACCGAAGACCTCTTAAGGACTTCGCCCAACCATCAAACGAGGAACCTAGTTCCAGTATAGTAAACCCCGCTATCCCAGCCAATAATTTTGAACTTAAACCATCCCTGCTGCAATTAGTGCAACAGAGACAATTCTCAGGTCTCGCTACTGATAACCCGAACCAACATTTAAAAAACTTTCTTCAGTTAGCAGACACCTTTAAAACCAATGGAGCTTCTCCTGAGGCAATACGCTTAAGATTATTTCCCTTTTCCCTCAGAGATAAAGCTCTATCATGGTTAGATTCCCTTCCACCCAATTCAATAACAACTTGGGATGACCTTAGGAAAGTTTTTCTTGCTAGATATTTTCCCCCGAGTAAGACCGCTCTTCTTCGAAACCTTATAACTAGATTTACCCAACACCAAGGAGAGTCGTTGTTCGAAGCCTGGGAGAGATATAAAGAACTATTAAGAGCATGCCCACACCATGGCTTAGAGAATTGGCTAATCATCCAAACCTTCTATAATGGACTTCATTATAACACTAAAATGACCATCGACGCTGCCGCTGGTGGCGCACTGATGAACAAACCTTACCCTGAAGCTAGTGCCCTTATCGAGGATATGGCCCAAAACCATCAATCATGGGGAGTAGAACGAGCGACAGTGGAAAAGAAGGAAGCCCAAGGAGGAATACATGAGCTAAGCTCTATAGACATGATGCAGGCTAAAATGGACGCGTTGGCCCTAAGAGTCGAACATATGTGTACAACTCCGAATACTGTAGCCGCAGTTTCGCCGAATTGTGAGATATGTGGAACGCAAGGACACCAATCCGCCGAATGCAATCTGTTAAATGAAACCAACACCGAGCAAGTGAACTATACCCAAGGGAACCCATTTTCAAACACATATAACCCTGGATGGAGGAATCACCCAAACTTCTCCTACAAAAATAATAACCCTATTCAAAATACCGCACCTCCGAGACAACAAGGTTACCAAGCCCCTAGAACAAATCAACCTATGCAACCTGTGCCACCAAACCCGAGCTTTGAGGAAATTGTAAAAGATTTCATCGTTGCTCAAAAACAGAAGAACAAAGAGTTCATGAACCAAAGCGTCCATGTTAACGAACTAATTACCCAGTTAGGAACCAAGGTTGATCAAATCATTACTCATAATAAGATGCTTGAAACCCAGATCTCTCAGGTAGCGTTAAACCAAGCCCCACAGACTACACCTGGAGGACAGTTCCCTGGACAACCTCAACAAAACCCGAAAGGGCAAGCCAATGCCATTACTCTACGAAGTGGAACCGCTTATAAGGAACCTTTAAACCCTAGATTAAGTGAGCCCGAAACTTCTGAGAGGAATGAGGAAAAGGAACCAGAGAAGCCTGAAACCCCGGAAAGTCAAGAAAAAGGAGAAGAACCTAAAAATAAAACCTATGTACCACCACCGCCATACAAACCACCAATACCTTACCCTCAAAGATTAAAGAAAACCCAAATCGATAATCAATATCAAAAATTCGTTAAGGTTATAGAAAAACTTCACGTAGAAATCCCTTTTACAGAAGCCATCACCCAAATACCTTCTTATGCTAAGTTTCTCAAAGACATACTTACAAATAAACGTAGACTTGAAGATCCGAAACCTGTGGAATGTAATTCTATTTCCGAAGATAGGTTAGCAAAGAAAGATAAAGATCCCGGAAATTTTTCCATTCCTTGTATTTTGGGGAATCATGTCATCGAAAAAGCTTTTCTAGACCTAGGAGCTAGTGTGAGCTTAATGCCTTTAGCAGTTTGTGAGAGATTAAACTTAGGAGAATTACAACCTACTAAGATGTCACTTCAATTAGCCGATAGATCCGTTAAATACCCTATAGGCATACTTGAAGACGTCCCTGTTAGGATAGGTCAGTTGTTTATACCTACTGATTTTGTTGTCATGGACATCAAAGAAGATGACGACATACCAATACTCCTAGGTAGACCGTTCTTATCGACTGCTGGAGCCGTAATAGATGTTAAAAAAGGAAAACTAACTTTTGAGGTAGGTGAAGAGAAGATAGAATTTATATTGTCAAAATTTCTTATGGCACCTGTGATAGGAGATTCCTGTTATGCCTTAGATATCATCGAAGAATGCATTAGGGAATTAGAACAAGAAGAAGAAACTGAATCTATAAAATTGCCATCAACCCTTATTTTGGAAGATGACAATTATAAAACACCCTACATTGATGATAACCTTCACGAATGTTTATCTCTTACCCCAGATCCTATGCCTTGCCCTATGAAACCGACCGTAAAACTTAAGGAACTGCCTAAAAACCTGAGATATGAATTTCTCGATGAAGATATGAACCGTCCAGTTATAGTCAGTGCTACCTTAAACCAAAAAGAAACCGATCAATTATTAGAAGTTTTACGTAGGTACCCCTCAGCCTTAGGATATAAGATCTCTGATCTAAAAGGAATAAGCCCATCCGTATGCATGCATCGGATTTTGCTTGAAGAAGATTCAAAACCTTCCAGAGAACACCAACGTAGAATAAATCCTATAATGAGTACTGTAGTTAAGACTGAAGTTCTTAAGTTACTAGAGGCAGGTATAATATATCAGATCTCGGACAGTAAATGAGTGAGTCCTGTGCATGTAGTACCTAAAAAGGGAGGCATCACAGTCGTGCAAAACGAGAAGGGCGAACCTGTAGCAAAAAGAACCGATGGAGGTTGGCGTATGTGCATAGATTATAGAAAATTAAATAAAGCAACTAGGAAGGACCATTTCCCATTACCATTCATAGACCAAATGTTGGAGCGCCTAGCCAGACACTCTTACTTTTGTTACTTAGATGGATATTCCGGATTCTTCCAAATACCTATTCACCCCGAAGATCAAGAAAAAACTACCTTTACATGCCCAGTTGGAACTTTTGCCTATAGAAGAATGCCTTTTGGACTTTGTAATGCTCCTGCAACTTTCCAACGCTGCATGATGTCTATCTTTGCTGATTATTTAGATGGAATTATGGAAGTATTTATGGACGATTTCTCAGTTTGTGGATCAGATTTCAAAAATTGTCTTGTCAACCTTGAGAAAATCCTGGAGAGATGTGTGGAGGTAAACCTTGTGCTAAATTGGGAGAAATGTCATTTCATGGTCACCGAAGGGATTGTTTTAGGACATATAGTTTCCGAAAAAGGTATAGAGGTAGATAAAGCAAAAATAGAAGTCATAGAGAATCTAAAACCGCCGAAGACTATCAGGGAGATAAGAAGTTTTCTTGGACATGCCGGATTTTACCGACGTTTTATCAAGGATTTCTCCAAAATAACAAAACCCTTAACTGGTCTTTTGATGAAAGATGCTGAATTTATCTTCGATGAAAAATGTACTGAAGCATTTAATCTTCTGAAGCAAGCTCTGATTTCAGCACCTATAATGAAACCCCCTGATTGGTCAGAACCGTTTGAGATAATGTGTGACGCCAGTGATTATGCTGTTGGAGCCGTTCTAGGTCAAAGAAAAGATAAGAAGTTACATGTCATTTATTATGCCAGTAGAACCCTAGACGCTGCACAGCTCAATTACGCAACAACCGAAAAAGAGCTCCTAGCTGTAGTTTTTGCAATAGACAAATTTAGATCTTATCTAGTAGGAGCCAAGATTATAGTTTACACCGACCATGCTGCCATTCGTTACTTACTAAGCAAAAAGGATGCCAAGCCTAGGTTACTTCGATGGATTCTATTACTGCAAGAGTTTGATTTGGATATCCGTGATAAGAAAGGCACTGATAATGTGGTAGCTGATCACCTATCTAGGCTAGAATACCTGAAACCTGATCCAGTTCCCATAAATGACGATTTTGCCTATGATAGACTGATAGCCCAACTAGAAACCATTGAAGATGATAACCCAGACCCTCATGAGCATTTTCAAAAATCCTTAGCCATAAGTGATGTACCTTGGTATGCAGACTTTGTTAATTATCTAGCCGCTGACATCATACCCCCTGATCTAAACTACCACCGGAAGAAGAAGTTCTATAGTGATGTGAGAAACTTCTATTGGGACGAACCGTTTCTTTTCAAGAGAGGTAAAGATGGCATTTTCCGCCGTTGTGTTCCAGAAGAAGAGGTAAATAATATAATTGAGCATTGTTACTCTGCACCCTATGGTGGACATGCAAGCACATCTAAGACCTACGCCAAGATTCTTCAAGCTGGCCTATTCTGGCCTACTATGTGGCGTGATGTCCATGCTTTCATTGTCAAGTGTGATAGATGCCAACGCACAGGAAATATTTCAAGACGTAATGAAATGCCGTTAAGAAATATCCAAGAAGTAGAACTCTTCGACGTATGGGGTATAGACTTTATGGGACCGTTCCCACCATCTTTTGGAAATCAGTACATCTTAGTAGCAGTTGACTACGTGTCTAAATGGATTGAAGCTATCGCCGCACCCACAAACGACACCAGAGTAGTCATCAAATTATTCAAAAATTATATATTTCCCAGGTTTGGAACACCCCGTTTAGTCATAAGTGATGGAGGATCACACTTCATATCGAGAATATTTGATAAACTTTTAAGCAAGTATGGAGTTAAGCATAGAGTAGCAACACCATACCACCCACAGACCAATGGACAAGTGGAAGTATCTAATAGGGAGATAAAACAAATCCTCGAGAAGACTGTCTCTATATCTAGAAAGGATTGGTCACAGAAACTTCAAGAAGCATTATGGGCCTATAGAACCGCTTTCAAAACTCCTATAGGAACAACCCCTTATCAACTGGTCTATGGAAAATCATGTCACTTACCATTTGAATTGGAGCATAAGGCCTATTGGGCCATCAAAACTTTGAATTTGGATTACTTGACAGCTGGTGAGAAACGTATCCTTGACATCCACAAATTAGAAGAGCTCAGACAATCTGCCTACGAAAATGCCATCATATACAAAGAAAGAACAAAATCTTGGCATGACAAAAGAATCATAAGAAGAGACTTCAAAATAGGCGATCATGTTCTCCTGTTCAATTCTAGGTTACGACTATTTCCAGGTAAACTCCGTTCGAGATGGACTGGCCCTTTCGAAGTATCTAAGATCCTGAGATTCGGTGCTATTGAAATCAAGAACCAGACATGTAAACCGTTCATCGTCAATGGACAGAGGTTGAAGCCCTTGGAAGGAGGTGACTTCCCAACAACATACACCTGCCATACTCTGAGTGATCCACCATATCCTTCCAATGATGTTTAAATATCGGTCGTCGAGCTAATGACGTTAAACAAGCGCTGCATGGGAGGCAACCCATGGTTTTCTTATTTTTGTACTTTTTATTTTTTACTTTATTTTAATTTGTTTGTATTATTATTATGTCAGGACTAACGATTGAATGTTTTATGTGCTTTCAGGACTTGTTTGCTAACCTTGTACAGAATGCAGAACCCTGATGACATGCACGTGGCCTTTAGAGACGACGCACAGAGAAAGCGTTACTATGTTCACATGAGACGCCCTATGGCTCCTACCAGGTACCCTGACCATGACTGCATGGATGCCTTGGGGATAGAGCCAAGCGTCAGATTTTTATGCCATCAACTCCACTGGGGACAGTTTGACTACAGGAACAACACTTATAGGAACTTGACTCTTGAGTTCCTCAGCTCGTTTCATCATGACCCGTGGGCTGGACCCGATGGACTCGCTGTTTTCAGGTTGTTCGGGATTGACTACTCATTCTCTCACAAAGAGTTCGGTGACTTGCTAGGTTTCCAGACTACTCCTGATGCTATTCCAGAGACTCCGATGGGGTATTTTATGAGCAGAGAAGTGGAAAAGTTTTGGACTAAAATATCAGGTGGAGGAAGCCAAGATCCTTCTACCCAGTTTTCTCAGGTAATCCACAACCCTGCATTGAGGTACTTCCAGATGATTCTAGCACATTCTTTCCTAGGTTTTCCAGATACAGAGACACTGCTAAGTGAAGAGGAGATTTTCCTACTGTTCTGTGCGACTCAGTCTCGCCCTGTTGCTTGTGGCAACTTTCTGTTAAAGGGCCTTGCTAGTGTTGCCAGATCATCCGTAGGCATCATCCATGTTGGTGGGATTGTTACACAGATAGCTACTGCATTGGGTTTGTCTCGCAAGTTATTGCACCTCAGGACCTTCTGCTGCTACACCACCCTGGATATTGATTTTTGTCTTGATAGAGGACTGATGAGGAGGGCTTCTTTTGAGCCCAACATGTTTAGATTGCTGATCGACGGTGAAGCGATACACTACTTTACATTACCAGATCAGCTGATGACCTGTGTCCATGATCCTGAAAACTGGAGTTATGCTCTAGAGGGTTATGGAGAGACTGTCGAAGAGCCAAAATCGCCTCCCGCCGCTAAGTACACTCCTACACCTCTTACTCCCCGAATCACTGTTATGTCTAACAATATGTCTCTGCAGCCACCTGACCTACAAACACAGATTTATGAGCTCCGTAAGGAGACTACCCTGCTCAAGCAGGAAGTGGCAGACTTAGAGTTACAGATGCAGGTTTCTGATCTCACTCATGCCTCAGAGGCCGATGCTCTACATCAGGCGATTGAAGAGCTTCGGAGGGAGATAGCTGAGATTCGTGGATCAAGCCAGGAAAAGACGCCTACCACATGACTCATTCTACCCTGACAGCATTACCCTAGTATTTTATTTATCGCATTTCCAGACATATTTTACTTTACTGCAGCTTTTATATTTTCATGCACTTTGAATTCCTTATATATATACATATTATGCACTAATGTTAACTTTTTTCTTTTTCTTTTGTTTCTTTAATCATTTTTATTTTTTGTCGTGCAAAGAAAAAAAAATATAAGACAAAAATAATTTCATTTTTGTCTTCACAAAAAAAAATATATGCAAGCCTCAAGCCTTGAAAAGAAGAAGAAAACGCTATCCAGACCCCCCGAAGACCAAAGGTGCAAGGAAGGCCCAAAAGGAGGATCCAAAACCACAAGGCCCAGGAATTGGCCTTGTGGCGGGCGCCATAGGCCCTGTGGCAGGCGCCACACCGTACCATCAACATATACGGGATTCAATCCCCATTTCCACCATTTTCATCCCTTTCTTCACCAAAAAACCCATTTTTCCAACCTTCCAAATCCTCCTTGAACCCCATTGAAGCTCCCTCATTTCCAAAATACCCACCATCCATAAAACATATCCAACATCCATTTCCATTTTCATCCATCAAAAACCAAAAAAAAATCAAAACTTTATCATTCCCCTCATAAACCACTTTTCTACCATTTTCACTACATAAGGAGCTTTCAACAATGGAGTTCAACGGATTTACTCTTCGTAATGGAAGACCGGGTGAAAGGCAACGGAAAATTATTCAGAGGCTTCAAAGTCGAGAAATTCTCTCGACTAGGTACGTCGACGATAACTGTCTGTATGCTTTGGGTATTTATCATAGTGTTTTTAATTTATTAGAATTTCTAGGCTTGCATAATATCTTCATCAATCAGGAACCTACCTATGAGCGACTGACAACTGAGTTTTTGAGTTCTTTGATATAAATTGTCAGTCCTAACACTGCTAGCACTGTTGGTACTGTTATTTTTAGACTGTTCGGAATTGAGTATGAATTCAGTACCGACGATCTAGCAGGTTTGTTAGGAATCCCTCATAGGGAAGGTTCGATCTGTGAGGCACCTTTGGATGCTGAATGGTCGGCCGAGGTATTTACCTTCTGGCTAAGGCTTTCAAGTACTTCAATTAATTCTTTTGAAGGGATACTTGCGTCGACCATTCACAACCCGGCCATAAGAGTTTTTAGACTTCTTTTGGCATGTACTATTTTTGGCCGGGAAAGTCCAAACAAGGTAAATGCTCGTGAACTCCTATTTTTGCAAGGATGCCTCACTAGAACCCACATCAATCCGGTCCCGTTTATGCTTGCCCATATGACTTTATTTACTAATAAAACAGGACCGATTGTATTTGGAGGACTTGTTACGTCTATTGCTCGGGCTCTTGGCCTGAACAATGAGATAGCTACACTTGAACCACTACCTCCTCGCACAATTAATTTAAAATTTCTGAAGGACATGAAATTGTGCCGAACGAGGAGAGAAGGTGGTTATGAGTTGATGGTTCATGGGGTAGCTATCCCATCTGTTGCTTTACCATGCAGTAGACGTACTGATGTACGTGATGAAAGGAACTGGACCTATGATCTTAATGCTCCACGTGTTTTGGGTCCACTTCCTCCTAATATTCCCGATGGGGAGGCACATGACACTGATGATGAGTATGATCGGAGAGAGCAGTCTCCCATCCCTCACATGTCCCCCCATCGTCCTTCACAGTCACACACCGCACCATCTTCCTGTAACCCTGTTGCAGGTACTGCTCCTGGATTCTTTGTCACCGAGGAGATGTGGCGTGATATGACAGCTAGAGAAGAAAGGCGTGATGGCCTCCTCTCTACTATTTCACAACAGCTGACGGACAACATGAGCTTCATGCAACAATCGCGATTGGTTTCGGATCGTGCTTATAGCAACGTTTGTCGTACCTTGAACGATATCTCATTAGAGCAGAACCGTCAGAGAGAGTTCAACATCCGACACTACCAGCTTGTAGAGGCCACTCAGGGTTCCATCTTAGGTAACCTTCGAGAGGTCCGGAGTGCTCAGGCTGCTTTATCAGCACGACTCGACCGGAGGGACCAGCATCGCAGTAGATCCCGTCGTTCCAGACCATCACATCAGGACGGCGAAGGCACCAGTGCCCCTCCTCAGTAGTCTTTTCCAGGTTACCCCCCTTATCTTATTTCGAAACATTGGGGACAATGTTCGATTTAAGTGTGGGAGGGGATTTTATTGCTTTCTGTCATTTCCCTTTTTAGTTAATTTCCTTTCAGTTACTTCCCTTTCAGTAATTTAATTTTCTTAGATAATGCATGAGTCTGACGAGTCACCAGTATAGTGTCTTTTTAGTTCATCTTCATTTTTTCCCATTTCCTTAGCCTTACCAGAAAAATTTTAAAAAGAAAATAATGTTGTTTCACATGTTTTTTGGGCTTTGAGACAGGTTTAGATTAGGATGTGGTGACTTAGGTCAACTTTTTGAAACATCAGAACCATTTTAGCACCATAGACCTCTTGAATATAGGAATCACTCCTAAACCCCACCACATTGGCCTTTACTATCATTTTAAAAATTGTCCTAAGTAGTTTATCTTAGCAGTCAGCTCCGGCTTAAGCATGCTCTACGTAGGGGGTCGATGAATATAAGTGAATGATCCAGTGCTAATAAAAAAAAAAAAATAAAAAAAAAAAAAAAAAGGCAAACTCTGGTATAGGTGACCCTCACAAAGTCATTTAAACCGAAAAAAGAGAAAAAAAATTTTTGCCACAAAAAGAAAAAAAATTTGCAAGTCACCTATTGTTAGTTGGTTCAGAGGTATCTGGCACTGAACTTGGTAGGGCGGATTACGATCCGATCCCCCGCAGCTACATTTAGGCGAAATAAAAACAGGTTTACACATGCTTATGTGCCAGAAACCTTATGTTATGGATCAGAATCACTAACCGGTCACTCTACTATGAAGCATGTACGGATAACGGGCTTAATGTGATTGCGCCTGAATGAAAAGGACACAAAAAGATGAGAAGATAGGCCTAGGTATCGTGGGATGATATGGAGTGGTTAATATAGGATTGAAGTTTGTGTTTGTGTTACTATGGTACCCTTGGTTCACTTAGTTAGTATCTGTCACTGCATCCTGACTTGAACTTAGAATCCCTTTAGCCCAAAGACAAGTGTTGACACCATATTTTCTTAAGCTTTAATGTTTGCTTGAGGACAAGCAAAGGTTTAAGTGTGGGAGAATTTGATCACACTAAAATTCACCGTATTTCTGACTCCGATTTCGCATGCATTCTTAGCTTTTATTGTTGTTTTGCTTTGTTATTGCTTTGTTTTCTTATGTTTTCAGGTTTTTATAATAATCGGAGCTTGAATCGGGAAAAGGAGCGAAAAAGGAGTGAAAACGGACGAAAACCTAGAAATTCAGCATTTTGCACTTACGGCACCCACCGTGGCGGGCGCCATGGGGTTAGCCATGACGTGGCCACGTCTCAAGACCACTCCTCAACCTCCAAGACCCACGTTCCCTACTCCATCATCCCCTGTAGGGACCATGGCGGGCGCCATAGGCCTGTGGCGGGCGCCACAAGGCCAAAATCAGTAACCTCCACTTTTTAGTGGAGGGGCGTCCCGGTCATTTCATGCTTTCAGTTTTTACTATAAATAGGACCTTAGATTTTCGTTTTTCTTCATCCAGAATTAGAATTCTCTAGGCATATATCAGTTATAAAGCAGTTGCCATTCCACATCGGGGTGCCTCTGCAATCGAGTGATCGAGTCTGTAATCTGTCTGTGGTTCGAGTTTTGGAGCACTCTGGAGGAAGTTAATCCTGCCGCCATTTTAATTCAAGTTCGTACTTTACTTTTATTTATTTCTGCCTCGCTTTTATTTTGTTTATTTCCCGCACTCGCACATTTACGTTGTTTATTTCCTGCACTCGCACATTTACGTTGTTTATTTCCCGCACTCGCACATTTACGTTGTTTATTTCCTGCACTCGCACATTTACGTTGTTTATTTCCTGCACTCGCACTTTACTTCGTTTACTTTCCGCACTCGCTTTAAATTACTTTTATGAAAAACTATAAAAAGAATATTTACTTTATCATGTCTAACTAATTCCATAAAGGTTAGAATGTAAGGATCGTAATCAAACCAGTAATCAGTATAATTGTTCGTGGAAACACCTAAGGGCTATTTTATCTTTCAATTCAAATAATTGTTTTTAACTATTTCAAAAACAGCCAAAAGCGCTTTGTATAGTTCATTAGGAGATTTTAGATTAAAAAGAAAAGAGATTTTAAAACGATTTTCGGACGCGTTAGGAAGTTTAAACTCTGGTTCGCAAGAACCTCTTTTTGCTAAGAAGTCCAGGTTAAAATACTTTTCAACTTAGTTAAGATACTATATTTCTTAAAAATAGGTTTACTACTCTAACGCAGTACGCACCTTTTTATCCGTGACAATAGGAGGGGTTGATTAGAGAGTACAACTCGGTTCTGAATACGCGAAAGCGACAGTTCCTGTTAAATTAGTTCTTTTCAAAGAAGAAAACACTGCCCATAAGTAGTTCCACTAACAAGTACTGGATTATCATTGATTACGTGAATTACATTCGAGCCTGTCTTTATTTATTATTTAAAATTATAATTTTATTTACCATTGCACCCTTATTAAAACCCTTAAAAATAGTTGCCTTAGATACACACCATAACAACAGGTTTGATAGATTGACACTTGGTCTCTGTGGATTCGATAATCTTTTATATTACTTTGACGTGATTCGTACACTTGCGAAAAACACGCATCATCCGCTTCGACCAACACCTGCAATAACCAGAACACAGGTTAACCAATAACCAAGAATCAAAACCAAATTGGTACACACGGAAAAGAGAAATCTAAGAGCAGTTCAGCATCACTCAATCAACAGATAACCCCCTTCTAATTTCGAGATTCGACCAAGTCAGTTACAAAATTAGAGGGGAATAGTTCAAGATTCATGTCGCGGCGGAGTTTCTTACCTGAATATCTCGTTCGATAATCATTTTTAGAGCGAATCAGAATTCTTCGAAGTCGAGTTGCGGAAGGTGTACGGCATCGTCAAAATAAGAAGGTTACACGGTAATGAGGATTTAACGACGGCGTGTTTTAAGTCGGAGAGTTCGAAGAGGTTGCTGCGGAAGAGTTGAAGTGAGAAGATGATGAAGCCAGAAGTGTTAAAGTTCAGGAGGAAGTAGTATCTCCGGCGCCGTTTGTTTTTCGGTGGGAAGACAAGGATCGTTCAGTGAAAACAAAGGGAGATCGGATGGTGTATTTGAGGAGATGAAGGCAAGTCTGTGAGGTTTCTCTTTGACGGCGGAGAGGTGTTGGTTACCGGCGGTTTGACCTAAGGAAGAAGAAGGAGAACGACCTCCATGTCTAGCGGCCTCCGTTCGGCGGCAGGTTGAAGAAGAAAGAGGCGAATTAGAGAGATTGACGGAGATGAGTTCAAGCAAGAAAACAATGAGGTTTTAGTGTTTGTTGTTCGCCGGCACGTGAAGAAGAAGAACAAAACAACAGCGGCGGCATATGTCATGAAGAAGAAGATTGAGATGTTGCTGATCTAGGGTTCTCTATAAGAATATTGTTGGATTGGGCCTCTTTTCCATTTAATTGTTATTCATCAGTGTTTACTTATTTTTCACACCCCCATCCTGCGCGAGGCTTCCATGAATTGGGCCCAGCAGCATTCAGAGCCATGGATCAATGGCTGGACCATATGTTTTTACATGCACCTCCTTGTTCATTTATATTACTTTATTTTTAGAGTTTGTTAATCAATTTTTTTTTTTTTCTTCTTGTAAGTCTATAATTAATTTTTGCTTGTTAAAATAATTTCTGTGGATTTGAATCTTAATAATTTCAAGTTAGAATTGTTTGCACTATTTTTTATGATTGTCTTGGATTAATTTTAGATTAATTTTGTTTATGAGTTTTTTTAATCGATATGCATCGATCTCGAGTATGGAAAAGCTTCATGAAGCAATTATGGAGGATGAGCATTTATTTTGCTCATAGTAGACTACAAGGCCTTGCTTAAGGTTTTTTTCGGATTTCTTTTATGTGAATAATCGGCACGTCATTCAAGTAAGTAATCTCGATATGCCATTTTTAATGCACCATTTTCTTTTCAGATTTTTTTGTTTAGTATAGGTTAGAAACAAATCTATAAAAAATAGGAAAAAGCATGAGAAAATTCCCCAAAAATTAGAGTAGGTTGTTAATTCAATTTAGAAATTTATGACATTTTTATTTTCTGGAATTTGTTTATTTTTGAATTAATTCTGAATTTTTCTATTAATTAGTTCTATTGAATTTCTATTAATTATGCTGAATTTTGTTTATTTTATTTAAATGACTTCCATTAACTTTTTTGAGCCATTCTTTTTTCTGTAATTAGATGACTCATAATATTGCTTAGAATATTTTTTATGGAATTTTTAGGAATTTTTATCTTAGGTTTTGGTAATAAAATCCTTAGGAAATAATAGTTAATTTCTAGCTGAAAATAATTATTTGTTAGGCATAAAAAAAAAATAAGTATTTTTAGAATCCCTCTTAGTATACTATTTTAGATAGTGTTAGGATCATACAATTTAATTTTCATAATTTTTCTAGAAGATTTAGTATTTTTTTAAAATATTAGTTTTAAGCTTAGTTAGGCATAATTTCCATTAGATTAGGCCATTAAAAGAAAATATAGTTCAATACAAAAAAATAATAACAATAGTCTAGATTAATTTTAGTCATAGAATTTAATATTAGACTTAGGTTTAGTTTAATTTGTTTTAGGATGAACATTAAGTTTGACTTAGATTTAACACTTAGGTGAATTTTCATTTCCATTAGAAATAGAATAAATGAAAATAGTCTATATGTTTTATTCATGCCTTTAAGGCATATTTTTTAGAAGTTTGTTCCTTATGCTTAACTTCATTTTTTTGATTATTTTTATTGTTACAACTTGTATAGGATTCCCATTTGTTCTTAGAATCAACTTAACTTCATTAAGAAGTAAGTTGAATTCTAATAGTTTTAAGTTTCCATTAGGAATAGAAAACCTCACTAACCACTAGGATCACTTTGTAAATACATAACACATTAGGATTGAGTCTTAGTCCCTTAGATTTTTCCTTTTATCAACTTGAGTCATTCTCTTTCTCATCTCAAAAGAAACAATAAAACACTTAACAAAAACCGAACAATCTTGTACGACACGAGACTTTGTTGCGGAGTGTTTATACGCGTCCTGTTTCGGGGCGAGGTGTAAATGCTTCCCGCGATGGATAGGTCTTAGTACAAGACAGTTCACAAACAAAAATTCAAAACACTTCTTTTAAAAGCCAAAAACAAACAATAAACGACTATCCTGCGGGAACTTCTCTTCTCATCTCATTCATTCATAACGCGAACTCGCGACGACTTGTCTCGCATGCAAGACGGTTAACGCACTCGTACCAGACGAGCCTGCAACACCTGAGCATAGACATACGCAGTTCCAGCTGTAAAAAACACAAACAAACAGTTCCCGCCTAGGTTAGGCGAACTACGTCGACTCTGATCCTCATTATCCCGATGAGGTACGTAGGCAGCGGGGTAGGGACCGTTCGAGCACATTCTTTATTTTCCCTACATTTCCCCCTTTCTTTCCATTTTCTTATTCATTTCTCATTCTCATTCCAGTTAGCGGTTTTGTTCAGCAGCAGTTATATTTTTCTCACCCTTTGAAACAAACAAGCAAGCGTGGATCCCGTCGGGTACGACGGACGATCTGGGGTGCTAATACCTTCCCAGGTCGTAACCGACTCCCGAACCCCGATCTTTGGTTCGCAGGACCTTGTCCTTTCCTTCTTCCTCAGGTTTGTGCAACATTACCTTTCCCATTCTTTTCGGGATAAAAATGTCTGGCTGGCGACTCTAACCTTTCCGCGCCACTTTCGCGTTTGTACTAGGATGAAAATCCCGGGAGCGACAGCTGGCGACTCTGCTGGGGACTAACCTGATTCTTCCGGTTTCCCTTGTAGAGTCAATCCTAGCGCCTGTTTGGTTTTGTTCCTTTGGGTGTTTATATGTTGTTGCTGAGTGCTTTAGTTTAGCTTTACTGTTTTATTTACAGCTTTACTTTATCGCATTTATTTATCGCTTTCAGTATTTTATTTTCCATGCATCATATTATACTGGACTGTCTGGCTGTGCTGGTTTTCATTTTTTCTGTGGGTGGGAGTTACTGTGAGATAAGCCAAATACCCGGCTTGAGTGCACCATAGGATTAGCGTGGACAGACATTGTACTCTTATGGTATCTCACCATGATGGGTGGCGATGTGTTCCACACCCAGATTGCGACCGTCTTGGAACTATTCTGTGTGGGGATTACCTCACTTCAGGGTACGACCTTGATAGTTATGTGCATCTGGTGACCGATCTTCGAGAACCTTAATGGAAACACCCCTCTCCAGTGATGACAGTGGCAGACCACATTTGTTGGCAAACCCACTCGCATCCGAGGGTCCATTGGGAACTCGCATAGGATGGCCTGGTTCTCTCATAGGAATCCAGTTAAAGCAAATTGTTCGTATGACGATAGTATTGTACCCTTCGGGATGAATGTACTATTGTTTCTCGACTCAGTGCTTGAAGCTGGAAACTTGTGAGGGATGCTTGTTTTTCCGGACTCAACTGAGACCTCCCTGAGTAGTACATAATGCCAAACCGATTCCCTGATTTGGCCATGAGCCATTTCTCGGAAATGGTGAACGTATTATTGCTATTCGGCTTTGAGAGTCCGTGATGTTGACCCGAGTAGCACACCCGTGAGATTGGGAGGGGTTTACAGGTTTGCAGGAACCTTGAACTTCAACATACCCGCTTTGCCAGTGTTGTTTTATGATATTATCTGGTGCTATATGGTTCGTTGATTCTGAGATCTGGGATTTCTATTCATAGAAATTGTTACTGTGATTACCATTATGACCTTGATATTGTGACTCTCCACAAATACTTGGCTCGTTGTTCAACTTCAACACCATCAGTGACTATTCTATTATGTGATCCAGTTCTACAGTTATTGGATTCTCAGTTATGGGGTTCTATACACAGATGGTGCTGCTATTATGGTTTTATTCGGACACTTGACTCATTGTTTGACATCGCCACCAACATCAGACCATTGATCACACGCCTATTGCATACATGACATCATAGCATTTCTGCACACATGTTCATTTATTTCCGAGGATCACATATCTGAATCATGCTGTTGGATTTTTTTGTATCAAAACTTGAAACAAAGTAGATAGATTCCTCAAAAATAATTGAACATGGCATTTGCATACATCCTTGCATTCTTGACAGGTGTTCAGAGACAAATTCTTTTCCTGACTTGATTTCTCATCAGAATGGACAAATTGAATCATAGTTATCAAGGTATATATTTGAAGCAACTCTGGGCGGAGGTAATCGAAGGAATACCCAGCTGAGGCCATTCAGGGCAGAGGTATAAGCTTTATTTCAAAACCAGAAACTGCTGAAACAGGAAGTCAACCAGATGAAGACTCAGATAAACCGGTTATGGAAATCATGAATGTGGTGTCAAGGAAATGAAGCTATTTTCATCCCTTGTGAGGGGAACTACGCTGCTCTGATTCTCCATTAGTCAATGGAGATACGTAGGCAGGAGATCATCTGAGATCTTTCCGAGCAACCTTATTTATCAACTTCATTTATCAACCTCTCCCCCCAGATGTCGTTTGTCTGCATCCAACCTCAGCTTCCTAAGAGAGTCTTAGGACCAAAGCATATGGGTAAAGGTCAGAACAACTCGAGAAGAAGTTTGATCATATTCTGAGGTCGTACGTGTAACAAGTTTCCTTATTTACTCAAATTCGAGCTGGTTGAGCTAGACGCATCAGGATCATCTCTGACAAAGCTTCCTTTGGGGTTTCAATTCCAAGTATAATTGCCATTCTGGGGCACCTGGCCTTTTAATTGAAGATTGCAAGTCTTTCAGAGGTAAAGGTGAAGACAAGGTCCCGAATTTGATCAAATCAAAGGTCATCATGCCAGAAAGTCTGCTCACATATTGAAGTCTCCTCATCAAATGGGTCTCCCAATTTGCAAAGGCATCTTCAGAAGCAATAAGTCCATACGGAGTCAAGTCTCCTCAATGACGAAAATGTTCAGCTTCTTTACTGCATTTTCATTTGTAGTTTATATTGTTTGTTTAAACATTTGTATGCATGCATGAAACTTATTTGTTTTTGAATGATAACCATAATAAAATGCACATGTTTCTCTTGAAGTAATCCATTCGTATTCACTCATGATTTTGTGCATGTGCATTGCAATACCAACTGTTGTGATTAAACTCTATCAGGGAGGACGACGAAATGAAAACGCAAAAATCTCTAACTGTGTGCTTTTGAGAAAGACCCTGTTGACGATGTACAGGCATTGTTTCAAGTCCTAAACACCGAAGATATAAGGGAGATAGACCCTCGCCAACCCATTTGAGCCTTGAAGTAGGAGTTTCTTTTTGCATGAAAAAACCCTCGCACTTAACCCAGGGGCAGGGTAGGCGTCAGTTAGTTTGACCGGGCGTTCGAATTTCAAAAAGGAGTGTACATATGAGGATCTATTACCTTTCGTTGTACCAAATCAAGAGGTCCAATGACCAGAAACCACAATGGTTATCCCAATCAAGAGGTCCAAAGACCGGAGACCACAATGGTTATTCCTCAACAACAAAGGAGTGAGACAGTCACGACCCTCGCAAAGCATTCAAGACAAACAGTGTCACACGATTTGTTCAAGAAAAAAGAATTGAAAAAAATGAATGAGAAAGCCCGCTAAGTCGAAACTTGAAAACAAGCGACTTAGGCAAAAATTAGGGCATCCCGCTGGACTTCACAATCAAAGATTCACAAGAATTCAGTCCAGGCAAAAGTTAGGGATAAACAAAATAATGCAAAAGTGAAAGACGAAAAGGATTACACAAGAAAGATCCTTGAGCAGGAACAAAGTCGTGTGATACAGACACAAAAGACAATAGGGGTGACTGACTCTAAACAATAATTTGATTGGTGCTTAAACCGTTAGTGTAATTGGTTCCTCAACCATCACAAAACCCTTTTTGAGAGGTGAGCGCTTGTAAAAGCTAGCTGAACATAGGAATGGAGAACATCACGAAGATGGGTGGGCACATATAAATTTCGAGCCTATATCTTTTGTTTCTATAACCGTGAACCGGGCCACGATACAACCCTCAAAAGTCCTAACTGAAACAGGGTTATTTTTGAGAGCATACTACCATGAGACCGCGTTCCTGACTCTTATGAGTGGTGTTGAAAGATCCTTGTTGGTGTTGCATGTGCATGCTTTTTGTTATTCAAACAAATTTTATGTCGTATCTTAACCAGTGATTCGCTCACCAAGGTTTGCGACATCTTTTTCAGTAAAACTTCAAGATTAATATGTGTGTTGCATTAGAATTTTCATTCTTAGAATAAACATTTTCTGCTTGCATACATTTGTTGGACATCATAAAAATTCACATACGAAACTTCAGTCCAAAAGCTTAATCTTGCCGAGTTGAGAAGGCTAAAACTTCCAAAGGACAATCTATCGAGGTGCACTTTTCAAGAATACTCCATTGAGTAGGGACTTTCCCGACAGTCGTGGTAAGAGCCAACTAAGCCGGGGCAATCACGTCGAGCAATTTCTTCAAAAATTCAACCAAGCTGGGGCAATCACTTCGAGATCCAATCTCTCAAAGAACGATTGGCATAGGTGTTTTCTTCAAAGCACAGTCCGTCAGAGGTGATCACTTCGAGGCTCGTCCTGGGGCAGGCCACCCCAAGAGCATGAGAATTACTCTCTCCCAAAGACGGTAAGTCAGAAGCACCTATCCAAGGTTCAAAATACTAGGACACACTATCTCACAGTGATATGAGGTTTTTCATGAATCCTCGCGAGGAAAATTCTTGCACAGACTATGCAGTCTGGGGCAGTTATTTCGAGATCCAACGAATCTCTCCAAGAGTTTGAAGACACTGAGGCATTTCATATGCCATGTTTTCTGTAAAATCCTCTTGAGACATTTACTTCTGACAGACCTTAATCTGAGGCGAGTTGAAAATTTCAGAGAATCATTGTTCACTCATGATTAGTCGGCAACCTATCAACCCAGGGCTAGAAGCAAAGCCATTGTCAGCACAGTACTTCAAGAGTTATTTCATCAGCAAGCTTCATTGATCAAAATTACTTAGCAAGTCTCATTAGACAATCCCTTCTCCAGTAGTGCGGCAAATGGAAGGTTACTTCTTGAGCAGAAGGGTATCATCATCTCTCATCACCAGCATAAGACGCCTTACATCTCTCATTCCCAACATGAGAGAATTTATCTTTTATCCCCAGCAAGTGGCAACTTGAGCTCTTATCTTCAGCGGGAAGTTTTATCATTGACATTATCTGTCATCCCCAGTAAAATGGAAGTTGAAATCTCTCCCAGCAAGGCAGCAGAATGTGGGTGTCATCCCCAAGTAGAAGTTTCCCTTCAGACAGGGGCAATCCTCAATAGTACAAGGAGTTCTTTCCTCCCCAGCAAGGTGTTTCCTCAACAGTGTCATGCCTTTGGTTCTCCGCCAAGTCAGGAGGTCCTCACTTCCTCACCAGAGTTCAAGAAGAGTCCATCTCCAGCAGGGTCTTGGCACTCCAATCTCAAAGTCCAATTTATTTTTGGCAGTGGCGGCTGTTCGGAGCCGGTGTATTATTGACAACTTTCCCCGCAGAGTTGTCTCTTCCTCATCAGGATGGATCAGATCGGTGCAGTGATCACTATTCCTCCCCAGTCAAGCCATTTGGGATACCTGCAGTCTTCTTGTCAGAAGATCTCTTTGCATTTGCATACGCATAATCATCACTAAATTTGCATTCTCCAAAGCGTAGCATTGCCATCTTCATGGAGTATTATGCCATAAATCCAAACATATGCATACCAGCATGGGCCAATTTTGAGGTATATTACATAAGACCCGTTACATCTCCAATCAGATTGAAGTGTTCCCCACAGAATGCAACCTCATTTCCCCGGGTGGATACTTCTACCAAGTCTTGTTGTTATCCCCGATTGAGTCTTGTTTCAGTACAACAGTCTCATTTTTTTTCGCGTCTTCGTTTCAGTACAACGGTCGCATCTTGGGCTCTCGTTTAAGTACAACGATCCCGTTCCTTTCGAGTCTCCATTTAAGTACAATGGTCTCGTCTCTGAGTCTTGTTTCAGTACAACAGTCTCATTTCTTTTCGTGTCTCCGTTTCAGTACAACGGTCGCGTCTTGGGCTCTCGTTTAATTACAACGATCCCGTTCCTTTCGAGTCTCCATTTAAGTACAATGGTCTCGTCTCTGAGTCTTGTTTCAGTACAACAGTCTCATTTTTCCGCGTCTCCGTTTCAGTACAACGGTCGCATCTTGGGCTCTCGTTTAAGTACAACGATCCCGTTCCTTTCGAGTCTCCATTTAAGTACAATGGTCTCGTCTTTGAGGTTTGTTTCAGTACAACAGTCTCGTTTTTTTTTCCGCGTCTCCGTTTAAGTACAACGATCGCGTTTCAGGTTATCATTTAAGTACAATGGTCCTGTTTGCTTGGGCTCTCGTTTATGTACAACGATCCCGTTCCATCTTGTCCTATTTTCTTTGTGTTTGGTTATCAGTCGAGGCTGATATACCTTTGCGTCTCCATTCGAGGATGGTTTCGTGTTAGATCCGATGATCTTTTGATTTGTCATTCGAGGATGACATATCTTTTCTTCAAGTCCTTCCGAGGTTGGTCTTGTTGTGTGGCTATTATTCGAGGATAGTAGTTCACTTTTTGAGCTTATTGATCGAGGTCAGTTTGTCTCTTTTTCAAAGTTTGTCTGAGGTCAGCTTTGTGTTTGGTTATCAGTCGAGGCTGATATACCTTTGCGTCTCCATTCGAGGATGGTTTCGTGTTAGATCCGAGGATCTTTTGATTTGTCATTCGAGGATGACATATCTTTTCTTCAAGTCCTTCCGAGGTTGGTCTTGTTGTGTGGCTATTATTCGAGGATAGTAGTTCACTTTTTGAGCTTATTGATCGAGGTCAGTTTGTCTCTTTTGCAAAGTCTGTCTGAGGTCAGCTTTGTGTTTGGTTATCAGTCGAGGCTGGTATACCTTCGCGTCACCATTCGAGGATGGTTTCGTGTTAGATCTGAGGATCTTTTGGGTTGGCATCCGAGGATGGCATTCTTTTCTTCAAGTCCTTCTGCGGTTGGTCTTGTTTTTGTTTTTGTGTGGCTATTATTCGAGGATAGTAGTTCACTTTTTTTTTGAGCTTATTGACTGAGGTCAGTTTGTCTCATTTGCAAAGTTTGTCCGAGGTCAGTCTTTGTTGTTGATGGTTATCGCCTGCGGCCGATATACTATCGTGTTTCTATTCCAGGATGGTTTCAGTATTGGATTCGAGGATCCCTTGTGAGTTGTCGTTCGAGGATGGCATTCTTCCTAGCATATTTCCACCTGGTCTTATGATCCGCTACCTATTCAGAGGTCAAAATAAAAAAAGACATAAATGGGCAGATGGCATGTCCATTACTTTCAGTGTGCAAATTTTCAGGTTTAATTCGGGTATTCAATCACTCCATACCTTGAACGTCTAAAAGCATTCGCAATTATTCGTTCAGGCTTGCAGATGATTGAATAGGGGCAGCTGTAACACCTCAAAAATTTGCCCTCATATTTATTCCCTTTACGGGTGTATCATTTCGCTTTCGTCGGCATTTCTCACCAGATCATCAACGTCATAGTAGTTCATCTCATTATTTCATAAGGCATGTGATCAGGGCTCAAGGAAATTAGGGTTCCTCATTTTATTTGTATCTGTCAAAGATTGAACTGGTGAAGAATATTTGCTAATAGATCTGACCCATTCTTGAGGTGTTCGATCAAGTTCGCTTTGAATAAGGGTGTTGACTCTCTGTAATGCCTCGGGTTGTGTTTTTCTTCATTGAATATCTCAAGGAGATACTGGAATTCTTGTTCATGATTTGATCTCAAGGGCATTTCATCAATGGAGGCTAAGGATATTAGAATATTGGTTTGAATTTGTATGTTTGTTGAATAACGATTTCGGGATCATGAGGAATTTATTGTGGCATCAAATGGCTTGAGAGTGGAGCAGGTCCAAGGATTTGTGTCAAGGTAAGGGAGAATGCGCAGTTACGGTAACATCATCATCAATTCGAATATCATTACTATTCTCGATGCCGGAATTCATCAAAATCCATTAAATCCATGTCATTGTCCAAAATTTGTTTCGTTGTCCGCTCGCTTTCCTTTCAGTTCTATATTTTTATCAATTCTACAACCAATTATTAAGCACTTTAAATTGCATATTCTTTTTGTTGTTTTATGGTAAAAATTAAACTTTAGGGAAAACCCATAATATTGTATAGTTCACTATTTTATTTTTATTGTGGTGTGTCAATGCTGTTATGCACAGGACTTTGTTTTTGTTACTTTCTTGTTTTCTTATCATAATTTCTTGCTTCTTCTTCATATTTGATTCATTTCAAGGTTATATCACCAATGAGTTGATGACTATGGTTCTGATCAATTTGATAGAACAATAGAATATAGTTTGTGCTAGTGTGTATCTGTTGGGTTTTTATGGTTGAATTGAGTTACATATTGCGGGAAGGATATCACCTTGAAGGCTTGGACTGCCCTCCTCACTGTGATTATGGTTCCTTACTCACACATACGTACTTGTTCACAACACTAACATACAAAACTCTAAAAAACAAAAAGGGAATGACAGGCCTATTATTCTAATTGTCAGTTTTAGTCTTTACTCATTCTTAAGGCGTAGTGCCTCATCTATTCAAAGATTGGAACTTTTTTTCATGTGAAATATGAGAGTACTCCATTTACATTCTCTTATCTCACTTTGGATGGCAAGACCATTGACACATTGGAGGGAGCTGATCCGTCAAGTTTAGCCAGCAAGGTTTCTAAAGTAGCAGGATCGATACACCCTGGTGATGCTGCATCTCCTGCTAGTCTTGGGATGGCTGCAGGATCTGCTGTTCTCGAAACAGTGAAAGAATTAGCACAAGATAATTTCTCTTCAAAGAAAAAAAAGAAAACTTTAACAAAACCACAAAGCTACACCAGAAAAATTTCAACATAAACAAAGAGTCCATGACAGGATAGCAACAAGCAAAACTCTCTTCAATCTTTATCACCCCTTCACCAACCTTCAACGATGTCGTCTCTGATCTGCACATCACGCCAAGAAGAAAAATCCAATGTTGATAAGCATCACAACAACAATAGTGAGCAATTTCAAAATTGAGAAAGGGGAGAAACAGAAAATGAGTTGATTTGAATTAATAACAGTAAGCAAAAACAAACAGCAAGAATTTAGAGAGAAGTTCAGTACAAGAATGGATGTTAACCATCTCTAGCCTCCAAAGAAAATCACCGGCCACAGCTTCATCTTTGTACGTCAGCTTCTACTATTTTGGTTTAAGTTTAATACAAGTCCAGTGTCAGGCCTTGGGTCTGTTACAACTCCTTTGAAAAACTTTTGTGCGAATCTTCATAGTCCTGTGAGAAATCCCGAAAACAGTTAAGAGGAATCAAAAAGAAAGGAAAAATCTCAGCAGAATTTCTTTTGTTCAATCCAAGTATTCCTCAGTTTCCAATGTCACATTAAACTTTCCAATTTCACATTAAACTGCAGTAACAATATTTGGAGGGAGTGGAAATTAAAGAACAAGCGAGATAGGCCTCATTGTAAAAATCAGCTCGTAACCATTTTAACAGAATTCCATAACCTATAACTTCCTAACAGATTCACAACAAGCTCATAATTAATCCTAACCAAAATATCAAAGCTAACAAAAGTTCATAACCGAAAAATAACAAACTCTAACAGCTATAACAGAATTCCAGCTGAACATACCTGAAACTTCTAGAGCTTTCTGTGAATCTCCTATAAATCAGAATCACCCTTCACATTGGAGTTTTTTTCTTCCACCGTTTTCCTCTTCCTCCATTTTCGTTTGCTTCCACACAGCTTTTGCTTTTTAATTTTGACACACTCTCAATCCCTTCCACCATTTTTCCAACTGCAATCTGATCTCCACTTCTCCATTCAACCTTTCCCTTCTCCACCATTTCTTCAGTCTGTTTCAGTCTTCCTCCACTCAAAAACCTTCATCAATCTCATCACAAATCATCACGATCTTCCTTCAGAGCACACCAACCTTCAGCAATTTGTGAAATTGCTTCAAACTAAACTTCAATCTCTCCCTGCAAGAATCAACAGAATAAAAACGAGCTCAACAACGATTTTTATCAACAACAATGATTCTGCAGAATTCACAAACTCACCCTATCAACTACAATTCAGAACAACAAACACAGTTTCATCAATCTCTCAATTTCAATTATCATCATCAACTCCGCTTCGACCAACACCTGCAATAACCAGAACACAGGTTAACCAATAACCAAGAATCAAAACCAAATTGGTACACACGGAAAAGAGAAATCTAAGAGCAGTTCAGCATCACTCAATCAACAGATAACCCCCTTCTAATTTCGAGATTCGACCAAGTCAGTTACAAAATTAGAGGGGAATAGTTCAAGATTCATGTCGCGGCGGAGTTTCGTACCTGAATATCTCGTTCGATAATCATTTTTAGAGCGAATCAGAATTCTTCGAAGTCGAGTTGCGGAAGGTGTACGGCATCGTCAAAATAAGAAGGTTACACGGTAATGAGGATTTAACGACGGCGTGTTTTAAGTCGGAGAGTTCGAAGAGGTTGCTGCGGAAGAGTTGAAGTGAGAAGATGATGAAGCCAGAAGTGTTAAAGTTCAGGAGGAAGTAGTATCTCCGGCGCCGTTTGTTTTTCGGTGGGAAGACAAGGATCGTTCAGTGAAAACAAAGGGAGATCGGATGGTGTATTTGAGGAGATGAAGGCAAGTCTGTGAGGTTTCTCTTTGACGGCGGAGAGGTGTTGGTTACCGGCGGTTTGACCTAAGGAAGAAGAAGGAGAACGACCTCCATGTCTAGCGGCCTCCGTTCGGCGGCAGGTTGAAGAAGAAAGAGGCGAATTAGAGAGATTGACGGAGATGAGTTCAAGCAAGAAAACAATGAGGTTTTAGTGTTTGTTGTTCGCCGGCACGTGAAGAAGAAGAACAAAACAACAGCGGCGGCATATGTCATGAAGAAGAAGATTGAGATGTTGCTGATCTAGGGTTCTCTATAAGAATATTGTTGGATTGGGCCTCTTTTCCATTTAATTGTTATTCATCAGTGTTTACTTATTTTTCACACCCCCATCCTGCGCGAGGCTTCCATGAATTGGGCCCAGCAGCATTCAGAGCCATGGATCAATGGCTGGACCATATGTTTTTACATGCACCTCCTTGTTCATTTATATTACTTTATTTTTAGAGTTTGTTAATCAATTTTTTTTTTTCTTCTTGTAAGTCTTTAATTAATTTTTGCTTGTTAAAATAATTTCTGTGGATTTGAATCTTAATAATTTCAAGTTAGAATTGTTTGCACTATTTTTTATGATTGTCTTGGATTAATTTTAGATTAATTTTGTTTATGAGTTTTTTTAATCGATATGCATCGATCTCGAGTATGGAAAAGCTTCATGAAGCAATTATGGAGGATGAGCATTTATTTTGCTCATAGTAGACTACAAGGCCTTGCTTAAGGTTTTTTTCGGATTTCTTTTATGTGAATAATCGGCACGTCATTCAAGTAAGTAATCTCGATATGCCATTTTTAATGCACCATTTTCTTTTCAGATTTTTTTGTTTAGTATAGGTTAGAAACAAATCTATAAAAAATAGGAAAAAGCATGAGAAAATTCCCCAAAAATTAGAGTAGGTTGTTAATTCAATTTAGAAATTTATGACATTTTTATTTTCTGGAATTTGTTTATTTTTGAATTAATTCTGAATTTTTCTATTAATTAGTTCTATTGAATTTCTATTAATTATGCTGAATTTTGTTTATTTTATTTAAATGACTTCCATTAACTTTTTTGAGCCATTCTTTTTTCTGTAATTAGATGACTCATAATATTGCTTAGAATATTTTTTATGGAATTTTTAGGAATTTTTATCTTAGGTTTTGGTAATAAAATCCTTAGGAAATAATAGTTAATTTCTAGCTGAAAATAATTATTTGTTAGGCATAAAAAAAAATAAGTATTTTTAGAATCCCTCTTAGTATACTATTTTAGATAGTGTTAGGATCATACAATTTAATTTTCATAATTTTTCTAGAAGATTTAGTATTTTTTTAAAATATTAGTTTTAAGCTTAGTTAGGCATAATTTCCATTAGATTAGGCCATTAAAAGAAAATATAGTTCAATACAAAAAAATAATAACAATAGTCTAGATTAATTTTAGTCATAGAATTTAATATTAGACTTAGGTTTAGTTTAATTTGTTTTAGGATGAACATTAAGTTTGACTTAGATTTAACACTTAGGTGAATTTTCATTTCCATTAGAAATAGAATAAATGAAAATAGTCTATATGTTTTATTCATGCCTTTAAGGCATATTTTTTAGAAGTTTGTTCCTTATGCTTAACTTCATTTTTTTGATTATTTTTATTGTTACAACTTGTATAGGATTCCCATTTGTTCTTAGAATCAACTTAACTTCATTAAGAAGTAAGTTGAATTCTAATAGTTTTAAGTTTCCATTAGGAATAGAAAACCTCACTAACCACTAGGATCACTTTGTAAATACATAACACATTAGGATTGAGTCTTAGTCCCTTAGATTTTTCCTTTTATCAACTTGAGTCATTCTCTTTCTCATCTCAAAAGAAACAATAAAACACTTAACAAAAACCGAACAATCTTGTACGACACGAGACTTTGTTGCGGAGTGTTTATACGCGTCCTGTTTCGGGGCGAGGTGTAAATGCTTCCCGCGATGGATAGGTCTTAGTACAAGACAGTTCACAAACAAAAATTCAAAACACTTCTTTTAAAAGCCAAAAACAAACAATAAACGACTATCCTGCGGGAACTTCTCTTCTCATCTCATTCATTCATAACGCGAACTCGCGACGACTTGTCTCGCATGCAAGACGGTTAACGCACTCGTACCAGACGAGCCTGCAACACCTGAGCATAGACATACGCAGTTCCAGCTGTAAAAAACACAAACAAACAGTTCCCGCCTAGGTTAGGCGAACTACGTCGACTCTGATCCTCATTATCCCGATGAGGTACGTAGGCAGCGGGGTAGGGCCCGTTCGAGCACATTCTTTATTTTCCCTACATTTCCCCCTTTCTTTCCATTTTCTTATTCATTTCTCATTCTCATTCCAGTTAGCGGTTTTGTTCAGCAGCAGTTATATTTTTCTCACCCTTTGAAACAAACAAGCAAGCGTGGATCCCGTCGGGTACGACGGACGATCTGGGGTGCTAATACCTTCCCAGGTCGTAACCGACTCCCGAACCCCGATCTTTGGTTCGCAGGACCTTGTCCTTTCCTTCTTCCTCAGGTTTGTGCAACATTACCTTTCCCATTCTTTTCGGGATAAAAATGTCTGGCTGGCGACTCTAACCTTTCCGCGTCACTTTCGCGTTTGTACTAGGATGAAAATCCCGGGAGCGACACATACCAGGGGCTAGGTTATTTGACAAACCAATACGGTTGAACGACCAGATAACACTTTTTTCTCAATCCATACCTGTTACACCCCAAACTTTGCCCTGTGATTTTCTAACTTTAACTGGCTTTTTACTGCTCACTCATATGCATCCTTATTAGGTCATAACTAATCATTCATGCATCTGCATTAATCTCCTAGGACATGGGATCAATATCGTCTGAAGAATTAGGGTTTTACACCCTATTTGTGGATTATTCGAAGAATTAAAAGTTTTGGCTAATGCAACCCTTAATGGCATCATTGTCTTATGTTCTTGTCGCTCAATTAGGGTTTATTTCCCTGAGTATGTGGTCTTCAAGGATTTCACGTTTGAAGACTATTCATTGGCGCAATTGGTCCATCATCAGTAGTGAAATGTGAATCAAGGGTATCTGCTTCATCAAGTTACAAGGCTATTTTTCTTTCTCAACATCTCAAGAATTGTGGCTTCAAGTCAGAGGTGGTTATTCAGTTACGATCCAGTTCAGATGGATGTTTGACCTAATCTTTTTCAAACTATCAAGAGATCGCTTCAGTTGCAAGTTATCGATTTCAGTGGATTATTTATTAGTCAATGTGCGCCCAAGGTCCAATTGTTGTGTGTGGAGTTCTTCAGGTTATTGAGCAGTGGTTCATAAGAAGTTTAATTTTAGAAAAAAATCAGGTTTATCATTATCATAAGTCGTCAGTTAAGTTGTGCTCCTCAGTGGATTTGTTTTTCTAGAGATTGATTCAGAAAAATTCAAAAGCGATTTGAGATTCGTAAAGCTCAGAACTTCAAATGATCCAATAGACCATGGTTCAGTTGTTGCTTATTTAGTGGACCAGAGGTGTGTTCATCTAATTTTAGTCGGGAGTTGTTGGAAGAATTTCAAGTGTGGTCTTTGGATTGAATTCAACCAAGGTGTATCATTGGAAAATATTGATTGAGGGTTCATTCGAGTTCATTTCAAGCTTTATCATCCATTTGTTCATCACCCACTAAACCATCTTTACATATCCATTTTTATTTCGTAAATATCTGTTACCCATTATTTTTATACCCATCACAAATCACTATCCAAATATTAGTATCAATTCTCATTTTCCATTTTTTTCTCATGTCAATTTCTAAATCAATTTCTAAATCATAGTTTCAATAAGTCCATTTACACAATACTTTGTCAAGAAACAACCAAAAGACCCATTACATTGAGCCCATTTTCATTTTTTGTTATTCATTTTATTAGCACAAGTTATAAAAAAGGGAGAAATAAGTTATATATGAACTTGCATCTAAACACAACCAAAACAAGAATTTTTTCACGGGGACAACTTCATTACCCATCATAAAAAGTTGAGTAATGTACCTTCAACTAATCCATTAATGCCATATCATTTTATTATATTTTATTATTTATTTAATAGTTTAAATTTTGTATGTTTCCAATGCAATGTAGACTAATTTACTCTAGGAGACAATTTCTCTGCACATCTCAAAAATTTGGGTAATGTACATTCTTCCAATCAAATAATGTCATATCATTTTATTGCATTTATTTATTTATTTAATAGCTTAAACTTTTTAGATTTCCAAAACAATTCCAATGCAAATTACATTATGGATAACTCTACCCAACTTTTTGAGGTAGGTAGGTAAGAATTCACCTTTACTCTATGGATAACTCTACCCAACTTTTTGAGGTGGATAGATAAGAATTCACTTTTTTTCACACGACACATAACCCTTCGCCATGGACGGATCCAAGTGGTGGCAGGGTGTGGCTATAGCCACACCAGTTTTCTTAATATTTTTTTAAATTATATATATACACATTAATGATTATTTTTAGGAAAATAATGTTTTTTATATTATATATAAACACATACTTATCAGAATAATTAATACAAGAAAAAATATTATTAATTTAATTTTTTTTTCTTTCATAGTAATTCTTCCGGTCATTTTTCCACTCTCTCACATTAATTTCTTTTTCTCTTTCTCTCAAATCTCACTATCTTTCGTTCTTGTCTCTTCCTCTCATACTTGTCAATCTTTTATTTTCTTTTTCTAAACTTTTTATTTGGCTTGGTTGCATTTTAATTTTTCCTTATTCTTTTCTCATTTTTGAGATGAAACTCAAAACCCTAATTTGTTAAGAAAATCAATTTTCTCATAATTGATTTTCTATATAATCAATTGGTTTTACTATTCTTTTTATATAAAAGAATAACTATTTTAAATGGTTTTATTGTTCTCTTTATAAGATGAAGAATTTTTTTCCTGTGTTTTATAGACACAAAATTACTTCTTCAACAAATCTAGAAGCATCAGAAACTCAACATCTAAGTGAGACTATTGACGTTGTAGATTCTGAATTATTGGAAACAAGTCCAAGAGTTAGGCATCTATTTCAAGCTATCATCCTAACATCTAAAATAAGATAAGGAAAACTTATTTAAAAATAGTTTTTCATCATCCTTCTCACTATTTCATTTACCTTTAGTATGTTCAAGATAAACAAAGACTAAGAGACGTTGATGGTAAAAAAACAAATGGTTGTTGTTCACTATGTTAATAGGTGAAGGTTTGGTAAAAGAAAAGTTTCTTGATATTGTAAGTGTTAAAGAAATAAGTGCTAATATGTTCTTATTCTGAATATAAATTAGTTCATACTTTCTTTTATGTTTAGCCACACTAATATATAAGGTCTGGATCCGTCCCTGCCCTTCGCACAATAAAATAATGCAACGCATGCCCCCCCACCTTCTCATTCACTTGCCGGTTGCAATATCACACGGACCCCACCCCAATTCCACTACGCAACGTACACTACAACGAACAAATTCATACATACAAACTTGCAGCCAAAGTCACAATTTTCAGCCAACTTTTAATACACACAAATTCCATAACACACGCTGCAATACAAAAGCAAGTTCTCAGCACGAAAACTCTCATAACCCTCACTCTTGCTCGCCGTTTCTCTCCTTCGCATAACACCTACAACATGAAAAACACAAACCTGCAATCTTCATAATATGAACCTTTTTTGAAACTGATTCCACTCACTCTTCTTCACTCTTCATCGCTCTTTCATTCCATCCTTCTCAATCTACAACACAAACCATTCGTAAATAGCCACTTCACCCTTTTCTAACAACAAAACAAGACAAACCTTTATCATAATTTCCTCTGCTCCCACTCTTCTCACCTCAAATCAAAACTAACACTGTGAAAACACAACAATAGACAACAACACTTTGCATAACACACCTCAAAACACCAACACATCTCTTATTCTCAATCTTTTGCAATAATAACACAAACCTAGCACTCAATAGCAAACTACCACCGCCGCACAACAATATAACGCCATCCTCACCTTCTTCAAACACCCTTCAATTGCACACCACCGAAACCTCTCTTTCACAAAACCAAACAAACCCTTTCATTCATCCTTTAATCGTCAATCTTCCCTCATCCAAAACCCAACAACTGTAAACGAGAGAAGAAGATGGAACAAAGATGAAGAGATAAGACGAAACCAAACAGAGCGAAGGAGAGGGCGAAGTCGCAATCTGAAAACGAGGTTGGGAAGAGAGCCACTGCGAGAGAAGTACGGATTTGATCGTAGGGTGGTTGACGTCGGAAGCTCCGAAGGAGAAGGAGACGGCACTCTTGGTGAAGGAGAGACTATTTTGGACGAAGCTTTGAACTTTGATGTTATGGGTTTCGTTCTCATATTGTTATGCCGATGGCTCTCCTTATTTTATTTTAAGGTGAATAACTTTAAATAATTATAGATGTATCTTCTTATTTATTATATTAATTTAAAAATAATCTTTTGAGTTTCACATTGATATGTTTCCAAGACATTTTATAGTTTGTAGTTCCTCTTAAAACCATCTATAATGAAACATGATAGTATAAGGTGTCTCTAATAAAAATTTATAAATAAATGTTGAATTATAAACTAATTTATTATTCAACGTATTATACAGTTCTCAATTAAATAAATTGAATTATAGTTTCTTTTGATTGTGCAATTATATTGTGAAAATTATATTATATTTTGTGGGCATCATAAATTTGAGTACTATTAAATTTAGTTTTTTTATTAATTATAAAATTTTCTTTTTTATTTATTGATCTTTATAAGTTAAATATATTTTAAATTAATTACTATATTTTAAATTCATTTATATTATATTTTTTTAGATATTTTCTCATCAGGGTTTAAATAATTAGTTTGATTTTAATAAATAAAAAAATATTTTTAACTTAAATGATGTATTAAAATTTATTTTTTAAAAATTAAATTTCTTTAAAACTAATTTGATTATTTAAAAAGTGATATTTTTGAAATAATTTGAGAAAATTATCAATTAAGAAAGACATTGTAAGTAATATATTTCATTTTCAACTTCACTTTATCAACCTTTTCACATTCTTTTTCACTTTCGGTTCTGTAAAAAAATATTATTATAAAATTAATTAAATACTTGTTTATTATAATTTTAAATTTTGGGTTTTAATAACTTTTTAAAATAAGACTTTAAAAAATTAAATGAAAATTTTATTTAACATTGTTTTTCATACAAATATATTTTATGTATTTTATCACAACCTCTTCTGAATAATAATTGTTTCATTGTGAAACATGGATAAATTGAGATGGTGGACTGTTTTTGACCGACCAGATGGTCCCCGAATGAATTATGTCGACCATATTGATTCCGACCTGCAATCCGTGAAGGTCTTGATCCTTCCAGAATCATCCTAAATCGCCGCATATTACCATCTTTATGATCTCAAGAGAACTGGATTGTAAAGCACATCCAACGGTTATTAGGGTGTTCACAGTTCGGTTTGAATCGATTTTGAAGTAAAACTAGTAGGGATACCCGTGTATTCGCACGGGTACTGGTCGGGACGCACAATAAGTATTAAAAGAGAAAGATATCATGATGTAAAACAAAATTGAAAAATAAACAGAGATATTGTAAAAATAATATGTAGTAATTGAATATATTTCAATGAAAAAATAAAAATGATATCAACATTCAAAATAAATAAATTTATCAACAATATATTTTATTCTGTTTAAAAATATTTTAATCCACAATATATATAAAAGTAATGTCATTTGGTATCTTCCAATGGGAAGAATCAGTGATAACGATATTTAAAATAAATAAATGAATCAACAATATATTTTTACCCGTTTAAAAATATTTGAATCCACAATGTATATTTGTCCTAAGTAAATAAAAAATTTATATTACATCAAATTTTATATAAAAATATATAAAGGTAATGTCAATTGGGTATTTTTAAATGAAAAAAAATAAAGTGATCGCAACATTGAAAATAAATAAATTAATCAACAATATATTTTGCTTGGTTTAAAAATATTTGAATCCACAATGTATATTTGCCCGTAAGTAAATACAAATATTATATTACATAAAATTTTATATAAAAGTATATAAAAGTAATGACATTTGGGTATCTTCCAATGAAAAAAAAAGTGATACCAATATTTAAAATAAATAAATTAATCAAGAATAAATTTGTCCCCGTGTAAAAATAGTTGAATCCATAATATATTTGTTCAAAATATTTTTAAACTGCAGGATGAGAGAAACCCTCTCTTAGTATTTGTTCAAAATAAACAAAAAATGAGAAAGAAACATTCAGTTTCTGTTTTTCCTGTGATAAACTAGGCATCTTCTGTATTAAAAAATGCAACATTGTATGTCGACTTATGCTAATATACCTGATTTGGCTGAGGATCCACACTGATTTTTGTGAGCCATAAGGGAAGCCCAGTTGCAGCAAGAAGATCTAGACCTGACCTCATGTAAGCAAGGTTTGGCACACCAACTGAAAAATGGCATTGCAACCCAATGATATTCCCACAGTTCCTGGAAATTGCCGAATCTCCTTAAGTTTCCTGATATAGTTGGTTGGGCTAGCATCCTTATCCCCGTTGAACTTGATGGTGTTATACTTATTCATGAACATCTTGGTGTTTGGATCAAGATGGTAAGCTGCTGAATGATATTATGCAGAGACATCCAAATACATTCAATAATTTCGATTTTTTTTGCCTTTTTCGGTATTTTTTATCGGTTTACGATTTTTATATGGATTAGTTTGGATTTGAACACCCCTTATGCAAAGAACGATTAGCAAATAGCTAGTTCATTATTTTCTTAATTTAGTTTGTATCGGTTTTAAAAATCAATCTGAAATCAGATCTGAACCGAGCGGTTCTTTCAAAGTGACATCCAAATACATCCAAAAAATTTGGATTATTTGCCTTTTTTGGTTTTTTATCGATTTACGATTTTTATTTGGATTTGAACACCCCTGACGGCTATATTCAAAGAACGATTAGAAAATAGCTAGTTCGTTATTTGGATTTGGACCTCATGCTCGATTCAATTCTCCTCGTAGTACTTTCTGAATTCGGTAGAGTTATGCTCACCTCCACCATCAGTTCTGAGAATCTTCAGAGTCTGGCCACTCTGATTTTCAGCCTTGATTCTGAATTTCTTAAATTCAACAAACACCTTGTGTTTGAACTTTATGAGGAACACTCACGTCATCCTTGTGAATTCATCCATAAATGACAAAATTATTTGTTCCCTCTAAGTGAAGGAATTGGATATGGTCCACACACATCAGAATGCACAACACCTAGGGAATGATTACTTAATTACTCTATTGTACATTGTGTTTCGATTACATTGCACAATGACTAAGCGCACTAATAATTATATACACAAACAATAATGTCACATAGGCATCATACTACAATACTGAATTACCCTTCCACTGAGAAGGAACCTTCCTAATTGAAAACATGTGAATTGTGATACGAGAAGGTGATATTGGACCTCTAGAAGGCCAATTGATGAAAAAAATTATTTATTTATTTCTTATTCAATTTTACACGATGTGTACGATTTGATGTTGAAAATTCTATACAGTGTCATCTAATGATGAAAAGAGTCAGTCGAGGAGGATTCTTTCTTTTGTGGAAGACATGTGAATTGTGATCCAGAAAATTCTACATCGATCGTTAAATCAAATTGAATATAAATTATTTTAAAGTTTATAATATATATATATATATATATATATATATATATATATATATATATATATATATATATATATATATATATATAATTTCATTTATATTTAATATGTTTTAAATAACATATTTAATTTTATTTAAAATTACTTTTCATTTACAATTTCATTTTTTTAGAGTCTATTAATTTTAGACGAAGTATAAATTTTTTTTAACAAAAAAATTAGTCTTGTAACGATGACGTACATGCTACAATTGGATTGATTTATTAATATTTAATTAAATTTATTATATAAATAATGAGTTATGAAAAAAAAACTATTTTAAAAATAAATATATTATTATTCATATACATAGTATTCAATTTTTTTATTTTCTTATTTGTATTTCAATTTATATATCATATAAAATATAAAATAAAAGAAATAGAAAAACAAAATAATATGATGCAAACAAAATAAAAACAACAAATATTCCTATACTTACTAATGGATCATTATCATTTTCTTATGCCAATAAATTCATTTCCAAAATAAAAGAAAGAATAATAATTAGTATATGAAACTTATCACAAAACTGCCTAAAATAGAAACTTAGGGTTTCTATTTATGGCAAGTTTAGGCCATTTTGCACCTCACTTTCAAGCTCTCTTTTTTTAAGATAAAAACTTCAGACTTCATGCCTAAGTTAATCCAATTAAAAATCACATCTTGAGCTTCAAATCAATAACATCTTCATTGGATCAAAATTAAGAGAGATATGATCAATCAAATTTTGATAAAACCTGGGCAACTTTGCCAAGAAGCCAGGGCATGGGCGTGCCAGATGTTGGGCATTTTGTCAAACATGTGGTGTGTTAAATGTCAAGCCATTTTTATCCATCAAGAAAGCTTCAAATAAATTTTTTTTGAACATCAAAGTTGTTCATCTTGGTCTCCTCTACAACTTTGATGTTTGAATTTTTTTCATGTGATCAAAGGATAAGGAGATATGATGGTTCAAAGAGGGGATCTCAAAACTGAGTTTTTTCCCAAGGCCCGGGCCAGGCTTAGCACGCCCATGGGCCAATCATGCTTGCTTATGTTCCAAGGAATTTTCAAGCAATTTAAATACCTTCATTCAACATGAATCAAACACCAAACTTGTTCTATGTTCTTTCCTTGTTCATTTGTACACAAGAGATCACTATATCATCCATTGTTCATGGAGCTTTGCATCTTTAAATATCATCATTTTCATTGATGGTTTGGTTGCCAATTTAGGAAGTTTGTTTGGTTATTGTATTTCTTCACACTTGATTCACACGCATATCACTATCACATGGCCATAAAAAGACCAACACAATCTTACATGTCATGTATGCATACATGACCATGCATGAATGAGAACAAATTAAAAAAAAAAGCTTATGGAACAAGTTTGGGAGTTGTACCATGTCATAACATCACTTCATCAGCATTCATCATCACCATATCTACACCATAGTTTACCACGAAGGCTCCATACACAAGCATAACAACCATACACTGATTCCCTTCATTTTGAATTGGATTTTCACCTCCATTGCTTCAACCACCTCTCCCTTGACTCAACCATTATTCTAACTACCAACTAAGGTAGTTAGAACCTAACCAAGTGTATAAAAGAAAGCCATAACAAAATTTCCCTCTAAGCTTCATCATTTGCCATTTTTTTTCACAAATAACATTCTAAGAATCTCTTTGAAATATTTTCTTCCTCTTCCACGAATTCTCAAAGTTTCTTCATCAATCAACATCATCCTTCATACATAAAAGCTTGAGCTTGGTGTAACTTATTCTTATTCAATTTCAACATTGTTGAAATTCGGATTTATGAAGAACCAAGTCGTTCAAGCATTTATTTTACTCATATTCAAGATCAAGAAGCTTAGGATCCTCCTCTCTGGACTTCTTTTAACTTGCAGAAGCTTCCTCTTCAGGTTTCCATCTCAAACTTGCTTGCCTCTATTCAATAATTTAAAGGTTGTTTTTATGATATTTGAGTTTAATAGAAGCATATTGAATGACCTGGCTAGTTGATAGGCTCCATAGGAGCTTAGTTGCAGAAATTAGGGTAAAATGTATGGCCTCGATTCTCTCTGTATACGTGTTGTTTTTTATTTTTGAAGCTAGATTCATGATCAGAGTTGCATACGGATTCGATTGATGTAGGTTTTATGCATTTCTGGATTGTGTGAGAATTTACAATGGTGGAGAGTCACTGGAGAAGATGACCGGAATCTTCTCCGGTCACTTAAAAATTCATGCGTGCATAAACCCTAGTTTTATGCCAGTTTAAGTCCTGATAGTGCGATTGTTTCAATCCAAAGGCTAAAAACATGTCATCACATTAATGAGGCATGTGCCTCATACGTGTGTATGAGTTTAAGAAGGGTTGACCTTGACTTGTCCAGTGAGAGCGTGGTCATCATTGATACCATGTGTATTCAGTTGGAGCCTTTAAATTAGCATACTCTTAGGATCATCTTGCACTGACTTGATCTTGTGGTTCCCAGTGAGTCAAGGCATTGACTAGCTCCACCATAATTCCCATAAACCACACACCTTAATGGACTGGGTTCAGCGTATTATCCACACCCCCAATTGTCAGGCCCAATGTTTTTTGAACTGCGTTTTTGCTATTTTCTCACCCCTCATATTATTTCTTCATTTTCATTTTATTTTTGATATAGTTTCCATTTTATTTTATTAAAAATATCAAAAGGCTTCTAAAAATTCCAAATAAATTTACATAGCAAATAAACACATTAAACTGATTTTTCCCATTTTTTTAATTATGATTTTAATACATTTTGTATATTATTTTACTATTTTTATTTAATTTCTTTTTAAATGTTCTTCTTCATTAATCAAGCATCTTTCTCTATTTATTTTGCATAGTTTCAAAACCATTTTTCATCCAATCTTTTCACCATATTTGAACATCAATGTGAGGCATCCAAAATAATTTTTGTAGAATTTTTAGGTCACTTTTGATTAGTGTTTGAACTTCATATTTGTGCATCATTCCACTTGACCTAATGTGATTTTGTTGACTTGTTTGAACTTGTTAATTGGTGAGTTTTGACATGATCTTTTGATACTTGATTTGCTTCTGACTTAGATGTTTTGTATCTTAATTTCACATTTTTTTACATGTCATTTGCTATTTTTTTCCTTTCTTGTTAGTATAGGTAGCATTTGTATGATCTTTTGTTAACTTCTAAACCCTAGTTTAGGAAAGGAACTTGTGTCATCACATTAAAACCTGTAGATGTTTAAGGATTGGCAGAATTTTTGACCAAACAAGAAATGTTAAATTCAGTTCAGAATGTCCTATCAGATGTTGGGACATTAGCAAACAGAGTATGTGAACTTATTTCAGGATGTCCTACCAGATGTTGGGACATTGTATAAATGACTAAGTTCAGTTTTGTCAGGATGTCCCAACAGATGTTGAGACATCTCAGACCTGCTACCAGAATTAATTATTGATTAACAGATCAGAGATATTTAAGGAGAACTATCTGGAATTAATTAATGCTGGATAAAAACAGAACAAGGCGCATCTGTAGGGAGTTTTAAATTGAAGATTCAGATTAAAACAGAAGACCTAATGCACCTAGAATATAGGAGGTAACAAACCCTAAATTCAAGGTGACAGTTGCTGCACATTAGGGCTGGATCATTCTACAGAAAGCCCAAAATTCAGATACCTATTTAAACAACAGAAACTCATAGAATTGAGGACGAATTTCAGAAGACTAAATAGGGTGTCTAGTGTTTTAATAGCAGGTTGTTTTTATGTACCACTTTATGAGCTTTTAAGCAAAAGTGCATTTGTGACTTGATTGAAACTGTGAAGTAAGATCAAGCTGTTTTTTGTTTGAAGTGTGACTTCAATTTAATTAAACTTGTAAACAAAATCACTGGGTGATTGAGGGGGAGTGAGTAGGGTACTCTTATCTAAGTGAGTCTTAGGTAGAAATTGCATTGGGTAAGTATTAAGTGATAGATTAAACAGGGTGGTTTAAGTCTAGAATTAATATTACTAATAGTGGATTTCCTCCTGGCTTGGTAGCCTCCAGATGTAGGTGTGGTTATACACTGAACTGGGTTAACAAACTTCTGTGTTGTTTATTTTTCCTGCTGTTTAAGTTTTGGTTAAATGTCCTATTAAGTGTTGGAACATCTCTTAGGACATCTCATTACAGAATTTCAATTGGTATCAGAGCAAGCACCCTGCCTGTTTATACTGGGTGAGATCTAGGGAAAACAAATTCTGTAACATGGACAGAGATATAGGGTCAGTAAATAGACCACCTATACTGGATGGTTCTAATTATGACTACTGGAAGCCAAGAATGATTGCATTCTTAAAGTCACTTGACAACAGGGCATGGAGAGCAGTAAATGTTGGATGGAAACATCCTGTTCAAAACACCAAAGATGGATCAATAGTTCTGAAACCTGAAGAAGAATGGAGTAAAGAGGAAGAAGATTCAGAACTAGGCAACTCAAAAGCCCTAAATGCTTTATTCAATGGCATTGATAGAAATATTTTCAGACTGGTGCATCATTGTGAGCTGGCCAAAGATGTGTGGGATACCCTCAAGACAACTCATGAAGGAACATCAAAAGTAAAAATGTCAAGACTTCAACTTCTCACCACCAAGTTTGAAAACTTGAGAATGAAGGAAGATGAATCAATTCATGAGTTCTACATGAACATCTTGGATATAGCCAATACTTCTGGAGCCTTGGGAGAAAAGATGACTGATGAAAAGCTTGTAAGGAAGATTCTCAGATCTTTGCCAAAAAGATTTGACATGAAAGTCACAGCAATAGAAGAAGCACAAGACATATGCTCCATGAAAGCTGAAGAACTAATTGGTTCCCTTCAAACTTTTGAGATGGGAATGAATGACACACATGCTAAAAAGAACAAAAGCATTGCCTTGGTTTCAAATGCAGATGAAGAAGAAGATGATGAACTAGCAAATGATAAAAGCTTATCAGAAAACCTTGTATTGATTACAAGACAGTTCAAACAGATTCTCAGAGGTATGGAAGGTAAATCAAATTCCAGTGGAAGATTCACAAACTCTTCTGAAAACAAGAGAACCTATGATGCTAACAGAAGATCAAATCTTGCTGAAAAGACCAGTCAAGAAAAAGGAATCAAGTGCCATGAATGTGAAGGATATGGACACATCAAGAAGGAATGTCCTAACTTCTTAAAAAGACAAAAGAAGGGACTATCTGTAACCTGGTCTGATGAAGACTCAGGAGATTCAGAAGAAGAATCAGCTAAGCACATTGCTGCTTTAGCTGGACTGTGTGAATATGACAGTGATTCCAGTTGTGAAGAGCTTACTTATGCAGATCTTGAGCAAGCCTTCAAGGATCTGTACAAGAGAAGTACTGAAGTATGCAGTGAGGTCATAAAGCTAAAGAAGCAGAATGAAGTACTAGAAGAAGAAAAAGCAAGTGATCAAGTAATCATTGATACCTTAAAAAGTGAAGTAACTCTTCTCAATTCTAAGCTGGAACATATGTCCAAATCTGTTAGAATGATGAACAGCAGCTCAAATACACTGGATGCTATTCTCTGCAATAATAAACATTCAGGGGACAAAAGTGGACTGGGATATAACAGAGATGAAGCAAGCTCTAGCAAAACTACTTCAAAAACTATACAGTCAAACAAGATGTCTCAACAGATGCTCCAACATCAGAACACAAAGACAAACATAATGTTCCAACAGATGTCTCAACATTCTGGAAAGAACAAAATGAAGAAAAAATATCAAAGATGGAGATGTCATCACTGTGGAAGATTTGGGCATATCAAACCTCACTGTTATAAGCTACATGGATATCCAAATCAGATGTGTCAGCAACCTTCCAAGCAGAAAGTAGTAGATACCAAGAAAGTGCTGCATAAAAGTCAGCAATATTCTAAGCAAAAGACAGAAGTAATCAAGAAAGTTTGGAGACCAAAAGCTGATATTCAGACTGATCAAAGCCACATACACAAGAACAAGATCAACAATCAAGCTTGGAGATCAGCTGAACAACACTCAGAGCAAAGGCATCAAAAGAAATCTCAACTCATCTGGTCAAAGAAAAGTACTGCATACATAGCACATACATCATTGAAAGTATCAGCTAAAGAAGACTGGTACTTTGACAGTGGATGCTCAAGACACATGACTGGATTGAAGAATTTGCTAGTAAACTTAAAGCCACATTCATCCAGGTATGTTACCTTTGGAGATGGAGCTAAAGGAGAGATCAAGGGAGTTGGAACCTTGGATTGTCAAGATGTTCCAAGACTAGATGATGTGCTGCTTGTTAAAGGTTTAACTGCTAACCTGATCAGTATAAGTCAGTTATGTGATCAAGGGTACAGTGTAAACTTTACCAAATCTGAATGTATAGTGACTAACAAAGAACAAGAGGTTGTCATGAAAGGAGCCAGATCTAAAGACAACTGTTACATGTGGGAATCCCAAAATCTCAGTCTCACTTCAACCTGTTCTCTAGCTAAAGAAGAAGAAGTGAAACTGTGGCATCAAAGACTAGGTCATCTTCATTTCAGAGGCATAAAGAAGATCATATCTATGGATGCTGTAAGAGGTATTCCTAAACTGAAGATTGATGATGGCAAAATATGTGGTGAATGTCAAATAGGCAAGCAAACCAAGATGTCCCATCCAAAGCTCCAACATCTGACAACTTCCAAAGTTTTGGAATTGTTACATATGGATCTCATGGGACCTATGCAAGTTGAAAGCCTTGGTGGTAAGAGGTATGCATATGTGGTGGTTGATGACTTTTCAAGATATACATGGATAAATTTCATTAAAGAAAAGTCAGATGTCTTTGATGTATTCAAGGAATTATGTCAAAGATTACAAAGGGAAAAATCCAGCTGTGTGATCAGAATTAGAAGTGATCATGGAAAGGAATTTGAGAATCAAAAATTCTTAGATTTCTGCTCTTCAGAAGGAATCAATCATGAATACTCTTCTCCTATCACTCCTCAACAGAATGGGATTGTTGAAAGGAAGAATAGAACCATTCAAGAATCAGCAAGAGCTATGATACATGCTAAAAAGCTACCTCTGTATTTCTTGGCTGAAGCCATGAACACTGCCTGCTATATTCATAACAGAGTTACCTTGAGAAAAGGAACTTTGTCCACAATATATGAAGTCTGGAAGGGCAGAAAACCCACTGTTAAGTATTTTCATATATTTGGAAGTAAATGCTATATTCTGGCAGATAGGGAGCAAAGGAGAAAAATGGATCCTAAAAGTGATGAAGGAATTTTCCTTGGATACTCTATAAACAGCAGAGCATATAGAGTATTTAACTACAGAACAAATGTTATCATGGAGTCCATAAATGTGATAATTGATGATGCTCCTACAGATGTCCCAGAAGATGTTGGAACATCTGCTGATATCAAGGTTGAAGCTGAAGAAAAGAATGATCAATATAACTTCACTCAAAATGATACAAGGTCAGAAGATTCAAGCAAACCTCCCTCCATCAGAATACAGAAGGATCATCCCAAAGATTTAATGATTGGTGATCCCAACAGAGGTGTGAGCACTAGATCAAGAGAAGTGATTTCAGGTTCTTGTTTTGTTTCCAAAATAGAACCTAAAAATGTCAAGGAAGCTCTCACTGATGAATACTGGATTTGTGCTATGCAAGAGGAATTAGGTCAATTCACAAGGAATGAAGTGTGGAATCTTGTACCTAGACCTGATGACATAAATGTGATTGGTACAAAATGGGTGTATAAGAACAAGTCAAATGAACAAGGAATTGTTACAAAGAACAAAGCTAGACTTGTGGCTCAAGGATACACTCAAATTGAAGGAGTAGACTTTGATGAAACCTTTGCACCAGTAGCAAGGCTTGAATCAATAAGACTACTGTTGGGAATTGCTTGTATCTTAAAGTTCAAGCTATTTCAAATGGATGTGAAAAGTGCCTTTCTTAATGGTTATCTTAATGAGGAGGTATATGTAGAACAACCTAAAGGATTTGTTGATCCAAGCTGTCCAAATCATGTATACAAACTCAAGAAAGCACTTTATGGTTTGAAGCAAGCTCCAAGGGCATGGTATGAGAGACTAACCACATTTCTTATCAAGCAAGGATACAGAAAAGGTGGGATTGATAAAACCCTGTTTGTTAAAGATGAAGAAGGAAATGTCATGATTGCTCAAATATATGTTGATGACATTGTCTTTGGTGGGATGTCTGATAAGATGGTCAAACATTTTGTCAAGCAGATGGAATCTGAATTTGAAATGAGTCTAGTAGGTGAATTAACCTACTTTCTTGGTCTGCAAGTAAAGCAAATGGAAGACTCAATGTTTATTTCCCAAAGTAAGTACTCCAAGAACATAGTGAAGAAATTTGGAATGGAAAATGCTTCTCATAAAAGAACTCCTGCTCCCACACATTTAAAGCTGACTAAAGATGAAAAGGGTAAGAATGTAGATCAAAGTTTATATAGAAGCATGATTGGAAGCTTGTTATACTTGACTGCTAGCAGACCAGACATTGCATTTGCAGTAGGAGTTTGTGCAAGATATCAAGCTGATCCAAAAGTCAGTCATCTCAATCAAGTCAAGAGAATTCTTAAATATGTTAATGGTACTTGTGACTATGGCATAATGTACTTTCATGGTTGCAAACCTATTCTCACTGGCTTCTGTGATGCTGATTGGGCAGGAAGTGCTGATGACAGAAAAAGCACTTCAGGAGGATGCTTCTTTCTAGGAAACAATCTGATTTCTTGGTTCAGTAAGAAGCAGAATTGTGTATCTTTATCTACAGCTGAAGCTGAGTACATAGCAGCAGGTAGCAGTTGTTCTCAGTTGGTTTGGATGAAGCAGATGCTCACTGAATACAATGTCCCACAGGATGTCATGACATTGTACTGTGACAACTTAAGTGCAATCAACATATCTAAAAATCCTATCCAACACAGCAGGACAAAGCATATTGATATCAGACATCATTTCATCAGAGATCTTGTAGAAGAAAAGATGATTTCATTGGAGCATGTAGCTACAGATCTGCAGTTAGCTGATATCTTTACCAAGGCATTGGATGCTACACAATTTGAGAACTTAAGGGGAAAACTTGGAATCTGTTTATGTGATATCTAGCAGTTAATGAGATGTGCCAACATGTCATATGACATTGCATGGCATAAGTTCCAGATGGCAAAGCTAGTCTGGACTAGATCCTTGGGAATTTCATTCCTAATCATTTGGACTGTAACGGCTACTTATTTAGTAATTCCTTATAAGCAGCTATCAAGAGTCTCATCACACCATCACAAGCGAATCACATTAACTAGTAATCCTTCAGAAATCAAAAACCCTAAAGCTGCACATTCATATTCCTCTACAATGTCTCAAAACCCTAAAACTACTGAGGAAGTTCTCAACCATGAAGACGTAGTTCATGCCACTCCCATCTCTGTGGTACCAATGCAATCAACACCATTGGACGAACTCAGGGGAAGCGCTTCTCACACTAAAAAGGCAAGAACACCAAAGAGAGCTAAAGATCAAGTTTGTAGCAAAGCCAAAGGAGGCATTCCTTCTCCTGCTAACATGCCACCAAAATCTTCAAACTATGTGGATGATTCAATCAAGGAGATTGTCACCCAAATTCTGTTTGAACAAAGAAAGGTGAGTGGGATCTCTGTTCCATTGCAAACCATGCCTGCTCCCCAAGAAGAACCATCTCAAACTGCAGAGGACACTTCTGCAGAACAAGATGTCCCAATAAATGTTGGAACATCTGCAGATGAGAAAGAAAATTCATCTGATGCTGAACAGACTGAGGTCCAAGAAAAGGCCTCAAGTGAAAGTGATAAAGAAAACTCTGAGGATCAGAATAAGGCCTTAAATGAAGATAATGACAAAGTCTCTGAGGATCAGACCAAAGCCTCAGATGAAGATCTAATCCCTGCTGATCAACAAGCTGAAGAAGAGACTGCTCAATCTCCTCCAGTGGTCAACCTGGAGCAGGACTCTGATGCAGAAATCATAGCATCTGTCAAACCCAGCATAGCCAAAAGACTCAGGTCCAGGAAGGGTAAAATGCAAGCTGAAGCAGCAATTCCTGAAAAGAAGAAAGCCTCTCCAAAGAAAGGGAAAGCTAAAGCCTCTTTTGGGCCATCAAAACAATGGAGTAAAGTTCAAACTCAGAAAAGAAAGGCTGTCACACCATCAGATTCAGATGTTGAATCAGATGTCCCAACATCTCCTCCCAAGAAGAGACCAGCAACATCCAGAGCTTCAACTGCTGTACCAGAAGCTCCCTTGGACAACATATCATTTCACCATGTCTCTAGTGTGAACAGGTGGAAGTATGTGTACCAAAGAAGGGTTGCTCTGGAAAGAGAACTGAGCAGCAATGCACTTGAGTGCACAGAACTGATTGATCTCATCTCTGCTGCAGGACTATTCAGAACAGTCTCAGACCTCTCTCCCTGCTATGAACTACTTGTCAAAGAGTTCATTGTGAATCTTCAGGAGGATTGCTCAAATAGTAAGTCCTCTGAGTTTAGAAAAGTTTATGTTAGAGGTAGATGTGTGGAGTTTTCTTCCCAAATCATAAATCAATATCTAGGAAGAGAAACAGATGGACCAAATGAGCTAGGCAAGACAGATAATCAAGTCTGTAAGGTGATAACTGCTGACCAGGTAAAGGCATGGCCTGTGAAGGGAAAGCTATCTGTAAGCATGCTTACCAGAAAGTATGCCATGCTGAACAGGATTGGTACATCTAATTGGGTGCCTACTAACCACACTTCCTCAATCTCAACTGGTCTAGCCAGATTTATATATGCTGTTGGAACTCAAACCAAAATGGACCATGGAGCTTTCATCTTTGATCAAACCATGAAGCATTCCAGCTCTTCTGCAACAAAGCTGCCAATAGCTTTTCCATCATTGCTGTGTGGTATTGTACTCAATCAATATCCTGGGATTTTAACTGACAAGGATACTGCCTGCAAGAGAGGGAGCCCCCTGGCTTTTCACTACAAGTTATTCCTCAGTCATCATGCTGCAGATGTTGAAGCTCCTTCTGGGACATCTGCTGGTCCCTCCACTGTTAAGAATCCAATCTCCAAGAAAGAATTAATTGCTGAGCTAAAGTGCACCTGCAAAGAGCTTGAAGCTAGAAAGAAGAAGCTGGAGGAAATAATTAAGAGGTTGGAAAGTGAAGAAGATCAGAATGCTGCATCTGGTGAAGACAGTGAAGCTGAAAGTGAAGCTGATAAAGATGAAGACACTGAAGTGGAAGAAGCAACTGAGAGTGATGAATCTGAGTGATCTTTGTATGTGAGGCATTTGTAATGACAGCAATGATTTGTAATTCTGGATAAGAGTTCTTTGGCCCCTAATTTTGTGCCTACCAAGGGGGAGAACAACATCAAATGTAATTGCTGTTTAAATGAATGAAATCTGTTTGTTTCTGCCTGAACTGAATAAGTGTGAATATTTCTGTTGAAACAAGACTGGACTCATATATGTTTGAGGGGGAGTAAAACTCAAATATGAATCAACAGAAAAGTAATGATATACTCTGATAAAAAGAACTTCTGCTGCACTCTGAAAACCAGGAAAGATGTTAGCCAAAAATTAGCCAAAGGGGGAGTTTGTAGATGTTTAAGGATTGGCAGAATTTTTGACCAAACAAGAAATGTTAAATTCAGTTCAGAATGTCCTATCAGATGTTGGGACATTAGCAAACAGAGTATGTGAACTTATTTCAGGATGTCCTACCAGATGTTGGGACATTGTATAAATGACTAAGTTCAGTTTTGTCAGGATGTCCCAACAGATGTTGAGACATCTCAGACCTGCTACCAGAATTAATTATTGATTAACAGATCAGAGATATTTAAGGAGAACTATCTGGAATTAATTAATGCTGGATAAAAACAGAACAAGGCGCATCTGTAGGGAGTTTTAAATTGAAGATTCAGATTAAAACAGAAGACCTAATGCACCTAGAATATAGGAGGTAACAAACCCTAAATTCAAGGTGACAGTTGCTGCACATTAGGGCTGGATCATTCTACAGAAAGCCCAAAATTCAGATACCTATTTAAACAACAGAAACTCATAGAATTGAGGACGAATTTCAGAAGACTAAATAGGGTGTCTAGTGTTTTAATAGCAGGTTGTTTTTATGTACCACTTTATGAGCTTTTAAGCAAAAGTGCATTTGTGACTTGATTGAAACTGTGAAGTAAGATCAAGCTGTTTTTTGTTTGAAGTGTGACTTCAATTTAATTAAACTTGTAAACAAAATCACTGGGTGATTGAGGGGGAGTGAGTAGGGTACTCTTATCTAAGTGAGTCTTAGGTAGAAATTGCATTGGGTAAGTATTAAGTGATAGATTAAACAGGGTGGTTTAAGTCTAGAATTAATATTACTAATAGTGGATTTCCTCCTGGCTTGGTAGCCTCCAGATGTAGGTGTGGTTATACACTGAACTGGGTTAACAAACTTCTGTGTTGTTTATTTTTCCTGCTGTTTAAGTTTTGGTTAAATGTCCTATTAAGTGTTGGAACATCTCTTAGGACATCTCATTACAGAATTTCAAAACCAATTTGAGCCTTTTATATGTCTTCATTAGAACATTATAGGTCATTTGTGTAGAACTATATGTCATTTGCATTGTGTTTTCATTTGGTTTGTGTATGCGATATATATATATATATATATATATATATATATATATATATATATATATATATATATATATATATATATATATATATATATATATATATATATATATATGCATTCTAAACTTGAATTGACCTAGTTCCACTTCTCTTCTATTCTGATCATCAATGTAAATTGCAATTGAATCATACATGCTCATTCATATCTCTCATGTGCATTTCATAATAATTATGCCACTGAACCATGATCACTTCATGCATTCAAATGTCATTCATCTCTAACTTGTATGATTATTTACACTAGTTTGACCTAATTTGCATTTTTTCATCAATTAGTTTCAAAGTGACTTGCATATGCATTTGGTATGACTAATCCATGCATACTAACCTCATCTTAATTGTCATTTGATACTGACCTTATCCATGTTCATTCATTTTTGTTTGCCAATTTGACTTGTGTTCTAAGTTATTCCGTGTTGTGTGTTATATGCTCATTTATTCCTACCCTTTCTTCATCTTACTCCCTCTATCACTTAAACACTTCTTCTCATGCTTTGTATGCTTATTCATAGGCATTATAGGATATTCACAAATGATGTATGCTACTGACTTTGGCCATTCATTAAGCATTAATACATGTTCATCTTGCATAATCATCCATTCTTTCTATATTAACTTCACATGGAACTTCCTTGAGGTTTAGTACATAGTTTGAGCTTAATTGGTTAGTGTTTAGTTTCTTAGACTTAAAAAGAGACCATAGAGATGTGATAACTACTTTAGAAGTCATGTGACCTTTAGGAACCTTCATCCTTAGGCTTAGGCTTTATTTGAACCATAGTTTCACTTTATAGGATGTGTGATGCTTAATTGTTTTTCTTATTGTAGATTTCATATGCAATTGCTACTAACCTTTCATGTAGGGGATATATTAAGTGATTGAGTATGTGTATTATCATCCATACCCATGCTTCTTCTCCCTTCTCTTTTAAAAGCTTTCTCTTATGTGGTGGTGAAAAACACTTTATGCTACTTTGATAAGCAATCTCCTTTCATCCCTTTCAAGTTCTCAACTCATCTTCAATTCTGGAAATGAGTTAGAACTTGCTATTCTTCTTTCTTCTTCTAGATTTAGAGTTCTTCAAACCTCACTAACCTTAGGACATTCATTGTATAATAACATAGGGCGAATCTTAGTTTCCCTTAGATTTTTCCCTTTTTCTCCACTTGAGTATTCTTTCTCTCATCTCATAACAACTCAAAAATACCTAATAAAGGTCAAACTTTTTCGTGTGCCAAGGGACTTTGCCATGTGATACTTGCACATATTCCATATGGGGATGAAGTGTAGGGTATCTATCATGACAAATAAGTCTTAGCATGAGGATGATTCACGAACATAAACTAAAAAACACTTCTTCATTTCAAAAACAACAAAAACACTTAATAAATAAAATAGTCTAGTGTGCCTGACCCATAATCTTTGGTACTAGGTTTGAGGATCTCCTCCATACTTAGGTGTGCTTCTTATTCATTCCATTTCGGAGTGATGTGAGAAGTACACACTCCATTGAATAAGACTTGAATACACTCTTCAGTGCAAACTCTCAAATAAAAAGCTTCTAAAAAGTTCCAAACCAACAACAAGCGTATTTCCTTCGGGAATTCTCTTCTTTTTTCCTTCACTCTAAACGAAATAACTTGCTTCAAATTTTCTTTTGCAAGACGGTAAATACACTCGTTCCAGACGAGCCTGCAACACCTGAGCATATGTATAAACAGTTCAATCATAAAAAACAAAAACAAACAAGTTTCCTCCTTAGTTAGGGGAACTACGTCGACTCTGATTCTCACTCCCGATGAGATGCGTAGGTAGTGAGGTAGGACCCATTCGAGCACGATTCTTTCTTTTCCCTACATTGTTCCTCGTTCTCTTTTTGTCCTTTTTCTTTCTCTAGTTCCAGTTTAGCAGCAAATGAAGCAATTTACAATACCCTTTGAAACAATACAAGCAAACGTGGATCCCGTCGAGTACGGCGAACGTGAATGGGTGCTAATACATTCCCTTCACGTAACCGACTCCCTTACTCGTTCTCTCTGGTTCGCAAGCCCTCGTTCTTTCCTTTCCCCCCATGTTTGTGCATCATTACCTTTCCCTTTTCTTGGGATAAAAATGCTTGGCTGACGACTCTTCTTTTTCCGCGCCACTTTCGCGTTTGTACTAGGATGAAAATCCCGGGAACGATATTATGGAAGACAAAAGACGTTATTCCAAGTGGCCTTAGTGAGTGATATGTAGAAGTACCACTTTAAGAGCCATTGATGGTGGAAGGATTATAAAAGGAGACTTCCTCCATGAGAATAAGGACAAATAATAACGACATGAGAAAAACATTTACAAATATTTAAACAATCATTTGAGATTCTTCGTGACTAAAATCGAGGAAGTCAATCTTTTAGTGTTTTTAGCAAGAATACGTAATTGTTAAAATTTGAAACAAACAATCTATAATTTAGTCTCATTGAGTGTGCTATTTTATTGGCAACAAAATATATTTTTGTTAAACAAATAGAATTGACGTGCAATCTAGAATTTGAATCAAGTCATTTAGATTCCAAATTGATATATTTACCATTCAAATTATTAAGTATTGGTGGATTGTTTAAATGTATAAAGAGTGTGTTCAAATAAAACTAAGATTACTTACTAGGGACACAAACCTACAAATGAAAAAAAATGGCAAAGTACAATTGTTAACTAATGTAAATGTATTGCTTGAATAAAAATTGAGTTACATACTCCGTCCACATTATTTCGAAGATTGTATATTTTGCGAGAACATATGTTGGCATCTTATTGACTAGTGTTTTGAAATAAATATACTTTGTATTTTAGAGATTAATCTATTTGTTTATAGTAAATAATCTCGTTTGCATGTTAGACATGTGAATTTACTAAGATGATAATTGCTAAAGAACTTTTTAGCAAGTAGTACTATTAAATGAACTGATCCGATTCAATCCGCTTCAGCCCAGAGGACCAAAACATATAAAATATTACAATGGATCGACCTAATTACTTTATGGGCCGCCAAAAATGAGAGCCTAACCCAATTTTTAATGAACTCTGTGGCCTGATGGACCAATTAGTCTCGTATTTACTATCTATCATTCAAAATATTATTATATGATTTTCCAAATTTGTCCTTTTTAATTTTTTAATTTACACTAACATTTAGACATTTAGGTAATTGACAAATGTCACAATTAAATTTCAATCAAACCTCTCTTTACATGCCACATGTCACCCCACCAATACACAAACACACATATTCTCTCAATTTCAATTTTTCACATTTGAAATTCAAATTTGATTTTTTCCTCTCTTAAAGTTTCATTTCTTATTTCTATTTTTCACTCAAATATCTATTTTCTCTCTCTTTCTCATATCTCTATTTTTCTTTTTCTTTCTCTTATGTTTTCAGTGGAGTAGAGAATTTGTCTCACTTCAGTAATGACTCAGACATACAATTAATTTGTTATCTAATAAATTATTATTAGAAAATATATATTTTATTATTATTATTATTTTTATTATTTACAATAAAAAAAATATTTTTAAATGTTAAATTTTCAATTTTTTTCACAGGTCACTATCAACAACTTACCTATTTTTTTAATTAACAATTGTTTTTATTCGATGGATAAACGTGTTATTTTCAAATGTAAAAAAAAAAATTACGGATCACTATCATCAACATACCAGTTTTTTTAATTTTAATAAAATAACAAAATATATTTATCTCACGAGTCGCTATCAACACAATATCTATTATATTTTAATGAATTGTTATCTTAATTTAAGAGAAAAAGTCATTATATTTAAATATCAATTTTCATTATTCTTTCATCTCACGATTTCTTTTTTTTTAATAATTATTTAATAGAATTAAAATTGTATAATTATTATTCATTTTACAATTAAGTAAATCATTTTAAATTTTGCATTTGTATCCATTTGCATTTAATAATTATTAATTTTTTTCATCTCACAAATCCTTTTTTATATTTTAATTGAATTAATTTTACATAATCATTTTTCATTTTAAAATTAATAGTTAATTTTAAATTTAAATGCATATATATAAACACATTTTATATCATATCAAATTTACATATACATTTAAACATATTTTATACCGTATCAAATAATTTTACCCGTGCGGGAGCACTGCTATCTTACTAGTTTCAATATTACAGTTTTAAATTTATAAAAAAGATATAATGAATAAATATTACATAACATACATAACATAAGAGAGTAATCATAAATTTAGTTAATGATATAAGATCATCCGAACTGAACCAAACCGTTTCAATTTTTTTTAGAACTGAACTGAACTAAAAAATTTGATTTGATATAATGGTTCAGAATTCCAAACCGTACCAAACAATTAGAAGATAATTTTTTCTAAACTGAACTATTTATTATAGAATCGAACTATTATACTTGTTTTTGAATTTAATATGTGGTAAAAAAAAAGACACGAACATAGGGTGAGCGACCAAAGACATAAAAAGAACTACAATTAATTAATCAAAATGATTAATGACACGGAGATAGGATATGATTGAGAAATATGTACACACAATCACATATTTATTTTCATCCCGTTAGACTATACAAAATTTGAATGCAATGTTAGAAATAATCCGGATTAGGACCTTCTAACTTTTAGGAGGGAAAGATAAAGAAAGTGACTTAAAGCAAAAATCAGAATAAAATAAAAAAAGATAATATTTATTTAGAGTAAAAAAGATGCGAGAGAAAGCAAAATAGGAAAGAGATAGAGAGAAAGTTAGAGAAATATAGAAAATCCAAAATCAAACAATCCAAAATCAAACAATCCACTGTGGGCCTAATACATGCTTCTAAGTTAGGTAACTAGTTCTAAAAAAATGACCAAAGCAGTTTGAATTGAACTGTCATTACTTGAAACCCCATCACCCTCGTAAGACTATGTATAATAGTTGTTGCTTCTTCTCTAAGCAGATTGTAACTCTATATTTACGGTCAATCAAAAAGCATTTTATAACTATAATATTTTAACGTCATTATTATGTATCCACTTTTTTCTTCCACTCCAATTATTTTAACTAATGTTGTCAATGTCATGAAACTATTCTCTTAAAGAGTAAAGTATGGAGTATGAAAACAAGACAATGACTGAAACTAAACAAAATATATTGTATTTCACATTTCTTAACGAATTTCTTTCTTTCATCCACACGCATTCTTCTCCAATCCAAACCCATTCCTCTCTCATCATCATCACATGCATTTTTTCTGTTTCTTTTCTAATCTTCCAAAATAACTATACTCTCTTCTTTTGTCTTTTTTTTTCTCTGTTTTCTTTCATTTTAATCCCTTAAAAATAATGAAAAATTCACTTCATTAGATAATCTCTACCATGATCATAAAACACACACTTCTAATGCTTTTATTATCACTAATCTTTCTTCCCATAATTAGTTCTCAAGTTAATTACCGATACTGTAACCGTACATGTGGTTCATCCAAACCCTCCCCTTACCCGTTCGGATTCTCCTCCGGTTGCGAAATTCGCCTCAACTGCACCGTCGACGGCGGAATCTTCATCGGCGAATTCCCAATCCAATCGATAACCTCGAATAGCATAATAGTAAACATCAAAGCACAATGTAATCGTCCGTTTGAAAGGCTCAACCAACTCTTCAGCCATAAATACGCACCTACTTCCGGAAACGTGATTCTGTTACAGAACTGTACCGAGAATCTCTTGCCATGTTCTATACCGGAGACTCTGCTTCCGATTCACTTCGAATCGGAATCTAACAGTTGTAGAAACATCTCCGGTACCGGCGGCGGAAAATTGAGTTGTTATTTTGAAAATAAAACGAGACGTTTCGTGGATGAGAAAAGGTTGGAGCGCATCGGGTGTAAGTACTTTATGTCTTCTATATCGACGGAAAATTTGAGGAAGAATTTGGATTCGGCGGTTTCTTTGGAAGTGGCTACGATTGAACTTGGATGGTGGCTTCACGGAGATCAGTGTCGATGTTCTGATCATGCGAATTGTACTGAAATTAAGTCGCCGATTGATGGAAAGCTAGGGTTTCGGTGTGGATGTAAGGAAGGGTTTGTCGGCGATGGTTTTTTGGCCGGAAATGGCTGCCGGAAAGGTTAGTTTTTTTTCCTCCTATTTTTATTTTTCTTAAAAGATCAGCGTATTTAATAATTTTTAATTAAATCTAAGAAATAATTAGTAGTAGTTTTTTTAGGTAAATTTATACGTACATTAGTTTTAGGTGAGGATTGATATTTTAGTATAAATTGATTTAAATTTACTCATCAACAATTAGTTAAAAGGTGATTTTGGCGCTGCAAATGAATAGAGGTTGAAAATTTGTGTAAAATAGAGAACAAACTTGATAATTAAAAGTAGAAGATATTTTGTGCTTTGACTAAACATTGCTTAGAATGAAAATGTTTAATGTTGTTTTCTTAATTATCTAAAGTGAATGGGAAAGATATAGAGACCTTAAACATGCGTGTAAAACATAGCTAGATCAATCATCCATGATTACCGGGAATTTAAGTCAACAAAACTAATCAAATAGCCAAGTGGTCAATTTTTCTTTTCATAATTCGGTGCACTTTTCTTTTTATTCGTCTTTTTCATTTTGTCTCAACGTTTGGAATAGTTCATTATTACCCGCAAAATAGGGAAGTTTCGTCTAAAAGTCTAAGGTAGTCGCTCAATATGGCAAATTGCACTTCCATTTCTAACCCCTTTATCACGGGACAATAGTAGTGTATTATTTATAAAATGTTTAGTTAATACTCTATGCAACTTCATTCTTGCCTATAAACAAAAATATATAAATATTACTCTGTCTTTAATATAAAAAAAAAGAAAAGTTTTTTTTTTTAAATTTATTGAATAATGTAACTTAACTATATATTTTAAAGACTAAATTAAGAACTAGTGGCTTATTTTGCTAGAATTTCACGTGAATTTATATCTAAACTTAGTAATTGGATGTCATGTCTTAACAAGTTTAAGATAGTGAAAAATCTATGCTTTATTTAAATAAAAATAATATAAAGTTTAAATTTTTACCTGATTAATTTTTTCTATCAAGTAGTTTATAAACCTTTTAAAGTTAATAAATGAGATGTGCGGTTTCAAACTGCATCATATATGTTATGTTGATGCACAACTATCAATTGAAATAATTTAGTTTAATGAGACTTTATTCTATTATTTTAGAAAAATATACTTGATAGAAAAAATAAAATAAAATAAATGTAAATAGTGTGTAATAGTATGAATATTTTAAAATTTCAATTATTTAGTTTACTCAAGAAAGATGATTTTGTAAATAAAATAATATATATAAGATTAAAATTGAAAGAAATGTTTTTCACTAAAGCTTTGTATTTTCTATTTATAATATAAATAATTGTAGACGTTGCCGAGTTAATTGTTGTTTACTTCATGACCCCAAAAAAAAATGTTTACTTCATGACCCCAAAAAAAAATGTTTACTTCAAACAACAACACATGTTTTTCTAGCTCTGAATTTGATTTCATTTTAAATATTTTTCAATAAAATTTTTATTAGAAAATAAAAGGAAAGAAAATTATTGATCTTAACTTTGTGTTTATATGAAGTGTGTCAGTGGTTAAATCTCGCATGAACATAAGAGAGGTGATTATATACCTAATGCTTTAAAGGTTTTAGGTTTTGGGTGAAGATATGATACATCTCTTGTGATGCGACTAAAGAAAAGGAAGTTGCTTGTTGAGTTATTAAGTTTTAAGTCTGCCTTTCTTTGTTATCATTGGAGCATGCACAAATGACTGTCATATGTAAGGACGGTTCCTTATATAAGCATCTTTCTTTTGTTTAAGAATGAAAAATGAATTTTGGATGAGAGAAGTGAACTAAAGTTGCTTAAGGATCACTCCATTATCTTGCTAGTTTTGAAACTCTATTCCCTGTATTAATAATCTTAACTGTCTCAATCGAATTTTGGATGAGAGAACTAAAGTTGCTTAAGGATCAGCCTTTCTTTGATATCTTTCTAATTTTTTTAAAAATAATTTTGAAATTATATATTCTAACTGTCTCATTTGAATTTGGCTGGTGAACACACAGCCTCCTCATCAACATGCAATCCAACAAAGTACATGTCCGGAAGATGTGGAGGAACAGCTAGGTTCATTGTCTTAATTGGAGGTGTGTGCCTATTTCATGTTCCAAAAACCATTTGAGATTGTTTTAGGATTTAAACAAATATCATATCAATGGAAATGTTGTCGACTGCGATGCCAACTATAGCTTATATTATTTTGCAGGCTTTGTTTTTGGTGTTTCACTTATGATCACTCTGGGTTCAGTATGTTGTTACTTTCGCCGGCGCACCAAATTGAGAATCACAAAGAGCACAAAAAGACGCTTCACCGAAACTACTAACAATTACAGCGTTCCTATCTATCCCTATAAAGACATTGAAAAAGCAACAAATAGTTTCTCAGAGAAACAAAGGTTGGGAACCGGTGCATATGGTACGGTTTATTCTGGAAAGCTTTACAATGATGAATATGTCGCCATCAAAAGAATCAAACACAGAGACAATGAAAGCATTGAACAAGTCATGAACGAGATCAAGCTAATTTCCTCTGTTAATCACCCCAATTTAGTGCACTTGTTGGGATGTTCCATTGAATACGGAGAACAAATCTTGGTGTATGAGTTCATGCCTAATGGAACACTGAGTCAACATTTGCAAAGAGAGAGAGGAAATGGGCTTTCATGGTCTGTTAGACTCAAAATTGCAACAGAAACAGCACAAGCCATAGCACATCTTCATTCAGCAATTAGTCCTCCTATTTACCATAGAGATATCAAATCAAGTAACATACTTTTGGACCGCAATTTCGGATCTAAAGTAGCAGATTTTGGACTTTCTAGACTAGGAATAACAGAAATATCTCATGTTTCTCACGTTTCAACTGCGCCACAAGGAACCCCTGGCTACGTCGATCCACAATATCATCAAGACTTTCACCTTTCTGATAAAAGCGATGTGTATAGCTTTGGTGTCGTTCTTGTTGAGATCATAACAGGACTAAAAGCAGTTGATTTTTCTCGTCCTCATAATGAAGTTAACTTGGCTTGTCTTGCTGTTGACAGGATCAGAAAAGGGCTATTAGTTGATATTATTGACCCAGTAATATTTCTTGAGCCCCAAGCAAGCCAAGACGGGTGGACACTTTCCTCCATACACAAGGTAGCTGAGGTGGCATTCCGATGTCTTGCATTTCACAGGGATATGAGGCCTTGTATGACAGAAGTAGCAACTGAGTTAGAGCAACTGAGATTGAATGAGAGGAACTCTTTTGAAGAAAACAACTCTATTATAGCTTCAATGGATCACATATCTTCGTGCTCTTCTTCTTCTAGTGAAAGTGAGAAACCTTTGAGTACCACTACATTGAAGAACGAAGCGCCTAAGGATAAAGGTCATCATAAGCTCGAGACTAAGCCCGTTTCTTTTAAGTCAGTTGATAGGCTCAATAGTAGTTCACCGGTTTCGGTTCAAGACCTAGACCCATGGTTTAGTGAGCAGAGCTCTCCTTCGTCAAGTAGTTTCCCCAGCAAGTCATTTGATCATGGATCAGACTCCTATGGTCAACAAGCAAGTTTGTAGTTTATTGTAATTGTGCCTATAAGTTTATCTCCCTGTATAATAGCTTTTATGATATGCAACATTAAACAATGTTTGAATTTTTAACTTAGTAATTTTAAAATGTTGTAAATCTACAAAAGACATTGAGAAGGATTTTCACATGTCCAAAGGGTACACCATATCATAAGTTATACCGGAGGCTCCGTTGTTCAATTTTTGAGATGAGAAAGCAGAAAAAGAATGAGAACCAGAATAACTAAAATATTCACTAGCACCTATCATGAAAATATATGACAAAATGGATGTAATAGAAGTAATAGTTAAGAAGAATGAATGAATGGATTTAGTTTGGGATTTGAGAATCTCAATTATAGGGTTTTTTTTGCCTTGTTTTCTGTTTGATTTAGTCTAAAACAATATGAAAATAACAATTAAGTGCCACATCATTTAATTTTGTCACATCTACATAAAATTTGTAGAAATTGATCCACTACACTTCTAATTTTTTTATTTATTGAAGAGGGCTTAAGGACAAAACAAAAAGATAAAACTACACTCTAACAATTTGTCATGGAAGCAAGGATTCAACCAATATTGTCAATTCTAGAGAACTTAAAGTTACTTTGAGAAGCAATTTAAATCCATGGATTTGGAGTTAATACAATTCTAAATTAAAGAATTGTTAAGAAACCATTATTGATCAATTAGTATTGATATTCAATTATTCATAAGTGTAATTATATTATTATTTATTGTGTATAATCATATTTATATATAAATATACGACATATGTGATCATATTCGACACACAGAAATACAATCAGAATATGATATCTAGAGTTGGTTGACCTACTATCTTCCATACAAAAAAATTTCTTCTCCATAAATTTCTGGCCAGCCACAACACTATCACGAGTGTTGCAGCAGCTCCCAAAAATCTTTAAGCGAGATACTCGTACAGGTGGATTCGTCTCCTCCCGATCGGTCGGAAAAAAAATCATGTCGCCTCCTGCCGACCCATACGCCCCCGCGCGTCGTCCCTCCGTCTGCGTGTGAATCTCAAACGCTTTCCTACAAGCCGCACGTGGCAGCGCGTCTCGCCGTCCATCCCTTCGTCATTTTCGTCACCGATAACACCTTCTTGTGCTCTTTCTAGATCTGCTCTTAGTTTTTTGTTTCAAGCTATCAAATATCACAGGAGATATTGATTTTGTCACGTTCTTTAAGGTTCTATTTATCCCGTGTGAGAAACTAACCGGAAAAACCAACTACAACATATGGACTAGTGCTGTCAAAATGTGGTTTCACAGTCAAGGATATAAGGATCACTTAACTACAAAATCAGACAATATTTCTGCTGCCAAATGCGATAAGAGGAAAGAAACTAATGATTTTCTATGCATTGTGTTATGGTTTTCCATAACAACTAATCATCAAACACAATACTATTAGCTGAGATTTCCGACCAAATAGAGAAACCCAGCAAACAAGTATATAGTATGTGAAAAGTTATGATCCGACCGTAACTTGGACTTAGAAATTTCTTGGTTGTTGAAGAAGCTTTCGACGCCAATCCCTTCGATTAGACGGACATCGTGTCGTAAGCAAAGATGGTCAAAGAGGCAGTTATTTGGACGCGATTGCATCACTTTCAAAATTCTGATAACTGCCTGAGTTCTTATATCAGAAAGACACGTGGAGAACGCTAAAAGACGAGTTGCGTGCAGAATCATACACGGAGAACTAGGGAGAGGAGAACGTTGGAAGAAGTATTTATTTTATGTTTGTATATATTATAGTTCATTTGATTGGATTGGGGGTGTTCATTGTGTTACAAAATTCTCACTAAACACTTAAGAATAGAACACAATCCTAATATGTAAAAGAAAAATAAAAGATATCACAAAACACAAAAAGGAAAAAATTAGCACATGTCCCACCGGGCGTGCCAATTTACTTACCCTAAAAAATGGTAAACAATCGTTGAATCAACTAGTGAATCCTAGGACATGGTGCTCAAAATCATAAATTTATTTGCATTATTGGTGATTTCAAAGTTATTGGCTTCGATTTAGTCAAAGTGAACGTATCAACGTGACACAGTGAATTAATACGCCAACTTCTTGTAAGAAATGTAAAGTGAAGAACGATAAATGTTGAATAAACTTGAAGATGAGAACAAAGACTGAAAAAAAGATAATAAAAGATAATGAAGATGAACAAAAAAAATGACTTTATTGAATCATAAAAACTCTGCATGTAAAATGAAAGGATGGCGTTTCATCAAGCCTTACATGTTCTCATCCATTCACTCTTTTCTCTAGCTCTTAAACACCCCCAGTTTCGCATGATGTCACCTTATCAATCGAATGCATTAATCATTCCTTCAAGATCAGATTCCATACTCTATCTTAAATCCGCAATATGATATCTACTGCATTCCTCTTCGTGTTTTTGGTTACACATGTTTTGTTTATGATCTTAGTGTAGGCTCATAATTTCGACACCATGAATTTAAGATATAAAATCATTTTTTTTGCTAAGGAAATAGTCATCAAATAGAGGAAAAAGGAAGTAAAGATATTCAGAAGTTTTTTGACAAGACCAGATGCTCAAGTAGTTCGACAGAAATACAAAGAGTGTTCCAACAAACAAAGTTTGGAAGCCTTTTATTGTTCAATATTTGATAGAATTGATATGCTTTTCAAACATTTCGACAAGTTTTTCGACAGAAGCATTGGTTTGTAAGGTTTGAAGAGTTTTTGTCTTCTTAGACAATTCGACAAACGAAGAGATGCAACACTTCGTCATAAAAAGGAAGAATTCAAATTTAAAAGTTGCAACCTTTGGCAGTTGGACGCGTGGAAGTTTCAGAGAAGAAGATTGCATGCAGGCTAACAATTGTCATTTAGTTAGAATTTTCCCGTTCTAGGCAGTTATTTTGTTTTGTATATAAATAGGGTAGTTTGTTGTAGAATGGTGTGTGAAAACTTGTACAATAATCCTGTAAAACACTCTAAGTACCCAGTTGTCGCTCCCGGGATTTTCATCCTAGTACAAACGCGAAAGTGGCGCGGAAAGGTTAGAGTCGCCAGCCAGACATTTTTATCCCAAAGGAATGGGAAAGGTAATGTTGCACAAACCTGAGGAAGAAGGAAATGACAAGGCCTTGCGAACCAAAGATCTGAGTTCGGGAGTCGGTTACGAACTGGGAAGGTATTAGCACCCCAAAGATCCACGCTTGCTTGTTTGTTTCAAAGGGTGAGAAAATAAGATGCTGCTGAATAAAACCGCTACTGGAATAAAGGGAATGGAAAATGAGAAAGGAATAAGAAGAGAGAATGGAAAGAAAAGGGGAAATGTAGGGAAAATAAAGAATGTGCTCGAACAGGCCCTACCCCGCTGCCTACGTACCTCATCGGGATAATGAGGATCAGAGTCGACGTAGTTCGCCTAACCTAGGCGGGAACTATTTGTTTGTGTTTTTTACAGCTGGAACTGCGTGTGTCTATGCTCAGGTGTTGCAGGCTCGTCTGGTACGAGTGCGTTAACCGTCTTGCATGCGAGACAAGTCGCCGCGAGTTCGCGATGTGAGTGAATGAGATGAGAGAAGAAGTTCCCGCAGGATAGTCGGTTATTGTTTGTTTTTGTCTTTTTAAAAGAAGTGTTTTTGAATTTGTTTGTGAACTGTCTTGTACTAAGACCTATCCATCGCGGGAAGTATTTACACCTCGCCCCGAAACAGGACGCGTATAAACACTCCGCAACAAAGTCTCGTGTCGTACAAGATTGTTCGGTTTTTATTAAGTGTTTTATTGCTTTTCTTTTGAGATGAGAAAGAGAATGACTCAAGTTGATAAAAGGAAAAATCTAAGGGACTAAGACTCAATCCTAATGTATTATGTATTTACAAAGTGATCCTAGTGGTTAGTGAGGTTTTCTATTCCTAATGGAAAAAGGAAAAGAAAAAAAGGAAAAAGGATGCAACTTACTTCCTAAGGAAGATAAGTTGGTCCTAACAATGGGGAATCCTACCAATCACAAACATGGAAGGAAAAATGAATTAAAAAGCCTAAAAGAAATGCATAAAAAATAAAGGATAAAGTGGAGTAAACTTACCTCAATCTTCCCCACTACAAAACAAGTGTTAATGCACATTTTTATTAAAAAGAATAAGGCAAACACACATTAATTAAATCCTAATTAAATCCTAAGGCACCTTAGACCTAAACTAGACTCTATTTTAATCCTAAAGGAACTAGAAAAATGCTAAAACCAAAATACAACACCTACTACAGCCCCTTAATACACAAACAGCTATGAAACTAAGCCTAACACCCACCAGCTTTTTACAGCCAGCATGCAACATGAAAAAGTAGGTGTAGAAAGTCACACACATCATACTAATATAACAAATTTTACAGCAGCTATATACAAAAACAGCTATGAAATGCAAAATCCAAATTTGATTATTTTTATTTATGTGCACAAAGTGAATGATAAACAACACATTAATGTCACTTGACATGAATCTACATGCATCACAAAATGAACTCAAACATGTGAATTTATTTACATCATTTATTTGATTAAAAATGACAATGATCAATCAAGAACAAACATACTTTTTTCATGTTGCACACATGAGCATTTTATCATGAGATTGAACAAGTATCACTACAAGCATCAATTGTTACACATGCATGGCATAAAATCAGAATTGAACTCATGTTAAGATATGGTCAATTAAGCACAAGAAACTTGCATGAACATGTGAAGCATTTAATCACTTTTGGCAAAAAATCAACATGGTATTTAATCACTTTATCAATCAAGCAAGCAATGACAATAATCATGAAGCATATGTTGGATTTAAGCAAGCAATTAACATGTGAAACAAATGATTAAAGTGTAGCAAACAACATCAAGAATCACTTATATCACATTTGCACCTTTAACACAAAACATAGAAAAGTAAATGGAATCATGTCGAAACGACTCGAAAAAAATAAATTGGCTACTGGAAATGGACCCAAAAATTCCCTAAAATCACTACCTAAACATACATGAACATTAGAGGCACTAGGAAGCAAGATTGAACAAGAAAATAGGCTAAAAATCCAAAAATGAACAGCGTTAACCGGTTAACCATATAGGTTAACCCGTTAACGGGCAGAAAAATACAGCATTCTGGCCAAAAACGCATGCGTTAACCGGTTAACCAAATGCGTTAACCGGTTAACACTGAACAAAAAGTGAAAAATGCTTTTGAAAAAAGTGCTTTTGGCCACAATCTTCCTTCTAAACAATCCTAACCCCCACTTAATCATGCTAACACAAATTTCTACTCAATTGGAGCTTATTTACACAGGGTAGAACCTATATCTATTAACACCTTAAATCCAAATTCAACCAAAATCACAAATCACAAGCAAACATAATCGAAACGGAATTGATTTTAAACAAAGCGAAAAGCACTTAAAGAATGCCAAAAATGGCGAGATGGAGAGAATAACTTAAAGAAGAAATGATTAAGATCACCAACCTACGAAGCGGAGGAGTGCTTCGGTGATTGTTGCAAGAATCGGAGCTTGAATCGAAGAGAAAACCGAAAACCAAGAAATCGCAAAATAAATGCGTTCTTGAGCTTGAATCTTCGTGTGCTTCTGATAAGTCGATAATCCTCACAAAATTCAGTAGCTTATCCTTCTTCAATCCACAAAATATGAAGGTTGGAGGCTTAAGCTTCAAGATCTTCAAGTTTCAATGTGAAACTTGAAGAGCTTATTTGAAAAAGCTTTGGTGAGAGGGAGAGGAAAAGTGAGAGAAAAAAGTGCTTATCAAAGAGTGAGATTGGAAAATGGTGTTCAACCCTTTTTGTTTGGATGAAAATGGCTTAAATAGAGACTAGGCTAGGAGCTAGGTTTGGGTTTGGGGCCCAAATATTAGGTTTGGGATCCAAAATTAGGTTTGGAAGTTAGTTAGGGTTAGGGTTGGAAAAGGGAATATTCCTTGGAACACTCTAGAAAATGATGGAAGGTGGTGGAAGTTTCCAAGGGAAATGGAGTGGAATTGAAGTGGAAAAATGAGACGGAAAGAATGAAAGGAAGTGTGGAAAGAAAGTGGAAGGAAAGGTGGAGGGAAATGGTGAAACTAACTACCTTTCAAATGATTTTTCTTTGGTTTTTCTATGATTCCTCCATCATTTCTTGATCAAGTTTGAACCATAGGATCATTGTAACCCTAATTTCACGATCTCGATCTTAAAAGTCCGGAGTCGACCCTTTTTACCTAGCCCGATTGCCTTTTCTCCAATTCCTCGATTTTCCGTCGTCCGGCCAGTCGAACCCCTTCCAAAATGAATTTGTGGACGAGATTTGAACCCTAGGCACTTGACATCATATATAAGTCAAAGAAATCCACTTCGACTCAAAAATTTATGTAGAAGCCCTGTAGAAATGAAACCCTAATTCGGCTCTTTTCCCTCAAGAAGTATTGCACTGCTTGCCTCCTTCAATCAAACCAAAACTTTCCATGACTTGTGGCTTCAAGTGAAGACTTGTGGGATATTGTGAACCCTTTGCACAAGGTTGAGAAGCTTTGTGGCCCTTCGGTAGCCTCTTCATAACTTTCGGTTGCTCCGATCATTGATCACATACCCACGCCTCGGCTATGCTATATATGATGCAATGTTTTTGGTTATTTTATGAATCCATATATGCAAAATGCTATGCAAAATGTTGAGGAAATGAGAGGGCAAATTTTGAGGTATTACAGCTGCCCCTATTCAATCAACTGCAGACTTGAGTGGATAATTGCAACAGCTTTTAGACGTTCAAGGTATGGAGTGATTGAATACTCGAATAAAACCTGAAAATTTGAACTCGGGATAACAGGAATGCCACCCGCCCATTTATTTATTTATGTATTTTCTGATTTTGACCTCCGAATAGGTAGCGGAAAAATAGAAACAGGTGGAAATTTACTGGGAAGCATGCCATCCTCGAATGACAACTCAAAAGAAGATAAGACGGGATGAAACGGGATCATTGTACTTAAATGATAACCCGAATGAAATGGGATCGTTGTACTTAAACGAGAGCCCGAACAAACAGGATCATTGTACTTAAATGATAACCTGAGACGCGACCGTTGTACTGAAACGGAGACGCGAAGAGAAATGAGACTGTTGTACTGAAACAAGACTCAAATACGAGACCATTGTACTTAAATGGAGACTCGGATGAAATGGGGTCGTTGTACTTAAACGAGAGCCCGAGCAAACAGGATCATTGTACTTAAATGATAACCTGAGACGCGACCGTTGTACTGAAACGGAGACGCGAAAGGAAATGAGACTGTTGTACTGAAACAAGACTCAAAGACGAGACCATTGTACTTAAATGGAGACTCGAATGAAATGGGGTCGTTGTACTTAAACGAGAGCCCGAGCAAACAGGATCATTGTACTTAAATGATAACCTGAGACGCGACCGTTGTACTGAAACGGAGACGCGAAGAGAAATGAGACTGTTGTACTGAAACAAGACTCAAATACGAGACCATTGTACTTAAATGGAGACTCGAATGAAATGGGGTCGTTGTACTTAAACGAGAGCCCGAGCAAACAGGATCATTGTACTTAAATGATAACCTGAGACGCGACCGTTGTACTGAAACGGAGACGCGAAAGGAAATGAGACTGTTGTACTGAAACAAGACTCAAATACGAGACCATTGTACTTAAATGGAGACTCGAAAAGAAATGGGGTCGTTGTACTTAAACGATAACCCGAGACGCGACCGTTGTACTGAAACGGAGACGCGAAAGGAAATGAGACTGTTGTACTGAAACAAGACTCAAATATGAGACCATTGTACTTAAATGGAGACTCGAATGAAATGGGGTCGTTGTACTTAAACGAGAGCCCGAGCAAACAGGATCATTGTACTTAAATGATAACCTGAGACGCGACCGTTGTACTGAAACGGAGACGCGAAGAGAAATGAGACTGTTGTACTGAAACAAGACTCAAATACGAGACCATTGTACTTAAATGGAGACTCGAAGGGAACGGGATCGTTGTACTTAAACGAAAGCCCAAGACGCAACCGTTGTACTGAAACGGAGACGCGAAAAAAATGAGACTGTTGTACTGAAACAAGACTCAAAGACGAGACCATTGTACTTAAATGGAAACTCGAAAGGAACGAGATCGTTGTACTTAAACGAGAGCCCAAGACGCGACCGTTGTACTGAAACGGAGACGCGAAAGGAAATGAGACTGTTGTACTGAAACAAGACTCAAATACGAGACCATTGTACTTAAATGGAGACTCGAAAGGAACGGGATCGTTGTACTTAAACGAGAGCCCCAAGATGCGACCGTTGTACTGAAACGGAGACGCGAAAAAAGCGATTGTTGTACTGAAACAATACTCAACTGGGGATAACAACAAAACTTGGTAGAAGCATCCGTCCTGGGAAATGAAGTTGCATTCTGTGGGGAATATATCAATCTGATAGGAGATATAACAGGTCTCATGTAATATACCTCAAAACTGGCCCATGCTGGTATGCATATATTTGAATTTATGGCGTAATGCTCCATGATGATGGAAATGCTACGCTTTGGAGGATGCAAATGCAATGATGATTATGCATATGCAAATGCAAAGAGGTCTCCTGATAAGGAGACTGCAAGTAATTCCAGATAACTTGGCTAGGAAGAAATGATGATCACTGCATTAATCTAGTTCATCCTGATGAGGAGGAAATAACTCTGCGGGGAGAGCTACTAATAATTCGCTGGCTCAGAATAGCCGCCACTGCCAAAAATAAATTGGACTTTGAGATTGGAGCGCCAAGACCCTGCTGGAGATGGACCCTTCTTGAACTCTGGTGGGGAAGTGAGGACTTCCTGAATTGGCTGAGAACCAAAGGCATGACACTGTTGAGGAAACACCTTGCTGGGGAGGAAAGAACTCCTTGTACTGTTGAGAATTGCCCCTGTCTGAAGGGAAACTTCTGCTTGGGGATGATACCCACTCTCTGCTACCTTATTGAGAGATTTCAACTTCCACCTCTACTGGGGATGATGGAGGATGTCAATGATAAAGCTTCCCGCTGAAGATAAGAGCTCAAGTTGCCACTTGCTGGGGATAAGAGATAAATCCTCTCATGTTGGGAATGAGAGATGTTAGGCGTCTCATGCTGGTGATGAGAGACGATGATACCCTTCTTCTCAAGAAATAACCTCCCATGAGACTTGCTAAGGAATCTTGATCGATGAAGTCCGCAGATGAAACAACTCTTGCAGTACTGTGCCGACAATGGCTTTGCCCCTAGCCCTGGGTTGATAGGTTGCCGACTAATCATGAGTGAACAATGGTTCTTTGCAATTTTCGACTCGCCTCAAATTAAGGTCCATCAGAAGTAAATGTCTCAAGAGGATTTTATAGAAAACATGGCATATGAAACGCCTCAGTGTCTTCAAACTCTTGGAGAGATTCGTTGGATCTCGAAATAACTGCCCCAGACTGCATGGTCTGTGCAAGAATTTTCCTCGCGAGGATTCATGAAAAACCTCATATCACTGTGAGATAGTGTATCCTAGTATTTTGAACCTTGGGTAGGTGCTTCTGACTTACCGTCTTCGGGAGAGAGTACTTCTCATGCTCTTGGGGTGGCCTGCCCCAGGACGAGCCTTGAAGTGATCACCTCTGACTGACCGTGCTTTGAAGAAAACACCCAGACCGATTGTTCTTTGAGAGATTGGATCTCGAAGTAATTTCCCCAGTTTGGCTAAAATTTGAATGCATGCATCAGACTCATGAGAGATTTGATCTCGAAGTGATTGCCCCAGCTTGGCTGAACTTTGAAGAGATTGCTCGCCATGATTGCCCCGGATTAGTTGGCTCTTGCCAGGAATGTTGGGAAAGTCCCTACTCGATGGAGTTTTCTTAAAAAGTGCACCTCGACAGATTGTCCTTTGGAAGTTTTAGCCTTCTCAACTCGGCAAGATTAAGCTTCTGGACTGAAGTTTCGTATGTGAATTTTTATGATGCCCAACAAATATATGCAAGCAGAAAATGTTTATTCTAAGAATGAAAATTCTAATGCAACACACATATTAATCTTGAAGTTTTACTGAAAAAGATGTCGCAAACCTTGGTGAGCGAATCACTGGTTAAGATACGACATAAAATTTGTTTGAATAATAAAAAGCATGCACATGCAACACCAACAAGGATCTTTCAACACCACTCATAGGAGTCAGGAACGCGGTCTCGTGGTAGTATGCTCTCAAAAATAACCCTGTTTCAGTTAGGACTTTTGAGGGTTGTATCGTGGCCTGATTCACGGTTATAGAAACAAAAGATATAGGCTCGAAATTTATATGTGCCCACCCATCTTCGTGATGTTCTCCATTCCTATGTTCAGCTAGCTTTTACAAGCGCTCACCTCTCAAAAAGGGTTTTGTGATGGTTGAGGAACCAATTACACTAACGGTGTAAGCACCAAACAGGTCGTTGTTGGGAGTCAGTCACCCCTTAGTCTTTCGTGTCTGTGCCACACGACTTTGTTCTTATTTGAGGATCTTTCTTGTGTAATCCTTTTCGTTTTTCACTTTTGCATTCTTTTTCTTATCCCTAACTTTTGCCTGGACTGATTCTTGTGAATCTTTGATTGTGAAGTCCAGCGGGATGCCCTAATTTTTGCCTAAGTCGTTTGTTTTCAAGTTTCGACTTAGCGGGCTTTCTCATTCATTTTTTTTTCAATTCTTTTTTTTTTGAACAAATCGTGTGACACTGTTTGTCTTGATTGCTTTGAATGGGTCGTGACTGTCCCACTTCTTGGTTGTTAAGGGATAACCATTGTGGTCTCCGGTCTTTGGACCTCTTGATTGGGATAACCATTGTGATTCCTGGTCATTGGACCTCTTGATTTGGTACAACAAAAGGTAATGGATCCTCCTTTTCGAAATTTGAACGCTCGGTCAAACTAACTGACGCCTACCCTGCCCCTGGGTTAAATGCAAGGGTTTTTTCATGCGAAAATAAACTCCTACTTCAAGGCTCAAATGGGTTGGCGAGGGTCTATCTCCCTTATATCTCCGGTGTTTAGGATTTGAAACAATGCCTGTACATCGTCAACAGGGTCTTTCTCAAAAGCACACAATTAGAGATTTTTGCGTTTTCATTTCGTCATCCTCCCTGATAGAGTTTAAGCACAACAGTTGGTATTACAATGCACATACACAAAATCATGAGTGAATACGAATGGATTACTTCAAGAAAAACATGTGCATTTTATTATGGTTAACATTCAAAAACAAATAAGTTTCATGCATGCATACAAATGTTTAAACAAACAATATAAACTACAAATGAAAATGCAGTAAAGAAGCTGAACATTGCCATCATTGAGGAGACTTGACTCCGTCTGGACTTATTGCTTCTGAAGATGCCCTTGCAAACTAGGATGCCAATTTGATGAGGAGACTTCAATATATGGGCAGACTTTCTGGCATGATGACCTTTGAGTCGATCCAATTTTGCGCCTTGTGCCTGAACACATCACAGTTGTCAATTGTATGCCTAAATGCCCCTGAGTGGTACTTGCATTTAGCCTTTACATCGTGATTGCCATTATTGAGGAGGTCCGACTCCGTCTGGGTTTGTTGCTCTCGGAGACTTTCAGCAGTCAGCAGTCTGGATGTTCATTCTATTACTGATTCGGCACCATACTCCCACCTTTACCTGGTGCGAACACAATAGTCTTGAAGTCAATCACATTCGCGACCTTGTTTTTACCCTTGTCTCGGAAAGATTTGCAATCTTCAATTAAAAGGCCAGGTGCCCCAGAACGGTAGTCATACTTGGCATTGAAACCTCAAAGGAAGCTTTGTCGGAGATGATCCTGATGTGATTAGCCCAACTGGTTTGAACTTGAGTAAATGAGGAAACTCGTTGCACGTACGACCTCAAAGTATGATCAAACTTCTTCTCAAGTTGTTCTGGACTTTACCCATATGCTCTGGCCCTAGGAATCTCTTGAGAAGCTGAGGTTGAATGCTGACAAACGACATCTGGCGGGCAGAGGTTGATAAGGTTAATAAATAAGGTTGCTCGGAAAGATCTTGCACGATCTCCTGCCTACGTATCTCCATTGACCAATGGAGAATCAGAGCAGCGTAGTTCCCCTCACTAGGGATGAAAATAACTTTGTTCATCATTTCCATAACCAAGCTCATCTGAGTCTTCATCTGGTTGACTTCCTGTTTCAGCAGTTTCTGATTCTGAAGTAAGGTTTACACCTCTGTCCTGAATGGCCTCAGCTGGGTCTTCCTTCGATTACCTCCGCCCGGAGTTGCTTCAAATATATACCTGGATGATTGTTATTCAAGTTGTCCATTCTGATGAGAAGTCAAGTCAGGAAAAGAATCTGTCTCTGAACACCTGTCAAGAATGCAAGGATGTATGCAAATGCCATGTTCAATTATTTATGAGGAATCTATCTGCTTTGATTCAAGTTTTGACACAGAAAAATTCAACAGCACGATTCAGATATGTGATCCTCAGAAATAACTGAACATGTGTGCTGAAATGCTATGATGTCATGTATGCAACAGGCGTGTGATCAATGATTCGATGTTGGTGCCGGTGTTGAGCAATGAGTCAAGTGTCTGAATAGAACCATAATAGTAACATCATCTCTGTATAGAACCCCATAACTGAGAACCCAATAACTGTAAAACTGGATCACATAATAGAATAGTCACTGATGGTGTTGAAGTTGAACAACGAGCCAAGTATCTGCGGAGAGTCATAATAACAGTCACAATATCAAGGTCTTAATGGTAATCACAGTAACAATTTCTCTGAATAAAAATCCCGAATCTCAGAATCAGAGAACCATAGAACACTGAACAACACTGACAAAGTGGGTATGCTGAAGGTATTAAGGTTCCTGCAAACCTGTAAACCCCTCCCAATCTCACGGGTGTGCTACTCGGGTCAACATCACGGACTCTCAAAGCCGAATAGCAATAATACGTTCACCATTTCCGAGAAATGGCTCATGACCAAATCAGGGAATCGGTTTGGCATTATGTACTACTCAGGGAGGTCTCAGTTGAGTCCGGAAAAAACAAGCATCCCTCACAAGTTTCCAGCTTCAAGCACTGAATCGAGAAACAATAGTACATTCATCCCGAAGGGTACAATACTATCGTCATACGAACAGTTTGCTTTAACTGAATTCCTATGAGAGAACCAGGCCATCCTATGCGAGTTCCCAATGGACCCTCGGATGCGAGTGGGTTTGCCAACAAATGTGGTCTGCCACTGTCATCACTGGAGAGGGTTGTTTCCATTAAGGTTCTCAATGATCGGTCCCCAGCTGCACATAACTATCAAGGTTGTACCCTGAAGTGGGGAAGAACCCCCACACAGAATAGTCCCAAGACAGTCGCAACCTGGGTGTGGAACACATCACCACTCATCATGTAACCATGCGAGCACAACATGTCCACGCTAATCCTATGGTGCACTCAAGCCGGGTATTTGGCTTATCTCACAGTAACTCCCAACCCACAGAAAAAATGAAAACCAGCACAGCCAGACAGTCCAGTATAATATGATGCATGGAAAATAAAATACTGAAAGCGGTAAATAAATGCGATAAAGTAAAGCTGTAAATAAAACTGTAAATAAAACAGTAAAGCTAAACTAAAGCACTCAGCAACAAACACATATACACCCAAAGAACAAAACCAAACAGGCGCTAGGATTGACTCTACAAGGGAAACCGGAAGAATCAGGTTAATCCCCAGCAGAGTCGCCAGCTGTCGCTCCCGGGATTTTCATCCTAGTACAAACGCGAAAGTGGCGCGGAAAGGTTAGAGTCGCCAGCCAGACATTTTTATCCCAAAGGAATGGGAAAGGTAATGTTGCACAAACCTGAGGAAGAAGGAAAGGACAAGGCCTTGCGAACCAAAGATCTGAGTTCGGGAGTCGGTTACGAACTGGGAAGGTATTAGCACCCCAGATCGTCCGTCGTACCCGACGGGATCCACGCTTGCTTGTTTGTTTCAAAGGGTGAGAAAATAAGATGCTGCTGAATAAAACCGCTACTGGAATAAAGGGAATGGAAAATGAGAAAGGAATAAGAAGAGAGAATGGAAAGAAAAGGGGAAATGTAGGGAAAATAAAGAATGTGCTCGAACAGGCCCTACCCCGCTGCCTACGTACCTCATCGGGATAATGAGGATCAGAGTCGACGTAGTTCGCCTAACCTAGGCGGGAACTATTTGTTTGTGTTTTTTACAGCTGGAACTGCGTGTGTCTATGCTCAGGTGTTGCAGGCTCGTCTGGTACGAGTGCGTTAACCGTCTTGCATGCGAGACAAGTCGCCGCGAGTTCGCGATGTGAGTGAATGAGATGAGAGAAGAAGTTCCCGCAGGATAGTCGGTTATTGTTTGTTTTTGTCTTTTTAAAAGAAGTGTTTTTGAATTTGTTTGTGAACTGTCTTGTACTAAGACCTATCCATCGCGGGAAGTATTTACACCTCGCCCCGAAACAGGACGCGTATAAACACTCCGCAACAAAGTCTCGTGTCGTACAAGATTGTTCGGTTTTTATTAAGTGTTTTATTGCTTTTCTTTTGAGATGAGAAAGAGAATGACTCAAGTTGATAAAAGGAAAAATCTAAGGGACTAAGACTCAATCCTAATGTATTATGTATTTACAAAGTGATCCTAGTGGTTAGTGAGGTTTTCTATTCCTAATGGAAAAAGGAAAAGAAAAAAAGGAAAAAGGATGCAACTTACTTCCTAAGGAAGATAAGTTGGTCCTAACAATGGGGAATCCTACCAATCACAAACATGGAAGGAAAAATGAATTAAAAAGCCTAAAAGAAATGCATAAAAAATAAAGGATAAAGTGGAGTAAACTTACCTCAATCTTCCCCACTACAAAACAAGTGTTAATGCACATTTTTATTAAAAAGAATAAGGCAAACACACATTAATTAAATCCTAATTAAATCCTAAGGCACCTTAGACCTAAACTAGACTCTATTTTAATCCTAAAGGAACTAGAAAAATGCTAAAACCAAAATACAACACCTATTACAGCCCCTTAATACACAAACAGCTATGAAACTAAGCCTAACACCCACCAGCTTTTTACAGCCAGCATGCAACATGAAAAAGTAGGTGTAGAAAGTCACACACATCATACTAATATAACAAATTTTACAGCAGCTATATACAAAAACAGCTATGAAATGCAAAATCCAAATTTGATTATTTTTATTTATGTGCACAAAGTGAATGATAAACAACACATTAATGTCACTTGACATGAATCTACATGCATCACAAAATGAACTCAAACATGTGAATTTATTTACATCATTTATTTGATTAAAAATGACAATGATCAATCAAGAACAAACATACTTTTTTCATGTTGCACACATGAGCATTTTATCATGAGATTGAACAAGTATCACTACAAGCATCAATTGTTACACATGCATGGCATAAAATCAGAATTGAACTCATGTTAAGATATGGTCAATTAAGCACAAGAAACTTGCATGAACATGTGAAGCATTTAATCACTTTTGGCAAAAAATCAACATGGTATTTAATCACTTTATCAATCAAGCAAGCAATGACAATAATCATGAAGCATATGTTGGATTTAAGCAAGCAATTAACATGTGAAACAAATGATTAAAGTGTAGCAAACAACATCAAGAATCACTTATATCACATTTGCACCTTTAACACAAAACATAGAAAAGTAAATGGAATCATGTCGAAACGACTCGAAAAAAATAAATTGGCTACTGGAAATGGACCCAAAAATTCCCTAAAATCACTACCTAAACATACATGAACATTAGAGGCACTAGGAAGCAAGATTGAACAAGAAAATAGGCTAAAAATCCAAAAATGAACAGCGTTAACCGGTTAACCATATAGGTTAACCCGTTAACGGGCAGAAAAATACAGCATTCTGGCCAAAAACGCATGCGTTAACCGGTTAACCAAATGCGTTAACCGGTTAACACTGAACAAAAAGTGAAAAATGCTTTTGAAAAAAGTGCTTTTGGCCACAATCTTCCTTCTAAACAATCCTAACCCCCACTTAATCATGCTAACACAAATTTCTACTCAATTGGAGCTTATTTACACAGGGTAGAACCTATATCTATTAACACCTTAAATCCAAATTCAACCAAAATCACAAATCACAAGCAAACATAATCGAAACGGAATTGATTTTAAACAAAGCGAAAAGCACTTAAAGAATGCCAAAAATGGCGAGATGGAGAGAATAACTTAAAGAAGAAATGATTAAGATCACCAACCTACGAAGCGGAGGAGTGCTTCGGTGATTGTTGCAAGAATCGGAGCTTGAATCGAAGAGAAAACCGAAAACCAAGAAATCGCAAAATAAATGCGTTCTTGAGCTTGAATCTTCGTGTGCTTCTGATAAGTCGATAATCCTCACAAAATTCAGTAGCTTATCCTTCTTCAATCCACAAAATATGAAGGTTGGAGGCTTAAGCTTCAAGATCTTCAAGTTTCAATGTGAAACTTGAAGAGCTTATTTGAAAAAGCTTTGGTGAGAGGGAGAGGAAAAGTGAGAGAAAAAAGTGCTTATCAAAGAGTGAGATTGGAAAATGGTGTTCAACCCTTTTTGTTTGGATGAAAATGGCTTAAATAGAGACTAGGCTAGGAGCTAGGTTTGGGTTTGGGGCCCAAATATTAGGTTTGGGATCCAAAATTAGGTTTGGAAGTTAGTTAGGGTTAGGGTTGGAAAAGGGAATATTCCTTGGAACACTCTAGAAAATGATGGAAGGTGGTGGAAGTTTCCAAGGGAAATGGAGTGGAATTGAAGTGGAAAAATGAGACGGAAAGAATGAAAGGAAGTGTGGAAAGAAAGTGGAAGGAAAGGTGGAGGGAAATGGTGAAACTAACTACCTTTCAAATGATTTTTCTTTGGTTTTTCTATGATTCCTCCATCATTTCTTGATCAAGTTTGAACCATAGGATCATTGTAACCCTAATTTCACGATCTCGATCTTAAAAGTCCGGAGTCGACCCTTTTTACCTAGCCCAATTGCCTTTTCTCCAATTCCTCGATTTTCCGTCGTCCGGCCAGTCGAACCCCTTCCAAAATGAATTTGTGGACGAGATTTGAACCCTAGGCACTTGACATCATATATAAGTCAAAGAAATCCACTTCGACTCAAAAATTTATGTAGAAGCCCTGTAGAAATGAAACCCTAATTCGGCTCTTTTCCCTCAAGAAGTATTGCACTGCTTGCCTCCTTCAATCAAACCAAAACTTTCCATGACTTGTGGCTTCAAGTGAAGACTTGTGGGATATTGTGAACCCTTTGCACAAGGTTGAGAAGCTTTGTGGCCCTTCGGTAGCCTCTTCATAACTTTCGGTTGCTCCGATCATTGATCACATACCCACGCCTCGGCTATGCTATATATGATGCAATGTTTTTGGTTATTTTATGAATCCATATATGCAAAATGCTATGCAAAATGTTGAGGAAATGAGAGGGCAAATTTTGAGGTATTACACCAGTGTGAGAGAAATGAGTCTGATATTTGGAGAAATGTATGTGTTGAACACCATTTTCTTTCAAGTTATTTAAATTATTAGTTTTGTTTCGTCAAATTACTTTACTTTCAGTTTCTTTATATTCCTGCAAATACTATACTTTTTCTGCCATTTTCTTACTTTTGTTCAAACTTTCAATTTACTTTGCTCTTTACATTCAAAACACAATATTTGTACATCATTAACAAAACAAACCACAAACAATTAACAACACTAAGAGTAATTCGACACCCAATTGCACATGTGTCCTAGGACTTGTTTGGTTGGTCCTGCAAGTAAGCCAGTTTTATAAGAGATTGGTTAACCAGAGGTTGTTCGTCAGAAATCACAGCGAACAAATTGGCACGCCCAGTGGGACTAGTGAAATTAACAAATTAATATGAATCCTCTTAGTTAGAAAGTTCCTTGCTGCGTTGTATGATTCTTAGAAGCGGTAAATTAGCCGTAACCGACGTAGAAAGACCAAAAAGAACAAGAAGAATAAAGATGGATAACCTGACAAATACTTCAAACAATCCTAACGAAACCATTCCAGTTTCCAATCCTATTCCTTCGTCAGAAGGAGGTGCAGGTTTTGGCCCTGTTTTAGAACAGATTAGGCCTCCATCAGTGGATTCGATACCAGTGGGTTCAGGATCCCAAAATGCCCATGGTTCTTCTACCATGGGGCACTCAATGCCCATGGGAACGCCTCCTCCTGGAGGAAATTCCTTTAGGCCATTTATTAATTATTCCATGCCCATGTCTGGGAGAGAACAACCATATGGAATTCCAACTTCAATGATGAAAAACTTACATAATTCATCACCATTATTTTCTGATGCTATGGTTCAAATGTCTTCACCATTACAAGGGTCAGGATATGGTGGGAATGGGAGTAGATTAAATCAAATTCCACCAGGATTCCAAATGCCAACTCTGATAAACCATTATGCGCAAGTGATTCGTCAACAGATGGACGAAAGTAACCATGATATGGTGCAGGCATTGACACAACAAATGGGGGAAGTGTTCAACCCTTTAATACAAAACATTACCCAAACAAACCAGATATTAGCAGAACAAATGGCACGCATTGCTAATTTTTTTGGAGTCCCTCAAACACAACAAAAGATTGGAAATGAATCAGAATCCTGCCAATAGGCCTGTCGAAGAAGAGCTTACTATAGACCAAAGGCCATTGGGAAATCCTCAGGAAAATCCTAGGGGCCAAGAGGTAGTAGTCGAACAACCTCATATGGAAAACCCTGTTCGACAGGAACCTAGGAGAATAATAGTCCAAAGAGACCAAAACGCTGATGAAATATTGCAGCAGAGAATGTGTTGTAACAACCTGCCTGTCGAAAATAACATTACAACCATGGTCGAGAGAATAATGGCGCAAAATGGGGTGAACGTAGGATTACAGAGGCCTAGTTATACTTCCCTTTTGTCTGAATATGTTTTGCAACAAGAATTACCACCAAGGTGGAAAGTCCCCAAATTTCACCAAATTCTCAGGGGATACTAGTGAGTCCACCATAGAACACATAGCGCGTTATTTGATCGAGGCAGGAAAGATTGCTAATAATGAGAACTTAAGAATGAAATATTTCCCAAGTTCTTTGACTAAAAATGCTTTCACTTGGTTCACTTCTTTGCCTGCAACTTCAATATTTACATGGATCCAATTAGAAAGATTGTTCCATGAACAAATCTATATGGGGAAAACTAAGATAAGTTTGAAAGAATTAGCAAGTGTCAAAAGAAAATTCTCTGAACCTATAGATGATTATCTAAATAGGTTTAGATTGTTGAAGGCTAGATGTTTTACACAAGTGCCAAAACAAGAATTAGTCGAAATGGCTGCAGGGGGTCTGGATTATTCCATAAGGAAAAAATTAGACACCCAGTACTTAAGAGACATGGCACAACTAGCAGATAGAGTGAGGCAAATAGAAAGGCTAAAAACTGAGAAATTTAGATCAAATAAAAACAAAAAGGAAAGAGTGGCCTATGTAGGGATAGTTCAAGACGAAGATTATGACGAAAACGAATCCGTCATTTTCGACCAGCAAGAAATTGATCTGGCAGAACTAAAACAAGGCCCTCCATATTCCTGTAAAGTGTTAGCCCCGTCAAATGGAAAGAATCCAGTCGAAATTGAAAGGAATGATAGGTTCCCTAAAAGAACTTACACATTCGACATCACCAAATGTGATGAAATTTTCGACTTACTAGTTAAAGATGGTCAATTGATAAAACCAGCAGGCGCTAAAGAGCCTCCTGTAGACCAACAGAAAAAGAGAGGTTTTTGCAAGTACCATAATTTTTTGGGTCATAAAACTTCTCAATGTTACCTTTTCAGGGATCTTGTCCAAAATGCAATCCAGAACGGAAGGCTGAAATTTGGAGACAAAGCTAAGCAACAAATGAGGATTGACTCAAATCCCATGCAGGTTGTGGAGGCCAACTATGCTGAACCAGAGATGGTAAATGTGGTCGAAATGGAAGTAATGTCCGAAGAAGGTTTTGAAATGGTAGAAGCTACTGAGGGCTTCGACACCAACTTCACCATGATAGAGGCTGCTGAGGGCTTCGACACCCATGTAAACATGGTGGAGGGGGCTGATGACCTCACTGATCAGGATGAGGAAGAAGAAGTCAAAGCTACTGAAGGCTTCGACTGAGAGAACACAATTGAAGCTACTGAAGGCTACGACGGAGGGAACACAATCAAAGTTAGTAAAAGTTTCGACAAGAAGAATTACAATAGAGATACTGAGCATGGAGTGGTCTGGGACACTCTAGGAGAGCCCAGTGGAAAGTTTGACTTCATGGTGAAGTATTCTGCACCACCAAGCTCTAAAACTGACATCAACAAAATCAAACCCATAGGATGGGGAGATTTCTTCAGAAATGATGATGAGGAAGCAGATAACAAAGCCCTCATTACCCAAAAAGAGGCCACTGAAGGCCTTAGTCATGACAAGATCAAGGAGATAGAGACTGCTGACAATGTCCACATTGTCGAACCAATAAATAAAAGCACTACCAGGATTAAAGAAGATTCTGCTGAAGGTGTTGTGCAACACACCCCTCATGGAATTCTGCGCAAAACAATGGAAGAACCAAAAGAAAAGCCAGTTGCACAATGTTGCAAGTACATCCATAAAGGCTTACACCCAAAAAGCAGTGTGGATCAGTTAAAAAGGAATATCCCTGAGGAAATGATGCTAGTCGAAAAAATGAACAAACTAAAGATTACAAGTGAGTAGAATGCAGACATTCATATGGTAGAAGTCACTCAGAAAATACGACCAGACATCAACAAAAAGAACCATCAAGAGGAGCATCAGAAGTTGGTTTATCCAAAAGAAGATGAAAGTCTGGTGGAATTCATCCAGAGGTGCCAGAAAAAGAATGCAGAGGTCATGCTTTGTCCAAGGTGCAGCGCTGTGTTCGACAGGAAAGCAGCCAACAACTTGGAAGCAGTAGAGAAGGCCAAAAAGAGAGGAAACTGGGGAGTAGTCCCACCAGTCAGAAATGAGAGGTTTGACCCAAGGAGAAGGGAGTATCATAACCAAAGAATTGGAGAAAGGCGTTATAACACCTATAAACCATCCAACAAGCCGAATGATGATAAGTGGGTCCAGCCTATAAGGGATGCCCAAGGTCAGAAGAGGTGGAAAAGTTTTGAAGTGAATAGGGGTGCCTCAATAAAAGCAAAAAAAGGAAGTAGAAAAAACAAAGCCGAAGTACGTCTCTGAAAATTACAAGGGGAAGAACCCCATGTCAAGGTCCCAATGGAGGAGGTTTCAAAGGCAGAAGAGAGCCGAAAAAGAAACTGCATAACAGAACAGGGACGGTAGGAATAAAGCTGAGTCAAGCAAGTTTGTGCAGGCAATAAGGAAAGGAGAAGCTCTGGCAAAGAAGAGCCTCCTCAGAAAAATAAATCTAGTAACATAACAGAAATGCTGAAAACAAACAACAAAATGCCAGAAGACGAAGAAGTTACTGATGACTTCAAGTCAGAATCTGATGCGTCCTTCGACGGAACATGCAATGTGGTTTCGGTATTGCCTAGAGATTACGACAGGACAATGGAAGTGGAGGGCGAAGAGGATGATATGGCAGATGACAGCATAGGGCTTAAGCCTGTGTGTTACTACATAATGAATAATGGTTGTGTCGAAGAGCAAAATGCGTTCTTTGAAAAGCCAAATGATGCAATGAAAGCCCATTTGAAACCCTTGTTTATAAAAGGGAAAGTAGAAAATGTGGGTGTGAACAAAATCCTGATAGATGGAGGAGCAGCTGTCAACCTAATCCCTCATTATATGATAAAGAGGATTGGAAAAGATGACTCAGACACCAAACCTCACAACATGGTGTTATCTAACTATGAAGGTAAGGTGGGAACAACCTTGGGGGTGATACAATTGAACCTAACTGTAGGAACCATCACCAGGCCCTCAATGTTTGTGGTGATAGCATCAAAAGCAAACTACAATCTGTTGCTAGGAAGAGAGTGGATCCATGGGATTGGGGCTGTACCGTCATCCATGCATCAGAGGATAGCAATTTGGAGGCCAGATGGGATCGTCGAAAACATAGAAGCAGATCAAAGTTACTTCATGGCTGACGTGAACAATGTCACTAGTCGTAACTTCGACAAGAACTTGGCTCACATAGCACCTTGCAACCCTGCTGGCTTCGACTTGACAGCCTCCGACAATGCATACTGTTCCATGCATCTCCACCCTACGCATGAATTCCAGTGGGACAAAGAGATAATTGGGGAGACAAATTACACTTGGGGAACCACCCATGTCAATCCAACTGGGTGGGGAAGTGAATTTAGTGAAAATGACTGAAGCATCAATAATAGAAAGGATTACGGCTTATATAGCCGAAAAACAACTCAAAGCGGCCCTTGAAGCCGAAGTAAAAAATGTGGCTATTAAAGCCAACGCACAAACTGTCGAAGAACAACATCCTCAAGAAAATATTGGGGAACAATGTGCAAAACAAAGTATCGAAGAAAACTCTAATGGCGAATGGCAGAATCAAAGGCTTGACGCCATTTATGACGACGAACCCCTGGGGTTTTAAAAGGATCCAGCCCCAACAAATATGAAAATGGTGGCACAAGATCCCTTAGAAGAAATCAATCTAGGACTGGGGGCAGAGAAAAAGGCCAACTTACATCAGTGCCAGGATGGATCCTCAGTTCAGAGTCGAAATAATCCAATTGCTGAATGAGTTTAAAGATTGTTTCGCATGAGATTATGACGAAATGCCTGGTTTAGACAGGAACTTGGTCGAATTGAAGTTGCCAATATTGGAGGGGAAAAAGCCAATAAAGCAAACTCCTAGACGCTTCGCACCAGAAATCCTGTCGAAAATTAAAGAGGAAGTTGAAAGACTTCTAAAATGCAAGTTCATCCGTACAACGAGGCAGGTGATTTCTTAGGTTTTGTGGTCCACAAGAAAGGGATTGAAATTAAAAAGAACAAAGCCAAAGCCATAATGGAAGCGAAAGCGCCATCGACAAAGAAGGAATTGCAGTCTCTACTAGGGAAAATTAACTTTCTTAGAAGATTCATCTCCAACCTTAGTGGAAAAACACAAGCTTTCTCGCCTCTACTTCGACTAAAGAAGGAAGATTTCACTTGGGGGCAAGAACAACAAGATGCTTTCAAAAAAATCAAAGAGTATCTGGCCAGTCCTCCAGTTCTAATGTCTCCTTGTCGAAAAAGAAGCATGAGGCTTTACATCTCAGCATCTGACAGAACATTGGGAAGCATGCTTTGTCAGGAAGATGAATATGGCGTCGAAAGGGCCATCTATCATCTCAGCAGAGTCTTAAATGATGTTGAAACTAGATATAGTATGATAGAAAAACTATGTTTATGTGTATATTTCTCTTGTACAAAGTTAAAGCATTATATAAAACCTATTGATGTATACATATCCTCTCATTTCGACGTAATAAAACACATGTTGTCTAAATCCATTCTACATAGTCGAATTGGAAAATGGGCCTTGGCCTTAACTGAATATTCTTTAAGGTATATGCCTCTAAAGGTTGTCAAAGGACAAGTAGTTGCTGACTTTATAGTTGGCCACTCCATAATTGAAAGTGAAATAAAATATGTCGAAATAGAACCTTGGAGATTATATTTCGACGGTTCCAGTCACAAGAATGGAACTGGTGTTGGGGGTGTTGATCATTTCTCCCAATAAAATTCCAACAAAATTCAAGTACAAAGTAGAAGGCTTGTGTTCATATAATGAAGCAGAATATGAGGCTTTGATTGCTGGAGTTGAAATATTGTTGGAATTGGGGGCAACAAGAGTCGAAATAATGGGTGACTCTGAGTTGGTAATAAAACAATTGACAAAAGAATACAAATGTGTCAAAGCAAATTTGATCATGTACTTTGTAATAGCCAATAGACTCCTCAAGAAATTCGACAGTGCAGCCTTTAAACACATTCCTAGATTAGAAAATCAGGAAGCAAATGACTTGGCTCAACTGGCATCAGGCTACAAAGTGTCGAAAGAAAAGCTGGAGAAAGCTGTCGAAGTAAGAGGAAAAGTATTATCCACCAGATTGTCCCCATCAGATTTAGAAACAATAAGACTGGGTTATGGTGACGAAGAAAATTTTGAAATTTTTAATGTGGATGATCCAGAGGTAGGAGACTGGAGAAAACCTATTAAGGATTATTTACAAAACCCAAACCAGACAGTCGAAAGAAAGATAAAGTATAGGGCTTTAAGCTATGTACTCTTTGGAAATGAGCTATTTAAAAAGACTGCAGAAGGATTCTTACTAAAATGCTTAGGTGAGACCGAAGCTTATATAGCTTTGTCAAACGTGCACAGTGGTGCATGTGGTGCACACCAGGCAGGTCACAAGATGAAGTGGTTACTATTTCGACAAGGAATGTATTGGCCAACAATGTTAAAGGACTGTGTCGAATTTGCAAAAGGGTGTCAAGAATGTCAAATTCATGCAGGCATACCTCATGTGCCTGCAAATGAGTTACACTCTATTATAAAGCCTTGGCCATTTAGAGGTTGGGCTTTAGATTTAGTTGGGGAAATTCAACTAGCTTCTTCAAAAGGGCAAAAGTACATTTTGGTTGGAGTAGACTATTTCACTAAGTGGATTGAAGCTATACCACTGACGAATGTAGATCAGGAGGCAGTCATAGAATTCATCCAGAAACACATAATTTATAGGTTTGGAATACCAGAAACCATAACCACTGATCAAGGATCTGTGTTTACTGGAAAAAACATGCAGGCATTTGCAAAAGAAATAGGTTTTAAGTTATTAACTTTGACACCCTATTATGCTCAAGCAAATGGAGGTCGAAGCAGCCAACAAAGTTGTAATAAATCTGATAAAAAAGCATGTGGGTAAAAAACCTAGGAATTGGCACAAGACTCTGGATCAAATTCTTTGGGCCTGTCGAACGTCCCCTAAAGAGGCAACTAATTCTACCCCATTTAAGTTAACTTATGGGCATGATGAAATATTACCAGTTGAAATCCATTTACAATCAATACGAATTCAAAGGCATCATGAAATTCCATCTGAGACTTATTGGAGTATGATGATGGATGAGTTAGTTGACTTGGATGAGGAGAGGTTGCGTGCTTTAGAGTTGATAAAGAGGCATAAAGAAAGAGTCGAAAAGTTTTACAATAAGAAAGTAAAATTTAAAGCCTTTTTAGTTGGTGATCTAGTTTGGAAAGTGATTTTGCCCATGGACAAGAAAGAAAGGTTAATGGGAAAATGGTCTCCTAAGTGGGAAGGACCTTTCCAAATATTAAGAGTTTTTTCAAATGGCGCATATGAAGTCGAAGAAATGGAAAAAGATAAAAGAATACTGAAAATAAATGGAAAATATTTGAAAAAGTATAAGCCAACATTGCAAGAGATAAAGATAGAATTGGAATAAATTCATAAAATTGCAAAAAACTTGTCTTCGCCAAACAGATGGCGTGGGTGACATTACATATAAAAAGCCTTGAAAGGCTGCCAAAGAAAAAAATTTTTGTCTATTACAAACTACTGTTGAAGAAAAGTTGCTTTGAGTTCATCAAATTTATTCTGTTGAAGTTGAATTCGACGTTCACAGAGGCTTTTACTAACAAACAGTTCGTCAATTTCTCTATTGAGTTGTTGGGCCATTTCTGCATGTTGAAGCCCCTTCTGAAGCTCTCGGTCAATTTCCTCTTGGTTGGGTTGTTGAAGACTGGCTTGATATTCCTTCTCTTGAAGAATCTTCTTCTGGAGTTCGACAATCTGAGCCTGGTAAGTCTGGATTTTACTTTCGCATTCAACAACAGCTTTGGAGTAGTCTTCAGAAAGTTTGTTTAGCTCTGAGATTCTTTCAGTCGAAGAAGCTACAACATCCCACTCTGATACTTGTTTTTCAGACTTAGTTGTGATGCTCTGAGAAAACTCTTTTTGGCGAAGTAAGTCAGCACTCACCGAGTCAATCATAGACATCAAATCCATTACCAGACGACTTTCCTCAGCAGAAGCCTCCAAGAGATTGGCCTGTTTCAGAAGTTTCTTCAAATCATATTGGGTAGAAGGATTTTCGACCAGAGCTTTAAATAAGTCTACCCCAAGGATTTTGGCCTTAATCTCAGCCATGACAACACTAATTGGCTGAACTTCAGAGGTAGCTCCAGAAGTTGTCGAGCTGCTGTGGGAAGAATCCTGAAAGTTGTATCGAGAGCTGAGAAGGGCCTTCAGATATTCTAGAGGTTTTCTTACTTTCAGGATCTCAATTTATTCATGAGACAAGCTTGTCGAACCCGTGTTTAGAGGAGTTTCTTTTGGGGTAGGAATAGGTTGGGCACCTCCTCCAGGGTGCAAGTTTGTATCTGGCTGCTTCGACGTATCTGTTTCTTCTTCGACAGCCTCCTTGTCAGCTTCTGCTGTATCAATTGGTCATTGTAATTGTGCATCTTGATCTTGATCAATTTTTTCCTCCACAGTGAATTCTGGGCGAATAGGGGAATTATTGTCAGAGGATTCTGGGTCACTGATGTCGAAGTCACTGAAGGTCTGAGGTCCGTAAGCACCAGCATCTGGAGTGGCCTCTTCCAGAAGTCGTTCAGCCAAAGTCTTCTCATAATCAGAAGGGATAAGATCTTCCTGGACTTTGGAAGTCCCTTCGACATCAAGATTAACCTGAAGTCAACAGAAAAGGGAAATCAAAAGAAAAAACAATGCAGTTAAGATTATGAATACTGTCAGTCGAAAATAGAAATACCTGAGGAATCTCAGTATGAGTGCCTGAATCCCCACTCTTCTCACTTTTTGAAGGAACTTTAGTGTTTGGACTAGTAGGGGGAGTTCTTCTGTTGATAATAGATCTCTAGGATGCCACTGTTTTTATTCTCGTGCCCTTGTTCCTTTTGAGAGGTTGTGGCTCAGGAGATTCGTCTTCAGATTCTTCGACACTCACCTCCTTCTCTTCTTGTTTTCTTTTGGTGGCTGGTGTGCGAGTTACCTGAGATGTGTAAAAAGGAAATGTGTTCAGTGTTAGGAGTATTAAAATTTATACAAAACAAAGGTGGGATGCCTTTGTGTGTCGAAACCTTCTTAGCAGCTGCATGTGATTTTTCAACCTGTTTGGAAGAGGTCCCTTCGCCAGGGGTTTTCTTGCTAGTTATTCTAACAGCCGAAAGAAAAGAAAATGAATGAATATGGATATAAAACATATCGAGAGTTAGAAATAAGAAGAGAGATTGTATTTCTTCGACACCTTCAAGAATAGGAGATTCCACGTTAACGTGTTCTATTCCAATATGAAGGTGTCCTGGGAAGTTGCCCAAATGATACTTTGTCGGACCCACACGTTCAACAAGTTTCTTGCAAGACTCACGAAGCAGCTTTAAGTCAGACCCACACACAAACCAATCTGGGAATGGAGGGCACAAGGCCACACCAAATTCTGCAGAAGGGAGTGGGGGAAACCTTGGAGGAAATGAGGTGTTAGCAAAATTGTAGCGTGCATGTGATGGGATATATGGAGGCAACTCCAACTTGTCCATTTTTTATGAAAATTTCTGCTTTAAAGTCACTGCTGCTTCGCCTATGGTTCGACGAAGATCATTTGGCCTGTAAATAGTTTCAAAATATTTTTGAAATTTTTGAATTTCTTTGATTTGTTTGTCCGTACCTTTCTTCTTTTTATCCTGCACAAAAGCAAAAGCATTCATCAGGAGTGTGGTGAAAGTTGTTACGTCAAAGAACTTGTTAAGGTAGTACTCTTTCCACCAGACGTCGAAGTCCTCAGTGCACAAGTGGGTTGGTCTAAATATTGCAGGGTAGACTTCCAAGGATGCGTCGAAAAACTTGTGATACAATTCTAAACTGTTTTCGAAATTATGAAAGGAATTGTAGAACAAGATGGAACCTTTCTTGGGATAGATAGGTTTTGTTTTCGTCTGAATTAGCCCAAATTGTCTAGCCACCAGGTTAGGCTGATAGACAATAAGGGAAACCTTGGTGTTATTGAGGATATGGTGGGAGAAGAGATGTCTTGGTATGAGGAATGATTCCCAAATAGATATGTAGGAATCCTCTTCTTTCTGGTTTTCAACGGGGAGCTGTATGGTGAACCATTTAGGGCCTACATTCCTGTTGGCAAAGGGTGCCATGGATGGTGTGAATTTGTAACGTTTTGCAAACATCATCACATAGCTAGTGAAGGCTTGTCGAAGGCCTATCCCTTCATCAGTTGGAGTTAGTTGGACTAGCCTAGGCCATTCGACACGCCTTTCCTTTACTTCCTCTTCGTCTACTGGGTTCTTTATGGGGATGCAGGTTTCGAAAGTGGCATTTAGCCACAGTTGTAGAATCCAGAAAGGACCTGTCAGGCTGATGTTTCCCTTCTCTTTGACAGTCTTCAGGTTGCTTACACTTTCACTGAGAGACTCGTAAAGGTTGGCCAGAAGCATTTCACTTAAACAAAAGGCGACTCCAGCATGAAGTTGGTTGGCAATAGTGATGTAACTTCTGGAAACTTGGAGGGATCTGGTGCAGAAGACAAACTTTTCTAGCCACAGAGTGAGGAAAGCTACATGTTCTCTGTCGGAAACCTCTTCAGTGTCTTGGCCTTGATGATGTGCAATAAATAAGGAATAACCAGCATGCTTCGTGTCGAATCCTATGGGGTCTTTGTTTAGATGTTCAGGATTGAAGATTTCGCCTATAGGACTAAGGCCTTTAATGGCTGCTATGTCGAAGAGGGTTGGGGTAACCATCCCACAGGGGAGGTGAAAGTTGTTGTAAGTGTTGTCCCAAAAGTATAGGGAAACTAGCAGCATGTTCTGGCAGTAACGTGGGCCTTCTTTCGACAATTGAATTAGGTCATAGATACCTGTTTTCTTCCAAAATTTTCCCTTAGCTTTTTCGACTCTACTTAGCCAGGCTAGATAGTCCGTAGGATCTTTTGTTAAGGGATGGCTCCTAAAGATCCTATTTTGATTTAAATACGACAAATCTAGGTCTGTCGAAGCTAAAGGGGTTTCAGGTTTTTTAGAGGATGTTCCAGTGGGTTGAGGGTTCTTACTGGCACCTATTGGTTTAGAGGCAGAATAAGAAGGGTAAAAGTCCTTTAAGCGATTCTGATCAGCATTAGGGTCAGAAAGTGGACCTAACATTGCTTGGTAAACCCCATAAATTAAAACAGGAATCAGTACCTGGGATCGGTAGATGCTGGCTTTCTCCCTTTCGTTTGGAGGTTCTGGAATATATTGTTGCTGGTTTACTTGCATTGGCCCAGATAGCGTGTGAGCAGGAGGAAGATCAGTGGTCTTTTTTGCTTTCTTAGCGTTGTGTTCAGCAACATTCTTTGGGGGAGCCATTGTTGAGTGAAGATTAGAGCTGGAGTTGCAGAAGGTTTTAATGGAGTTGGAATGGAGGTTTTTTTTTTGTTTAGTAAAAAAGAAGAAGTCTGGGAGTGTAAAGGGTAAAAAGATTTGGAAAATGATATTTATAGGAAGAAGATGACAAAATAAAAGTTAAATAAAAAGAAAAAAAAGACATTTCAGTTTGATCATGGGAGACGTGTCCTCTTGATTAACGGTGATGATCAAAAAGTGACGGTTGGTGGGAACCCATGATTAGCTAGGTTGTAGGGTTATGGAAGGTTGTGTATAAACGTGGGCTAGATGAGACGTTTTTCAGAAAAGTGAAATCATGGTGTTTTCTTGGGACTTGACAAAATCACTTTACAATTAATGAAATTGACATGGTGTCAGAAATCATTTCGACAACAAAGGATGCTTTCTCCAGAGTTTAGTCGAAACATCTTTGCTGGGGGGCAATTTGTAGGCTCATAATTTCGACACCATGAATTTAAGATATAAAATCATTTTTTTGCTAAGGAAATAGTAATCAAATAGAGGAAAAAGGAAGTAAAGATATTCAGAAGTTTTTTGACAAGACCAGATGCTCAAGTAGTTCGACAGAAATACAAAGAGTGTTCCAGCAAACAAAGTTTGGAAGCCTTTTATGGTTCAATATTTGATAGAATTGATATGCTTTTCAAACATTTCGACAAGTTTTTCGACAGAAGCATTGGTTTGTAAGGTTTGAAGAATTTTTGTCTTCTTCGACAATTCGACAAACGAAGAGATGCAACACTTCGTCATAAAAAGAAAGAATTCAAATTTAAAAGTTGCAACCTTTGGCAGTTGGACGCGTGGAAGTTTCAGAGAAGAAGATTGCATGCAGGCTGACAATTGTCATTTAGTTAGAATTTTCCCGTTCTAGGCAGTTATTTTGTTTTGTATATAAATAGGGTAGTTTGTTGTAGAATGGTGTGTGAAAACTTGTACAATAATCCTGTAAAACACTCTAAGTACCCAGTGTGAGAGAAATGAGTCTGATATTTGGAGAAATGTATGTGTTGAACACCATTTTCTTTCAAGTTATTTAAATTATTAGTTTTGTTTCGTCAAATTACTTTACTTTCAGTTTCTTTATATTCCTGCAAATACTATACTTTTTCTGCTATTTTCTTACTTTTGTTCAAACTTTCAATTTACTTTGCTCTTTACATTCAAAACACAATATTTTTACATCATTAACAAAACAAACCACAAACAATTAACAACACTAAGAGTAATTCGACACCCAATTGCACATGTGTCCTAGGACTTGTTTGGTTGGTCCTGCAAGTAAGCCAGTTTTAGAAGAGATTGGTTAACCAGAGGTTGTTCGTCAGAAATCACAGCGAACACTTAGTCCAGGTAAAGACAAACTTTCCGTCAAATATGTCAAATATATTTTCCTAGGCTACTTACTTATACAAAAGGGATATCATTGTTTTTGTCCTCAACTTCAACAATACATTGTAATTGAATCAAGTTTACTTGTGATTGAATCAAGTTTGGTTGTGTCATTCAAGTCAAGCAAAGTGTGATTCGAATCAAACTTATTTTTAAAGGAAACGCGACGACTAAGATTCGAATCAACATCCATGTGATTTAAGTCATGAAGCAAAGTGATTCAGATCACAAACTTCTATGTGACAGACTGTAGAGACAAATTTTTTACTTCTAAGCAAGTTCATGATTAAAAACACAACTTGTTTGATTTGAATCAAGACTTTCAAAAACCTTTATTTAAGACTTATAACTTGATATTCAAGTAACACTCAAGATTTTATCTTATATCAAATTGAAAAAAAGAAAAGAACTAGAAACTTTATATGGGTCAAATTCTAATTTAACAAATGAAGAGGTGTCTCAAAGTACATGTATAACAAATTAAGCATAAAATTACACATAAATTAATGGCGAAATATTCAAATGTGATAAATTAAATTACATAGAAGTACACACAAAAATCAAATAATTGATAGAACATCAAAAATAATGATATCGACTGCAATACAATTTCGGATGTGTTCATCAAAATGATACTCAAAGGTGTTTCACCAATCACTTATGGATGCAGTTGATGAGACTGATATCACAACTATAATGGAATCACTATATGTTGAAGAAACTAGTTGGTTAGAATCCAACACTGCAGGAGAGAAATTTTTTGAGAATGAGCCTAATAGCTATAACAAAATATATTCAAATATGATTAATTAGTTAATCCAAACAATGTAGTGTAATAAAACCCTTATATATCAACATGACTGAGTAAAACTAAAAAGTTGCTTTCTTGAATGAGGTAATGGTAACGGAAGATCCTGTTGCCCCCTTTTCAACTTCAACATCAAAAGTATCATATCTAAGAAACAACTCCACCACCAAAAGTCTAGAAAACAACACAACAAAATCCTTCCCAGCACACTGTTTATTACCAGCATTTGTTTGTTCCGTTTCAAAACCATTCGACCATAGCACATGTTTCAACAACTTCTCCCCTTCCCCCAAAAACCTATCCCCAACAAACTCCTCAGCTCTATCAAAAATCTTAGGATCCTTAGTCGCAAACGGTTGAAAACCAAACAGCATTTCACCTTCCTTCACTTGAAACGTATTCTCGTGATTCTCAATCACTAAATCACGTTTCGCATGGGCGTATTGAAACGGCACCGGTGGATCAATTCTAAGGGTTTCATAAACCACTGACTTCATCAACGGCATCTGTTCCAACCCAGCCATTGTCACTTTCCCGCCGTTCGATTTAACAACCGATCTAATCTCTTCCGCTAACCTACGGTGAAGATTTACCCCAGCTTCTCCGATATACCCCAACATACTTGGAAACAAAATCTTCATTCCACCAAATGAATTAAAACAAGTGGCGAAAATAAGATTGTGAACGGCTTCTTCTTTAGAAACTCCGAGTCGAACCGCTTCATCTAAAATCGGTCCAGAAGATGACTCGTAGAAAAACTCATATAGTCTTTGGTAATCTTTCTTCACCAAAGCTGGTGGAAGAAGAAAAGTGTGAAGAAGTGGTTCCTCGATTAACCTCGGAAGACCTATAGTAAGAATTGGACCGAGCTGAAGCGCGGTCCATTTCGTTATTATACTCGGAGCATCAGTTCCGAGCTTTGTTTCGGAAGGATTAACTCCGAAGTATGCTTTTGCAAGGTAGTTAAAAGCTGCTTGATCACTGGAATCAGCGAAAGCCACTTTTCCTTTGTTTGCAAGCTCTTTCTCTAAAGTTTCGAAGAGGTTTGTGTAAGATGAATGAAACTCAGGGATGAAATGGCTGCTTCGAGATTTGAGGAGGAAAAAGAGAAAGCGTTTGAGTTGGTCGTGTTTTGGTTCGGAAGGGTCGAGGTAAGAGAGGATTCGGTAACCGCCGGTGAGTTCTGTGGAAGGCATGTAAGTTCCGACGAAGAGGTCTTTTTTTTCTACTTTGGAAACGTCGAAGAGAATGGGAAAGGATTTACCGTCGAGTAAAACGATAACGTTTGGGTTGGATGAAATGAAAGGGCCAGGTGGCATATTGGCGCGAAAAACGGTTGAATTGTATTTTTGGATTCTGTTTTTGAAGAAATTGGTTTGGCCTTCGTTGTAGAAATAATCTTGACGGTCTTTGATTGGTCCTATGAAAGGGAGGCCATAATCGCCTGGTATTTCTCGCATCGGTAATGCGGATGTGGTCTTGTCTGTATCGGACACCGACACCGAGGCTTTTATTGGGTTAAGAGGACATTTGGAGTTGGGGGATTTTGTTGTTGTTCTCTTTAATGGAATGTCCTTTTGTAGGAAAGTAGAAGATAAGGAGATAAGGGAGGATGATGATGATGACATTTTGGTGTTGTTTTGAAATGGAAGAGGGGAGAAGTGATTGTTATGAACAGTTGGGGCTTATATTTATAGAGAAGAAAATTGAAATTGAAATTGAAATTGAAGACCGTTCTGGCAAGATTTGGATAGAAAGAACGTGTAAAATGCGCAATGGCTTGTTTTGTTTCTTTTCTTGCTAATGATATTCGTTTTAGATTTTGCTACTATCAGCTAAGCAGGTGAACCAAAGGATGCAGATATGTGGGGACAGTGCCGGGTCTCGGATTAGTTTTCGGATATAAAAGAATTATATTTAAGTATGTTAAAATAACGCGTCATTATGTTTAATTGGATACAGTACAAGTAATTTAAGCAAGATTTTATTTAAAGCAAGTTCTTAGCAATATTTAAAAATGATGTGGCATTGAATATTGTCATTTGTTTCTAGGAAGGTATCACTACCCAATTGATTTTAAAAATATTGGAGTGTTCACCTTTATTTAAAGGTTTTAATTTATTTTAAATTATTTAATTTTTATTTTAACTATCTATACAATATCATTTGTTAATCATTGTGATGGATTAAAACAAGTCTATCCACCTCAAAAAGTTGGATAGAGTTAACCATAGTGTAATTTGCATTGAAATTGTTTTGAAAATCTAAAAAAGTTTGAACTATTAAATAAATAAATAAATGCACTAAAATGATATGACATTATTTTATTGGAGGAATGTATATTACCCAACTTTTATCGGAGGAATGTCTATACAAAAGCATTTGTTAATCACATTGTGATGGATTAAAACAAATAAATTTGTATTTAATGGTATGTATATTGGAGAGTTCGAGGAGCGAAGCATTGTAAATGTCAGAAATAAATTATATATCTTTCTATCATCTAACTTCTCCTAATTTTAGGCTAATTCCATGAAAGAAATGAAAAAGAGATAAAAAAAATTAAGAAAAATCAGATGAAAGAGATTGTGTTTAATAAGGAAACAATATATATGTTAATAATAGGACATTGAATTACTAAGTACTGTTGGTTAGGAAATTGTATTATATACTTTCCTTATATATGAAATCATTGTCTAGCAAATTAACGTTGATTTGTTGTACATTTGACTAAGCTGTCAAGGGAGAGATTATATGCATAGATTTAGGGATTCTGATACCAATAGCTAACATGTATCATGTATATATATGGTTTGCAGTATGACTGCAAGAGCACACAGAATTATAACATCTCATAATTTCTTCATGGCATCAGAGCTAGGTTCTGAGAAAGAGATATATGTGGAAAAACCCGAGGTGGTGAGGAAGACGCCATCTCCATATGATCTGAATTCAAATGACAACCCAAGAAGCATAATCACCCAAGTTCAACCGCGAGGTGAAAATTATGAAGAATGGGCAAAATCCATGAGAACCCCATTACGTGTGCGACGCAAATGGGTTTTGTGGACGTCACCGTGAAACAGCCAAATGCAGAATCACCAGAAATGGAGGATTGGTGGATTGTCCAGACTATGGTGGTATCTTGAATCTTAAACACCATCGAAGCTTCTCTACGATCTATTATTTCCTATATGGAAAACGCAAAGGAACTGTTGGATGACATCTGTCGCTCCCTGGATTTTCATCCTAGTACAAACGTGAAAGTGGCGTGGAAAAGGTAGAGTCGTCAGCCAGACATTTTTATCCCGAATGAATGGGAAAGGTAATGCTGCACAAACTGAAGAGAAAAGAAAAGGACAAGGTCCTACGAACCAAAGATTTGGGTTCGGGAGTCGGTTACGACCTAGGATGGTGTTAGCACCCCAGACCGTCCGCCGTACCCGACGGGATCCACGCTTGTTAGTCTGTTTCAAAGGGTAAAATAATAAAGTTGTTGCTGAATAAAAAACCGCTAACTGGAATGAGAGAAATGAACTTGAAAAAGAGAACGAAAAGGTAAGGAAAAATGTAGGGAAAATAAAGAATGTGCTCGAACGGGCCCTACCCAGCTGCCTACGTACCTCATCAGGAAAATGAGGATCAGAGTCGACATACTTCTCCTAACTAAGGAGGGAACTTGTTTGTGTGTTTTATGGCTTGAATTGCTTATGTCTATGCTTAGGTGTTGCAGACTCGTTTGGTACGAGTGTGTTACCGTCTTGCAAATGAGACAAGTCGTTGCAAGTTCGCGTTGAGAGTGAATAAGGTGAGAAGAGAATTCTCGCAGGAAAAGACGTTTGTTGTTTGTGAATTGTTTTTTAAAGAAGTGTTTTTGATTTGTTATTTGTGAGTCTTCTCATACTAAGACTTATTCATCATGGTAGATGCCTTACACCTCACCCCGAAATGGGACGCGTATAAGTAACCCACGACAAAGTCTCATGGCGTACGAGAAGATCAACCTTTATTAGGTGTTTTTTACTTTTCTTTGAGATGAGAAAGAAAGCAAAGCGAACCAAAGGTAAAAGTCTAAGGTAGACTAATTATCCTAAGTGTTGTCATGCATGGATGAACCTAGGTTAGTGCGGTTTTCTAATCCTAATGAGAAAAAGGAAAATAAATGGGAACTAGAAATCAACTTACTTCCTAAGGAAGCTAAGTTATTTCTAAAGGGGATTAGCATGAAGTTATACAAATTAAGTACAAAATGCTAAAACAAATACACTTAGAAAGCGTAAAGAATTAAAAAGGAAAAAGGTTGTGTGAACTTACCTCCACCTCCCTACAAAACAAAGGTTAGTAGGATAAACATGATAAAAGGAATGAGATAAACAAGTACCAAACAAATCATAACTCATATAGGACCTAATCTAGACTCAATCATATGTCTAAGGGACCTAGAAAACTAGACAAAGCTAAAATTCAACAGCTACTACAGCTCTCTGATGTACAAACAGTCTACTAAATGCAATGTCAAATGCAAACAACCTATTACAGCTAACAAACAACATGCAAACAGGTGTAAAAAGTGTTGAAATGTCACAAACAACATGCAATTAACAACTTTCATTGCAAAAGGCAGTAGTAAAAAAAACGAGGCATATTTGGATTATTTTCTTTTATGCACAAAAAATGAGTTTTAATAGTAAACAAACATCATATAACATGACTAAAGAAAATTAGCATGGAAGCATAACATGGATATGAACATCTGCAATGATTCGTTTATCAAAGAAAGCATAAAGCAACAAAAGCAACCAGTATGCAATTTCAAGATTTGAGAAAATAAGCAAAAGGCAAAAAGTGTGAATATGTATCACCAAGAATCAACAAGATAACATGCATTATGATACAAATCAGAATCGCCCTCAATCATGGAAGTATACCAAGCAAGCAAGAATGAAAGAATGAGCACAAACATGATCAAGCATTTCCAAGCAATGCACAACATGGTATTTAAATACTCAATCGATCGGAACATGCATGGGTCGCGAATATGAAGCAAAACTGAACTTGAAACAATTAATTGCATGGTAATCAAAGAGTTTGAACATAGCAACAACATTCATAATTCACTTTATACATTATTTCACAATTATGCACAAAAACATAAAATAACAAATGTGCATATCGAAAGGACTCGAAACCTCAGAATCATGCACCTAAAATGGTCCTAAAAATTACCTAAAATCATGCTTTAACAATCCACAAAGATTAAAGAAGCAATGAAACACAAACATGCAATGAAACAATAAATTTTCACAAATTTGAACAACATTAACCGGTTAACGCTAGGGGTTAACCGATTAATGGTCTCCAAACAACAACAATCAGAAATGCAAAACATGTGTTAACCGGTTAACCTTTGGCGTTAACTAGTTAACACTGAACAGAATGCAAAAAACCGCAATTAAAATAAGCACTTAAAGCTAACAACCTACTTCCAAAAGCTCTTAATACATCCATGAACACGCTAGCACAAAATTTCCACTTAAACCTAGTCTTCTAACACCTATCAGCACCAAGTACTAGCTATGATTCTAGCTACTAATAATTAAAACGAGCAAAACGCAAGCATCACAAAAGCAACAAAACAATCCAAGAATGCCGCACGACGAGATGAAGTGAGATAAATTAAATCGAGAAAGTGATTCAGATTCACAACCTACAAAGCGGAGGCTTGCTTTGGTGATTGTTGCGGTGTCGATCGAAATGCGAATGAAGAAGAAAACTGGAGATCCGATGTACTTCTGCGAATGCGCAAAATAAATGCGATTGATGACGATATTGGTGAACACTTGCAAAATCACTTCCAAAAATGAAGAATCAGCCCCAAACGAAAGCAATTACTCCGATTAATCTTCAATAGACCATGGAATCAATGCTTGGATGAAGGTTTAGCTTCAAGTTCTTCAAGCTTCGATGCAAAACTTGAAGAACTTATGATGAAGAAGCTTTGGTGAATTTGGAAAATGGAGAGAAAAGTTGAGAGAATTGAGATGAAAAATGAGATGAAAATGTGAAAATGGTTGAAGTTTTTGAGGTTTGGAGTGAAGTGAGCTTATATAGAATCTAGGTTTGGTAAGGGGCTTGGGTATGGAGTTAGCTTGGGCACTAGGTTTGGAAAATGTGGTTAGGAACTAGGCTTAGAATTAGTTAAAGTTAGTTGGGGTTTCTAGAATATTCCTTGGAATATTCCTTGGAATAGTGTGGAAGAGTCTAGAAAGTGGTAGAAAAAGGAAGCAAAATGAAAAGTGGTGGGAAATGGGAAAACCAACTACTTTTTGAAATTTCTTCACAAATTTCACCTCCGTTAACCGGTTAACCCCAGGCGTTAACCGATTAACGGATGAAAAATATGGATTTTTCTTTCCTTTGGTAGGTCAACTTGGAAATGAGTTGGGTTATTTTTTTCCTGATATTATTTCTTCTTGAGATCCAATGACTGACAAATATCACTTGATCACCTGCCTCATGCGCATGCCAGTGAAGACTTATTTTATTTATTATTTTTCTTTTGAATGCAATGCAATATGGACGGATATGCAGGATGACGAAGCATAAACCACTTGAGGTTGATGATAAATTAGGAGGACAAATTTTGGGGTATTACAGCATCAAAGAACGATTTTCTGTTGTGAATGGGCTGAGGATTTAACAACTGAAATCAGAACTGGCTGAATGCAAACAAGAAGGGATGACCATGGTGAACTACTATGGGAAGCTCAAGGTACTGTGGGATGAGCTATGCAATTACCAGCAAATACCAACATGCACACGTGAAAGGTGCAAATGTGACATCAAGGCTAAATTGGAGAAATGAAGGGAAGAAGAAAAGGTACACCAATTTCTAATGGGTCTAGACGATGTGTTGTATGGAACAGTTCGTTTGAATCTTCTCGCAACCGATCCGTTACCACCATTGAATAAAGTGTATGCCACATTGATACAATAAGAACGTGTGAAGACCATTGCTAGAACAAAAGATGAACGGACAAAGATTGTTGGACTATCTATGCAAATAGGTGGAAGAATGAGAGGCCGTGAAGACACTAAAGACATAGGGATAATATGTTCTAATTACAATCGGACATGACATGACACCATGAGTTGCTTTCAACTTGTTAGATATCCAGATTGGTGGGGTGAGAGACACGCCATGAAGTAAAAAGGGATGCTTGGATGAGAGGACAACGACAAGGACATGGTGAAAATTATGGACGCGACAAAGGCATGGGTGTACAAGAAAATGTTATCGTAGCAGCTGCTGAAAGAGCACCTGAATCAATGGCAGAAGTAGACAGAGAAGGGTTGTCAAGATTAAGCAAAGACCAATGACAAACATTGGTTGAGCTTTTGAATAGACAGAAGGGAAATGCCAATGAATGAATGACAGTTAAAGAAACTTGGATTATTGATACAGGGGCTTCCAACCACATGACAAACAACTTGAAATTACTTCAAAAATTTAAGAGTGTACCAGGGTGCCTTGTGGGACTTCCAGATGGACAAAAGGTCCTTGCAACTAAAGAGGGGACAACAATTCTTGAAGGAGGGCTAAAAATAAGCAATGAGTTATATGTGTCTAAATTAAATTGCAACTTAATATTTGTGTCCCAATTATTGGATGAGACAAATTGTATAGTGCAATTTGATAAACCTTTTTGTGTGATGCATGACCGCACTTAGAGGATGTTATTTGGACTAGGTGAAAGAATAAATGGGCTCTTTTATTACAAATGGATTCGTCAAGAGAAAGCTTTCAAGGTTGGTAGTGTGATGTCACTTGATCTTTGGCATAGGCGAATGGGACATCCTTCTTTGAAGATTACTAAGTTAGTCTCAAATATTATTAGCAACAATAATGACTATGAAAATAAAGCATGTGATGTATGCCAAAGGGCTAAACAAACTAGAGATAGTTTTCCTTTAAGCGATCACAAAGCTACTAATGTATTTAATTTGGTCCACTGTGACTTGTGGGGACCTTATAAAACTCCTTCTTCTTATGGTGCTTATTATTTTTTAACTATTGTGGATGATTATTCTCGAGCAATTTGGATTTATTTGTTGATAGATAAAAATGAAGCTCCTCGTGCATTGATGAATTTTATTACATTAATGGAAAGAAATATGAAAAGCAAGTTAAAGTGATTCGAAGCGACAACGGAACAGAATTCACGTGTTTAAAGACACAATTTCTTGAACGTGAAATCATGTTTTCAAACGTCATGTACTGGAACGCCTCAACAAAATGGGCGAGTTGAAAGAAAACATAGACACATTCTTAATGTAGCAAGGGCATTGAGATTCCAAGGTAATCTTCCTATTTCCTTTTGGGGTGAATATGTATTAACGGCCGGATATTTGATAAATAGAACACCAACACCGTTGTTGAACAGAAAACCTCCTTATGAGGTCTTAAATGAGATAACACCTTCCTATGACTAACTTAAAGTGTTTGGGTGTCTTTGTTATCCTCATAATCAAGGAAGAAAAGGAGACAAGTTTGCTTCCAGAAGTAAGAAGTGTGTGTTTTTAGGCTACCCACATGGAAAGAAAGGATGTAAGTTATTTGACTTAGACACTAACACGTATTTTGTATCAAGAGATGTTGATTTCTTTGAAGTTGAATTCCCTTATACATAGGGTATTGCAACATCCAGCAGTGAGACAACTATCAAAGTGGTGGATGAAGAAATTGCTTTTGACACCGAGAGTATTGAACTCTCGACCGTTGCGTTTCTAAGTAATGAAATAAATGTCAATGTAAGGGGTACGAGCTTAAATGATTCGCAACATGTTGAAAGTAAGCAAAGCAAACTTGCTGCAACTTGTGCACAACCAGAAAATGAAGATGCAAAACCAGAAAATGAGGACTTATTTGGACGAGGCAAGCGAGATAGAATTCCCACTATGAAGCTTCGAGACCACGTGACGTATACAGTGCAAACATCAAAGAGCCTATCTCCTCAATCACCTGTTCAAGACAGGAACCAAATGTGTTGTATCCTATTGCATATTACGCTAACTGTAACAAATTTTCATTACATCATCGCAAGTTTCTTACATTTGTAATGATAGAGAAAGAGCCAATGAAGTTTGTAGAAGCGGTAAAAGATAGCAGATGGCGCTTCGCAATGCAAAAAGAAATAAAACCTCTTGAAGATAATAATACATGGACGATGTGCCCACTTCCGATGGCTAAAAAGGCATTAGGGTGAAAATGGGTCTATAAAATCAAGTATCATTCAGATGGAACCATAGAACAGTTCAAAGCTCGACTCGTTAGTCTTGGAAATCATCAAGTTGAAGGCATCGACTACAACAAAACTTTTACTCCAGTGGAAAAAATGGTTACTGTTCAAACTGTTCTAGCAGTTGCTGCTGCAAAGAATCGGGAACTCCACCAAATGGACATACACAACGCGTTCCTACATGGTGATTTACAAGAATAAATCTTTATGAAATTCCCCCCGGGTTTTCGCTCCTCTCAATCAGGAATGGTTTGTAAACTTCGCAAATCATTATATGGGTTGAAGCAAGCTCCACGTTGTTGGTTTTGTAAAACTGTCTTGGGCACTCCAAAAGTATGGTTTCGAGCGATCCTACATGGATTATTATTTGTTCACACTACATGATAAAGACATACAGTTGGTGGTTCTAGTGTATGTTGATGATTTGATTATATGTGGCAATGATCGTGACTCCATACAACAATTCAAACAATACTTGAGCAGATGCTTCCATATGAAAGATTTAGGAAAATTGACATACTTCCTAGGTGTGGAAGTTTCTAGATCACTTGCAGGTATTTTTCTTTGTCAAAGAAAATATGCTCTAGATATTATTAGTGAAGCTGAATTACTTGCTGTGAAACCTGCCAGTACCCCTCTAGAACAAAAACATCATCTTGGTATTACTAATGGAGAGCTTCTTGCTAATCCTAATCGTTATCGTCGGTTTTTGGGACGCCTCATTTATCTTTGTTTCATCCAACTTGAACTATCATACTGTGTCCATGTGTTGTCCCAGTTCATGCAATAGCCGCACATAGAATACTGGGAAGCTACTTTACGAGTAGTCAGATACCTCAAAGGAGACCCCGGAAAAGGGATCCTCTTGGATAGTCATTGTGATCTTCAAATTTTTGGATGGTGTGACTCTGACTGGGAAACATGCTCTCTTACTCGCAGATCACTTACATGATTTATTTTTTTGGGAAACTCTCCCATTTCATGGAAGACGAAAAAACAACACACGGTGACTCGTTCATCCGCAGAAGCTGCGTATCGTTCAATGGCCAGTACCACACGTGAATTGAAATGGCTAAAAGGTGTTCTCTCAAGCCTTGGGATCACTCATTCTATGCCCATAAAACTTTATTGTGACAGTCAAGCCGCATTACATATTGTGAAGAATCTTGTATTTCATGAAAGAACGAAGCATATCGAAATAGATTGTCACTTCGTACGTGATGAGATTTCCCGTCTCAATTTGCAATCGTCTTATGTCCCCACTCATGCACAACTTGCGGATACATTTACTAAAGCTTTGGGGTGCAAAAAGTTTCATGCCTTACTTGGCAAGTTGGGCAATTGGACTCCACATGCACCAACTTGAGGGGGAGTAATATGGAAACAATATATATGTTAATAATAGGACATTGAATTACTAAGAAACAGTCTTTGTTAGTTAGGAAATTGTATTATATACTTTCCTTATATATATGGAATCATTGTCTAGCAAATTAATGTTGATTTGTTGTACCTTTGACAAGGTTGTCAAGGGAGAGATTATAGGCATAGATTTAGGGATTCTGATACCAATAACTAACATGTATCGTATATATATATATATATATATATATATATATATATATATATATATATATATATATATATATATATATATGGTTTGCAGTATGAATGTAAGAGCACACATAGTTATCTCATCTCATAATTTCTTCAATGTTATTAGAGAAATAGAGATAAAGTTAGAGTGCATTTCCCTCAATAAAATTAGAGAATCCACACTCATAAATTGTCAATGGATTGAACATTTAAAATTTGAAGATTTTACCTTATACCCCCTCATTTATAAATTTACCCCTATACAAAAAAAAAGGACAAAAATTCTCTCATATAAATAGTAAAAAGAGTAATTTTTCCCTTCATTTTCACCGCGTCTAGTCTTCCGGCAGAGAGAATTTCACCAAGTCTTTCGGAACTCTTCAAGTAAGTCTTCCGGTTCGTTAATGTAATACTGAAACTCTTTATATGAAGTCTTTTGGTTCGAAAATTGTTGGATGTGCAGAGCCGGAAGTATTTGATTAAGTCTTCCAGTAGTTCAAATTTACGCATTTTATTTTCAGAAGACTTACATAATGTGTTCCGGTTTGTTTTTTTAAATGCTTTACCGGAACTCTTAATGAAAGTATTTCGGTTCTACTTTTTTTATTTTAATAATATTTTTTGGCAGTGGTACGCACATGAGGCAGAGATGGTAGGATACTTGTTCGCTCTGTGGGACGGGGCGATACTTCGTGAAAGACACATGAAGATCATATTGGTACATCTACAGCAGCAGCAGAACCCGTTGGATAACCAGGAGGACCGTATGATACTAGTCTTTTGGTTAAGTATAAACATCATGTTGCTAGACGTATATGGTCCGATGAGGTAAGTAAATGATAATTATTTAGTATTGAACAAAAACTGAAATTTCAATGTTGTATTGTATAATTTGCTTAATTTTAATTGTTTTCAGGAGAGAGGTACAAAGAAAGAGTTGAAGGTCGCAAGACATGGATTGAAGTTGAGTCATATGGTTCCACAGCAGGTTCTACAACAGCTTCCACCAGAGATGGAGGCTTGGATATCTAGGTCTGGTTTATCTTCTCTACAGAGAACCAGTTTGTCAAAGGTAGATACGAATTTGGTTTCTGCATTTGTTGAGAGAGGGAATCTAGAGACTTCTTCATTTCATATGTCATTTGGTGAAATGACCATTACTCTGGATGAAGTTATTTGTTTGCTTCACCTGCCCATCAGGGGGTATTCTGGAGCCCACAACATATCAGTGAAGACCTATATATTGAGTGGGTTGTTGACTAACTTGGAGTGTCACAGAGAGTGGCACAAAAACAGGTCCGTGATTGCAGGGGTTCATACTATAAGCTGGAGTGGTTATATGATTGATTTGTAGAGCATAGAGCTGCTTCATCGTGAGCATAGTTACATTCAGAGTGTTGGGCAGGTGATTCGTCCGACAACACCGACCACTATCCCATTTGAGAAAAATGATGGATATCTCCAGTGGTATTATTGTGTCACACATCCTTAATTGATACCGCCTAGACCTGATGAGCCAAGAGTTGTGTCTTTTCCTGAGTACGAGGTGGGACCATATGATCAACATACCCATGATACGAAGGGTCCCGATAAGCATCATACCCTATAGGTTTTTGCCTTTCTTTTTAACTCCACCTTTGGTTTTTATTTTTTCAGGTGGTGGACACAAAGAAGTCATTATGGAGAATGCAAGTTCATAAACCCTACTTTTTAATGCCCTTCTTCCAATAACATCTAGTGACCTAAACCTTTTCCATAAATCATCCATTGCACAACTCATATCCACCTTTGATTCCTCATTTAGGCATTCTTCCAACTTAATTTCCAAGCTTAGTTTCCTCCAATGAACATGCACAGCGTCAATTGATATCAGAATACCACTAATTCTATATCCTGCCAATCACACGCGCAAGGTAATCCATATGTTGCTCTAAGAGTACAATGGCATATGTCCTTGTTCGTTCCAACATAATTAATTCTTGTTAACTCTTCGGCAATGCGCCTCAATGCAGCTCGAGACACTGAAGTACGTAAATTTGTGTAAAATGGACTTAAATAGGCATGCACAACTTCATAGACACTCTTTTGAAAAGAAGCTCTAATGTTTCCAATTTGTAACTTTAATTTGTCATTCATGGGCTCCCAACATTTGACCATGTCACCAACACTGTTACCCAACATCTACTTTAACTTCCAATGAACAGACTCAACCCTAAAATAATACATATTTAAAATACAAAATATGCAAAAAATAAAATTTTATATCTAAAACAAAACATACCGTTTAGTCACCGTGTTACCTATATGTAGGACTCGATTAATCCATGCGCAAAAAAATCTTTGTCTATGTGGTGTCAACCATGTGTCATTCACGTACTCAAAAAATATAGGACAATAAACACACACCTGCTCAAGTTCTTTTAACTGTTGAGCATACTCAACCTCATCACTAGCTCATACAACATCCGTCCATAATTTTCCAATTGACTCTTGCATATCACGAGCTACATATAGTTTCCATTTTGCACCAACATTTTTGTTTATGTAAAACTGACATAGCAAATTATTCGTCCTTGGAAACACAATATCAACGACTTTAATCAAACCAAGATCTCTATCTATCATAATCACTTGTGGATACAAATATTTTTTCACAGACAATTGTTTAAGCTTATTTAACACCCAACAAAAAGTCTCAGTCTGCTCAGACTCAATATACGCAAATGCGACAGCAAAAGTCAACTCGGTTGATGTCATGCCAACAATTTTAAACAAAGGTTGACTATATTTGTTTGTCTTGTAAGTGTTATCCATAACTAACACAATAGGAAAAATATTCAACAACTTAACTGAATCTGGATGAGCCCAAAATATATCATTAATAACTTCAGAGTCGTCTTTTTTTCTACTCCAATAAACATAACATGCAGCTTCAATAAGCTTAAACAAATGTTGTATCTCACTTCTAGGACCTCTTATCTCTTTTTCTATCATACTCTTTTGCTTGTATATTTGCGTGATTCGAGTGACACAATCTGGATCTTGCTCGTGCAAGGAATGCAATATATTTCTAGGTGGAACCTTTCTCTTTGTTAAATCAACAACATGTGGCTTCTGATTCGCTGTCAACCTACCAAAAAATGAGTAACCTTCTAATCTATAAGGTAAATCATGGTTTTGAACCATGCATTTTACATCAATCTTCCATCCAGATCCATCTTTCGCCGGAGACGACCTGATCTTAAATGGATATCCATATTTTTTCGTCGCACTTTCGGTTCCACTATGAATATCCTTGTATTTCCCACCTTTATCACAACCAAATATTATTTTATTACTTCTTTCTCTCTTGACTGTTTGTGTATCTGAACGAGTGATAATAACCGTCACTTTATTTCGTAATCCAATGTCTTTAATACATCTTATCACCTCCTCTCGTGTACCAAATCTTTATGACGTTGTAAAAACATCTGACGTATTCACACACATCTGTTCTTTTTCGTATATAGGATTTTCCGCACCTGCATAATAAAAAATATTTTAATATAACATGAAAAATAAAAATAAAAATAAAGGAACCAGAAGAGTCCATTAAGGTGTTCCGGTACAGTATTTTATGCAAACCGGAACTCTTAATGAAAGTGTTATGGTACATACAATATGGCAAATCGGAAGTCTTAATTAGACTGTTCCGAACCGGAAGACATTCACTAAGTCTTCCGGTTAAGAAAACATATCAAACCGGAAGTGTTTTTTTAAGTCTTCCAGAATGAAAAATAACACACCGAAAGTCATCTTTCAAGTCTTCCGGCACGTTGCTTTTGGGGTAAATATTTCGGAAGTCTGGCAGTATGATAGGAATGGTAAAAATTAAAATAATAAAATAATATCAAAGTCAAAATTTACATTTTGAAAATTTTGTTGGGGTATGGGTAAAATTGCAGGGGTATAGTGTATAATCTTCTTAAAATTTAAGAGACTTTATTATTATATAATCATCTAAAATCTTAAAATAGTAAGATCATGAGTTATCTTTTATATATTTAATATTTCTTCAATTTTTAATCGATTTGATATTTAATCAGTATACTTAATTCCATCAACATAAAGATTAATTTTTTATTTTATAATTTTTATTAAATTAAAATTAAAATTTGATTCTTTATTTAAGACCGATATTGTTTGTTGGATGAAATATCTCAAGGTATGGTGAAAAGAGTAATTCGAGTCTAATGTTTGTCGAAGTTGCATGTTCATACACACATGGAGGGAGGGAGAGAGAGAGAGAGATCTTAAATTTTAGAATCTAAATTGCAAATTGGCTTAATAGCTTTTAGCTTTTATATATAAGATTTCAATAATTTTTATTAGAAAAAATTATATAAGAGATCCTTTAAGTTAATTTTTGATAACAAGTTGGTCCTTTAAATGTACAAAAAAAACGTATGCATGTGCTTGCGTTGTTATGTAGAGTGTTGTTGTATATATTGTACTTACAATGACGATCTGGAAACCGTTGTTGTAATCCATGATGCGCGCCACATATCTCAACGGTTATCCTTACGAACCGTTGTGATATATACTCTTAGATATTGGGTTTGAAACACATCAGCAACAAATTTATACAAAAACAAAAATTACTTTTAGCCCTGGTTAGAATCGATAACTATTGTGAAAGGCCCATGGTTTATTATATTTTATCTAAATTGTTTATTTTCTATACCCCTCACTAAAAATATACAGGGATTCAAATTGACGAAGAAATATATAATCTGAAAAAATTAAACTATTCTTGAAAATCAATTTAATCAAACCATTGTTGTTTTTGAATTGCCGTCATTCATCTCATGTTGTTTACATATATTGTGGTATAATGATATGACTCCTTAAATGCATAGCTGAATTCGATTATAGTTAAATTTTCATAAGAAAATTTGATCAGATAGTCTATCTTCTCATCATCACTTAATGTCGTCATTTTTATACTCAAATTTTTTACGATTATCAATGAGGACGAGGAGATGGACTATCCGATCAAATTTTCTTATAGATATTTAACCATAAACAAATTCAGCGATGCATCAGAGGTGCATGATCAATATACCATAATAAATGTAAATGTGAGATGAATGACGAGAAGCATGTCAATCCAAAAACAACAATGGTTTGTTACTTAGTTTTCAAATATAACTTAATTTACAGATTATAAGTATCTACCTCAATTTAAATGGATGTATTTTAAGTGAGGCGTGTTAGTGAAACAAACAATCTATATAGAATATAATAAACTCAAACAACATCATACACCAGAACCAGATACTATTATTTATCATACACCAGAACCAGATACTATAATTTATCACAGACTATATTAAACTGTTACAAGAGAACATACCTCTTAACCACAATGACTTCATACTTCTTATACTTCTTTTTATTGTTTATAAAACTAGGCAAGATTTGCTGCCATAGTTGTTTCCTCGTTTACTACACATAGTTGCACAAACGAGAAGACGAATCCGAAAAAATGAGAGCAATCAACAAAAATAACATGCAACAAACGAGAAAATGGGAACTATCTAACAAAAATATTGAAGTAGAAGAATACCTTATTTTCATATGTATGTACCTCAACAACTCATATTATAAGCTTGATACCACTATCATTATCCATCATGTGAAATAAAACCCTAAGAAATGGGAAGCAATGAAGAAAATTAGTTAGTATTCAAAACAAAACAAGAAAAAGTTGAAACAAAACCCTTGAAGAATACCTTATTTTCCATAAACAATATGTATATTACGTTTGCTACCGCCAGCATCATCACCATGTTCATTTAGTTTTATACTCTACAAGAAGGCATAAAGGATGAAGAAGCCTAAATAAAAAGCTTCATAATTATTGTATTCCTTTTTTCAGATTTTAAAAAAAGATGAAGCCTTATTGTCAAAAATGTAGAGGAAAAAGGGATGATAGGGTTTCGCTGTGAAGGAAACGACACTACTCTTAATAAGGGAAATTAATTCCCTTATATAGGTAAATATTTAACAACGGTTTTCTGAAAGAACCGTAATGATAAATATATAATAAAAAAAACCAAAATTATAAGTATTTATTAATAATAAATATATCACATCGGTTAACAAGGAAAGTTGTAGTGATAGGTATATATTTATTAGGGGTGGCAAACGGGCATGCCCGCCCCGTTTAGGCCCGCCCGACAAAAGCCCGCAAAAAAAATGGGGCGGGGCGGTCAAAATTGAGGATGCGGGCCTAAAACCTAAGCCTTCCCCGCAAAAAAGTGAGGATGGGGAGGGGAAAGCCCGCGAACATTGCACTTTTTAAGCCTAAAAATACAAAAATTTAAGTAAATATGCATGCCCGCAAAAGCCCGCGACAAAAACGGGGCGGGGCGGGGTGGACACTTTAGAGGGTGAGGGCCTAAATCCTTAGCCCACCTCGTACTAAAGTACGGGCAAAATGGGCATGCCCAATGGGCCGAACCCGTTTTTCCGCCCCTAATATTTATTATAATTTTATCACAACGATTATCCATATTAACCGTAGTGTTACCCCTTTAATTGGTACAAAGTTCAAATCTCTGCTACAATATTTTTTCCGTTTTAAATAACTATTTAATTACGGTTATAAAATGCAACCGTTATAATACTACAACTTTTGTTCTTCCCAGAAGATGGAAAACACACATCCCAAGTAGTGATTTAAAAATTATCGTTGGGGAATATCAAACATTACACGTTATCATCATTGTAAGCATTAAAGTATCATATTTTTCATCTTCATCCTCATCTATAAATACACAGTTTTATATTTCTTCATAATATTCGGTAACAATGAGTTCTACAAATGATCAGAATACCAACAAAAAGATCAAAGAGATCACTACAAATTAGCAACCTCAACAACCAAAAGAGGAGGTCCAACAAGCTGTCAACGCCAGGCCGGATGCGTTAAGGGTAAGAAAGAAGAAGACGAAAAAGCCAAAGAAAAAGAAAAAGAATGAGAGGAGGACATATTACTATAACTTTGATGAAAGGAGTGAGGACAGTCCCCTAGACTATGAAGATACCTTTATAGCTATGGGTTATGATCATTGAAAAATATATGTACTCCCTTTTTTTAAATATTAATGAAACCATCTATTATATATACTCTTGTCTTTTATTTTATTAATTTGATTAAATTCTTCTCAATAACATAAAAATACTAAAAAATAAAATAAAATACATGTTTAAAATGGAAAGTAAAATTAAAAATATGTAGTTACTGGGAATCGAATCTATTTACACATCGGTTTGATACTATGGAATCAAAAATATATGTTTAAAATGAAAAAAAAGATGTAGTTGTTGAACATTGAAGTTTGATACATATCACAACGGTGGATATAACACATCCGTCATGATATATTAATTTTGTAATTAAATTTCATAATGAAGCGCCAGAGTTTAATTTAGAATTAAAATTTAAAAAAAAAACATGTCACAACGGTTGAAATAAACAATTGTTGTTATATACAAATAGTAAATAAAAATAATATAATAGCGTCTTAATTTAGAGATTTCACAACGATGTAGGCATGATCTGTGGTGACCATGACATCGTTGTTACCGCGTTTTGTAGTAGTGGTAATAGAAAATGCGAGTGTCTTTTTAAAATTCGTGGTTACATGTTGGCTAACAAGAAGAGGAAATTTAGTGTTGTTTGTGGTTTGCATAACCATGAAATGTGCTCAAAGTTACAAGGTCATCCTAGTGGTTGTCGCATCAAACCGGAAGAGAAGACATGCATCAATGATTTGACCTTTAATCTTGTTCAACCCAAAAATATCTTTGCCACTTTGAAACGGAAGGAACCTGAATGTAATTCAAATATTAGGCAAGTTTATAACATTTGGTACCGCAATAACAAGGCTATTATGGAAGACAAATTAGAGATGCAACAAGTAATGAAATTGTTGGATGAAAACAAGTATGTGTCCCGGTACCAAACTTGCACCGACGGAGTCACGGTAAGATACATTTTTTGGACTCACCCGAAATCGATAAAGTTGTTCAATACTTTTTCGACAATGTTCATTCTTGATTCCACCTACAAAACCAACAAGTATAGGTTTTCGTTATTTGAGATGGTTGGTGTAACCTCCACCGATAAGACATATTGCGTTGGTTTTGCTTTTTGGAATTCGAAAAAGAAGATAACTTTGTTTGGGCTTTAGAGGTGTGTCGGTCACTTTTGAAGCCTCGTGTTGAGTTGTCGAAGGCTATTGTTACGGACCGTGATACCACCTTGGTATTTCACTATTCATCTTTCTCACAAACACAAACACATATCAAACCCAAAAATGTATCAATTGTATGATATCCAGATTTTTTGGTATGAAGTAAGTGTATCATACATTGACGGCAGAATATTCGGGCGGACTTTTAAAGTCACCCGTGACTCCTTGCTTGGTTGTATCATCGATAAATCGAGTATCTCCTATCTTACAACGACCGAAGGAAGGTTAAGAAACTCGAATACCGTTCGCCTTCGATTGACAACGAAGGAAACGTCGTGTTCAACAAACTTCAGCTCGAGAACTCAGATTATGTTACGGGCGATGTGGAAAACGTATTTTGGATTCGAAGAGAAATACTCGCTCGAATTGGAGGCAATAGTAGGAAGAACGGTCGATGAAATCTTAAAGACGTGCCAACGTCCACCGGGTTATTGAAATCTATAATTTATTTTTATGTCGAAATCATCAATGTATTATCTATTTTATTTTATGAATGTTTAACTTATGGTTGCTATGTTGAATGTATGAAGTTTCCGTCTTTGAGTTTCTTCTGCATCTATACGTATAAAAAACTTTCGTAAATACATCTACATAACTAATTAAAAAAATGTGAAAATGGTGTATCCAAAGGTACATCAGCGTAAGCATAAATAATATTTTAGAAAGTACGCATGGTGCTTGAGAAATACATGGGATGACATAAGAATTTCTCAAAAATTAATGAGTTATTGCTAACAAAAGATAAAAATAATATTTTATTAATTAAATAAATAATGGTTAAGTTAATGGGATAATTATTAAAAAAAACTGATATTTTATAAATTAAAATAAATAAATATATTTTTAATAAAATAAATAATATTAATAATAAATATAAATATAAAATATCATAAATTTTAGCGTAAATTTTTTTAAATAACATAACCAATTTTTTATATAACATTATATAAGATTATGATTAGTGCTTAGAATGCCTTTTATTCAAAGTTGATTCAGAGAAGACATACAACTGTGTTAACTGGAATTTTCTTCGTCAATTGCTTGTTACCATGGGGTTTGGCATAAGATGGAGAAGGTGGATGGAGGTGTGTATCTTCAATTGTCATCTTTCTATTTTGGTTAATGGGATTCCGACAGAGGATTTCTAAGTGGAACGAGGTCTTCCGCAAGGAGACCCTCTATCGCCTTTCCTTTTTGTCCTTGTCACGGAGGGTCTCACTCAAATCATGAATAAGGCGTCGGCTTGTAGTATTTTCAAGGGTTTTTGTGTTACTCCCTCTTTGAAAGTTGATATCATTCAATTCGTGGATGATACTCTCATCATAGGTTAAAGAGGATGGAACAATTTGTGGAGTATTAAAGTGGTGCTTCGTGTTTTTGAACTTGTTTCGGGTTTAAAGGTGAATTTCAATAAGAGTAGATTAATTGGAATCAACATCAGTAATCATTTACTAGCTGCAGCAACAAACTTTTTGACTTGTAAACTTGAATCCTCTTCTTGTATGTTTTTGGGAGTTGTGGTAGGTTGCAACCCTAGAAGCGTAAATTCTTGGAAGTTTCTTATTGATAAATTCAGGAATCGTTTGGGGAGGTGGAGGGACAGATATTTATCTATGGCGGGTAGGATTACTTTAATGAATTTGGTCCTTACAAGTCTGCCCATTTTTTAGTTGTCTTTTTTTAGAATTTTGGTAACGGTGTTGAAGAAGATTGATTTAATTCGTAATCGTTTTTTGTGGGGTGGCACCAAGGATGTTTCTAAGGTTCATTGGGTAGCTTGGGATGTTGTTTGTAGAACAAAAAAAGATGGAAGTTTGAGAGTGTTGAACATTCGTAATCTGAATATAGGGTTGTTGGCAAAGTGGAAATGGAATAATTTTGAAGACAAGCCTTCTTTGTGGAAGGAGGTGTTGTGTGGGATATATGGAGCGATGGAGGACAAGATTTTAAGACGGATCGTTAAATCGTCAAAGTCGGCATCGTATTGGTGGAAGGATGTGTCAAAGATAGGGTTGATTCATCTAACGAAGCTTTCTCTTTTGCAGGTACAATATATCATAAGATTGGAGAAGGTCGGGTGACTCATTTTTGGTCGGCGAAATGGATAAACGAAATTCCTCTTGCTCATCAATTTCCAGAACTGTTCTTGCTCAGTTCTAAGAAGTTGGCCTATGTCTCTAGCATGGGGAGTTTTGCAGAAGACGAGTGGGTGTGGGGTGACCTAGGCATCAATGTTCATGAGTCATCGGATGATGTTGTTGGTCTGCATTCTTTGTTGAGCTCAAATTGCCCAAGGCAGGATGAACAGGACCGAATAAATTGGAGATTAGGGGACTATTTTGAGTTTTTTGCAGGAGATGTTAGAAAATTCTTGTATTGTTCGCAAAACGTGGTCAATGTTAATACTGATCATATGTTAGCGTTCAAAAGTCTTTGGTAGTAAAAAATGGCAGAAAACATCAAAGTGTTCGATTGGAGTTTTTTTTGGTCGAGGTTGCCTACGAAGGACTTGTTGATTAGGCGAGGTATTCTTATTGAAGAACCTGACTGTGTGTTGAGTAGGAGTGTTTCAGAGGGTTTTCAACACCTCTTTTTTCAATGCCCTATTGTAGTGGCAGTATGGAGAATCATTGCCTTATGGAGTGATATTGCAATTTTGTATCAAGGATGCAGATGGCTTTTCTTCAACTCTTGGTGTCAAAGTAGACACAACATCAAGAAGAAAGATAGATTGATAAGTATATGGACGGTTATAGTTTAGACACTATGGAGGGTTAGAAATGCAAAAAAATTCAAAGAGCACAATGTGGTTGTAAACAATATTGTTTGGGATATTAAATTTTTATTTTGGAAATGGATTAGTTTAAGTGAAATTCATCCCCCAACTCAAATTTCTTAGCTTTTGAATTGAATTTTTTTTCTTCTTAAAATAGATTGAGTAGGTGGTAAATTTTTGTAGCTTTCTCTCTGTTTGTATTAGGGTAAATATATATCATTTAATATATCAATTGCTTTCAAAAAAAAAATATTAGTGCTTAGATCTAGAATTCTGATTTATCACTATCTTTCAAAATAGAAATCTTAATTGAAAGAGACATGCTACTGCATTTTTTGTCGAGTTTATTAATAGCTATTTTTCAGAACACGTTATTTTTGGACGGTAGGAATGATTTATTGTAATATCTAGAATATAAGAAAAATTGGTCCCCAAAAGATATAAACTTGTCGGTTGGTTACCATCAAAATATGATCTCCAATTTTGCATGGACTGTGTTAATTTTCTTGAGAAATAACGTAATGGTTTTGAATGCAAACAAAAAAATGAAGAAACACTAAAACTAAACGTGATTTTCTTTTCCATTATAGGAATCTTGAGGAAAATATCCGATTATTTTTTCTTTTCATTTTTGTAATTTAAAGAAAAAGTAGGATTCTATATACATGTATTGTTGAAAATATAAATTTAATAAAGTCCAATTTAGAGCCGTGGGGCCAAGCCAACCTAAATTTAATAGTCCAATTTAGAGCCGTGAGAATTTTTATTCAAACAAAACATTTGCACATGCACGTGTCGTTGATTGACATATTAAGGAATATATTATAATAAACATTTAAGTCAAATTCTTTAATTATAATTTTTTTTATATTTCTTTAATCGTAAATCTGAGGGATGTAATTTTGAAAAATGTTGATTGACACATTGTATGGAAAATATGTTGATTGGTAGTATATCTTATACTCTAATTTTATAAATATTTTATTAGTAAGTATTTATTATATATATATATATATATATATATATATATATATTATTAGTAAGTATTTATTCTCTCTCTCTCTCTCTCTCTCTCTCTATATATATATATATATATATATATATATATATATATATATATATATATATATATATATATATATATATATATATATATATATATATATATATATATATATATATATATATATAGAATAAATACTTACTAATAAAATATATATATATATATATATATATATATATATATATATATATATATATATATATATATATATATATATATATATATATATATATATATATATATATATAACCTATTTATTTTGATGAATTTATGTATTAGTATGATGACACTAAAAATCAAATTAACTTTCTTAAATAAATGAGAAAATTTTATCAAATTATCCAAAAAAATTTAGCTTTAATCCCTAAGAATTCTACTTTTTAAATTAATTTTCAATCAACTCCATTTTAAAAAAAATGAATTAAAGGGGAGTCGCCAATAGAACTGGCGCTTCCTATATCTTTTTTTTTTAAAATTCAGTTACCTGCGGATTTTCTTGCAGATTTGATATTACCTGCGAATTTAATTATGGAGATAGGTAAATCCGCAAATAAATCTGCAGGTAATGTCAAATCTGTAGGAAAATCCGCAGATAATTAAATTTACCTGCGAATTCATTTTTTTATTATGAAAAGTGGGGTAGATAGGGAATTAATTTGAAAAATGGATTATTTGGGAATTTTTTTTTTTGAAAAGTGGGGTATTTGAGTAAAAATTTCAATAAGTGAAGATAAAAGGATATAATGGTATTTTTGTATTTAATTTTTAAAAAAAATATAATTTGTTTTATCAGTTGATACTTTTTTTTTCTAAGCAAACTAGTAGAATATTTTTGCGTCCGCCCGGGTAAGTTCATTCATATCTTAGATTATTCGATAATGTTTTATTGTTGTTGATATATAATTATTATAATAAATTCATTAATAACTGAAAATATTTAAAAATAAATATATAGCAAACACCAACACCGTAAATCCAATATGTAATAACTATAAATATTTTTGTCAATTAAAATAAACCAATATTGTTGATTAAAATAAAAACGGTATTGTTGTGATAATGACTCGTAAAAATAATGAGTTTCAATGATAAAATTTACATGAGTCGGTAAACTCTATTCTCATCAACAAATAATAAACCATTCTCAATATATTGAAGTGCAAAAATGATTATTCGTTAAAAAATTACTCACAACATATATATTAGTAAATAGTATTACAACAATATTATTCTTACACCATTTTTCTACACCAAATATTTACATCATATACACTATTCACCGTATTTATACGGTGAATAGTGTATTTTTAATAAAATAATATTTTTATGAATAGTACAAATGAACAATGCGTGAACAGTGCACGTGAATAGTGTCATACATATGAACAGTATTCGTGAAGCGTGCATGTGAACAATATCCATGAATAGTAATAAAGTGTAACAACTTGATTAATGCAGTAATAAAACTAGTTAATAAACATTCATCTATTAAAAAATTAAAAAAAAATTTAAATTATTTTAAAAAGTTAAATATATTATTATAATATTTCATTATTCACCGTATTGGTGAACAATGAAATACGATGTAGGTGTACGATGTAGTGTAAGAATATCCTTTTTCATAGTATTATGGTCATATTGTGATTTAATGTTAGTATTTTTCATGTGTGTAAGATTTGTTTATTTAAATAAAGAAAATTTTCATTGGAAATGATTTGAACCTCTTTGTTTTTTCTATAAAATTCAACTTATGGAGCACACTAAAATAATAAACAAAATGTTATTCTATTTTGAAGATTGTACTTTGATGGACAAGTTTCAAACTAAAATTATTCTCATAATTGATCCAAATTGTGTGATTGATTCTAAAATATTTAAGTACAAAAATCATGTTTAAACAAATAAATTACAATTGAAATGATTTCAAGTGAAAGTGATTTCAAGTGCTAGTGAAAATTTATGCATTAAATGCAGAGGTAAAAGTGATTTCAAGTGCTATTATGTGGAAGACATAATGAATGACAATATCTTTTATAAGAAATGATGAGTTAAAAATGAGAATGATAATGATAGGTTTATGTAAATGGAAAACAAAGCTATCTTTACAACAATTTGATTTGGGACAAGAGAAATAATAGCAGCAATTCCACTTAGGTAAGGAGCAACTCAAGGATGGAAGACAATTGCTACAACTGCAACAAATGCATGATTTACAGTCACTATAGCAACGCAACAATTTTAGATGTATGGATAATCCTTCGCAGCAGCAGATCCAAGGTAGATTAAAACATGACATGCGACTGCACATAAAAGTTAGTTCCTCATGTTATTTGTGGAATTGTGAGTACTAATTGATGTTTCCATAAATGAAAACATATCAATCCTTGTGTGGTGGCTCTTATTTATCTCATATACATACAAATATCAACCAATGTCAGATGAATTTAAGGCTCAGCTACAAGATGAACATAAAAATGACAAAAAAAAATCTATAATCTTTGCAATTAGGCATATCAATTTTGAAGGAGCGTAAAAATACAAGGAAGGGGGGTTGGAATTGGGTTTTCAAAAAACAAAATGACTTTAAAGGAACTTTGATTTATCCTGGTTCGTTTGAACTCAAACTACATCCAGTCCACCCGCCAAGGTGATTTTGCCTCTCTCAACGAGGTCTTAATCCACTATTCAAAAATGAATACAACCATAATGACCTACTGTCAAAGTCTTCTTGAGTCTACTGACCAAACTAGTCACTCAAGGAAGAATTCAATTCTTTTACAAAGATTAAAAAATCTGTAACTAACAATGCTTCTAAAACGCTATATCACAAAGTGATCTGTTACAGAGTTTAGAGCAAGGTATATGAGCGTGTAATTGAGCGTGAAAGCGAGAGCTTCAAATCTTCAAGATGATATCTTTAAATAGTGATTTGAAGTAGATAGTCGTTGAGAACATCTGGAGCTTGATTTGGATAGTTGTTAATTGCCTTAAAATCCTTCCAAATAAAGAGATTCTTGTTCCCAACCATTATTCTGATTTTCTTTAAATAATCCTTAATTGAGAGAATCAGAATCTTCTAAGCATGACTCAGAGTATCATAAATGAATACGCAACAATAAAAACGTCTTCAATGAGAGCAAGACAGTTTCTTTTAGAATATGTTTTCCTTATAAGAACTTCTATTGTTTCTATAATGCACATTAACCACAAGTTAGTTGCAACATAAATTAGAACTTATATTCTCTTAGGAAAGTATTGTTATCATCAAAACTATAATAGAAAATTAAAATCAAAATTGTTCTTTGACTTGGCTCCCCATGCGTTGATTACTTAACCTGCTCCTTTTTATAATCACAACTTAGACATTTTAATCATAATATTAAAATGTTAGAGGTTAATCTTGATAAATTGTTAAAGTGGTGCTTCGTGTCATTACTCAAAAAGATTAAAAGTGCAGAAGTAAAACAAGTATTAAATAGAGTCAAAATAGAAACATTTTTCATTAATCAGAAACAGAAACAAAACATAGAACAAAAAAACAAGAAAAAAAACAAAGAAACTAGGGAACATAAAACATAATCAGGGTTGAGGATTCATCTTTGTAACTAATGCTTCTAGAAGTGACTTGATCTGAGAAGATGATTCCACTTGATGACCAATCATAGTCTTCAACTCAACATTAGGTTCATCTTTTTTATCCAACCTCTTCTTAACCATCTCATTCTCTTTCTTCAGCTCTTCCAGAGTCCTCAACACAAGAGAAGTTGGTAGCGAATCTTCAACAGTTGCAGCAACTTGAGCAGTTGGTTCTTCAGAAGTTTCTTCAGCAGAAGGTACTTCAACAGTATCATTTCCCTTGACTTCCTCAGAGGAAACTAAAACCATCTGAATATCAGAATATGATTCCTTATGTTCTGGTTCACTCCAAGGCTTATTATCCAGAAGATGAGTCTTCTTATTTTCAATGCTTGTGACCACTTCTTTGAGGTTCTCGCAGAAGTTCTGATGAGCGATATCATAGCAGATATCTTTCAGCTTTTTGGTCTCAGTATTGAACCATTTTTTGAATGAGGCCCAGAGGAAATCAAAAGTTGCAGGATCAGGAATTTCTGAGCAAGCAACCTTCAGATTCTCCAACCTGATTTTCATATCTACCTCAAATGCTAGCAATAGTGAGTCATTGTCTGATTTTTTTGGTTTTGGTTTTGGTACAGGGTTAGCTGTTTTGTTGGTTACAGACGATAGTTTGTGTAGGGCATCTATGTCTATGGATGTTATCAGAGGGTCTTTTGGTTCAGAGTTTGAAGTGGAGTGTCTAGTATTGTGATATAAGTGGGGGTGTTTGGTGGAGTAGATTCATAAGATGCTAGGGAATTTTCACGTAAAAGAGATAAATAAATAAAAAACTCTATGAAATTCAGAGTTCAGAGGATGGTAGGTTCTAGGTGGTTGGACTTCAAATGATTAAGGTGGATTATTTTGTTGAGAAACAAATGGTTGAAATGCGTCAATATCAGACAGAACATGTTGAAGTTCTGAGTGAGTTTCAACAAAGTTTGATGTGTTCAAATCAGATGGAGGTGTTGGGTCTATTGGAATGTAAAATCATCCAGAGTTTATGGTGTGGGATGATCAGATGTTTATGGTTGAGTGGATGTATTTTCTGGTTGAGTGAATGGGGTGGTATATCAGAAGGTGCATCAGAAGTTATGGGTATGACAGAAGGAATGGTTCATATGAAGGAATGGCAGAAGGAGTGGTTTCAGCAGGGATTTCAGACGTGACCACTGTTACAGATTCTACCACAAAAACGAAATCAGATTGAGAAGATGAAGAATTACCTTTCTTTCTGATTAGTTTAGGAGCCTTCTGAGAAGTTCCTTTAGAAGCCTTTCTCTTCTCGTTGTTCTTCAAAGCAACTTCTGGTGATGGTCTTCTGAGTTCTTCAGGATTAAACATGGGATCCACACCATCCAGCTTGCAAGATTCTAAATATCCGACTACAGCCTCTGGAGGTGTGTTGCACCCCAAAATTTGCCCTCACCTAGACCATACATTGTGTACTAAGGTGTCCCAAGATGTTCACAAGGTATCTCAAGAGGTTCACAAGGTTCACAATTAGTCAGAATGTTTGACAATTCCTTCAGACAAAGCATCCTCCTAAGCAATGCATCCTAAACTAGGGTTTTGAGTTTTATCAGGCTAAATGGATTTCCAAGGCTTCAAGTGAGCTTCATAACATCCTATATGTCTTCAAAAATCCCTATGATAAGTTTCAAGGCTTTCCCAAAAGGTTTACTCAGTCAGATGATCAGATAGGCTAATATCAGTCAAAGCAATTAAAAAGTCAAACTGAGGTCAACTGTGGTCAAACCAAAGTCAAACTTCATGATTTTTTTGCCAACATCAAGTTTATGAAGTAAAATTCATCATTTTATAAAGGTTTGATCATGATTCATCAAGGAGATTTCAGATCATCAAGAATCAGGAGTTTCTAAATTAGGGTTTTCACAGGAAAAGTCAACTAAACTTTGACCAGAGATAACTTTCACATGCTTCATCAAGAATTTTCCATCCAAAGCTTATTTTGAAGGAAATTGAATTCTCTACAACTTTGTGTCTCACAAGCCAAGCCCAAAAATGCTTCATTTGGAAGGTATGAGCTAAGACATTATAGGTCATTTCAAAAGTCAACATCTTCCAAAGGGCATAACTTGAAAATGGTAAACGATATGGACATGATACCAAAGAGGTTTGTTAGAGGACTCTTTAAGCTTTACAAAATGTCCAATAACACCTTAATAGCCTTAAAATTGAGGGATTTGTGTCTTTGCAAAGTTGGGAAATTTTTGAGGGGTTTATTGAGCAAATGGGGTCTTAGAACCAATTCTTTCCACATGGGCTTGCATTTTTATGACCCAATCACTACCATGACATCATGCACGAACCAAAAATAATTTATTCAGATTTTTATTTATTTTATTTTATTTATTTTGATTTTATACATTAAAAATCATTTTAAATCAAAATAAAATATGAAAGGCTCAATATTTGATATGATTTTCATTCTAGAAATTCATAAACATGATTTAAAGTTGATTGGGAGATTTAAATTCGTGCTAGACCAAAGAGGAAAGGATTTGTATGATTTTTTGACCAAAATAGCAAGTTGAATCTTCATGATCAAGTAATCCTTACAAGGCCCATAAACCTACAATTTTCTGACCTAATTTGATTCCAATATATACATACAAGTAATCACAAGCAAGAGGACGAATTTTGGCAGCCTCCAAGAACACTCTTGAAATTCAAAAATTTCATTGAAATTTCAATTTTCGGATTCTTATTTCCAGGTTGAATTGAGGTAATCTAAGGACATAGACATGATCCTTGAACATCATTGATACAATCTCAATGCTTTACATCATCAAAATCATCCCTGAATGCATAAACGAACCTCTTTTGCTCTTGAATTTGAAATTTTCGATTCCATTTATTTAGCTAACATAAACAAATTTTGTTGTTTGATTGGTGTTAGTCATGACCTATAGATGATTTCTGGACATTTTCTTGAAGAAGCATAGCCTATAACATGAACTGCCATTGTTAGGGTTTCGGGTACCAAATTAGGGGTTCCTAAAAAACTAAATATAAATGGATTCAAAGAACATGGATAGACTGTATGAATCCTAAGGAATTCATTGGTATAATCAATTTGATGAAATTGTACCATTTGATTGATGTTTGAGTTTCGCAGGTCATGAACATGGAAGAATTCGCAAGAAAAATTGTAGTTGAATTAGTATGAATTTTCGCATGTATCCTGAAGAAGATGAAGTCTGAATGGCGCCGAAATCAAATTCAAAAACTGTTTTTAAAATATAATGTTTGTTTGTGGATTATATGTTGAACGCGCCCCATGTGGCTCAGCTGGTTTGTGTGTTTGCTTGTGAATATAATGGTCCTGGGTTCGATTCCCCCCCAGGCCATTTTGTTTTGTTGTATTTTATTTGATTTTCACAGGATTATAACAAAAGGATTGTTACCCATGATGTTAACACCAAGACGCGCTTGGCCTGGTGGTGATATTGTTGGTCCAGAGTGAGGAGAGCCTAGGGCCTGGGTTCGAATCTCAGTCCCAGGTATGTTCTTTTTCTCAATTTTTTTCATTTATTTTGTTTTTGTTTATATTATATTTATTTAATATAATTAATCTCTTAAAAAACAATTTCTGAAATAAAATGTTTATATTATTTTCTTATATAAAAAACCTATATTTTAAAAATTCATAATTTATTTTCTCAAAAAATCAAATTGTTTATAATTGTTTTTTTATAACTTTATATTTATTATTATTGTATATATTTTGTAAATAAATTGATTATATTTAAATTAATAATTAAAAACCCTAATTCTCATGATTATAACCCTAACCCTAATTTTTATAACCCTAACCCTAATTTTTCTTAACCTTGAAGTTTAACCTAATATTTTTTTTATATAAATTATAATTAATCATTAATCATTTGTTAAATATGTGAATAATTCAATATTTATTTATTATTATTAAAATCTATTTTCTTAATTAAATCTAAAAAAATATTTTCTAATATTAATTTGTTTTTTTTTGCTAATTTTTTATTTCTATTATTTTTATTTTTCTAACCTTTTATCTTAATTCTTATTATCATTGTTTATTTATTATTGTTTATATTTATTATATTTCTCGATTATATTGTAATTGTCCCGAAGCTTTGTAATAGTTTAGATTTATATTTTTTGCTTTATTTCTATTATGAATATATTTATTGTGTGGTTAGTAATTCTAGGGTGTGAATAACATACTTGTAATTAAAATTAACTTAGAATAATTAACTTAAAAAGATAAATATTTGAAAATGCACACTCACACACGTAAGTCGATCTTTGATCGCCATCTCGCACTTTCTAGGGTTACCTCTCATGTTGCCTATTTCAAAAGGTCAATTAAGGTGTCTTAAGCAAAGTCTCTTCACAAATATCATCAAGTCCCTTCAGTTTATAAGATCAAGTCCCTTCGAGGTTGCCTATGATAAATGATTTTGTCCCTTCGAATAAAAGATGATAAGTCCCTACGAATTGCTAAAGACACCTTGCAGTTGCCTATATTCAGATGTCCCTACACATGTCCCTTATCACATCCAAGGTAAGGACTACCTATTCCTTAATAATAGGGATATTCTTACCATTGAAAGAACATAAGAACAGTAAAGACTTAATATAGGGTAGGTTCCTCTTAATTACTTGCTCACACATTTCAAAATATTTTTTACACCTCGCTTTTCAAACAAATTTTCAAAAACAAGTCTTCGTATACATCCATACGAGGATCATTACAAAGTACTTAGAAAGTTTCTAATCACACACTACACCTTTTCAAAATAATTCAAAGTGAGCTAAGTAACTAAGAGCCCATGGATAACCATGGATATAAAGGGTGCTAATACCTTCCCTTTATATAACCTACCCCCGAACTCAAAATCTTTTTAAGGTCTTTCCTGTTCTTTTATGTCCTTTCCTTTTGGATAAAATAAAAGTCGGTGGCGACTCTTGCTATCCGCAACATTTATAGAAAGTCAGTTCTCCCACCGTGTTACAGAACTGGCTACTCTGTTGGGGAAAATATTAAAGAGGGGTACCCTTAGGAATTAGATCACTTTAAATTTGTTTGCTTTGTTTGCTTTACTTTACTTGTTGGGGCTCTTATGTGTGAAAGATCCTAACCCGGATCTAGTGTACCTTAGGTAAATGGCAATAGACCAAGGAAACTGTACGGCGTATACCGATATGGTTGATCTGGTGGCCATAGTTAGTGTGACTTCTTGGTTGGTGCTTATGTTCCTTAAGTAAGTTAAGGATAATATGAGGCTGCCATATGTTGTCAATACACTAGCTAACATTTAGAACCCTAGCTATCCCATCTTGGCCTTTAGAAAGTAGTGAGATAGCCGACTTTGGTGAAGACTAAAGTTGGTTGATACTCGATACTACGCTCATTGAGATCCTAAACTTGGAGGGTTTTGGTTGGCAAGTAAGTTGCCTACTGAACAACCACCCTTGTGAAAGATCAATGATATTGAGATCCCTTAGAACCTGGTTACTTTATAGGACAGGATGAACCAACTAAACTTCAGGGGAGGGTACTTACCTTTAAACCTCATGCAAGCCTTCAAACCTAGGGCTATTGTGTGACTTGTTTGTGTGTGCCACATGTTTGTGATTGAGCATAACATCATAGCATCATCATGCATCATAAGCATACCATTTTCACTAACCATTTCAAGGACCAAAGGATTTATCTTTGTTCTTTGTTGCAGGTCATGGCTTCTGCTCGTAGGAATACTATCCGGATCAACTTTGTAGGGATGCCTCCTAAGCTTAAGGAATTGGTCTCTCAAGTTTCTGAAAACTCCCAATTCATCAAGAGGCATGGTCACCTACTGGATCTAGTTACTTCAGGGTTCAATGAAGACATGATGAGTGTCCTATTTTAGTTCTTTGATCCTAAACATCATTGCTTCACATTCCCCGATTATCAGCTGGTTCCTACAATGGAGGAGTTCTCCAAACTATTGGGTATACCTATCCTTGATCAGAGACCCTTCACAGGCTTAGAGAAAGAGCCTAAACCTGAAGTCATTGCTGCAGCCCTACATCTGAAGAAATCAGACATTGCCATAGAAACGAGAAGTGGAGTTAAGGGTATCCTTGCTAAGGTATTGATGGAGAAAGCTCAGGTGTTCTTGAAGGCTATGAGTTATGATGCTTTTGAGGAGATCTTGGCCTTATTAATATATGTCTTAGTGTTGTTCCCTAATCCAGACCAGCTCATAGACGTACACGTCATCAACATATTTCTGACTCGTAATCCAGTGCCTACATTACTTGGAGACATCTTACATTCTCTCCATACCCGTACTACGAAGGCACGAGGAACTCTGATGTGCTGTATACCTCTATTGTCTAGGTGGTTTATTTATCACCTTCCTCGATCAGTAATGAAGAATGAACAAGGGTTAAGGTGGTCCAAAAGGATCATGTCACTTTCTCATTCAGACATTCATTGGTGCTCTCGATCCATGGAGAATGTTACTATCATTGACCGTTGTGGGGAGTTCCCTAATGTGCCACTCCTTGGCATAAGAGGGGGCATTACTTACAACCCTTCTTTAGCTCTACGCCAGTTTGGTTATGCTCGGAGCAATGGTCCTCATGACATGCTTATTCAGGGTATTATGTTCGACTACGACAACGATCTGCAAGGTTACCGTCAAAGGTTAATACGAGCTTGGGGTAAAGTGAACAAGGTTGACAGCAAGACTCTGGAACCAAAGTACTCCATTCCTATGGAACCTTATCTCAGATGGGTACGAGCACGTGCTCAGACTCTTATGATGCCATATCCTGCTATCCTGCCAGTTACCATGGAGCTTGTTGCTGAAGGAGATACTCCTTATATCATCCTTCATCCAGACATGCCCACTGACATGAAAGAGTTGCAGAGGTCCTGGATCCAGTTGAAGGAACAAAGGGATACTTTTGAGACTCATTTCAAAGCTAGTCAAGAAAGAATCCTGGAGCTGACAAGACAACTTCACTAGGAGCGGAATTTCAACACATACCTCCATACAAAAAGAAATGGCTCTCGAACAAACTGTTAAGGATCTCCAGGCTCAGAATGCACAATTCCAAGAACTGATCTTGAACTTGTCCAAGGGACAAGATGAGCTGAAGGCACTTCTAACTAAGAAGAAGAAGAATACTAGAAAATCAGGGGGTCTCATCAACCTGGGTAGAAGATTCAGAGGTCCTGTCAAGACAAAAGAAGAGGTTGAGGATTTTGAGTCTAAAAATTTTGAGAAAGAAAGAGGTAGTCTCCATGGTACTAAGAAAGATTCTGATTTTGAGGAGAACTATTATCATGATCCAGCTAGTGAGGAGAAGTATAAGATGTTGGTAGACAGAATGAATGCTATGGAACTACAAAAATCTTCTGGGCTTGATTTTAAAGATTTGAGTTTAGTTTCTGGAGTGGTTATACCTATTGGCTTCAAGGTTCCTGTTTTTGTGGTGTATGATGGTGTTTCATGTCCTAAACTGCATTTGAGGTCCTATGTCCGGAGGATTCAACCACATACTGCTGACAAGAAATTGTGGATTCATTTCTTCCAAAAGAGTTTATCTGGAGCTCAATTGGAATGGTATTATCAACATGAAAGTGTTAATATTCATGATTGGAATGATCTTGCTGAGGCCTTCTATAGGCAATACCAATATAATGTTGATTTAGCACCAACTCGCATGCAGCTCCAAAGCATGTCTATGGGTACTAAGGAGAGTTTCAAAGAGTATGCCCATAAATGGAGAGACCTGGCTGGCAAAGTTCAACCTCCTCTGACTGATAGGGAGCTGGTGGATATGTTTATGAGTACGCTGAATGGTCCTTTCTATAGTCACCTCATTGGAAGCTCATCATCTGGTTTCACTGAGCTGATAATGACTGGAGAACGTGTGGAAAGTGGTATAAGAAGTGGTAAGATACAGGTGGGGGCCTCTTCATCAAGCACTGCTAAGAAACCCCCTAGTGGAAAGAAGGAGTCTAATGCTGTGTATGGTCAACATAGTCGTAACAGGAGTCACCAATCTGTGGGAGCAGTTCACATCTCTAATCCTACTCATGCAGCACCAGAGCCACAACAAAACAATCAACAGAAGCCTAGAAGACAGTTCACCAAGATCAACATGTCACTGGCCTAAGCCTTGCAACACATGTTGAAAGGGGAACTCATTACTTTGAGGGATCCTCCTCAGAATCCTAATACATCCTCTCCTTGATACAATCCTAATGCAAGATGTGCTTATCATTTTAATAGTCCGAGACATGATTGAAGCTGGAGAAATTGAATTTGACCCTCCTGGGACCCCAAATGTGATCACTGCTCCTATGACCAATCATGAGAAGACTGTTAATGCTGTTGATGAGCTTCCTATGTTTCTGCAGTAGCTGACTTGACTACACCATTATCCATTATCAAGAAGAAGCTGATGCAGGCTGGTTTCTTTCCAGGTTGCAATGAAGATTGTTTCTACTGTGCCTATAAACCTGATAGTTGCTGGAAGTTGAAGGATGGAATTCAACGCCTCATGGACAATTACACCATATTGTTTGAGAGGACACCTTCTATTAAAAGTATGTGTGAACATCTGACTCGAAGTATGAAGCTTGAAGATGTAGCTATGGTTGATAAAGTACCAGTGAAGATTACCTCCAAAGGCCCTATCAGGATCACCTCTAAAGGTCTTGTCAGGATTACTGCTGAAGGCCATATGAAGACTGTTGATGAAGCTAGAGTGGTTCCCATGATCATTACCACTCCTGGCCCTGTTCCTTATACTTTCGATAAAGCTATACCCTGGAATTATGGTTCTGATATTTATATCCATGGTGTCAAACAAGAACCTGTGACTGATGCACCTGCTATTAATGTTAACCTTGATGTTGATAATATTGCTGGATCTAGTAAGATCACCAGAAGTGGAAGAATATTCTCTCCTCAGGCTACCTCTAAAAGTGCAGTTACTCCAACTACTACTTCCATTTCTGAGCCAAGTACCGATGCCCGGGGCAAGGGTCCTGTAATTGAACCTGTGCAAGCTGAGGCACCGACTGCTGAAAATCTTTCTAAACAGATGGAAGAAGTACTGAAGATCATTCGCAAGAGTGATTATGATATTGTTGATCAGTTGGGGCATACTCCCTCCAAAATCTCCATGTTATCTTTGTTGTTGTGTTCTGAGGCTCATGCTAAAGCCTTAATCAAGTTTCTGAAGACTGCTCATGTGCCAAATGAGATTTCTGTGGATCAATTTGAGAATTGTGTGGCACATCTGACTTGTGATAATGGGTTGGGCTTTTCTGATACTGATTTGACTCCTACCAAGAGAAACCATAACAGAGCTCTGCATATTTCCATTGAATGCAGAGGCACTACCTTGTCTCATGTACTGGTGGACAATGGTTCTTCATTAAATGTGCTCCCTAAAGAGGTTCTGGACAAGCTCAGTCCTGAAGATGTTGTGTTAAGACCAAGTGATATAGTGGTGAGGGCCTTTGATGGTTCAAGAAGAGTGGTACATGAAGAAGTAGACCTTCCAATCAAAGTAGGCTCTCAGGTCTTCAACTCTACTTTCTATGTGATGGATATTCGTCCTGTGTATTCTTGTTTGCTTGGGCGCCCCTGGATCCATGGGGCAGGTGCTGTGACTTCCACTTTGCATCAGAAGTTGAAATATCCAGTGAAGAACAAAATTGTCACTGTCTATGGTGAATAAGAGTACATGGTTAGCCACGTGAATACTTTCAAATATGTAGAAATGGGGGGTGAGATGGTTGAAACTCCGTGTCAAACATTTGAAGTTGTTCCTTGCTCTGATCCTGTTCCTCAGTCTGTTCCTGTTCCCGAAAGAGTTCCTATGGTTACTAACATACCTCCCGCAATGGCCTCCCTCAAAGATGCTAAGGTTGTGGTTGCAAAAGGTGGTTCTGCTATTTGGGGTCAGCTTCCCAACATACCTTATAAGTCTGACAAGTTTGGTTTGGGTTTCACTGCAGAATCTCAGAAGGTTGTTCGTCGTGCTCGGGCTGTTCGTATTACCAATCAAGGGGTCATAAGAGATAAAATCAATGTTGTGGGTGACTGTCATGAAGACTACAACCTGAATGAGTGGATATTCCCTACCATGAGTGATGGGCTCAACAATTGGAAGGCTGAAGATGTTATTCCTATCTCCTTTAGTCAGGAGTAAATACTATTACTGTGTTTTTATTTTAAGTTTGTAATTTCGAACAATTAAACTTTTAAGCCTTGTGTCTTACCCGGGGCACAATGGTATGCTTGTTTCGGGATGTCATTTCATTTGCATACTTCATTCAATAAAAATCAATGGACGTTTCGTTTTCGTAGATATTGTGCTCTTTGTCTTTCTTTTATTTTTTATTTTTGCTTTATCAGCTATGTGTTCTTACACACACCCACATCACTAAAATGCAGATCCTCATCCACTCTGGATCCTGTTGATAACAATTTTACTATTGCCAATTATAATTTCGAGAATCTGATCTATCAAGCTGAAGATGGAAAGGAGGAAGATTGTGAAGTACTTGTAGAGCTTGCTAGGTTGTTACAACAAGAAGAGAAAGCTATATAGCCACATGAAGAGCCAATCAAAGTTGTAAATCTGGGAACTGAAGAAAGCATGAAAGAGGTCAAGATAGGAGCTGAGATAGAGGATGGTGTTAAGAACAGATTGATCCAGATGTTACGTGATTATGTGGAGATCTTTGCTTGGTCTTATGAAGATATGCCAGGGTTGGATACAGACATTGTGGTTCACCGTTTACCGGTAAAAGAAGATTGTTGTCCAAAGAAGCAGAAGGTTCGTCGCATGCGTCCTGAAATGTCAGAAAAGATTAAAGCAAAGGTGATGAAACAGTTTGATGCAGGGTTCTTAGCTGTGACTTCTTATCCTCAATGGGTTGCAAATGTGGTACCAATACCTAAGAAGGATGGTAAGGTACGCATGTGTGTAGATTACAGAGATCTGAATAAGGCCAGCCCTAAAGATGACTTTCCACTTCCACATATTGATGTTTTGGTAGACAACACTGCTTAGCATAAGGTATTCTCTTTCATGGATGGTTTCTCTGGTTACAATCAAATCAAGATGGCACCTGAAGATATGGAGAAGACTACATTTGTTACACAGTGGGGCACCTTTTGTTATAAGGTGATGCCATTTGGTTTAAAGAACGCCGGGGCAACATATCAGCGTGCTATGATGGCTTTGTTTCACGATATGATTTATCATGAGATAGAGGTATATGTGGATGATATGATAGCCAGGTCCCAGAATGAAGAACAACACCTTGATCACCTACATAAGCTGTTTGAGAGGTTGAAGAAATACAAGCTGAGATTGAATCCAAACAAGTGTACTTTTAGAGTTAGGTCTGGTAAACTCCTGGGGTTCATTGTCAGTGGGAAAGGTATTGAAGTGGATCCTGCAAAAGTAAAAGCTATACAAGAGATGCCTGTTGCACCTTAAAATTTGACCTCACAAGACAAGACTTTGTGTACTAAGAGGTTCACAAGGTTCACAAGACATCTTATGAGGTTCACAAAGTTCACAATTAGTCAGAAAGTTTGACATTTCCCTCAGACAATGCATCCTCCTAAGCAATGCATCCTAAACTAGGATTTTGATTTTAATCAGGCTAAATGGACTACTAAGACTTCAAGTGAGCTTCATAACATTTTATATGTATTTAAGAATCCCCATGACAAGTTTCAAGACTTTTCCCAAAGGTTTGCTCAGTCAGATGATCAGATAGGTTAAAATCAGTCAAAGTAGTTAAAAAGTCAAACTGAGGTCAACTGTGGTCAAACCAAAGTCAAACTTCATGATTTTTTTCCAACATCAAGTATATGAAGTAAAATTCATCATTTTAACAAGGGTTGATCATGATTCATCAAGGAGATTTCAGATCATCAAGAATCAGGAGTTTCTAAATTAGGGTTTTCATAGGAAAAGTCAACTGAACTTTGACCAGCCATAACTTTCACATGCTCCATCAAATTGTTTCCATCCAAAGCTCATTTTGAAGGAAATTGAATTCTCTACAACTTTGTGTCTCACAAGCCAAGCCCAAAAATGCTTCATTTGGAATGTATGAGCTAAGACATTATAGGTCCTTTTAAAAGTCAACAAAAAGTCAACAACTTCAAAAGAGCATAACTTGAGAATGGTAAAAGATATGGACATGAAACCAATGGGGTTGGTTAGAGGACTCTTTAAGCTTTCTAAAATGTCCAAGAACACCCTCATAGCATTAAAATTGAAGGATTTGTGCCCTTGCAAAGTTGGGAAATTTTTGAGTGGTTTATGAAGTAAATGGGGTCTTAAAACCATAATTCTTCAAATGGGCTGACCTTTTTGTGACCCAATGTGTTCCATGACATCATGCACGAAATTTATTTAATATTTTCATAATTTTATTCATTTTATTTTTATTTATTATGATTTTTTATATTAAAAATCATTTTAAATTCAAATAAAATATAAAATGATGAAGATTTAAAAATATTTTGCTTCTAGAAAGTCATAAAAGTTGATTGGATTTAATTGATATAAAAATTATGATGATTGTCTTAAAATAGCAAGGTTGGATCAAATGAAAATCAAATTTTAAGACATAATCTTTTTCAATCTTCAATGATCAAAATATCCAAAGTGTGACATGATTTTTTGACCTAATATCATCCATATATATACAAGTAATTGATCCAAACACAAGGGGACGAAAATTGCAGCCTCAAGAACACCTTTCAAATTTCAAAAGTTCATCCAAAAGTGAAATTCGGATTCTTCAAATTTGTAGCTTTTAAGGTGATTTGAAGGTGGAAAATCATTCCTGGACTATCACTGAACATGTTTGCATCATTATAATCATCCAAATCATGCTCAAATGGCCAACCCGAATCCTCTTTGTTCTTAAAATTGCAAACTTTAGATTTCAATTATTCATGCATTATTAATGATTTTTGATGTTGTTTTCTTGTTTGTGATGAGCTTTAGATCGTACCTGGATCAATTGATTGGAGTTTCACTGCCTAGAATGAATTCGGCCATAGTTAGGGTTTATGACTCTCATTTAGGGTTCTTCGATTTAAACTATATAAATTGATTCTAAGACCATAAATGAACTGTATGAAGGTTGGGGATCACAACCATGTAATTAATTTGATGAATCGTTGCATATTGATGAGGGTATGAGATTGACAGGTTTTGTACGCAGGTAAATTCGCAGGAGATTTCCCAACAAAATTCGCAGGAAAACCTGCGAAATTCCAAGGAAGAAGATGATCTGAATGGCGCGAATTTTAATTTCAAATTTTGTGCTTATTTTATTATTTATTAGTTTCGTATATATTTCACAATGCGTTAATGGCTCAGCTGGTAAGAGTATTGGTGATGGGAGGTGCATGACCTGGGTTCGATTCCCCCCAGGACCTTTTGCTTTGTTGTTTTTTATTTGATTTTTTCAGGATACGAACAAAAGCACATGAAGGCAGTATGTTGATACCAAACGCGCGTTGGCCCAGTGGCTAGAGTTCTCTTCAGGTATTGGGGAGGTCCTGGGCTCAAAACCAGGCCTCCCCCTTTTTCTTTCTTCTATTTTATTTTTGTTTTGTTTATTATTATTATTGTTTTCAAATTATAATTAATTTTAATTGATAATCAATCTATAACCCTAATTTTTTTAGTTCTAAAAAGTTTAATTTATTTTTACAAACCAAAATTATATTATAAATTTTAATTTATTTTGTAAAATTAAAATATTTATTTGATAATTTGTTTTTGAATATATTTTTTTTAGATAAATAATTTAATTAGTTTTAGGTCAAATAATTAACCTTAATATTTTTTTTATATAAACCCTAATTATGTTGTAAATATTAATTTATTTGTTTATTTTAATTTTATAATTTGTTCATATTATATATAGTTTTATAGTTTAAATAGTTTAATTAAGAAGTAAACCCTAATTTATTTTCCTAAAAACAATTAAAAAAACCTAACTTTATTTTGTGAGTTTAATTTCTAATTTTTTGTTATATGTTTATTTAATCATAATTAACAAATATTTTTATAATATGTATATAAAATTAAATAATTAGACTATTAATCATATTTTATTAGTATATAATATTTATTATTTATTTCTTTTATTAAAAATCTTAAAAAATAATTATTTATTTAAAATTGAACTTTTAATTTATTATTTATTATTATGCTAATTTCTTCATCTTATACTTATTTATTTTGTTTATTATTACTAACCTCTTTATTTATTTATTTATTATGTGATTATTTATTTAATTTACTTTAATTATTTTAATTATTATAATGTAATTGTACCAATTATGTAATAGTTGTAGAATTATTCTTATTATTTATTTTTAATTGCCATGGTTAGTAAAATAGGGAGTGTAAAACATGTTTGTATTTAAAATTGAATTTAGATCATTAATCTCAAGATAAATATACGAATTTGTACACGCACACACGTAAGTCGATCTTGGATCGCCATCTCACCTCTTAAGGGTTACCTCTCAAGTTGCCTAAACAAAAGGTCAAGTAAGGTGTAAAGCAAAGTCCCTTCTCTCATATCATCTAGTCCCTTAACAGATAAAAAGATCAAGTCCCTTCATGGTTGCCTTTGTAATGATCTTGTCCCTTTCGAACAAAGATGATAAGTCCCTTCGAATTGCAAAATACACCTTACAGTTGCCTAAACACAGATGACCCTTCACATGTCCCTTATACATCCAAGGTAATGACTACCTATTCCTTAATAATAGGGATAGTCTTACCATTTAAAGGATATTTAAGAACAGAAAAGACTTATCTTAGGGTAGGTTCCTCTTATGTACTTGCTCACCTTTTCAAACATTTCAAAAACACTTCACATTTTCAAACAATTTTCAAAACAAAGGCTTTATATATATCCGTACATGGATCATTATAAAGTACTTAAGAAAATTTCTAATCACACACTACACTTCTCAAAACATTTTAAAGTGAGCTAAGTAACTAAGAGCCCATGGATAACCATGGATGTAAAGGGTGCTAACACCTTCCCTTTACATAACCTACCCCCCGAACCCAAAAATCTTTTAAGGTCTTTCCTGTTCTTTTATGCCCTTTCCTTTGGATAAAATAAAAGTCGGTGGCGACTCTTGCTATCCGCAACATTTAACTAAAGTCAGTTCTCCCACCGTGTTACAATACCTGCTCCCCGTACTGAGAAGGAAGTTAGAGGTTTCTTGGGACGATTGAATTACATTGCAAGATTTATTCCCAGCTAACCGCTACCTGTGAGCCAATCTTCAAGTTGTTGAAGAAAGATCAGATAATGGAATGGAATGACGAGTGCCAGACAGCCTTTGATGAAATAAAGAGATATCTCCTAGAACCTCCAATTTTGATGCCACCAGTTGATGGAAGACCCTTGATTATGTACTTAACAGTATTAGACAACTCAATGGGGTGTGTGTTGGGGCAACATGACGAGTCTGGTCGAAAAGAGCAGGCAATATACTATCTTAGCAAAAAGTTTACCGACTGTGAAACAAGAATCTCACTGCTCGAGAAACCTTGCTGCGCTTTGGCATGGGCTGCTCGCCGACTAAGACAATATATGTTGACTCATACTACCTTGTTGATTTCAAAGATGGATCCAATCAAGTACATATTCGAGAAACCTGCTCTCTCTGGACGAATAGCGAGATGGCAAATGATTTTAACAGAATATGATATACAGTACACTACTCAAAAGGCCATCAAAGGAAGTGTTGTAGCTGATCATTTGGCTCATCAGGCAGTGGATGATTATCAGTCAATGAATTTTGAGTTCCCGGATGAAGACATTATGATTATTACCAAAGAACCTGGACAATATGACGGACCTGAACAAGGATCCCGATGGACTATGGTTTTTGATGGAGCTTCTAATGCGTTTGGTAATGGTGTTGGTGTTGTGATCATTTCCCCTGAAGGTTTTCATACCCCAATTACTGCAAGACTTTGTTTCTATTGTACTAATAACATGGCTGAGTATGAGGCATGTATCATGGGTATCAAAGCTGCCATTGAGATGAAGATTCAATTCCTGGATGTATATGGAGACTCAGCCCTGGTAGTTAGTCAGATTAAAGGAGATTGGGATACCAAGCATGAAAATATCATTCCTTACAGAGAGCATGTGTTGTCTTTGATCCCATATTTTGAAGATATTACCTTTGGACATATTCCACGAGGAGAGAATCAGTTGGCAGATGCACTAGCCACCATGGCATCTATGTTTGAGATTAGCTGGGATGATGAAGCTCCCAAAATCACTATTGATAGATTTGAGAAGCCTGCATACTGCAATGAAATTAACACTGAAGGAGGAGAGGAAAAGCCTTGGTTCTATGAAGTGAAAAGATATCTTGAAACTCAGGAGTTCCCTGAAGGGGCATCTGTCAAAGATAAAAAGTTTCTGAGGAGGTTTTCTGCTAAATTCTTCTTGAGTAATGGAATTTTGTACAAGCGCAATCATGATTCGACTTTGCTTCATTGTGTGGATACGAAAGAAGCAACAGAGATTATAGAAGACATGCATGATGGGATTTTTGTCACTCATTCTAGTGGTCATACCATGGAAAAGAAGATATTGAGAGCAGGTTACTATTGGTCTTCCATGGAAGCTGACTGCTATCAACATTCTAAAACATGTCACAAATGTCAGATTTATGCTGATAAGGTGCATATACCTCCAGTTCCATTGAATGTGTTGACTGCTCCTTGGCCTTTTTCCATGTGGGTCATAGATATGATTGGTAAGATCAAGCCTACTGCTTCTAATGGGCATTGGTTCATCCTGGTTGCCATTGATTACTTTACAAAGTGGGTGGAAGCAGCCTCATTTGCATCTGTTACTAAGAATGTTGTGGCTCGATTCATTAAGAATAATCTCATATGTAGGTATGGCATACCTGAAAGGATTATCACATACAATGGCTCAAATCTGAACAACACTATGATTACTAACCTTTGCACGCAGTTCAAGATTAAGCATCATAATTCTTCTCTGTATCGTCTGAAGATGAACGGGGCAGTAGAAGCTTCTAATAAGAACATTAAGAAGATTTTACAAAAGATGACTGTTACGTACAAGGATTGGCATGAGATGTTACCATTTGCTCTTCATGGTTATCGTACTACAATACGTACTTCAACAGGGGCAAATCCATTCTCCTTAGTCTATGGTATGGAAGCACTTCTGCCCATTGAGGTTCAAATCCCTTCCTTGAGAATCATGAAGGATACAGGCTTGGATGAAGATGAGTGGATTCAGACTCGACTTGACCAGATAAATTTAATTGATGAGAAAAGATTGGCAGCTGTTTGTCACAGTCAGATGTACCAGAAACGGATGATCAAAGCTTTTAATAAGAAGGTTAAGCAAAAGGTATTTCAGACTGGTGACTTGGTAATCAAGCGTATTATATTACCACATGGTGATCCAAGGGGCAAGTGGACTCTTACATATGAAGGACCATTTGTATTCAAGAGGGTATTCTCAGGGGGTGCCATGATGCTTACTACCATGGATGGTGAAGACTTCCCACAGCCTGTATACACAGACATAGTTAAAAAATACTACGCATAAAAAGAGACCCGCTAGGTTGACTGCCTAGGCAAAAATAAGGGCATCCCGGCGAACCAAAAAGGTTCGGGCAAAAATTAGGGATATATATAAAAAAATGTACACCCGGAAAGTCGAAAACCTGAAAAGGCGGCTTGGGCAAAAAAGGGTATCCCGGTGGATTGAAAACCTGAAAAGGCAATCCGAGCAAAAGTTAGGGATTAAAGCGTATGACTATGTCTCGTTGGATCACCCATGTAACTCCAACTGTTGGTGCTACCCAAATCAAGTTCAAGCAGATAAAGATCAATCCAACCGTTTCCGTCTCAACAACAAAGGATGAGATACTTGAAGATAATGGCAATAGTGGAATTGAAACTCAATAGGATTATTTCTCACATAGCTGTTTTTCTTTGTTTTTGTAAAACTTTTATGACGAATTCCTCTTACTAGGATTTCTGTCTCCTTGTACAAACTTTCCTGTGTATAGGCTATTTTCTAAAAATAAATAAAATCTCGTCTTTGAATCCAGATTTACTTTTACCCTGTTTACTTAAGCGAAAACGTCCATTGGTTATATTTGAATGTGTGTATGCTTTTGAATATGATTGATGTTTACCAGAAATGCATAAAATGCAGTAATGGTATTTACTAAGGACGAATGAAGGTAGAAATTCAATGAAGCTTCGTCGGTCCATCCCCATAGAATAATCTTTTCAAGTAACATCTCCCCTCAGATTTATGTCCATCTCTTTTATCCTCAGTCAGGATACTCAGGAATTTATTCCTTCAATAAGGAGTACGACGAACAAAGACGGGAGGTTATAAGTACTATATTATCAAACAAGACGGGAACGAAGTCCTCATATTCCTCAGCAAAGAACCGGGATTTATTTTCCCTAGCCAGCAGTTGTTATACAGAGATATCCAGATACTTCAGGCTACATGATTCATACATACATTATTTACATTATATCATGGCATACGCATCCATAACCCATATGACATTTACTTAAGAACATCATGCCATACATGCACACATGTTGCATAAACTAACCTTTTCTTTTTAGGATAGTTGCAGGTAGATAAACACTATCAACAACTCAAAACAGTTTAGAGACGATCTATATGAAGATCTAGTACTGATACTTAATTCAGGAATAATCGCTACGAAGATTTATTTCTGATAATCAATGCTCAAGTTGTTGTCCTTGGAAGGGTACGTAAATGATCTATACGAAGATCTAGTGCTTAACCCAAGACATTTCTAGAGGAGATAATCGTTACGAAGATTTATTTCCAATGGTCAACTATCTTTGGGATAGTGTGAAAATGATCTATACGAAGATCTAACACTTAATCCAAGAGAGTATTTCAGAAGAAGTTCAGGAGTAATCGTCACGAAGATTTAATCCTGATATTCTTTCTATCCTTGGGAGGGTATATAAATGGTCTATACGAAGATCTATTACCTAACCCTGGATATTTCCAGAAGAGCCCAAGATATCACCAGAAGCAATTCAGAAAAGATCGCCACGAAGATTTGATTCTGATGCTTAAACTAGAGTATGTTCCTAAAGATGGTTCAGAGCCGATCTATACGAAGATCTAAGTACTGACACCTAATGAAGGATATTCTTTTTCCCAGAGATAATGCAGAGACGATCTATACGAAGATCTAGGAGCTGGCACCATTGTCAGAGATTTTGCCCATCTTCAAAAGACTCTCAATTCTCTCACCAACTATAACTACATCGGCAAAACTGGTAGAAGAGAAAGCAACAAGTCTATCAATATAAGTTCCCTGCAAGGTGTTCATAAACATGTCAGCCATTTCTCTTTCTGACATGGGTGGCTGGACAGCAGCAACAAGCTGTCTCCACCTCTGAGCATAATCCCGAAAGCTTTCCCTTGAAGACTGAGACATTCCCATTAGAAGAGTTCTATTAGGGGCCATGTCTAGGTTGTACTGGTATTGCCGGATGAAGGCTTCGGCCAAGTCTTTCCAACATCTTATAGTGACCCTTGTCAGATGCGAATACCATTCCCTTGACGCTCTAGTCTGGCTGTCCTCAAAATAGAACATCCATAACTTCTCATCCATGGTATAAGCCTTGAGTCTTCCTAAGAAGGATTGCAGATGAGTACGTGGGCAGGAGGTACCATTATATTTCTCAAAGCAAGGGGGTTTGAATTTGTGGGGAATCCTCACCCCATCTACCAGCCCCATATCCATTACGTCAAAGCCTAAGGAATTCTGGGATTCCAAAGACCTCAGCTTTTCAGCAATCTCATCCAGTCTTCTGTCATACACCTCATCCCCAACCCCAATAACAGTGAATTGTTCTTCTTGGGGATCCTCTTGCAGGATTCTGCCCCCAGCAGTATTACCTTGCACATTCCTTGGGATATTAACATCTGGATTCAGATGGGGCCCATACTTTGGTGGGTCGATACGGGGCTGTCCTCGTTCATTATTGCTGGTTCCCCCTGTTCCAAGATGGGGCTCTTCAGGTGTCTGCCTTTCTACCAGCTCTCTCAACCTTTCTTGGCTCTGAGCCAAGCCAGTCATCACAGCTATAAACTGAGACATTTGGTTTCTCATTTCGACCCTTTCGTTTGCCATCTGATTTCTCACTTCATTCAGGTCCTGCTGTACCTGATCCATCTGAATGCCTGAAAGGTTGTTACGCGTTAGGTACCGGTGTGTGCGGTTGACAGGGAACACTCGGCGACGAGCAATGTTTCCTGAAAGCCCAACAAAGTGAGAAACAAATAATAACAAAAACCTACAAAACAAAGAAAATGTTAGTATGCAATGCAGTACACTTATTTGTTTTCCAAGGTATCCGGTTTGGTTCTTGGTTTTGATCTTTCCAGACCTTGAGGAGATGCTTGATGATGTTGAGAAAGGAAGCCCAATGAAACAAACTAATATATTACAAAATGAAAATACATAGTCTGTTTACAATACACGCCCATGGTGGGTCAAAAATACAACAAAAAAGGAAAAGTACATCAAAAGAAAAGAAATACAAGCAAAGAGGAATCAGACATCCAATCCATAGTCATCTTCCCTGACTTCCTTCAGGAGTGCCTCAGTCACCGGACCAGCTGGGTGCTCTGTAATGGTCCTAATGAGGAGGTTCCTGGTAGAAATGGCATTAGTCAGCTTTTTATGCCTGTCCTGAACCTTTGATCTCTTTAACCCTGCTCGGAGCTTCAATTCTGATATCTCCTTATGAGCTGCCAACAAAGCTTCCTGCTGCTTCTTCTCATTGGCCTCCAGCTGCTCAATCTTGGCCTGAGTCCTCTGGTCTTCTTGTGCACGGGCTTCGGTGATCCTGATCCACCTAGCCTGGCTTTCTTCCAGGTAATGCTCAGCCCTAGCTTTCTGAATCTTGGCCTCCTTGCAGGCATTCTTCAATATCTGTTCCCCGGCTCTTGCTTTCCTTATGTAGTCATCTGTCCTTTCAATCTTGGTCAGATGCTCAGTCTTGAGTCTTTCCAATCTTTCAATGTCCAAACGACCGTCATTTCTTTCCCAAAGAGTCTTCTTCAGGGCCTCAGATAATTGATTATTCCTCTCTTTCAGCTTTTCAAATTCCTCCAGGCTAACAGTTGCTGTAGGCTGTACTGTAGAAGGTCCAGGTGTGTCTTCCAAGGTGAAAGGCATCCTGGTAATATGAGCTCTAGTACGGGACCAGTCAGAGTACTGAGCTGAAGCAACATTGTTACATCTTCCAAGGATGGTTGTCCCCTTTGTCTGGACGTTGTCCTAAGCCCAGGCAGCTTGCCTGACAACAACTGAATTAGTTTGCACTTCACAGTATAGGGTCTTAGCTAAATCCTGTCCTCTGGGAGGGTGAACCAAGACATATCCCAATTGTCTCTTAAACAGCAAAGGGTTGTAGTTGATGCAACATTTTACTCCTATTAGAGGCACATTAGGGTATTGCCCACAGCTGGTTATAATATCCTTGCCTTTGGTGCTCTGGGTGCACCATCTGATATCATCTGATGTTAAGGCAATGAACCTCTTGGCCCAATTCTTCTGCTGGTGTGGGTTTAAGAAAACATTTGATTTAGGCAGGCGTCTGAGTAGCCAAGAGTAGAACAAAGGAGCACAACATCTGACCGACTTTCTCCTTTGTTTTTCATTTCTCTGATGGATGGAGTAGTAAAAATCCCCTAGCAATGTAGGCACTGGGTTCCTCAGCAGGAACAAGTGGATGGCATTCTTACTTACAAATTTAGGCTCATCTGCAAACAATATAGCCCCATATATGCTGAGGGCTAAAAGTGCACAGACTGCCTTCCATTCTCCTAATGTAGCCTTCAGGATGGCTTGGGAAATCAAGAAGTCCAGATGTAAACCAGGAATCCCAGCTTTTGTTGTCATGTTTTGCTCAATAAGGGCAGGCTCCAAGTACAATGCCCTAGCTATTTATTCACTTCTGGGAGCAGTCATCTCTGGGTTAAAGGGGATCCCTCCTCTGATAGGTACTCCAATCAACAAAGAAAACTCTTCCAACAGAGGCCCTATCTGAAAGTCAGGAAAGGTGAAGCATCTAAGTGGAGGGTCATAAAATTGCAAGCATGTGTGGATCATGCTTCTCTGAGAAGAATCAAGATCCATAACCATGTCCAAGATACCCCCATAGTGCTCTCGGAACAGTGGGATGTGGTCAGGTGTGATAAGTGACTGGATTTGCATGATACCAGTCAAGGAGGGCTCAAAGAAGTGATAAAATGTGTTGCTTTTCCTTAGAACATCCATGAGTGCTGATAAAGGATCTGAAGACAAATGCTGATGAAAATCACAGACTGAAAAGCTGGAGGTAAGTCTCTGACAGACTGATGCAGGTGCTGAAGGAGATAGCTGAAGAAGATAACTGAAGCAGAGGTCTAAGCAGTAGAAGGGGTCAAAACCAAACCAAGTATAATGAGGTGGATACCCTGAAAAACAAATAAAAAATGTTAAATGATGCAATGATGATATATGCAAATGATATGCAAAGGTTTGTGATCAAGAGCTGGATCTGATTATCTGTCTTGATATAAGGTCCATGTATGTTCAAAGGTACGGATGGAGGCTCAGAAATCCAGTAACCAGGGTGGGGGACTCAAATAAAGAGTCACATGTCCAAGGTTAATCACAAGAACTGTCCAAAGTGAAGTATTCTTAAACAAAACAGTAACAGGGTATGATGTGGCCAAGGGTTCCTGCAAACCTGCAAACAACCCAACCCCCTCACATGTAATGTTCTAGAACAAGGATCCTTAGACTTGGATCAGTTATGAGAAGTGTAAACACTTCTAACCCGGAGGTACAGTGTTTACAATAACCATAAAAGATCCTCCTCTAATTCACCCCAGATTCTGAAGGTCAAAATAAAGGTCATCCAGACTTAGCAGGCTTCCCAGATAGCCCTAGCACTACAGGAAATCTGTAGCACAGAGTTCTCAAGAAGAAACCCACATCTGAACCGTGTTTCATATTCCCGCACCAGACCAAAATGGAATGGGAAAGAACATGAACCACTCTAGACTAGGTGTCACTCAGGTCCCAGGTATAGGACCTTTAATCACTCAGTAAAACCCCACCCACCAAACAGAAACCAGATCCAGCAATGATAATGACAGTATGATGTATAAAAAACTGTGAAGAAAGCAGTAAATAAAGCTGTACATAAAGCAATAAATAAAGCAAATAAATAAACACAAATAGCACATAACACCCCAGTAAACACAAATCAAACAAGCGCTAGGAGGAACCCACAAAAAGAACCAGAAGCCCTGGTTGCAATATAAGGTTCCCCAGCAGAGTCGCCAAGCTGTCGCTCCCACCAAATGACACCTGGCCAGAAAGGGGTACAGACGCGAACGGTCGGCGAAGGAGAGAACATGAAGATGAACTGAAAAGAGTCGCCAGCTAGGCATTTTTATCCCGCAGGAAAGGTAATGCTGCATAAACCTAAGAAAAGATGGATAAGATGGTTGCGAACCAGAGAAACTGAGAAAGGGGGTTGGTTACATCTTGGGAAGGTATTAGCACCCAGTTTTTCCGTCGTACTCGACGGGATCCACGCTTAAAAGTTTATGTTTAAAGGGGTAGTGTCAGTGCTATCTGTGTGCAAAAGCTGGAAAAGAAAATACAAGTGTCAGTGTAAAAGAGATGTGAAGTGAATTGCTCAGGAGTAAGGCTTAAAAGAATAATGCTGGAAGAGGGGGGATATACAGAGACTTTTGTTCGATAACTGTTAAGTTATGCCTACGTATCCTCTCGTGCAATGAGGAAGTCAGAACACCGTAGTTCGACTCAAAGAGACTGAAAGAATGAATTGACTTGTGAACTGCTTACTTGTCTATACTCAAGTGTGTGACCTGTCTGGCTCAGGTGCAAACTGTCTTGCATTAGACGGAAGAAGCAAGTTCTCGTTTGTGAGTGAATGAGGTGAGAAAAGAATCCTGGAGGAGACGATTATTGTTTGTTTTTGGTATTTTCAATCTTTTATTGCTTTTTGGAGTTTGTCATAGGAAAATGAACTTAAGCCTAAACCAAGGGTTAGTAAACTCATCACATCCTCCTTCTGATTAGGAGTAATGAGAATACCTTAAGTATGAAGTAAGCACCTCACACTTAATCACCATGGTGTAGGATTAAGATCATTAACCTACTTGTAATTATTTAGATGTCTTTAGAGTTTTTGTTTAGTGTTAAGTAATGAGTTTAAGCCATTATCAAGGATTTAATGAACCCATTACACCATCCTAATAGAAGGATAATAGATGAGAACATTTAAGCTGAGAAAGGCTCCTCAACTTAATCCATGATTAGGGATTAACCTCATGACAAAACAAAGCCTTTATTAAAGTGGATTTTAAATAATTGCAAGATTAAGAAGTGGATTTTATGGTTGGTAAGACAAATTGAGGGGGACTTGTCCATTAACACTAGGGTTAGTCCTTCTTAACCAATTAAGGAAGAATTAGAACCCTAATGCAAGGCCCAAGTTACAAGCTTGATGTCTTAGTGATTATTAGATGAATTGATTAAGAGATTTAAACACATTAAGGGTTTAACACTTAGGATTAAAGTTATACACTCCTTCCTAAGAGAAGGATGCATGCATAACCTTAATCACAAAGCCTTAAAACCTTTAAGGTTTAGTCCCTGATTATGAGATGAGGAGAGAAGACACAATAGATGACACAAAGGTAAAACTAATGGGGGACTAATCAAACCCTAATTGTTAACATGCTTGGGTATTCCTAGGGTTTATGAGGCTTGCAAGAGATCTTCAAGGAGAGCCACCAAGGAAGAAGCAGATGAAAGGAGGAGAAGCAGGAGAAACAAGTCAACTTACTTCACTTAAGAAGATAAGTTGCTTGAAGAAAGAAAGTGAGGAGGGAACATGAGTGAGCAAGCTCACTCTAATACAAATACCAAATGCAGCAATGAATGCATAAGAGAGATGAGAAGAGATTGTGAGAAGTGAAGGCAAATTCACTTCTCAAAGTAACTTACCACCTGAAAAGTTAGTAAAAGGAAATGAAATGAAATGAAAATGAAATGAATGCAAGGATGCAAACCAAAACCAGAAGCATATTCATGATTCAAATGATGCTAAGAGATGATGCAAAGGCATACCAAATGTTATGGATGATCATACAAAGGATGAGAATAAAAATGAAGCATAAAGGGAGCATGAAAGTTCATGAATGCACATGAAATGAAATGAATGCATAACATGGCAAATCGATGATGCAATGATCAAACATGATTCTAATGTGTCCTAGGATGTCTTATATGTCATGTGGATGCAAGGAATGTCATAGCAAGTTCATGGATGCAAGCATATGCAAGATGTATGCAAATGTAGATGAGAAATTAGGGTTTTATGAAAGGATGAGATGCAAATGGCAAAGAAAGAAGCAAATGACATGATACAAAATTGAAAATGCACTCAAAGGAACCCTAAACCTATATGACATCACACACCAAAGGAGGAGACCTAACTCTTAACCCTAAGGGACTTATGATTTTTCTAAGTTTCTAGGGTTTTTTGGGTGATCCTCAATGTAAAATACCAAACAAATTGAAAATGAAAGATAAAAATGAAACAAAAATGTTTTTAGAAACTAGGAGCCATGCATAGAACAATGCAAAAAGAACCATTCACAAACTCAACTTGGTTTAAAAGTTATGAATTTTTGAAGTTAGGGTTAAAAATGAACAAATTTAAGAACCCTAATTCATTGAAAAAATGTCAAAGCATGATCAGAACCAAAAAGAAATTTGTATGGTGAGTTTGAAAATGTTTCTAAATGTCCAAGAATGTTCTCTGAATTTTTTGGTGATTTTTAAATACTTAAATGTATTTTTAATTAATTAAAAGACTTTAATTAATTAAAAATAACATTTAAATGATTTAAAAATACTTTTTTAATGCAAAAATTAAAAATAAAAATATTTTTGGGTTCCGAAAAATATTTAAAGTGGTGACAAAAATTTTCAGAATTTTAAAATGATTTTTGGTATTTTAAATAAATATGAGAAAAGAAATAGAAAGAAAAATAAAACAAAATGATAAAAAATGAAAAGTAAGCAAATCCTAAGGCCAGGATTCAAACTGGGATGGAGGGAGTTGACCGTGCGCGTGTTTCAAGGGCTGGGATCAGTCCTGGCTAATTAATTGTGATTTACTTAATTAATTGGGAATTAGGGCTAACGAACTAATCTGGGCCATCCATCCACTAACTAAAACACGCATCCAATGGTCCACATTAAATCTGCCACTTAAACCCTAATTAGAACCCTAACTACTCTCAGGTGACCGGATCAAGCTCCGGTCATCTTCTCCGGCAACACCGAACCCCTATCTCTCTCTCAAGGCCATGAAAACATGCCAAAAACTCCAGAATCAATCTCTAACACCAAACAACAAGAATCCACAAACAAAAACAATTTATTTTGCATCATAAGAGAGAATTGAAGCCAAACGGAAAACTGACAAAAATTTCAGAAGTTTAATACATCTCATATATTTAACCATTTTCAGTGATTCAAAGTGCATAATGATCAGAGAAACATGCTTTATCACATTGTAACTTAAAATCAAAGCTCTGAGAAAAACGTTCTTGAGCTATACCTGAGTTGGAGTTGAGCAAATGTGGACCCTCAAAGCCTGCTTCTTGTGCTAGACACCTCCTTTGATCACCCTGATGCTATTGAGAAGCTTTGCAAGTGTTTAAAGGGTCTCCTTTTGAAGGTCCAGTTCTGAGAGGTGGAAAATCGTATTTGAGTTTGAGTGAATTTCAGGGCAAAGTGAAGGGTGGTTTTTGTTCCCTATGATGTGTGGAGATGATTGGTGGAAAAAGATTTGAGGTTTGATGTTTGTGCTGAGAGTTTCGAAGACTTGAAGTTTTTGGCAAATTTTGTGAATGCTGAGTTGTGGGAGGGTTCAGGCTTGTGTCTTGTGTTGTTTTAGGTCCATGAGGTCCACATAACATATGTTGATTGGCCAGAGAGTTGGTAATGTCACAGCTTGATTGGTATGGGTGAAAATGAAAAAAGTCAAGATTTTGTGTACCATAGGCATGGCTCGGGTCAGAGAAGATCTTAGGGCTTGTCTTGCTTCAGCTTGGATCAAGGAAGGCCTCTGGGTCAAATTTTGTGAGCTGGATGGCCTTGATCAAGAGTTTCCAATGTTCTTGCATATTTCCCCCTTTGGATTTTTGTGAAGAATGGCTCATGGTTTCTTGTAATCCAAGGCACAATTTTGGTCCAAGTGTGTTGTGTGATCATAATATGATGTATTGGAGTGCATTAGAAGTCATTAAGAAGCTTGAAACTTGAAATTGCAAAAATTCCTCTTTGGCATGAAACATGAAATTATGTGATTTTTGCCAACTTTGGAAAGCCATAACTTGAGTTCCATAATGAATTAGATCTTGTTCTTGTACTTTTTAAAAAGGGAATGATCCAATCTACAACTTTCATGACCAACAATTTTTCATTTGAAGCATTTTTGGTTGAGAAAGAGGAGGTTGAAAAACTTTCCCAAAATGCAAAGTTTACATTACAAGTCATTTCCATTTTTTGCAACTTTTGGTTTTGCTCACTTTTCTTCAAATTTGTGAACTTCTAAGCACTTCAATGATCAAATAAAGACCATATAACTTTAATTTGATGAAAAATCCACTTTGGTTCCATGTTGGGGGGCCTCAAATGCCCTGATTTTGCTCTGACTTGCTCAGGAAGTTACCTAGTGATCAGATGACTTCCACAATGAATTTCTTCATAAAACTTGGTATGTATGATCCTTATAACGTATTGAGACAAATAGAAACAAGAATGACAAAAAAAATTGGAGTTATGGCCTCTGAAACCAAAACCCTAATTTTAGGTCATCTGTGCAGTTAAGCCCTAGTTCTGCTTCCATACTTTGCCAGTTCTTGTGACTTTCTGACTTCCTTGATCTTTGGAGGATATAATATGATGATTGAAAATACATGTACCCTCTTGAGATGATTGGAGGCCTTTGAAGTGGCTCAAATGGATCCTGGATTGCTCAGATCACAAACCCTAGATGCAGATGAACTTGAACTAATGCAGTGAAGCAAAAATGCAATATGATATGGTATGATTGAACTAATGTAGATATGAAAGATCACAAGCCATGGTGTGAACTTAGTGAGGGAAAATTTGGGGTGTTTACAGGTGTTAGTCATGACCTATAGATGATTTCTGGACATTTTCTTGAAGAAGCATAACCTATAACATGAACTGCCATTGTTAGGGTTTCGGGTACCAAATTAGGGGTTCCTAAAAAACCAAATATAAATGGATTCAAAGAACATGGATAGACTGTATGAATCCTAAGGAATTCATTGGTATAATAAATTTGATGAAATTGTACCATTTGATTGATGTTTGAGTTTCGCAGGTCATGAACATGGAAGAATTCGCAAGAAAAATTGCAGCTGAATTCGTATGAATTTTCGCAGGTATCCTGAAGAAGATGAAGTCTGGATGGCGCCAAAATCAAATTCAAAAACTGTTTTTAAAATATAATGTTTGTTTGTGGATTATATGTTGAACGCGCCCCATGTGGCTCAGCTGGTTTGTGTGTTTGCTTGTGAATATAATGGTCCTGGGTTCGATTCCCCCCCAGGCCATTTTGTTTTGTTGTATTTTATTTGATTTTCACAGGATTATAACAAAAGGATTGTTACCCATGATGTTAACACCAAGACGCGCTTGGCCTGGTGGTGATGTTGTTTGTCCAGAGTGAGGAGAGCCTAGGGCCTGGGTTCGAATCCCAGCCCCAGGTATGTTCTTTTTCTCAATTTTTTTCATTTATTTTGTTTTTGTTTATATTATATTTATTTAATCTAATTAATCTCTTAAAAAACAATTTCTAAAATAAAATGTTTATATTATTTTCTTATATAAAAAACCTATATTTAAAAAATTTATAATTTATTTTCTCAAAAAATCAAATTGTTTATAATTGTTTTTTTTATAACTTTATATTTATTATTATTGTATATATTTTGTAAATAAATTGATTATATTTAAATTAATAATTAAAGACCCTAATTCTCATGATTATAACCCTAACCCTAATTTTTATAACCCTAACCCTAATTTTTCTTAACCTTGAAGTTTAACCTAATATTTTTTTTATAAATTATAATTAATCATTAATCATTTGTTAAATATGTGAATAATTCAATATTTATTTATTATTATTAAAATCTATTTTCTTAATTAAATCTAAAAAAATATTTTCTAATATTAATTTGTTTTTTTTTTTGCTAATTTCTTATTTCTATTATTTTTATTTTTCTAACCTTTTATCTTAATTCTTATTATCATTGTTTATTTATTATTGTTTATATTTATTATATTTCTCGATTATATTGTAATTGTCCCGAAGCTTTGTAATAGTTTAGATTTATATTTTTTTCTTTATTTCTATTATGAATATATTTATTGTGTGGTTAGTAATTCTAGGGTGTGAATAACATACTTGTAATTAAAATTAACTTAGAATAATTAACTTAAAAAGATAAATATTTGAAAATGCACACTCACACACGTAAGTCGATCTTTGATCGCCATCTCGCACTTTCTAGGGTTACCTCTCATGTTGCCTATTTCAAAAGGTCAAGTAAGGTGTCTTAAGAAAAGTCACTTCACAAATATCATCAAGTCCCTTCAGTTTATAAGATCAAGTCCCTTCGAGGTTGCCTACGATAAATGATCTTGTCCCTTCGAATAAAAGATGATAAGTCCCTACGAATTGCTAAAGACACCTTGCAGTTGCCTATATTCAGATGTCCCTACACATGTCCCTTATCACATCCAAGGTAAGGACTACCTATTCCTTAATAATAGGGATAGTCTTACCATTGAAAGAACATAAGAACAGTAAAGACTTAATATAGGGTAGGTTCCTCTTAATTACTTGCTCACACATTTCAAAATACTTTTTACACCTTGCTTTTCAAACAAATTTTCAAAAACAAGTCTTTGTATACATCCATACGAGGATCATTACAAAGTACTTAGAAAGTTTCTAATCACACACTACACCTTTTCAAAACAATTCAAAGTGAGCTAAGTAACTAAGAGCCCATGGATAACCATGGATATAAAGGGTGCTAATACCTTCCCTTTATATAACCTACCCCCCGAACTCAAAATCTTTTTAAGGTCTTTCCTGTTCTTTTATGTCCTTTCCTTTTGGATAAAATAAAAGTCGGTGGCGACTCTTGCTATCCGCAACATTTATAGAAAGTCAGTTCTCCCACCGTGTTACAAGGTGTATCAGAAGAAAACAAAGGGAAATTCTGCAAAGGCATTTTCCTTGTTATGATAACTTCTCTGGAGTGAAGAATATGGTCCTTCTTGATTGAATCAATGAACTTCATCTCCTTGAGGTTCTTGGCATTTAATGGATTTCCAACATCTATTTTTCCAGAGTTTCAATCTGTTGTGCCTCAATCAGATGATCCACCAGCTTGTTCTCAGTAAGAATATCAGAAATTAACCTACCCAGAGGTATCCAGTCCCTTTTTGTCTTCTCTCCCTCTCTTGTTTCCTTGATGTTGTTCTTCATATGATTGAACAAGGAATGATCAAGGTTGACCTTCTTGTTCTTAGAGATGAAGTATAGTAGAAACTGCTGATCCATATTGATGTAGTCAAGAGAGTTTGTAGCTTTTCTTTGGCTGATACTTCCCAGAATGATCTTGGCCCAAATTCTTAAGTGATCCTTCAGATCCTTGATCTTGTTAGAGGGTTGCCCATGTGAGAAGATTTCTCTAACCACTAACTTAGTATCTGAGAGCTTGTCCATCTCACTGCATTTAATCCCATTTCCATCAGATTGAATTAGTTTAGCAATGTGATCTTCATAAATTTTGATCCTCTTCCCCAAAACATAAGAGGTCACATGAGAATTTGATGCGCTAGCAAACACCCAGAATTCCTTGACAGTTTATGGAAAACTGGTCCCATTAAGCGATCAAAGTATTCCTTCCAACCTTGAGCTTTAACAGCAGGAAGTAAATCAAAACCATTTTCTCTTAAGCTGTCAAAGTCCACAAACAGTACATACAAAACTTCTACTTGTCTGCTGGAGTGAGAAGAGTTCTGACTGGTGAGATGTGAAGCACTTCGGAAGATTGATCATTTGATGGTTGAGAAGAAGAAGTCATAGTTACCAAGATAGAAAGGTTTTAGGGTTTTAAGAAAATTGTAGAGAACAAGTGAAGGTGAAAGTGAAAGAAGAGAGTGAAGAGTGAAAACGTGAAAAGTGAAAAATGAAAAGTGAAAAGAAGAGTTTATATAGAAATAAAGAGCATTAAGAGAAAAACACAATTAGTGGAAATATTAAATGCACAAAACATCAAGATTAAAAGACATTAAATGAGATCTGACAAGGGGGTGGCATAAAGATCTTGGAACAATTACCAAAGAGATATGCGCCTCAATTGTGTCTATTCATCCGTTTCAGTTTCCTAGAACTTGAACGCGTGTCCTTCTGCAGAGGACAGTTGTCTGACTGCATGTTTTGTCCTGCTTCAGAGTTTGAGCATGTATTCTGATTCTATTAGGATTCCTCAGAGCTTTATTGACACATGTTGATGTTAAGATCTACATGTTATTCTTTTGATACAAAAGTTCTCAGAAGTAAACAGTCAGATCATTAAAATAACTTCTGAATGAATAAAATAAAAGGTTCTGAACTTCTGAGAGTTAAAAGCATATAATTAAACATTTTCATTCTGGATATAATTCCATACTAAGATTGGTCAAAATGAAATTAAATCTATCTTCAACAAGGGGGTTTTGTAAAGATATCAACCCATTGGTGATACGTATCTATGAATTTTAAAAATAAGATCCCCTTCTAAGTATAGATCCCTAATGAAATGATGTTTAAATTCTATGTGTTTAGCTCTAGAATGTAAAATGAGATTTTTAGAAAGACAAATAGAAGAAGTATTATCATAAAGGATGAGAATGTTACTCTCATAAATATTGAAGTCCTCAAGCTGATTTTTCATCCATAGCATCTGAGTACTGCATCCAGCTGCTGCAATGTATTTAGCTTCTACAGTTGATAATGCTATAGTTAACTGCCTTTTGCTAGACCAAGAAATTAAATTGTCTCCCAGAAATTGACAACTTCCAGAAGTACTTTTTCTTTATGTTCTGTCTCCAGCAAAATCAACATCACAATATCCTACAAGCTTGTAATTTTTGGACCTTCTGTAGCATAAACCAAGATTAGTAGTACCTTTTAGATATCTAAAGATTCTCTTAACTGCTGTTAAGTGAGTTTCTCTAGGATCTGATTGGAATCTGGCACATAAACATACGATGTATATAATATCTGGTCTAGATGCAGTTAGATAGAGGAGAGAGCCAATCATACCTCTGTAGATCTTCTGATCTACTTTCTTACTTACCTCTTCCTTCTCCAGAATACAAGTGGTATGCATAGGAGTCTTAGAGATATTACTATCTGACAAGTCAAATTTCTTCAGAAGTTCTTTGACATATTTGCTTTGATGTATGTATGTTCCTTCTGATGTTTGATTGATTTGGATTCCCAGAAAGAACTTTAATTCTCCCATCATGCTCATCTCAAACTCTGCTTGCATAGACTCAGCAAATTCCTTTCCCAAGGCACTTTTAGTAAAATTATTTTTCAGAAGAAAATTGCTTAGTCTTTCATACCAAGCTCTAGGAGCTTGTTTCAAACCATATTAAGATTTTTTAAGTTTAAAAACATGTTCTAGAAATTTTGTATTTTCAAAACCAGGGGGTTGGTGCACATACATTTCTTCATCAATGTAACCATTTAAAAATGCACTCTTGATATCCATTTGATAGAGAATGATGTCATGATTAACAACAAATGAGATTAAGAGTCTAATTGATTCTAACCTGGCGACTGGTGCAAAGGTTTATGTATAGTCTATTCCTTCTTGTTGACTATAACCTTGTGCTACCAGCCGCGCCTTGTTTCTGACAACTTCTCCTTGTTCATTTAGCTTGTTTTTGAATACCTATTTGGTGCCAATAATGTTGAGTCCTTTAGGTCTAGGCACTAAGTCCCACACATCATTTCTGGTGAATTGATTGAGTTCATCTTGCATTGCAAGTATCCAAACATTTTCTGAGAGTGCTTTTTCTACAGAAGTTGGTTCAATCAGAGAAACTAGTCCCATTAGAGATTCTTCAGAATTTCTGAATGATGACCTTGTTCTGATTGGATCATCCTTCTTTCCCAAAATCTTATCTTCTGGATGATTCAACGTGCTTCTGGGTTGTTTCTTCTGAGTGGGTTCTTCAGATCTTGTTGAGGTGGTTGTCTTGTATTTTTTTGTAGATGATTGATCTTCAAATGTTTTGTCTTTAGTGATTTCAACTTCTATATCAATAGTCCCAAAGCCAACAATCTTTCCTTTTTTATTGCCCCCGAAACTTACGTAGCCTCCAGCTTTCAGCTCAAGACTTTGGAACATATGATTTCTTCCCGTCATGTGTCGTGAGCATCCAGAGTCCAGGTACCAAGATTGGTATTTCAGTTTGGCTGTTAAAGACATCTGCAACATACACAATTTTATCTTTGGGTACCCATATCTTTCTGGGTCCTTGTTTGTTAGTTTTTACAAACTTCTGATTGATTTTGAGTTTCACATCAGAACTTGTAGAACAATATGACTCACTAGTATATTTTAGATCATGATTATGACCATAGGTAAAATGAGAACTTAAAGGAGTATTAACATTTATGACCATGTCATCAACCTTTTTACTTCAGAGTTTCCTCTCCTTTAGTTTTCACATAGCCTATACCTCTTCTACCATTTCTGCTAACTCCATAGATCATTGAGGCAATTTTGCTTCTGTCTATGTTTTTAGCTAGAAATTTTTTAAAACTGTAATCATATAACTTTATGATACTATCAGAACTAGGTAGAACTTCTGATTCAAATTCCTTCTGAGCTTTAAGTTTTTCAAAAGAATTTTTGCATTCAAAAATATTTTCTTTTAGCTCAGAGTTTTCTGACTTAAGTTTTCTAACTTCCTCCAATTCAGATACTAGACTTTGTTTTATGTCTTTGTATTTGAATTGAAGCTTCTGGTATTTTTCAAGAATTTCTGAGAGGCTATCTTCTAATTGAGATCTAGAAAGTTTAGAGAATACCACTTCTGTGTCAGAGTCTGACTCTGATTCTGATGAGTGAACATCTTCTGGTATCTTTGCCATTAATGCAAGATTGGCATGTTCATCTTCTGAGTCTGAATCTTCTTCAGATGATTCTGAATCATCCCATGTTGCCATGAGACTCTTTTTATTTTCTTTGTTAAATTTCTTTCTGGGTTTCTCTTTCTGGAGTTTAGGAAATTCACTCTTGTAGTGTCCAGGTTCTTTGCATTCGTAGCACACTACTTCTTTGCTTCTGGGTTTCCTGTGACCAGAGGATGCTTCAGAATGATTGCTTTATCTTCTGGGATTTCTGAACTTCTTCTGACGATGCTTCCAGAGCTGTTGAACTCTTCTGTATAGAAGACATAATTCGTCTTCTTCTGATGAGCCTCCAGAGCTTTCTTCTTCTTCTGCCTGCAAATCTTTAGAATCATATTTGTTAGATTTAAGAGCAACATACTTACCTTTTTTCTGGGGTTCATCTTCTTCTAGTTTTATCTCATGACTTCTCAGAGAGTTGATCAGTTATTCTAGAGATATATCGTTCAGATTCTTTGATAGCTTCAAAGCAGTGACCATTGGGTCTCCAAGCCTTTGGCAAGCTTCTGATGATCTTCTTCACATGATCTGCTGTTGAGTAGCCTTTGTCCAAAAATTTCAGTCCAGCAACCAGAATTTGAAACCTTGAGAACATCTTATCAATTATTTCATCTTCTTCCATCTTGAACGCTTCATACTTCTGGATAAGAGCCAGAGCTTTTGTCTCCTTGACTTGAGTGTTGCCTTCATGTGTCATCCTCAGGGAGTCAAACATGTGTTTAGTTGATTCTCTGTTTGTAATCTTCTCATATTCTGTATAGGAGATAGCACTCAGAAGTATGGTTCTGACCTTGTGATGGTTTCTGAATTCCTTCTTCTGTTGAGCTGTCATGTTCTTTCTTTCAATCTTCTGACCATCTGCTCCAACAGGATGAGTGTATCCATCTGTCACCATATCCCAAAGATCTCCATCCAGAGCCAGAAATAAACTGTCCAAAACATACTTCCAGTAGTCAAAGTTGTCACCATTGAACACTGGAGGTTTTCCGTTGATCTTGTCATTTTGATAGTCATTGTTGTTGTTGACTGCATCTGCCATTGTGTTTTATCTTCTGGATCTTTTACTGACACTGTTAAGTGTATATCTCAGAACCTAGAGCTCTGATGTCAATTGAATGAGTGTAAAATCACAAGGAAGGGGGTTGGAATTGGGTTTTCAAAAAACAAAATGACTTTAAAGGACAGTTTGATTTATCCTGGTTCATTTGAACTCAAACTACATCCAGTCCACCGGCCAAGGTGATTTTTCCTCTCTCAAAAAGGTATTAATCCACTATTCAAAAATGAATACAACCATAATGACCTACTATCAAAGTCTTCTTGAGTCTACTGACCAAACTAGTCACTCAAGAAAGAATTCAATTCTTTTACAAAGATTAAAAAATCTGTAACTAAGAATGCTTCTAAAAAGCTATATCAAAAAGTGATTTGTTACAAAGTTTAGAGCAAGGTATATGAGCATGTAATTGAGCGTGAAAGCGAGAGCTTCAAATCTTCAAGATGATATCTTTAAATAGTGATTTGAAGTAGATAGCCGTTGAGAACATCTGGAGCTTGATTTGGATAGTTGTTAATTGCCATAAAATCCTTCCAAATAAAGAGATTCTTGTTCCCAGCCATTATTCTAATTTTCTTTAAATAGTCTTTAAATGAGAGAATCAGAATCTTCTAAGTGCGAATCATAGTATCATAAATGAATACGCAGCAATAAAAACGTCTTCAATGAGAGCTTCTCTTTTACAGCAGATCTTCTATTAAAGAGCGCAAGACTGTTTTTTTAGAAGATGCTTTCCTTATAAGAACTTCTACTGTTTCTATAATGCACATTAACCACAAGTTAGTTGCAACATAAATTAGAACTTCTATTCTCTTAGAAAAGTATTGTTATCATCAAAACTATAATAGAAGATTAGAATCAAAATTGTTCTAACAAATTTGACATTCCTCAAAACTAAGCTAAATAGACTTCACAAAATGTTCATTTTTCAGCTTGATACATAACATTTTTTGTCAACATTTCAATTCAATCATGTGTGGAAAACAGACTACATAGTTTTGCAATTGAATTACTACTTAACAATTACTTTGTAGAAGAAAATAAATTATGAGATAAAGAAGTTCATACCAGAGCCATGTCCAAAAGCAACAGGACCGACAATTCTTCTTATTTCTGCTTGAAAGAGAAATGCATAAGAATCATGAACTCTTCTAAACTAACAAAAGGATTACTGATTGATGAGAACAGTTCTTACGAAGTTAACATGGGATCTGAATTCACCACCACATAATCAGCAACACTGAAATATTCTTTTGCATTCCATCAGTAAAAATCTAAAATCAACTATGAATAATTTAAACATTTTAAGGAATCAAACTCCACAAATAAATTTACTTTTTGCAACTACCTGGAAAAGTACAACAATTTCCCGAAACAAATCTATCTTTACAGCATTTTGATTTGGGACAAGAGAAACAACAACAACAACAACAGTTCGACATAGGGTAAGGAGAAACTCAAGGATGGAAAACAATTGTTGCAACTGTAAAAATTGCATAGTTTATAGTCACTATAGATAAATAGAAAAGTATAGGTAACCAAAACAACTTTTTAAAAGTTTAGTGACAAACATCATTGTACTTTAATAACATTATAATTAAAAACCTTAATTTTAAGGAGCCATTGAATCCAAATGACATAGAAAAATTAAACCTGAGAAAGAGACGATACCGAGATCCTCCAGCATTGAGAGTTCCTAGCTTCGTAACTCAGCAGTTCAGAGGGCAAAGAGACATCTTTCTCTAAATGTACAAGACCCTTTAGCAAAATTCTCACAAAGGCTGGTCTTGATGTTTCATGTACTCATCCTCTTCTTCTAATTTTTGTACAGTTTCACTGCTTTATATCCAAACACAAGTGAAATAAGAAACTGAAACAACGAAAAATGCATCATGATAAGCTCAACGATTTTTTATGCTTCCATGACCGCAGCGTAACAACGAAAACCAAGTTTACTAACAAATTATTCTAATGAAATTGGTATATATATTATCATATGGTATATATTATCATACCTGTAAGGATAAAAGGGTCAAATACCATACACTGCAGACCATATCATTATTCTGCAAACGAAAACAGAATATATTTTTTTAAAAAAAATTGAAAACTAAACAGACTTGTGATAGGACATAAGATAGGACACTAATTTGGAACTATTCTACCCGAAACTTAGAAAACCATTCTACCATAAGATAGGACACCAATTCTTCCTCAACGATATTCTTCGATTCTTTCAATTGGGAGTTTGAATCATGTTCAACAGAAAGATGCAAAACAATGCATAAATAGATATGTCTCAAAAGATTACCGGTGAAATCAAAGCATACACATCAATAATCAAACCATGAAATCAATAGAGTGAAAGGAAAAGATAAATACTCGTGTTGGATCTAAAAGTGGTGGTTGTGGTTTGGTCGAAACAACATTTCAATCGATTCATTAGGAAGTCCTTCGGATGAGAAGTGCGGATATCCCTTTGGTTTTTTTTTTATTGGAGGTGATGGTGGCCGGTAGTAGGGGAGAAAGCGGCGACGACGGTGGTGGCTTTAGAGTTTTTGCAAAAAGAGAGAGAAGAGAAGACCGAGTGAATGAGAAAAAGAGAGAGAGAGAAGTTTTTTTGTTTAGTGTAAGGTTGTGTTGGAGAGAAAAGCATTATTATAATTGTAACCAATGTCCAGGCAACACTTGACATTATTTTGTGAGAAACAACTAAAATTGTAGCTTGATTTTATTATTTATCGAAAGGGTATTTTGGTAGTATAAAATATTTTGGTGGAAAAAACAATTTATTCTGTTTGGTCAACTTCTTTGTATTGGGTAGATAGTAGATGTATTAAAATCAAACACTAGACATGTTTAACACGAAACAAAAGAGAAGACTAAAATTGAAAAGACCCACAAAACTAGCTAACAAAAACAATCAATATATCAACCACTACATTAAGCAAAAACAAATAACAAGCAAGAGAACCAAGCAAATTTATTTATCATCGAATGTCCTTTAACTCTAGCACCTAACCAAAACCCAGAGAGAAATTTAGTGAGCAATACGATATGTCTCCTTTGAAAAAGACATTATTCCTCGCAATTCAACCAACTAAAAGACACATTTTATTTAGGGCAAAATATATGTTATCATTCTTACCAATATAGTAAATTTTGATTTCACCCTTAGAATTTTTTTTTTTTGAGATCCCCTTACTGAATTCAGATTCCCTCAATAAAAATTTGGGATTTGTACTGACTTGACAAGTCAAGTGTCATTTTATTATAGTTTTTAATTGATTTTTAATTTTATGTGGATTTTAAATTATTTTTTAATTTCATATGGATTTTATTTTATTTTATACTTTTTTTTAATTTAGTTTTCGTAATTTTTTTAAAAACTCATATTTTCTTAAATAATATATATATATATATATATATATATATATATATATATATATATATATATATATATATATATATATATATATATATATATATATATATATATCCAAGATTGTCATGATGACAACATTGAAAAGAATCGTAACCCTAATGCTGACATGTCATTTTATAATAACCTAATGTTGACATGTCATTTTGGTAACAAACCATATATTAAAATTAATAATAATAATAATAATAATAATAATAATAATAATAATAATAATAATATTAAACCACTAATAATAATAATAATCTAATATCTAGATAATAATAATATAATAATATTAAACCACTACTATTAATAATAATAATAATCTAATGTCTAGATAATAATAATAATAATAATAATAGTTAATAATAATAATAATAATAATATTCAATTTTAGTTACAATTTATTTTTGGAACAAAAATCAGTTACAACAATTTAATTATACTACTTTTGTAATTATTGAAAAAATTAATGTTTAAAAAATGAAGAGTTTAATCAATAATATGATTCATGAGGAAATATAGTACTAGTAGTATCTACTTGGCTTTAAAAGGAGAGCAACCTTGAGTGGAGTGGTGGCATATGGTGATCAAGAACCAGGCTAGACCGAGGGCGATGTTTACGTTATGGATGGCTTGTCACAAGAAGCTTGCTACGAAAGACCGACTCTTGAGGTTTAACATGATTCATGAGGAAAAATGTTGTTTTTGTAATGAAAAGGAGTCCATAAACCACTTAATGCTTGAATGTCAGGAAACCAATCAAATTTGGACGGTGGTGCTGACTTGGCTACAAATCTCGCATGTGGTTCGTAATTGGAATGAGGAATTAGAGTGGATGAGCAAAAAGTGCAAAGGGAAGGGATGGAAAGTTATGGCATTGAAATGTGCAATAGCCGAAATCGTCTACCACGTTTGGAACCATAGGAATAAAATTGTTTTTGGGGGGAGAGTAATATGCAACATGTGATTGACAGCATCATAAACTGTGTAAGTCAAAGACTTTGGGGTATCCCTAAATTGAGGAAGCACATTAGCTTGTTAATGTTGCCTTAGGTTTGGTTATTTGTTGGCTGGATCTTCGGATCGCCTTTGCTTGTAATTGTTTTTGGTGGTAATATATCTTACTTTTTCCAACAAAAATAAATAAAGAGTTTTATGAAACGGTATATTCAATGAAAATTTAAATTATAAATTCAATGGAATGTTTGATATTTTACCATAATATTATTTTATTATTTTAAAATCAATCAATTTGTCCCACTTCCATCCTTAAATAGACAAATTCCTCTCACTTTCTCCGTCACACGTGTATTTTAAAATTTTATGCATAACCTGACAAAGCATGAAATGAATGAGTGAACTATTCAATGTTGATTCCAAAAGAGAATTAATTTCTTTTTTTTCTTTATCTAATCCAAAAACACTCTTGGAAGAGTCTGTCTTTTTTATTTTATTTTTACATTTTTTTCAAATCTATTTATGTCCATATTTTTTCATATAAATTTTATTTTATTATTTTGATTATATTCAAAATTTATTTCATAAATAATATTTTGATAATATTTAAATTTATTTCATATTCATATTCATGTAATTTAATTTTTAATTATTATTTTGCAGATTTAACACCATATTTTTTCATATAATATTTATTTTATTATTTTGATCCTATTCAAATTTGTTTCATACTCATATTCATACTGTGTAATATAATTTCTAACTGTTATTTTGCAGGTTTTGCAATTTGAATAAAAGTTTAATCATAGTAATATATTTTCTCAAAATAAATATGATTGTTTGATTTCTGATTAAATAAAATATTAATAATAATTACATAGTGATATTTTCTCAAAGTTATAAAAATTTAAATATTTTGTATTAATTTTTTATTGTTAGTTTTTTTTTTTAATTTTGAAGTGATAAAATAAAAGAAAGAATATTAAAAGTTAGCTTTTGATCTAACTAATTAATTAATTTTTTACTACAAATTTCAATTTTATTTACAATGAAATTATATTAATATTATATTAATTTATTCTTAAAATCTACAAATAATATTTTTTGGATACTATCAATAAAGTTTTTGAGAATTATTATATTTGAATATGGGTGTTATTAGTCAATAAATTAGAGAGTTCGAATTTTGAAGTGATAAAATAAAAGAAAGAATGTTAAGAAGATAGATTGTGATTTTATAAATTAATTACTTTTTTATATACAATTTCAATTTTATTTACATTGTTATTATATTATTTTATTCTTAAAACCTACAAATAATATACTTTTTGATTATTATCAAAAAAGTTTTTAATAACCATTTTACAAATATTTTTGAAAAATAAAGTAATTTAAAATTTATATAAAGTAACAAATATTTTTATGTTTATTCGATTTATTTTATTGAAAAATGTGTTTTAGTTATAATTATTAATGTTTTTTTTTTTGTTTTAATGTTATCATCATTATATTCAATTTTAGTTACAATTTTTTTAAACAAATCAGTTATAACGATTTAATTATATTATTTTGGTAATGATTTCAAAAATTAATGTTTAAAAAATAAGAGTTTTATTAAACGGTAAATTCGTTGAAATTTTAAATTATATATTCAATGGAATGTTTGATTTTGTACCATAATATCATTTTATTATTTTTGAAATCGATCAATTTGTGCCACTTTCTTCCTTAAATAGATAAATGCCTCTCACTTTCTCTGTCGCAAGTATATTTTAAAATTTTATGCATAACCTGACAGAGTATGGTATGAATGTTATGAATGAGTGAATTATGGAACGCCGACTCAAAAAGAGAATTATTTTATTTTTTTGTTTATCTAATTCAAAAATGCTCTTGGAAGGGTCTGTCTTTTTTTTATTTTTACATTTTTTTCAAATCTATTTTATAACCATGTTTTTCCATATAAATTTTATTTTATTATTTTGATCATTTTCAAAATTTATTTCATAAATATTATTTTGATAATATTTAAATTTATTTCATATTCATATTCATTTAATATAATTTTTAATTATTATTTTACAGATCTAGCATCTTATTTTTCCGTACAATTTTTATTGCAATTTGAATGAGAGTTTAATATGCACAAGCTCCTAAACAACAATCTTAGAATGAAGATTAAAATATACAGTTCTTGCAATTATCTGGAGCATCTAAGTTCTTGAAATTGTAATACATATGATTATGTTAAAAAATATATTTTTGTATTGATTTTTAATTTTTTGGATTTAACTTCCTTCTCTTTCTTCACAATTCTAAAACGGTACTACTTACGCTTTCTTTTAAAAATAAATTCTTATTTTCTTCTATAGTATACATTATATTTATCTATCTATTTATTTAATCTAAATCCAATATTGTCATGATGACAACCTTAGACACGATCCTAACTTTAATTCTTATATGACATTAGAATCATATTAATGCTTATGTGGCAACATACCAACTCCAATTCAATATCACAATTAATAAAAAATATATTATACTGTCATATTATATCTTACCATATTGAAAGTTATAATTACAAAAAAAAACATATTATTATATTACCAATATTATTATTAGTATTATTATAATTATTATTACATCATGTAAGCACATAAAGATTAGAAATAATATTGAATATTTTTTGCTCTTGCAATTATCTGGAGCATCTAAGTTCTAAAAATAATTCTTTTTGTATTGATGTTTAATTTTTTGGGTTTAATTTCCTTCTCTTTCTTCACAATTCCAAAATGATTATACTTATATTTTCTTTTAGAAATAAATTCTTATTTTTTGGGTTTTATTTCTACTATACCAGTGCGGAGCACGGGTGGGTAATCTAGTATATATATATATATATATATATATATATATATATATATATATATATATATATATATATATATATATATATATATATATATATATATATATATATATATATATATATATATATATATATATATATATATATCAGGATCAACTTACTCCAAGAATAAACTTTTTTAACTTGCCCCATAATCATAGCCTTTAAATTAGATTCAATCAAATGTTAAATTAACATTTATACTTATAATCATTGGATTGAATCTTATTTAATGGTTACGATTATGAAGTAAGTTAAAAAGACTTACTCTTGGAGCAAGTTGATCCTGACTCATATAATCGTAACCTTTAAATTTACTCCATAATCGTAGCCTTTTTAACTTACACCATAATCGTAGTCTTTAAATTAGATTCAATCAATAGTTAAATTAACATGTATACTTGTAATCATTGGATTGAATCTTATTTAATGACCACGATTATGAAGTAAGTTAAAAATACTTACTTTTGGAGTAAGTTGATCTGGACTGGGCCTCTAAGACTATGTTGGCTACATGCTCAAACCCGTCGAGCAAAAACCCAATCAATTGGGCAGGGTATCCATTGGTCGAGCAGAGATCATGTGTCACAGGGAAGTAAACTATGTTGTCGGGCAATGAGCCCGACCCACCTAGCACGTGTTAGGGAGACTGTGTCTCCCTAGCATGTGCCACGTCACCAACTGTCCACCCTTCTCTCCCGAAATGTAGAGACAGTTGGACCAAGGAAAAGACCACATGCTAGGTTTTACACGTTCCCACACGTACCTTGACAGTTCTTCCTTGGGCCTAGCTGATCCAGCCCAAGGAAGAACCTTGGCACAGCGCTGAGGGCACATATAAATACCTTTTCTCACTAAAGAGTCAAGTATTCTGAATTATTCTCTCTCTTACCATCTATGTACCCAACTCACTTGAGCTTCAGAGTATCTTGCAGGTACACCCCCTTCATCTTTCTATCAATCGTAACGTTCACAACCAATAGTTGGAAGGCACTTATGATCAGGTAAGATCAGTGACGTCGTCTGTGTGAACTTGTTATCCCCTTCTTCCATTCCAGAATATCAAAGGCCACTCACCCATCGCCCTTCCAACATGGTCGACGAACGCGGTGACAACCACAATCTGGATCTTGTCAACTACAACAATAAGGACAACGTGATCGTCACCCACGAGTCTAATGTGCGTGACAGACAACCATCGACCCCATCTCCTGAGCCTGAGGATAATGGTGTCCCCCAACCTCAGTCAACCGCTGCTTTCCAGCTCATACCAGTGTCAGTCGACGGAGACCCCACCATGATAGCCATGGTGCACGCTCTGAATCAAACCAACTTCCTGCTCACTCAACAGCTCGAGAGGTTGATAGCACCAGAAACCGAACGCCAAACCGGGCCTCCCCGCCGCGAGCGAGGACCCCCTAGTGAGAGACACCAACAAGAGGCGTCCAAGAAGCGGGGACGCTTACCTCCTCGTCGAGGGCAACGTTCCCCCGAGCCGAAAAAGAACAGGTCTAAGGGGCACCCTGAACGAGTGGACGACCAACCGAGAGATCCTCCTCAGCGAGATCAGAGCCCGAGGAACGGAGTATACTCTCCGCTGAGGAATGACGAAGACGACCCCCACTGCCCTCTGTCACGAGCTATTATAGACGCGCCATTCCTGAAGGACGTGGAGAAGCCCCCGAACTTGACGCCTTATGACGGGACGACTAACCCGGATGATCATGTCTACAAAATAAATGTTATGCTCGACTATCGCAACAACATCACCGGGAACGTTAAGTGTCAGTTATTCTCGACGACTCTCCGGAAAGGGGCCATGGCGTGGTACAAAAGCCTAGCACATGAATCCATCACTTCCTGGAGAAGCATGAGGCTGGCGTTCACACGAAATTTCATCGCCTCCCGACGCCACCCCAAGACCGAAGCAACCCTTAAAGCCATTGTACAAGGGAAGAACGAAACGATGCGCTTGTACATCGAGTGATTCAACCAAGAGGCCATCGAGGTGGATACGAATGATTACATGAAAAATATCTCCTCGAGAAAGGACTCGTTATCGGGAGCAAACTCAGCAGATCCGTCGGGATAGAACCCCCTCGCACCCTTGACGAGCTTCTTCACAAAGCTCAAGCATACATCCGGTACGAGGAGAAACAGGTCGCATATAATGTCCAGAGTAACCAAGGTCACGACGACGTCAGAAGCTCCAAAAATGAAGACTACACCGCTCCCCGACGCACGGGGGACAAAAGGAGAGACGATAAGCCTCGCGAGATCCGTGAAGGACGAGGACCTGCGGGGCGATTCAATGAATACACATTGATGAAAACTCCCCGCGAGCATATCCTCGCCGAATGCATCAACTCTGAGTTCAAGCAGGGCAAGGCAAGGTTCCCCAAACCTACAACACCCAAGCCCCACACCGACAAGTCCAAATACTGTCGCTTCCATAGGGGCCACGAGCATGTGACCGAAGACTGTGTTAACCCCAAAGACGTGATCGAAATTATGATCAAAGAAGGTCACCTCAAACAATATATCAAGAGAAGTGAGACTCCCCGGGGTGAGGAGAAATCCACGAAAAGAAATCATGAAGATTCCCCGGACCACGAATCTCCTTTCCAAGTGGCGATGTGCATATCGCGGCCTGAAGATTTCCACCTCCCCAATGTCGACATGGGAGGACGACTTGTTGCACATAGCCCGTGGGAGGATTTACCCACCGCCTTAGTTATCTCTAGAGGAGGGGTGAACAACAAGAACGCCGCAATTTCTATGAAGCGAAGATTCGATGAACTTTTGTTGACCGCACCCGAACAGTTGGCGACCCTGACAAAATCCCGGGAAAGATAACCCAATATCATTTTTCCTCGAAGAACTTCCCGGCGGATCCCCCAATTTGAGCATCTCGCTGATGATAAGGGCCAAAATGGCACGCTTTGACGTCCGACGTATCTTGGTTGATCAAGGAAGCTGGTAGACATGATATATGTCCACCTGTTCAAGACTCTCAAGCTAGACAAGATAAACCTATCCCCTTATGTCGGATCTGTCCTCCAAGGATTTAATGGGGCCACTACCAGACCGTGGGGGTACGTGAAGATCCTCGTCAAGTTCGGAGAACAAGAAACTGCCAGGGAAGTCAAAGTCCAATTCCTAGTAATAGAGTGCCCCTTTCTCTACAACTGCATCCTTGGCCGACCCACACTAGCTGAATTGACAGCAGTCCCGTCTACCGTCCACTTGAAGATGAAGTATTATACCATGCTGGGTCACATGGTCACGATCCACGGGGACATCGAGGCTATCAGGAGGAGCTATGATGTTGCGGTCAAAGGGCAAGCCATGATCAACACCTCTAAGCACAACAAGAAGCTCAGAATCAAAGAGCAATCGCCCTCCCCACGTGTCAACTCCATCGATCTCGATAGCCGACTTGGCGAGGACGACGCTGAAACACAGGGCCCCATCAACAAGCAGGCACCAGCTCATCCATTCCGTTAAATTCCGGACGATGAGTTCGAGCTTATCCCCTTAGGAGACGATCCCGACAGGACCGTGAAGATAGGTACCGGACTACCACTAGCAACAAAGGAGAAACTTACAACTTGCCTCAAAGAGAACGCAGATCTGTTCGCATGGAGTGCGACTGAGATGTCCGGACTCGACCCCGAGTACGCCTGTCATCAGTTAGCTTTAGATCCGGCCATTAGGCTCGTAGCACGGCGTAGGTGCAAGCAGTCTCCCGAGAAAGCGGAGGCTGTCGAGCGGGCTATAAAAGACCTCTTAGAGGCAAATTTTATTTCTGAAACCCAGTACACAACCTGGCTCTCTAATGTAGTTCTCGTTAAGAAAAATAATGGAAAGTGGCGAATGTGTGTTGATTATACTGATCTCAATAGGGCATGTCCCAAATATGCTTTTCCTTTGCCTAACATAGACAAACTAGTCGACAATTCTGCAGGTTTTAAACTCTTGTCTTTCATGGACGCATATAGTGGATATAATCAAATCCCTATGTCGGACACGAACAAGAGACACACGGCCTTCATGACACCGACAGGAAATTACTACTACAACGTAATGCCTTTCGGGCTGAAGAACGTCGAGGCCACATACCAACGCATGATGAACAAAGTCTTCCAAGCAGAGATTGGGGACATGCTCGAGGTATATATGGATGACATGATCGTGAAATCACACGAAGAAGTTGACCATGCCCGACATCTCCAGAAGGTCTTCGAGCAGGCAAGACGATGCAGAATGACGTTCAACCCTGAAAAATGCACCTTCGGCGTCCGAGTGGGTAAATTCATCGGCTTTTATCTCATCGAACGAGGCATAGAAGCCAACCCCGAAAAATGTCGAACGTTTTCAGAATTCCCAACCCCGAGCTCGAAGAAATCCATCTAGTCTCTTAATGGCATGCTCGCTTCTTTATCCCACTTTGACCCAAAATCCGCACAACACGCCCTCCCCTTCTTCAAACTACTGTGTAAAGAGGCCAACTTCGAATGGATGACAGAGTGTGAACAAGCTCTACTCCACCTAAATAGAGAACTCTCTGAGCCACCGGTCTTGTCACGACCACTGGAAAAATAAACGTTATATTTATACATGTCAGTTGCGACAGAGGCGGTAAGCGTCGTCCTCATCCGAGAAACCACTGATGGGAAGAAACCCATCCACTTCACGAGCAAAGCCCTCCAGGGCCCCGAACTAAGATATCAGCAGATCGAGAAGGTCGCTCTGGCCCTAATAAACTAGGCTAGGAGGCTACGACATTATTTCCTCGCCCATATGATTAAGGTCCGAACATATCAACCCATCAAACAACTACTCGGTCGACCAAATATGGCCGGCAGAATGCTAAAATGGTCTCTGGAAATTTCAGAGTTCGACATCCAGTACGAAAGCAGGAAGACTTTCAAAGCCCAAGTATTGGCCGACTTCGTTGCCAAGATGACACATAACCCGACCCCGACCAGCGGTGCCATAAGTGGACAATCTTCATCGACGGTGCTTCCAGCTCGACCGAGAGCGGCACGGGTATCATCCTCGAAAACAAAGAGGGCATTTTAATCGAAGTAACTCTGGCACTGGCTTTCCCGACTTCAAACAACCAAGCCGAATACGAAGCGTTTTTCGTGGGTTTGCGATTGGCCGAAGACCTAGGGGAGAAAGAAGTAAAAGACATTTTCCTCCCCGTGGCCCTTTGCTTGGTGGGGAATGGATATCCTCAGACCATTCATGACCAGCTCCTCCCATAACAAATACCTCATCGTCGGGGTGGATTATTTCACCAAATGGATCGAAGCCGAAGCCTTGGCCAAGATCACCGCGCATAACATACTATGTTTCTTCAAACGTAATATTCTTTCTCGCTTTGGCATACCCCAAGTCCTCATCACCGACAACGGGATGCGGTTCACAGACAGAAGATTTTAAGATTTTGTTACCAACTTAGGTACAAAACAACACTTCACGTCCGTCGAGCACCCCCAAACTAACGGCCAAGCAGAGAGGGCTAACCGAGTGATCCTAAAAGGACTAAAACACAGGCTCGATGAAGCTAAGAGGGCATGGGACGAGGAGTTGCATAGTGTCCTTTGGGCGTATCGCACGACTCCATATTCCACAACTAGGGAGACTCCATTCAAACTGACCTACAGAACTGAAGAAGTCATCCCGGTAGAAATACGGGAACCAACGAGGCAAACAGAAGCACCCCTCGACGAAGAGCTGAACGACGAAACTTTGCGAGTGGAACTGGACCTCGTCGAAGAAATTCGTTCGGAAGAAGCCCTGCGAGAAACTTCACTCAAACAAAAAATAGCTTTACGCTACGATGTGAAAGTCATAAAAAGGGAATTCCCACTGGGCAGCCTGGTCCTCCGAAGGAACCAGAAGAACCCACGAGAAGGAAAATTAGCCCGAACTGGGAAGGACCATACTGCGTCCGAGATAAAATGGACAACGATGCCTACTACCTCGAGAATATACAAGGAGAAGAACTTGCTCGACCATGGAACACTGAAAAACTCAAACAATACTACAACTAGTTAGATGGCGAAGACATGGAAGGTACGACCAAGCCACTTCGTCACAAATCAAAAGGAAGTTAGACACCCCAAGAGACAGGCACGACCTCCCTTGACGTTGGACACTTCAAAACGAACTTCAGTGCCGCAGTACCACGTTGGCAGGGCATCCAGCTCGCGATGGGAAAGGCCCAAGCCTCGGGACCTAGGGCACGACCGCGACCCACGACCCGATTTATAGCAGACGTAAAACCCGCACCTCGCCAGTTCCCTAAACCGATGAGTCTAAAAACGTCGAGCAACCAAGTTCATAATATCATTAGATAAATGAACTCGTCGGTACCCTAAACCAATGAGACTAAACAGTCGAACATACAAAATCACGATATAATCAGCATTAAAACACTTAACAAAAAACGAAACATTGTATTATAAAGTAGGCCAAAACTACCAATCCAATATAAAGTCGGGAAGAGCCCATAATACAAAGATAATTTAAGGCACTCATGCCATAAAAACAAAAGTAAAACGGCGTGTAGGCCTGAAAACACAAAGCTAAAGGCACGACGGCTAAACCTACTCCTCGGCGTGCTCCTCCTAATCACCTTCCTCATCATCTTCGTCTTTAACAGTGATGGGGAAGACGATCTCCCCCATCGGTCACAATGAAGTTAAAGGTTGTCCCCTCAGTCACTAGCTCGAGATTAACAACCTTGAGTTGGTCGATAGCGTTGTTGAAGCCCTCTCTGAAGACCTCAACAACGTCCTTCTCAAGGCCCCTAACCTGAGCAATCAGGTCAGCCCGATTCTTCAGGGTCAGCTCTTCATCAGTCTCACCCTCCCCGGGGAGAGCCATCCACTCCAATACCTTGACCCTTGAGCAGAGACGCCCGTTCTCAGTCTCGGCCTCAGTCAACTTGGTCTCCTTCTCCTTTAAACCTTTATTTTCCTCGGTCAAAGTGTCGGGCTTGCGCTTCACCTTGTCTAGCTCCTACTTCAACCCCTCTTGAAGCTTGTGCTCCTCTTTATATTTCAGCAAGTTTTGGGAGAGCAAGTTCTTCTCAGCGGTGACAGCCCGAAGCGCCTCCTCAGCTCCCTTTAACGCATACATCGGGAAGGAATTGTCAGACAGGACCATGGTCATCTCCATAACTCTGATGACTGCAGCCATGTCTTGGGCGAGGTTGGCACGCCTGACCGTCGCCTCCTGATCAAGGATGGCCTTAGTCTCGGCGGACAACACCACAAAAGAGCCTTCCAAGCTGAAGGCTTCTCGCTCCGTATGACAAGGAGACTGTAGATAGGCCCCTTGACCTGCAAGAAAACTTCTGGGCGCATCAGTACCCTCTTGATGAGGAACCTTGTGTCAGGGGGAGGCATCCAGCAAGATTGTCTCAGCTGGCATAGATGTCACCAACGGAGACCCCGTCCGAGGGGAAGGTTGAGCCAGACTAGTGCTCCCAGACACACCGGCTGCTTGCTCGGTAGCCACCTATTCAACACGGGTTTTTCTTTTCTTCTTCTTTGGTTTTTGGGAGGCCCCAACCTGGCTGGCCAGCTTCAGTGCTCGCTCCCTAAGTCGAGGCATGTCTTCTACAAAATGAAACGAAATCAACAAAACAAGTTTAAAGATAAACAGAAGACAAGAAGCTCGAGGATATACTACCTAGCAATCTAATTGCTTCGTCATCTGAATGACACTCAAGCACAAATTTTGTATTGATCAGTTGAGGTTCTAAAATGGGCAGACCACCGTCGCCCAGTATCGACCGATCTTGTTGATCTACGCAGGTCGCATGACTAAAGCTCCGGACATATGAAACCAACTTTTTATAAGCTAGTATGTCCTTGGTTCCCAAGAGCTCGTGCTTAACTCTATAGTGGTTGGTCGATAGATCGAAGTGGTCTGGCTGCCACCTAAGAGGGATCTTCGACAGTAGTTGCTCCTCGCTGTTGGCATCCCGTCTCTGAAAGTATAGACTGTCCAAGGAAAACTGGGTAATGGTTTTCACTGTGTACCACCGATCGTTGAAATTTTGGACAAAGTTTACATACGTTTTGAATAGCCTCGACGGCTGCTTGAAAGAGACCCAGTTGTATCGTCCATCTCCACCCGACCGTAGAAAGTGAAAAACATGGAAGAAGAGGGGCATGGTGCAACCTATCCCGAGATGACGGCACGCCAATTTGAACGCTTGTATGAATGATATGGCGTTGGGGTAAAGTTGCGAAGGCGCCAGCCAAAGCCATCTGAAGACTCACAGTTGAATGTCATTGAATGGGAGCCGTAATCCTTCCTCTCGAAAAGCAAACTCATACATGGCGAAACGCTTCCCCATGAAACGCGAGCACATCCTCTCTTCGGCTCGAGGGGCGTAGCATTGCCAGTTAACGAACTCGTTGCCCTCCGTCTCCTCGATTTGCGTATGAGCATAATAATGTTCCTCAATAGAGGGACTCCGTCTCCATCGGCTCGTCGGACATCCAAGATAGGTCATCATTATTCGACGAGGAGGCTCCTCTCCCGTCCGCAAGATGTCTTTGACCCGAGTTACCTGAAAAGCAGAAGGAACAAGTGAATTCGACGTCGCATTGTTGCACCCCAAAATTTGCCCTCACAATACAAGAAATTTGTGTGCTAAGAAGGTTCACAAGGTTCACAAGATTCACAATGCTTATATAACCTTTCATGAGGTTCATGAAGTCTACAAGTTACTTCTTGAAGGTTCACAAGGTTCACAAGTCCCACAATACTTTCAAAGACCTTTCATGAGGTTCATGAAGTCTACAAGTCACTTTATGAAGGTTAACAAGGTTCACAAGTTTCTCAATGTTTATATAACCTTTCATGAGGTTCATGAAGTCTACAAGTTACTTCTTGAAGGTTCACAAGGTTCACAAGATTCACAATGATTACAAAGCTTTCCTGAGGTTCATGAGGTCTACAAGGTCACTTTATGAGGTTCACAAGCTTCAAAATACCTCCCATGAGGTTCACAAGACATTTTATGATGGTTCACAAGGTTCACAAGGTTCACAATTGGTCAGAAGAGTTGACAATTCCCTCAGACAATGCACCTCCTAAGCAGTGCATCCAAAACTAGGGTTTTGACTTTAATCAGACTAAATGGACTTCCAAGACTTCAAGTGAGCTTCATAACATCTTATATGTGTATAAGAACCCCCATGGCAAGTTTCAAGACTTTTCTCAAAAGTTTACTCAGTCAGATGATCAGATAAGTCAAAATCAGTCAATGCAGTTAAAAAGTCAAACTGAGGTCAACTGTGGTCAAACCAAAGTCAAACTTCATGATTTTTTGCCAACATCAATTATATGAAGTAAAATTCATCATTTGATCAAGGGTTGATCATGATTCATCAAGGAGATTCCAGATCATCAAGAATCAGGAGTTTCTAAATTAGGGTTTCCTCAGTAAAAGTCAACTGAACTTTGACCAGCCATAACTTTCACATGCTTCATCACCAAGTCTCCACTCAAAGCTCATTTTGAAGTAAATTGAATTCTCTACAACTTTGATCTTACAAGCCAAGCCCAAAATTGCTTCATTTGGAAGGTATGGGTTAAGACATTATAGGTCATTTCAAAAGTCAACAAAAAGTCAACAACTTCAAAAGGGCATAACTTGAGATTGGTAAATGATATGGACATGAAACCAATGGGGTTGTTTATAGGACTCTTCAAGCTTTTCAAAATGTCCAAGAACACCCTCATAGCATTAAAATTGAGGGAGGTGTGCCCTTGCAAAGTTGGGAAATTTTGTGATGGTTTATGATGAAAATGGAGGTTTAAAACCAATTCTTTTCAAATGGGCTTGTCAAATTATGACCCAACCCATACAACAACATCATGCACGAAATTTCCATGTTATTTTCATAATTTTTATTTTATTTAATTAATTTATTATGATTTTTTATACTTAAAATCATTTTAAATTTAAATAAAATATTAAATATGAAGATTTAATTTTATTATTGATTCTAGAAGATCATAAATTCAGCATGGAACAAGTTGATACAAGAATTATATGGAATGGCTTGAAATAGAAAGCATTGATGCAAAAATATTGAAAATTCAAAGCTTATCATTGTGAATCTTTTTGGATCAAATCTTGTACACAACCAATCAAGTTTTTGACCTAGATTCAATCACATATAAGTACTGAACATAACCCTATCACTCATTCACGATTTTGCTGGCTTCAAAGAGTAAGTTCACTTCTTCAAAAATCACAAAAAATTCAAATTCGGATTCCAAAATACAGGCACTTTCAAGGCAATTTGAAGGTTGATTCATCTTCATTGAACCTCATTGATCATGTTTGGATCATAAACAACATATGAAACATCCTCATTCGCATGAATCAAACCCGTGTTCATACCATATTTGAATTTTTTCGATTCCATGATTTTACTGGTTTTTAATTGATTTTGATTTTTTAACTATGTTTGTTTCATTGTACTAAAGCATCCTGGATGGTTAGATTGGAGTTTCACTGCCGAATCCATGAATCACCATAGTTAGGGTTTCACAACCGTGAGTTTAGGGATTCTATTATACAACCAATTTCAGACCAAATTAATGACATATTTGGAACCTACGGCCTTCATGTAGTTGATCTGGGCAGTTAAAACAAATTTATCGTGTGTATTTTTCATGATTTGATATGCAGGAGTTCTAGTGACGGAAAAAATCCGTCACTATAGGCTATTGCGACAGACCAACTGTCACTAAAAGTTAAGACGACGGGCAGAGGAAGAAGAAGGTCTTTGGCGCGTTTCTGAAATTCAAATATTATCTTATATTATATAGTTTTGTTTGTGGATAAATTACAAACGTTGCAGGTGGTCCAGTGGTAGGAGGAACGCATGTGTGACCTGATGACATGAGTTCGAATCCAGCCTCCAGCCATTCTTTTTGATACGTTTTCATTTAACTTATAATTTTAATATATTATGTTATATTGTCACTATACTATCAGGTGGGCTCTTCCAGCCGGGTGGTGATGCGTACGCTTGTGTGTGTAAAGGTCCTGGGTTCAACACCACCCCAGGCCTTTTTATTTCTTTTATTTTCCAAGTTTTTGTGACAAAGAACAAAACAAATTAAGACCCCTTCCTTGTTGCATGCGCACGTGGTGGCCTGGTGGAAGGTTTTGTTGCTGGTAAACAGGGCATCCTGGGTTCAAACCCAGCCAAGGTAAGTTCTTATTTTTACCACCTTTTTCTATTTTAATTCCTTTAATTAATTAATTTAGTTATTTCTTATTATTAATAAAAAATAAAATTATGTATTGTACATATATATTCAAATATCTAAAAAAACATTTTATTTTCTAAAAGTTCTAAACTTTATTTTTTCTAATTCAAAAAATTATTTTCTTTATTATATATGTAAATATAATATATGCATGTTAATTAAATAATCTTGTATAATTAAATTAAAAACCCTAAAAACATTTTTCTAAACAAAACCCTAATTTTGTAAAAAAAAACCTAATTTTATTTTCTAAATAATTTTTACTTTCTAATTCTTTATATAATTATAATGTATATATTTATTTAATATAATTTTTGTAAATGTAATAATTAATAAAATTAAATTTTGTAAATATGATTAATTTTTGTGAGTATGATATTTAAAACCTATATTCTTCATATAATGTATAAATATCTTTTAATAAATAATTGTTAATATATGTTTAGAAATAATTAAATTTGTAATGATTAAAATTTGTAATTATATTATGTTTAAAAAATTTTATGTTATAATAATTATTTAATTATTCCTATTTCTAAATAAATGTTTATATATTAAAATTTAATTTTGTGTTTATTATTCTCATCATGTTATTATAATATTTTTATTAATTCTATTTATTTTAATTATTGTTGTTGTTACTAACCATGTTATTATTTATTATTTTTGCTTCATTAATCTTATATATTTTATTATTATTATTATTTCACCAACTTTATTTATTTTTTAATATTTTTACTAACCCTATTTTTAATTATTATTTTTACTAACCCCTATTTATTTATTATTGCTTATTTCTTTATTTTTGCTTATTATTTATATTTTGCCTTTTACTATTTATTTTTAATTTGCTTATTGTTATAATTTTGTAATTGCTTCTGGATGTAAATTTTTGTAAATATTCAATTTTTGCTATGGTTAGTAATTTAGGGAGTGCAAATATGTATCCTATTTAAAAATTAATTTAGATCACTTTAATTGTAAGATAAATAATATTGAACACTCACACACGTAAGTCGATTTTTAATCGCCATCTCACATTCCTAAGGTTATCCCTCAATGTTGCCTACTAATAAGGTCAAGTGGGGTGTATAAAGCAAGTCCCTTAAAAGAAAAATCATCAAGTCCCTAATGGTTGCCTGTAAAAATCAAGTCCCTTCGAATAATGATGGTAGTCCCTCCAATATGCTTAGTACACCCCACAGTTGCCTTCATAAAAATAGATGTCCCTCATATGTCCCTTACATCCAAGGTAATGACTACCTATTCCTTAATAATAGGGATAGTCTTACCACTTAAAGGATAAAGAACAGGAAAGACTTAAACTTTAGGGTAGGTACCTCCTAGTTGCTTGCTCACTTCATTTCAAATTTTCAAACACTTAACAATTTCAAACAAATTTTCAAAAACAAGTTTTTACGCATCCGTACATGGATCATTATCAACTATTATGAAAAATTTTCTATTCACACACTACACTTTCAAAAACAATCCAAAAGTGAGCTAAGTAACTAAGAGCCCATGGATAACCATGGATGTAAAGGGTGCTAACACCTTCCCTTTACATAACCTACCCCCCGGACCCAAAAATATCTCTTAAGGTCTTTCCTGTTCTTTTATACCCTTTCCTTTTGGATAAAATAAAAGTCGGTGGCGACTCTTGCTATCCGCAACATAACATAAAGTCAGTTCTCCCACCGTGTTACAGAACTGGCGACTCTGCTGGGGACTTAATATTAAAGAGGGGTACCCTTAGGAATTAGATCACTTTAAATTGTTTGCCTTGTTTGCTTTATATTATCTTGTTGGGGTGCTTTTATGTGTGAAAGGTCCTAACCCGGATCTAGTGTACCATAGGTAAATGGCAATAGACCAAGGAAACTGTACGACGTATATCGATATGGTTGATCTGGTGGCCATAGTTAGTGCGACTTCTTGGTTGGTGCTTATGTTCCTTAAGTCAAGTTGAGGATAATATGAGGCTGCCATATGTTGTCAATGCACTAACTAACTTTTAGAACCCTAGTTATCCCATCTTGGCCTTTAGAAAGTAGTGAGGTAACCGGCTTTGGTGCAGACTGAAGTTGGTTGACACTCGATACTACGCTCATTGAGATCTTAAACTTGGAGGGTTTTGGTTGGCAAGTAAGTTGCCTACTGAACAACCACCCTTGTGAAGGATCAATGATATTGAGATCCCTTAGAACCTGGTTACTTTTATAGGACAGGATGAACCAACTAACTTCAGGGGAGGGTATTTACCTTTGAACCTCATGCAAGCCTTTAAACCTAGGGCTATGGTGTGACTTGTTTGTGTGTGCCACATGTTTGTGATTGAGCATAACATCATGACATCATCATGCATCATAAGCATAGCATTTTCACTAACCATTTCAAGGACCAAAGGATTTATCTTTGTTCTTTGTTGCAGGTCATGGCTTCTGCTCGTAGAAACACCATCAGGATCAACTTTGTGAGCATACCTGCTAAACTTAAAGAGTTGGTTTCTCAAGTGTCTGATCATTCCCAGTTCATCAAGAGACATGGTCACCTATTGGATCTAGTCACTTCCGGGTTCAATGAAGACATGATGAGTGTTTTGTTCCAGTTCTTTGACCCTAAGCACCACTGCTTTACATTCCCTTACTATCAGCTGGTTCCTACAATGGAAGAGTTCTCTAAACTTCTGGGCATACCTGTTCTTGATCAAAGACCCTTCACAGGCTTGGAGAAGGAGCTTAAACCAGAGGTTATTGCTGCAGCTCTACATCTAAAGAAGCCTGACATTGTTCTAGAAACGAGAAGTGGAGTCAAGGGTGTTCTAGCTAAGGTGTTGATAGAGAAGGCTCAGTTGTTCTTGAAGGCCATGAGCTATGATGCTTTTGAGGAAATCTTAGCCTTGCTGATTTATGGCTTAGTATTGTTCCCCAATCCAGATCAGTTCATAGATGTTCATGCAATCAACATCTTCCTGAGTCACAATCCAGTACCTACTTTACTTGGAGACATCCTGCATTCTCTTCACACCCGTACTACAAGGGCAAGAGGAACTTTGATGTGCTGCATACCTTTGCTTTCTAGGTGGTTTATTTCTCACCTTCCTCGCTCAGTAATGAAGAATGAGCAAGGGTTCAGATGGTCCAAGAGGATCATGTCACTTTCGCATTCAGATATCCATTGGTGTTCCAGATCTATGGAGAATGTCACCATTATTGACAGTTGTGGGGAGTTTCCTAATGTGCCACTTCTAGGCATAAGAGGAGGCATTACCTACAACCCCTCTCTAGCTTTACGACAATTTGGTTACGCTCGGAGCGATGGTCCACATGACATGTTGATTCAGGGCAGTGTGTTTGATTACGACAACGATCTTCAAGGTTACCGTCAGAGATTCATACGAGCTTGGGGAAAGGTAAACAGGGTTGACAGCAAGACACTGGAGCCTAAGTACACTATTCCTATGGAAGCTTATCTCAGATGGGTGCGATCTCGTGCTCAGACTCTCATGATGCCATATCCTGCCGTCCTACCAGTTACCATGGAACCTGTTGCTGAAGGAGACACAGCTTATACCATCCTTCACCTAGACATGCCTACTGATATGGAAGACTTGCAGAGATCATGGATCCAACTGAAGGAGCAAAGGGATACTTTCGAGGCTCATTACAAAGCAAGCCAAGAAAGAATCCTGGAACTAACAAAGCAACTTCACGAGGAACGGAACCTCAACTCATACCTCAACACAAAGAGGAAACGTCCATGGGAGACTTAAAACCCCATCTTTTGTATTTATTTCATTTCATTCTTATTGTAAGCCCAAGGGGCAAAAAAATTTATTACTAATAAAAGTTTACTTTCGTGTTTGTTTAAGCAAATTTAAATCCTGCGGTCCTTGAAAACATTGCATATGCATTCCCATATCATTTCATCGCATCACAGGTTTATATTTGTGCACAGGTTTCTCATCTTCTCGCTGTTTATTTCAGCAATGGCTCTTGAATAATCAGTTAAGGATCTCCAGGCACAAAATGCACAGTTCCAAGAGCTGATCTTGAACTTGTCCAAGGGGCAAGATGAATTGAAGGCACTGCTGGCCAAGAAGACTAAGAAGGCTAGAAGGTCTGTTGGGTTGATCAACATGGGAAGAAGGTTCAAAGGTCTTGCCAAGACCAAAGAACCAGCTGAAGACTATGAATCTGAAGAATCTGAGCAAGAGGTAGGCAGTCTCCACCATACAATGGGGGACTCTGATTCTGAGGCTAACTACTACCATGAGCCTAATGAAGACAAATTCAAGATGCTGGTGGATAGGATGGATGCTATGGAGTTGCAGAAATCATCTGGGCTGGATTTTGAGGATTTGAGTTTGATATCTGGGGTAGTCATACCCATTGGGTTCAAAGTTCCTACATTTGTTGTCTATGATGGGGTCTCTTGTCCCAAACTGCATCTGAGGTCTTATGTTAGAAGAATTCAACCCCACACTACTGATAAGAAGTTGTGGATCCATTTCTTTCAAGAGAGCTTATCTGGAGCTCAGCTGGAGTGGTATTATCAGTTGGAAAGTGTCAACATCAGAGACTGGAATGATCTTGCTGAAGCTTTCTATAAGCAGTACCAATACAATGCTGACTTAGCCCCCACTCGCATGCAGCTTCAGAGCATGTCTATGGGTGCCAAAGAAAGTTTTAAAGAGTATGCTCAGAAGTGGAGAGATTTAGCTGGAAGAGTTCAACCCCCTTTGACTGACAGGGAATTGGTTGATATGTTCATGTGTACACTGAATGGTCCGTTTTACAGTCATCTCATTGGAAGCTCATCATCTGGCTTCACTGAGTTGATCATGACAGGAGAGCGAGTAGAGAATGGTATAAAGAATGGTAAGATCCAAGTGGGTGCTTCCTCATCAGGTACTGCAATGAAGCCTCCCACTGGGAAGAAAGAATCCAATGCTGTTTATGGTCAGCCTGATCGTAACAGAAGGCATCAGTCTGTTAGTGCAGTTCATATTTCAAATCCAACTCCTGCAACAACAGAGCAGCCACAGGGCAACCAACAGAGGGCTAGAAGGCAGTTCACGAAGATCAACATGTCAATGGCTCAGGCATTGCAACACTTGTTGAAGGCTGAACTTATTACCTTAAAAGAGGCTCCTCAGAATCCCAATGTTACCTCTCCCAGGTACAATCCCAATGCACGGTGTGCATACCATTCAAACTGTCAGGGACATGATACTAATAACTGCTGGATCTTGAAGAATAAAATTCAGGATATGATTGATGCTGGAGAAATTGAGTTTGATCCTCCGGGTACTCCCAATGTAATTACTGCTCCAATGCCAAATCACGAGAAGACTGTCAATGCCATTGAGGAAGATCTACATGTCTATTCAGTTATGGAGTTGACCACACCACTGTCTGTTATCAAAAAGAGGTTAGTACAAGCTGGGATCTTTCCAGGTTGTCGTGAAGATTGTTTGTATTGTACCTATAAGCCGGATAGTTGCTTCATATTGAGAGATGGAATTCAACGTCTCATGGATAAGTATACTATAGTGTTTGAGAGGACTTCGTCGTCTGTAGAAAGTATGGTGGATCATCTGACTCAAGGTAGGAAGATTGAAGAGGTTGACATGGTTGACAAAGTACCAATAAGAATCACTTCAAAGGGTCCCATTAAAATCACTCATCAGGGTCCAATCAAGATTACTGCTGAGGGTCCTGTGAAAGTTGTTGCTGAAGCCAGAGTAGCTCCTGTGGTTATTACTACTCCTGGTCCTATCCCATATACGTCTGACAAAGCTGTGCCTTGGCACTATGGGTCTGATGTTTACATCCATGGTGTTAAGCAAGAGCCTGTAGCTGATGTGCCTGTTGACATTGATAATATTGCTGGATCTAGCAAGATCACTCGTAGTGGAAGAGTCTTCTCTCCTCCAGTTGCTTCTAAGAATGCAGTTACTCCTGCTGCTACCACCACCACTGATGCTCGGGGCAAGGGTCCTGTTATTGAGCCTGTATCTACTGATGTGCCAGCTGCTGATGACTTCTCTAAGCAGATGGAAGAAGTATTGAAAATCATTCGCAAGAGTGATTATGACATTGTGGATCAGTTGGGGCATACTCCCTCAAAGATTTCTATGTTGTCCTTGTTGTTATGTTCTGAGGCTCATGCAAAGTCCTTGATCAAGTTTCTGAAGACTGCTCATGTACCCAGTGCAATTTCTGTTGACCAATTTGAGAACTGTGTTGCCCACTTGACCTATGACAATGGGTTAGGATTCTCTGATGCTGATTTGACCCCTGCCAAGAGGGATCATAACAGGGCCTTGCATGTTTCAATTGAATGCAGGGGCACTACCCTATCACATGTGCTGATAGACAATGGTTCCTCTTTGAATGTGTTGCCTAAGGAAGTCCTGAATAAGCTGAGTCCTGAAGATGCTGTGCTGAAGCCCAGTAATATTGTAGTAAAGGCTTTTGATGGTTCTAGAAGAGTAGTACATGGAGAAATTGATCTTCCAATCCAAGTTGGTTCCCAGGTGTTTACTGCTACATTTTTTGTGATAGATATTCGTCCTTCGTACTCTTGTCTGCTTGGTCGTCCTTGGATCCATGGGGCAGGTGCTGTAACCTCTACATTGCACCAAAAGTTGAGATATCCGGTGGATGGAAAGGTTGTTACTGTCTATGGAGAAGAAGAATACTTTGTCAGCCATGTAAACACTTTCAAGTATCTGGAAATGGAAGGTGAATACATTGAGACTCCGTGTCAGACATTTGAAGTGGTTCCTTGGGTTGTTAATGATTATGTAGCTCCTCCTGTTGTGAAGAAAGTTCCTGTGGTCACCAGAAAACCTCCAACAATGGCAATGGCTTCCCTCAATGATGCTAGAGCTGTGGTGGATGAAGAGTCCCAGAAGGCTGTTCGTCGTGCTCGTGCTGCCCGTATCACTAATCAGGGGGTTGTGAAGGACCAGATTAATGCTATGGGAGATCAAGATGAAGACTACAACTTGGATGCATGGATTTTTCCTACTGCGGGTGCTGGACTCAATAATTGGAAAGCTGAAGATGTTATCCCTATCTCCTTTAGTCAGGAGTAAATACTGTTACTGTGTTGTGTTTTTTTTTCCTGAACAATAAAACTTTCAAGCCATGTGCCTTACCCGGGGCACAATGGTGTGCTTGTTACGGGATGTCATTTCATTTGCATACTTCATTCAATAAAATCAGTGGACGTTTCGTTTTCGTAAATATTGTGTTCCCTGTCTTTCTTTTTCTTTTATTTTTGTTTTATCAGCTATGTGTTCTTACACACACCCACATCACTAAAATGCAGATCCTCATCCACTCTGGATCCTGTTGATAACAGTTCTACTATTGCCAATTATAATTTCGAGAATCCGATCTATCAAACTGAAGACGGAAATAAGGACGATTGTGAAATACCTGTAGAGCTTGCTAGGTTGTTACAACAAGAAGAGAAAGAAATACAACCACATGAAGAGCCAGTCGAAGTTGTGAATCTGGGAACTGAAGAAAACAGAAAAGAGGTCAAGATAGGGGCTGATTTAGAGGACAGTGTCAAGAGCAGATTGATTCAGATGTTACGTGACTATGTGGAGATCTTTGCTTGGTCTTATGAAGATATGCCAGGGTTGGATACAGACATTGTGGTTCACCGTTTGCCAGTGAAAGAAGATTGTCGTCCAAAGAAGCAGAAGGTTCGTCGTATGCGTCCTGAAATGTCAGAAAAGATCAAGGCAGAGGTAATGAAACAGTTCAATGCAGGGTTCTTAGCAGTGACTTCTTATCCTCAGTGGGTTGCAAATGTGGTACCAGTTCCTAAGAAAGATGGTAAGGTACGTATGTGCGTGGACTACAGGGATTTGAACAAAGCTAGCCCCAAAGATGACTTTCCACTCCCTCATATTGATATTCTGGTAGACAACACTGCTCAGCATAAGGTATTCTCTTTTATGGATGGTTTCTATGGTTACAATCAAATCAAGATGGCACCTGAAGATATGGAGAAGACAACATTTGTGACACAGTGGGGCACCTTTTGCTATAAGGTGATGCCATTTGGTTTGAAGAATGCAGGGGCAACATATTAGCGTGCTATGGTGGCTTTGTTTCATGATATGATTCATCATGAGATAGAGGTATATGTGGATGATATGATAGCCAGGTCTCAGAATGAAGAACAACATCTTGATCATCTGCACAAGTTGTTTGAGAGGTTGAAGAAATACAAGTTGAGGTTGAACCCAAACAAGTGTACTTTCGGGGTTAGATCGGGAAAGCTCCTGGGTTTTATTGTCAGTGGAAAAGGTATTGAAGTGGATCCTGCAAAAGTGAAAGCTATACGAGAGATGCCAGCTCCCCGTACTGAGAAGGAGGTTAGAGGTTTCTTGGGACGATTGAACTACATTGCAAGATTTATCTCCCAATTAACTACCATCTGTGAGCCAATCTTCAAGTTGTTGAAGAAAGATCAGGTGATGGAATGGAATGATGAGTGCCAGACTGCCTTTGATGAAATCAAGAGATATCTGCTAGAACCTCCAATTTTGATGCCACCAGTTGATGGAAGACCCTTGATTATGTACTTAACAGTGTTAGATAATTCAATGGGGTGTGTGTTGGGGCAACATGACGAGTCTGGTCGAAAAGAGCAGGCAATATACTACCTTAGCAAAAAGTTTACCGACTGTGAAACAAGATACTCACTGCTCGAGAAAACTTGCTGCGCTTTGGCATGGGCTGCTCGCCGACTAAGACAGTATATGTTGACCCATACTACCTTGTTGATTTCAAAGATGGATCCAATCAAGTACATATTTGAGAAACCTGCTCTCTCCGGAAGAATTGCAAGATGGCAAATGATCTTGACAGAATATGACATACAATATACTACTCAGAAGGCCATTAAAGGAAGTGTTGTTGCTGATCATTTGGCTCATCAAGCAGTGGATGATTATCAGTCAATGAATTTTGAGTTCCCTGATGAAGATATTATGATTATTACCAAAGAACCTGGACAATATGACGGACCTGAACAAGGATCCCAATGGACTATGGTTTTTGATGGTGCCTCTAATGCACTTGGTAATGGTGTTGGTGTTGTGATTAGTTCCCCTGAAGGTTGTCATACCCCGATTACTGCCAGACTTTGTTTCCATTGTACCAATAACATGGCTGAGTATGAGGCATGTATTCTGGGTATTAAAGCTGCTATTGATATGAAGATTCAGTTCCTTGATGTGTATGGAGATTCAGCCCTGGTAGTAAGTCAGATTAAAGGAGATTGGGATACCAAGCATGATAACCTCATTCCTTACAGAGAGCATGTGTTGTCTTTGATCCCACATTTCAAAGAGATTACCTTTGGACATATTCCACGAAGAGAGAATCAGTTGGCAGATGCATTAGCTATCATGGCATCTATGTTTGAGATCAGCTGGGATGATGAAGCTCCCAAGATTACTATTGATAGATTTGAAAAGCCTGCATACTGCAATGAGATTGACACAGAAGGGGCAGAGGAGAAGCCTTGGTTCTATGAAGTGAAAAGATATCTTGAATCTCAGGAGTTCCCTGAAGGGGCATCTGTCAAAGATAGGAAATTCCTGAGAAGGTTTTCTGCTAAGTTCTTTTTGAGTAATGGCATTTTATACAAGCGCAATCATGATTCAACCTTGCTTCGTTGTGTGGATAAGAAGGAAGCAATTGAGATTATGGAAGACATGCATGATGGGATCTTTGGCACTCATTCTAGTGGTCATACTATGGCAAAGAATATATTGAGAGCAGGTTACTATTGGTCTACCATGGAAACTGATTCCTATCAACACTCCAGAACATGTCACAAATGTCAAATCTACGCTGATAAAGTACATGTACCTCCATCACCATTGAATGTGTTGACTGCTCCTTGGCCCTTTGCCATGTGGGGCATTGATATGATTGGTGAGATCAAGCCTACTGCTTCTAATGGGCATCGTTTCATCCTGGTTGCTATTGATTACTTCACGAAGTGGGTGGAGGCAGCTTCATTTGCATCTGTTACCAAGAATGTTGTGGCTCAATTCATTAAGAACAATCTCATATGTAGGTATGGCATCCCTGAAAGGATTATCACTGACAATGGCTCTAATCTGAACAACACTATGATTACTGATCTCTGCACGCAGTTCAAGATTAAGCATCATAACTCTTCTCCGTATCGTCCAAAAATGAATGGGGCAGTTGAAGCTGCTAATAAGAACATCAAGAAGATTGTACAGAAAATGACTGTTACTTACAAGGATTGGCATGAAATGTTACCATTTGCTCTTCATGGTTATCATACCACAATACGTACTTCAACAGGGGCAACCCCATTCTCCTTAGTCTATGGTATGGAAGCAGTTCTGCCCATTGAAGTTCAGATTCCCTCCTTGAGAATTATGAAGGATGCAGGATTGGATGAAGATGAGTGGATTCAGACTCGACTGGACCAGTTAAATTTGATTGATGAGAAGAGGCTAGCAGCAGTTTGTCATGGCCAGATGTACCAGAAACGAATGATCAAAGCTTTTAAGAAGGTTAAGCCAAAGGTATATCAGGCTGGTGACTTGGTAATCAAGCGTATCATATTACCACAGGGTGATCCTAGGGGCAAGTGGACTCCAACATATGAAGGACCATTTGTAGTCAAGACAGTGTTTTCAGGAGGTGCCATGATACTCACTACAATGGATGGTGAAGACTTTCCACAGCCTGTGAACGCAGACATAGTTAAAAAATACTACGCATAAAAAGAGACCCGCTAGGTTGACATGCCTAGGCAAAAATAAGGGCATCCCGGCAAACCAAAAGGGTTTGGGCAAAAATTAGGGATATATATAAAAAGATGTACACCCGGCAAGTCGAAAACCTGAAAAGGCGGCTTGGGCAAAAAAGGGTATCCCGGTGGATTGAAAACCCGAAAGGGCAATCCAGGCAAAAGTTAGGGATTAAAGCGTATGACTATGTCTCGTTTGGATCACTCATAAAACTGCAACCAGTTGTACTACTTATTCAAGCTCGAACAGATAAAGCTCAATCCAATCGTTTCCGTCTCAACAGCAGAAGATGAGATACTTGAAGATAATGGAAATAGTAGAATTGAAACTCAATAGGATTGTTTCCCACATAGCTGATTTTCCTTGTTTTGTAAAAACTTTATGACAAAATCCTCTTACTAGGGTTTATGTCTCCTTGTACAAACTTACCCGTGTATGGGTCACTTTTTGATATAAATAAATTCCATCTTTTGAATCCAGATTTACTTTTACCCTATTTACATAAGCGAAACGTCCATTGGTTGTGTTTGAATGTATGTATGCTTTTGAATATGATTGATGTTTACCAGAAATGCAGGTATGCTTAATATGATTGATGTTTACCAGAAATGCATAAAAATGCAGTAATAGTATTTACTAAGGACGAACGAGGGAAGGATTTCAACAAAGCTTCGCCGGTTCATCTCTACAAGACAGTTACAAAACTCTCAGTAGGACAAATCCATCTTCATAAAGTCTTATCTCCCCTGGAATTTATATCCATCTCTTTTATCCTCATACGGATATTCGGGAATTTACTTTCCAATAAGGGTACGACGAACGAAGACGGGAAGTTATATCTACCCTACTATCAAACGAAGACGGGAAGTTATATCTACCCTACTATCAAACGAAGACAAAGATTATATATACCTTGCTATCCCCAGCAGACGGGAGGTTATATATACCTTGCTATCCCCAGCATATGGAAGGTTATGTATAATATATTCTTCAACAACGAATCGGGATTTACTTTCCCTGACCAGCAGTTGTTATACAAAGACATCCAGACGCTTCCGGCATTATCATATCATACATACATCATTTACATCATACCATAACATACATATACATGAGTGCATAATACATTACTTAGGTGCATCATGTTATACATGCATACATAATGCATAAACTAATATTATTATACAGAATGCTACTTTGTTTTCAGGTTAATTATCCAACAAACAAACTTATGATCATCAGGACTGCTCTATCCTCCTGAAAGCTTATAATCTCATCAGGACTGCTCAATCCTCCTGAAGACATGCTGTTACATCAGGATTACTCCAGTCTCCTGAAAGCATATCATATTATTACCTCAGGATTGCTCCATCCTCCTGACAGCTTTTTATACATCAGGATTGCTTCATCCTCCTGAAATCATATCATTACCTCAAGATTGCTTCATCCTCTTGACAACTATCATCATTACTTCTGGACTGCTTCATCCTCCAAGACGTATTTCAGAAGAACAAATCCTGACGTTCTTTTGATCATTAAGAGCAAATCCTGACGCTCTTTTTACCCATTGTTCAAGACATCTTTCAGAAGAACTAATCCTGACGTTCTTTTGATCCTTAAGAGCAAATCCTGACGCTCTTTCGACCACTTGTTCAAGACATTTTCAGAGGAACTAATCCTGACGTTCTTTTGATCATTAGGAGCAAATCCTGACGCTCTTTTGGCCACTTGTTCAAGACATCTTATTCAGAAGAACAAATCCTGACGTTCTTTTGATCCTTAAGAACAAATCCTGACGTTCTTTTGGCCCTTTGAGAATAGGCAAATGGTCTGTTCCCTAATCCAAAATATTTCCAGAAGAGATAATCATCACAAGATTTATTTCTACGGGTCCATCCAACAATTCAAATCATGTTGCATAAATGATTCAGAGACAAACTATACAAAGACTTAGTACTGATATCCAGTATCAACATAAAGGCATCATCATATTCTGACACCTTAGATGGCATCTCTAAGCCCATCCCCAGCTCTTCCAAGTGGCATCTTTAAGCCCACTCAATCATATTCAACTAGCCATGCACTGGTGAGTGCAAATTTTTGGGCTTTTGTGTTCAATCCCCTTCAACCTTCCAGGTCACGACTGGCAAATATACCAATCTAACCCCTCAGGTTTCAGAAAATTGAACAGGGGCAGCTGTTGCACCCCAAAATTTGCCCTCACAATACAAGAACTTTGTGTGCTAAGAAGGTTCACAAGGTTCACAAGATTCACAATGCTTATATAACCTTTCATGAGGTTCATGAAGTCTACAAGTTACTTCTTGAAGGTTCACAAGGTTCACAAGTCCCACAATACTTTCAAAGACCTTTCATGAGGTTCATGAAGTCTACAAGTCACTTTATGAAGGTTCACAAGGTTCACAAGTTTCTCAATGTTTATATAACCTTTCATGAGGTTCATGAAGTCTACAAGTTACTTCTTGAAGGTTCACAAGGTTCACAAGATTCACAATGATTACAAAGCTTTCCTGAGGTTCATGAGGTCTACAAGGTCACTTTATGAGGTTCACAAGCTTCACAATACCTCCCATGAGGTTCACAAGACATTTTATGATGGTTCACAAGGTTCACAAGGTTCACAATTGGTCAGAAGAGTTGACAATTCCCTCAGACAATGCACCTCCTAAGCAGTGCATCCAAAACTAGGGTTTTGACTTTAATCAGACTAAATGGACTTCCAAGACTTCAAGTGAGCTTCATAACATCTTATATGTGTATAAGAACCCCCATGGCAAGTTTCAAGACTTTTCTCAAAAGTTTACTCAGTCAGATGATCAGATAAGTCAAAATCAGTCAATGCAGTTAAAAAGTCAAACTGAGGTCAACTGTGGTCAAACCAAAGTCAAACTTCATGATTTTTTGCCAACATCAAGTATATGAAGTAAAATTCATCATTTGATCAAGGGTTGATCATGATTCATCAAGGAGATTCCAGATCATCAAGAATCAGGAGTTTCTAAATTAGGGTTTCCTCAGTAAAAGTCAACTGAACTTTGACCAGCCATAACTTTCACATGCTTCATCACCAAGTCTCCACTCAAAGCTCATTTTGAAGGAAATTGAATTCTATACAACTTTGATCTTACAAGCCAAGCCCAAAAATGCTTCATTTGGAAGGTATGGGTTAAGACATTATAGGTCATTTCAAAAGTCAACAAAAAGTCAACAACTTCAAAAGGGCATAACTTGAGATTGGTAAATGATATGGACATGAAACCAATGGGGTTGTTTATAGGACTCTTCAAGCTTTTCAAAATGTCCAAGAACACCCTCATAGCATTAAAATTGAGGGAGGTGTGCCCTTGCAAAGTTGGGAAATTTTGTGATGGTTTATGATGAAAATGGAGGTTTAAAACCAATTCTTTTCAAATGGGCTTGTCAAATTATGACCCAACCCATACAACAACATCATGCACGAAATTTCCATGTTATTTTCATAATTTTTATTTTATTTAATTAATTTATTATGATTTTTTATACTTAAAATCATTTTAAATTTAAATAAAATATTAAATATGAAGATTTAATTTTATTATTGATTCTAGAAGATCATAAATTCAGCATGGAACAAGTTGATACAAGAATTATATGGAATGGCTTGAAATAGAAAGCATTGATGCAAAAATATTGAAAATTCAAAGCTTATCATTGTGAATCTTTTTGGATCAAATCTTGTACACAACCAATCAAGTTTTTGACCTAGATTCAATCACATATAAGTACTGAACATAACCCTATCACTCATTCACGATTTTGCTGGCTTCAAAGAGTAAGTTCACTTCTTCAAAAATCACAAAAAATTCAAATTCGGATTCCAAAATACAGGCACTTTCAAGGCAATTTGAAGGTTGATTCATCTTCATTGAACCTCATTGATCATGTTTGGATCATAAACAACATATGAAACATCCTCATTCGCATGAATCAAACCCGTGTTCATACCATATTTGAATTTTTTCGATTCCATGATTTTACTGGTTTTTAATTGATTTTGATTTTTTAACTATGTTTGTTTCATTGTACTAAAGCATCCTGGATGGTTAGATTGGAGTTTCACTGCCGAATCCATGAATCACCATAGTTAGGGTTTCACAACCGTGAGTTTAGGGATTCTATTATACAACCAATTTCAGACCAAATTAATGACATATTTGGAACCTACGGCCTTCATGTAGTTGATCTGGGCAGTTAAAACAAATTTATCGTGTGTATTTTTCATGATTTGATATGCAGGAGTTCTAGTGACGGAAAAAATCCGTCACTATAGGCTATTGCGACAGACCAACTGTCACTAAAAGTTAAGACGACGGGCAGAGGAAGAAGAAGGTCTTTGGCGCGTTTCTGAAATTCAAATATTATCTTATATTATATAGTTTTGTTTGTGGATAAATTACAAACGTTGCAGGTGGTCCAGTGGTAGGAGGAACGCATGTGTGACCTGATGACATGAGTTCGAATCCAGCCTCCAGCCATTCTTTTTGATACGTTTTCATTTAACTTATAATTTTAATATATTATGTTATATTGTCACTATACTATCAGGTGGGCTCTTCCAGCCGGGTGGTGATGCGTACGCTTGTGTGTGTAAAGGTCCTGGGTTCAACACCACCCCAGGCCTTTTTATTTCTTTTATTTTCCAAGTTTTTGTGACAAAGAACAAAACAAATTAAGACCCCTTCCTTGTTGCATGCGCACGTGGTGGCCTGGTGGAAGGTTTTGTTGCTGGTAAACAGGGCATCCTGGGTTCAAACCCAGCCAAGGTAAGTTCTTATTTTTACCACCTTTTTCTATTTTAATTCCTTTAATTAATTAATTTAGTTATTTCTTATTATTAATAAAAAATAAAATTATGTATTGTACATATATATTCAAATATCTAAAAAAACATTTTATTTTCTAAAAGTTCTAAACTTTATTTTTTCTAATTCAAAAAATTATTTTCTTTATTATATATGTAAATATAATATATGCATGTTAATTAAATAATCTTGTATAATTAAATTAAAAACCCTAAAAACATTTTTCTAAACAAAACCCTAATTTTGTAAAAAAAAACTAATTTTATTTTCTAAATAATTTTTACTTTCTAATTCTTTATATAATTATAATGTATATATTTATTTAATATAATTTTTGTAAATGTAATAATTAATAAAATTAAATTTTGTAAATATGATTAATTTTTGTGAGTATGATATTTAAAACCTATATTCTTCATATAATGTATAAATATCTTTTAATAAATAATTGTTAATATATGTTTAGAAATAATTAAATTTGTAATGATTAAAATTTGTAATTATATTATGTTTAAAAAATTTTATGTTATAATAATTATTTAATTATTCCTATTTCTAAATAAATATTTATATATTAAAATTTAATTTTGTGTTTATTATTCTCATCATGTTATTATAATATTTTTATTAATTCTATTTATTTTAATTATTGTTGTTGTTACTAACCATGTTATTATTTATTATTTTTGCTTCATTAATCTTATATATTTTATTATTATTATTATTTCACTAACTTTATTTATTTTTTAATATTTTTACTAACCCTATTTTTAATTATTATTTTTACTAACCCCTATTTATTTATTATTGCTTATTTCTTTATTTTTGCTTATTATTTATATTTTGCCTTTTACTATTTATTTTTAATTTGCTTATTGTTATAATTTTGTAATTGCTTCTGGATGTAAATTTTTGTAAATATTCAATTTTTGCCATGGTTCGTAATTTAGGGAGTGCAAATATGTATCCTATTTAAAAATTAATTTAGATCACTTTAATTGTAAGATAAATAATATTGAACACTCACACACGTAAGTCGATTTTTAATCGCCATCTCACATTCCTAAGGTTATCCCTCAATGTTGCCTACTAATAAGGTCAAGTGGGGTGTATAAAGCAAGTCCCTTAAAAGAAAAATCATCAAGTCCCTAATGGTTGCCTGTAAAAATCAAGTCCCTTCGAATAATGATGGTAGTCCCTCCAATATGCTTAGTACACCCCACAGTTGCCTTCATAAAAACAGATGTCCCTCATATGTCCCTTACATCCAAGGTAATGACTACCTATTCCTTAATAATAGGGATAGTCTTACCACTTAAAGGATAAAGAACAGGAAAGACTTAAACTTTAGGGTAGGTACCTCCTAGTTGCTTGCTCACTTCATTTCAAATTTTCAAACACTTAACAATTTCAAACAAATTTTCAAAAACAAGTTTTTACGCATCCGTACATGGATCATTATCAACTATTATGAAAAATTTTCTATTCACACACTACACTTTCAAAAACAATCCAAAAGTGAGCTAAGTAACTAAGAGCCCATGGATAACCATGGATGTAAAGGGTGCTAACATCTTCCCTTTACATAACCTACCCCCGGACCCAAAAATATCTCTTAAGGTCTTTCCTGTTCTTTTATACCCTTTCCTTTTGGATAAAATAAAAGTCGGTGGCGACTCTTGCTATCCGCAACATAACATAAAGCAAACAAAGCAAACAAGTTTAAAGTGATCTAATTCCTAAGGGTACCCCTCTTTAATATTAAATCCCCAGCAGAGTCGCCAGTTCTGTAACACGGTGGGAGAACTGACTTTAGTTATGTTGCGGATAGCAAGAGTCGCCACCGACTTTTATTTTATCCAAAAGGAAAGGGTATAAAAGAACAGGAAAGACCTTAAGAGATATTTTTGGGTCCGGGGGGTAGGTTATGTAAAGGGAAGGTGTTAGCACCCTTTACATCCATGGTTATCCATGGGCTCTTAGTTACTTAGCTCACTTTTGAATTGTTTTTGAAAATGTGAAGTGTGTGAATAGAAAATTTTCATATGAGTTAATAATGATCCATGTACGGATGCGTAAAAACTTGTGTTTGAAAATTTGTTTGAAATTTGTTAAGTGTTTGAAAATTTGAAATGAAGTGAGCAAGCAACTAGGAGGTACCTACCCTAAAGTTTAAGTCTTTTCTGTTCTTTATCCTTTAAGTGGTAAGACTATCCCTATTATTAAGGAATAGGTAGTCATTACCTTGGATGTGTGGGACAAGTAAGGGTCATCTGTTTAATGTAGGCAACTGTAGGGTGTATTAAGCACTTTTGGAGGGACTGTCATCTTTATTCGAAAGGGACAAGATCATTACGAAGGCAACATTCGAAAAGGGACTTGATCTTTTATTGTTAAGGGACTAGATGACTTTATTTTGAGGGACTTTTGCTTTATACACCCTACTTGACCTTTTTGATTAGGCAACATGAGAGGTATCCCTAAGGAAGTGAGATGGCGATCAAAGATCGACTTACGTGTGTGAGTGTACAATTTTAAATATTTATCTTTTGAATTAAGTGATCTAAATTAATTTTAAATAACATACATGTTTACACTCCCTATTTTCACTAACCATGACATAAAAATAAATAATTTAAATATTACAAAATATTACATCTAGGAGCAATTACAATAATAATAATAAAGCAAATTAAATAAATAGCAAAATAAATAAATAATTATAATTGGGTTAGTGAAAATAATAATAATAAAAATAATATCAAATTTAATGGGGTTAGTAATAATAATAATAATAAATCACAATATCTATAAATGGGGTTAGTAATAATAATAATAATAAATCACAATATCTATAAATGGGGTTAGTAATAATAATAATAAATATGAAAATAAATAGCATTAATGATAAAATAAATAAGAATATTAGCATAATAATTACAAGATCAAATTTTTATGAACAATTATTATTTAAGATTGCGAAGAAAATATAAACAATTAATTATCATAAAGTCTTAAATGCTATAAAAATTAAGTTAATTATAAACATATTATGAAAATAAATTATATTAAATTAACAAGTTTTAATTATTTTTTTAAAACATATATTAAAAAATTATTTACATACATAACTAGATTATAAACAATTATAGAATATTTACATATTATAAAAAAAAAATTAAACATTTTAATTTTTAGATTTTATGTACAAAATTTTAAATTATAAACAATGTAGGTCATATTTACATATTATAAAAATAGGATCAATTATGATTATATTTACAAAATTTAATAAGATAGATACATGAATGAAGATATGATCATACAATTATATTTACAAATTTAAAGATTATAATAAAATTTTATTCACTAATTAAAATATAAACAAGAATTACAATTAGGTTTTTTTTAGAAAAATATTTTAGGGTTTTGAAAATAATTAGGATTTAATAATTTATAAAATTGCATTAGGGTTTTAAAAAGATATTATGATTAAATTAGAGTTTGCAAAAATAAATTAAATTTTATATACAACAAAATATAAATCTAATTATTATTATATACATGTTTTTAATTTTAAATGTATAATTATAAAAACTAAGTTTAGAATTAGAAAACATTTACATGTTATTTTTTATAAAATTATCTAAAAATACTAAACATGATTATATAACAATATAATTAACAAAACAATGAAATAATAAAAAAAATTGAAACTTACCTGGGGCAGGGATTGAACCCAGGATGCCTTGCTTGACAACACCCATGCCATACCACCAGGGTCCTTAGCTTCTTTCATGCGCGTACCAACCACCAGGCCACTTATCATCCTATGAAATAATATACAAACAACACAATAAATATACAAATCAAAATTCAAAAATCTGAAGCGCGCGAAGATCTTCATCTTCAACCTTGGGTTCGCAGGTTTTCCTGCGAATTTATCTACAACTTTTCCTGCGATTATTCCTACCAATACAACCTGCGAACATCAAACACTATTCAAACAGCACAATTTTATCAAATTAAAAACATCTTTAACTTCCTTGCAACCTGTACAATCCAATCATGTCAACCAAATTCATTTATATTGTGTAAATTGAAGAACCCTAATTTAGAGCTTTAAACCCTAAACATGGTATACTCATGATTCGACCATAACTCTTCACCAAACTATCCAGACTTCACCTATAGCCAATAACAAACATCAATATATCATTAAAATTCATTATCAATAAGTAAATATGATGATTCGAAAAAAATATATGAAGCACATGGATGATTCGGTTCATGCATTATGGAGTGTTTTGGATGCAAATAAGTGTTGGTTTCCACTCAATGAGGTCCAAGGATCATGGCTGTGTTCTCAAATTACCTTCAAATGTCCTGGAAGATTGAAACCGAATGTGAGTTTTTGAGAGGTTTTTTGGTTTATGAAACTTACTCTTGGGAGGCAGAAATTTTTTTTTTCTTTGATGATGGCATTATGTTTAGTACTTATAGGAGATGGAATTTAGGTCATAACATTGATTGATCATGTGGAAATTTTGATTTGAAAAGATTGAAATTGATCATGTCTTAAAATTCAAATATTTGTGCATGAAGACTTGCTATTTTTGGATCAATCTCATGATTTCCTTCCCTTTCAACTTCAATCAATATTGAAGACCTTCTAGAAACCAAATCTCCATTAAATAATATATTTTCATATTTTATATTTATTTAAAATGATTTTTTATGAATTAAATCAAAATAAATAAAAATAAAATAATAAAAATTCTGATTTTTAATCATTTGGGTCGTGCATGATGATAATGTATGGATTGGATCACAATTTGGCAAGCCCATTTGGAAGAAATTGGTTTTAAACCTCCATTTTCATCATAAACCAACTCAAAATTTCCCAACTTTGCAAGGGCACATATCCTTCAATTTTAATGCTATGAGGGTGTTCTTGGACATTTTGGAAAGCTTGAAGAGTCCTCTAAACAACCCCACTGGTTTCATGTCCATATCATTTACCAATCTCAAGTTATGCCCTTTTGAAGTTGTTGACTTTTTGTTGACTTTCAAAAGGACCTATAATGTCTTAGCTCATACCTTCCAAATGAAGCATTTTTGGGATTGGCTTGTGAGACACAAAGTTGTAGAGAATTCAATTTCCTTAAAAATGAGCTTTGAGTGGAGACTTGGTGATGAAGTATGTGAAAGTTATGGCTGGTCAAAGTTCAGTTGACTTTTACTGAGGAAACCCTAATTTAGAAACTCCTGATTATTGATGATCTGGAATCTCCTTGATGAATCATGATCAACCCTTGATCAAATGATGAATTTTACTTCATATACTTGATGTTGGCAAAAAATAATGAAGTTTGACTTTGGTTTGACCACAGTTGACCTCAGTTTGACTTTTTAACTGCATTGACTGATTTTGACTTATCTGATCATCTGACTGAGCAAACTTTTGAGAAAAGTCTTGAAACTTGTCATGGGGGTTCTTACACACATATAAGATTTTATGAATCTCACTTGAAGTCTTGGAAGTCCATTTAGCCTGATTAAAGTCAAAACCCTAGTTTTGGATGCACTACTTAGGAGGTGCATTGTCTGAGGGAATTGTCAACTCTTCTGACCAATTGTGAATTTTGTGAACCTTGTGAACCATCATAAAATGTCTTGTGAACCTCATGGGAGGTATTGTGAACCTTGTGAACCATCATAAAATGTCTTGTGAACCTCATGGGAGGTATTGTGAACCTTGTGAACCTTGTGAACCTCATAAAGTGACTTGTAGACTTCATGAACCTCATGAAAGGTTTTGTAAGCATTGTGAATCTTGTGAACCTTGTGAACCTTCATAAAGTAACTTGTAGACTTCATGAACCTCATGAAAGGTCTTGAAAGCATTGGGAAACTTGTGAACCTTGTGAACCTTCATAAAGTGACTTGTAGACTTCATGAACCTCATGAAAGGTCTTGTAAACATTGGGAAACTTGTGAACCTTGTGAACCTTCTTAGCACACAAAATCTTGTATTGTGAGGGCAAATTTTGGGGTGCAACACGCATCAAATCCACCCTTCCACCGCAGTCCAAGTGAAAGGGAGAAGGGGAAAATGCCCGACCTAACTATACAAACATCGCCCGCGACATTCAAAGAATGCCCGAGATATTCAAGGAAATCAGGAATATTTTCGCTTGAGTCATCCGTAGGATGCTCGCGATGTTTGACGGAAAGACCTAGAGTTTGCCCGACATGTTCTTATATTGCACGTGGCTTTCATCTAAATTTAATCTAATCGCCTGACACATCCGTAAGGTTCTCGAGACGTTCATATAAAAACCCTAAAAACGCTTAAAAGTAAGCAGTTTACCTCCTTTAGCAAATATTCTCCACTATGACTAGCTATTGAACTTGAAAAGTTACCAGAAAAAAAGAGATTTAGGGAAATACCTATCATAGTGGAGGCAGGGAGGTAACAACAGCGTACGGAGGAAAGCGGTGGAAGTTGTGACGGCGGGAGCAAATTTGCAAGAGTGGTTAGTTGTGTGAGGAGAGAGAAAAAAGGAAATGAGGTGGTCCCCCATCCTTTTATATGACTGGGGCACGTGGGAACATGTGCCTAGGTAATCATTACCTAGGTTCCCTAGGCCAGCCACATTTAATGCGTTGTAACGCTAGAAATGAAGTGTCACACATTAAATTCCTTGACACTGTAAACACCCCAAATTTGCCCTCACTCTTTTCACCATGGCTTGTGACCTTTTCATATGCATAAGTTCAACAAAATCATCTCATATTGCATATTTGCTTCACTGCATTGTTTCTAAGTCATCTGCATCTAGGGTTTGTGATCTGAGCCATCCCTAAGCCATTTGAGCCACTCCAAAGGTCATCAATCACTTCAAAGGGGTCCATGTATGTTCAAACATTATATTATGTCCTCACAAAGTCAAGGAAATCAAAGAATCACAAGAACTGAGAAAGGCATGGAAGCAGAGCCAGGTTTAACTGCACAGATGACCTAGAATTAGGGTTTTGGTTTCAGAGGCCATAACTCCAATTTTTTTGGTCATTCTTGTTTCTATTGGTCTCTATATGGTATAGGGATCATGCATATCAATTTTCATGAAGAAATTCTATGGGGAAGGCATCTGATCAAGGGTTGACTTCTTGAGCAAGTCAGTGCAAAATCAGGGCATCTGAGGCCCCCAATGACCCAACCAAAGGGTGTTCTCCATCATTTTGAATGTGTATGATCTTTATTTGATCATAGAAGATGTTAGAAGTTCACAAAATTGAAGAATTTCAAGCCATTTGCAAAGTTGCCTTTTGGGAAAGTGACTTGTAATATAAACTTGCCATTTTGGGAAAGTTTTTCAACCTCCTCAAATTGATTCAAAAATGCTTCAAATGAGAAAACTTTGGTCATGAAAGTTGTAGAATGGATCATTCCCTTTTCAAAAAGTACAAGAACTCATTCTAATTCATTTTGGATCAAAAGTTATGGCTTGTCAAAGTTGGACAAAATCACATAGTTTCAAGTTTTGTACCAAAGAGGCAAAGTTGCAAAACCACTTACCAAGGCAAAATGTGACCTCAAATGGACTTCTAACCTTTGCACAAACATGAATCATGGCCTAAAAATCAGATTGCACAAAAGAACCTCCCATTTTCATGACTTATGCTTCAAGTAATCACAAAAGGGCCAAAGGATCACAAAGTTGCAAAACCTCTCACAAACCCTAATCCACTTGCTAATTGGCCTCAAGACTGATTCTATGGCTCTCCTCAATCCTTGCTGCGCAGGACACCCCTTTGTCCTTGGCCTGCCATTGACCCATACCTCTCTTACACAAAAAGTTGACTTTATGCAAAATGGCCCATACCAATCAAGCTAGGCCAGCAACAACTCTCTGACCTATCCAAGTGTGATACATGGACAAAATGAGACTCAACACATAACACACACAATCCTGATCTCTCTCATAAGCCATAGTTCACAAAACTCTCCTCTTATGCACTTTCCTTCGAATCTCATCACACAATCATCAAACCTCAAAACCAACTTCACCATTCATTCAGAAAAGCTTCATAGAGCATAAACCACCCTTCACCTTGCCTTGAAAGTCCCTGAAACTCAAACACGATTTTCCCCCCTCTCTGAGCAGAACTCCATCAATCTCATAAACCAGCCACTCTAAACTCCAACCAAGCTTCAAAGCTTCCTCAAGAAGATCATTGGAGCCATTTTGAAGCAAGGAGGCAGTCTGAAAGCTCCAAACTGAAAGCTTCACCTCAGGTAGCTTCGAAATTTATTTTTTCCAGAAGCTCTATTTTAAGTTCTCAACTTGTTAAGTTTGATTCCCTGAGTACATTGAACCTTTTGCTTTTGAAAATGATGGAGATTTGAGCATGTATGACTTGTCTGAAATTTCTGCCATTTTTGTATCTTGCTTCTAATCTTGTTAATGGTGAGAAATAAATTGTTTTTGAGGTCAGGGATGAGTTTAGGGAGGTGAGAGGAAGTGATCTGGAGCTTTAGAGCTCCAGAAATGGCCTGGGGAGTGATTTGGGAAATTTTCAGGGGAGGTGTGGCCGGAGAAGATGACCGGAGGTCATTTACGGCCACCTGAATGTCATTAGGGCATTAATCACGTTTAGGGAAAAGTTTGAATTTGGACCGTGGATTGGGTTGACTAGCATTGACTCCCGCGCGTTTGGATGGCCCAGATCTTTTATTAAAACCCTAATCCTATTTAATTAGATTAATTAATTCAGTTTAAATTAATTTGGTCAGTTTGAATTACAGCCATTGGATGTGGCGCGGGTCAATTCCCTCCAACTTTGTTTGAATCTCAGCTAGTAGATCTGCATACTTCTCATTAATTCATTTTTATTTTCATTTTATTTGATTTATTTTGCACGAATTATTAAAAATAGTAAAATACATTTAAAAATTCTGAAAATTTTTGTCAAGCTTTTCATTAATTTTCAGAACCCAAAAATATTTTTATTTTTATTTTTTTACATTAAAAATCATTTTTAAATCATTTAAATGTTTATTTTTAATTAGTTAATGAAAATTAATTAATTAAAAATACATTTAGGTATTTAAAAATCACCAAAAAATTCACATTGCATTTAAAAACATTTAGAAACATTATCCAGCTCTCAAAACAAATTTCTTTTTGGTTCTTGATGCATTTTGATCATTTTCTTTGGAATTAAATTCATTTTAAGGCAATATTTTGGTTCAAACTTTGAAAAATCCCTTCTGCCTAACCATTGAGAGTTGGATGATGATTCTTCTTGCATTGCATCCTTCATGACATGTAGTTTATAGGATAAAATTGGTTTGATTTGATCTTCCATTTTCATTTTGTTTTGCATTTTTCATGATGAGGTACCTTAAAACCCTAGCCAACTTGAGAAACTCATAACTTGCACTAGGTTAAGAGTTGGATCCCCTTCTTTGGGCAGTGAACTTGTATAAGTTTAAGGTTACTTTGATCCCACTTTCAATTTTTTGTCATTTCATTTGCTTCTGGTTTTGAATTTTTGCATTGCATGTTGTATGTAAACCCTAAATTGTGCTTTCCTTTGCATCCATCTCTCATTTGCTTGCATTCAATGACTTGCCTTGACATTTTGTGCATCCACATGATTCATAATACATCTTAAGACATATTAGAATCATGTTTGATCATTGCATTTTTCATTTGCCATGTTATATGTCCATTGCATTCCATAAACTTTCTTGGATCTTTATGGTTCAAAGCATGCCTCATTTGCATCCTCATCCTTGTATGCTCACTCTCATCTCTTGCCATATGTTTGCATCATCTCATAGAATCATTAACATCATGTAAATGCTTCTGACTTTGGTTTGCATCATGATATTTCATCTCATTTGCATTGCATTTCAGTTCTTTTGCTAACTTTTCAGGTGGTAAGTAATTTGAGAAGTGAATTTGCCTTCACTTCTCACAATCTCTCTTCATATCTCTTGCATCTTTGCTGCATTTTTATCTTGTGTATTGGATTGAGCTTGCTCATTCATGTTCATCTTACTTTCTTTCTTCAAGCAGCTTGTCTTCTTAAGTGAAGCAAGTTGTTTTGCTTCTCTTTGCTTCTTCCTCCTTTCATCTGCTTCTCTCCTTGGTGGTTCTTTGAAGATCTTTCTCCCTTAAGCCTCATAAACCCTAGGAACACCCAAGCATGATAATAATTAGGTTTTGATTAGTCCCCCATTTAGTTTCACCTTTGTGTCATCTTTGAGTCTTCTCTTCTCATCTCATAATCAGGGACTAAACCCTAAAGGTTTTAAGGCTTTGTGATTAAGCTTATGCCTGCATCCTTCTATTAGGATGGAGTGTATAACTTTAATCCTAAGTGTTAAACCCTTAATGTGTTTAAATCTTTTAATTAATCCACCTAATAATCATCAAGACATCAAGCTTGTAACTTGGGCCTTGCATTAGGGTTCTAATTCTTCCTTAATTGGTTAAGAAGGACTAACCCTAGTGTTAATGGACAAGTCCCCCTCAAGTTGTCTTACCAACCATAAAATCCATTTCTTTATCTTACCATTAACTAAAATCCATTTAATAAATGCTTTGTTTTTTCATGAGGTTAATCCCTAATCATGGATTAAGTTGAGGAGTCTTTCTCAGCTTAAATGTTCTCATCTATTATCCTTATATTAGGATGGTGTAATGAGTCCATTAAATCCTTGATTATGGCTTAAACTCATTACTTAACACTAAACAAAAACAACAAAAACATCTAATTAATCACAAGTAGGTTAATGATCTTAATCCTACATCATGGTGACTAAGTGTGAGGTGTCTACTTCATACTTAAGGTATTCTCATTACCCCTAATCAGAGGAAGGATGTGATGAGTTTACTAACCCTTGGTTTAGGATTAAGCTCATTTTCCTATGACAAACACAAAAAGCAATAAAAGATTGAAAACAAAAACAAACAAACAATAATCGTCTCCTCCGGGATTCTTTTCTCATCTCATTCACTCACAAACGAGAACTCGCTTCTTCCGTCTAATGCAAGACAGTTAGCACCTGAGCCAGACAGGTCATACACTTGAGCATAGACAAGTAAGCAGTTCACAAGTCAATTCACCTTTCAGTCTCTTTGAGTCGAACTACTGGGTTCTGACTTCCTCATTGCACGATAGGATACATAGGCATAACTTAACAATTATCGAACAAAAGTCTCTGTATATTCCCCCTCCTTCCAGCATTATTCTTTAAGCCTCATTATCTTGGGCATTTCATTCTTGTTCTCACACTGACACTTCTTCATACACTTCACATTTCTTTTACACTGACACTTGCATTCTTTCCAGCTTTGATACACAAATTGCACTGACACTACCCCTTTAAAACACAAATCTTCTAAGCGTGGATCCCGTCGAGTACGACGGACAATCTGGGTGCTAATACCTTCCCAGGTTGTAACCAACCCCCTTTCTCAGTCTCTCTGGTTCGCAACCGTCTTATCCATATCTTTCTAGGTCTATGCAGCATTACCTTTCCTCCGGGATAAAAATGCCTAGCTGGCGACTCTTGTCTTCCTGAGTTCACCCTTGTGTGTTCTCTTCTCTCTCTCGCCGACCGTTCGCGTCTACACCCCTCTTGGCCCTGTGTCATCAGGTGGGAGCGACAGCTTGGCGACTCTGCTGGGGACCCTTATACTGTAACCAGGGCTTCTGGTTCTTTTTGTGGGTTCCAACTAGCGCTTGTTTGATTTGTGTTTACTGGGGTGTTATGTGCTAATTGTGTTTATATAGTTGCTTTATTTACTGCTTTATGTACAGTTATTTATTGCTTTCTTTACAGTTTTATACATCATACTGTCATACTATCATCTGCTGGATCTGGTTTTCTGTTTTGATGGGTGGGGGTTTCGTTGAGAGTTTAAGGTCCTATACCTGGGACCTGAGTGACTCCTAGGCTAGAGTGGTTCATTTTCTTTCCCATTCCATTTCGATCTGGTGCGGGAATATGAAACACGGTTCAGATGTGGGTTTCTTCTTGAGAACTTTGTGCTACAGATTTCCTGTAGTGCTAGGGCTATCTGGGAAGCCTGCTAAGTCTGGATGACCTTTATTATTGACCTTCAGAAATTGAGGTGAATTAGAGGAGGATCTTTTATGGTTATTGTAAACACTGTGCCTCCGGGTTAGAAGTGTTTACACTTCTCATAACTGATCCAAGTCTGAGGATCCTTGTTCTAGAACACCACCTGTGAGGGGGTTGGTCTGTTTACAGGTTTGCAGGTACTACTGGCCACATCATACCTTGATACTTGTTTTGTTTAAGAATGCTTCACTTTGGACAGTTCTTGTGATTTAACCCTGGACATGTGACTCTTTATTTGAGTCCCCCACCTTGGTTATTGGATTTCTAGACCTCCATCTGGACTTCTTGAACATACATGGACTTATATCAAGACAGATAAATCAGATCCGGCTTGATCACAAACCCTTGCATATCATTTGCATACATCATCATTGCATCATTTGACATTTGTTTATTTGTTTTTCAGGGTATCCACATTATATCTGGCTTGGTTTTGACCCCTTCATCTGCATAGACTCCTGTTTCATCAACTATCTGCTTCAGCTATTCTCTCCAGTTGTTTGCTTCAACCATCTTCATCATCACCAGCATCAGCTTACCAGTGGCTCATCTCCAGTACCAGTCTTGATTTTCATCAGCACTTGCCTTCAGCTCTTCATCAGCAGTCATGGCTCCTCCCAGGAAAAGCAACATTTCATACCATTTCTTTGAGCCTGTGCTGACTGGTATCAGGCAGGTCCAGTCACTTATCACTCCAGACCACATCCCATTATTCAGAGAGCATTATGGGGGTATCCTGGATATGGTTATGGACCTGGACCCTTCTCAGAGGAGCATGATCCACACATGCTTATAGTTTTATGACCCTCCTTTGAGGTGATTCACATTTTTAGACTTCCAGCTAGGACCTCTGTTGGAGGAATTTTCATCATTGATTGGAGTACCTGTCAGGGGTGGGATCCCCTTCAACCCAGAGATGACTTCTCCCAGCAATGGAGAAGTGGCAAAAGCACTATACATGGATCCTACTTTGATTGAGCAGAACATGACAACAAAGGCTGGAATCCCTGGTCTTCACTTGGACTTCTTGATTTCTCAGGCCATCCTGAAGGCCTCCTTGGGAGAATGGAGGGCAGTCTGTGCTCTGTTAGCCCTCAGCATATATGGGGTTATATTGTTTGCAAATGAGTGTAAACACCCCAAATTTGCCCTCACCCATTTCACACCATGGCTTGTGATCATTTCATATGCATAGACTCAATCATACCATCTCATATCACATTTTTGATTCACTGCATATGTTCTAAGTCATCTGCATCTAGGGTTTGTGATCTGAGCAATCCAAGAGCTTCTTGAGCCACTCCAAAGGCCATCAATCACTTCAAAGGGGTCCATATGTGTTCAAGTATCATATTATATCCTCTCAAAGGCAAGAATGTCAAAGAATCACAAGAACTGAGAATGGTATGGAAGCAGAGCCAGGCTTGACTGCACAGGTGACCTAAAATTAGGGTTTTGGTTTCAAAGGCCATAACTCCAAATTTTTTGGGTCATTCTTGTTTCTATTGGTCTCTATATGGTATAGGGAGTATGCATATCAATTTTCATGAAGAAATTCCATGGGGAAGTCATCTGATCAAGAGTTGACTTTTCAAGCAAGTCAGTGCAAAATCAGGGCATCTGAGGCCCCCAATGACCCAACCAAAGGGCATTCTTCATCATTTTGATAGTATGTGATCTTTATTTGATCATGGAAGATGTTATAAGCTTACAAAATTCAAGAATTTCAAGTTTTTGCAAAGTTGACTTTTTGGGCAAGTTTGACTTTTAATGAAATTGCCATTTTAGGCAACTTTTTCAACCTTTACTTTTTGATTCAAAAAAGCTTCAAATGGAAAAACTTTGGTCATGAAAGTTGTAGAATAGATCTTTCCCTTTTCAAAAAGTACAAGAACATGACCTAATTCATTTTGGATCAAAAGTTATGGCTTGTCAAAGTTGGCAAAAATCACAAAATTTCAAAGTTTCTACCAAAGAGGTATTTTGCAAAATGACTTGATCAAGTGTTCTAAAGCTATCAAATGCACTTCTAATCCACACAACATGATCATGTGACATCTAAAGTTCATAATGGACCAAAGAATTACACATTTTTATGGTTTATGGAACAAGATTTTTCATAAGAGGCAAAAGTGAACCAAGTTGCAAAACTCATCATAGCTTCTCATCCACTTGCTTGCTAGCTTGCTGATCAATCCTAGGCTTTTCCTCACACCATGATGCGCAGAACACACTTGTGTACTTGGCTAGAAAGTAGCTCATACTTCTCTTACACCAACTTTGACATTTTGGCAAAAGCACCCATACCAATCAATAAAGCACATGTCACTTCTTCTGACCAATGGCATTTGTTTATACAAAGAAAATGCAAGCCAAACACAACAAGAAGCAAGCCTGAAACACTTCACAAGACATCATTCTCATTTTCACCCTCTTGAGCAAAAGCATTCGAAACACACAACACAAGCCACAAACACTCAAACAAACTTCACAAACCATCTCACCATGCTTCACTGAACACAAAACAACTCTCAAAACAGCCTAAAAGCCACTGAATCAAAAACACGATCACCACACCACCTTGAACAGAACTTCTGCCATCTCTCAAATCAGCCAAAATAAACTTGCTCTAAGCCTTTCAGAAGCACAAGGGAGGTCATAGGAGTGGTTTTGCACAAGAGAAGGGGTCAGAAAGCTCCAAACTGAAAAGCTTCAAACTCAGGTAGCTTCATGAACTTTTTTTCCAGAACTTGTATTTTAAGTTTCTAAATGAATCTACATGCTTCACTGATCATGCTGGTATGTTTTGTTTCGAAAATGATTGAGTATTAAGTGTGTATGTTGCTTCTGAAACTTTTCTGACCTAAATGCATTTTAATTCGATTCATGGATTTGATGATGGATAAATGATTTTTGATGGCTGATTCTTGTTGGGGATGGGGAGAGGATCATTTCTGGAGAGTTTTAGGGCCTGGGGATGTGTATTAAGAGAGATAGCTTGAATGGCTGGCCGGAGAAGACGACCGGAACAGTGTTCTGGTCGCCTGAAAGTAATTAGGGCACAATTAATTAGGGTTAATCATAATTAGCCAAGTTTGAATGTCAGCCCTTGGATGTGGCGCCAAGTCAAACACGCGCGTGTTTCATTTGAATGATGACCCTTGATTCTGATTACTTCTCATTAATTCAATTTTATTTTCTTTTTATTTCATTTATTTTCTCCAATTTATTTAAAATAGCAAAACAATTTTAAAAATTCTGAAATTTTTTGTACAAACTTTTATTAATTTTTCAGAAACCAAAAATATTTTTATTTTTATTTTTTGCATTAAAAAACATTTTTAAATCATTTAAAAGTTTATTTTTAATTAATTAATGAGAATTAATTAATTAAAAATACTTTTAGGTATTTAAAAATCACCAAAAAATTCATGAAACCTTCATAATCATTTAGAAACATTGTCCAACCCTCAAACCAAATTTCTTTTTTGATCTTGATGTCTTTTGAGAATTTTTCATGGAATTAAAATCATTTCAAGGCATTATTTTGATCCAAACTTCAAAAAATCATTTCTTCCTAACCTTTGAGAGTTGGACTTTGATTCTTCTTGCATTGCATTGTGTTTAGCATGTAGTTTGTGTGATTAAATTGGTTTGATTTGATCTTTCATTTTCCATTTGTTTGGCATTTTTCTTGTTAAGGTACCCTAAAACCCTAGAAAACTTAGGAAATTCATAACCCTAATTAGGTTAAGAGTTGAGACCTCTCCTTTGGGCAGTGAGATAGTATAGGTTTAGGGTTCCTTTGAGTGCATTTTCAATTTTTTATCTTTATGTTTGCTTCTGATTTTGGTTTTGGTTTGATGCATTGATCATAAACCCTAATTTGAGCTTCCTTTTGCATCCATCTTGCATTTGCTTGCATAACATGACTTGCCATGACATTTTATGCATTCATTTGATTCATTAGACATCTTAAGATGTGTTGAAAGCATGTTTGATCATTGCATCATGTATTTGCCATGTTGTATGTCATTTGCATCTCATAACTTTTCATGTGTGTTCATGGTTCTAAACTTGCTCCATTTGCATTCTTTTGTTTGTATGATCATCCCCATGCCTTGTTTCATGTTTGTAGCATCTCATAGCATCATTATCATCTCATATATGCTTCTGGTTTTGGTTTGCATCATGTCATTGCATTCCATTTTGCATTGCATTGCATCTTTCTCACTAACTTTTCAGGTGGTAAGCAACTTTGAGAAGTGAATTTGCCTTCACTTCTCACAACTTCTTTTCATTTCTTTCATGCATCCTTGCTGCATTTTACTTTGTGTTTGAGATTGAGCTTGCTCATTCTTCTTCTTCTCACTTTCTTCCTTCAAGTGACTTGACTTCTTAAATGAAGCAAGTTACTTTGCTTCTCCTGATCCTTTCATCTGCTTCCTGGTGGTTCCTCTGAAGATTTCTCTTGTTAACCTCACAAACCTTAGGAACAACCAAGCATGACAATGATTAGGGTTTTGATTAGTCTCCCCACTTAGTTTTATCTTTGTGTCTCTCTTGAGTCTTCTCTTCTCACCTCATAATCAAGGACTAAACCCTAAAGGCTTTAAGGCTTTGTGATTAAGCTTATGCCTGCATCCTTCTATTAGGATGAAGTGTATAACTTTAATCCTAAATGTTAAACCCTTAATGTGTTTAAATCCTTTAATCAATCCATCTTAATAATCATCAAGACATCAAGCTTGTAACTTGGGCCTTGCATTAGGGTTCTAATTCTTCCTTAATTGGTTAAGAAGGACTAACCCTAGTGTTAATGGACAAGTCCTCCTCAAGTTGTCTTACAAACCCTAAAATTCACTTCATCATCTTACCATTAACTAAAATCCACCTAATAAAGGCTTTGTTTTGTCATGAGTTTAATCCCTAATCATGGATTAAGTTGAGGAGCTTTCCTCAGCTTAAACATTCTCATCTATTATCCTTCTATTAGGATGGTGTAATGAGTCTGTTTAATCCCTGATTATGGCTTAACCTCATTACTCAACACTAAACAAAAACAACAAAAACATCTAAATAACCACAAGTAGGTTAATGATCTTAATCCTACACCATGATGGTTAAGTGTGAGAATCTGACTTCACACTTAAGGTATTCTCATTACCCCTAATCAGAGGGAAGATGTGATGAGTTTACTAACCCATTGGTTTAGGCTTAAACTCATTAATTTATGACAAACTTTCAAAAGCAATAAAAGACTGAAAACTCAAAAACAAACAATAACCGTCTCCTCCGGGATTCTTTTCTCATCTCATTCACTCACAAACGAGAACTTGCTTCTTCCGTCTAATGCAAGACAGTTAGCACCTGAGCCAGACAAGTCATACACTTGAGCATAGACTAGTAAGCAGTTCACAAGTCAATTCATCTCTCAGTCTCTTTGGGTCGAACTACGGTGTTCTGACTTCCTCATTGCACGAGAGGATACGTAGGCATAACTTAACAGTTATCGAACAAAAGTCTCTGTATATTCCCCCTCCTTTCAGTTTCATCCTCTTAAGCCTCATGATCTTGAGCATACTCTCATCCTTACACTGACACTTCATTTATACACTTCACTTCTTTTACACTGACACCTGTACATCCTTTTCTAGCTCTTTATACACAAATTGCACTGACACTACCCCTTTTAAAACACAAATATCTTAAGCGTGGATCCCGTCGAGTACGACGGACAATCTGGGTGCTAATACCTTCCCAGGTTGTAACCAACCCCCTTTCTCAGTCTCTCTGGTTCGCGACCGTCTTATCCATCTTTTTCTAGGTCTATGCAGCATTGCCTTTCCTCCGGGATAAAAATGCCTAGCTGGCGACTCTTTTCATTCCCCGTGAGTTCACTGCTGTGTGTTCTCACATCCTCCTTTCGCCGACCGTTCGCGTCTGTACCCCATTTGACCCGGCTTCATCTGGTGGGAGCGACAATGAGCCTAAATTTATCAGCAAGAATGCCATTCACCTTTTCCTTCTGAGGAACCCAGTACCCACATTGCTGGGAGATTTCTATTACTCCATTCATCAGAGGAATGAGAAGCAGGGGGGAAGTTGGTGAGATGTTGTGCTCCTTTGTTTCATACTTGGCTGCTCAGACACCTACCTAAGACAGATGCCTTCCTGAATCCCCACCAACAGAAGAATTGGGCTAAGAGACTTATTGCCTTGTCTTCAGATGACATCAGATGGTGCACCCAGAGCACCAAAGGCAAAGATATAATCACCAGCTATGGGCAATACCCAAATGTGCCTCTGATAGGAGTAAAGGGTTGCATCAACTACAATCCTTTGTTGTTCAAGAGACAACTAGGCTATGCTTTGGTTCACCCTCCCAGAGTACAAGATCTAGCTGAGACCCTGTATTGTGAGATAAAGCCTAATCTAGCTGCTGTCAGACAAGCATCCTGGGCTTGGGAGAACATCCAGACAAAAGGGATGGCTATTCTTGGAAGGTGCAATAATGTTGCTTCAGCTCAGTACTATGACTGGTCTCATGCTAGAGCTCAGATTACTGGAATGCCTTTCACCATTGAGGACATACCTGGACCTTCAACAGTACCACCTCCAACAACTGTCAGCCTGGAAGAATTTGAGAAGCTGAAGGAAAGGAATGAGAATCTGTCTCAAGCTCTGAAGAAGACCCTTTGGGAAAGGAGTGATGGTCGTCTGGACATTGAGAGGTTGGAGAAACTTAAGGTGGAGCATCTGGCTAAGATTGAGAAAATAGAGGACTACATCAAGAAAGCAAGAGCTGGAGAGCAAATATTGAAGAATGCCCATAAAGAGGCCAAGTTTCAGAAGGCTAGGACTGATCTCTACCTACAAGAAAGTCAGGCTAGGTGGGTCAGGATCACTGAAGCCCGGACACAAGAAGATCAGAAAACTCAGGCCAGGATTGAACAGTTATAGGCCAATGAAAAGAAGCAACAGGAAGCTTTGCTAGCGGCCCAGAAGGAGATTTCAGAGTTGAAGCTTAGGGCTGGTTTAAAGAGGTCCAAAGATCAGAACAGGCACAAGAAGCTGACCACTACCATTGCCACCAGAAACCTCCTCATCAGAAACATCACAGAACATCCAGCTGGTCCAGTGACTGAGGCACTTCTGAAGGAGGTTAAGGAGGATGAGTTTGGACTAGATGTCTGATCTTTTGATTGTTGTTGTTTTCATTCGATGTACTTTTCTTTTGTGTTGTATTTTGACCCTTCAGGGGCATGTGTTGTAAAAAACAAACTATGTATTGTCAGTATTCGTAATATATTCTAGTTTGTTTCCATTTGTGGGGTTTCTTTTTCTCAACAACATCAAAGCATCTTCCTCGGGGTCTGGAAAGGTCAAAACCAAGAGCCAAGCCGGATACCTTGGAAAACAAATAAGCATACTGCATTGCATACTAACCTTGTTTTGTTTTTTAGGTTTTTGTTATTATTTGTTTCTAACTCTGTTGTGGTCTCAGGAAATATTGCTCGCCGCTGGGTGTTCCCTCTCAACCGTACGCACCGGTATCCTACTCGTAACAACCTTCCTGGTATCCAAATGGATCAAGTACAGCAAGACCTGACAGAGGTCAGAACACAAATGGGTAATGAAATAGTGGAGATGAGGAACCAAATGGCTCAATTCATGACTGTGATGACTAACTTGGCCCAAAGTCAAGAGAGGTTAAGGGCATTGGTAGAAAGACAAAACCCCGAGGAACCTCATCCTGGAACTGGAGGAACAAGTAATAATGAGGGGGGCCAGCCTCATGTTAACCCACCAGTATTTGGACCTCATCTAGATCCAGAGGCCAACATCCCAAGGAATGTACAAGGCAACACTGCTGCAGGCAGGATTTTGCAAGAAGATCCTCAAGAAGAGCAGTTTACTGTAATGGGAGTTGGAGATGAAGTCTATGATAGGAGGTTTGATGAAATTGCTGAGAAATTGAGATCTTTGGAGTCTCAAAACTCCTTGGGTTTTGATGTAATGGACATGGGGCTAGTGGATGGGGTAAGAATTCCCCACAAGTTTAAACCCCCGTGCTTTGAGAAATACAATGGAACTTCCTGTCCACGAACTCACTTGCAGTCCTTTCTGGGAAGACTTAAAGCATATACTATGGATGAGAAGCTGTGGATGTTCTACTTCGAAGACAGTTTGACTGGGGCTTCAAGAGAGTGGTATTCACACTTAACCAGAGCTACTATCAGATGCTGGAAGGACTTAGCTGAAGCCTTTATCAGAAAATATCAATATAACCTGGACATGGCTCCTAACAGGACCCTTCTGATGGGAATGTCTCAATCCTCCAGAGAAAGCTTCAGAGAATATGCCCAAAGGTGGAGACAGCTTGCTGCTGCTGTCCAACCACCCATGTTGGAAAGAGAAATGGCCAACATGTTCATGAATACTCTGCAAGGAACATACATTGATAGGCTAGCTGCCTTTTCTTCCACCAGTTTTGCTGACGTAGTTATAGCCGGTGAAAGAATTGAGAGCCTTATGAAAATGGGCAAGATTTCTGATAACGGTGCAAGCTCATCCAGTAATCCCAGGAAGCCTTTTGTGGGACCTCGTAGAACCGGTGAGACAAATGCCATTCACGCCAGCAGGGGCAGACCTCAGTATGTTCATAGATCAGTAGCAGCTGTCACAATTCCAGCTCCGATTCCTCAGCAACCAGCATATCAACCACAACAACAACCACATTATCAGCAGCAAGTCCAGTATCCACAACAGAGAACCTACAACAACAACAACAGTAATCAACAACAAAGACCTCTTCAGCAAAGACCGTCACAGGCAAACAGGGTGATTGACCCTATCCCTATGCCTTATGCTGCCTTATTGCCACAACTCCTAAAACTCAACTTGGTTGAGTTAAGGACGTTGGCACCACCAGACCCCTCCAATATCCCAAGGAATTATGGTGTCAACACCAGGTGTGCTTTCCACTCCAATGCACCTGGCCACAATACAGAAAAATGCAGGGCCTTGCAAATGAAAGTCCAAGATCTGGTGGATTCTAAAGCCCTCAACTTTGCACCCCCTCCAAATGTCAACAAGAATCCTATGCCTAATCATGGAGGACCAAGAATTAATGCCATTGAGGAAGACAAGCCATCTGTCTTGATCACCAGTGTTGGACAAATTCGAACACCTTTGGTCGAAATTAAAGCCCAGCTTCTAGAGTGCCAAGTGTTTCCCGGGTGCGAGCTCGGTTGTGGGTATTGCAACATTGCAGTCAATGGGTGTGATAATTTGAGAAGCGGAGTGGATGGTCTTATCAAGGATGGAATCCTTCAGATCTCAACAACGGCGCCTACAAATCCAGCAATTCCTTTGACAACAATTCCTGATTCTCCTACAACAGCAGCAACGATCATTCCTACCGATTCGTCAATATCATCAGCAATGGTTCCGTCCATCACTTCAACAAATCAAGTTTCAGCAACCATCTCTTCTACAACATCAACATCCATTTATTCAGCAGAATCTTCTACAACACCAGCAGAAATTAATGAAGATATCTCAGCAGTCACCATCTACTATGATCCATCAAATGTTCCTCCAAATAACAGTGGCATCTCCTGCCAGATCACCAGTCACAATTTACTACGATCCGCACACCATCACAATACCCTCCTCTGCAGCAGTCAGTCCAGTTACCATTACGGTGCCTGGACCAGTTCCATATGAAAGCAGTAATGCCATACCTTGGCATTATGGCTCTGATCTTTACTGCAACGGGGAGAAAATCACTTTGGATTCTTCAACCTCTTCTCCACAAATTGATAATGTTGGGGGAGACGGAGGCTTCACCAGAAGCGGACGCCTTCTTGCCTCACAAACTCAGAGACCTAATGTTGAAGTAGAAGCAGCTGCCAAAGCAAAAGGAAAGAGTGTGGTACTTGAAGAGCCAGCTATCAAAGAAACTCAGAAGACATCTTTTGAACAAGATGTAGACGATTTTATGAGAATCATAAAGAGAAGTGATTACAAGGTGGTGGATCAGCTTCACCAAACTCCCTCAAAAATCTCCATATTATCCCTGTTGATGTGTTCTGAAGCTCACAGGAATGCATTATTGAAAGTCCTGCACGCAGCATACGTGCCAGAGGAGATTACCGTTAATCAGCTAGAAACTGTGGTGGCAAATGTCAACACCAGTCACGGACTGGGTTTTACCAATGCTGACTTAACAACTGAGGGACGTAACCACAACAAGGCTTTACACATCACTCTAGAGTGCAAGGGTGCTGTTTTATCTCATGTACTGGTGGACACTGGGTCATCACTCAATGTCCTACCAAAGAAGGCCTTAGTGAAGCTGGAGTACGATGGTTTGGCATTGCGTCCGAGTAATTTGGTAGTGAGAGCATTTGATGGCTCAAAAAGATCAGTGCTTGGGGAGATTGATCTGCCTGTGATGATTGGCCCGCATACTTTTAAAATTACCTTCTATGTGATGGACATTCAGTCGGCCTACAGCTGTTTTTTGGGTAGACCCTGGATCCATGCCGCTGGCGCTGTCACGTCTACCCTTCACCAGAAGTTGAAATTCGAGTGGGAAGGCCAGATCATCACCATCTGTGGGGAAGAGGACATCTTTGTTAGCCATCTGGCTACATACAAGTACATAGAAATGGATGGAGAGATCCATGAAACTATGAGCCAGGGGTTTGAGGCCCTGAACATTAACGAAGCATCTGCTGTACTGGGAACCTCCATAACATCTTATCAGCAAGCCAGGAAGGTTGTTGAAGAGGGTACTGCCCAAGGCTGGGGCAAGCTGCTGCCCGTGGAAAAGAAAGAAGACAGATTTGGGTTGGGTTACAGACCAACTCAACAAGATCAATCAGAGGCTGCCAAGAAGCCCAATTTTGTCAGCGGGGGAATGCTCACCCCGGATGCAGTGAACAACTTGGAAGACGAGGAGGAAAGCGACCGCAACCTGGAAAGCTGGATACGTCCAAGGACCCCGGGGAGCCGTGTCTCAAACTGGTCTTCCCAGGAAATTATAAGGGTTACTCCTGCAGAGTAATTATTATTTCCTGTATTTTTAAGCATGCATCAAGTCTTGCATCTTGCCCAAGATGTCAAGACTCATTTTGTAATCGGGCCATCTTGTAATTTTGTGCAAACAGATCAATCAATGAATATCGGACATCTTTTGCAAATGAGTCTTTTCCTTTTCTGCTCACTGTTTTTCATTTTTTCTTTTTGTACAAAAATAAAATGGCAATGTTTTTCAAAATGATAGCTTCATTTCACTTTTTCTAAATAAGATAAAATCGATCACTAAAATGAACAAATATAAACCCTTGCAGAGAGTGCCTTTCAGATTGCACCGACAACAACACTGCTATGGCTTCTTATGACTTTGACAATCCAATCAATCAAGCTGATGAAGGGGTTGAAGAAGATTACGAGCTTCCTGAGGAGCTAGCCAGGTTGTTAAGGCAAGAGGAGAAGGTTATCACTCCTCATCAGGAGGAGGTCAAAACGGTTAATCTGGGTACGGAAGAAGATGTGAAAGAAGTCAAGATCGGGGCCTGCTTACAAGACTCAGTGAAAGAACGACTGATTGATATGCTTCGGGAATATGTGGATGTTTTTGCTTGGTCTTATCGGGATATGCCAGGGTTGGACACCGATATTGTAATGCACAAGCTGCCTCTAAAGGAAGACTGCCCGCCAGTAAAACAGAAGTTGCGCCGTACTCGCCCAGATATGGCAATGAGGATTAAAGAAGAGGTACAAAAGCAGTGGGACGCCGATTTCCTTGCTGTAACTAGCTATCCGCCGTGGGTTGCTAATATTGTACCCGTACCTAAGAAGGATGGCAAGGTGAGAATGTGTGTGGATTACCGGGACCTGAACAGAGCCAGCCCGAAAGATGACTTCCCATTACCTCACATTGATGTATTGGTCGATAATACAGCTCAGTTCTCGGTGTTCTCCTTCATGGATGGGTTTTCAGGATATAATCAGATCAAGATGTCACCTGAAGAAATGGAGAAGACAACTTTCATCACACCCTGGGGCACGTTCTGTTATAAAGTAATGCCATTCGGACTGAAGAATGCTGGTGCAACTTATCAACGGGCTATGGTGACATTATTCCATGACATGATCCATAAAGAAATTGAATGTTATGTGGATGACATGATTGCCAAGTCCCTCACAGAAGAAGACCACCTGGTGAATCTATTGAAGTTATTCAAGCGTCTGAGGAGATACCAGCTGAAGTTAAACCCCAACAAATGCACATTCGGGGTGCGATCCGGTAAACTGCTGGGATTTATTGTAAGTGAAAAAGGGATTGAAGTTGACCCTGACAAAGTCAAAGCCATTCAAGAAATGCCTGCACCTAAGACTGAAAAAGAAGTTCGGGGGTTACTAGGTAGATTGAACTACATTTCACGGTTCATATCTCACCTTACTGCAACCTGTGAACCCTTGTTCAAGCTACTAAGAAAAAAACAAACGGTCAGGTGGAACGAAGACTGTCAGAGGGCTTTTGACAAAATCAAGGAATACTTACAGGAGCCACCTATCCTTATGTTGCACCCCAAAATTTGCCCTCACAAAACAAAACTTTGTGTGCTAAGAGGTTCACAAGGTTCACAAGACCTTTCATGAGGTTCATGAAGTCTACAAGACACTTTATGAGGTTCACAAGGTTCACAAGACCATTCATGAGGTTCATGAAGTTTATAAGACACTTTATGAGGTTCACAAGGTTCACAAGACCTTTCATGAGGTTCATGAAGTTTATAAGCACTTTATGAGGTTCACAAGGTTCACAAGACCATTCATGAGGTTCATGAAGTTTATAAGACACTTTATGAGGTTCACAAGGTTCACAAGACCTTTCATGAGGTTCATGAAGTTTATAAGACACTTTATGAGGTTCACAAGGTTCACAAGACCATTCATGAGGTTCATGAAGTTTATAAGACACTTTATGAGGTTCACAAGGTTCACAAGACCTTTCATGAGGTTCACAAGACATCTTATGAGGTTCACAAGGTTCACAAAGTTCATCATGGGTCAGAAGATTTGACAATTCCCTCAGACAAGGCATTCTCCTAAGCAGTGCATCCAAAACTAGGGTTTTGACTTTAATCAGGCTAAATGGACTTCCAAGACTTCAAGTGAGCTTCATAATATCTTATATATGTTTAAGAATCCCCATGACAAATTTCAGAACTTTTCTCAAAGGTTTGCTCAGTCAGATGATCAGATAAGTCAAAATCAGTCAAAGCAGGTAAAAAGTCAAACTGAGGTCAACTGTGGTCAAACCAAAGTCAAACTTCATGATTTTTTGCCAACATCAAGTATATGAAGTAAAATTCATCATTTTATCAAGGTTTGATCATGATTTATCAAGGAGATTTCAGATCATCAAGAATCAGGGGTTTCTAAATTAGGGTTTCTTCAGGAAAAGTCAACTGAACTTTGACCAGCCATAACTTTCACATGCTTCATCACATTTTTCCCATCCAAAGCTCATTTTGAAGGAAATTGAATTCTCTACAACTTTGTGTCTCACAAGCCAAGCCCAAAAATGCTTCATTTGGAAGGTATGAGCTAAGACATTAAAGGTCCTTTTAAAAGTCAACAAAAAGTTAACAACTTCAAAAGGGCATAACTTGAGAATGGTAAATGATATGGACATGAAACCAATAGGGTTGGTTAGAGGACTCTTCAAGATTTCCAAAATGTCCAAAATCACCCTCATAGAATTAAAATTGAAGGATGTGTGCCCTTGCAAAGTTGGGAAATTTTTGGGTGGTTTATGAAGAAAATAGGGTCTTAAAACCAAATTTTTCCAAATGGGCTGAACTTTTTGTGACCCAAAGTGTTCCATGACATCATGCACGAAATTTATTTGATATTTTCATAATTTTATTTTATTTAATTTATTTATTATGATTTTTTATATTAAAAATCATTTTAAATTTAAATAAAATATCAAATGTGAAAATTTAAAATATATTTTTGTTCTAGAAGGTCATTATCATGATTTGGAATGAATTGATTCACAATTGATGAAGATTGGCTTGAAATAGAAAGGTCTCATTCCCAAATATTTGAAATTTAAGTTCTAATCTTTTTCAATCTCCAAAATCAAAAAAATCCATACAATGATCAAATCTCTTGACCTAATTTCATTCTACTATAAGTATACAAGATATCCCAATGCCTAGAGACGAATTTCCCTGCCTCAAGAGTAAGTTGCCACTTTCAAAAATTCATCACAAAATCTCAAATTCGGATTCTTCCATAGAGGCCATTCCAAAGAGTTTTGAAGGTGTAAACATGTTTATTGGACATCCTTGAATCATTCTTGATCCTCATTTGCATCCAAAACATGACCTAATGCATAAACCGAAGCATACATGTTCTTAATATATTTTTCTTCGATTCATTGCATTTACTTGTTTATAATTAATTTTAAAGATGTATTGATGTTTGTTGTTGTCTATAGATGGTTTCTGGACTGTTTGGTGAAGAATTATGGCCGAATCATGAAAACACCATAGTTAGGGTTTGGAGCTCTAAATTGGGATTCTGTGATTCACTTAATTTAAATTGATTCTAAGACCATAATTGAATTGTATGAAGGTTGGGGATCACAACCATGTAACTAATTTAATGAATCGTTGCATATTGATGAGTGTATGAGATTGGCAGGTTTTGTACGCATGAAAATTCGCAGGAAAGCTCCCAACAATTTTCGCAGGAAAACCTGCGAAAATCCAAGGAAGAAGATGAAGTCAGCGCGCCAAATTTTATTTTTAAAATTCATTATAATATTTTATGTTATGTTGTTGATATTTTATCAGAACGGATTGCTAGCTCAGTTGGTTGATGTGTGCGCGTTTGAGGTTGAGGGCCCTGGGTTCGAAACCCCCCAGCCCTTTTTACTTTATTTTGCTTTTTGTTATGATTTTACAGGATATGAAACAAAACACATTGGCATCCATTCTGTATCACCTGCGCGCGCATGGTCTAGTGGCTGGTGTATTGGTCTTGGAGATTGCATTGTCCAGGGGCTGGGTTCGAATCCCAGCCTAGGTAAGTTCTTTTTCTTCATTTTTCTTGTTTTTATTTATTTAATTTGTTTATATTATAACTAAATAAATCTAAATAAAAAATAAAAAAAATATAGAATGTGTATATTATTATTTTCTTTATTATAATTTAAACTCATTTTTTTTAATTAAATCTCATTAGAAAAATTATTTAATTTTGTATAATTAATAATTAATCCTAATTTGTTATTCTAAAAAATATATAAACCCTAATTTTCTAAAAACCCTAAAATATTTTGTAAAAACCTAATTAATATTTTATAAACCCTAATAGTACTTTTAAACCCTAATTATTTCATGTAAATGATAATTATGTCCTTATTTTTATTATTTGATATAATTCTTGTATATAGATAATTTTAGATAATTAATTAAAACTTGATAATTTAATTTTGTAAATATAATAATATGATTATTCAATTATAATTAACCTTATTTTCATAATATGTATATATTTTATAATTTGTTTATAATTTAATTCTTGCATGTGAATAATTTTTAGTATATGCTTAAAAATAATTAAAATTTGCTAAATATAATTTATTTTCATAATATGTTTATAATTAACCTAATCTTTATAGTTTGTATATAATTTAAAAACTTTATAATAATTGGTATAATATGAATTGTTTATATTTTCTCCTTAATCTTAAATAATAATTGTTTATTAAAATTGAGTTTTTTTTAATTATTATGCTAATATTCTTGTTTATTATTATTATTAATTATATTTATTTTCATATGATATTTATTTTATTATTACTAACCCCATTTATATATCGTGATTTATTATTATTATTTTTACTAACCCAATTATTTATTATTATTTATTTTGCTTATTTATTTAATTTGTTAATTATTATTATTATGTAATTGTCTCCTTTATGTAATATTTTAATAGTGATATTTATTTTTAAATGTTATGGTTAGTAAAATAGGGAGTGAAACGTATTTGTATTTTAAAATTAATTTAGATCACTAATTTAAAAGATAAAATATTTAAAATTGTACACTCACACACGTAAGTCGATCTTTGATCGCCGTTTCACTTTCTAGGGTTACCTCTCATGTTGCCTAAACAAAAAAGGTCAAGTAGGGTGTATAAAGCTAAGTCCCTCATTTCACATCATCTAGTCCCTAAACAGATAAAAAGATCAAGTCCCTTCGAATGTTGCCTTCGTAATGATCTTGTCCCTTTCGAATAAAGATGATAAGTCCCTTCGAATTGCTTATACACCCCACAGTTGCCTAAATAACATTTGTCCCTTCACATGTCCCTTATCACATCCAAGGTAATGACTACCTATTCCTTAATAATAGGGATAGTCTTACCATTTAAAGGATTCAAGAACGGAAAAGACTTAAACTTAGAGTAGGTTCCTCTTAGATACTTGCTCACTCTTCAAAACATTTCAAACACTTCATACATTTCAAACAATTTTCAAAACAAAGGTTTTATATACATCCGTACATGGATCATTATAAAATACTTAAGAAAATTTCTATTCACACACTTCACATTTCAAAAACATTTTAAAGTGAGCTAAGTAACTAAGAGCCCATGGATAACCATGGATGTAAAGGGTGCTAACACCTTCCCTTTACATAACCTACCCCCCGGACCCAAAAATCTTTTAAAAGGTCTTTCCTGTTCTTTTATGCCTTTCCTTTGGATAAAATAAAAGTCGGTGGCGACTCTTGCTATCTGCAACATAACTAAAGTAAGTTCTCCCACCGTGTTACACCTTATGCCTCCAGTTGAAGGAAGACCTCTAATCATGTACTTGACAGTATTAGAAGAGTCAATGGGGTGTGTGTTGGGCCAGCATGACGAGTCTGGTCGAAAAGAGTATGCAATATACTACCTAAGCAAAAAGTTTACCGACTGTGAACAACGTTATTCACTGCTCGAGAAAACTTGTTGTGCTTTAGCGTGGGATGCTCGCCGACTAAGGCAGTATATGTTGACCCACACTACCTTGTTGATTTCCAAGATGGACCCAGTTAAGTACATTTTTGAGAAGCCAGCACTTACCGGACGGGTTGCAAGATGGCAAATGATCCTCACAGAATATGACATTCAGTACACATCTCAAAAAGCCATCAAAGGCAGTGTATTGTCTGATTACCTTGCTGAGCAACCTATTGATGATTACCAGCCTATGAGGTTTGACTTCCCTGATGAAGACATCATGTTCATAAAAGCAAAAGATCATGAAGAGCCTGTTCACACTGAAGGACCTGACCCAGAAGAAGAATGGACTATGATGTTTGATGGGGCTGTTAATATGAATGGTCGTGGTGTTGGTGCAGTACTCATTACACCTAAAGGAGTTCACATGCCTTTCTCGGCAAAACTCACCTTTAACTGCACTAACAACGAAGCTGAATACGAAGCTTTCATTATGGGTCTTGAGGAAGCCATTGACCTCAGGATCAAGACTTTGACTGTGTTCGGAGATTTAGCTTTGGTGATTAATCAAACCAACGGCAAATGGTACACCCACCAGGATCATCTGATACCTTACCGGGATTATACAAGGAGGTTATTGACTTTCTTCACAACAGTCAAGCTGGAATATATTCCTCGAGACGAAAATCAGTTTGCAGATGCTCTGGCTACCATTTCATCCATGATCAAAGTTCAAGCTGCAAACTTTGTGCCTCGGATTTCAGTATCCAGACTTGATAGACCGGCATATGTATTTTCAGCAGATGTTGTTAAAGATGATAAGCCTTGGTTCCACGACATTAAGTGCTTCTTGGAGGATCAAACATACCCACCTGGGGCATCTTCCAATGATAAGAAGACATTAAGAAGGCTAGCTGGTAGCTTCTTCCTGAATACTGATGGTTCCCTATATAAAAGAAACTTTGATATGGTACTTCTCAGATGTGTTGATAGGGCAGAATCAGACTTGTTGATGCACGAGGTGCACGAAGGATCTTTTGGTACCCATGCGGGAGGGCATGCAATGGCTAAGAAATTGTTGAGATCAGGCTATTACTGGATCACAATGGATGCAGACTGTTATGCTTATGCCAGAAAATGTCATAAATGCCAGATTTACGCGGATAAAGTGCACGTGCCTCCGAATCCTTTGAATGTGATGTCTTCACCTTGGCCCTTTGCCATGTGGGGCATCGATATGATTGGCAAAATTGAACCAACTACTTCGAACGGCCACAGATTCATCCTGGTTGCTATTGGCTATTTTACCAAGTGGGTTGAAGCAGCTTCTTATGCAAATGTTACAAGGCAAGTGGTAGCCAGATTCCTGAAGAGAGATATCATCTGTCGGTATGGAGTGCCCGAGCGAATCATTACTGATAATGGTTCCAACTTAAACAACAAAATGATGGCAGAACTGTGCCGGGACTTCAAGATCCAACACCACAATTCTTCTCCTTACAGGCCAAAGATGAATGGCGCTGTCGAGGCAGCTAATAAAAATATCAAGAAGATTGTACAGAAGATGGTGGTTACCTATAAAGATTGGCATGAAATGCTACCATTTGCCTTGCATGGGTACCGTACGTCAACCCGAACATCCACTGGGGCAACACCGTATCAACTTGTGTATGGTATGGAGGCAGTCCTATCTGTTGAAGTTGAACTACCCTCTCTACGGGTACTAATGGATGTTAAACTGAATGAAGCAGAATGGGTCCGATCCCGATACGAACAATTGAGTCTGATCGAAGAAAAGAGGTTAGCTACAATCTGTCATGGGCAGCTGTATCAGAAAAGAATGAAGAAAGCCTTCGATCAGAAAGTCAGGCTCCGAGAATACCAAGTAGGAGATCTTGTGCTGAAAAGACTCCTCCCTCCTCATACAGACCACAGGGGCAAGTGGACTCCGAATTATGAAGGACCATTCATAGTAAAGAAAGTTTTCTCTGGTGGAGCACTGATGCTCAGTACTATGGATGGTGAAGATTTCCAGTCCCCTGTGAATTCAGATGCAGTTAAAAAATACTTCGCATAAAATGACCCGCTGGACATAAAAACAGAATGTAAGTCCAGGCAAAAATAGGGCATCCCGGCGAGTCAAAAACAGAATAAAAGACTCGGGCAAAAATAAGGGAAAATAAATAAAAAATGTACACCCGCTGAGTTGAAAAGCCACATTGGACAACTCAGGAAAAAAGGGTATCCCGGTGGATTGAAAACCCGAAAGGGCGATCCACGCAAAATAAGGGAACAAGCGAACAACTGCATTCTGAATTCGTCTGTATCACTTACAACGCGGCAAACTTCGAAAGGTTCGAGCATCAGTCAGAATCAGCCTTCTTCAGAAAGCAAGATGAGAAGAACGTCAATGTCATACGAGTCATAGCAAAAAGGAAATCTCCTTAAAGCGTCATCAACATTGCCAGCATCTTTTGTTTCTCAATTTGTAACGATTTCCTAATTTCAGGGGATCTGTTTCTTTGGCTGTATCTTGCCAATTCAAGGCACACAAATTAATAAAATCAGATTTTCAGTCACACACAGTCTCGTACTCTTTTATTTGTGAAAATGTCCGATGTCATTAATTTGTTGATCGCATAAATACAGATGTGACTTTCCTAAACTACATGCTTGCAGGAAAATATACTTACTCCCAGGGGCGCCTAAACTCCTATGATGGAATCCAGTAAGGGATACCTCGGGATACTTGTGTGTTTCTTTGTCTTTACAGGATTGCAGGAGTTCAAAGCGCAACATGGGGCATGAAAGCTTCTCCCCAGCAAGTTGTCAAATCATTATCTCCTCAGCACACCTTCCAAACTGCACCAGAGATGCTTTCTCCCCATCAGAGTTGCCAGGCATCACTTCTCCAACATTTCCTTCAAAGAGCAGCACCAGAAGGTGTTCCTATCCCCAGATGAGTTGTCAAGTATCATCCTCAGCAGGATCCCCCGCGGAAACCTCTAGGAAGATCTTCCAGTGATCTTTCTCCTTCCCCAGCCGAGTGCTAGGCAGGGAACCATCTCCCCACAGAGTTTCAATTTCTATCCAGAAAAGCGATACCTGAAGATCTCACAACAGAGTGACGAAAGCTTCTACAAACCCCAGCTGGGTCCCTCGTCACCAAGATAGGTTTATCAATGACCTACTTCCCCAAGCAGAGTATGCCAGATCTACCCATGATCTCATCCCCAGCTGGGATGTCCACTTCAAGCAGATCATCCAGAGATCTTCACAGCACCGGGATCCGAATCCCGGATTGGTATCTTTGCATAATCATAGCATTCGCATCATATTTTCCCCACAGAGTGTAGCATTCCGTCTAATACGGAGCATTACGGCAAAAATCAAACATATTGCATAATCATAAGCCATGTTCTGAATCAAACACTTACAAAACTGACAAACCATCAGACAATATACAGAATAATTCCCCAATTCCTCACCGGAAGGCCAAAACATTTCCCTTACAGATACACACTCCTTTTGGCACTCGTCCGTGTCACCACTCCCCAGTAAAGTCGCCCGAGCATTCTTTACAAACAGACGACTCATACATTACAAATGCTTCCCGACACTCGTCCGTGTCATATCCCCAGCAGAAAGCCAAAGCGTCCCCTTTGCACTCACAACATATGTGTACATACTTATACATCTCTGACACCCGTCCGTGTCACCCCCCAGCACAGTTACCTAAACGCTCTGGAAATCAAATACTTGTCTATAATACACTTTTTCTGGCACCCGTCCGTGTCATGCTTTCCCTAGCAAGTTGAGTACTCGTCTGTGTCTCATTCATACCTCTTTACTCATACAGATACTCGTCCGTATCTTGTATATGCCACTTAAATCCCCTCGGAATCAACACTCGTCCGTGTTCTTCTTTAACTAGTTGGTACTCATCCGTATCATCATCTCTGAACATGCGTCAAGCGTTTGTTTCTACTGATACTCGTCTGTATCATAATCTTAAGGATGCTCGTCCGCATCTTTAATCTATACGCCGTGTCAAACACTTATGTCTTCTTGAATTTAGACACTCGTCCGTGTCTACCATTCCCCAGAAGAATCCCAGCAACTCCCATTAAATTATTTCCTTTCTATATGACGTTCGTCCTATGTCATGATACCTTTCGGCAGCCGTCCCCTGCCAGGTTATCGTCCTTCACCTTTTTGATGATCGTCCTTCATCACCCCCAGTGGAGTCTCTATTCATTAGATCCCCTTTCTATCCGACATTCGTCCTATGTCGTGACTTTTTTAGCAGCCGTCCCCTGCTAGGTGAACGTCCTTCACCTCTTGATGATCGTCCTTCATCATGCTTACCCGATGGGCGTCCCCATCGTTGATCTTGTTATCTGACATTCGCCTTATGTCATGATAAACCCTGGGAGCAGCCGTACCCTGCTAGGTGATCGTCCTTCACATCTTAATGATCGCCCTTCATCATGCCTATTTGATGGCCGTCCCCATCGTCGACCTTTTTATCCGGCATTCGCCCTATGTCGTGATACTTTCGGCAGCCGTACCCTTCCAGGTGATCGTCCTTCACCTTGGATGACCGTCCCTCATCTTATCCCCAACCGAGCAGCCGTCCCCTGCCAGGCGATCGTCCTTCACCCGATGGTCGTCCCCATCATTTACCTTTAATCCCCAGAGAGTCTCTTTTCTTTACTTGATGGCCGTCCCCATCATAATCTCTTATATCCCCAGCTTGTCGGTCGTCCCCGTCATTGCTTTATTTCCCGCATCTTTCCCCAGCTTGTCGGTCGTCCCTGTCATTGCTTCATCCCCAGCAGTCGTCCTCTGCCCAACGGTCGTCCTCCGTCGCCCGCACTTTATAATCATACTTCATTTCCTTCTACAATCTATATCCCTTTTCTTCTTCATTCTGTGAGTGCAAATTTTGGACTGTCTTTTGTATTCAACCACAAGTTATCTTGTTTGCCTGTTAAGCCGTTGCTTACATTCTGCACAGCTAACTCATGCTTGAATAGGGGCAGCTGTAAACACCCCAAATTTGCCCTCACTCTTTTCACCATGGCTTGTGACCTTTTCATATGCATAAGTTCAACAAAATCATCTCATATTGCATATTTGCTTCACTGCATTGTTTCTAAGTCATCTGCATCTAGGGTTTGTGATCTGAGCCATCCCTAAGCCATTACAGCCACTCCAAAGGTCATCAATCACTTCAAAGGGGTCCATGTATGTTCAAACATCATATTATGTCCTCACAAAGTCAAGTAAATCAAAGAATCACAAGAACTGAGAAAGCATGGAAGCAGAGCCAGGTTTAACTGCACAGATGACCTAGAATTAGGGTTTTGGTTTCAGAGGCCATAACTCCAATTTTTTTGGTCATTCTTGTTTCTATTGGTCTCTATATGGTATAGGGATCATGCATATCAATTTTCATGAAGAAATTCCATGGGGAAGGCATCTGATCAAGAGTTGACTTCTTGAGCAAGTCAGTGCAAAATCAGGGCATCTGAGGCCCCCAATGACCCAACCAAAGGGTGTTATCCATCATTTTGAATGTTTATGATCTTTATTTGATCATAGAAGATGTTAGAAGTTCACAAAATTGAAGAATTTCAAGCCATTTGCAAAGTTGCCTTTTTGGGAAAGTGACTTGTAATATAAACTTGCCATTTTGGGAAAGTTTTTCAACCTCCTCAAATTGATTCAAAAATGCTTCAAATGAGAAAACTTTGGTCATGAAAGTTGTAGAATGGATCATTCCCTTTTCAAAAAGTACAAGAACTCATTCTAATTCATTTTGGATCAAAAGTTATGGCTTGTCAAAGTTGGACAAAATCACATAGTTTCAAGTTTTGTACCAAAGAGGCAAAGTTGCAAAACCACTTACCAAGGCAAAATGTGACCTCAAATGGACTTCTAACCTTTGCACAAACATGAATCATGGCCTAAAAATCAGATTGCACAAAAGAACCTCCCATTTTCATGACTTATGCTTCAAGTAATCACAAAAGGGCCAAAGGATCACAAAGTTGCAAAACCTCTCACAAACCCTAATCCACTTGCTAATTGGCCTCAAGACTGATTCTATGGCTCTCCTCAATCCTTGCTGCGCAGGACACCCCTTTGTCCTTGGCCTGCCATTGACCCATACCTCTCTTACACAAAAAGTTGACTTTATGCAAAATGGCTCATACCAATCAAGCTAGGCCAGCAACAACTCTCTGACCTATCCAAGTGTGATACATGGACAAAATGAGACTCAACACATAACACACACAAGCCTGATCTCTCTCATAAGCCATAGTTCACAAAACTCTCCTCTTATGCACTTTCCTTCGAATCTCATCACACAATCATCAAACCTCAAAACCAACTTCACCATTCATTCAGAAAAGCTTCATAGAGCATAAACCACCATTCACCTTGCCTTGAAATTCCCTGAAACTCAAACACGATTTTCCCCCCTCTCTGAACAGAACTCCATCAATCTTATAAACCAGCCACTCTAAACTCCAACCAAGCTTCAAAGCTTCCTCAAGAAGATCATTGGAGCCATTTTGAAGCAAGGAGGCAGTCTGAAAGCTCCAAACTGAAAGCTTCACCTCAGGTAGCTTCGAAATTTATTTTTTCCAGAAGCTCTATTTTAAGTTCTCAACTTGTTAAGTTTGATTCCCTGAGTACATTGAACCTTTTGCTTTTGAAAATGATGGAGATTTGAGCATGTATGACTTGTCTGAAATTTCTGCCATTTTTGTATCTTGCTTCGAATCTTGTTAATGGTGAGAAATAAATTGTTTTTGAGGTCAGGGATGAGTTTAGGGAGGTGGGAGGAAGTGATCTGGAGCTTTAGAGCTCCAGAAATGGCCTGGGGAGTGATTTGGGAAATTTTCAGGGGAGGTGTGGCCGGAGAAGATGACCGGAGGTCATTTACGGCCACCTGAATGTCATTAGGGCATTAATCACGTTTAGGGCAAAGTTTGAATTTGGACCGTGGATTGGGTTGACTAGCATTGACTCCCGCGCGTTTGGATGGCCCAGATCTCTCATTAAAACCCTAATCCTATTTAATTAGATTAATTAATTCAGTTTAAATTAATTTGGTCAGTTTGAATTACAGCCATTGGATGTGGCGCGGGTCAATTCCCTCCCACTTTGTTTGAATCTCAGCCAGTAGATCTGCATACTTCTCATTAATTCATTTTTATTTTCATTTTATTTGATTTATTTTGCACGAATTATTAAAAATAGTAAAATACATTTAAAAATTCTGAAAATTTTTGTCAAGCTTTTTATTAATTTTCAGAACCCAAAAATATTTTTATTTTTATTTTTTTGCATTAAAAATCATTTTTAAATCATTTAAATGTTTATTTTTAATTAGTTAATGAAAATTAATTAATTAAAAATACATTTAGGTATTTAAAAATCACCAAAAAATTCACATTGCATTTAAAAACATTTAGAAACATTATCCAGCTCTCAAAACAAATTTATTTTTGGTTCTTGATGCATTTTGATCATTTTCTTTGGAATTAAATTCATTTTAAGGCAATATTTTGGTTCAAACTTTGAAAAATCCCTTCTGCCTAACCATTGAGAGTTGGATGATGATTCTTCTTGCATTGCATCCTTCATGACATGTAGTTTATAGGATAAAATTGGTTTGATTTGATCTTCCATTTTCATTTTGTTTTGCATTTTTCATGATGAGGTACCTTAAAACCCTAGCCAACTTGAGAAACTCATAACTTGCACTAGGTTAAGAGTTGGATCCCCTCCTTTGGGCAGTGAACTTGTATAAGTTTAAGGTTACTTTGATCCCACTTTCAATTTTTTGTCATGTCATTTGCTTCTGGTTTTGAATTTTTGCATTGCATGTTGTATGTAAACCCTAAATTGTGCTTTCCTTTGCATCCATCTCTCATTTGCTTGCATTCAATGACTTGCCTTGACATTTTGTGCATCCACATGATTCATAATACATCTTAAGACATATTAGAATCATGTTTGATCATTACATTTTTCATTTGCCATGTTATATGTCCATTGCATTCCATAAACTTTATTGGATCTTTATGGTTCAAAGCATGCCTCATTTGCATCCTCATCCTTGTATGCTCACTCTCATCTTTTGCCATGTGTTTGCATCATCTCATAGCATCATTAACATCATGTAAATGCTTCTAACTTTGGTTTGCATCATGATATTTCATCTCATTTGCATTGCATTTCAGTTCTTTTGCTAACTTTTCAGGTGGTAAGTAATTTGAGAAGTGAATTTGCCTTCACTTCTCACAATCTCTCTTCATCTCTCTTGCATCTTTGCTGCATTTTTATCTTGTGTATTGGATTGAGCTTGCTCATTCATGTTCATCTTACTTTCTTTCTTCAAGCAGCTTGTCTTCTTAAGTGAAGCAAGTTGTTTTGCTTCTCTTTGCTTCTTCCTCCTTTCATCTGCTTCTCTCCTTGGTGGTTCTTTGAAGATCTTTCTCCCTTAAGCCTCATAAACCCTAGGAACACCCAAGCATGATAATAATTAGGTTTTGATTAGTCCCCCATTTAGTTTCACCTTTGTGTCATCTTTGAGTCTTCTCTTCTCATCTCATAATCAGGGACTAAACCCTAAAGGTTTTAAGGCTTTGTGATTAAGCTTATGCCTACATCCTTCTATTAGGATGGAGTGTATAAATTTAATCCTAAGTGTTAAACCCTTAATGTGTTTAAATCCTTTAATTAATCCACCTAATAATCATCAAGACATCAAGCTTGTAACTTGGGCCTTGCATTAGGGTTCTAATTCTTCCTTAATTGGTTAAGAAGGACTAACCCTAGTGTTAATGGACAAGTCCCCCTCAAGTTGTCTTACCAACCATAAAATCCATTTCTTCATCTTACCATTAACTAAAATCCATTTAATAAATGCTTTGTTTTGTCATGAGGTTAATCCCTAATCATGGATTAAGTTGAGGAGTCTTTCTCAGCTTAAATGTTCTCATCTATTATCCTTCTATTAGGATGGTGTAATGAGTCCATTAAATCCTTGATTATGGCTTAAACTCATTACTTAACACTAAACAAAAACAACAAAAACATCTAATTAATCACAAGTAGGTTAATGATCTTAATCCTACATCATGGTGACTAAGTGTGAGGTGTCTACTTCATACTTAAGGTATTCTCATTACCCCTAATCAGAGGGAGGATGTGATGAGTTTACTAACCCTTGGTTTAGGCTTAAGCTCATTTTCCTATGACAAACACAAAAAGCAATAAAAGATTGAAAACAAAAACAAACAAACAATAATCGTCTCCTCCGAGATTCTTTTCTCATCTCATTCACTCACAAACGAGAACTCGCTTCTTCCGTCTAATGCAAGACAGTTAGCACCTGAGCCAGACAGGTCATACACTTGAGCATAGACAAGTAAGCAGTTCACAAGTCAATTCACCTTTCAGTCTCTTTGAGTCGAACTACGGGGTTCTGACTTCCTCATTGCACGAGAGGATACGTAGGCATAACTTAACAGTTATCGAACAAAAGTCTCTGTATATTCCCCCTCCTTCCAGCATTATTCTTTAAGCCTCATTATCTTGGGCATTTCATTCTTGTTCTCACACTGACACTTCTTCATACACTTCACATTTCTTTTACACTGACACTTGCATTCTTTCCAGCTTTGATACACAAATTGCACTGACACTACCCCTTTAAAACACAAATCTTCTAAGTGTGGATCCCGTCGAGTACGATGGACAATCTGGGTGCTAATACCTTCCCAGGTTGTAACCAACCCCCTTTCTCAGTCTCTCTGGTTCGCAACCGTCTTATCCATATCTTTCTAGGTCTATGCAGCATTACCTTTCCTCCGGGATAAAAATGCCTAGCTGGCGACTCTTGTCTTCCTGAGTTCACCCTTGTGTGTTCTCTTCTCTCTCTCGCCGACCGTTCGCGTCTGCACCCCTCTTGGCCCTGTGTCATCAGGTGGGAGCGACAGCTTGGCGACTCTGCTGGGGACCCTTATACTGTAACCAGGGCTTCTGGTTCTTTTTGTGGGTTCCAACTAGCGCTTGTTTGATTTGTGTTTACTGGGGTGTTATGTGCTAATTGTGTTTATATAGTTGCTTTATTTACTGCTTTATGTACAATTATTTATTGCTTTCTTTACAGTTTTATACATCATACTGTCATACTATCATCTGCTGGATCTGGTTTTCTGTTTTGATGGGTGGGGGTTTCATTGAGAGTTTAAGGTCCTATACCTGGGACCTGAGTGACACCTAGGCTAGAGTGGTTCATTTTCTTTCCCATTCCATTTCGATCTGGTGCGGGAATATGAAACACGGTTCAGATGTGGGTTTCTTCTTGAGAACTTTGTGCTACAGATTTCCTGTAGTGCTAGGGCTATCTGGGAAGCCTGCTAAGTCTGGATGACCTTTATTATTGACCTTCAGAAATTGAGGTGAATTAGAGGAGGATCTTTTATGGTTATTGTAAACACTGTGCCTCCGGGTTAGAAGTGTTTACACTTCTCATAACTGATCCAAGTCTGAGGATCCTTGTTCTAGAACACCACCTGTGAGGGGGTTGGGCTGTTTACAGGTTTGCAGGTACTACTGGCCACATCATACCTTGATACTTGTTTTGTTTAAGAATGCTTCACTTTGGACAGTTCTTGTGATTTAACCCTGGACATGTGACTCTTTATTTGAGTCCCCCACCTTGGTTATTGGATTTCTGGACCTCCATCTGGACTTCTTGAACATACATGGACTTATATCAAGACAGATAAATCAGATCCAGCTTGATCACAAACCCTTGCATATCATTTGCATACATCATCATTGCATCATTTGACATTTGTTTATTTGTTTTTCAGGGTATCCACATTATATCTGGCTTGGTTTTGACCCCTTCATCTGCATAGACTCCTGTTTCATTAGCTATCTGCTTCATCTATTCTCTCCAGTTGTTTGCTTCAGTCATCTTCATCATCACCAGCATCAGCTTACCAGTAGCTCATCTCCAGTACCAGTCTTGATTTTCATCAGCACTTGCCTTCAGCTCTTCATCAGCAGTCATGGCTCCTCCCAGGAAAAGCAACATTTCATACCATTTCTTTGAGCCTGTGCTGACTGGTATCAGGCAGGTTCAGTCACTTATCACTCCAGACCACATCCCATTATTCAGAGAGCATTATGGGGGTATCCTGGATATGGTTATGGACCTGGACCCTTCTCAGAGGAGCATGATCCACACATGCTTACAGTTTTATGACCCTCCTTTGAGGTGCTTCACATTTTCAGACTTCCAGCTAGGACCTCTGTTGGAGGAATTTTCATCATTGATTGGAGTACCTGTCAGGGGTGGGATCCCCTTCAACCCAGAGATGACTTCTCCCAGCAATGGAGAAGTGGCAAAAGCACTATACATGGAGCCTACTTTGATTGAGCAGAACATGACAACAAAGGTTGGAATCCCTGGTCTTCACTTGGACTTCTTGATTTCTCAGGCCATCCTGAAGGCCTCCTTGGGAGAATGGAGGGCAGTCTGTGCTCTGTTAGCCCTCAGCATATATGGGGTTATATTGTTTGCAAATGAGCCTAAATTTATCAGCAAGAATGCCATTCACCTTTTCCTTTTGAGGAACCCAGTACCCACATTGCTGGGAGATTTCTATTACTCCATTCATCAGAGGAATGAGAAGCAGAGGGGGAAGTTGGTGAGATGTTGTGCTCCTTTGTTTCATACTTGGCTGCTCAGACACCTACCTAAGACAGATGCCTTCCTGAATCCCCACCAACAGAAGAATTGGGCTAAGAGACTTATTTCCTTGTCTTCAGATGACATCAGATGGTGCACCCAGAGCACCAAAGGCAAAGATATAATCACCAGCTGTGGGCAATACCCAAATGTGCCTCTGATAGGAGTAAAGGGTTGCATCAACTACAATCCTTTGTTGTTCAAGAGACAACTGGGCTATGCTTTGGTTCACCCTCCCAGAGTACAAGATCTAGCTGAGACCCTGTATTGTGAGATAAAGCCTAATCTAGCTGCTGTCAGACAAGCATCCTGGGCTTGGGAGAACATCCAGACAAAAGGGATGGCTATTCTTGGAAGGTGCAATAATGTTGCTTCAGCTCAGTACTATGATTGGTCTCATGCTAGAGCTCAGATTACTGGAATGCCTTTCACCATTGAGGACATACCTGGACCTTCAACAGTACCACCTCCAGCAACTGTCAGCCTGGAAGAATTTGAGAAGCTGAAGGAAAGGAATGAGAATCTGTCTCAAGCTCTGAAGAAGACCCTTTGGGAAAGGAGTGATGGTCGTCTGGACATTGAGAGGTTGGAGAAACTTAAGGTGGAGCATCTGGCTAAGATTGAGAAAATAGAGGACTACATCAAGAAAGCAAGAGCTGGAGAGCAAATATTGAAGAATGCCTGTAAAGAGGCCAAGTTTCAGAAGGCTAGGACTGATCTCTACCTACAAGAAAGTCAGGCTAGGTGGGTCAGGATCACTGAAGCCCGGACACAAGAAGATCAGAAAACTCAGGCCAGGATTGAACAGTTATAGGCCAATGAAAAGAAGCAACAGGAAGCTTTACTGGCGGCCCAGAAGGAGATTTCAGAGTTGAAGCTTAGGGCTGGTTTGAAGAGGTCCAAAGATCAGAACAGGAACAAGAAGCTGACCACTGTCATTGCCACCAGAAACCTCCTCATCAGAAACATCACAGAACATCCAGCTGGTCCAGTGACTGAGGCACTTCTGAAGGAGGTTAAGGAGGATGAGTTTGGACTAGATGTCTGACCTTTTGATTGTTGTTGTTTTCATTCGATGTACTTTTCTTTTGTGTTGTATTTTGACCCTTCAGGGGCATGTGTTGTAAAAAACAAACTATGTATTGTCAGTATTCGTAATATATTCTAGTTTGTTTCCATTTGTGGGGTTTCTTTTTCTCAACAACATCAAAGCATCTTCCTCGGGGTCTGGAAAGGTCAAAACCAAGAGCCAAGCCGGATACCTTAGAAAACAAATAAGCATACTGCATTGCATACTAACCTTGTTTTGTTTTTTAGGTTTTTGTTATTATTTGTTTCTAACTCTGTTGTGGTCTCAGGAAATATTGCTCGCCGCCGGGTGTTCCCTCTCAACCGTACGCACCGGTATCCTACTCGCAACAACCTTCCTGGTATCCAAATGGATCAAGTACAGCAAGACCTGACAGAGGTCAGAACACAGATGGCTAATAAAAGAGTGGAGATGAGGAACCAAATGGCTCAATTCATGACTGTGATGACTAACTTGGCCCAAAGTCAAGAGAGGTTAAGGGAATTGGTAGAAAGACAAAACCCCGAGGAACCTCATCCTGGAACTGGAGGAACAAGTAATAATGAGGGGGGTCTGCCTCATGTTAACCCACCAGTATTTGGACCTCATCTAGATCCAGAGGCCAACATCCCAAGGAATGTACAAGGCAACACTGCTGCAGGCAGGATTTTGCAAGAAGATCCTCAAGAAGAGAAGTTTACTGTAATGGGAGTTGGAGATGAAGTCTATGATAGGAGGTTTGATGAAATTGCTGAGAAATTGAGATCTTTGGAGTCTCAAAACTCCTTGGGTTTTGATGTAATGGACATGGGGCTAGTGGATGGGGTAAGAATTCCCCACAAGTTTAAACCCCCGTGCTTTGAGAAATACAATGGAACTTCCTGTCCATGAACTCACTTGCAGTCCTTTATGGGAAGACTTAAAGCATATACTATGGATGAGAAGCTGTGGATGTTCTACTTCGAAGACAGTTTGACTGGGGCTTCAAGAGAGTGGTATTCACACTTAACCAGAGCTACTATCAGATGCTGGAAGGACTTAGCTGAAGCCTTTATCAGAAAATATCAATATAACCTGGACATGGCTCCTAACAGGACCCTTCTGATGGGAATGTCTCAATCCTCCAGAGAAAGCTTCAGAGAATATGCCCAAAGGTGGAGACAGCTTGCTGCTGCTGTCCAACCACCCATGTCGGAAAGAGAAATGGCCGACATGTTCATGAATACTCTGAAAGGAACATACATTGATAGGCTAGCTGCCTTTTCTTCCACCAGTTTTGCTGACGTAGTTATAGCCGGTGAAAGAATTGAGAGCCTTCTGAAAATGGGCAAGATTTCTGATAATGGTGCAAGCTCATCCAGTAATCCCAGGAAGCCTTTTGTGGGACCTCGAAGAACCGGTGAGACAAATGCCATTCACGCCAGCAGGGCCAGACCTCAGTATGTTCATAGATCAGTAGCAGCTGTCACAATTCCAGCTCCGATTCCTCAGCAACCAGCATATCAACCACAACAACAACCACATTATCAGCAACAAGTCCAGTATCCACAACAGAGAACCTACAACAACAGCAACAGTAATCAACAACAAAGACCTCTTCAGCAAAGACCGTCACAGGCAAACAGGGTGATTGACCCTATCCCTATGCCTTATGCTGCCTTATTGCCACAACTCCTAAAACTCAACTTGGTTGAGTTAAGGACGTTGGCACCACCAGACCCCTCCAATCTCCCAAGGAATTATGATGTCAACACCAGGTGTGCTTTCCACTCCAATGCACCTGGCCACAATACAGAAAAATGCAGGGCCTTGCAAATGAAAGTCCAAGATCTGGTGGATTCTAAAGCCCTCAACTTTGCACCCCCTCCAAATGTCAACAAGAATCCTATGCCTAATCATGGAGGACCAAGAATTAATGCCATTGAGGAAGACAAGCCATCTGTCTTGATCACCAGTGTTGGACAAATTCGAACACCTTTAGTCGAAATTAAAGCCTAGCTTCTAGAGTGCCAAGTGTTTCCTGGGTGCGAGCTCGGTTGTGGGTATTGCAACATTGCAGTCAATGGGTGTGATAATTTTAGAAGCGGCGTAGATGGTCTTATCAAGGATGGAATCCTTCAAATCTCAACAACGGCGCCTACAAATCCAGCAATTCCTTTGACAATAATTCCTGATTCTCCTACAATAGCAGCAACGATCATTCCTACCGATTCGTCAATATCATCAGCAATGGTTCCGTCCATCACTTCAACAAATCAAGTTTCAGCAACCATCTCTTCTACAACATCAACATCCATTTATTCAACAGAATCTTCTACAACACCAGCAGAAATTAATGAAGATATCTCAGCAGTCACCATCTACTATGATCCATCAAATGTTCCTCCAAATAACAACTTTCAGCAATAAACAGTGGCATCTCCTGCCAGATCACCAGTCACAATTTACTACGATCCGCACACCATCACAATACCCTCCTCTGCAGTAGTCAGTCCAATTACCATTACGGTGCCTGGACCAGTTCCATATGAAAGCAGTAATGCCATACCTTGGCATTATGGCTCTGATCTTTACTGCAATGGTGAGAAAATCACTTTGGATTCTTCAACCTCTTCTCCACAAATTGATAATGTTGGGGGAGGCGGAGGCTTCACCAGAAGCGAACGCCTTCTTGCCTCACAAACTCAGAGACCTAATGTTGAAGCAGAAGCAGCTGCCAAAGCAAAAGGAAAGAGTGTGGTACTTGAAGAGCCAACTATCAAAGAAACTCAGAAGACATCTTTTGAACAAGATGTAGACGAGTTTATGAGAATCATAAAGAGAAGTGATTACAAGGTGGTGGATCAGCTTCACCAAACTCCCTCAAAAATCTCCATATTATCCCTGTTGATGTGTTCTGAAGCTCACAGGAATGCATTATTGAAAGTCCTGCACGCAGCATACGTGCCAGAGGAGATTATCGTTAATCAGCTAGAAACTGTGGTGGCAAATGTCAACACCAGTCACGGACTGGGTTTTACCAATGCTGACTGTCGCTCCCGACAAATGACACCGGGTCAGATGAAGGTACAGACGCGAACGGTCGGCGAAGGGAACAGTGAGAACACACAGCCGTGAACTCATTGGAGAATGGAAAGAGTCGCCAGCTAGGCATTTTTATCCCGGAGGAAAGGCAATGCTGCATAAGCCTGGAAAGATACGGATAAGACGGTTTGCGAACCAGAGAGACTGAGAAAGGGGGTTGGTTACAACCTGGGAAGGTATTAGCACCCAGATTGTCCGTCGTACTCGACGGGATCCACGCTTAAAAGATTTGTGTTTTAAAGGGGTAGTGTCAGTGCAATTTGTGTATAAAAGAGCTGGAAAAGAATGTACAGGTGTCAGTGTAAGTGAAGTGTATAAGTGAAGTGTCAGTGTAAGAACAGGAATGAAATGCTCATGATAATGAGGCTAAGAGAATGAAGCTGGAAGGAGGGGGGATATACAGAGACTTTTGTTCGATAACCGTTAAGTTATGCCTACGTATCCTCTCGTGCAATGAGGAAGTCAGAACACCGTAGTTCGACCCAAAGAGACTGAAAGATGAATTGACTTGTGAACTGCTTGCTTGTCAATGCTCAAGTGTATGACCTGTCTGGCTCAGGTGCTTACTGTCTTGCATTAGACGGAAGAAGCGAGTTCTCGTTTGTGAGTGAGGATGATGAGAAAAGAATCCCGGAGGAGACGATTATTGTTTGTTTTTGAGTTTTCAGTCTTTTATTGCTTTTTGAAGTTTGTCATAAGATAATGAGCTTAAGCCTAAACCAATGGATTTAGTAAACTCATCACATCTTCCCTCTGATCAGGGGTAATGAGAGTACCTTAAGTGTGAAGTCAGATTCTCACACTTAATCACCTTTGGTGTAGGATTAAGATCATTAACCTACTTGTGATTATTTAGATGTTTTTGTGATTTTTGTTTAGTGTTGAGTAATGAGGTTAAGCCATAATCAAAGATTAAACAGACTCATTACACCATCCTAAAAGAAGGATAATAGATGAGAATGTTTAAGTTGAGAAAAACTCCTCAACTTAATCCATGATTAGGGATTAAACCCATGACAAAACAAGCCTTTGATTAAGTGGATTTTATTTAATGGTATGATGATGAAGTGTTTTTTATGGTTTGTAAGACAACTTGAGGGGGACTTGTCCATTAACACTAGGGTTAGTCCTTCTTAACCACTTAAGGAAGAATTAGAACCCTAATGCAAGGCCCAAGTTACAAGTGTAATGTCTTGATATTTATTAAGTGAATTGATTAAGAGATTTAAACACCTTAAGGGTTTAATACTTAGGATTAAAGTTATACACTCCATCCTAAGAGAAGGATGCAGGCATAACCCTAAGCACAAAGTCTTAAAGCCTTTAGGGTTTAATCCCTGATTATGAGGTGAGAAGAGAAGACTCAAAGGGAGAACCAAAGGTAAAAACTATGAGGGGAGACTAATCAAAACCCTAATTCATTGTCATGCTTGGATGATCCTAAGGTTTGTGAGGTTTTCAAGAACAATCTTCAAAGGAACCACCAGGAAGCAGATGAACAGGATCAAGAGAAGCAAAGCAACTTGCTTCATTCAAGAAGTCAAGTCACTTGAAGAAAGAAAGTGGGAAGAAAAAGAATGAGCAAGCTCAATCTCAAACACAAATAGAAATGCAGCAATGGATGCAAGAGAGATGAAAAGAAAAGTTATGAGAAGTGAAGGCAAATCCACTTCTCAAGTTTACTTACCACCTGAAATGTTAGAAAGAAATGCAATGCAATGCAAGATGAGATGAAATGGCATGATGCTAGACCAAACCAGAAGCATGTTGATGATGATAATGATGCTATGAGATGCTGCAAACATGAGACAAGGCATGGAGATATTCATACAAGATCATGAATGCAAATGATGCAAGTTAAGGAGCATGAACAAGCATGAAAAGTTATGAATCATACAAGACAAATGACATGGCAAATATGTAATGCAATGATCAATGATGCTTTATACATGTCTTAAGATGTCAAATGGATCACAAGAATGCACAAAATGCAAAGACAAGTCATGTTATGCAAGAGAATGTAAGAATGATGCAAAAGAAAGCCCAAATTAGGGTTCATGAATCAAACATCAAGCAAAAACCCAAAACAGAAACAAAACCCTAAGATAAAAATGGAAAATGGCACTCAAAGAAACCCTAATCCTATGCTAAACCAAGGTTCAAAGGGGAGGTTCCAACTCCTAACCAAACTCAAGATATGAATTTTCTAAGTTATTAGGGTTTTTTAGGGTTCTTAACAAAAGAAATGCCAAACAATTAGAAAATGCAAGATCAAATCATGGCCATTTTACCCTAGAAACTACATGCTAAACATAACACAATGCAAGAAGAATCAATGTCTCACCCTCCTCCAATAGGCAGAAATGAATTTTTGAACTTAGGATCAAATTAATGCATAAAAATGATTTAATTCAATGAAAAATTCTTAAAATGCATCAAGATCAAAAAAGAAATTTGGTTTGAAGGTTGGACAATGTTTCTAAATGTCTTAGAACATTTCATGAATTTTTTTGTAATTTTTAAATACCTAAAAGTATTTTTAATTAATTAATTCTCATTAATCAATTAAAAATAATCTTTTAAATATTTAAAAATACTTTTTTAAATGATAAAAATAAAACTAAAAATATTTTTGGGTTCTGAAATTTAATAATAACTTGTACAAAAAATTTCAGATTTTTTAAATAAGTTTTGCTATTTTAAATAAAATATAGAAAGCAAATGTGAAAGAAATGAATTAATATTAATAAAAATGAAAAGTAATCCAAACGAGAGGCTGAGATGAGCTGCTGGGTTAAAAGGGGTTGACTGGGCGCGCATCTGGACGGCCCAGATTCAAACCAACCTAATCCTGATTAATTAAATATTAATTCATAATTAAAACTTAATGAAAAGATCCTGGCCTTCTATTCACGCGCGGGAAATGGAATCCAATGGCTCACGTTCAAACTCAGTGCCCTAACCCTAATTAAAAATTAATCACTCTCAGGTCACCGGAGACGAGCTCCGGTCGTCTTCTCCGGTGACCTTCTCCCCTGAAAACTTCAAACTTCCTAAAAACGTAACAAAAATGAAATCTAAAAACTGGGAAATGTTCCCCACATCCTCACGAATCAAACCCCTAACCTAAAACAAATTTATATTTTGTAAACAAGCTGAATCGAAGAAAGAAAGTTCTAGGGCACGCGAGCTTCAGAAGCAAATTAAATGCTCAAATCACAACCATTTTCAAAACCAATGGTACCAGAATGATCAGCAAGACATGAAGAACAAGTTTGTAACAATAAAAATGATTTCTGGAAAAATAAATTTCAGGCTACCTGAGATTTGAAGCTTTCCACTTGAGGACTTTCTGGCCTTCTCTTTATGTGCAATCTACTCCTTAGAACCCCTTGATGATATTTGAGTGCTCAAAATGAGTTTGAGTTGGCTGGATGATGAGATTCGAATGCTCCTGCTTCAAGCTCAGCCAACAATGGCTATGGTGATTCTGGCTCTTTCAGGTCATGGTGAATGATGGTTTGAGGTCTGAATGATGTATGGAGAAGCTTTGCAAGGTTTGTTTGGCTGTTTGTGAGCTAGGGAAGGAGATTCGAAAGCAACTGCAGAAATGGAGTGAGAAATGGCAGTGGGATCTCTTGGCTGTTTCAGGCTTGTGCTTTGGGTGGTTTGAGGTCTATGGAGCCAGGTGAGATGATTGGTGAAGTTAGCTTGAATGTTTAGTGGCTGTGGAGAAGAATTCGAAGCAAGTTGCAAGATGGGAGGTTTTTGTGAATGTTGTGAATGAGGAAGCTTTAGCCTTGTGTGTTATCATGTTTTGCTTGCAAATTGTTTGTATAAACAATGCTGATTGGCTTCTTGATGTGACTTGTGCTTTTGTGATTGGTAAGTTTGCTTTTGCCAAAAAGTCAACTTTTGTGTAAGTGAGGCATGGCTCAAAGTCTAGGCAAGTACAAGGCATGGTCTGGCGCAGCAAGGATGAGGGAGAGGTCTAGCAAAGCTCAGCAGCCAATGTATCAAGTTGGTGAAGTGATCATGATGGTTTTTGCAAGTTGTGACATTTTGGTTCACATGTGATAAAGTCTTGTTACACAAACCAAGCCATGAGCAAATTTGATCCAATTCTGATTTTTAGGACTTAGAGAATGTTTGTGTAATGGTTTGAAATGAATTAGAGGTCACATGATGCATTGGTCCAAGATTTTGCAAAGTTTCCAAATGAGGCATGCCTTGAAAATTAATGATTTTAGCCAACTTTGCATGGCCATAACTTTTGATCCAAGAAGAGTTTGATCATGTTCTTGTACTTTTTGAAAAGGGAAAGATGAGATCTACAACTTTCATGACCAAAGTTTTTCCATTTGAAGCATTTTTGGATCAAGAATCATGGCTTGAAAAATGACCTAAAATGGTGCATTCTTGAAAAGTCAACTGTGCCCAAAAAGTCAACATTTGCAAAAACCCTAAATTCTTGATTTTTATGAACTTCCACCTTCTTCCATGATCAAATAAAGACCATATACACTCAAAATGATGAAGATCACCCATTGGTTGGGTCATTGGGGGCCTCAGATGCCCTGATTTTGCACTGACTTGTCTGAAAAGTCAACTCTTGATCAGATGACTTCCCCATGGAATTTCTTCATGAAAATTGATATGCATACTCCCTATACCATATAGAGACCAATGGAAACAAGAATGACCAAAAAATTTGGGGTTATGGCCTCTGAAACCAAAACCCTAATTTTCAGTCAACTGTGCAGTTCAACCTGGCTCTGCATCCACTCAAACCCTAGCTCTTGTGATTCCTCTGCAATTTTGACTTTGAGGAGATGAAATATGACATAAGAACACACATGGACCCCTTTGAGTTGATTGGTTGCCTTTGGAATGGTTCAAGATGCTTTGGGATTGCTCAGATCACAAACCCTAGGTGCAGGTGCCTTAGAAACTATCCAGTGAATCAAAAATGAGATGTGAGATGATATGATTGTGTTTATGCATATGAGATTACCATAAGCCATGGTGTGAATGGGTGAGGGCAAATTTGGGGTGTTTACAGCTGCCCCTATTCAAACATGAGTTAGCTGTGCAGGTTGTAAGCGACGGCTTAGCAGGCAAACAAGATAACTTGTGGTTGAATACCAAAGACAGTCCAAAATTTGCACTCACAGGATGAAGAAAGGATATATATTGTAAATGAAAAATAAAGTATATTGTAAAGTGTGGGCGACGGAGGACGACCGTCGAGCAGAGGACGACTGCTGGGTAAGGTGGTATGTGAAGCAAAGCGATGACGGGGACGGTCGACATGCTGGTAAAGTGTATAAAGCAATGACGGGGACGGCCGACATGCTGGGGATAAAAGGTAAAGCTAAGACGGGGACGGCCGACTAGCTGGAAAAAATAGGATATTATGATGGGGACGGCCATCAAGATAAAGTTGCAAAATTCTGAGGATTAATGAAACATGACGGGGACGGCCATTAAGTTCATAAAGGTAAAGTAACCAACGATGGGGACGGCCATCGGGCTAAAAAAGGAAAAGGGACCACGACGGGGACGGCCATCGGGTTAAAGAATAAATGAAATAAACAGATGATGGGGTACGGCCATCAAAGGTGAAGGACGATCACCTAGCAGGGGACGGCTGCTCTGAATAAAAGAAATACGATGGGGACGGCCATCAAAGGTGGAGGACGACCACCTGGCAGGGTACGGCTGCCGAAAATATCAACGATGGGGACGGCCATCGGATAGAAAAGGTCAACGATGGGGACGGCCATCGGACGAGCAAGATGGAGGACGACCATCAAGAAGTGGAGGACGACCACTCAGCAGGGGACGGCTGCTCTCGAGGTTTATCATAACACAGGACGAGTGTTAAATAACCAAAATCAACAATGGGGACGGCCATTGGATAAAGTTGATGAAGGACGATCATCAAGAGGTGGAGGACAACCACCTAGCAGGGGACGGCTGCTAAAATCAACGATGGGGACGGCCATCGGATGAGCATGATGGAGGACGACCATCAAGAAGTGGAGGACGACCACTCAGCAGGGTACGGCTGCTCTCAAAGGTATCATAACACAGGACGAGTGTTAGATAAAAAAGAAAATTTGTTGGTGATCTACTGGGGATAATGTAAACACGGACGGGCGTTTACATCCAAGAAACAAAAAGGTATAAGTGTTTGGTATTGTGTATAGATTAAAGATGCGGACGAGCATCCTTAAGACTATGATACGGACGAGTATCATGTAGAAGCAAACTGACACATGTTCAGAGATGATGATACGGACGAGTATCAACTAGTTAACAAAGAACACGGACGAGTGTTGCATCTGAAAGAATTCTTCTGGGGAATAGTAGACACGGACGAGTATCTATACTCAAGAAGACATAAGTGTTTGACACGGTGTATGGATTAAAGATGCGGACGAGCATCCTTAAGACTATGATACGGACGAGTATCATGTAGAAACAAACACTAGACGTAATGTTCTGAGATGATGGTACGGACGAGTACCAACTGGTTAACAAAGAACAAGGACTACTGTCGAATCTGCGGGGATATGAGTGGTGATGTATACAAAATACGGACGAGTATCTGTATAAGCGTACCATGAGTAGTGAGTATTGTATTTGTATAGATGAGTGTTTTAACTGCTGGGGAGAGTGACACGGACGAGTGTCAAAAGAGAAAAGTATAATATTAACAAGTATATGGGTGATGAAGGTGTAAGCGACTGCGCTGGGGAAATGACACGGACGGGTGTCAAGAAAGTGTGTGTATATGGTATGTGAGTGCAAAGAGGGTGTCTTTGGCTTTCTGCTGGTGATGTGACACGGACGGGTGTCAGGAAGTATCTGTAATGAGGGTGATTTGTTTGTAAAGGGTGTTCAGGCGACTTTACTGGGGAAAGATGACACGGATGGGTGCCAAAAGGTGTATATACGGGTGTTTGTGAATATGAGGGCAGCTGCTTTTGCTGGGACTCTGATGGGGACTCATGGGGAAAGTAATCTGTATCCTGATGAATGGTTACTAGTCACAAGCGTTCAATTCACAACATGACTTATGATTATGCTATGCATTTGATTTTTGCCGTAATGCTCCGTATTAGACGGAATGCTACGCTCTGGGGGGTGAATATGATGCGGATGCCATGATTATGCAAAGGGGCGCAGACCCGGGATGCGGATCCCACTGCCGCGAAGATCTCCGGTTGATCTGCTTGAAACGGACCTCCCAGCTGGGGATAAGATCGTCGGTTGATCTAATGATGTATCTGCTTGGGGATATAAGTCACTGATAGACATAACCTTGAAAGTACGGGACCCAGCTGGGGTTTGTAGAAGCTTCTTGTACTCTGTTGTGATCCTTCATGCGCTGCTCTTCTGAATAAAGGCTTGAAGCTCTGTGGGGAGATGATTCCCTGATTTCTGCATTCTGCTGAGATAGAATGGTTGGTACTACAGCTGGGGAATGCTGTTGGTAACTCAGCTGGGGATAGTAATGAGAGGCAACTCGGCTGGGGAGAAAACACCCGGAGTGTTAAGCCTGTTTGTTGATTTGGCAACCTTGCTGGCGAAAGCAATGGGGAGCAACTCAGCTGGGGAAATGGCATTTCGGACGCTGAGATCGAGTGTATGCTAATTCGGCAGCTCCGCTGGGGAAATGGGCACCTTCTAGTGCCATGTGGAAGATAGACCGAGTTAATAATGATTCGCCTACTTGCTGAGACGTAACTTGCATGCCCCAAGTTGCGCTCTGGATACCTGCAATCCTGCAAAGGTAAGGAAACGTACAAAAGGTCCCGAGGTATCCCTTACTGGATTCCGTCATAGGAGATAAGTACTTTCGAGAGTAAGTATATTCCCTGTAAGCATGTGTTTTTTTATTTTTTTAGAGAAAGGCATCTGTACTTATGCAATTGTATTTTTAGAGATATCAGACGACTCTTTGCAAAACATAAATGTAAAAGACGAAACATGACTGAAAATCTGATTTTATTAATTCATGTGCCCTGAATTGGCAAGATACAGTCAAAGAAACATATCTCCTGAAATGAGGAGATTGTTACAAATTGAGAAATCAAGTGCTGGCGGTGTTGGCGACGCTTTCAAGGAGCTTCCTCTTCTGCTATGACTCGTATGACAATGACGTTCTTCTCGTCTTGCTTTCTGGAGAGAGTTGATTTTGATTGAAGCTTGATCCTTTGGAGCTTACCAAGTTGTAAGTGATACAGACGAATTCAGAATGCAGTTGTTCGCTTATTCCCTTGTTTTGCATGGATCGCCCTTTCGGGTTTTCAATCCATCGGGATACCCATTTTTGCCTGAGCTGTCCAATGCGGCTTTTCAACTCAGCGGGTGTACATTTTTTGTTTATTTTCCCTTACTTTTGCCCGAGTCTTTTATTCTGTTTTTGACTCGCCGGGATGCCCTATTTTTGCCTGGACTTACATTCTGTTTTTATGTCCAGCGGGTCATTTTATGCGAAGTATTTTTTAACTGCATCTGAATTCACAGGGGACGGGAAATCTTCACCATCCATGGTGCTGAGCACCAGTGCTCCACCAGAGAAAACTTTCTTTACAACGAATGGTCCTTCATAGTTTGGAGTCCATTTGCCCCTGTGGTCTGTATGAGGAGGGAGGATTCTTTTCAGCACAAGATCTCCCACTTGGTACTCTCGGTGCCTGACTTTTTGATCGAAGGCTTTCTTCATTTTCTTCTGGTATAACTGCCCGTGGCAGATTGCAGCCAATCTCTTCTCTTCGATCAGACTCAGTTGTTCGTATCGGGACCGAACCCATTCTGCTTCACTCAGTTTAACATCCATTAATACCCGTAGAGAGGGTAATTCAACTTCAACAGGTAGGACTGCTTCCATACCATATACAAGTTGATACGGTGTTGCCCCAGTGGATGTTCTGATTGATGTGCGGTACCCATGCAAGGCAAACGGTAGCATTTCATGCCAGTCTTTGTATGTGACTACCATCTTTTGCACAATCTTCTTAATATTCTTATTTGCCGCCTCGACAGCGCCGTTCATCTTTGGCCTGTAAGGAGAAGAATTGTGATGTTGAATCTTGAAGTCCCGGCACAGTTCTGCCATCATTTTGTTGTTTAAATTGGAACCATTGTCAGTAATGATTCGCTCGGGAACTCCATATCGACAGATGATATCTCTTTTCAGAAATCTGGCTACCACTTGTCTTGTAACATTTGCATATGAGGCTGCTTCAACCCACTTGGTGAAATAGTCAATGGCGACCAGGATGAATCTGTGGCCGTTTGAAGCAGTCGGCTCAATCTTGCCAATCATATCAATACCCCACATAGCAAAGGGCCACGGTGAAGACATGATGTTCAAAGGATTGGGAGGCACATGCACCTTATCTGCATAAATCTGGCATTTATGGCATTTTCTGGCGTAGACACAACAGTCTGCATCCATCGTGATCCAGTAATAGCCTGATCTTAACAACTTCTTAGCCATGGCATGCCCTCCTGCATGGGTACCAAAAGAGCCTTCGTGCACTTCATGCATCAACAGATCTGCTTCTGTCTTGTCAACACATCTGAGGAGTACCATATCAAAGTTCCTTTTGTATAAAGACCCATCAGTGTTCAGAAAGAAACTACCAGCAAGCCTTCTCAAAGTCTTCTTATCATTGGAAGATGCCCCAGGTGGGTATGTTTGATCCTCCAAGAAGCTTTTAATGTCATGGTACCAAGGCTTATCATCTTTTACAACATCCGCTGCGAACACATATGCTGGTCTATCGAGTCTGGACACTGAGATCTGAGGTACAAAGTTGGCCGTTTGAACTTTGATCATGGATGAAATGGTAGCCAAGGCATCTGCAAACTGATTCTCGTCCCGAGGGATATACTCAAGCTTGACTGTTGTAAAGAAAGTCAGTAACCTTCTCGTATAATCCCTGTAAGGTATCAGATGATCCTGGTGGGTGTACCATTTCCCGTTGGTTTGATTGACTACCAAAGCTGAATCTCCGAATACGGTCAATGTCTTGATCCTGAGGTCAATGGCTTCCTCAAGACCCATAATGCAAGCTTCGTATTCAGCTTCGTTGTTAGTGCAGTTGAAAGTGAGTTTTGCCGAGAAAGGCATGTGAACTCCTTTAGGTGTGATGAGTACTGCACCAACACCGCGACCATTCATGTTAACAGCCCCGTCAAACATCATAGTCCATTCTTCTTCCGGGTCAGGCCCTTCAGTGTGAATAGGCTCTTCGTGATCTTTTGCTTTAATGAACATGATGTCTTCATCAGGGAAGTCAAACCTCATTGGCTGGTAGTCATCAATGGGTTGCTCAGCAAGATATTCAGATAGTACACTGCCCTTGATGGCTTTCTGAGAGGTGTACTGTATGTCATATTCTGTGAGAATCATCTGCCATCTTGCAACCTGTCCGGTAAGAGCTGGCTTCTCGAAAATGTACTTAACTGGATCCATTTTTGAGATTAATAAGGTAGTGTGGGTCAACATATACTGTCTCAGCCGGCGAGCAGCCCACGCTAAAGCACAGCAAGTTTTCTCGAGCAGTGAATAACGCTGTTCACAGTCGGTAAACTTTTTGCTTAGGTAGTATATTGCATACTCTTTTCGACCAGACTCGTCATGCTGGCCCAGCACACACCCCATCGACTCTTCTAATACTGTCAAGTACATAATCAGAGGTCTTCCTTCAACTGGAGGCATAAGGATTGGAGGTTCTTGCAGATATTCTTTGATCTTGTCAAAAGCCTTCTGGCAATCTTCGTTCCACCTGACCGTCTGTTCCTTTCTTAATAGCTTGAACAAGGGTTCACAGGTTGCTGTGAGGTGAGATATGAATCGTGAGATGTAGTTCAATCGACCTAAGAACCCTCGAACTTCTTTCTCAGTTTTAGGTGCAGGCATTTCCTGTATAGCCTTGACTTTATCTGGGTCAACCTCAATCCCCTTCTTGCTTACAATAAAGCCCAGCAGCTTACCGGATCGCACCCCGAATGTGCATTTGTTGGGGTTCAGCTTCAATTGGTATTTCCTCAGACGCTTGAATAATTTGAGCAGATTCACCAGATGGTCTTCTTCTGTAAGGGACTTGGCGATCATATCATCCACATAACATTCTATTTCTTTGTGGATCATATCGTGGAATAATGTCACCATAGCCCGTTGATATGTTGCACCAGCATTCTTCAGTCCGAATGGCATCACTTTGTAACAGAACGTGCCCCAAGGTGTGATGAATGTTGTCTTCTCCATGTCTTCAGGTGACATCTTGATCTGATTATATCCTGAAAATCCATCCATGAAGGAGAATACCGAGAACTGAGCCGTGTTATCCACCAATACATCAATGTGAGGTAATGGGAAGTCATCTTTCGGGCTGGCTCTGTTCAGATCCCGGTAGTCCACACACATTCTTACTTTGCCGTCCTTCTTAGGCACAGGTACTATATTAGCAACCCACGGCGGGTAGCTAGTCACAGCAAGGAACCCGGCGTCCCATTGCTTTTGTACCTCTTCTTTGATTTTCATAGCCATGTCTGGGCGAGTTCGGCGCAACTTCTGTTTCACTGGTGGGCATTCTCCCCTCAGAGGTAGCTTGTGCATAACTATATCGGTATCCAACCCTGGCATATCTTGATACGACCAAGCAAACACATCAACATACTCTTGAAGCAGATCTATCAGCTGTCTCTTCACTGAGTCTTGCAGGCAGGCCCCGATTTTAACTTCTTTCACATTTTCTTCCGTACCAAGATTGATCACTTCAATCTCCTCCTGGTGAGGAGTAATAACCTTTTCCTCCTGTCTCAACAACCTGGCTAGCTCTTCAGGAAGCTCATATTCTTCATCAACCCCTTCATCAGCTTGATTGATTGGATTGTCAAAGTCATACGATGTCATAGTTGTGCTGTTGTCGGTGCTGTCTGGGAGGCACTCTCTGCAAGGGTTAAGTTTGTTCATTTTAGTGATTGATTTTAATCTTGCTTTAGAAAAAAGTGAAATGAAGTTATCATTTTGAAAACACCGCCATTTATTTTTGTACAAAAAGAAAAATGGAAAAACAGTGAACAAAAAAGAAAAAGACTCCTTTGCAAAAAGATGTCTGATATTTCATTAATTTAATCTTGTTTGCACAAAAGTACAGATGGCCCTGGTTACAAAATGAGTCTTGTCATCTTGGGCAAGATGCAAGACTTTGATGCATGCTATAAAAAATATAGGAAATAATAATTACTCGGCATGAGTAACTCTTATAATTTCCTGGGAAGACCAGTTCGAGACACTGCTCCCCGGGATCTTCGGACGAATCCAATTCTCCAGATTGCGCTCCTCTTCCAGCTCGTCTTCCAGACAGTTGATAGCATCAGGGGTAAGCATCCCCCCACTGACAAAACCAGGCTCTCCAGCAGCCTTTGCTTGATGTTGAGTTGGTCTGTAACCCAACCCAAACTTGTCCTTCTTCTCCTCCACAGCTAAAACCTTGCCCCAGCCTAGGGTAGTTCCTTCTTCAACAACCTTCCGGGCTTGTTGGTAAGATGACATTGGAGTACCAGATACAGCAGATGCTTCATTCACAATCAAGGCTTCAAAACCTTGGCTCATTGTCTCATGGATCTCTCCATCCATCTCAATGTATTTATAAGTAGCCAGATGGCTAACAAAAATGTCCTCCTCCCCACAGATTGTGACAACTTGACCTTCCCACTCAAATTTTAACTTTTGGTGAAGGGTAGACGTTATTGCGCCGGCGGCGTGAATCCAGGGTCTACCCAACAAACAGCTGTAGGCGGGCTGAATGTCCATCACATAAAAGATAGTTTTAAAAGTCTGTGGGCCAATTGTCACGGGCAGCTCAATCTCTCCCAGAACCGATCTCTTCGAACCATCAAAGGCTCTTACTACCAGGTTGCTGGGTCTCAATGCCAATCCATCATATTCAAGCTTCACCAGAGCCTTCTTTGGTAAGACATTCAGGGAAGAACCTGTGTCCACCAGCACATGAGAAAGGACAGCTCCTTTGCATTCCATGGTTATGTGCAAGGCTTTGTTGTGGCTGCGGCCATCCGCTGTCAAGTCAGAATTGGTAAACCCTAGCCCATTGCTAGCAGTAACATTTCCAACCACGGTTTCCAACTGGTTGACAGTTATCTCCTCAGGCACGTAAGCTGCGTGCAGGACTTTAAGTAGTGCATTCCGATGGGCTTCGGAGCACATAAGCAGTGAGAGGATGGAGATTTTGGATGGCGTCTGGTGAAGCTGATCCACAATTTTATAATCACTCTTTTTGATGATCCGCATAAACTCATCAACTTCCTGATCAAATGGAGTCTTCAGGGCTTCTTTGGCAGCTGGATCTTCCTGCACCGGGCCTTTTCCTTTTGCCTTGGCAGCAGCTTCTGCTTCGGCAATAGGTCTTTGAACTTGTGAGGCGAAGAGACGTCCGCTTCGAGTGAAGCCTCCGCCTCCCCCCACATTATCTACTTGTGGTGCAGGTGTTGTTGTTTCCAGAGTAATTCTTTTTCCTTCGCAGTATATGTCAGAGCCATAGTGCCAAGGGATGGCCCTATTGCTTTCATATGGTACTGGTCCAGGCACCGTGACAGTGACTGGACTGATTGCTGCTGCTGAAGGGACTGTTATTGTTTGTGGATCATAGAAGATTGTAACTGGTGCTCTGGCGGGAGCAGCACCTTCTGAATGGTAAGCGGAGTTATTTTCAGGATCATAGAATATGGTAACAGTAGAGACATCTTCATGATTGATTGCTGGTGTTGTAGGAGGTTCCGTTGGAAGGACTGTTGTTGTTGCTGATGGAGAGTCGAAATGGAATGAAGCTGAAGTTGTAGCAGGAGAAACCGTTGAAAACTGATCATTTGGGAGGACAGGTGAAGTACTTGTTGATGTTGCTGATGAATTGTCGGGAACAATAGTTGCTGTATTTGTAGGAGGGTCTGAAACCGTTGTTGATGAAGTTGCCGGATTTGTCGGAAATGATGTAGTGATCTGTAGCAAGCCACTCTGAATAAGGCCGTCAATGCCATTCCTTAAATCTTCACACCCATTCCATGAAATATTGCAGTATGGGCACCCCAGCTCACACCCCGGAAATATATTGTTTTCGCGGAGCTGAGCTTTGATTTCCACCAATGGTGTCCTGATCTGATCCACATTGGTTATTAAATAAGACGGTTGGTCTTCTTCAATAGCATTAATTCGAGGACCACCATGGTTTGGCATAGGGTTTTTATTGACATTGGGCGGAGGTGCAAAGTTCAGAGCCTTGGAATCTACCAAGTCTTGTACCTTCATATGCAGAGCCCTGCATTTTTCTGTACTGTGACCAGGTGCGTTCGAATGAAAAGCACACCTAGCATTGGAGTCATAGTTCCTTGGTAGACTGTTGGGATCCGGGGGTGCCAACGTTCTTAGCTCAACTAGGTTGAGTTTCAGAAGTTGTGGCAGCAAAGCAGCATACGGCATTGGGATCGGGTCGATCACTCGGTTAGCTTGGGATGGCCTCTGTTGGAATGGCCTCTGTTGATTGTTGTTGTTGGAGTTGTTGTTGAAGTTCCTTGGAGGATACTGATTCTGATGATACTGAGGTTGTTGTTGGAAGTTTTGTTGAGGAGGTTGATAGACTGGCTGTGGATGAGCTGGAGCAGGGATAGTGACTGCTGCTATTGACCTTTGAACATATTGGGGCCTACCCCTGTTGGTGTGGATGGCATTGGTCTCGCCAGTTCTTCTCGGGCCTGCAAAAGGCTTTCTTGTACCACTGGACGAGCTTGCACCGTTGTCTGAGATCTTTCCCATTTTTAACAGGCTTTCAATCCTCTCCCCAGCTATGACAACATCTGCGAAGCTGGTGGAAGAGAAAGCAGCCAACCTGTCAATATAGGTTCCCTGAAGAGTGTTCATAAACATGTCTGCCATTTCCCTCTCAGACATTGGTGGTTGAACGGCAGCAGCCAATTGCCTCCATCTTTGAGCATATTCTCTGAAGCTCTCCCTTGAAGACTGTGACATTCCCATTAGGAGGGTCCTGTTGGGTGCCATATCTAGATTATACTGATACTGTCTGACGAAGGCTTCTGCCAGGTCCTTCCAGCATCTAATTGTTGCTCTTGTCAGATGGGAATACCACTCCCTTGATGCTCCAGTCAAGCTATCTTCAAAATAGAACATCCACAGTTTCTCATCCATTGTATAGGCCTTCAGCCTTCCCAGAAATGATTGCAAATGAGTCCGGGGGCATGAAGTCCCATTATACTTTTCGAAACATGGAGGCTTGAACTTGTGGGGAATCCTGACCCCTTCTACTAAACCCATGTCCATGACGTCGAAGCCCAAAGAATTTTGAGATTCTAAGGACCTCAACTTCTCAGCTATTTCTTCCAATCGTCTATCATAAGTTTCCTCTCCGGCACCCATTACTGTATACTGGTCCTCCTGAGGATCTTCTTGAAGTACTCTGGCTGCAGTGGCTGTTCCTTGAACATTTGCAGGAATGTTAATCTCCGGATGTAGATGTGGGCCAAACACAGGAGGGTTAACATGGGGTTGCACCCGTTCATTGTTACTTGTGCCAGCAGTTCCTACATGAGGCTCCTCTTGATTTTGCCTCTCCACCATGGCCCTCAGTCTCTCCTGGCTCTGAGCCATGTTGTTCATAACTTCCATGAACTGCGTCATCTGCGTTCTCATCTCTAACCTTTCGTTTGCCATCTGGTTTCTGACCTCCGTAAGGTCTTGTTGCATCTGATCCATCTGAATTCCCGGAAGGTTGTTTCTAGTTGGGTACCTGTGTGGCCTGTTGAGAGGAAATACCCGGCGGCGAGCAATAATTCCTGAGATTCACAACAGAGGTTAGCAACAACAAAACAAAAAAAAACCTACAAAACAAACAAAATGGTTAGCATGCAATGCAGTTATGCTTATTTGCTATCAAGGTATCCGGTTTGGCCTTCAGTTTTGACCCTTCCAGACCCTTGAAGATGATGCTGTTGAAGTTGCTTTTGATGTGAACCCCAACACAAATATATTACAAAAGGTGAAATAATACAATTTGTTCATTTTACAACACAAACCCTCAAAGGGGTCAAGATACATCACAAAAAAGAAAAAGTACATGGAAAAGGAACAACAACAAGCAAATGATCAAACTCCAAGGCCAAACTCATCCTCACGAACTTCCTTGAGAAGTGCTTCGGTCACAGGATCAGCCGGATGCTCCGTGAGACTTCTGATGAGAAGGTTTCTTGTTGCAACAGCTGCAGTCAATTTCTTGTTCTGACTTTGGTCCTTAGACCTCTTCACTCCTGCTTTGATTTTCAGCTCTGATATTTCCTCCTGGGCTGCTGCCAGGGATTTTTCCATCTGCTCCATCTTGTCTTGAGCTCTCTTGTCTTCTAGAGTACGGGCCTCAGTGATCCGGACCCACCTGGCCTGACTCTCCTTCAAGTACAAGTCTGTTCTTGCTCTCTGAAACTGGGCTTCTTTACAAGCATTCTTCAGAATCTGTTCACCAGCCTTAGACTTGTTGATATAATCTCCAGACTTCTCAATCTTAATCAAGTGTTCTACCCTCAATTTCTCCAATCTTTCAACCTCCCTCACACCTTCACTCCTCTCCCTGAGGGTCTTCTGCAAGGCTTGAGTTAACTTCTCATTTCTTTCCTTCAAGCTCTCAAACTCTTCCAAACTGATAGTGGCAGGGGGTGGTGCTGAAGATGACTCAGGCATGTCTTCTATGGTGAAGGGCATTCCAGAGAATTGGGCCCTAGCATGGGACCACTCATAATATTGGACTGATGCCACATTATTGCACTTACCCAGAATGGTAATTCCCTTAGTTTGAACATGATCCCAGGCCCAGGCAGCCTGCCTAACAACAGCCAAACTAATCTTGTTCTCACAGTAGAGGGTCTCCACCAAATCTTGTTCCCTAGGAGTATGAACCAGTGCATAGCCTAATTGCCTTCTGAACAGCAGAGGGTTGTAATTGATACTTCCCTTAACTCCTATCAAAGGCACATTGGGAAAGTGCCCACAGCTTGTGATCATGTCTCTGCCCTTGGTGCTCTGAGTACACCATCTGATATCTGCTGAAGTTAGGACAGTGAGTCTCTTAGCCCAGTTGCTTTGCTGATGAGGATTGAGAAATGCATCTATCCTGGGTAGATGCCTGAGAAGCCAAGCATGGAATAATGGAGCACAAATTCTTACTAATCTCCCCCTCTGCTTCTCATTTCTCTGATGGACTGAATAATAAAGATCACCCAGTAAAGTTGGCACAGGGTTCTTCAGGATGAACAAATGGATTGCATTCTTGCTAATGAAACGAGGTTCATCTGCAAACAATACAATCCCATATACACTCAGGGCCAATAGAGCACAAACAGCTTTCCAATCCCCCAAGGAGGCCTTCAAACTAGCTTGAGAAATCAGGAAGTCCAGATGAAAACCAGGGATCCCAGCCTTAGAGGTCATATGCTGTTCAATCAAAACAGGCTCCAGGTGCAAAGCTTTTGCTATCTCTCCATTGCTGGGAAAGACCATTTCAGGGTTGAAAGGGATTTCCCTCTTGATAGGCAAACCAACCAAATATGAGTATTCTTCCAAAAGAGGACCCAACTGAAAGTCTTGAAAGGTGAAACATCTCAATGGGGGATCATAAAACTGAATGCAGGTGTGGATGAGGCTCCTCTGTGAAGGGTCCAGATCCTTAACCATGTCCAGTATATCTCCATAGCTCTCCCTGAACAAGGGTATGTGGTCTGGAGTGATCAGGGTTTGGATCCTCCTGATGTCTGACAAGTCTGGTTGGAAGAAATGATAGGTGATGTTGCTTTTCTTTGGAGCCATGATGCTGAAGACTGAGTAGGACAAGTGTTGATGAAGATGCTGAAAGAATGAGCCACTGATTGGCTGGTGCAAGTAACTGAAGTATATGGCTGACAAGCTGAAGCAAGTGCTGGTGGAGATAGGTCAAAACTGCAGATGGGGTCAAAACCAAAACCAGATGAGAAATGGATACCCTGAAACACAAATAAGCACATGTTAATATGATGCAATGAGTATGTATGCAAAATGAAATGCAAGGGTTTGTGACTGAGCTGGATCTGATTAACTGCCTTGGTATAGATCCATGTGTGTTCAAGAATTCCAGATGGAGGTCTAAAAATCCAGTAACCAGGGTGGGGGACTCAAATAAAGAGCCACATGTCCAGGGTTTTAGAATCACAAGAACTGTCCAACATGGAGTACTCTTAACAAAGTCAAAGTAACAGGGTATTCTGAGGTCAAGGTACCTGCAAACCTGTAAACAGCCCAACCCCCTCACAGGTAGTGATCTAAAACAAGGATCCTCAGACTTGGATCAGTTATGAGAAGTGTAAACACTTCTAACCCGGAGGTACAGTGTTTACAATAGCCATAAAAGTTCCTCCTCTAATTCACCTCAGTTTCTGAAGGTCAATACTAAAAGGTCATCCAGACTTAGCAGGCTTCCCAGATAGCCCTAGTATTGCAGGAAATCTGCAACACAGAGTTCTCAAGAAGAAACCCATATCTGAACCGTGTTTCATATTCCCGCACCAGACCGAAATGGAATGGGAAAGAATATGATTCACTCTAGCCTAGGTGTCACTCAGGTCCCAGGTATAGGACCTTAACTCTCAATGGAACACCCACCCACCAAAACAAGAAACCAGATCCAGCCAGCAGCAATGACAGTATGATATAAATAAATGCAATAAAGAAAGCAGTAAAGCAAACTGTACATAAAGCAATAAACAAAAATAAATACAAGCACAAACAAGCACATAACACCCCAGTAAACACAAATCAAACAAGCGCTAGGAGGAACCCACAAAAAGAACCAGAAGCCCTGGTTGCAGTATAAGGGTCCCCAGCAGAGTCGCCAAGCTGTCGCTCCCGACAAATGACACCGGGTCAGATGAAGGTACAGACGCGAACGGTCGGCGAAGGGAACAGTGAGAACACACAGCCGTGAACTCACTAGAGAATGGAAAGAGTCGCCAGCTAGGCATTTTTATCCCGGAGGAAAGGCAATGCTGCATAAGCCTGGAAAGATACGGATAAGACGGTTTGCGAACCAGAGAGACTGAGAAAGGGGGTTGGTTACAACCTGGGAAGGTATTAGCACCCAGATTGTCCGTCGTACTCGACGGGATCCACGCTTAAAAGATTTGTGTTTTAAAGGGGTAGTGTCAGTGCAATTTGTGTATAAAAGAGCTGGAAAAGAATGTACAGGTGTCAGTGTAAGTGAAGTGTATAAGTGAAGTGTCAGTGTAAGAACAAGAATGAAATGCTCATGATAATGAGGCTAAGAGAATGAAGCTGGAAGGAGGGGGGATATACAGAGACTTTTGTTCGATAACCGTTAAGTTATGCCTACGTATCCTCTCGTGCAATGAGGAAGTCAGAACACCGTAGTTCGACCCAAAGAGACTGAAAGATGAATTGACTTGTGAACTGCTTGCTTGTCAATGCTCAAGTGTATGACCTGTCTGGCTCAGGTGCTTACTGTCTTGCATTAGACGGAAGAAGCGAGTTCTCGTTTGTGAGTGAGGATGATGAGAAAAGAATCCCGGAGGAGACGATTATTGTTTGTTTTTGAGTTTTTCAGTCTTTTATTGCTTTTTGAAGTTTGTCATAAGATAATGAGCTTAAGCCTAAACCAATGGATTTAGTAAACTCATCACATCTTCCCTCTGATCAGGGGTAATGAGAGTACCTTAAGTGTGAAGTCAGATTCTCACACTTAATCACCTTTGGTGTAGGATTAAGATCATTAACCTACTTGTGATTATTTAGATGTTTTTGTGATTTTTGTTTAGTGTTGAGTAATGAGGTTAAGCCATAATCAAAGATTAAACAGACTCATTACACCATCCTAAAAGAAGGATAATAGATGAGAATGTTTAAGTTGAGAAAAACTCCTCAACTTAATCCATGATTAGGGATTAAACCCATGACAAAACAAGCCTTTGATTAAGTGGATTTTATTTAATGGTATGATGATGAAGTGTTTTTTATGGTTTGTAAGACAACTTGAGGGGGACTTGTCCATTAACACTAGGGTTAGTCCTTCTTAACCACTTAAGGAAGAATTAGAACCCTAATGCAAGGCCCAAGTTACAAGTGTAATGTCTTGATATTTATTAAGTGAATTGATTAAGAGATTTAAACACCTTAAGGGTTTAATACTTAGGATTAAAGTTATACACTCCATCCTAAGAGAAGGATGCATGCATAACCCTAAGCACAAAGTCTTAAAGCCTTTAGGGTTTAATCCCTGATTATGAGGTGAGAAGAGAAGACTCAAAGGGAGACCCAAAGGTAAAAACTATGAGGGGAGACTAATCAAAACCCTAATTCATTGTCATGCTTGGATGATCCTAAGGTTTGTGAGGTTTTCAAGAACAATCTTCAAAGGAACCACCAGGAAGCAGATGAACAGGATCAAGAGAAGCAAAGCAACTTGCTTCATTCAAGAAGTCAAGTCACTTGAAGAAAGAAAGTGGGAAGAAAAAGAATGAGCAAGCTCAATCTCAAACACAAATAGAAATGCAGCAATGGATGCAAGAGAGATGAAAAGAAAAGTTATGAGAAGTGAAGGCAAATCCACTTCTCAAGTTTACTTACCACCTGAAATGTTAGAAAGAAATGCAATGCAATGCAAGATGAGATGAAATGGCATGATGCTAGACCAAACCAGAAGCATGTTGATGATGATAATGATGCTATGAGATGCTGCAAACATGAGACAAGGCATGGAGATATTCATACAAGATCATGAATGCAAATGATGCAAGTTAAGGAGCATGAACAAGCATGAAAAGTTATGAATCATACAAGACAAATGACATGGCAAATATGTAATGCAATGATCAATGATGCTTTATACATGTCTTAAGATGTCAAATGGATCACAAGAATGCACAAAATGCAAAGACAAGTCATGTTATGCAAGAGAATGTAAGAATGATGCAAAAGAAAGCCCAAATTAGGGTTCATGAATCAAACATCAAGCAAAAACCCAAAACAGAAACAAAACCCTAAGATAAAAATGGAAAATGGCACTCAAAGAAACCCTAATCCTATGCTAAACCAAGGTTCAAAGGGGAGGTTCCAACTCCTAACCAAACTCAAGATATGAATTTTCTAAGTTATTAGGGTTTTTTAGGGTTCTTAACAAAAGAAATGCCAAACAATTAGAAAATGCAAGATCAAATCATGGCCATTTTACCCTAGAAACTACATGCTAAACATAACACAATGCAAGAAGAATCAATGTCTCACCCTCCTCCAATAGGCAGAAATGAATTTTTGAACTTAGGATCAAATTAATGCATAAAAATGATTTAATTCAATGAAAAATTCTTAAAATGCATCAAGATCAAAAAAGAAATTTGGTTTGAAGGTTGGACAATGTTTCTAAATGTCTTAGAACATTTCATGAATTTTTTTGTAATTTTTAAATACCTAAAAGTATTTTTAATTAATTAATTCTCATTAATCAATTAAAAATAATCTTTTAAATATTTAAAAATACTTTTTTAAATGATAAAAATAAAACTAAAAATATTTTTGGGTTCTGAAATTTAATAATAACTTGTACAAAAAATTTCAGATTTTTTAAATAAGTTTTGCTATTTTAAATAAAATATAGAAAGCAAATGTGAAAGAAATGAATTAATATTAATAAAAATGAAAAGTAATCCAAACGAGAGGCTGAGATGAGCTGCTGGGTTAAAAGGGGTTGATTGGGCGCGCATCTGGACGGCCCAGATTCAAACCAACCTAATCCTGATTAATTAAATATTAATTCATAATTAAAACTTAATGAAAAGATCCTGGCCTTCTATTCACGCGCGGGAAATGGAATCCAATGGCTCACGTTCAAACTCAGTGCCCTAACCCTAATTAAAAATTAATCACTCTCAGGTCACCGGAGACGAGCTCCGGTCGTCTTCTCCGGTGACCTTCTCCCCTGAAAACTTCAAACTTCCTAAAAACGTAACAAAAATGAAATCTAAAAACTGGGAAATGTTCCCCACATCCTCACGAATCAAACCCCTAACCTAAAACAAATTTATATTTTGTAAACAAGCTGAATCGAAGAAAGAAAGTTCTAGGGCACGCGAGCTTCAGAAGCAAATTAAATGCTCAAATCACAACCATTTTCAAAACCAATGGTACCAGAATGATCAGCAAGACATGAAGAACAAGTTTGTAACAATAAAAATGATTTCTGGAAAAATAAATTTCAGGCTACCTGAGATTTGAAGCTTTCCACTTGAGGACTTTCTGGCCTTCTCTTTATGTGCAATCTACTCCTTAGAACCCCTTGATGATATTTGAGTGCTCAAAATGAGTTTGAGTTGGCTGGATGATGAGATTCGAATGCTCCTGCTTCAAGCTCAGCCAACAATGGCTATGGTGATTCTGGCTCTTTCAGGTCATGGTGAATGATGGTTTGAGGTCTGAATGATGTATGGAGAAGCTTTGCAAGGTTTGTTTGGCTGTTTGTGAGCTAGGGAAGGAGATTCGAAAGCAACTGCAGAAATGGAGTGAGAAATGGCAGTGGGATCTCTTGGCTGTTTCAGGCTTGTGCTTTGGGTGGTTTGAGGTCTATGGAGCCAGGTGAGATGATTGGTGAAGTTAGCTTGAATGTTTAGTGGCTGTGGAGAAGAATTCGAAGCAAGTTGCAAGATGGGAGGTTTTTGTGAATGTTGTGAATGAGGAAGCTTCAGCCTTGTGTGTTATCATGTTTTGCTTGCAAATTGTTTGTATAAACAATGCTGATTGGCTTCTTGATGTGACTTGTGCTTTTGTGATTGGTAAGTTTGCTTTTGCCAAAAAGTCAACTTTTGTGTAAGTGAGGCATGGCTCAAAGTCTAGGCAAGTACAAGGCATGGGCTGGCGCAGCAAGGATGAGGGAGAGGTCTAGCAAAGCTCAGCAGCCAATGTATCAAGTTGGTGAAGTGATCATGATGGTTTTTGCAAGTTGTGACATTTTGGTTCACATGTGATAAAGTCTTGTTACACAAACCAAGCCATGAGCAAATTTGATCCAATTCTGATTTTTAGGACTTAGAGAATGTTTGTGTAATGGTTTGAAATGAATTAGAGGTCACATGATGCATTGGTCCAAGATTTTGCAAAGTTTCCAAATGAGGCATGCCTTGAAAATTAATGATTTTAGCCAACTTTGCATGGCCATAACTTTTGATCCAAGAAGAGTTTGATCATGTTCTTGTACTTTTTGAAAAGGGAAAGATGAGATCTACAACTTTCATGACCAAAGTTTTTCCATTTGAAGCATTTTTGGATCAAGAATCATGGCTTGAAAAATGACCTAAAATGGTGCATTCTTGAAAAGTCAACTGTGCCCAAAAAGTCAACATTTGCAAAAACCCTAAATTCTTGATTTTTATGAACTTCCACCTTCTTCCATGATCAAATAAAGACCATATACACTCAAAATGATGAAGATCACCCATTGGTTGGGTCATTGGGGGCCTCAGATGCCCTGATTTTGCACTGACTTGTCTGAAAAGTCAACTCTTGATCAGATGACTTCCCCATGGAATTTCTTCATGAAAATTGATATGCATACTCCCTATACCATATAGAGACCAATGGAAACAAGAATGACCAAAAAATTTGGGGTTATGGCCTCTGAAACCAAAACCCTAATTTTCAGTCAACTGTGCAGTTCAACCTGGCTCTGCATCCACTCAAACCCTAGCTCTTGTGATTCCTCTGCAATTTTGACTTTGAGGAGATGAAATATGACATAAGAACACACATGGACCCCTTTGAGTTGATTGGTTGCCTTTGGAATGGTTCAAGATGCTTTGGGATTGCTCAGATCACAAACCCTAGGTGCAGGTGCCTTAGAAACTATCCAGTGAATCAAAAATGAGATGTGAGATGATATGATTGTGTTTATGCATATGAGATGACCATAAGCCATGGTGTGAATGGGTGAGGGCAAATTTGGGGTGTTTACACTGACTTAACAACTGAGGGACGTAACCACAACAAGGCTTTACACATCACTCTAGAGTGCAAGGGTGCTGTTTTATCTCATGTACTGGTGGACACTGGGTCATCACTCAATGTCCTACCAAAGAAGGCCTTAGTGAAGCTGGAGTATGATGGTTTGGCACTGCGTCCGAGTAATTTGGTAGTGAGAGCATTTGATGGCTCAAAAAGATCAGTGCTAGGGGAGATTGATCTGCCTGTGATGATTGGCCCGCAGATTTTAAAATTACCTTTTATGTGATGGACATTCAGCCGGCCTACAGCTGTTTTTTGGGTAGACCCTGGATCCATGCCGCTGGCGCTGTCACGTCTACCCTTCACCAGAAGTTGAAATTCGAGTGGGAAGGCCAGATCATCACCATCTGTGGGGAAGAGGACATCTTTGTTAGCCATCTGGCTACGTACAAGTACATAGAAATGGATGGAGAGATCCATGAAACTATGAGCCAGGGGTTTGAGGCCCTGAACATTAACGAAGCATCTGCTGTACTGGGAACCTCCATAACATCTTATCAGCAAGCCAGGAAGGTTGTTGAAGAGGGTACTGCCCAAGGCTGGGGCAAGCTGCTGCCCGTGGAAAAGAAAGAAGACAGATTTGGGTTGGGTTACAGACCAACTCAACAAGATCAATCAGAGGCTTCCAAGAAGCCCAATTTTGTCAGCAGGGGAATGCTCACCCCGGATGCAGTGAATAACTTGGAAGACGAGGAGGAAAGCGACCGCAACCTGGAAAGCTGGATACGTCCAAGGACCCCAGGGAGCCGTGTCTCAAACTGGTCTTCCCAGGAAATTATAAGGGTTACTCCTGCAGAGTAATTATTATTTCCTGTATTTTTAAGCATGCATCAAGTCTTGCAACTTGCCCAAGATGTCAAGACTCATTTTTTAATCGGGCCATCTTGTAATTTTGTGCAAACAGATCAATCAATGAATATCGGACATCTTTTGCAAATGAGTCTTTTCCTTTTCTGCTCACTGTTTTTCATTTTTTCTTTTTGTACAAAAATAAAATGGCAATGTTTTTCAAAATGATGGCTTCATTTCACTTTTTCTAAATAAGATAAAATCGATCACTAAAATGAACAAATCTAAACCCTTGCAGAGAGTGCCTTTCAGATTGCACCGACAACAACACTGCTATGGCTTCTTATGACTTTGACAATCCAATCAATCAAGCTGATGAAGAGGTTGAAGAAGATTACGAGCTTCCTGAGGAGATAGCCAGGTTGTTAAGGCAAGAGGAGAAGGTTATCACTCCTCATCAGGAGGAGGTCGAAACAGTTAATCTGGGTACGAAAGAAGATGTGAAAGAAGTCAAGATCGGGGCCTGCTTACAAGACTCAGTGAAAGAACGACTGATTGATATGCTTCGGGAATATGTGGATGTTTTTGCTTGGTCTTATCGGGATATGCCAGGGTTGGACACCGATATTGTAATGCACAAGCTGCCTCTAAAGGAAGACTGCCCGCCAGTAAAACAGAAGTTGCGCCGTACTAGCCTAGATATGGCAATGAGGATTAAAGAAGAGGTACAAAAGCAGTGGGACGCCGGTTTCCTTGCTGTAACTAGCTATCTGCCGTGGGTTGCTAATATTGTACCCGTACCTAAGAAGGATGGCAAGGTGAGAATGTGTGTGGATTACCGGGACCTGAACAGAGCCAGCCCGAAAGATGACTTCCCATTACCTCACATTGATGTATTGGTCGATAATACAGCTCAGTTCTCGGTGTTCTCCTTCATGGATGGGTTTTCAGGATATAATCAGATCAAGATGTCACCTGAAGACATGGAGAAGACAACTTTCATCACACCCTGGGGCACGTTCTGTTATAAAGTAATGCCATTCGGACTGAAGAATGCTGGTGCAACTTATCAACGGGCTATGGTGACATTATTCCATGACATGATCCATAAAGAAATTGAATGTTATGTGGATGACATGATTGCCAAGTCCCTCACAGAAGAAGACCACCTGGTGAATCTATTGAAGTTATTCAAGCGTCTGAGGAGATACCAACTGAAGTTAAACCCCAACAAATGCACATTCGGGGTGCGATCCGGTAAACTGCTGGGATTTATTATAAGTGAAAAAGGGATTGAAGTTGACCCTGACAAAGTCAAAGCCATTCAAGAAATGCCTGCACCTAAGACTGAAAAAGAAGTTCGGGGGTTCCTAGGTAGATTGAACTACATTTCACGGTTCATATCTCACCTTACTGCAACCTGTGAACCCTTGTTCAAGCTACTAAGAAAAGAACAAACGGTCAGGTGGAATGAAGACTGTCAGAGGGCTTTTGAAAAAATCAAGGAATACTTACAGGAGCCACCTATCCTTATGCCTCCAGTTGAAGGAGGACCTCTAATCATGTACTTGACAGTATTAGAAGAGTCAATAGTGTGTGTGTTGGGCCAGCATGACGAGTCTGGTCGAAAAGAGTATGCAATATACTACCTAAGAAAAAATTTTACCGACTGTGAACAACGTTATTCACTGCTCGAGAAAACTTGTTGTGCTTTAGCGTGGGCTGCTCGCCGACTAAGGCAGTATATGTTGACCCACACTACCTTGTTGATTTCCAAGATGGACCCAGTTAAGTACATTTTTGAGAAGCCAGCACTTACCGGACGGGTTGCAAGATGGCAAATGATCCTCACAGAATATGACATTCAGTACACATCTCAAAAAGCCATCAAAGGCAGTGTATTTTCCGATTACCTTGCTGAGCAACCTATTGATGATTACCAGCCTATGAGGTTTGACTTCCCTGATGAAGACATCATGTTCATAAAAGCAAAAGATCATGAAGAGCCTGTTCACACTGAAGGACCTGACCTAGAAGAAGAATGGACTATGATGTTTGATGGGGCTGTTAATATGAATGGTCGTGGTGTTGGTGCAGTACTCATTACACCTAAAGGAGTTCACATGCCTTTCTCGGCAAAACTCACCTTTAACTGCACTAAGAACGAAGCTGAATACGAAGCTTGCATTATGGGTCTTGAGGAAACCATTGACCTCAGGATCAAGACTTTGACTGTGTTCGGAGATTCAGCTTTGGTGATTAATCAAACCAACGGCAAATGGTACACCCACCAAGATCATCTGATACCTTACCGGGATTATACAAGGAGGTTATTGACTTTCTTCACAACAGTCAAGCTGGAATATATTCCTCGAGACGAAAATCAGTTTGCAGATGCTCTGGCTACCATTTCATCCATGATCAAAGTTCAAGCTGCCAACTTTGTGCCTCGGATTTCAGTATCCAGACTTGATAGACCGGCATATGTATTTTCAGCAGATGTTGTTAAAGATGATAAGCCTTGGTTCCACGACATTAAGTGCTTCTTGGAGGATCAAACATACCCACCTGGGGCATCTTCCAATGATAAGAAGACATTAAGAAGGCTAGCTGGTAGCTTTTTCCTGAATACTGATGGTTCCCTGTATAAAAGAAACTTTGATATGGTACTTCTCAGATGTGTTGATAGGGCAGAATCAGACTTGTTGATGCACGAGGTGCACGAAGGATCTTTTGGTACCCATGCGGGAGGGCATGCAATGGCTAAGAAATTGTTGAGATCAGGCTATTACTGGATCACAATGGATGCAGACTGTTGTGCTTATGCCAGAAAATGTCATAAATGCCAGATTTACGCGGATAAAGTGCACGTGCCTCCGAATCCTTTGAATGTGATGTCTTCACCTTGGCCCTTTGCCATGTGGGGCATCGATATGATTGGCAAAATTGAACCAACTGCTTCGAACGGCCACAGATTCATACTGGTTGCTATTGACTATTTTACCAAGTGGGTTGAAGCAGCTTCTTATGCAAATGTTACAAGGCAAGTGGTAGCCAGATTCCTGAAGAGAGATATCATCTGTCGGTATGGAGTGCCCGAGCGAATCATTACTGATAATGGTTCCAACTTAAACAACAAAATGATGGCAGAACTGTGCCGGGACTTCAAGATCCAACACCACAATTCTTCTCCTTACAGGCCAAAGATGAATGGCGCTGTCGAGGCAGCTAACAAAAATATCAAGAAGATTGTACAGAATATGGTGGTTACCTATAAAGATTGGTATGAAATGCTACCATTTGCCTTGCATGGGTACCGTACGTCAACCCGAACATCCACTGGGGCAACACCGTATCAACTTGTGTATGGTATGGAGGCAGTCCTATCTGTTGAAGTTGAACTACCCTCTCTACGGGTACTAATGGATGTTAAACTGAATGAAGCAGAATGGGTCCGATCCCGATACGAACAATTGAGTCTGATCGAAGAAAAGAGGTTAGCTGCAATCTGTCATGGGCAGCTATATCAGAAAAGAATGAAGAAAGCCTTCGATCAGAAAGTCAGGCTCCGAGAATACCAAGTAGGAGATCTTGTGCTGAAAAGACTCCTCCCTCCTCATACAGACCACAGGGGCAAGTGGACTCCGAATTATGAAGGACCATTCATAGTAAAGAAAGTTTTCTCTGGTGGAGCACTGATGCTCAGTACTATGGATGGTGAAGATTTCCAGTCCCCTGTGAATTCAGATGCAGTTAAAAAATACTTCGCATAAAATGACCCGCTGGACATAAAAACAGAATGTAAGTCCAGGCAAAAATAGGGCATCCCGGCGAGTCAAAAACATAATAAAAGACTCGGGCAAAAATAAGGGAAAATAAATAAAAAATGTACACCCGCTGAGTTGAAAAGCCACATTGGACAACTCAGGAAAAAAGGGTATCCCGGTGGATTGAAAACCCGAAAGGGCGATCCACGCAAAATAAGGGAACAAGCGAACAACTGCATTCTGAATTCGTCTGTATCACTTACAACGCGGCAAGCTTCGAAAGGTTCGAGCATCAGTCAGAATCAGCCTTCTTCAGAAAACAAGATGAGAAGAACGTCAATGTCATACGAGTCATAGCAAAAAGGAAAGCTCCTTAAAGCGTCATCAACATTGCCAACATCTTTTGTTTCTCAATTTGTAACGATTTCCTCATTTCAGGGGATCTGTTTCTTTGGCTGTATCTTGCCAATTAAAGGCACACAAATTAATAAAATCAGATTTTCAGTCACACACAGTCTCGTACTCTTTTATTTGCGAAAATGTCTGATGTCATTAATTTGTTGATCGCATAAATACAGATGCGTCTTTCCTAAACTACATGCTTGCAGGAAAATATACTTACTCCCAGGGGCGCCTAAACTCCTATGATGGAATCCAGTAAGGGATACCTCGGGATACTTGTGTGTTTCTTTGTCTTTACAGGATTGCAGGAGTTCAAAGCGCAACATGGGGCATGAAAGCTTCTCCCCAGCAAGTTGTCAAATCATTATCTCCTCAACACACCTTCCAAACAGCACCAGAGATGCTTTCTCCCCATCAGAGTTGCCAGGCATCACTTCTCCAACATTTCCTTCAAAGAGCAGCACCAGAAGGTGTTCCTATCCCCAGCTGAGTTGTCAAGTATCATCCTCAGCAGGATCCCCCGCGGAAACCTCTAGGAAGATCTTTCATTGATCTTTCTTCTTCCCCAGCCGAGTGCTAGGCAGGGAACCATCTCCCCACAGAGTTTCAATTTCTATCCAGAAAAGCGATACCTGAAGATCTCACAACAGAGTGACGAAAGCTTCTACAAACCCCAGCTGGGTCCCTCGTCACCAAGATAGGTTTATCAATGACCTACTTCCCCAAGCAGAGTATGCCAGATCTACCCATGATCTCATCCCCAGCTGGGATGTCCACTTCAAGCAGATCAGCCAGAGATCTTCACAGCAGCGGGATCCGAATCCCGGATTGGTATCTTTGCATAATCATAGCATTCGCATCATATTTTCCCCACAGAGTGTAGCATTCCGTCTAATACGGAGCATTACGGCAAAAATCAAACATATTGCATAATCATAAGCCATGTTCTGAATCAAACACTTGTAAAACTGACAACCCATCAGACAATATACAGAATAATTCCCCAATTCCTCACCGGAAGGCCAAAACATTTCCCTTACAGATACACACTCCTTTTGGCACTCGTCCGTGTCACCACTCCCCAGTAAAGTCGCCCGAGCATTCTTTACAAACAGACGACTCATACATTACAAATGCTTCCCGACACTCGTCCGTGTCATATCCCCAGCAGAAAGCCAAAGCGTCCCCTTTGCACTCACAACATATGTGTACATACTTATACATCTCTGACACCCGTCCGTGTGACCCCTCCAGCACAGTTACCTAAACGCTCTGGAAATCAAATACTTGTCTATAATACACTTTTTCTGGCACCCGTCCTTGTCATGCTTTCCCTAGCAAGTTGAGTACTCGTCTGTGTCTCATTCATACCTCTTTACTCATACAGATACTCGTCCGTATCTTGTATATGCCACTTAAATCCCCTCGGAATCAACACTCGTCCGTGTTCTTTGTTAACTAGTTGGTACTCGTTCGTATCATCATCTCTGAACATGCGTCAAGCGTTTGTTTCTACTGATACTCGTCTGTATCATAATCTTAAGGATGCTCGTCCGCATATTTAATCTATACGCCGTGTCAAACACTTATGTCTTCTTGAATTTAGACACTCGTCCGTGTCTACCATTCCCCAGAAGAATCCCAGCAACTCCCATTAAATTATTTCCTTTCTATCTGACGTTCGTCCTATGCCATGATACCTTTCGGCAGCTGTCCCCTGCCAGGTGATCGTCCTTCACCTTTTTGATGATCGTCCTTCATCACCCCCAGTGGAGTCTCTATTCATTAGAGCCCCTTTCTATCCGACATTCGTCCTATGTCGTGACTTTTTTAGCAGCCGTCCCCTGCTAGGTGATCGTCCTTCACCTCTTGATGATCGTCCTTCATCATGCTTACCCGATGGCCGTCCCCATCGTTGATCTTGTTATCTGACATTCGTCCTATGTCATGATAAACCCTGGGAGCAGTCGTACCCTGCTAGGTGATCGTCCTTCACCTCTTGATGATCGCCCTTCATCATGCCTATCTGATGGCCGTCCCCATCGTCGACCTTTTTATCCGGCATTCGCCCTATGTCGTGATACTTTCGGCAGTCGTACCCTGCCAGGTGATCGTCCTTCACCAACCGAGCAGCCGTCCCCTGCCAGGCGATCGTCCTTCACCCGATGGTCGTCCCCATCATTTACCTTTAATCCCCAGAGAGTCTCTTTTCTTTACTTGATGGCCGTCCCCATCATAATCTCTTATATCCCCAGCTTGTCGGCCGTCCCCGTCATTGCTTTATTTCCCGCATCTTTCCCCAGCTTGTCGGTCGTCCCCGTCATTGCTTCATCCCCAGCAGTCGTCCTCTGCCCAACGGTCGTCCTCCATCGCCCGCACTTTATAATCATACTTCATTTCCTTCTACAATCTATATCCCTTTTCTTCTTCATTCTGTGAGTGCAAATTTTGGACTGTCTTTGGTATTCAACCACAAGTTATCTTGTTTGCCTGTTAAGTCGTTGCTTACATTCTGCACAGCTAACTCATGCTTGAATAGGGGCAGCTGTAAACACCCCAAATTTGCCCTCACTCTTTTCACCATGGCTTGTGAAATTTTCATATGCATAAGTTCAACAAAATCATCTCATATTGCATATTTGCTTCACTGCATTGTTTCTAAGTCATCTGCATCTAGGGTTTGTGATCTGAGCCATCCCTAAGCCATTTGAGCCACTCCAAAGGTCATCAATCACTTCAAAGGGGTCCATGTATGTTCAAACATCATATTATGTCCTCACAAAGTCAAGGAAATCAAAGAATCACAAGAACTGAGAAAGACATGGAAGCAGAGCCAGGTTTAACTACACAGATGACCTAGAATTAGGGTTTTGGTTTCAGAGGCCATAACTCCAATTTTTTTGGTCATTCTTGTTTCTATTGGTCTCTATATGGTATAGGGATCATGCATATCAATTTTCATGAAGAAATTCCATGGGGAAGGCATCTGATCAAGAGTTGACTTCTTGAGCAAGTCAGTGCAAAATCAGGGCATCTGAGGCCCCCAATGACCCAACCTAAGGGTGTTCTCCATAATTTTGAATTTTTATGATCTTTATTTGATCATAGAAGATGTTAGAAGTTCACAAAATTGAAGAATTTCAAGCCATTTGCAAAGTTGCCTTTTTGGGAAAGTGACTTGTAATATAAACTTGCCATTTTGGGAAAGTTTTTCAACCTCCTCAAATTGATTCAAAAATGCTTCAAATGAGAAAACTTTGGTCATGAAAGTTGTAGAATGGATCATTCCCTTTTCAAAAAGTACAAGAACTCATTCTAATTCATTTTGGATAAAAAGTTATGGCTTATCAAAGTTGGACAAAATCACATAGTTTCAAGTTTTGTACCAAAGAGGCAAAGTTGCAAAACCACTTACCAAGGCAAAATGTGACCTCAAATGGACTTCTAACCTTTGCACAAACATGAATCATGGCCTAAAAATCAGATTGCACAAAAGAACCTCCCATTTTCATGACTTATGCTTCAAGTAATCACAAAAGGGCCAAAGGATCACAAAGTTGCAAAACCTCTCACAAACCCTAATCCACTTGCTAATTGGCCTCAAGACTGATTCTATGGCTCTCCTCAATCCTTGCTGCGCAGGACACCCCTTTGTCCTTGGCCTGCCATTGACCCATACCTCTCTTACACAAAAAGTTGACTTTATGCAAAATGGCCCATACCAATCAAGCTAGGCCAGCAACAACTCTCTGACCTATCCAAGTGTGATACATGGACAAAATGAGACTCAACACATAACACACACAAGCCTGATCTCTCTCATAAGCCATAGTTCACAAAACTCTCCTCTTATGCACTTTCCTTCGAATCTCATCACACAATCATCAAACCTCAAAACCAACTTCACCATTCATTCAGAAAAGCTTCATAGAGCATAAACCACCCTTCACCTTGCCTTGAAAGTCCCTGAAACTCAAACACGATTTTCCCCCCTCTCTGAACAGAACTCCATCAATCTCATAAACCAGCCACTCTAAACTCCAACCAAGCTTCAAAGCTTCCTCAAGAAGATCATTGGAGCCATTTTGAAGCAAGGAGGCAGTCTGAAAGCTCCAAACTGAAAGCTTCACCTCAGGTAGCTTCGAAATTTATTTTTTCCAGAAGCTCTATTTTAAGTTCTCAACTTGTTAAGTTTGATTCCCTGAGTACATTGAACCTTTTGCTTTTGAAAATGATGGAGATTTGAGCATGTATGACTTGTCTTAAATTTCTGCCATTTTTGTATCTTGCTTCGAATCTTGTTAATGGTGAGAAATAAATTGTTTTAGAGGTCAGGGATGAGTTTAGGGAGGTGAGAGGAAGTGATCTGGAGCTTTAGAGCTCCAGAAATGGCCTGGGGAGTGATTTGGGAAATTTTCAGGGGAGGTGTGGCCGGAGAAGATGACCGGAGGTCATTTCCGGCCACCTGAATGTCATTAGGGCATTAATCACGTTTAGGGCAAAGTTTGAATTTGGACCGTGGATTGGGTTGACTAGCATTGACTCCCGCGCGTTTGGATGGCCCAGATCTCTCATTAAAACCCTAATCCTATTTAATTAGATTAATTAATTCAGTTTAAATTAATTTGGTCAGTTTGAATTACAGCCATTGGATGTGGCGCGGGTCAATTCCCTCCAACTTTGTTTGAATCTCAGCCAGTAGATCTGCATACTTCTCATTAATTCATTTTTATTTTCATTTTATTTGATTTATTTTGCACGAATTATTAAAAATAGTAAAATACATTTAAAAATTCTGAAAATTTTTGTCAAGCTTTTCATTAATTTTCAGAACCCAAAAATATTTTTATTTTTATTTTTTTGCATTAAAAATCATTTTTAAATCATTTAAATGTTTATTTTTAATTAGTTAATGAAAATTAATTAATTAAAAATACATTTAGGTATTTAAAAATCACCAAAAAATTCACATTGCATTTAAAAACATTTAGAAACATTATCCAGCTCTCAAAACAAATTTCTTTTTGGTTCTTGATGCATTTTGATCATTTTCTTTGGAATTAAATTCATTTTAAGGCAATATTTTGGTTCAAACTTTGAAAAATCCCTTCTGCCTAACCATTGAGAGTTGGATGATGATTCTTCTTGCATTGCATCCTCCATAACATGTAGTTTATAGGATAAAATTGGTTTGATTTGATCTTCCATTTTCATTTTGTTTTGCATTTTTCATGATGAGGTACCTTAAAACCCTAGCCAACTTGAGAAACTCATAACTTGCACTAGGTTAAGAGTTGGATCCCCTCCTTTGGGCAGTGAACTTGTATAAGTTTAAGGTTACTTTGATCCCACTTTCAATTTTTTGTCATGTCATTTGCTTCTGGTTTTGAATTTTTGCATTGCATGTTGTATGTAAACCCTAAATTGTGCTTTCCTTTGCATCCATCTCTCATTTGCTTGCATTCAATGACTTGCCTTGACATTTTGTGCATCCACATGATTCATAATACATCTTAAGACATATTAGAATCATATTTGATCATTTCATTTTTCATTTGCCATGTTATATGTCCATTGCATTCCATAAACTTTCTTGGATCTTTATGGTTCAAAGCATGCCTCATTTGCATCCTCATCCTTGTATGCTCACTCTCATCTCTTGCCATGTGTTTGCATCATCTCATAGCATCATTAACATCATGTAAATGCTTCTGACTTTGGTTTGCATCATGATATTTCATCTCATTTGCATTGCATTTCAGTTCTTTTGCTAACTTTTCAGGTGGTAAGTAATTTGAGAAGTGAATTTGCCTTCACTTCTCACAATCTCTCTTCATCTCTCTTGCATCTTTGCTGCATTTTTATCTTGTGTATTGGATTGAGCTTGCTCATTCATGTTCATCTTACTTTCTTTCTTCAAGCAGCTTGTCTTCTTAAGTGAAGCAAGTTGTTTTGCTTCTCTTTGCTTCTTCCTCCTTTCATCTGCTTCTCTCCTTGGTGGTTCTTTGAAGATCTTTCTCCCTTAAGCCTCATAAACCCTAGGAACACACAAGCATGATAATAATTAGGTTTTAATTAGTCCCCCATTTAGTTTCACCTTTGTGTCATCTTTGAGTCTTCTCTTCTCATCTCATAATCAGGGACTAAACCCTAAAGGTTTTAAGGCTTTGTGATTAAGCTTATGCCTGCATCCTTCTATTAGGATGGAGTGTATAACTTTAATCCTAAGTGTTAAACCCTTAATGTGTTTAAATCCTTTAATTAATCCACCTAATAATCATCAAGACATCAAGCTTGTAACTTGGGCCTTGCATTAGGGTTCTAATTCTTCCTTAATTGGTTAAGAAGGACTAACCCTAGTGTTAATGGACAAGTCCCCCTCAAGTTGTCTTACCAACCATAAAATCCATTTCTTCATCTTACCATTAACTAAAATCCATTTAATAAATGCTTTGTTTTGTCATGAGGTTAATCCCTAATCATGGATTAAGTTGAGGAGTCTTTCTCAGCTTAAATGTTCTCATCTATTATCCTTCTATTAGGATGGTGTAATGAGTCCATTAAATCCTTGATTATGGCTTAAACTCATTACTTAACACTAAACAAAAACAACAAAAACATCTAATTAATCACAAGTAGGTTAATGATCTTAATCCTACATCATGGTGACTAAGTGTGAGGTGTCTACTTCATACTTAAGGTATTCTCATTACCCCTAATCAGAGGGAGGATGTGATGAGTTTACTAACCCTTGGTTTAGGCTTAAGCTCATTTTCCTATGACAAACACAAAAAGCAATAAAAGATTGAAAACAAAAACAAACAAACAATAATCGTCTCCTCTGGGATTCTTTTCTCATCTCATTCACTCACAAACGAGAACTCGCTTCTTCCGTCTAATGCAAGACAGTTAGCACCTGAGCCAGACAGGTCATACACTTGAGCATAGACAAGTAAGCAGTTCACAAGTCAATTCACCTTTCAGTCTCTTTGAGTCGAACTACGGGGTTCTGACTTCCTCATTGCACGAGAGGATACGTAGGCATAACTTAACAGTTATCGAACAAAAGTCTCTGTATATTCCCCCTCCTTCCAGCATTATTCTTTAAGCCTCATTATCTTGGGCATTTCATTCTTGTTCTCACACTGACACTTCTTCATACACTTCACATTTCTTTTACACTGACACTTGCATTCTTTCCAGCTTTGATACACAAATTGCACTGACACTACCCCTTTAAAACACAAATCTTCTAAGCGTGGATCCCGTCGAGTACGACGGACAATCTGGGTGCTAATACCTTCCCAGGTTGTAACCAACCCCCTTTCTCAGTCTCTCTGATTCGCAACCGTCTTATCCATATCTTTCTAGGTCTATGCAGCATTACCTTTCCTCCGGGATAAAAATGCCTAGCTGGCGACTCTTGTCTTCCTGAGTTCACCCTTGTGTGTTCTCTTCTCTCTCTCGCCGACCGTTCGCGTCTGCACCCCTCTTGGCCCTGTGTCATCAGGTGGGAGCGACAGACACGTCACTCTACAGAACTCTGAACATCGTCGGGCATGCACAATGCTCCCCGACATTCGATTCCAGGAGGCTTCCGATTAATTTCCCTTGACATACATCAGAGCTCGCATAATCTCCAACACTATCTGTTGTGCACCCCCGAACCTCGCCGATCACATCCTCGAACTAATCCCGTGACGGTGCAGGACGAGCCTCCGCCACTGCACGACCGAGCGTACATTCATTCCACGACGATCTGTTCCTCTTCGTTCAAGTATTCCTCGACATATCAATCATGCCCGACATAATTTACTTTAAATCATCACTCTGACCCAAAGTTTCGACTTGGGGTCTCCTATTCTGGACTGGATCTCTAAGACTATATTGGGCATAGACCCAAACCCGTCGAGCAGAGACCCAATCAGTCGGGTAGGGTATCCATTGGTCGAGCAGAGATCATGTGTCACGGGCAGTAAACTATGTTGTCGGGCAATGAACCCGACCCACCTGGCGCGTGCTAGGGAGACTGTGTCTCCCTAGAATGTGCCACGTCACCCAACTGTCCACCCTTCTCTCCCCAAATGTAGGGACAGTTTGACCAAGGAAAAGACCACATGCTAGGTATTACACGTTCCCACACGTACCTTGACAGTTCTTCCTTGGGCCTAGCTGGTCCAGCCCAAGGAAGAACATTGGCCCAGCGTTGGGGGCATATATAAATACCTTTTCTCACTAAAGGGTCAGGTATTCTGAACTATTTTCTCTCTTATCATCTCTGTACCCAAAATCACTTGAGCTTCAGAGTGTCTTGCAGGTACACCCCTTTCATCTTTCTATCAACTGTAACGTTCACAACCAACAGTTGGAAGACCCTTCTGATTAGGTAAGATTATATATATATATATATATATATATATATATATATATATATATATATATATATATATATATATATATATATATATATATATATATATATATATATATATATATATATATATATATATATATATATAATTTTAAAAATAAATAAAAATATTATTTAGATTACAACAAAAGAACTCGTTAATTTTTTTCTTTGAATTACATCAAAAGAGGTCACACACAAATACAAACAGTAGCAGTAACATGTCTGTATTATGCAACTATTATTACCAAACATCATGCACTTTCTTTTAATTAGATCTTCGGCTTAAGAGTAAGGAATCTTCATATATTAATAGATAAACTGAAGCAAATTTAAGAATAACAAGGTTTGAGGACGAGGAAAAGATACTGAAATAAAAAATTTCACATGGACCTCGTGTTCCATTTAAACTTCCACAAGGGCTTTATATATTTTGTGAATTCCACACTCTTGAAATTCTTGGATTGAAGGTTATTGATTGTTCATCGCTTTCATTACCATCCATCGTATATGTAAAATTTAATGGTGGTTTCTCTACTAATCATGAATGGTTTTTGCTTTCTGCTACCTTTGTTGAATCCTCCTCCATATGAGGCACATAAAAGAATGCATATGCTTGATGTTGATCCTGGAATTGTTGCAATCATGAACAAGGTAGACACATACATTTTGACATATATGTATCATAATGATAATATGGTGCTATCGTGTTTCATTTCAGGCTTACATGATGATATACTATGAACATGATGCAAACTTGTATGCTTTGGCTATCAATCTATTTTTTTTTTTGCAGTTAACCCAAGAAGCTGCTAGTTTATATTGGACCAGATCTACAGGCCACACTTTGAATGGAGTGAGGAGTTCTAAAATCTATGAAGATGATTTTATGGCTAAGGAAAATAACAATATTCCTCAGAAGCTTGGTGGTAATAGAAGCTAACTAAAATGACATTGGGTTTGCCAAGTCAGGTGAAATGTGACTCAAGCTCTTTATTGAGGGAATCTGAATTTGGTTGGTAAGGAGGGGATAAAAAACATTTATAGGGAGTAAAATTAAAACACACTACATTGACAGGGGTAACATATATATCTAACCCTTCTATTTATCTTACAATTTCTCTCTAGTTTTCCAAAAGTATAATTATATAAATATATATATATATATATATATATATATATATATATATATATATATATATATATATATATATATATACATATATATACACACACACACACACACACACATATATATATATATATATATATATATATATATATATATATATATATATATATATATATATATATATATATATATATATATATATATATATATATATATATATATATATATATATATATATATATATATATATATATATATATATATATATATATATATATATATATATATATATATTCCTCTAATTGTCTTACCTTATACCAACTCATATAAAAAACAAGATGCTATCAAAGGTTACTGACACTACTTTTTGGAGCCAAAAACAAAATTTCATGTAAATTATAACAGTTATTTTCTATATACAAATTATTTTCTTAAAATATATTTTGACTTTTTATTTTTATATTTAATAGCATAAAAATATATTTTCAGTTGTTGTAAATGTACCTTAAAATCTTTGTTGATGAAGAGAAAGAAAAGATATTTTAGAGTTTGCATTTACCGTGAAAATTGAAATTTTTAGAAAGTCGGACGGAAAAAAATTGAGCGGTGAATAGTGTCACCCGTGCGGTGAATAGTGTTTTCAGTTTTCATACTTTTTTTCGGTTTGGACCACGAATCCATATTTTAGGCTTTGTTTATTGGGTATCTGCTCTTATAAAAATGTATCTATTATATGTTTGGTGTGTGACAGTCTTAGGGTTTACACCAACAAGGGAGAGCAAGGGTTTAAAGTTATTAGGTTTCACCACAAAGAAAACCTGGATTACACCTTGGGTTTGAGTGATTCATATATTGAGAGTTGGAGAAGTTGGGAAACACTTGGGTAAAAAATAGGGTTGTTCTTGAGCGCCTGAAGGTGAATGCTATTTTCTTGTAACTCATATGTAATCTCTTGTTACAACTTTCTGAGTATAGTGAATTGGAGAGTTGCTATCTCCCCTATAGTAAATCATTTGATCGAACTGGGTAAACAAACCTTCATTTTGTTTCTTGTCTTATTCTGTTATATTACCTGTGTACGGATTATTATTGTTGTAAACCATTTATTTTGGTTTCTACTATTCTTTTCCCCACAAATTGATATTGAATTTTATTGTAATTCACAACAAGATTCACAACAAATGGTGCGGTGATTATGAAGCAAAGTGAGCATCATGGTTAGTAGATGGCAGATTGAGAAATTTTCCGGTAACAACTGTAACGTCCCAAATTTTATTTAATTATTAAATTTGGATTTGTGGTATTTTGTATGTGGAAGAAAGAAATATTATTTAATATGATATTTAATTATATGAATTATATTATATTGAATAATTATTTGGTGAATAATTAAATAATTGGAAAATAAAGAGATAAGGGTAAGGTAGTCGTTTGGTGAAAATAGTGAGGGTAAATGGGGGAGACCATAAATTGAGTCTAAGGGATAAGTTTAGAATTATGAAAAGAAGAATAATCAGTCGTGTTTTGGGATTGCGAAGAAGAATCGTGAACGAGGAGAAGAAAGAAGGATGAAGGTCAAGGTTAGAAGGAAGAATCTGCGAAGAGGGAAGAATTGTTCATCGAACTAAGGTAAGGGTGGGATATCTTCATCTCTTAAAGGATTAATAATAGGAATTAGGTATAGTGTTGTTGATTATAAGTTTTGGGGTTTTGGGAGAAAACCTAGGATTAATGAGATTATGAATGATGAACTGTGATGAATTGATGTGTTGCGATTGTTGTTATTGATGTATGTGTGTTAGATATAGGTTATATTGTCTTAATTTGGGCCAATAGAGGTAAAAATCCAGTTTAATGGTGTAGAATCGAAGGGGAAAAGTGTTGTCATCGCAAGAGCCTCTGGCAAGTTCGCAGACAGCGAGTAGCTTGCTAAGCGAGGTCCTAGCGAGGTCCCAGCGAGCGGAGCGAGCGGCTCTTAGCAGTTTTGTTTCAAAACTTCAAAAATTCATATCTTGAGTTTCGAGTGTCCGATTTGTGCATCGTTCAAAGCTGTGCGAAGCTAAGACAATGTACTTTCATTTAAAAATAGTCTCATATTTCTAGAAACAATTTAAATAATATGAATTGATGTTAGAAGGTGAGTCGTTATATATTGAACTAAAGACATATTGCTATAGATGATGAATCTTGTTCTAAATGGGAGAATGGTGATGTCCTATGGCTAGGAATGGTAAAAACGATGTGTAGGAATTAGTTATATTAATGTATAAGTGTAGGTAATGCGATAAGGTTGTTTGTAGTGGAGTCTGATGAATAGACGATGATAATTAAGTGCTAACGACTTTGTGATGTTAATTATGTATTGAAGGTTAAATGATGCTTACGTTGAGCTAGAATATAATGATAGTGTAACACAGTGGGAGAAATGACTTTTAGTCATGTCGCGGATAGCAAGAGTCGCCACCGACTTTTATTTTATCCATAAGGAAGGGACATAAAAGAACATGAAAGACCATTTTTTGAAAAGACTTGGGTTCTGGGGGTAGGTTATATAAAGGGAAGGTGTTAGCACCCTTTATATCCATGGTTATCCATGGGCTCTTAGTTACTTAGCTCACTTTAATTGTTTTTGGAAAGTGTAGTATGTGATTAGAAATTTTCTAAGTACTTTGTAATGATCCTTGTATGGATGTATACAAAGCCTTGTTTGAAAATGTTTTGAAAATATTGTGAGGTGTGAAAAGTATTTTTGAAGAGTGAGTAAGTAACTATGAGGTACCTACCCTAGACTAAGTCATTTGTGTTCTTATATGTCCTTTCAAGGGTAAGACTATCCCTATTATTAAGGAATAGGTAGTCATTACCTTGGATTTGTTTAAGGGACGGGCGTAGGGTCATCGTATGGTCATAGAAGGCAACAGGTATGGGTGTCTTTAGCAATTTGTAGGGACTATCATCATTTATTCGAAGGGACAAGATCATTATTCCGTAGGCAACCTCGAAGGGACTTGATCTTTTAAATCTGTAGGGACTTGATGATTTTATAAGTGAAGGGACTTTGCTAAAGACACCCCTATATTCGAGGGACTTGACCATATTAAAAGGCAACCAAGAGGAATACCCTAGGAAGTGCAGATGGCGATCATAGATCGACTTATGTGTGTGAGTGTTATTTTCAGATATTTATCTTATTATTTTTATTATCTAAGCCTTTTTAATTCAATCATGTTTTGCACTCCCTATTTACTAACCACGCAATTATAAAAATATATGGCGGAAAATTAAAGGCAAAAAATAAAAAATTCCTAAACTATTACAATGCTTCGGGGCAATTACATAATTATGAGGCGAAAAATAAAAATATGAAAATTTACAGGTGAGAAACAGTTACATAGTTATAATGGCAAATGGAAAATTTCAGAGCAACAATAACAAGACAGATTATGAATAACATAAAAAAGAGGAAATTGTTTGACAAAAAAAAAGAAAAAAAATAGGTTTAATAAGTAATTAGGGTTATATAAAAAAAATTAGGGTTTAAAAGAAAATTTTAATTTATAAAAAAAAATCTAGTTACTAATTATTATTAATTAATGAAAATAAATTAATAATTATATACAAAAAAAAAGTTTCATTTTAATTCATAAAATATAATAAAATTAAAAGAGATAAATTATAGAAAAAAGGTTTATATAAAGAAATATAAGTTAAAAAAAAGGATTTTGTTTTATCTTTTTGAAATTAGTTTAATAATAATAATAAGGAAATTCAAAGAAAATACATAATTTGATGAAAAAGGGAAAAATAAAGTTAGAGATACCCAAAATGTTGAGGGTTGGTGTTGAACTCACGTTTCTTTGCCAAAATGTTAGGAATCAGTGTTGAACCCACGCCCTCAGACTCTCAACCTTAGGTCTTTGTCACTAGGCCAACCAGCGCACGCCACGCACCATCTTCTTCCTCCCACCTGCATATTTTTTGTATATATTATTGGAGGAATAAAAAAAGAAATAAACATGATCAAATAAAATCGCTGCAGATTTTAAAATAATGAAAAATAAGAAAAGCGATTAAAATAAAATCTAAAAAATATTAAAACGATGCTAAAAATCTAATAAAATCAAATAAAGAACGCACAATTTTTTTTAGATTTTTTTGAGAATATGAAAATAGAAAATAAATCAAATAAAATAGAAAAAAAGAGGAATTTGCGATTTTGAGGGTCGAAATCTTTTAGAGTTATATTCTAAAAGAGTATTGCTCTTCGATTTTTTTCTGAACTTCTGGAAAAAATTCGGAGTAAATCGAAACAGTAGTACTTACCTGACTTACCTGTCAGCCTGGAATTCTTATCACTACTGCAGCCTTCGAAGTATCGACGAAAACAGATTACAGCATATTAACCAATAGTTTAGTTCTCCATGGTGCCCTATGATTCCTGCATCGAAACTTAAATCCAACTATCCAGAAACCATCTACACAATCAAACAAACATATTATGTAATCAAAATCAATTAATCATGCATAAATCATTGAAATCGAAAAAAATCAAAAGAAAAGCAAGAATATGAATTTGGTTTGTATGATTTGGCATGAATTTGATGGTGAGGGTGATTGGAATAGGTTCAGGAAACCTCAATGATTTATTTGCAGCCTTTAATCAACTTGTAAAAGTTGTGGATTTTGGAAACCGAATTTTGAATTGTGTGAAATTTTAAAGTATGAATATGATCCTTTTGCTCTCCATCCTTTTTTTTTGTCTTGTGATGTTGTTGTGGTTATATAGTAATGTAATTAGGTTAAGAATTTGGGCCTTGGTTGGAGTTGTATGGGTTGCTTGAAGGTGAAGAAATATCTTTCATACCTTGTCCAATAATCAAATTATATGTTACCAAATTGTCTTTGCACAAAATTGGATGGTATCCAATCACCTTGAATGTCATTTAAAAGCTTCTAGAAGAAGGATCAAATCAAATATTTGTATTTTCATATTTTACTTTGATTTAAAATGAATTTTAATGAATAAAATCCAAATAAATAATAAATAAATTATAAAAATCAGAAAATATTTGAATTGGGTCGTGCTTGATGTTATCATGAAGATTGGGTTTCAAAATTATAGGCCCATTTGGAAAAAAATGGATTTAAGCCCTTATTTTCTTCATACACCCCTTAAAAATCTCCCAACTTTTCCAAGGCATAAATCCCTCAATTTTAAGGCTATGAAGGTGTTATTGAAACATTTTGGAAAGCTTAAAGAGTCCTCTAACAAGCCTCTTTGGTATCATGTCCATATCTTTTACCATTTTCAAATTATGCCCTTTGGAAGATGTTGACTTTTTGTTGACTTTTGAAATGACCTGTAATGTTTTAGCTCATACCTTCCAAATGAAGCATTTTTAGGCTTGGCTTGTGAGACACAAAGTTGTCGAGAATTCAATTTCCTTCAAAATTAGCTTTGGATGGGAAATTTTTGATGAAGCATGTGAAAGTTATGGCTGGTCAAAGTTCAGTTGACTTTTCCTTAGAAAACCCTAATTTAGAAACTCCTGTTTATTGATGATCTGAGACTTCCTTGATGAATCATGATCAAACCTTGATAAAATGATAAATTTTACTTCATAAAATTGATGTTGGCAAAAAATCTTGAAGTTTGACTTTAATTTGACCACAGTTGACCTCAATTTGACTTTTTAACTGCTTTGACTGATTTTTGCATATCTGATCATCTGACTGGTCAAACTTATTGGGAAAGCCTTGAAACTTGACATGGGGATTCTTGAATACATGTGGGATGTTATGAAGCTCACTTGAGGCCTTGAAAAACATTTTAACCTGAGGAAACACAAAACCCTAGTTTTGGACACTTTGCTTAGGAGGAGGCATTGTCTGGGAAAACTTCCACACTTCTTGACCAATTGGGAGTCTTGAGGACCTTATGATCATTTAGAAGTCTTGAGAGAGGTTTTCTTAATTGTGGGAGGGAAAATTTTGGGGTGCAACAGATAGATTGTTGACATTTATGATATGATAATATTTATATAATGATAATGATGTATTGTTGTTTCATGTATGTATTCATTGATTTTTTAACATGATATGTCGTTGTTGATAAATTGTTGTTGAGTTGTGATGATATGTCATTGTTGTTGAATTGTGATGATATGTCATTTTTGTTGAATTGTGATGATATATTGTTGTTGTAGGCGTTGATAGGTGTTATCAAAGTTGCCATATGTTGTTGTAGTTGATGATGCATGATGTAAATGTTGATTGAAGTTATATAATGTTGTTATGTATTGTTGTTGACATTGTAGTTATATGACGTAGTAGTTGTTTGGTGTTGTTATAGGTTGTTGGTATATGTTGTTGATGTTGTTATGTGTTGTTGTTGTAGTTGTGGTTATATGATTTAGTAGTTGTTAGGTGTTGTTGTATGTTATTGATATATGTTGTTGATGTTGTTATATGTTATTGGTGATGCTATTACATGAGATAGTTGTTGTTGTATGTTGTTGGTGATGCTTTTGCTTGAGATATATGTTGTTATATGTTATTGGTGATGCTATTGCATGAGATAGTTATTGTTGTATGTTGTTGGTGATGCTATTGCATGAGATAATTGTTGTTGTATGATGTTGGTGATGTTATTGCATGAGATGGTTGTTGTTGTATGTTGTGATGTTGTTGCGTGAAGTAGATGTTGTAGTCATTGCATATTGTCATTGATGTTGCATGACATATGCATGCTTGGGCACAGTATACCAAGGTAGGGTATGTTCATTTTAATCCCATAGAGGATCGTTGTGCTGTGGGTACGGTCATGAAATAGGGATCGTATGTGACCATGAAATAGGGGTCGGAGTGTGATCATGAAATAGGGATCATGCTGGACCATGAAAGAGGGGTCGAGAGTTACGACGGGAACTGGATCTTGAAATAGAGATCGATACATGGTACCGTATGCATAGAGTTGATTGAGTCTCATTGCATAAATGGTTGTTGTTTTTTATGATGTTGGTATGTGTTATGGTGTGTTTGTTTAGTGGTGGTTGTTGTGAAGTGGTGATCTAATTAATGATACTTGCTTTTATTCTTATTATTTTTCTCTTTTGTTGGTGTAAGTATCTCACGCCTTCTGTTTGAATGTTACCCTTATGTTGGTAACATGCAGGTGATCAGGATTAGTAAATTTGGTGGTCGTTAAAGTTGAGGTACTTCATAGTTAAAAGAGCCGGCTCTGATACGTACTTTGGGGGTGTCGGGACGTTGATTGTCTCTTTGTTTAATTATTTTAGAAAAACATTTTGTAATTGAATCTTACTTTATCTTATGTTTGAGTTTTCCGCTGCAATTAAAATTATTTTGTAAGACGTATCACATTGAGCCATAAGTTTTATTGATTGTGACACTCATAATAAAATGATGATTTTTATTTACTCTGATTTTAAATGTAAATCCGTGGGGAGTAATTTGGGTGTTACAACAACGACTTCGGGTTGTGGAAAATTAAAATGAAACCAATTTTAATTCAAGAAAGTGTATTAATGCTTTGAATAGTGAAACATTGATGATTGTAGGGCTTACACAGGTACAAAAGACTAAGATGATGGATAAGGCCGAGAGTGCCATTATCTTGTACCTCGGGGATAAAGTTCTAAGAGAAGTCGCCAGGGAGCAAACTACAGTTGCTATATGGGAAAAAATTTAATCATTGTATATGACAAAGTCTTTGGCTCACAGGTTGTATCAGAAACAAAAACTTTATTCATTCTAAATGGTGGAGAACAAATCCATAGTTGAGCAACTTACAGAATTTCACAAGATTATCGATGATCTTGAGAATATTGAAGTAAAGATCGATGATGCGGAAAGGGCTTTACTCCTGTTGAGTTCATTATCCAAATCCTTTGAGCACTTTAAGGATGCCTTTCTTTATGGTAAGGAATGTAATATTACTTTGGATGAACTCCAGACGACGGTAAAATCCAAAGCATTTTCAAAGTCGAAAGATTTGAAGATTGAAGATAAAGGTGAAGGCTTAAATGTGTCAAGAGGAGGAGGTGATCATAAAGGGATGTCCAAATCAAAGAGGTCTGACAAGTCAAAGGTATAATGTTTTAATTGTCAGAAAATCGGTCACTTTAAAAGGGATTATTCTGAAAGAAAGGTCAATGAAGATTTTGTTGAAGTTGTAGTTGCCTTGGATGAGGAAAGTTATGAGTATGCGAAGCACTAATAGTATTTAGTTTGGACACTGAAGATATTTAGGTCTTTGACTCAGGTTGCTCTTATCACATATGTCCAAGAATATAATACTTTGAAACTTTGAAGATGGTGCAAGGTGAAGTAGTTCTCCTTGGTAATAATAAGACATGTAAGGTTCATGGTATTGGTATGGTCAGATTTAAAATGTTTAATGATCGTGGACTTCTTATTCACAATGTGAGGTATGTTCCAGAAATCAAGAGAAATTTGTTATCTATAAGTATGTTTGATGATCTAGGCTATTGTACTAGAGTTGAACATGGAGTGTTGAAGATTTCGCGTGATGAATTGATTATTGCTAAAGGGTCTAAAGTATGTGGTCTATATAATTTAGAAGATTCAAATGTTGTTATTCATTCATCGTTAACTAGTGTAGGTTTTCATGACAAGGAAAAACTATTGAATTTGAGTTTAAGGCATTTGAATGCCTTGAGAAAGTTTCAGAGGAGTATTATGAATTTTGCAGAAATCAAGGGATAAAAATGCATGTTACCGCAGAGTTGTTATTGAATTTTGGTTGGTAGAGAATTTCTTCAAAAGAAGAATAGTGAAAACCAAGGGAGAAAACCGGTAGAAACTATAACAAAGAAAATTCAGTTTGAGGTGGAATTTCCTACTATGGATGCTAGCAGTAGTGAGGGAACACTTATAGAGATCTCTGATTATCATTTGACTCGTGACAAGGTAAGGAGGGTTGTTGTAACATCTTAAAGGGACGATTATGCTAGTCTTGAATATTATATTTTTAATGTGGTTGAAGGACTTCAAAATAAAAGAAGAAAAACTTTATGGGAGACATTTGAAAATAAGTGGAGTCAAGGGTGGTTTAAAAATCATACTTGTAGGCTTGTTAAATTACCTAGGAAAAAAAGGTAATTGGAAACAAGTGGATGCAAGTGACGAAATCAAGATTCAAGGGTTACTTATTTGGTCAAGGTTATTGATTAAAGTTTCAACTTGGTAGAGAGCAACAATTTTGTTGATTGTTAAATCAGTATCAACATAGTTTAAAGTCAATGTGGAGATTGTTGTAAATGTTCCTTAAAACCTTTGTTGATTAAGATAAATAAAACGTATTTTAGGGATTGCATTTACCGTGAAAATTGAAAGTTTTAGAAAGTCGAACAGAAAAAAATTCGGGCGGTGAATAGTGTCATCCGTATAGTGAATAGTGTTTTCAGTTTTCGGGAATTATTGTTAAGATATTGCAAGCATTGCAATAGTTTATCTTGTTTTAAGTCTTATCTCATTTCTTATCCCTTGTTTTTTTTTATTTTCTTGGTTAGCTTTGCAGAACTCTATTTATGTGAGGAAGTGTACCCACATATCAACTTCTTTTTTATCCTGAGATTGAAAGAATTACTCGTAAACTTAATAGAAAAATTAGAAGGAGGAGGCAACTAGCTAAGGAAATAAGAGAATGTAAAGGAATTTCTATTATTACTTCATTAACAACTCTTACTTTTATGCCAGTCATGGAAGATGATCTACCACCACCTCCACCTACCAAAGGTCCCTGTGCTAATAGTCAGAGGAGAAATGCTCATTTTCTATAACTGCAAACAATGCAAGACACTCAAAGATAAAGATCAGAATACTTCGGATTTTGTATGAAGATCCGTACACACATCTTACAAAGTTCTATGAGATTTTTAGTGCAATTGGAGCTCTAGAATAGGAAGAAGAACATGTTTTCAAGAGACTATTCCCACATTATTTGATTGAAAAAGAAAAAGAATGGTATCTTGATTAACGTACTCAAACAATGACCGATTGGAATGTGTTTGAGGAAAAATTTATTGAGAGACTCTTTCCATACAATAGTTTCATAGAAGTGAATCCCTAAATGAAGAATGTGAGCGGTACAAGTCTATGCTTAGTAAATGTCAAGGTCATGGTTTTGATGAACTTACTCAAATCCATATCTTTCACCATGGACTTCTACCGCAACTAAAACTTCTTTTGGATGCAACTGCGGGTGGTTCTTTGATGTTGAACAGTGCTGAAGAAGAAATAGCCATTATTGATCCAATGGTACTCAACGACCATCAAGGGCAACACAATCGAGGTACGACCCAAAGGAAACCAGGAACTATTAAGTTAGGGACAAATGACGTAATTGTATCACAAAACAAACTATTATCTTAACAATTGGAGTTACTCATGCAACAAATGTCGAAGCTCCCACAACAAATCGAAGAGATGCAAGAGCTTCCTAACAAACATTAACAAGTTGCTTCTTGTGAATTATGCAAAGGAGATGATCCTACTGGTTTTTGTCCTCCGATTGAAGAAAAGATGAATTATATAGGGAATCCAAATCAATACCTACCAAGGCGAACTCCTTATCAAAATAACCAAGGTAACCAATAAAGAGAAAATAACCAAGGTTGTCAACCAGGTTGGAGACAAGAAACCAGGCCTTCAAACAAACAAACACCTTATCAAAACTACATTCAGCCTACTTAACCTCAAGGTGGAAACTCAAAAAAGGAGGATACCATGAATTAATTCATATAAATATCCATGGCCAACCAAAATAGTACCAATGTGGCCATCAAAAATATTGAGACTCAAGTTGGTTAATTGTCTAAGCAATTAGCCGGTCAACACAAAAGAGCTTTTTTCGCAACCACTCAAGACAACCAGAGAGAGCATTGTAAAGCAATTCAAACTCGCAGTGGTAGAGAAATTGGTGTGAGAATTGGTAATTATGTTAAAAGAGAGGTACTTGAAGAAGAAGTTGTAGTAAAAAGGAGAAGGAAAATGATGAGATTAAAGTAGAAACAAAATGTTGAGGGAGAATTAGTTGAAAAAGAGATAAAAGAGATATATATAGAGAGATAGAGAGAGAGGAAAATAAGAAAATGAGTGTTGCACCCTAATTTTTTCCCTAAGTTTTCTTCTCATTTTCATCTGCATCTTGCATACAAACAAGATTGCACTGGTTACTCGGTTATTCTCGGGTTAGGTTTATGCCTCACAGGGGATCATCGTTGTCTTTAATTGCTTTATTTGTTTGTGTTTACTAACCATTAATTAAAACCCAAAAATATTTTGTTTCCTTTTCTAACCTTTTTTTAGGAAGAGGAACCATTGAAAATGCCAAAAATAGCAATCCTGCAGCTCAATCAAAATTTCACAGAACAAAAGTCGAAGTTAATCCGCGAATAATGCAAATTTATCTGATCGAGGATTTCCCAAGTTAATTGATTCACTCAAATGATTTCCAAAGATCATGTGGTTACTTCTTCGACGTACAACAAGAATCGGGCCGAAACAACCAAGCAACCATGTTTGAATAAAAAATTCAAATTTCAGCTTGGTTAACCAAATGAGTTAACCGGTTAACCAGTACAAAATTTGAATTCTTTATTCAAATTCATCACCCTTAGATCATTGATTTAATTGGAATATTCTAGATCCATTGGTTTCTGATTTCTTTACATCACTTTTATCATTTCCTACCATAAACCATCACTAATCACCACACTTTTCCATTTCCCACCAAATTTTCAATTACCAAACCTAAATTTAAATGACCAAAGCAAGCTCCATCCCACCAAATTTCCATACCTAAGGCCTTTAAATAGTACCACAATTTAATTCATTCCACAAGCTTTAGAGAGCCAAATTCACCTTGCAAAAATTTCAAGAAGCTTTTGATAGCCACAAAACCTCTTGCAAATTACTCCCCCAACACCAAAATTCTCAAAAGCTTACTTTCTTTCTTTTGAAGTTATCAAGAATTCACATTGAATTCTTGATTAACTTAAGCTAAACCTTCATCCTTTCATTCTTTTGTTCATCAATTTCAGTAGATTTACGCTTGTGTTGGTCCAATTTGAAGAAGTGACTTTGGTAATTCCTCTCCTTCCATAAACCCATATTCACCATCAACATTCAAGATATAGATCTTTGGTGCCTTTGATTCTAGATCCTTTGGAACTTTATTTGTTGTTTGATTGCATGGATTCCACTATATTTTGGTTTTAAAATTCGTGCAAATTCAGATCACGATCATTAAATGTTTTGAAAGAGTTTTGGAAATGGATCAATGCTGAATTTCTGCATATTTTCTGCTGCTGCTTCAGCGTTAACCGGTTAACGCAAGTCAGAATTGGATTCTTGGCTTGTTTCAAGCCCCTTTTTGGTTCCTCTTTCTTCTTCTTCTTCCTCCTTTTTATTTTTACCTTGGGAAGCACTTTTGGGAGTGATTTCTCCTTAATTTCAATGAACTTTGGGTGTAGATTAGAGTAGTTAATGTTCATTAATTCAAAACTATATTTAAGTGGATTGTTCAATTCATTTAAGGTTATTTATATTAGTGATACATTTTCATGCTTGAATCCACCAAGATGAGTGATTGAAATTAAGGATGGAAGAATACAACAAGTGCGGCTCAATTTGGTATTCACCTTTATTTTCGTGCGTTTATCTCGCATGCATTAACACCAACATTATGCACCTTAATTGGTGGTGGCCGGCCTCATTTGTAGGGTAATTACTTCGTAAATTACTCGGCGATTGCTTAACATAGACCTAAATGTGTCCCGACTTCGGAATAAAAATCTAATTGGGTACTTGCACTTTCGTGGACCGGATCTCTTGTTGATCGCGTAATCCTAAAGTGGTTAATCATATTGCATTAAGAATCGAGACTTATGAATGTTTGATGCGTAGGTGCTTTGGGTCTCCCAATCGCCTTTCAAATTTCATTGAATTCGGTTCGGTTTGCCTTGATTAGTCGCTATAGTGTAAGATGCTAAGCGGATTCGGTTGCCTTCGATTTTGGTTACTCTTTATTTTTAGTTGTGGTTGATTAAGTTCATCATACCATTATTATGTGAATATTATTATAATTTTATTATTGTTAATATTTAGATTCTTGTACTTTAATTTCTTTTTTTACTAACATTTAATTTCTTGCACTTTTATTGCCTTTATTCTATTTTGCTTTATTCATCCATATCATGTTTATTATTTGCTCTTGTTGATTTTCCTTTTGTCCATTTGGACACAAAAACATTAATAAAGGATTAAACTTCTAAAATACTTGTGACTTTAATTTGTGGACTTTTGGTTGCTATCCTTGGCATTGGAATAGAGATTTTTGGACTTAGATTTTAGGATCCCTTCCCCTTGCTTTGATCTTCATGAAGTTGAATTTAGTCTTTATTTGGTCACTTGCTAGCTTATAAGGATGGAACTCTTAGGCTCAATATTTGGAATGTCATCAAGTTTGGTTAGATCTTTCTTTCCTTATCTCCTTATTTTCTTTTTTTTAGGATAGTCCCTTCATCTCCTCCCATTCTTTAATTTTCAAAAGCTTCTCCCTTTTTCAAAGGATTCTTTTTTTAAAATCATCACCTCTTTAACAAAACAAAACCTTGACTTTTGTCAAGTGGCTTTTACCCTTTTCTTTCCTTTTTAAAATCAACGAATCTAATCATGTTGACCTTAATTCAAAAAATAAAAAGAATCAAACTCATTCAAGTTGCTTTGTGCTTTTGTGCACTTTTGTTTATTTCCTTTAAAAAAGTGTCGATTATAAGTCATTAATCTTTAGTCGGGTGCAAGTCTCTCAATCTCCATGGTTGTAGTTTGATGTAATTGAGTCTCTTATCATTTGTGGGGGTTTAATGGCATACTCGTTGATTTTATCCGAGTTGGCGCCCTCCCCATAATGATGTATGAGTCCATGCCTTCATTCTCATGGTAGATTTGTTTGGCTATCCACTTGAAGATGACAAAGTCTCTTCACTTAATAAAATTAATCATAACCCACCCTTTTCACTATTTGTACCATGAACTACGAGGTTTTGATCTTGCATTGCACTTTGTGGGTACGTAGGCATGAGGTGGTAAACCTCTCCAAACACAAAAATATTAAAAAATAATTCTTTTCTCATCTCTCCACTCACATTTTACAAACCATTTTCAAACCAAAAGCAGTAAATTTTTCAAAGGGCTCCCGTGGAGTACCACAAACATTTTGGGTGCATAAAACCTCCCCATTGTGTAACCTATCCCCTTACCCGGTTCTTTGCTTGTTTCTTTTAGCTCTTTTGTTTTTAGATTCATTAGGATTTATTCCCTATTTTTTTCCTTTTCCTCTTGGAATAAAATAAAAGCGCGGTGGCGACTCTGTTTACTTTGAGTTAAGTTAACCAATAGCTTACACTAATGTTTTTACCGCTATAAGGAGTAAAAAGGGGAAGGAAAGATGAATAATATTCTGATTCAAAATTTGTCATATCTTCATGCTCCTTCCAAGAAACACAATGCTAGGTATTATGCTTGGTTTTTGGATATATTTAGTCGTTTACAAATTAATATCCCATTTTTCAAAGCCTTGGATAAAATGCCTACATGTGAAAAATCCATGAAGGACATCATTATAGAGAAAATAAGATATAAAAATCAAGAAACCATCACTCTTGATGCTATTTTTAGTGCAATCATTCAAAGAACTCTCCCTCAGAAAGAAGGTGATCCTAGAAAGCTTGATTTCATTGATTTGGGCTCTAGCATCAACTTGATTTCATTGTCTATGGTCCAAAAGCTTGGTAACATTGAAATGAAATCAACTAAGATGACATTACAATTATCCAACGAACCTAGAATCTGTCCTCACGGAGTAGCGAAATATGTCCTAGTGAAAATGGATAAATCTTGTTTCTGATTTGTTGTCATTGACATTGAGGGAAATAAAGATACACCATTGATTGTTGGCTGATCTTTCATGAAGACTGCTAGAATGATGATTGATGTTGATGATGGTATAACAAAGGTTAGAGTTCAAGATGAAGAGGCTTGTTTCACCCTCTTTGAAGGCAGACATATTCCAAATATAAAGGAGATTGTTTCTGAATGGATGATACTGATGAATATGTAATGAATTTGAAAAGGAAATATTGTTAGAGGATTCCATTTCTAAAGAAACTTGGAATATGAAGGGACAAAGTTTGAAGAATCTATCTTGGTGGTGAATGTGATCGGGGGATAACTACAATTTCTCTTGGAGATCCACAATTTCACCACTGAACCGTCGAGCTAATTTACATTAAACAATAGCTTATTGGGAGGCATCCCAATGTTGTTAGTATTCTTGCTTAATTTAATGCATTTAAGTGTGAGTATAGAATGCACAAAATGTTCAAATGGTGAAAATTCAAAAATTCTAGTTTTTATTTGCCTCGCCTTTGCGGCGAGCTCAATTTGAGTTCACTCTGTCTCACCGGTCGAGCATGCGAATACTTGAATCATTTTTTACCACAACATTTTAAAGTTAAAGTTGTTTTTTTACTTTTTGGGCTTTGTTGTGCATGGCCCACCACATTTTCATAATTTGGTTGTGAGTGTGTGTGTTGAGAATTTTCATTTGTGTTTCATTTGTTCTCCTATCCTTCACCATTTGCATCCAATCCCAAGTTACATCTCTTGTGCAAATTCCTCAAACTCAATCTTTACTCATGTGACTTCTACTTGTTCAATTTTTCAATCAACCAGGTAAGTTCTCTTTATTCTTTTATGAAGGGAATTGTATAAAACGGTAGAGGTGTTTTGACAATGAGTAGAAATAGAAATTGGGAAATCTCTAGGTTAGGGTTGTTAGTTTGAAACTTGAACTTGACTTGCTTTGATTCCTTGGTTCTAATCTAAATAATATTCTGCTACTTGGAAAATCTTTGCTTCAATTGTTGAAAATTATTTTTGGTTAGTTTTCTTATTTAGCAAGATTTAGATTTGAAAAGTGTGAAAAGTTAATTGATTTATATTATGCATGTTTGGGAGTTTTAGAATAGAAAAATGCATGCTTAATTTTGTATGATTATGTTGTTGTGATTAACTGGACTTTTCACTTGGAGAAGAGAAAATTTTGCATCCTCTCCCCTAGTTTTTCGGGCGAGCTTGTCCTTGGTTCGCTGGGTGAGGCTGGTAGAAACTGTGAAAATTTGTTTTCTATCTGATGCATGGTGAATCTTATTTGAATTTTGCCTAACCTCTTCCTAAAAATTGTTTATGTCATTACTAGATGTTTGATTTTTGTTTTGTAGATGGCTCCAAAATTGTCAGGTGTATCAAAGAAGGGGTGAGATATCGAACCATATAAACAAGAGTATGATAATTAATACGCTAGATAGAATCATACAATTTTCATACTATCCAACAACAACATTTTACCAATCACCCCCAAATAATCAACATACTTTATCAACTTAATTCACACATCAACGTAACCAATTTCAACTATAAAATCAGCATAGACACCTTCATCAACTTCGACAAACATATACAACATATTCAACTTCTTCAATATCAGCATAATCGACTTTATGAACATAAACATATAAACAACTCATGCAACATAACCATATAATCAACTTATTCAACATAATCATATAATTAACTTAGCAACATAATCAACTTATTCAACATTAACCACTTACTCAACGTAGTCAACATAAACTCCTTAATCAACTTAAATCTACATAAACAACTTTATCAACTTAAACAAAGTAAACAACTTTATCAACTTAAGAAACATGAACAACTTTATCAACTTGGCAACATAAACAACATAAATAATGCGACATAGGATGCGACTCAACTATGCATATGCATGTGGTACCATTGGAGTAAGACTCTCAACTTAAAATATACCAGGTTATCGAGGTATCTGCAAGGCATAAGCCTTCAATTTAAATATTTTGCCAATCTAGGCCAACGTGGTGAGCATCCGCTCCAACTTAGAAGTGCAATGTATGCCATAAGACCAACAACACAACACATAAGCAACAAACAACTCAAAACAACATACAACCAACAATGTAGCAACTTAGATTCAACACGATTCAACTTTGGACATAGGCCTACAACTTTGGCCATAGGTCATACGACCTACAACTTTAATAATCAACCTTGGTCCTTCGACCTTTAACTTAAAAATGCTCCCAAATCGGGACAAAACAACATAAGCTACTATACTAGAAAATACACACATTAAACACTAATTACCAAAATACACCGACTAAAATCTCCTATTTATTATTCCGAACTAACTCGATAATTTTCGTTAAGTTCTGAACAACTAATTTTTCCGCTTAAATCGGCTAAATCGGCACTTCTTAATTTTCTGTGATAACTACTGATAAATTCCACTTATTCTGCTCAATTCCAACTTACCAATATTCACCTTTTTCTGCTATTAATTTATATTGTCTTTAAATTAAACCTTGTTGCAAAAACCACATCTGCCTGTTAAATTCATACTCTGTTAAAATGTTCCAAGCCTGCTAAACTCACTTTTTGCTGCAACCAAAATTATCTGCTAAAACTTGCTTCTACTTCTACTAAAACATGTTACTGATTTATCTGCTATGTCATCATTACTCTCAAACTATTCAGCCAAAACATCATTGAAGCAGATTACTTATTTATATAATACTACTACATCCATTATTTATACATAGGAAATGTAGAATTATTAAATGAGACTAGGATTAATTTACCTGCACTTAAAACTACACTTAAAACCACACTCAAAACAACACTTAAAACAACATAATTTGGGGTGGCCCCCACTACCAGGGGTGTGGCCCGTGCCACCCCCAAGATAGAATCCATGGCCTGCGCCATCTAGCCACAAGGGAAGGTGGCATACGCCACACCTTGTTGTGGCATGCGCCACCTGTTGCCTTCTCACATGGGTGGCATGCGCCACCCCTTCTCAAATGGGTGGCCTGCGCCACCCTCTATCTAGGGGTCCCATCCCCAATTCCAATTTCTGTAGAACTGATTAATCAATAACAATTCTTCAACAATTAATCCAGCCATAAATTAGGACAAATCGATTACTCAATTATCACATAAATTATGTTCTTCACAACAAATCAAAACAACACAATCAACATACAATCAACACCCGACAACACGACAATTTATATAACCCCAATCCCACATACTAATCATCATAATCCCGATTATAGAGTTCGAACCCCACCCTTACCTTAAATTGATGGTCGCTCGAATCCTCGATCGACTTGATTTCCGACGGCGACTTCTCGTAACCGTTTTCTCCACTTTTCCTCGTTCTCCAATTTTTGTCGTTCTAACTTTTCCACGTTCCTTTTTTTTCCTCAACTTCTACTGATACTCTCTTCCTTGACTAATTCCTTTTTATTTTATTCTTTTTATCAAATTAATAATAATCCAATATAATACTAATGGGCCTAACTCTTAAACCCCCTTTAATTGCTAATTCAGACGAAATCTAAGCCCATTAACCAACTCGCTCCAATATTCAATAATATCACTTATAATATTATTTCCTCGACTTTCCGACTTAATATTTCGACTTAATGACTTAATTTACCATAAAACCAACTCGACCGAATAATAATTCACAAATAAATACTTATTCACGACTTAATCGATCAACCTCCGATTATCAACCAAACGGTCCAAACAACTATAACAACATATCCAACAATACCCAGAGAATATTCCATATCGTATTCCGCAACTTATATCAACCTAATTAATTAAATTTGATTTAAACCAACTTATAATTATCAACATAATATTCCAATATTTTGGAAATCAACTTAAATCAACGTGACTTAACACAACATACCACAGTTATATTTAATTAAATAATTAATTAAATAAACGGGCGTTACAATAGGTATACAGATATTGAGGCAATCTCAAGATCACTATTGCTCGAAGGGAGGAATGTACAGTATAACGCATCAGGTGTTGCGGTTAGATACATGAGGGAGGATATAAAGCCTCATGCTCAAATTATCATGCTTCTTGTTCTACTTAACATAAATCCAATGATGCACAAATCATATATTCCCATAGAAACCGCATATTTGGTCCATAATATTCTCATAGATAAGTAGATTGATGTGGCCAAGATTATTGATAATGAGTTAAAGTTAGGGGCTGAGAGTGGAAGACTACCGGTGGCGAAAGCCAATTGCCCTTTGGTCTTTCATGGTTTGATAATGGTTATTTGTGCTATTGGATGTGCTAAGAACATGCATCCCTCCTCATTTTTATGAGACTCTTTCAGGTACTATATATGACTTGTACGTTTTTAGGTACTATGTGCCAAAGGGAAAGAAAGTTGCAGGTGAAGCTTCTGCTTATGGTGTTGGTTATATATAAAAGTGGATTTCCAGAATTGGGACCATATGCATAAGGCAGTCTGTAACTATACATGGGACATGCTGGAGGCAAACTAAAGAGCCTTTATGTACATGCACGACTCTATGTAGCAGTTGCAGCTACAAGTGATGGAGCTTACAGTTGATCATTCTAATGGGTACCAGGGAGTAATTTATTGCACATGCTAGATGGCCCGAAGGCAGATCATTCTATAGGGAGGAGGCTTGAGCAGCTGGAGATGATGTAGGAGGTGGCGAGGAGGATGTCGATAATGTGCAGATTTGAAGGAGTAGAGGATTCAATTTAGCATGATCAAAAGACTTACTTGTTTCCAAAAAGTGAAGTCTTTTACATACCTTTTTGGTCATTTCCATCATTTATGTTTTTTTGTAGTTTCATTTTGGTTTAGTTTGGATATTATTGTTGTTTAACTTCAATTTGGATATTGTTGTTATTTCAGTTGTACTTTTTGGGATTTGTACTACTTTTAATTTTGACTCATTGGAGAGTATTTTTGTTAGTGTTTACACCATAACAATTGGTTATTTGGTTGAATACATTATCTTTGAATGTTTCATTTAGTTGTTTAAATTGTTTCTAAAGCTTGCTTCTACAATGGAATTGGTTGATGTTTTTATTCAAAGATTGGTAGCTCTTATGTTCAAAAGGTACCCAATGAAGATTCAACCAAGTTTAGATAATGATGAAATATATGTTAATGAGATGAACACAATAAAGGTACATGGTTTCCGCTTTCTAGAATGTTAGAATGACTTAGAAATATATGATTTAGGCAAATGTTAATTATTTCTTTACTTTTCAAACTTGTTTCAAATACTTGAGTCACTTAGGTCCAAAATCATAAATTGTGAGAAACCTCTATTGTTCACTTAAATGCTTTGGATGAGTGATGATTTTGTTCTAACTTGGTTACTTCATATTTAATCTTGTAATTATTGTGAATGTGTGAAAGCATAGAAATGAACAAGGTAATTTATTGATTTTAAGCACAACCATAGCCAAAAAGAACTTACCTTGTGAGGAGTGAGAAATTGTTAACCCCTTTAAGTGTTAGAACAAGAATTTAGATTCTACTCTCTTAAATTAAGTTTTGATGATAAAAAATATTTCTATGTTATAAAGAACAAAATATGCTTCTTAAAATTATTGATTTTAGTATGCAGAATCTCTGATGAAAAACAAGAAGTTTTTAAGATGATAGAAGTTCTGATGCAGGAACAAGAAGTTCCTCTTATAACAGAAGTACTACAACAAGAAAATATTCTGAAAGTACTTATGGAAGATCTCAATATGCAACGCATGCTCAGCACAATCTGCTAAGTTAATCAAACTCTGATACTCTAATACATGCAAGTTCTGATATTCAGAATCAACCTCATTAACTGAAGATCAAAGAATTAACGGCTCCAGACATGAATCTTTATTTTTGGAAACTCTTCAATGACTTTTACCTCTAGCCAAAAATATGTTAAGATGTCTCCAACGGTTCAAACCTCCACAACTATATAAAGGAGTCAACTGGAAGAAATTCACAACAACTCTCTCGCGCGCATATTCATTATTCAAATTTCTTTTCCATCAATCTTAAAATAATTTTGTGTAAAAATATCACAGTTGTGATAATAGCTTTTTAGAAGAAATTTTAGTTACACATTTGTAATCAAATTTTGATAAACCTTGAGTGACTAAAGTGTTAGTCAGTAGACTCAAGAAGACTTTGACAGTAGGTCATTGTGATTTTGTAATCTTTATTGATTAGTGGATTAAGACCTCATTGAGAGAGGCGAAATCACCTTGGCGGGGGGACTAGATGTAGTTTGAGTTCAAACGAACCAGGATAAATTAATCGTGTTCATTGCTTTGTTTTTTGAAAACCTCAATTCAAAACCCTCTTTCTTGTGTTTTTCGTCCCTAAAATTGGCATCAGAGCGCCTGGTTCTGGGTGCTAATATTTAACCGTGTCAGAAAAAAATCTTAAAGAAAAACACTATGGCGGAACAATTCTAGAACAACAACGACAATCAGAATGACAAGATCAATGGCAAACCTCCAGTGTTCAACGGTGAGAACTTTGATTACTGGAAGGATGTTCTTGAAAGCTTCTTTCTGGCTCTTGATGGAAACCTATGGGATATGGTAACTGATGGTTACACTCATCCAGTTGGAGATGATGGTCAGAAGATTGAAATAAAATATATGACAGTCAAACAGAAGAAAGAGTTCATAAATCATCACAAGGCCTGAATAATTCTTCTGAGTGCCATTTCATACACAGAGTATGAGAAGATCACAAAAAAAGAATTTTCCAAACATATGTTTGACTCTCTGAGAATGACGCATGAAGGCAACACTCAAGTTAAGGAGGCCAACACTTTGGCACTCATTCGGAAGTATGAAGCGTTCAAAATGGAAGAAGATGAAGCAATTGAGAAAATGTTCTCAATGTTTCAAATTTTGGTTGCTAGATTAAAAAATTATGGACCAAGCATACTCAATAGCAGATCATGTGAAAAAGATAATCAGAAGCTTGCCAAAGTCATAGAGGCCCATGGTCACTACATTAAAGCTATCAAAGAATCTGAATGAAATATCCCTTGAAGAATTGATCCGCTCTTTGAGGAGTCATGAGATAGAACTTGAAGAAGATGAACCTTAGAAGAAAGGTAAGTATGTTGCTCTTAAATCCAACAAATCGGAATCTAAAGCTTTTTAGGAAGAAGAAGAAAGCTATGTCGGCTCATCAGAAGAATACGAATTATAACTGCTTTCCAGAAGGGTTCAACAACTCTGGAAGCACATACAAAAGAAGTTCAAGAATCCCAGAAGATCAAGCAATCACTCTAAATCATCTTCTAGCTACAAGAAGTCCATAAGCAAAGAAGTATTGTGCTATGAATGCAAGGAACCTGGACATTACAAAATTGATTGTCCTAAATTACATAAAGAAAAGCCTAACAAGAGATTCAACAGAGACAAGAAGAAAAGTCTTATGGCCACTTGGGATGAATCAGAATCTTCTGAAGCAGAATCTGAATCAGAAGATAACATGCTAACATCACTTTAATGGAAAGCATATCAGATGATACCAACTCATCAGAATCTGGATTAGACTCAGAAATAAAAGAGGTATTTTCTAAGCTATCTAGATCTCAATTAGAAGACAGTCTCTCAAAAATTCTTGAAAAATATCAGAAACTTCAATTTAAATACAAAAACCTGAAACATCGTCTAATATCTGAATTCGAAGATACTAGGAAACTAAAAGCAGAAAACTCTGAGCTTAAAGAAAACATTTTAAAATTGAAAACTCTTTTGAAAAACATAAAGTTCGGAAAGAATCTGACTCAAAAGTTTCATCTAGTTCTGATAGCATCATAAAGCAGTATGATCATAGTTTTCAAAAATTTCTAGCTAAAAACATAGATATGAGAAGAATTATCTCAATGATCTATGGAGTTAGCATAAATGGTAGAAGAGGCATATGATATGTTAAACCTAAAGGAGAAGCATCACATAAATTTAAACAAGTTGATGACATGGTCATAAAATACAACACATCTTTAAATTCTCACTTTAGATATGGACACAAGCATGATTTAAAATATACTAGTGAATCATCTTGTTCTACAAATTCTATTGGGAAATCTAAACTAAATCAGAATTATGTAAACTCTAATAAATAAGGACCCAGAAAGGTATGGGTACCCAAGGATAGAATTCTCTATGTTGCAGATGTCTTTAACAGCAAGATTGAAACACCAATCTTGGTACCTGGACTTTGGATGCTCGCGACACATGATGGGTAGAAAGCATATGTTCCAAAGTATTGAGCTTAAAGTTAGAAGCTACATAGGTTTTGGAGGCAATCAAAAAGGAAAAATCACTGACTCTGGAACCATTGGTAACAATACTCTTCCCTCTATATCTAATGTTATGTTATTTGAAGGATTGATGTATAACTTGTTATAAATAAGTCAATTAAGTGATAAAGGTTGTGATATAATCTTTAATCAAAATTTCTGCAAAGTTGTTAGTTAAAAGTATGGAACAATCCTCTTTAACGGGAAGAGAAAGAACAACATTTATAAAATAAAACTTTCTGAACTAAAAAGTCAGAATGTAAAATGTCTTATGTCTGTTAACGATGAGCAATGGGTCTGGCATAGAAGATTGCGGCATGTTAATATGAGAAGTTTATCTCAGATTAACAAACTCAATCTGGTCATAGGACTTCCTAATTTGAAGATCAACTAAGAAGCTCTGTGTGAAGCAAGTCAGAAAGGCAAGTTTGCTAAACCTACTTTCAAATCAAAAAATGTTGTTTCTTCCTCTAGACCATTAGAACTTCTACATATTGATTTGTTTGGACCAGTGAAAACTACCTCAATCAGTGGTAAGAAGTATGGATTAGTGATCGTAGATGACTATACTAGATGGACATGGGTAAAGTTACTTAGACACAAGGACGAGTCAATATTTATATTTTCTACCTTCTGCAAACAAGTTCAAAATGAAAAGGAGTTTAGAATTCTAAAAGTCAGAAGTGATCATGGTGGAGAATTTGAAAACAAAAAATTAGAATTATTTTTTAATTAAAATGGAATCTCTCATGATTTCTCTTGTCCTAGAACTCCACAACAAAATGGAGTTATATAACGAAAGAACAGGACACTAAAAGAGATGGCCAGAACCATGATCAATGAGACTAACATGGCTAAACACTTTTGGGCAGAAGCAGTAAATACAGCATGCTACATTCAGAATAGAATCTCTATAAGACCTATTCTAGAGATGACTCCATATGAATTTTGGAAGGATAGAAAGCCCAACATTTCATATTTCCATCCTTTTGGATGTACTTGTTTTATTCTAAACACTAATAATCCTCTGAACAAGTTTGATTCTAAGGCATAAAAATATTTCATGTTAGGATACTCTAAACATTCGAAAGGATACAGAGTATACAATACAGAAACATGTATTGTGATGGAATCTATTTGTGTCATATTTGATGATAAGCTTGGTCTTGAAAAGCCAAAGCATAATGAATCTCTTCTAGATGTAGAAGTTCAAATTACAGAAACCAGAACATCTGAAGAACAACCATCTACAGAAAAAGACAACACAAATTCCACAACAAGTTCTGAAGAACCCAGTCAGAAGAGACAATCCAGAAGCATGTTGAATCATTTAGAAGATACAATTTTGGGAAAGAAAGATGATCCAATCAGAACAAGATTTTCATTCAGAAACTCTGAAGGATATCTAATGGGATTAGTCTCCCTTATTGAACCCACTTCCATTGACAAAGCTCTCTCAGAAAATGATTGGATACTTGCAATGCAGGAAGAACTAAATCAATTCACCAGAAATGACGTATGGGATCTAGTTCCTAAACCCAGAGGATTCAACATCATTGCAACCAAATGGGTCTTCAAAAAAAAACTAAATGAACAAGGAGAAGTTTTTAGAAACAAAGCACGACTGATTGCACAAGGTTATAGTCAGCAAGAGGGAATAGACTATATAGAAACCTATGCACCAGTTACAAGGTTAGAATTTATCATACTTTTAATTTCTTTTGTTGTAAATAATGACATCACCCTCTATCAGACGAATGTCAATAGTGTGTTTTTAAATAATTACATTGATGAAGAAGTTTATGTGCATCAACCCCTGGTTTTGAAAATACTAAACATCCATAATATGTTTATAAACTTAAGAAATTATTATATGGTCTAAAACAAGCTCCCAGAGCTTGGTATGAAAGATTAAGTAACTTTCTTTTAGAAAATAATTTTACCATAGAGAAGGTGTACACAACTCTTTTCTGTAAAACATTTAAAGATGATATTCGGATTTGTCAAATTTACGTAGATGATATAATTTTTGGATCTACTAAAAGCTCTTTGGGCAAAGAGTCTGCTAAGACTATGCAGGCAGAATTTGAAATGAGCTTAATGGGAGAACTCAAGTTCTTTCTGGGAATTCAAATCAATCAAACATTAGAAGGAACCTACATTCATCAAAGTTGTAGATGTTTAGAATTGGCAGAATTTTTGACCAACAAGAAATGTTGAATTCAGTTCAGGATGTCCTATCAGATGTTGGGACATTATCAAACAGAGATAAGTAAATCAACTTAATTCAGGATGTCACACCAGATGTTGGGACATTGTATCAGTTAATGATTTAAGTTCAGTTTTTCAGGATGTCCCAACAGATGTTGTGACATCCCAAACCTGCTACCAGAATTAATTAATGACTAACAGAACTGAGTAATTTAAGGAAAGTTATCTGGAATTAATTATGGATGGACAAAACAGAATAAGGCGCATCTGTAGGGAGTGTTGTTATGAGACTTCAGCATAATCAGAAGAACTGAATCACCTAGAATCTAGGAAGTAACAAACCCTAATTCAAGGTGGAAGCTGCATGCGTTTTAGGATTGGATAAACCTACAGAAAGCCCAAAATCCATACACCTATTTAAGCAACAGAAACTCTCAGAATAAAGTACGAATTTAAGAAGATCAAATAGGGTGTTTTGTGTTTTTAATAGCAGGTTGTTTTAATTGTACCACTTTATGAGCTTTTAAGCAAAAGTGTATTTGTGTCTTGATTGAAACTGTGAAGTAAGATCAAGCTGGTTTGTTTGAAGTATGACTTCAATTTTATTAAACTTGTAAACAAGATCACTGTGTGATTGAGGGGGAGTGAGTTGGTACTCATATCTAAGTTGTGTCTTAGGTAGAAATTGCATTGGGTAGATATTAAGTGAAAGATTAAACTGGGTGGTTTAAGTCTAGAATTAATATTACTTATAGTGGATTTCCTCCTGGCTTGGTAGCCTCCAGATGTAAGTGTGGTTATACACTGAACTGGGTTAACAAATTACTGTGTTGTTTAATTTTCCTGCACTTTAAGTTTTGGTTAAGTTGTCAAGTGTTTAAACATCTCATTCGACATCTCATACCTGATCACAGAATTTCAATTGGCATTAGAGCAGGCACCCTGCCTGTTTATACTGGGTGAGATCTAGGGAATACAAATTCTGGAAACATGGACAGAGATGTAGGATCAGTAAATAGACCACCTATACTGGATGGATCTAATTATGACTACTGGAAGCCAAGAATGATTGCATTCTTAAGATCACTTGACAATAGGGCCTGGAAAGCAGTCAACAATGGATGGGAACACCCTGTCCAAGACACCAAAGATGGAGCAAAAGTGTTGAAACCTGAAGAAGAATGGAGTAAGGAGGAAGAAGATTCAGCACTTGGCAACTCCAAGGCCTTAAATGCTTTATTCAATGGCATTGATAGGAACATCTTTAGACTTGTGCATCACTGTGAGCTGGCCAAAGATGTTTGGGACACTCTCAAAACAACTCATGAAGGAACATCAAAGATGAAGATGTCAAGACTTCAACTTCTCACCACCAAGTTTGAAAACTTGAGAATGAAGGAAGATGAGACAATTCATGAATTCTACATGAACATCTTAGAAATAGCCAATACTTATGGAGCTTTGGGAGAAAAGATGACTGATGAAAAGCTTGTAAGAAAGATTCTCAGATCTTTACCAAAAAGATTTGACATGAAGGTCACAGCAATAGAAGAAGCTCAAGACATATGCAAAATGAAAGTTGAAGAGCTCATTGGTTCCCTTCAAACATTTGAGATGGGAATGAATGACACAATTGTAAAGAAGAACAAAAGCATAGCCTTGGTGACAAATACTGATAAAGAAGAAGAAAATGATGAATCAGAAACTGATAAAAACTTATCAGAAAACATTGCTATGCTTGGAAGACAATTCAAAAAGATTCTCAGAAGGATGGAAGACAAGTCCAGACCAAGTGGAAGATACACAAACTCTTCTGAGAACAAAAGACCTTATGATGCTAATAGAAGGTCAAATTATGATGAAAAGACCAGTCAAGAAAAAGGAATTAAATGCCATGGATGTGAAGGATATGGACACATCAGGAATGAATGTCCTACCTATTTAAAAAGGCAAAAGAAAGGTCTCTTTGTAACCTGGTCTGATGAAGACTCAGGAGGTGATTCAGAAGAAGAATCAGCTAAGCATATCACTGCTCTAGCTGGATTATGTGAATCTGAAAGTGAATCCAGTGATGGGGAGCTTACTTTTGAAGAACTTGAGCAATCATACAGAGAACTAGTCAAAAGAAGCACTGAAATATGCAGGGAGAGTATAAAGCTAAAGAAGCAGATTGAGGCACTAAAGGATGAAAAAGAAAGTGATCTAGAGATCATTGACACCTTGAAAAGTGAAGTAAGTCTTCTCAACTCCAAGTTGGAACATATGTCCAAATCTGTTAGAATGCTGAACAGTAGCTCAAGGACACTGGATGTTATTCTCAACAACAATAAGCATTCAGGGGATAAAAGTGGACTGGGATTTAACAAAGCTCATAAGGTTGAAGCTAGCTCTAGCAAAACTACTTCAAAGTCCATACAGTCAAACAAGATGTCCCAACAGATGCTTCAACATCATGAAAAGAACACAAAGTCAAACATAATGTTCCAACAGATGTCTCAACATCCTGAAAAGAACATAATGAAGAAGAAGTATCAAAGATGGAGATGTCATCATTGTGGAAGATTTGGACATATCAAACCTCATTGCTACAAGTTGCATGGATATCCAAATCAGATGTATCAGCAACCTCCTAAGCAGAAGATAGAAGTTACCAAGAAAGTGCTGCATAGACATCAAAAAGATCAGCAACCCCCTAAGCAGAAGACAGAGGTCATCAAGAAGGTATGGAGACCAAAAGCTAATCTTCATGCTGATCAAAGCTACATGCCCAAGAACAAGATCAACAAACAACCTTGGAGCTCTACTGATGAACAATGCACAGGGCAGAAGTATCAAAAGAAATCTCAACACAAATGGTCAAAGAAAGGTGTTGCATATATAGCTCATACATCACTCAGAGTATCAGCTAAAGAAGACTGGTACTTTGACAGTGGATGTTCAAGACACATGACTGGATTGAAGAATCTGCTAGTAGACTTAAAGTTATATTCATCCAGATATGTAACCTTTGGAGATGGAGCTAAAGGAGAAATCAAGGGAGTTGGGACCTTGGACTGTCCAGATGTACCAAGACTAGATGATGTGCTGCTGGTAAAAGGTTTAACTGCTAACCTGATCAGCATAAGTCAATTATGTGATCAAAGGTACAGTGTAAACTTTACCAAAACTGAATGCATAGTGACTAACAAAGAACAAAAGGTTTTCATGAGAGGAGCCAGATCTAAAGACAATTGTTACATGTGGGAACCTCAAGACTTTAGTCTAACTTCAACTTGTTCTTTAGCTAAAGAAGAAGAAGTGAAACTATGGCACCAAAGACTGGGTCATCTTCATTTCAGAGGCATAAAGAAAATCATATTTGTGGAAGCTGTGAGAGGTATTCCTAAACTGAAGATTGATGATGGCAAAATATGTGGTGAATGTCAAATAGGAAAGCAAACCAAGATGTCCCATCCAAAGCTCCAACATCTGACAACTTCCAAAGTTTTGGAATTATTGCATATGGATCTTATGGGACCTATGCAGGTTGAGAGCCTTGGTGGTAAGAGGTATGCCTATGTGGTGGTTGATGACTTTTCAAGGTATACATGGATAAATTTCATCAAAGAAAAGTCTGATGTATTTGATGTATTCAAAGACTTATACCAAAGAATACAAAGGGAAAAAGTCAGCTGTGTGATCAGAATAAGAAGTGATCATGGAAAAGAATTTGAGAACCAAAAATTCTTAGATTTCTGTTCTTCAGAAGGAATCAATCATGAATACTCTTCACCAATCACTCCTCAACAGAATGGGATTGTTGAGAGGAAGAATAGAACTATTCAAGAATCAGCAAGAGCTATGATCCATGCTAAAAAGTTACCTTTGTACTTCTGGGCTGAAGCTATGAACACAGCTTGTTACATCCATAACAGAGTTACTCTAAGGAAAGGAACTTTGTCCACAATCTATGAAGTCTGGAAGGGCAGAAAACCCACAGTTAAGTACTTCCATGTGTTTGGAAGTAACTGTTATATTCTGGCAGATAGGGAGCAAAGAAGAAAAATGGATCCTAAAAGTGATGAAGGGATTTTTCTTGGATACTCTATAAACAGCAGAGCTTATAGAGTATTTAATTCTAGAACCAAGGTTATCATGGAGTCCATAAATGTGATAATTGATGATGCTCCTACAGATGTTCCAGAAGATGTTGGAACATCTGCTGACATCAAAACTGAAGCTGAAGAAAAGAGTGATCATTCTGACTTCACTCAAACTGATGCAAGGACAGAACAATCCAGCAAACCTCCCTCCATCAGAATCCAGAAGGATCATCCCAAAGATTTGATAATTGGTGATCCCAACAGAGGTGTAAGCACTAGATCAAGAGAAGTGATTTCAGGTTCCTGTTTTGTTTCAAAAATAGAACCTAAAAACATCAAGGAAGCTCTTACTGATGAATACTGGATTTGTGCTATGCAAGAGGAATTAGGTCAATTCACAAGGAATGAAGTGTGGAATCTTATTCCTAGACCTGATGACATAAATGTGATTGGCACTAAATGGGTGTATAAGAACAAGTCAAATGAACAAGGAGTTGTTACAAAGAACAAAGCTAGACTTGTAGCTCAAGGATACACACAAATTGAAGGAGTAGACTTTGATGAAACCTTTGCACCAGTAGCAAGGCTTGAATCAATCAGACTACTTTTAGGAATTGCTTGTATCTTGAAGTTTAAGCTATTTCAAATGGATGTGAAAAGTGCCTTTCTAAATGGATATCTTAATGAAGAGGTATATGTAGAACAGCCTAAAGGATTTGTTGATCCAAGCTGTCCAAATCATGTATACAAACTAAAGAAGGCTCTTTATGGTTTGAAGCAAGCTCCAAGAGCATGGTATGAAAGGCTGACTACTTTTCTTATCAAGCAAGGGTACAGGAAAGGTGGAATTGACAAAACCTTGTTTGTTAAAGATGAAGAAGGAAATGTCATGATTGCTCAAATATATGTAGATGACATTGTTTTTGGTGGGATGTCAGACAGGATGGTTAAACATTTTGTCAATCAGATGGAATCTGAATTTGAAATGAGCCTAGTAGGAGAATTAACCTACTTTCTTGGACTGCAAATAAAGCAAATGGAAGACTCCATGTTCATTTCCCAAAGCAAGTATGTTAAGAACACAGTCAAGAAATTTGGGATGGACAGTGCTACTCATAAGAGAACTCCTGCCCCCACACATTTAAAGCTGACTAAAGATGACAAGGGTGAGAATGTAGATCAAAGCCTATACAGAAGTATGATTGGAAGCTTGTTATATCTGACTGCTAGCAGACCAGACATAGCATTTGCAGTAGGTGTATGTGCAAGATATCAAGCTGATCCAAAAGTTAGTCATCTTAACCAAGTCAAGAGAATTCTGAAATATGTTAATGGTACTTGTGACTATGGCATAATGTACTTTCATGGATGCAAACCAATTCTCACTGGCTTCTGTGATGCTGATTGGGCTGGAAGTGCTGATGACAGAAAAAGCACTTCAGGAGGATGCTTCTTTCTAGGAAACAATTTGATCTCTTGGTTCAGTAAGAAACAAAATTGTGTATCCTTATCTACTGCTGAAGCTGAATATATAGCAGCTGGAAGCAGTTGTTCATAGTTGGTTTGGATGAAGCAAATGCTCACTGAGTACAATGTCCCACAAGATGTCATGACATTGTACTGTGACAACTTAAGTGCTATTAACATATCAAAGAATCTCATCCGACATAGCAGGACCAAGCATATTGATATCAGACACCATTTCATCAGAGATCTTGTAGAAGAAAAAGTGATCTCATTGGAACATGTAGCTACAAATCTGCAATTGGCTGATATATTTACTAAAGCCTTGGATGCTACCCAATTTGAAAACCTAAGGGGTAAATTGGGAATCTGTTTGTGTGAAATTTAGCAGTTATGGAGATGTGCCAACATGTCATATGACATCGTGTGGCATGATCACCAGATGGCAACACCAGTCTGGTCAAGCACCTTGTGTATTCCACTCCTAGAAATTCTCCAAGTAACGGCTCTTATAAGAATATCAGCTCACATTCAGCTATTCATCTTCTCAGCATTCTCTCACAACAACTTGCTATAGCTAACTCTCTGAGATCATCAAACTCAACCAATCTCAATCTTTTTCTTCACCACATTCTCAAAATGGCTCATCACCAAAACCCTAACATCTCTGAAGAAATCCTCAACAAGGAAGATGTGGTGCATGCAACCCCCATTTCTGTGGTACCCATGGATTCAACTCCAATGGACGAAATCAGAGGAAGAGTTCCTCTGGCTCAAAAGCAAAGAACTCCTACTGTAAAAAGGGCAAAGGAACCTGTTGTTAGCAAAGCCAAAGGGAAGCCCTCATCATCAAACACCACTCAAAAGCTTCTGAATAGGTGGATGATTCCATAAAGGAGCTGGTAAACAGGATCCTATCTGAGCAAAGAGTGGTAAGTGGCATATCTATCCCTCTGAACACCATGCCAGCTCCACAAGAAGATCAACAAACTCAGGCTGAAAAGGACACTCCTGCTCAACAGGATGTCCCAATAGATGTTGAAACATCTGAAGACCAGCAAAAGGTCTCATCTGATACTACTGATGGTACATCTGAGGCCCAGAAAAAGGCCTCCACTGATAGTGATGAAGAAGCATCTGAGGACCAGCACAAGGCCTCCACTGAAGAGCAAATCTTTGTTGAACCACCAGCTGAAGAGGAGACTGCTCAACCTCCTCCTGTTGTGAACTTAGAGCATGATTTTGATACAGAAATCATTGCTTCTATCAACCCTAGCATAGCCAAAAGGCTTAGGTCTAGGAAAGAAAAGATTAATGTAGGACATGCAACTCCTGAGAAGAAGCAAGCTACACCAAAGAAGGACAAAGCTAAAGTTGTCTTTGGTCCTACAAAACAATGGAGCAAGGTGCAAACACAGAAGAGGAAAGCTGCCACCCCTTCAGATTCAGATGTTGAAGAGGATGTCCCAACATCTCCACCAAAGAAGAAACCAACACCCTCAAGGTCATCAACTGCTATTCCAGAAGCTCCTCTGGACAACATCTCCTTTCATCGTGTTTCAAGTGTGAATAGATGGAAGTTTGTTTATCAAAGAAGGGTAGCACTTGAAAGAGAGCTGAGCAGTAATGCACTTGAGTGCACAGAGGTAATTGATCTCATCTCTTCTGCTGGCCTTTTCAAAACTGTCTCCAACTTCTCTCCTTGCTATGAGCTGCTTGTCAAGGAATTCATAGTCAACCTCCAAGAAGATTGTGCTGATGGTAAGTCTACTGACTTTAGAAAAGTATATGTAAGAGGAAGGTGTGTAGAATTCTCTCCTAGGGTTATCAACCACTACCTTGGAAGAGAATCTGATGGTCCAAATGAGTTAGGGAAGACTGATAACCAGGTTTGCAAGGTTATCACTGCTAATCAGGTCAAGACTTGGCCAGTTAAAGAGAAGCTCTCAGTTAGCATGCTGACAAGGAAATATGCCATGCTGAATAGGATTGGCACAACAAACTGGGTCCCTACCAACCATACATCCTCAATATCAACTGGATTGGGCAGGTTCATATATGCTGTGGGCACCCAAACAAAGCTGGATTATGGAGCTTATATATTTGATCAGACATTGAAGCATGCTGGATCATCTGCAACTAAGCTGCCAATTGCCTTCACTTCCTTGCTGTGTGGAATAGTGTTGAGTCAGTATCCTGGTATCCTCACTGAGAAGGACACAATTTGCAAAAGAGAAAGCCCTCTGGCCTTCCACTACAAGCTGTTCTTGAGTCATCATGCAGCTGATGTTGAAGCTCCCTCTGGGACATCTGCTGGTCCTTCAAAGAACTGGATGCAAGGAAGCAGAAGCTTGAGGAGATTATCCAAAGGCTGGAGATTGAAGAAAGTGCTCAGAAAGTTGCTACTTCTGATGAGGAGACTGAGGAAGAGGAAGAAACTGACTATGAGGAGTCTGAGTGAAAACTGTATGTGAGGAATATGTAATGACAGCTTCTGCATTGTAATTTTGACTTAGTAACTTTGCCCCCAAATTTATGTCTAACAAGGGGGAGAACAACAACAACAATGTATGATGCTGTTTAGTTATTAATGAAAAACTTCTGTTTGCTTCTGAACTAAATCAGTGTTGTTAATGAAAATTTCTGTTGTAACAAGTCTGAATACATGTATGTTTGAGGGGGAGTAAACTCACACATGACTCAACAGAAAAGAACTGCTATACTCTGATAAAAGAACTTCTGCTGCACTCTGATAACCAGAAAAATATGTTAGCAAAAAATTAGCCAAAGGGGGAGTTTGTAGATGTTTAGAATTGGCAGAATTTTTGACCAACAAGAAATGTTGAATTCAGTTCAGGATGTCCTATCAGATGTTGGGACATTATCAAACAGAGATAAGTAAATGAACTTAATTCAGGATGTCACACCAGATGTTGGGACATTGTATCAGTTAATGATTTAAGTTCAGTTTTTCAGGATGTCCCAACAGATGTTGTGACATCCCAAACCTGCTACCAGAATTAATTAATGACTAACAGAACTGAGTAATTTAAGGAAAGTTATCTGGAATTAATTATGGATGGACAAAACAGAATAAGGCGCATCTGTAGGGAGTGTTGTTATGAGACTTCAGCATAATCAGAAGAACTGAATCACCTAGAATCTAGGAAGTAACAAACCCTAATTCAAGGTGGAAGCTGCATGCGTTTCAGGATTGGATAAACCTACAGAAAGCCCAAAATCCATACACCTATTTAAGCAACAGAAACTCTCAGAATAAAGTACGAATTTAAGAAGATTAAATAGGGTGTTTTGTGTTTTTAATAGCAGGTTGTTTTAATTGTACCACTTTATGAGCTTTTAAGCAAAAGTGTATTTGTGTCTTGATTGAAACTGTGAAGTAAGATCAAGCTGGTTTGTTTGAAGTATGACTTCAATTTTATTAAACTTGTAAACAAGATCACTGTGTGATTGAGGGGGAGTGAGTTGGTACTCATATCTAAGTTGTGTTTTAGGTAGAAATTGCATTGGGTAGATATTAAGTGAAAGATTAAACTGGGTGGTTTAAGTCTAGAATTAATATTACTTATAGTGGATTTCCTCCTGGCTTGGTAGCCTCCAGATGTAAGTGTGGTTATACACTGAACTGGGTTAACAAATTACTGTGTTGTTTAATTTTCCTGCACTTTAAGTTTTGGTTAAGTTGTCAAGTGTTTAAACATCTCATTCGACATCTCATACCTGATCACAGAATTTCAAAAGCAAATATGTTAAAGAACTTCAAAAGAAATTTGATATGTCAAAAATTAAACCATTTAAAACTCCAATGCATCCTACATGCATTCTGGAAACGAAAGAGGTAAGTAATAAAGTAGATAAGAAGATCTATAGAGGTATGATTGGCTCTCTCTTATACTTAACTGCCTAAAGACCTTATATTCTATATTGCGTTTGCCTCTGTGCTAGATTCCAATCAGATCCTAGAGAATCTCACTTAACAGCTGTTAAGAGAATTTTCAGATATCTGAAAGGTACTACTAATATTGACCTTTGCTATATAAAATCCAGAGAATACAAACTTGTAGGGTACTACGATGCTGACTTTGCTGGAGACAGAACAAAAAGAAAAAGTACTTCTAGAAGTTGTCAATTTCTGGGAGACAACTTAATCTCTTGGTCCAACAAAAGACAATCTACAATTGCACTTTCAACTGCTGAAGCTGAATACATAGCAGCAACTGGATGCGGTACTCAGATGCTCTGGATGAAGAATCGGTTTGAGGATTTCAATATTTATGAGAGTAACATTCCTATCCTCTATGATAATACTTCTGCTACCTGTCTTTCTAAAAATCCTATTTTACATTCTAGAGCGAAACATATAGAAATAAAACATCATTTCATTAGGGACTATACTCAGAAGGGAATTTTATTTTTAAAATTCATAGACACATACCATCAATGGGTTGATGTTTTTACAAAACCCCTTGCTGAAGATAGGTTTAATTTCATTCTGAAACATCTCAATATGGAATTATGTCCAAAATAAATATGTTAACTTTATACATTTAACTCTCAGAACTTCTCTTCTTTTGAACTTCTGACCAATATTTCTTCTAAAGTAAGAAGAAAAATTGTACCAGAATCTATCCAGAAAGATCTGAAAGTTCGTATCCAAGAACCTTCTATTTCAAGGACAAAACATGCAGATCATAACATCAACACCCGTCAATGAAGCTCTAAGTGTCTTATGAATCTGAATACATGTTTAAACTCTGAGAAAGGACAAAACATGCAGTTCATGACACAAATAACTATCAACCTAAGCTCTAGGTTTCCTCTGAGGCTGAATATGTGTTCAAATTATGAGAAACTGAAACAAATGAACTGACAAAGTTGAGGCGCTAGTCACATTGGTAACTGTTCATAAATCTTTTACGTAATCTCCCTTTTCATAATTCATTAATGTTTTTAATCATTGTGTTTGTGATTTAATTTTTTACATTAATTATGTTTATAACTATTGAAAAATCTATATATACATGCTCTTTCTCACCTCAGAAACACTTTTCACTTTCTCACAATCACTTTCACTCTCTTCTTGCTTTCTTGTTATACTTGTTTTCTCTTGTTTTCTGCACTTTGCTACCAAAACCTTCTTGTGAACAATGGCTTCATCTTCCAAGCAAGCTGAACCTTCTTCATCTTCTCAACAAACTTCTGCAAATCAAGCTTCTAAAGAAACCCACGTTACTCCGGTCAGAACTCTTCTCGCTCCGGTTGAAAACCTAGAAGTTCTTTGTGAACTATTTGAGGACTTTGATAACATGAAAGAAAATGACTATGATCTCACTCCTGAAGTAAAATTTCAAGGCTGGAAAAAGTACTTTGATCGTCTTATGGGTCACATTTTCCCTAAGTTGGTCAAAGAATTCTGGATTTTCACTACAACTTCCTGCAATCAGGTTACTTCTTATGTCATGGGGAAGAAGATCATCATCACTAAAGATCTTATTGGAAGACTTATTAAGTTTGATGAAAATGAGATTAAATGCAGCGACATGGAGAAAAATTCTGACCTAACAACAATTTCTAGAGAGATTTTAACTTTAGGGCAACATTCTAACAAGATCAAGGATCTCAAAGATCGTCAAATAATCTGGGAAAAGATTATTCTAGGTTGCATCAGTCATAGAAAACCAACAAGTTCTCCAGACTATATCAATATTGATCAACAATATCTTCTCTACTTCATCTCAACCAACAAGAAAGATAACTTAGCCCATATTCTATTCAACTATCTGGAGAACATCGTCAAAGAAACTAGAGAAGAGGAGAAGACCAAAAGAGATTGGATACCCATGGGAAGGCTAATCTCAGATATTCTAACAGAGAACAAACTGGTAGAACATATGATTAAAGCCCAACAAATTGATGATCTGGAAGAAATTGTTGGAAGACCCCTAAATGAGAAGAATCTCAAAAAGATGAAGTTTATTGACAACATCAAGAAGGATCTTGTTCTGCACTCAAGGGAAGTGATTACTAAAAGGAAGATCCCTCTAAAAGATTTTCCTCTATTATCAACTAATACCCATCCAAAAGTTATTGTCAGATATCTGAAGGCTTGTAAACAAGATGGCACCACCCATGAGATCAATCCATAAGATCTCAGAAGATCAACTTCAGAAGTTTCACCTAAGAAGAAAAAGAAAAGGAAAGTTTTTGAAGGAACCTCTCAGAAGACACCAAAGGTTTCTAAAACGAAAGGTAACTCCCCTGCTTTTGTTTCTGTCATTGAGTCAGTATTACATACAACATCTGATAACCCTCCTCCTTCTGCAACTCCTTCTTCTAACATCCCTACCTCTTCAAACCCCATTACTTATGAAGCTCCATCTTCTGAAATCACACCTTCTGATAATCCTCAACTTGAAAACCCTCAACCAAAAAACCCTTCACCTTCTCCCAGATCATTTGAACCTCATTCACCACAAACTCTTAATGACTTTGACGTTCCTAGTGACCCAAATCCTTCCTCTGACCCAAACTTCACACCTTTTGTTGAAACCCAACCAGAACTTCAACACGTACTTTCTGATATTGATCAGTTTTAACCATACTTTTAAACTTCTCAATCAAAGACTCTTAATCCACCGTCTACCACCACACGAGGCATCCTTGACATCAACTATCCATTTAACTCCTCTCAACCTCTGCTCATTTTTGACATAACCACACCACCAGAAGATTCACTTTCTTCTTATGATTCCACTCCACCAAGATCCCCTGCCTTCATCACCATTACTGACACTCCCACTCCCTCGAATGAACCAGAAGACCTCCTTAGAACGGTCATTGACATAGAAGTCCTATAAAAACAAGCTTCTAACTCTAAGAAAATGGCCATACCAAAACCCAAGCCCAAACCAACCAAATCAGATGTTGGTATTTGACTGTTGGATTTTGTAGTAGAAATGAAAGATTGAGTGAACACACTGAAAAATGCTTGTGCAGAAAATCTGAACCCTGCAACACCTGATCACCTACGGACCAAGTTCAGAAAATGGTTCAATGCTGAATCCAAGAAGCTGAAGGATCTAAGTTATGACATTGCTCAGTAGAAATTTTGTGAAAAGATGAATATCTTTAAAGAAGAAGTTCTTAGCTGCTGGGAAAAGAAGAATCCTCATATTCTAGATAATACACCTTGGACAGAACCAAAGGAATCCTCTTCTTCTGGACTTCAAGTCATGGTTGTTTCTGAAGACAAATGGAATATTGTTGCAATATATCCATCTAAAACTCCTGCACCAAGCTCTGAGCATCTGGTTAATTCTACTGAAGAAACTTCTTCATCCTCTCTTGTGCTAAAAACTCTGGAAGAGTTAAAGAAAGATAATGAAGCGGTCAAGATCAGACTGGATAAACAAGATGAAACAAATACAAAACTCAAAAATATGATTGGTCAGCAAGTGGAGTCTACTTCTCAGATCAAAAGTCTTATGGAGGCATTGTTCACAAGACTTCCTCCTCATCCACAACCTTAGTTTTTGTTTATTTGTTTCTTTCTTTGTTTTGTTCTTTGTTTCTTTGTTTTTCTGCTTATGTGCTATCCTGATTATTATTAATGAAAGCTTCCATGTTCTGCTTATATATGTTCTAATTACATACTTTTTTTACTATGATTACATTTCTTTTTGAATTATGACAAAAAGTGGGGAGAACGTAAAATATTTTGATTAATAACAACTCACCAAGACTAAGCCTCAAACATCCTAAAACTCTGATAATTTTAATCTGATTTTAAGTAAAGAGGAAAAGGCTTCAACTCAGGGGGAACTTCTCTCATAAGAACTTCCGATCAAAAACTCCGAAGGAACATTTTCAAAGGACTTCATAACTCAAGGGGAGTCTCATTATCATCTTTTGTTCTTAATTAAATATCTCAAAATATAAGTTTTGTCATCATAAAAAGGGGGAGATTGTTAGAACAAGAATTTTGATTCTACTCTCTTAAATTAAGTTTTGATGATAACAAATATTTCTATGTTATAAAGAACAAAATATGCTTCTTAAAATTATTGATTTTCGTATGCAGAATCTCTGATGAAAAACAAGAAGTTTTTAAGATGATAGAAGTTCTGACGCAACAACAAGAAGTTCCTCTCATAACAGAAGTTCTACAACAAGAAAATATTCTGAAAGTCCTTATAGAAGATCTCAATGTGCAACGCACGCTCAACACAAGCTTCTAAGTTAATCAAACTCTGATACTCTGATACATGCAAGTTCTAATTTTCAGAATCAACCTCATTAATTGAAGATCAAAGAATTAACGACTCCAGACATGAATCTTTATTTTTGGAAAATCTTCAATGACTTTTATCTCCATCCAAAAATATATTAAGATGTCTCAAACGGTTTAAACCTTCACATCTATATAAAGGAGTCAACTGGAAGAAATTTGCAACAACTCTCTCGCACGCATATTCATTATTCAAATTTCTTTTCCATAAATCTTAAAATAATATTGTGTAAGAATATCACAGTTGTGATAATAGATTTTTAGAAGCAATTTTCGTTACACATTTGCAATCAAATTTTGATAAAACTTGAGTAACTAAAGTGTTAGTCAGTAGACTCAAGAAGACTTTGACAGTAGGTCATTGTGATTTTGTAATCTTTATTGATTATTGGATTAAGACCTCATTGAGAGAGGCAAAATCACTTTGGTGGGTGGACTGGATGTAGTTTGAATTCAAACAAACCAGGATAAATTAATCGTGTTCATTGCCTTATTTTTTGAAAACCTCAATTCAACCCCCCCCCCCTTTCTTGTGTTAGGCTCTTATTGATGATGGACTATGAATGTGTACATAAATTTTGGTTCATCATTGAATGTTGTGGGATTCTAAAAATATTTTTTTTCTTGAACAATTTAACCTACAAAATTTGTTGAAATTCTTTAACTTGCCTTGAAAATTAAGGAGCATTTACTTTGGTTTGATTGTATTCGAGTTAGGGGGAAAGAAGGGAAATGGTAGGTTGCTAAAAAATTTGATTTTTTTTTAAAAAAACAACGATTGTTGTGAATATGATTGTAAAAAAAATGCTTGTTTGAAAGAAAAAGAAAAGATGAAAAATAATTGTGCTAAGAAGTTGCAAAAGGGTGGATCAATAGAGAAAAGAGAAATGGTGAAAGAAGTTGTGAAGTGTATATAATTTGTTTAGTGAATACTTTTTTTTTGTTTGACAACTTTGTTTAAAAAGCCTAAGAAATGACTTTTGTTGTGAAACTCGGCCAAGCTACAACCTTAAAAAGCCCTTTTATGATTTATGCTTCCATGATTTCTTATATGATTGTTTAGATAAATTTATGAATTGATCAGGATGAGAAATGAGATAAATGTAATTGTCCAGCGTAAATTTCACACAAAAGTCTTCATCTATTATACGAAGAGGGGAGTTAGAGTGATTAAAGTATGAGAATCTAGTTTCTTTTGAATGCATTTCATGATATTTGTATTTAGAACTTAATTCTTATTCATGATTTGACTCTAGGAAGTGATAAGCATTACTGGTACACGTGCGTCGGTTATTACAACCAATTATATTCACCCTTGTTGAATTTGTAGTTGGAGAAAATCTTCTTTTTTATGAGAAAAATACTTTGCTTGAGGACTGTTGCACCCCAAAATTTTCCCTCCCACAATCAAGACAACCTCTCTCAAGATATCTATATGATCATAAGATCCTCAAGACTCCCAATTGATCAAGATATGTGGAAGTTTCCCCAGACAACGCCTTCTCCTGAGCAATGTGTCCAAAACTAGGGTTTTGAGTTTCCTCAGGTTAAAATGATTTTCAAGGCCTCAAGTGAGCTTAATAAAATCCCACATGTATTCAAGAATCCCCATGTCAAGTTTCAAAGTTTTCCCAAAGAGCTTGCCCAGTCAGATGATCAAATATGCAAAAACCAGTCAAAGTAGTTAAAAAGTCAAACTGAGGTCAACTGTGGTCAAATCAAAGTCAAACTTCAAGATTTTTTGCCAACATCAAGTTTATGAAGTAAAATTCAGCATTTTATCAAGGTTTGATGATGATTCATCAAGGAAGTTTCAGATCATCAAGAATCAGGAGTTTATAAATTAGGGTTTTCTTAAGAAAAGTCAACTGAACTTTGACCAGCCATAACTTTCACATGCTTCATCAAAAATTTCTCATCCAAATCTCATTTTTGAGGAAATTGAGTTCTCTACAACTTTGTGTCTCACAAGCCAAGCTTAAAAATGCTTCATTTGGAAGGTATGAGCTAAAACATTACAGGTCATTTCAAAAGTCAACAAAAAGTCAACATCTTCCAAAGGGCATAATTTGAAAATGGTAAAAGATATGGACATGAGACCAAAGATTTTTGTTAGAGGACTTGTTAAGCTTTCCAAAATGTCCAAGAACACCTTCATAGCCTTAAAATTGAGGGATTTATGCATTGTCAAAGTTTGGATATTTTTAAGGGGTGTATGAAGAAAATAAGGTCTTAAAACCAAATTTTTTCAAATGGGCCTATCATTTTGCAACCCAATCTTCATGATAACATCAAGCACGACCCAATTCAAATATTTTCTGATTTTTATAATTTATTTATTATTTATTTGGATTTTATTCATTAAAATTCATTTTAAATCAAAATAAAATATGAAAATACAAATATTTGATTTGATCCTTCTAGAAGCTTTTAAATGTCATTTAAGAGGATTAGATACTATCCAATTTCGTTCACACCCAATTTAGAAGCATATCATTTGATTTTTTTCACATTTAAGATGGAAGATTTCTTCATGATCAAGTTATTCAAAAGCCCACAAATCTACCAATTTTTCTGACCTAATTCATTCATTATAAATACATGAAGTCAACCAAAGCATGGGGGACGAATTTTGCAGGTCCAAAGAACAAGAACCAAACTAAAAAAATCAAGAAAAAACGACAATTGAATTTTTGGTTAGAGGCAATTTCAAGACCAAATAAAGGTTGCATTAGCTTCCTAGATCATCATTGAACATAATCCAATCATCACACGCATCAAAATCATACTCAAATGCCCTAACCGAATCGTTCTTGTTCAAGCTTTATAATTTTTTTGATTTCATATTTTCATACGTTATTAATTAATTTTGTTCATTGATTCATGTTTGTCTTGATGTACTAATGCTTTCTGGATCATTTGATTGAAGGTTTAGAGCTTGAAGCATAAGACGCCATTATTAGGGTTTTGAAGCTCGAATTAGGGTTTTATGATTTAGCCATTATAAATGAATTATGATAACATAATGGAATTGTAAATGATTTGGTGATCACATTGGTATGTTCAATTTAACAAAAATTTACAGGAATCATGTTCGTTGACATAAACCTAGGAAATCCTGCAAAACTGAATTCACAGGTAATTTTGTAGAAGAAAGTGCAGGAAATTTCGCAGGTAAAAGGTTGAAGATGAAGGCGCGAATCTGATATTTGAATTTCTATTTTATTTTATTATGTATTTGTCTCATATTATTAACAGAACACGCGCACAATTTAGTTGGCAAATGCATATATGCAAAGTGTTGAAGGACCAGAGTTCAAACCTGGGTGAGACCATTCTTTTTCTCATTTTTTTTAGATTATTCAATATGTTTACTATATATTTATTTGTTGTTGTTTTGTTATCAGACGCGCCCCATGTGGCTTAGTGGTAAAGAGGCTGGCTTGGTATACAGGAGGTTGAGGGATCAAATCCATGCTGAGGCAATTTTTTTTTCATTTTATTTGTTTTTTAACAAACTTAAAATATAATGAGTTGAGACTAGTTATACATCACAAAAGGCGCGTAGCTCAGTTGGTGAAGGGGTTTGTGGTTGAAAGTTGGAAACCTGGGTTCGACCCCAGGCTCCCTCAGGTAAGTTTTGTTTTCTTTTTCTTTGTTTTGTTTATTTAAAATATTATTATTATAAATTAACAAATAAAAATCTAAAAAATATATAATCAGTTTTTATTAATCTATAATTTGTTTTATCTTTTAATTTATTAACTTAATATTTTAATATTTTCTAAATAATTTTTTTTATTATTAATGATTAATTACTTAAATTTATCTTTTTATTAATTTCTAAATAACCCTAATTTTCTTTAACCCTAAATAAATATTAATTTATTCTTTTTATATAATAACTTTTTTTTTAATTTTATTATATAATTTGTACATTAATAAACTTTTAACATATTATTCTTTCATTATTATTATTACTAAATTATTTTAAACTTATACTATCTTAATTAACTTCAAAAAATTATAATTAACCTAAATTAATTTTTTTTTTTAAATTCTAATCCTTATTATTATCATTGCTTTATTATATTAATTATTATTATTACTTTATTATTATTATTGTTTATTCATTATTTTTGTTTTATTATTCTTATCGTAATTTATTTTATCTGATTATTTTGTATCTGTCCCAAAGCGATGTAATAGTGTAGTTTTATTTTTCTATTTTTTTAATTGCTTGGTTAGTAAATAGGGAGTGGAAAAAATTAATTGTAATTAAATTAATTTAGATAATTAACTTTAAAAAGATAAATATTTAAAAAAATAAACATTCACACACGTAAGTCGATCTCTGATCGCCATCTGCACTTCCTAGGGTATTCCTCTTGGTTGCCTTATTTAAAATGGTCAAGTCCCTCGAATATAGGGGTATCTTAAGCAAAGTCCCTTCACTTATAAAATCATCAAGTCCCTACAGATTTAAAAGATCAAGTCCCTTCGAGGTTGCCTACGATAATGATCTTGTCCCTTCGAATAAATGATGATAGTCCCTACGAATTACTAAAGACACCCATACATGTTGCCTTCTATGACCATACGATGACCCTACGCCCGTCCCTTAAACAAATCCAAGGTAATGACTACCTATTCCTTAATAATAGGGACAATCTTACCCTTGAAAGAATATATAAGAACATGAATGACTTAGTATAGGGTAGATACCTCATAGTTACTTGCTCACACATTTCAAAATACTTTTACACCTCACTTTCTTAAACATTTTTCAAAACAAGGCTTTGTATACATCCATACGAGGATCATTACAAAGTACTTAGAAAAATTTCTAATCACACACTACACTCTTCAAAAACAATTTAAGTGAGCTAAGTAACTAAGAGCCCATGGATAACCATGGATATAAAGGGTGCTAACACCTTCCCTTTATATAACCTACCCCCCGAACCTAAGTCTTTTAAAAATAGGTCTTTCCTGTTCTTTTATGTCCTTTCCACTTGGATAAAATAAAAGTCGGTGGCGACTCTTGCTATCCTTAACATGACTAAAAGTCACTTCTCCCACCGTGTTACAAGGACAAACAAAGATTTAAGTTGGGAACAATGTGTTGAATGCCAATCTTGACCAAATATTCACTATTTTTCTTGGCATTTTCAATATTATTTTGCGTTTCCGAATATTTAATTCCATAATATTGCATTAAATGTCATAAAACTTGCATGTGGCTTTGGTATCCCTTATGTGTATGCTAGTATGTAGGATCGGTGTCAAGAAATCAAAGAAAAGTGATACAAGTCCAAGAAAAGGGAGCCAAACCAAAGATGTTAAAATTCTCCTTGTCGCCCGGTGCAGGTTGGCGAGTAGAAAGCAAGCTATGGCGAACAAGAAGCGAGGAAAAACACTATAGAGGTAGTGGCAAAACTATATCATGGTCGCCCGACGAGGGTTGGAGAACTTGAGTTCGCCGAGCGAGACCTTGCTCGCTGGGCGAGATCAAATATTTTCCTAAAGGGAAGTTTGATGGTAAGAGGCAGTTAGAGGTGCCTAAAAGTGAGGTTCGTCGGGTGAGACATAACTTATTTTGTTAGATATTTAGAGGATCATATGCTTATTTTGCACACATTCTCATATCATCTCACTTTCCCTTCAACACAAAAACCCTAAAAACTCAATTTTTGAGCAAAATCAATCACAATTATTTAATCAGAGATGGATTTGTATTCTTTGTTGATTATTCAACTCGGATGCTTATTCATCTCTCTTTAATGATTGTGAATCAAACTACCATGGTTGCGGGTAGCTAAACCTCTTGTATAAATATTAGATGTAATTAATCTTAACTTGTATGTATTCCTTTTGATCTTTTGTATGTGAACAACTTGATAATAAATGTAGATGATAACCTTTGATTTTATTTAATATTTGTGGTTTGAATCATGGCTGAGAAATATCTTTTAAGTCTTAATCTAAGTTTATCATCTATAAATAACCAAATTCTAGACGTTGATTTGGAGTTGATATTCACATTTATCAAAACTTAAGGTTATTGTATTGTTTAATAGTGATGAGTATTGGGCTAATGTTGTTCAAGCTAAAGTTCTTATAAGACATGGTACAATCAAGCATCATATTTTCTCCTCTCTTTGATACAACTTAAAGTATGAATATAATTCTTGAAGTCCAAGAGTATTTGGATTATTGGCAGTGGTAGGAAGATTAAGTTTTGGAAGGATTATTGGTTTGGTGAGCCATTGCCGCATAAAATCGACATATCGTTTCTTCTTAGCCATATTATTTACCTGGATTCCTTACTTGCAAATTTTTGGAACAATGGTGCTTAGTCTTTTCCCCCAAATTCTAGAATGATATTTTCCCCTTCTTAGATTTGGATATCAAACCAACGATTATATTTTCTTTGGATGAAATACTGAAGGCAAGGAATGTAGCCTGGTATTGCAACAAGCTTATTCCTATTCATAACGCCATCACCAAAATCAAAGCACAAATTATGATGTCCGACAACAATTCTTCCTTGCCTACCTTTGCTTCCATGACGAACTTCAACCTTCTTAAGTCTTTTCAGGTTACAATCCACCCTCCGAAGGCCCCAATTATTAAGGAAGTAATATGGCAACCTCCTTTTATATTGTGGTTGAAGTATAATTGTGACGAGGTTGTTGCATATAGTTCTAGTGGGTGTGGCGACATTTTCAGAGATTCTAAAGGGAATTTCATTTTGGCCTTTGTCAAACAAACCTTGATTGCTAACTCCTTACATGTTGAATTCATTGTTGTTCTTCGTGCTGTTAAAATTGCTAGAGATAAAACATGATTTAAGTCTTGGATTGAGAGTGATTCTCTTTTGTTGTCCAAGCTTTTTTAAAGGATTCATTAGTTCCTTACATATTAGAAATAGATAGATTCATTATAAGAAAACGATAGCTAATATATCTTTTGTTATCACTCATATTTATAAGGAAACTTTTGTATGATTTTTTTTGCTAACTTGGACCGCACTTCTCTGATTTTTTTTTTAATTCTTTTGTAAAGAATAGATTATGTTTTTTTTTTAGATTTGTCCTACTCCCCTCTCATTTTTGTGTTCCACCATTTATTTGTAGATTTTAACCTTCATTTAATATATATATATATATATATATATATATATATATATATATATATATATATATATATATATATATATATATATATATCCCTTAATATTACAAAATATTATTAATCCCTTGCAAAGGGTTTTAGGAGCGAGAATTATATCCTCAAAACCCTAAATTCATGCAATGGAACTTCAAACTCTTTGTTGCGCTCTTCCTTCTCAACCACTTCAATTATCCATACATCATCATCGTCGTGTGAGTAATCATCAAGTTCACTCATTCCATTTCGATTCCACAAACGCTCTATTCAGATATCAGAGACAGAAATTTGGGTTTGAAAAAGCAACCAAATGTAAGATTTTTGTCTGCATTTTTTTTTGTAGCATTTTGGTTTTTGTTTATATCAAAAACCATTCAAAAATTTATTTTTTGTTTCGATTTCAGGGTTAAAAAGGGTGGGGTTGAACAAATTTCAAAGGACTCATGTACATGTTTCTGATTCAACTGTAAATGGTGCTTTGGAAGTTGAACCGGCCCAAAGTTCTAGTGTTCCTGTTAATGTGGTGGAAGTGGAACCGTTTCATGGTAAATCAGGTTCTGTGTCTTTTTATGGGTTGACACACCAGTCTGTTGAAGAAGGGAAATTGGAATCTGCTCCAATCAAACCAGACGAGAGCTCTTACTTCTGGATATGGGGTCCTGTTGCATTCATATCATCTTTGATTCTGCCACAATTCTTCATTGGCACTGTTGTTGAAGCTTTTTTTAGTGGGTTGATTTTAAAAGGTATTTATGATAGAACTCTATACTCTATTATTGTCGCGTGCTTGAAATTGGATGATAATAGTTTGTTCTGTTGGCAGTAAAACTGTGAAATGACTATCGGAATATATGGTTGTTTCAAATGTGTCCGGCTGATACCGATACTTGTGATTACGTTTAATTAATTTATTTTTTCAAATTATTATTGGTGTCGACGTGTCAGGGTTAGTGTCGTGTTTCAGTTGTCTGCGCTTCATAGAAGGTGTCTGCTGCACTTTTTTGTCTATACTATGGTAATACATTTTAAAGATTTTTTGCCGGTGTTAATATTAACTATTGACTTGATAGAGTGGCTGAATGATATTGAAACTTCAAAGACTATTAATAATAGACCGTCTCGTTAAGTTTTATCAAAGCCTTAAGTAAACAAAATCATTTCTTTAATTTAAAGTGATAAACTTTATCTGTTCCAATGTAAATCTCTGGTTCTGTGATGACCACTGACATTATTTGTTGCTATCTTTGTGCGATGAGAGCTATGTTTTGGAATTATGAATGGCTTGTGCTTATGTACTCTGTTATGAACCTTTGTGTAGAATAAGGCTGACAACAATCTAGTCGCGTTAGAAATTTTCTTTAGACATATGATGAAAGTAAGAAGCATACTTGTCCTAGACGACCCCTCAAAGACTAACAAATTTTTCTAAATTGGTTTCTTGCTTGTTTGTACTAATAGAGAGCGGATTTCTTAAAGAAGTCTAGACGGGGTTATGCAAATGTCATGGTTTTATATGTGTAAGAAGTAAGAACCTTGTAAGTTGCAAGGGAGAAGTATTGCTTATAAACATTTCTGTTACCAATAAAATGCAGATATTGTAACTTCAATCTCTTCTGAGGTACTGTTCTATATCGGACTTGCAACATTTTTGGGGGTGGCTGATCGTGTCCAGAGGCCATATTTGCAGTACAGCTCTAAAACATGGGGTCTCATCACTGGCCTCAAAGGATACATAACCTCTGCTTTCCTCACAACGGGTTTGAAGATTACCGTTCCTCTCCTTCTTTTGTACGTGTCCTGGTCAGTGGTTCGCATGGCCGCGATTGTTGCTATAGCTCCCTTCGTAGTTGGCTGTTTCGCTCAATTTGCATTTGAGAGATATTTGGAAAAGCGAGGGTCGTCGTGCTGGCCTCTAGTTCCTATTATATTTGAGGTTTGTCTATGATCTATCTGTTTACTTTCAAATTGATTTAAGATTCTAATGCTGCTTGACAAGTCTATTGATTAAAGAAGAATAACAAAAAAACTTGGTTTTTTTACCAAGAACGAGTAGTTTTTATAAACTTCTGAATTGATTTGCCAGGTATACAGACTCTATCAGCTTACGAAAGCTGCTACTTTCGCGGATAAGTTGATGTACTCTATGAAGGACCTACCAGCATCACCTGAAGTACTAGAACGAAGTGGAACTTTGTTTGGAATGATGGTGATCTTCCAGTTACTAGGAATTGTGTGCCTTTGGTCATTAATGACTTTTCTTTTGAGACTATTCCCTTCTAGGCCAGTAGCAGAAAATTACTGAGTTTTGTATGAAATGTGGAAGAGTGAGTGTTGTATATATTCGGAATTATATAACATTTGTAAGGCGTTTCATAAAAGTTGTGTCATTCATTGTAACTCATTTCTGTTTTAACTTCACTATCAGCATTTACCAAGAAAAAAATAGCGATTATCTTGTTTGCTTGCTGACAAAGTAATTAATCAGCATTATAGTTTTCTCTGAATTTCATATCACCAAATGAAGTACTACTACATAATAACACATGGAACAATATAGTTTTCCCTTCAGAAAGTTTTGAAAAAGTAAACTTAACTTATTGAAGCAAAGTTTGACTTGGCATTTTTAAACAAAGTTCGGCTTGGTCTTTTTCCACTCCTACTAATTACATTACTCGTGTCAAAGCAACATGTGATTTCGTTCCTTCTGTCTTGAAAATATCACTTCATTTTTTTTGAAACGGCAAAGAAATTTATTAAGTTAAAAATTAGGCTTGAGACATGCCAAGAATTCTTACACGGTATACATAATATGAAACACAGCAGACCCCTGGATACCATGATAAACACCAAGAAGCCAGACCAAAACCCTCAACCACACAGAAAACAACAGGTGAACAAAAGCAAACCCCAACACACAGATATCCAACACAGTACGAAGACACTAATCATAAAAAACAATAAACACTATTTGGAACATCCGGCTCAGCAACACCAAACCAACACCTACAAGGCAAAAACTCTCATCCCTTGGATGCGCGGCAAATCTCTAAGATCAACAAAACCGCAGATATGATCTCCACTGTTTGGACATAGACTAGAATCAAAGCATCCTGAACCACACCAGGAAAACGCAGAATATAGGCCTAAGAACCGACAACTTCACCCGACAGATCAACCAAAATTACATCCCAATAACCTATCAACACCCAGCAAAAAATACCAATCCAAAACAGAATGCTTATACTAACTCAAGACTATCTTCTTAAGAACGCTTGCCATCACTAACAAACTTCAAACGACAGATAACACAGCCACCGCGACCGAACGCAAACTGAAAATAACACCTGCCAGACCATCATCGCAACTGAGCATAAACCAAAAAGCTGAGCAGAGATAATTGCCCCACACTGAGCTTCCAGCCCAAACCGACAAAGCCACAACCGAAGCAACTATAGCCGACGATGAGCTAACCACGCCAAGGCCAAGGAAGCTACCACATTTGATTGGAACCTTCACCTACGATAAATGGATCTAAACAGGCTAGAATAACTCCCAGCACGACCAAACTTACACCCCCAGCAAAACAAACTGATCTCCCCAATCCAACCCCAAAATATCCACAATCTGAACTAACAAATCTTATTAAACACAGCTCAACAGACAATTGCAGCATGCTGCCGACGAGCTGATGCTCCAAAACAAACTGCCAAGATCACCACCAATAACTTCCCTGAGCCTACCCCTGCAATAGATATCCAAGCCCACAATTTAATATCCAAGCCAATGAATATTGAATTCCCCAATCCTGCACTTATGATGTCAGGACTAAGAACTACCAGAAACCCTGCAACGAACAAAACATCAGAAGGGCAACCTGACAGGGGACTACACACCAAACCTGCTTTCCAACCCTCGCTGATACAGCCTCCAGACCTACTGACATAGCTAACAATGACCGACACAATTCCTCCAATGAAGATTATACTGCTCACCAAGCCCGAAACAAGTCTGCATCAGATTCAAATTGCCTTATTCCAAATCTTCAACCAATTATACGGAGATGTGGGATGATTCACCTCTGATATACTCTTGTAAACCTCTCTAACTGAATAATTGTTTGCATTAGCCTGACTTCCTATTTCTGTTTGAACTATCTCCTGCCACCAAATTGATGAATCTCTTGAGCCTTCACTAACTGTACCTATTCTATCACCATATCTATTTGCTAGAGCCCTGTACCACAAGTCACTTCTCTCATTTTTTAATTTCCACTTCCATTTCCCTAATAATGCAAGATTGAAATGCCTTAAGCTCTTAATACCCAATATCACTTCATTGTTTTCACTTCCTTTTGTTAAGATTGTTAAAGATGCAAGTTTGCTTATGTGTTATCACCATATCTATTTGTTGAGAGAAGCTCACTTCATTGTTTTCACTTCCTTTTGCAAGTTTGCTTATAATGTTATCACATATCTATATAAAATAAAAAATAAAATAAAAACTAAATAAGCTATGTGACTATGTGCATTACAAAAATTCAAGTTTGCTGTTGTTTTGGTATATAACTTCCTTTCCTTCACTTTCACACAACATGGGTAAAGAAATAGTTTTATAATGATACTCAAGCTGAAACACTTTTGAGAACTCTTCAATTAAGGACTTATGAGTAATATGAATAAGACTGTCATCATCCAAACCATGCAAATCCGATGTTCCATGATCATTACATGATGACTGAGCTTCTCTCAACAACCCTTTGATACTCCCAACTTGACGGTCGCGTATTCCACACGGGACGATCCATTTAAAAGCACTCAAATCCGTTGTGACATTGAGTGCTAAGCCATGGTAGGTTATCCATTGATTCACTCTTATACCTATAGCTGCCACTTTCTCATTTCCTGAAATACAAAGATGTAATAAAGAATAAGGAAAAACATAGATTAATGACAGCTAAAATTTCAGCATTAGTTTTAAAAGTTAAAACATAACAAATTCAAGCACAAATTGAATAAGCTCTAACAATCTTGATTATGACCAAGACTCCAAAATTATGATAAAATCTTATCCTACCCATTTTGTACTGGATCAGTAATAGTGAAATACAGTGATCATGATCTAATTTGCAACTATGCATGAAATCTATAATGTGAAATTGTTACCCCCTATTGGAGAATGCATAGAAAAAGAACACCTCTGATAATGTTTGAAAGAACTAATAAAAACAGCTTATGACATGTTCAGAAGCTATTTTCAACTTATTTCCATAAGCTTGTCAGAATAACTTATAAAAACAACTTACAGAGATTATACTAAGACAAAAACTAGGCCATCTAAATACGAGTTATTGTCGTCGACAATAACAAAGATTATATAGACTTAAAGTAGTGGAATCACCGAATTTACAAAATGACAATTTCATCCTTTCAACCGAAGAACATCGCTTAATTTAGTACCTCTACCAAATTATTGTTTAGAAAACATCGATCAAAACCAATGAACAACATGATTATTTCCTTGAATACTCTAGTGTGCATCAAAACTAATAATCTAGTAATTCAGTTCATAGAGACTTGCTTACCAACCCAAACACCAGTTAAACCTTCCACCCGAGAAGCACGAATCGAAAAGGTTGAAGACAGAACACCAATAACAACCTCCTCAAGTTTTCTAAGATACCAATGAAGATCCATTTTATGTTTTCTAAGGTTGATAATTGGATACATCACTAGCTGCAAACCCAAACCCAAAACACATTTACAATTCAATACTAAATTCCAAACCCCTAAACCCAACACAGTGAAAAAACAAAGATAACTATTTGATTAGATTAATAAAACAAAACAGAAACATACCTGGCCAGGACCATGGTATGTAACTTCTCCACCACGTTCGGTACGATGAACATGAAAGGGAGGATTTTTAATGTCGAAATTGAGGTTATTGTCGGAACTAGCGGTACCCAATGTAAAAACAGAAGGGTGTTGCAAAACAATGAGAGTGTCGTCACAATCTCCTTCATTTTGAATCTGTGATTTCTTTTCCTTGACAATGTGTTTTTGTAAAGACCATGCCACTTGGTAAGGAATCAATTCTTGATGGAAATCTATGAGTTCACACTTTCGCAAACATTGCACCCTTTTGGTTCTTCTTCTGTGAACATTGGAAACTGAATCGGCGTTGGGTCGGAGAAACCGAGGTTTGGTGAGAGTGAAACAATAATCTCTCAACAAAATCATGCTTAGTACTATGAATTTTGGTGTTTCTTACGTTTTATAACTGGATCAATATTTGTCCGGTCCAACCGGTTCAGTTGACAACATAAGCGCTTTTTCATTGGTTCTACCTCTTGAACCGGATTAATTGAGTAAAAGTAATTTTTACATAAAAATAACTTATAACTTTTTTCTAATTATAATACATTAATCATTTCTTAATAAAATATATTGTAAAAGGCACCTATCTTGTTAGAATTTTAAATATTACTTACGATTATCTTGGAATCTATGAGAATGAATTATATTTTTAACGTGTTATTACATTTAATTAATTGATTTTTGTAGGTAATTTGTTAAGTAAGATGTTTTGATTTGGTGTGAGATAATTTATCTCTGTAGTCAATATTACAAGATTTGATTATATTTTAGTCCAATAAAAGGTTTGCAGATATTACGATCATGTATTTTTAGTTAAAATATTTTGGTAAGGAATTTATTAAATTATAAATTGGTTTGAAGAAGGTTTAATTAGATATGGTTAAAATAAATAAAAAATTGGATTTGAATTTAATAGAAAAGATTTGTGGGTGTCCTATTTTGTTTAAAAGAGTCTTCATATTTATGTTTTGTTAGTATTTTATTCCTGAGTGTCTTTTTATTTTAGAAGAATAAAGTATTTGTCAGAGATATTCGCGGTTCGGTTTGGATCGGCATTGAAGCAAAATATTATACGATTCGAAGATAAATTTATTTGCGATTTGGTTCGATTTTGGATGATTGATTAAAAAAATCCGATCAAATCCGATCCAATTTTATGTGATTTAATTTGAATCGGTTTTTTGGATATCCGTATTACAAATTATAACTTTTATTAATATTGTAAAAGTACTAATAAATAGTAAGTTTGATATAATATATATTATATATATAAAAAGTTAATATTACAAGATGAAAAAATAAAAATAAATAGATTAAATCAAACTAATAAATAATATTTTAAAAAATAACTATCATCTAATATTAAATTCACACAACATATATACTAATAAAAAATAAATAAGTAAAATATATATAAACATGTGGTTTAGTTTGCTTTTGAAAAATCAATCTGAAATCCAATATGAACCGGTTTTTATAAAATGACATCCAAATACATCCAAAAAAAATTCGGTTTTTGTGGTTTTCAGTTTTTTTGGATCGGTTTGTGGTTTTTATTTGGATTGATTTGGATTTGAACACTCCTAATACTTGATATGAAATTGTAAATTGAATTACTTCTCATATAATTGGTTCTTGCAAATATTTTTTAGAGTATTTGAGTGAAAGTGAGAGAATATAAGATTTAGGGGGACCTGAAATTCACGGTAGTATTAGAAAAAGAGTGTTAAATCGAGAAAGTTCAGATGAGACTGTCATGTACTATTAACTAATTGAATTAGTGAATTTCCTTTTCTTGGACCGTATCCTTCCAAATGTAGGTGATATTGCATCGAATTGGGTTATCCATTATTTGTGGTATTTATTTTATTTGTTGACTAATTGTTCTTTTTAGATCATATTGTCGCACATATTATCTCAATATTAAATGTGATATTTTTGACGATCAACCAAAACTTTGATTTGTATCAGAGCAGACATCCTGTTTTGATTGTGTGTATTCCATGATTTTTATTCGGTTCAAGATGGACAATATCAAAGAAAGAGGATCGATTAATCGACCATCGATTTTTGATGGTACTAATTAGGACTATTGGAAGACTCACATGGTTGTTTTTCTTAAATCCATGGATAACAAGACTTGGAAAGAAGTCATCAATGGATGACCTCCTCCAAAGATTGTAGTTGAGACAATAATGAGTTTGTGAAGCTTGAAAAATATTGGACATCTGAAGATGAAGTTGTGCTCGGATACTCTCATGCGCTTAATGTTATTTTCAATGGAGAAGACAAAAATGTCTTTGGAATCATTGATATATGCACTAGTCCTAATGAGACTTGGGAAACACTTAAAGTTGTTCCCGAAGGTATATCCAAAGTTTCTATGTTAAGATTTCAACTTCTTACCACAAAGTACAAAAACTTGGACAGGCGAGGACGAAACTATTTATGATTTCAATGTTCACCTCTGTTACATTGCGGACAATTCCTTTTCTTTAGTGAAAAGATGTCTAACGAGAAGCTTGACATAAAAATTCTAAGATTTCAATTTTAAATTAATCAATCATTGGAATATTTGTTTTCCTATAAAATGCACGGATTTAATTACTAACTTTTATCATATAAAATATATTTATAATCATTTTCCAAACGCCTTTAATAAGAATTTGATATCTACTATAAAATTTTAGAGTTAAAAAACAAAACTCTTAGTAGTACTGAACTAACACTTCCCAATACAATTTACAAGTTCAAATTTCAAAATAATTACCCTGATTAAACAAACATAACTCTTTCTACTACTCAACACAATTCACACAAGTACAAATTTCAAAATAGTTATCGTGACTAAACAATTGCCTTTTAAAAAAATATATAAATACAAATTTGAATAAGTTAATCACAATGACTCAATAAATATTAAAGATCAAAAAGTGCTTACTTAAATACCCAGAAATTGTCCACCACCAACCACACAGTGATTAATTTTTCATAAGAATATTAAGTAAGTTACTTAAGAGTAAATGATATGCAAAAGTAATCAATACATTTAACTGTTTTTCAATTAAAAACATCAATACTTTTTTTTTATAACGCTTCCAAGTAAACAGGCTATTTGACGTGGCACTCAATCATAGTACTCTATTTGGAGAGGTTTCCACTTTCAATGCCCCACCATAATTATTAAAAAATTAAATAATTAAATGAAATAATTAATATCAAAATGTAATCAAAGCATGAAACTACACACGATATTTGATATATATACTCATCACATTCTCAAGATGATGCATTAAAATGCTTGTTTCAAGTAACTGAAGCACATTGATAAAAAAAAAAAGTAACTAAAGCACAGAAATGCATTTCATTAAATAAATTACATTTCATCCTAGTAAAAAAAGAATGATAATTTCATTGAGTAAATTACATTTCAATTTAGTAAAAAAAGAATGACAAAATGTATACACGGATAAAACCTTTACATGTTAGCTAAAAGATCTTTCAATTCCTGTGTAGAAGGTACCGACTCAGCAGGGTAAATCTTGGCCACAAGTTGGACAAAACTGTCATACTTATCAACAAAATCCTTCTGCCATGGTTTGAGGAAACGAAAATCAGAACTTCAATATGTACCAATTAAGCTAAGCCATGTGAACGTGAATATGAAATGTGGTAGAATGGAATGTTACGAAATGGATTAGGATGGAGCGGAACAGAATGAAATAGTATCTATTCCATTCCATTATATCAATTGCCACCATTTTTTTTCCATCCAATTTGGGAGGAATGCAATAATTGTTCCGTTTCCTTATAAAATATCCAAACGGTGAGATCTCTAGACCATTCCACTTTGCTGGTTTTATGATATCCAAACATAGCATAAGAGATAGTATACACGTAAAAAGAGATATCTCTCCCTTTAGAAGCACTTAGAACTTCCTTGACTAATAAATTAGATTTAGACAAGGCCATTTAAGTCTAAGCATCATTAATTTTTTCAGGGAAAAAACAAACCATTCTCTGTATATCATATTTTCTCAAGTCTCAACATCCTCTGGCACGGAATTTAACCGGGGATTTTTTTTGCTCCCTTTTCCCCTCTAGAAACAAACCATTATGGACCTATAGTAATTTGAAACACATACTGTTGGGGACTAGTAAATGTCTGGAATTCAATACACATATTCATTTTTTATACTTATCTTCAAAGTTAGTAGAAGTGCAGTAGTAATGCTTTTAGCTACAGAGCAATCATAAGACCTTCAAAATTTGGCATTGGAAATATTTACTTAATGATTTTTTGGTTCGTTCTTATTGTATATCATCTAGGGAGATATACTAACAACTGGAATTGAATATGCATACCTTGCATTTATCCCACAAGGAAGGTAACAGTTCCTCTGAAGTCAAATTCTTCTGCAATTTCTTATACATTGCACCAATGGATCTGTCCATCTATTTAGAAAAACAAAGACAATTCACTAATTATGCAACTTGCAAAAGGGTTATAAAAAAGATAGACTTACCCCAGATAAACTGGCTTTTAGCATCTTCCGAAAATCCACTTTTGACAGTCCAAGCTGGAAAGGAATCTGAAATTGATGTATAACACAAAATTGAAGGAAAGTGAAATATCAGGATGTAGATATCAAGTTTGGCTATCTATTTCGTACATTTAATGATATTGCTACTACCAAAGTGCGTGAATTACTACCTAGGTACATGGCTAACTACGTACATGAATGTATTTGCTACAAATCCCAATACAAACATTAATTCCAAAAAAGCAAAACAACACTGGTAGATTTTAGAAGCTCATATAACATCATAGAATTTGGGTTGGACCCAATTCAACCCTACATTACCGACATATAAGATGAAGACTGCCCAAACTTTATAAGCCCTAATAAAGTCATATCTCTAGGCAGGGACGGATCCAGACATTAAATTTTGGTGTGGCTAAACATAAACGAAATTACAAATTAAATTATATGAAAAATGAAAAATAATATTGTTTAATGCAATATGTTACAATGAAAATTGTATATCATTCATTTATTAAAATGAGCTAAAATAACATCATTGTTAATTGTTCCAAGAACATTTATTTCTATAAAAGTTACAAGATGATCATTTAACCATTGATCACTCATTGTGTTACATAGACGACTCTTTACAAACTTCATAGCTAAAAAACATGTTTCACGCAAGTTTTGCACAAAGATCTGAAAGTCCTTTTAACTTTGCAAATTTTGGATCACATCAAACACTTCTAACATAATTCTCAATTTTGGATCACATCAAATGCTTCTAAGATTTCCTTATCTCATTTTGGATGTAAGGATGACAGTTTGAAATTCCTGGATTTGTTTTCAACAAATTCATAATCAATAATTTTGATACTCTCACTTTGATGTTGAGTTTTTGATGCTTCTAGATTAGTCGAAGAAGTAGTTTTGTCTCTAAAAAGTACCAAAATTATTCATCCTATAAAGATAACAATGAAATCAATTAATTATAAAGAAAATAATTTATAAATAAAACAATTTATGAGAAATTAAGAAAATTGATATTTTTAATAAATTGTAGTTTTTGGGTTCAACTCAAAAAGGAGAAAAGAATGAGGAAAATTTGAAATACTCAATTTACTTTTGATTTTCAATCATCCACAAATAAATGCAACAAAGCTAAATAAAAAAAAATTGAAGAAAAAAAATGAGAAATTATTGAATTAGTAAATATTGGAAGAAAGTTGTGGGGTTAGAATAAGAAAAAAAAGAAAAGTGAAAGGAAAAAATATTGTAAGAGAGAGAAAAGTGAGTGGGTGTTGGTGATATTTTTATTTATTAATTGACTTAATAATAATAAAACTATATATATATATATATATATATATATATATATATATATATATATATATATATATATATATATATATATATATAAAAAAGAAAAAAATGAAAATTCTGGTGTGGCTATAGCCACACCCTGCCTATGAATAGGTCCGCCCATGTCTCTAGGCAATAAGGAACTAAACCCACACCTATTCTCACACCCAACACAATGAAGTTGTTGGAAGCTGCGATATTTGTCAACCTGAATTTTGCAATTAAGGCGGTTAGGGGTGGATTGCAATTAAAACAATATTCCAAACCCAAACCCAATGAGCTTGGACAATGCAAGAAGCTCAACAACATGTCTAGCATTACTCTAATACAAAATCAGGAAACAATATGGAAAAAATCACAAAACAATGAGTATGGACAAGGAAGCAGATACTTCTCTCTCAGTTTACACTTTAAGAATGAATAGACAGGAGCCCATTTATAGACCAACTTGAATGAAAATGAGTAACTAATGACAAGTGAAAACATGAAGTTAGAATGCTTTTCATTGCTAATACTTCAAGGATAACTCCAACTGTAATAATATACCACACCTTTCATTTCCATAATTTATACTTGATGCCCAAAAAGGATTTTTGGAATTGAACAACAATGATTAGTTCTATAATGTAGGCGAAACATTGCAAACAACTTGTTTAATGAAAAAACTGTGATATATTCAAATGTTGTAAAGCAAGATCTATGAAAGATTATTGAAACCAACAAACCTCTTCAGGTGAAACATTATTGAAAATCAAGTCCTCAATCCTTCGAGCATACTGGAAAAGGCGTTCAAATTGCTTTCCAAGGCAAAAAATCAATAATGAGATATTTCTAACAGGGTATAAATTCAAGTATGGTCAATGACCAGAACAAAATAGAGAATAAATACTTACATAATAGATAATCATGCTGATATGGCGCGAGCATGATTGCTCATACGCTTCACTAGCTTGATGATAAAACTTGGCCAAAGTAGGTACCACATTGGCTAGGTCATACAAACTGAGCAAAATGAACAAAATAACAAGTGAACATCTGTGTTTTCTTATGCCGAATCAACTTAACATACAGGGAAAATTGAAGCAGCCTTGAGCTTCTTCTTTGCATGGGAAATGGTAACAAACCTATTCTGAAAAGCAGCATAGTTCTCTATAAGAAAAATATCTGCATACTTTGGCTCTGTTTGTGCAAGTTTTTCCAAAGTTACAAACATTATGCTAACCTGTCAAGGGACAACTCCATCAGCAAACAACATGCCAATATTAGTTACATATTGTTGAAACAGCTGACAAGAATACAAAGTTATGAACAAAAAAGAAAAATAAATATTGAATACTTGGACTGCAGAGAAGAGGGTAGGCAACAAACAATTGAAATACCCTTTATATTAATCAACTCAACGCAGATGACTTAAGAATATCAGTTCTTCATTACGGTCCAACAAAGGTATAGGAAACAGTGAAAACAATTTAGTTTTTTCCTATTTAAATATTTGAAAACATTATGTTATTTTCATAATCAAATTAATTATCATTTATTTAGGAAAAAGTTTACCAAAGTACTATGGGTGTTTTTCTTTTCCAGAAATGTTCATAATTGCTCATAGCCGTAACTATATGCAAAAGGTGTTTTTGGTGGAAACAACACCTATGGTACTGCAGGTATTTTTTGTCCGCTTATTAAATGACATTGTATTCTTTACACCAAATGTAGCATAAGAGAAAATAAGAATGAAGAATAAGACAATTGGGTGATCACCTGTTGTCAAAGGAAACAAGGAAGCCTCTCAAAAGTCAGAGGCATAAACTACGTAGATACAAGGAGACTATCATGAAAAAATGAACCCTCTCAAAAGTCAAAAGCATAAACCTATATAGATGCAAGGACACTATCCAACCTTGAAGAATGTTCACAAACAGAAACCATAGGATTATAACTCTTGCAATATATTCCAAGTTTAATTTTTTTAACCAAAAGTTAAAGCGACGCAAAAGACTAAGGCACGGACATCCCAACTAGGTTGGCAACCCGATCCACACCCACACCCAAACTGCTTAACTCTAACTAAATATTATTAAAATGAAAAGAAAAAGCTTGGGGGGACTTCCAATTAAATGCACTACAAACATGAAAAAAGACCAACACCTTAACTTTATTTATTCTCCCACAGCCTCAATTATGAAGGAAAAATACAGGTAGTAGATAAACAAATTCAAGAGTGAAGGGGTGATTAACAAGATTTGTTATAACATTCTTAACTTTAGGAAGGCGAGTACATTAAAATTAACTAGATCTATCATGTAAGTTCAATCTGAGATAGCACAAACAACGCAGAGCTTAAAAGGAATCACTTACAAATTTTGTGTACGCTTGGTCAACCAAATCCCTGGACTGGCCGGATATGTACTGCTCCATCCGTGTTGCAAGGGTTGCAAATCTATAAGAAAACAATTAAAACATTACCTAAGGTGGAGACTTGAGACATTAAATACAGATTGGAACTAAACAGTGCAGCTGGTTTGAATATGGAGCCAGCTTATCAACTTCAACCTATGGAGCACTAACACAAATACGGACACCATATGCAACACTGACACGTCAACACTAGTAGTAATTTGAAAAATAGTGGTTGATGAAGCATGTACACTTCTTGAGGTGTTGCGGTGTCTGGGACAATGGGATGTTTCCTATGCAGACACCCATACTACCTCGTATGACATGTGTCAAACACTCCTCGTCAAATGTCCTATTAAATAATCATTTTTAAAATGTTTGGACGTGTGACAGGTTTCATGGACACTTAGCTAGTTGATCAACATTTAAATACCGATCAACGACTGAAAGACAATTCTTATAAAAAGATTTTCAGTTTTTCATTTAAGAAATGTCCGTAGTTTTGAAATATTTCTCTTTAAGCTTTTCATACACATACATAACTACATATATAAGGGATAGATCAAGTGAGCACCTGACAAGGGAGAGATCAAATATTGACCAAAATCATATATGGTCAAGATGAACATCTTTTATGTTTTCAGCTAATATGCTCTCTATTATCCTATATTATAGATATTTCTTGTGTTAGTGTGTGCATGCTAAAGCTGTGTGTTTGTGTCTATGGTCATGCTTTACATTCAAATAAATAAATGTACACGCATAAATGAGGTTGGCCTTTACAGGTTGGCCTGTTGGTAAAGGCTTTGAGACCTCATAGTGCACTTCGCTCAAGGTCTCAGTTTCGAAAACTGTTAAGTGCTAACGATTCCTGAGATTGGCCTCCAAGTTTAGTCGGTCCTAGTGCCAGATACCGAGTTTTCAAACAAATAAATAAATCTATCTTAGAATTTTGATTGGGGCTAACTCATCCCTACAAAACCGTCTTGTAAGGTGAGGGTTGTCCAAGCTTTATAAACTCTACTCATATTATATCTCTAAGCAATGTCAGACTAAATCCACCCCTTCAAACCCAACACAATGAAGGTGTTAGAGTTTGCAATGAAGACAAGTCAAATGCCACAATTAGGCGACTAGGAGCAGCGGACCACAATGAAGGCGGAAATTCCAACAAAGTACACTCGCAAATTGGGAATCTTTGATTTGATATAATATCAGAGAAATATTACTCCCTCCATCTCAAAAAATGTGATAACTCAGAAGAAAGAGAATGATGATTTTACTAAATTATCCTTATTAACAATTAATGTATTTTCTATATCATAACTCTTTTTTGGAATATTTTTTTTTTAAATGTAACGGTTATTAAGAGCCAAAAAGGCTTAATTGGAAGCATTATCCAGTTTTCTATTGTTATTAAGAACACACTTTACTGGGTTCTCACATGAATATAAGTGATATCAATCAATAAAGTTGAAAACTTAAACAATTAAACATTTCTTGATATGCATATAATCAAGCAAACATGCTCTAATTAGACGACATCATCATCAACCTTTCTCTTTCATCTATTTGTATGCCATGTCAGTATCTTTCCAGACAAATCAGCAACTTTAGATAGCATATTTAGTTTCATCTAAAAGTGGACTGTACAAACAAAACAAATCTCTCAATAACTCAAAATGATTCAAGAATGTCATGTAATTTAGACTAACCCAAAATAACCTAATTTGAAATTAACGAGGTTGACAACAGAAGATAATGACTCCCTCTTTAACAATATTCAATAGTTACAGAGAATTTTTCACTGCATGTAGTAGACAAGATATTCTAGTTTTTTCAACATTCCAAATTTTGTATAACAGGAAAAAACTAAAAAGTGGACACTGAGCTCATTCTAAAACATGTTGATTTTTGGGGGGACATAGCCATTTTACCTGGGAATGTAGGGTAGGACACTTTGGCGAACATTGCGTTCACTTCTTTCAATCTGATGGCAAGCGTCATCAACAAACTAAAAGATTTCCAATTAGATGAATTGAGTTAACATCACAATCTTTTAAATGTAAGTGGAATTTCTATGTAAAGCTAGTCACATACACGACTAAACATCGTAGATATCCGAGACTCAAGTTCACCAAGCATAAGGCGGACAAATCTCGCTGCATCAGCTTTTTGACCAGAGAGATAGCGTTCTGTTATCCCGTGCATTGATATGCAGCATAAAGGATCAATCTTGCATGCCCACTCCACAACAGCATAGAAGTCTTCCTGAAATTATATAAACTATAAAGTAGCTTTATAGTAACGCTGTCTTTTTAACTTATTTTTAGGTTCCACAGAAACATAGTATGAAGGAGAAACATAATAACATGCGAGGAAGAGAGAAAGAATCGGAAGAGAAGAGAAATATGGGAAAACTTGTGTCTGTATTGTAACAACTAGGAGATTCTCCTTCGAGGTAGTTTCTCATTACACCTAGTTACAAAGAATTAACAAAGGCCGATCAATGATCACTATCACAACTCCTGTTAAACTGCTAAACAGCCCCCATTCCCAACCAACCAAGCAACAACTTAACCATTCCACTTTTTCACTCTTTCAAGAATACACATTCCAATTATCATCACTGTTTTGTTGGGCACTATAATTTACTCTCTCTAACCTTATTTATAAGCAAAACTCTTCATAATTTGTTAAAGGGGCCCTAGTAATCCAGAGTTCGGCCAGAGAGGTATGTGGCCAGGCCAAGATATTGTTCCTACCAGGAATCGAACTCAGTATTCCCCGAATCTTCGTTCCTTAGAAAGAACTCGTTTACCACTCGAGCCCAAATGCTTGGTTATAATTTGTTAATCTTAAATATAAGCAAAATGTCAACAAATCTAAACATACTTAATGTCTTTGTTCCAAAATTCTCTCTCATTAATGACTTAATATTGTGAGAAGATGACAATTTAATTAGGGGTAGATTAGTAATTGTATTAATTTTTTTTATGAAATCAAGAAAACTAAATACAAGTAACTATTGTTGAATATGGACAACGATGGTCTGATCCTATTGTGTATATACACACTTTGCAACACATTTTACAACAATGAAATAAAAATAATATGGTATCAACAACGATGGTCTGATCCAAGAAAATTTCCATGGCCAACGAACACAGCTCTACCACATCTCCAAAACGAAACAGCACAACTGGGATGGCTAGCAATAGCATCACCGGTCTGGCCGAAACACTATTCCCAGTTACTGGAGAGAAGTATTTACAATGGGCTAGATCAGACTGTATCTTCCTTCAAGGAAAAGGGAAGGAAGACTACATCACCGCCGATGCAAAAAAAACAGAGAAAGACCAAACCCATCAGACATGAAAGAACGAAAACAGTCTGGTCATGTCTTGGTTGCTAAACTCCATAACAAATGAATATGGAGAAAACTTCATGCAATTGTCAATATGTTTAATATCTACATTTACTGATATTTACTAATTAGAATAACAGTATATAAATGTATATACTGCAGTAGCTAAATTATTGGGGTAAAATTAGTACTATTAATTAATATAATAAACTGCATAAATGTATATATGGCAGTTGCAGATTTATTAGGCTGAGTCAGTCATTTAACTTGGAATTTAATTTGTATTTATATCAGAATATCCCAAGGGAGAAAACCCAGTTTAAAACATGATATTTTCATGATTCGCCTTAATGGGAAAAATTATTCAGCGTGGGAATTCCAATTCTCTTTATATGTTAAAGAAAAAGTTGTGGGGTCATGTTGATGAGATAACTCCTGCCCCTAACAAAGATATATATAAGGTTGAACATGCCAATTGCCAAATGGGTAGTCAAAGATGTTCAAATCATCTTCTGGATCATCGATTCGGTTGATCCCAACATTATTCTTAACCTTCGACCTTACAAGACTCAGGCAACAATGTGGGCTTACTTGAAGAAAATCTAATGTTCGAACAACGCAGCCCGAAGATTCCAGCTAGAACAAGACATAGCTAATTAAACAGGATAGTTTCTCTATATCTCAGATTTTTACTTTCAATTCATATACACACACGCGCGTGTTTCGAAATAATCCTTCCGGTGGTAAGGGGCACCCAAAAGACCCTTTCCATATTAGAATTTTGGAAGGTCCTATGGCATATAGAGGTGGAAATAGGATTTCCCTAAAAATAAACTATTTTCAACAAGCCTCAACCCAAATTCTGATACATCTCATATCGAAAATTCAAACTGTTATTTTATGCATACTTGAATTCCATCAAGCAAATCCTGAAGTGATTCATTTAAAGCTGCAAGCTCCACAGAACTTATACCTGGAAAATTGAACAAATAAATAGCCAAACGATGGAACAACTGATCAGAACAGAGAAAATCAAACCATAATGTCATAATGTCATGTAAAATTTAAACATGCAGAAAGAATATTTGTTGAGAATGAGGTACCTGTACTGGATTTACTATCATTATCATCAATGTCCGTAATTCCTAAATCATCGTCATCTTTAGCATCATCATTGGGTCCTGATTTATTACCGTCAAGTGTAGGAACTTCGAAGCACATGAAATGTGCAAAAAAAGAACTCTGAAACATAAATCATGAATAGTTATGATATTAAGTTATTGAAGTTTAACAAGTTTCAAGGAGCAAATATTAAGAACTTTCACCTCATCCACCATAAGTGGGATAAAAACTGTGAGCAACTTTGCATATGCATCAGCAACGTCCGTAGAATTTACATTCTGACCAGAACCCGTGGAACCTTCGGTTAGATTTTTGGCAGTTTTATTACTAGCACGAAGTTCATTAGCATACTCACGGGCCTGTAAAGGAATGTTTAAAACCTAAGATTCAGCATACACACAATTCTACCAAAACATAACAAACTAGTATGACCTATAATCCAAAAGAGTTTCAACATAAGGAACAAAAATAATTGGTTAGAAGAAAAGATTAATTGGATCAAATGGCATTCATGTAGAGAAAAATCATTTAAAAAACCCTAACTAATGATTTGGCACATTGTTTTTCTAGGTCTCTCTCTACCTATACTAGCCTCCCCCTAATCTACATTTCTAAATGAGACTTCTATAGAAATTACACATACCCTAGTCTACTTTTCTAACTCTAACATCTATAGAAATTACACATACCCTAATCTACTTTTCTAACTCGACTTCTATAGAAATTACACTTCCCAACCACCTAAGTTAAAATTCTATTATCTTCCACAAAAGGTGATATCTTAAATTTATCTCTAACACAATCATTCCTAATACTATTATGTTTTGTGTGCCGATGTTTCGTTGGTCTTAACACTTAGCCATTCATAAATTTGAGCTTAGATTTAATATAATTACACATTCCCAACCACCTAAGTTAAAATTCTATTATTTTCCACAAAAGGTGATATCTTAAATTTATCTCTAACACAATCATTCCTAATACTATTATGTTTTGTGTGCCTATGTTTCGTTGGTCTTAACACTTAGCCATTCATAAATTTGAGCTTAGATTTAATATAATTCCGTAAAACTAATTTGTAAGGTGAGGACTGTTAAAACATGATAAGTTTTACTTAGGTCATATCTATAGGCAATATGTGGGACTAAACACAACTAGCATAGTGAAAGTGTTGGATGATGCAATGAAAACAGCGCAAAATTTATGCAATTAAGGCGGCTAAGGGAAGACCTCGATTAAGGTGAATTGCCATAACACCCTCTAATGCCAAGTCTTTGCACCTAGAGAGTGGGCGATTATGGCAGTCCAGTACAGAATCTTGAATAGGCAATGATATATTCTTAGAATTTAGCCCAACAATAAATAGTAAATCAATCATTCTTAATTCTATCTATTGTGTGCCCGTGCATTGGTCTTGGCATTTTGTAGTTTGTAAAATTTGGATTTAGAAACTCAGCCCCACAACATTGGTTTGTAAGGTGAGGACTGCAAGTTCCAGCCAAATTATCTCGTTTGGCTTCATCAAGTTGAGTCGACTATGCGAGCTCATTGTCTCCATTGCTTCGAGATGCACCTGAGACTAGACTTCAGTGTGTGTTTTTTTTAATCGGATGGTGGAGTATAAGTTGAGAATACTACAATTACGGTCTATGAGTTATATGGCCAAAGTTTTAGTCGGCAACAAGCAACGTCTCTAGAATTTGAGGTTAGTGAAAACATTATATACCTTGTTTATTGTTGTAAATAGTTAATTATATTATTGTTATTTTTATAATTATTAATAATTCATGTTTAGACCTTTAGTAAGTTCCATTAGGTCAAAATACTCTATTTAAAGAGATTAGTATTTATTTGTATATTCATAATCACAAATGATATCTAGATTCAACATGGTATCACGAGCTCTTGTGAGAGGGTTTCACTTCCACATAAAATCCTAACCGTCTTATATACCTCTCACATACTAGACCTAATGTTGCTTTTGCGGTTAACTTAGTCAGTCAATTCATGCACCGGCCAAAGGAGATTCGGTTACAAGTTGCGATCTGAATTGTACAATATTTGAAAGAAACACCTGGTAGAGGAATTTTATTTGAAAGAAATGGGAGTGTGGCTCTTGAAGCATCTACCAATGCCGACTATGCAGGGTCAATTGTAGATAGGAGATCAAGGTTATTGTACTTTCTTAGGTGGAAATCTTGTGACTTGATTAGAAAACAAATTGTAGTATCACGATCTAGTGCTGAAGTAGAGTTAAGGAAGTGGCATAAGGGATATGTGAATTAATATGGTTGCAATTGATTTTAGAAGACTTGGGATAAAGGGTGATGAACCAATGAAACTTTATTTTGATGATAAGTCTGTTATTAGCATAACCCATAATCCAGTACAACATGATAAAACCAAATATATTGAAGTTGATAGACATTTCATTCAAGAAAAATTAGATAGTGGTCTTATTTGGACTCTATATATGTCCTGCCAAGGCAACCTTGCATATTTTCTAACGAATGGCTAAACAACAATAACTTTAAAAGAATTGTGTCCAAACTGGGAATGATAGATATACATTCACCGGCTTGAGGGGGTGTGTTGTAAATAATTAATTTTATTATTTTTATTTTTAGTATTATAAATAATTCATGTTTGGGTTGTTATTAAGACTCATCAAGTCAAAATACTCTATTTAAAGAGATTAATGCTTGTATATTCATAATGACAAATAATATTCAGATTTAACACTTATAGCTCACACTTCAACAAAGAAAAACCAGGGGAGGTCTAATTTACAGATTATGTTCCTTTAGTACAACAGTTGACAGATGTGTCATCTAAAAGGACTTCCCACAAGATCCTATTGAGAAGTAGAGTACAATAGACATATATCCACCATCTTGCATAAGTTTTTCTTTATTTCCTTTTACTAAAATAAATTTATAGTCTGTAACTTAACTCTAATATAGGAAAGCAGTGGTAAGGATTAGTATATAAAATATACATAAAGAAAGTTCCTTGTAGATTTAAATTATAAAAAAAAAAAATTCTTCCACCTGTTTTGTAACACTCAAAAGATATCCAGTAAAGAGAGATTACATTGGACATTTTTAGTTTAAAAAACATTGAATTTTTACAAGTAATTATAGCGGAGAATATATCCACATGGAAAGTGGTCATTTCTCAGTTAATAAAATACTCAAGTGTAAGTCATAGCATGATTTTACCACCAAATGACCAATAAATAAAACTAACAATTAAACAGTGTGAGTATTTGTAATGTCATACCTCCCTGCGAAGAAGCAAGTTTAGAGAACAGCAATAAGCTTTTTTCAATGGGCCCAGGCAATTCTTATCAAGAATCTGCATGTTGAGAATACAAAGAAATGAACACACAAATATATGTATGTAAAACAAAACTTTGAGAAGATGCTATAGTTAATTCATAACTAAACCTTTAAATGTTGCAAAAGGCGTGCATATGTCCTGCACTTGTATCGCAGGTCAGCATGATCTGGCCTTTTCAACTGTCCCCGCTGTTTAGAGCAAGTAGATAGTGAAAATTTAAGATTCTTTTTAGTTTATCAAAAACTTTTAAGATTCTAAGATTCAAATCATTTATACAGAAAATACCTGAGAAAAGTAATTTTTATCATTCATCATGAAATCAACAAAAGTAGCAAAGTAATTCCTCAAAAACTCGGAGGCTCTCCTAACAAAAGTAGATTTTATTATTTGAAGTTCTCCTCGCTTCTCTTTAAACTGCAGAAGTGGAAAAACACCATTAAAATCAGTTAACATTTAGGTCCTAAAAATGTTTTAGTTAAAACATTGGGAAAATATCTCATAATATCTTCACAGTATCATGTTAGAGTAATTTAGATTATCTCTTAAGATAGGTTTTCTTATTTCCTTAAGGTTTTTTTGGTTTAAGAAAATATTTTCTGAAATCATCTTCTCTTTCACTTAACAGTCACAAAATGTTCCCTTTATTTCGTCTTTGCAAATATTTATACATCGACAAATGGAAAAAAAATTGAAACTAGAAAAACAAACATGACAATGTGTGACATTATTATGATACCAGTGAAAACAGAAACTGAAAGTGGAAAATATTTTCTCTGATCTACAAACCCTTAATTTTTTTTCTACTTGGGGAGTCGAAGGAGGATTTAAACGAGAAGTTGGAGACTTGGAGTCAAGCTTTAGAAACGCATATTCTCTTCCTCTTACCCTATCAAAAACCTTACAATTCTTTCCTTATTTTCTACAGCCAATAAATAATCTTATTTGCTAAGTTAGGCTCCCAAATCAAAACAAGAACATAATTAACTTATCAAACTAATCAAAATGGTAGCAATTGATGAATAAAAATCACAATTTCCGCCTCAAAACAGTTTTTCAAAAGTATGGCAAATAACATACAGCTCTCATCTTTGCGTAAGTAGGATCTATGTTTGACACTTCAAAAGCACGCAAGGCCCCAGTCAACCACTCGCATGCTTCAATATTTTGAAGCATTTGCGCTTCATCAAATGAATCTCCTGTCAAAAATGCTGAATACTACAGCAAATGAAATGTCATTAAAATAAATATTTAGATTAAATTCATTAAACTTTAGACTATGAAAATTCACCATGTAAAGACATACCTCAGAAGGGATATGTAATTGCTCAACAAGTTTATCAAGCTCAACAATGAGAGATTGGTTATTTACTGATTGCATTTCCAACTTGTTATTGCGGATTTCAATCTAGAATGAGAAAAGTAAAGTGAAAAAGATAAAGACATCATTTTTTTTAATTAAAGAAGAAACTCATTAAGACAGAGAAGATTGTTATAAAGGATTATTTATGATGATAAGAAAACCTCCTTACAGATAAAAAAGAAAACAAACAAGAGATTAAACAACACATCAATCCAGCAAAGCTACCCAATCTCTCAACAATCTACAAGAGAAAGCCTGGTAAAAAGACCATAAATTTTGCATAAAATATAACCCGGATGCATAAACTCAGCCTAAAGAAGCTGTTCATTCAATGAAATCTCCTTAGAAATGCAAATTACTTTCCAACCATATGCACCAAAGAGCAACACTGACTGAATATTGACATATATTAGTCTTCTTTTAGTCTAAAGAGATCATAAAATATGAATACTACAAGTTCAAAATTAAGGTAGTTGGCTGTTATTTCAAGTGATAGCTGTACAGAATATGATTCTGTTATTTGGTAAACTATATTGTACACTCGACTACTTCCCTCTCAAATTCAAGGTAGTTGACTGAGAGTGCTCGTCTTCCAGCATAGTCTTGTCTCTGAGTGAGAAATCATAGAGGACAGGGTGGCCTAGCGAGAAGGTTAGCAACTTGGTATGTTGCTGGAATATGTTAGACCACAAGACATTTACTGATCAATTTCTCTTTAACGAATGATGGTAGGATGTTATAGACAATGAGTTGATATTATTTTGATACAAGAGACTAAACACTAACCCCCTATTTATGGGATACAAGACTCCTAATCTTAAATACATAGGAAAATGAAAAATTAAATCATTATAATAACATAAGTAATATGGAAACTGTTGAATAATGAGAGAACAAGAGGAAACTGTTGAATGATGAGAGAACAAGAGGAAAGTTGGATTGAATCCGTGTGTTTGAATTACACACCGGAGCTCATTATATATAATATCATATTTCCTATTTAATGTCATAGAAATTATATAATATTCTATTTCCTATTTACACGTTGAATAATGAGAGAACAAGAGGAAACTGTTGAATGATGAGAGAACAAGAGGAAAGTTGGATTGAATCCGTGTGTTTGAATTACACACCGGAGCTCATTATATATAATATCATATTTCCTATTTAATGTCATAGAAATTATATAATATTCTATTTCCTATTTACACGATATCCTAATTACTTACAGAATATTCTATTTACATAATACATAATATTCCGATATCTAACACTCCCCCTCAAGCTAGAGTATATATGTCATATGCACCAAGCTTGTTACAAATATAATCAATTTGAGGACCTCTCAAAGACTTAGTGAAAACATCAGCTAACTAATCATTTGAATTGACAAAACTAATGATGACATCTCCGGAGAAAATTTTCTCTCTCTGATGAAATGACAATCAATCTCAATGTGTTTGATTCTCTCGTGGAACACTGGATTTGATGCAATATGCAAAGTTGCCTGATTGTCACAAATAAGTGTCATCTGTGAAACATCCCCGAATCTCAGGTCGTGAAGCAACTGTTTGAGCCATATAAGCTCACAGGTTGGTTCCGTGGTGGATTCTCCTCTCCTGGTTCATGCTCAGTTAGAACATCCAAGTCTTGTAAAGTTACAAAAGTTGGTGCAAAACCTTTCCAAGTTATCTACGTTGTCTTGTGAGTCTTGTCAGTTAGGAAAACATGTCCGTAGTCCTTTTCCGAGTCGTGTCAATCGTCATTCTAAGTCTCCGTTTGCTCTAGTTCATTCGGATGTTTGGGGTCCTAGTCGCATTGCTTCCACTTTAGGGTCTAAGTGTTTTCTTACTTTCATTGATGATTATTCTCAATGTACTTGGTTATTTTTAATGGAAAATCGATTTGAGTTATTTGCTATTTTTCAAACATTTTATAATGAAATCAAAAATCAGTTTGGTGTTTCCATTAGTACTTTGCACAATGACAATGCTCGAGAATATTTATCTATTCAATTTCAAACTTTCATGGCTACTAACGGTATGCTTCATCAAACGTCTTGTGCTCACCTACTAACGGTATGCTTCATCAAACGTCTTGTGCTCACACACCACAACAAAACGGGATCGCTGAACGTAAAAATAAAAGTTGAAACCACTAGGACACTCTTACTTCATAATAATGTTCCTCAACATCTTTAGGGTGATGCTATCCTTACGGCTTGTTATCTCATAAATAGGATGAGACGGTAAGAGAAGTGACCGGAAACCGGAGATAAAGCACGGTTACCGGAAGAAAAAAAATTTGGCGCCGACTGGGAAAGCATGGATTAGGGTTGCCTCTTGTTAGGCTCTAGATACCATGTTGAATAATAAGAGAACAAGAGGAAAGTTGGGGAAGATACAAGACCCAGGTGCTAGTAGCTCAAATGGAGCGAGGAAAGCTTTTAGTGGACCTCCGAGAAGGCGAGAAGGCGAGACCAATGCTGTATTCGGCCGAAGCCAGGGTCGTGGTTTCAGAAGACCCTATGAACATATGGCTGCTGTCACCATTCCTGCAGCTCCCGTACAACAGATGCTACCTCCACCACAACAACACCAGCAACAACAACAACCTCGAACCAGCTACCAGCAGAGACCATATCAGCCGAGGCAGGCTCGCCCGGCTAACAGGGTGATTGAAGCTATTCCGATGACGTATGCTGCCTTGTTGCCGAGACTACTAGATTTGAACCTTATTCAATTGAGGACTTTGGCACCACCACCTCCTGGAGAGCTTCCAGCTGGTTATGATGTCAACGCGCGATGCGCTTTTCACTCAGGAGCACCCGGGCACTCGACTGAGAAGTGCAGGGCTCTGCATCACAAAGTTCAGGATCTTGTAGATTCTAAGGCAATCAACTTTGCGCCACCGCCGAATGTTAACTCGAACCCTATGCCTAATCATGGAGGGGCAAGAGTCAATGCTGTGGAAAGTGATGACAAGTTGAGTTTGGTGCTAAGTATCGATGAAGTCAAGACACCGTTGAGGGTGGTGAAGGAGAGATTGTTGAAGGGTCAAGTGTTTCCTGGTTGTTATCTTGGTTGTGAAGACTGTATGAGTGTTGTGAATGGCTGTGAGAAATTGAAGGCGGGTTTGCAGGAATTGATCGATGAGGGGTCCTTGCAGTTCAGTAAGATTAGTAATGAAGAGGTTGATGATGTGTCAACCATTACTATCTTCTACGATGAAGCTGACATGCCCGTCAGACAAGAGCCGGTTACCATTTACGCTCCTCAAATTAGTCCCGTGACTATAACTGTACCTGGGCCAGTGTCGTACACCGATGATAGAGCCATTCCTTGGCATTACGGTTCTGATGTTTATGTAGCTGGACAAAAGATGGAGAGTCGACCTGTTGCTGACCTGACTATTGAGAATGTAGGAGGTGTTGGGGGTTTTACTCGAAGTGGTCGTTTGTTTGCTCCCCCTGCACTGAGAAAGGATCCTGAGGCCGAGGCTTCGTCCAAAGACAAAGGAAAGCAGACTGCGAATGACGAGTCAACTACTCCTGTGGCTGGGCAGGGGACGTTTGAAAAAGAGGTAGAGGAGTTCATGAGGATCATCAAAAGGAGTGACTACAAAGTGGTTGATCAACTGAACCAGACACCTTCAAAGATTTCTATCTTATCACTGTTGATGTGCTCTCCCGCGCACCGAGAAGCCTTACTGAAAGTACTTCAAATGGCCTACGTTCCTCAGGAGATCACGGTCAACCAACTCGAGGCTGTTGTTGGAAGTGTCAATGCTAGCCATGGCTTAGGCTTCACTGACCGAGACCTCACTTCGGAGGGAAGGAATCACAATAAAGCACTACACATCACGATGGAATGCAAGGGCGTTGTGCTGTCTCATGTTCTTGTAGACACAGGCTCTTCCTTGAATGTGCTTCCGAAGAAGGCGTTGATGAAGCTTAATATTGATGGGATTGTCCTGACGCCGAGTGATCTGGTGGTTAAAGCTTTCGATGGTTCAAGAAGATCAGTTTTCGGAGAGGTTGAGTTGTCTGTCAAGATAGGCTCTCAAGTCTTCAAGAGCGTCTTCTATGTTATGGACATCCAGCCTGCGTATAGTTGCTTGTTGGGCAGGCCGTGGATACATGCAGCTGGAGCTGTCACTTCAACCCTGCATCAGAAGCTTAAATACGTGGTGGACGGCCAGGTCATCACAGTTTGTGGGGAAGAAGATATATTCGTCAGCCATCTGTCGACGTTTAAATATGTAGAAATGGATGGAGAAATCCACGAGACTTTGTGCCAAGCTTTTGAGGCAGATGTCAGTATCTTGACTCCGGTGAAGAAAAACAACGAGGGCACGTCCATTCATTCCTACCAGGAAGCAAAGGAGGTCGTCCAATCAAGCAATGCTCAGGGCTGGGGCAAGCTGTTGGAGCTGGAAAAGAAGGATGATAAATTCGGCTTAGGGTAAACAGCGGAGCTCATTATATATAATAGGAGGAATAAATGTCATAGTAATTACATAATATCCTATTTTTTATTTACACGATATCCTAATTACTTACAGAATATTCTATTTACATAATACGGAATATTCCGATATCTAACAGAAACTAATCTTATGAGATAATCTAAGCGATACTTTGATTATAATAAAATTTCTATTATAGAACACTCCTCTTCAAGTAACAATTACTAAGCTTTACGCTTACAACTATTTGAAAGAGAAAACATAATAACCGCCTTTCACGAACGACAGGAAAACCAAATCATGGTGATATTGGATCAGTCGTACCAAATCATGGTGATATTGGATCAGTCGTACCAAATCATGGTGATATTGGATCAGTCGTCAAACTTAGTCTGTAACAACCAACTTATGTATGGGATATGTCAAGTTGGACCCCGCACATAGAGACAAAACAATATACATGTTGGACCCCGCACATCAACAAACAACAACTCAAAATTTGTAGTTGCGGACAAAACTAAGCCTGATAGTAAGATTGATCGTTCTAAAGTTTTTTTTGGTGGCCAAGAGATATTCATGGATTTTTAGGTTGGATTATAGTAATAGTTTCCCAAATGGCATATGTTAGACTCCTCTCTTTTGCAGTTTTCCGACACTAACCTTTTCATCAGCTTGACATTAAAAATGCTTTTTTGCATGGTTATCTTGAAAATGAAGTATTTATGAAGCAACCACACGGGTTTTTTACTCAGAGGGGGTCATCTTCCATGGGTTTTTGGCTACACAAGCCCCTTTATGGTTTTAAAAATTCTCCTTGTGCTGAGTTTAGCAGATTCAACACAGTAGTATAATAGTTTGGTACGATTTGCAGTGAAGCCAACCATTTTGTTTTTATCATCACTCAACCTAAGGGTGTATTTATCTTATTGTTTATGCATATGATGTTGTGATCATTGTTAGTGATCCTAGGAGAATACTTCAGTTGAAGCAACATCTTTCTAATCAATTTCAAACTAAAGACCTTGGTAAATTCTATTACTTTTTAGACATTGAGATAGTCCTATTCAAGGATGGTCTTGAAGAAATAAGTCTAATGAATGTCAAGTCAAATGATACTCATATGGATCAAAATGTCAAACTTCTACCTAAACAAAAGAGCCTTTATTAGATTCGAGGTGATATATGAGATTGGTTGGGAAATTGAACTATCTCACATTCATTAGTCCAGACATTTCCTTTGCAGACAATGTGGTAAGCTAGTTTTTAAATTCGCTTTGCCAAGAACAGATGGATGTTGTAATCCAAAATCTGAAATACATCAAAAGTGCTTCAGAAAAATCTCTCATTTATGAAGATAGAGGATATAAAAGATAATTGAATACTTAGATGCTAATTAGTCAGGTTCGCCCATTGATATTCGATCCACTTATGGGTATTGTGTACTTGTTGAAGGAAACTTTACCTTTTGGAAAAGTAAGAAGCAAAATGCAGTTGCAAGATCCAGCACTAAGGCAACATAGAAGGTTATAGCAATAGTAACATGGGAGCTCATCGGGTTGAAACAGCTACTAAAATAGCTTCAATTTGTAGAGGCAAGGCTAATGAAACTAATATTTGATAATCAAGTTGCATTGCATATTGCCTCAAATCCAATTTGGGTCAAACATATTGAAATAGATTGTCATTTTGTCACAGAAAAAATCAAATCAAGTGACATTTTTGTCAATTCCAGTTATCAGTTGCCAAACGTTTTTACAAAATCATTTTGAAGCTTGGTGCATTTGATTAATAAGCTTCAACTTGAGGGGAGCGCAAGGAGGAGTGTTGATATTTAAATATAGGATTATTTTGTAGTTAGAAAAATAGCATATTCTAGTACATTTTAGCATATTCCCCTATAATTAATGTTGTTGATTGTATATTGACTTACTTCTGAACCTATGTAATAGAACTCCGTGGTGTAGTTGAGACACACGGTTTCATCATATGTCTTTCACTTTCTCTCATTCAACAACATTGTTCTTAGCAACTGGTTCCCAATAATATCCTCTTTGACAGAGACATTAAAAAAAAAAGACAAAACAAAATAAGAAGCTCAAGAGAATAAAGCCATCCAGTCCCTCTCCAAGAGGCCACAGGATGAATACCAAAGAGAATCTGCATTTATAATTTTATCCCTGAACCAATTCAGAGGCAGATAACATCCTTGGAGCGCAAACATTTCACTCTAACATATAACATAGTACACTAAAAAGCAACATAAACAGCGTGTTCCCATAAAGTTTACCACTCTTTACACCATTCATATCCTCTGACACAAGCCAACATAAACTGCTTCAAATGAAAAAGACACACCTAATAATCAAGATTCACCGAATGTGCCATCAAACCAGGTGTCCATTCCAGATTAAAGTGCAACTTTAGATGCTACAAAATTAACTTGGTAACTGTTTTGAAGCTAGATCATGAGATAGTGTTTAGTTTCATGCTTTGCTTCTCCTCCTACTTACCTTTTCATTTTCACATTGTTCTTGGTATTGGTTTTGGAAGATAAATCTTCTAAAATAAAATAAATAAAAGCTACTAATATAATAAGACAACAGAGTAAACAGAAAAGGAAAGAAAAAGAAAGAACAAAAAAACATCAAAAGCATATTTGCTATTGTGGTGTCAACAGCATAAAGAAAAACAAAAGAGATTGAACCACAAAACTTAAAAAACAGCCAACTACACTTGTGAATGCGCAATGCAATGCTCTAGCCAGAAAACTAAGATATCAAATGAATGAACATGGATTACCACAAGCACTGCTATAAAACCATGAAGAAAATTGTGAATAGGCACAATGTGCTCCAACTTGAAGTGTAGAAGCCCTTACCGATTCAATATCCTCCCTCATGTGTTTGAGTTTCACATTGAACATGCCTAACCATTCATCCATGTCTTCCACGCAATTTGAAGCAGCTTCAAGCCCTTGCAACACCTTCAAGACAAATTGGTATGTATCACTACATAAAAACATGTGAATACAATTTAAACGACCAATTATGAGAAACATGAGGATTAATAGAATGAAGAAGCGTTTTCCAATCATAGTGTTGTTACCACAACAACTTTAATGGTTTAAGTGGAAATTATGATATAAAATTGCAGCTTAAAATATCTGCACAAGGTTAAAGATTTAGGAAGGGGATTGTTGAGCCTCACATCAACTAAATATATGGCCTAAGTAGTGCTTATAACACTTTGACAGTTCTCACCTTATAAGTCACTTTTTACGATGTTCAATTAAGCCCAAAACCTAAGATGGTGTTAAAGCTTATCCTAGAGTACTGTTATTGGATCAAGATCTCTGATATTCCACCATCATCTACACACATTCTAGATGTTCAGTTGTGAGTGTGGAAGGGTGTTTTGAGATCCCTATTATTCCATCCACATTACTCCGTGCTTCAAATTTTCAGCCTTGAGCATGAGGAGGTGTTGAGAATCACACATTAACTAGGGATGCGTCTTAGATAGTGTTTAAAAGACTTGGGCATATGTCAGTTTCCTGGTTGGGGCCCAAAACCGAAGGGATAAATCAAGCAAATTGGTTTATCTAAAAGAGGGTCAAGAATCCAAGCTGTATTGGTTTTAAATAATTAAAATCATAACTTGAAAAACATAAATAAATAGATTTTTCAGTCTAACATTATCAATTGACAAGGGAGGAAATTAAGCAACAATATAAAACTAAAGGGCCCGTTAAACCTAAGTAAAGAATAAGGTGATACCAGTACAAGAAAAGTAATAATCAACTCAAAGAATAGTTGTACCTCATCTATCAAAGGTTCACTTTCTAAAATAGCATACACATTTGCTGCTTCCAGAGCCTGGAGCTCTCTTTTCAACCTTTCAGAAAATGCCTCTGCTTGACTAATACCCGTGATATAACTGCCCATTCAAAAACTACAACAATTTAATTCTGCACATTGATATTATAAAAAGAAGATACTGTTTAACTTTCTTTATAGAAATGCAGATGAATTATATATGTATCCAGCCAATGCAATTACATAATTGTTTCCTTTGAATTCTTTTTGATAAAAATATATAGAAACATCATCATGTTCAGAACTTTCTATTTTTTGTGGGGTAGTAACCCCATGGGCGTCATCACACCCGTTTAGGCAATGTAGTCAAGTACGAGATCTTAAGTAGGATCAACTGGCTTGTGAAAGACCATAAAAATCGGATATTCACATGCGCACACTCACTTGCGCGCACGCATACGCACACAGACACGCACGCACGTACACATGAAAATTATAATAAAGGCTCCAAAATAAGCCCCAACATGTTTTTTTACGATCTTGCTTCAAAACGGCCGATCTTGACCACGCCGGCAACGAAAACGATCTTTCTCTGATCGTAACACTCTCAGGCATCCTTAGCTCGTAAGATCTTACGATCTTACAATCCAGCACTCGTTATTGACGACACTGCTTTTGGGTATAAACTAATCCCTACTTGGGTGTGGGCTAAGTTCTATCCACAAGATGCTTCTAGTATGTTTAAAAAATACACCAACATGATATTAGCAACTAATTTATGAATTCTCTGTACTAATATCAATCATAAAATACGGCCAAAAAAATTTAAATGACAGAGATAAAGGCTTTTGGTGGGCATTGAAAAAACCCTCTGTGCCCATAAGACATTAATCATATGCTTACACATCACAAAAGTTTAACCTCAGAATACATTTTAAGGCAGATAGCACCTACTTTCCCAAAAGAGCTTCCATGTCCTCTTCCTCTGCTTGGGAGACAAGCTCCTTCTCAACATTGACTTTCAATTCTGCTTCGTTTTCATGATATTCAACAGTAGCGCCATCTGCTCGGTTATTTTGAGTGGAAACTGCAGGTGTATTTTCCTATATCACATTGGTAAAAATAAATAGAGAGAACATATTGGTAAAAATAAATAGAGAGAACATACGGTCAAGAATAATTAACAAAAATTATTCATCAAGGGAATAGTCATTAGAGTTTAACATTCTAAGCATTAAATCGAGGACTTCAAGATCACTTATGAGAATAGTCACCCTCCATCCAAAGTAATAAATGTTGAAGACTTGAAATTTAACAGGTTTAAAAGACCATGACTGTAGCTTGATTGTAAAGAAACTTCAAGTTTAAGTATTAGAAGACCATTATGCACCTTAGCCCAAAGAGCCATCTCCACAACATCGATACCAACAACTTTAGGAAGGCGGCCCAGGACATCTTTGCAGATATTCAAGATAGAAAGCAGAAGGCGGTTCCTGCAAAATGTAATAGACACAGCGAAGAAAAGTCCATCTCCTTATATACAATCATAGACAGTTAAAATTTACGTGCTTAGATTATATGTTTCTATTAATGGTATAACCTGTCATCAATATTGCGCATTGTCCACTGTGGAGGAGCCACACTGTGATTTCTAAGGTTATCAAATCCCTGTAAGATATATATTCATCAGTAATCCACATCCCACCGGAGAAAAATAAAAGATAAGTAAAAGAAAATGGATGTATCTTGATTTGCTTTGGTTCCAGAAACAGAGAATATATTGAGAACAATGCAGTAAATCAGTCTATTCAATTTTATTATTTATATAGCATTTTTAATTTTGTAATTAGGGCTTTTGATTTGGGATTCTTTATTGTTACCTGCTAATATTATTTAGGGATTTAATTCTATTTTTGAGTATATTATTTCATCTTTTGATTAAGAATACCTTATTATGAAATAATGGCTTATTAGGTCTATAAATAGACCTTCAGTGTACACAGGGAACACTCTTCTATTAATCAAAACTCAAATGGATTCCACTAAACCATGTGAGCCCCACATAAATTTAGTGAGACCCATATGAATTTCCACCAATAAAAGAGTGTGTAAGAGAGTATGTTGCTAGCACAATTCTAATGTACACATATAGGATGCTTTTTATTATTACATGAGTATATGTATAATGTATTAAGTTTTCTTCATTCAAAGAGTAGGGGAACTCTAGGTTATCAGCAGAGCACCCTTCTCAGATTGTCCTACATCAATAATCTTCATAACATAAAGATTTGTCGGGAAGAATGAAAAATATGAAACATTACCAAAGTAAATGTACATCCACTGGGATCATTAGATACAACTTCCACTTTTGAGAGATGCTTCAGCTTGTATATCTTAGCTGGCTGCAAGAACAATAAATGTTACACAACAACAATAGTCTTTTTGTATTGAACTTTAAGACATCTAACCAAGACAAACTGAGGGCGGGGGCTGTGAGGTATTATTAGCTGAACCCGTTTCAATTTATCTGTTTCTTTTACCAACAAAGGCAAGGTAGACAATCTCTTTACTTCAGATAAAGCAAAATGGATACGGATAAACCTTGCAGCAAGGGTGTTTGCCAAAGTTACTAAGGGTAAGTTGTATATATTGACAATTTTAATAAAAAAGGAGACAACAAAGGTGGTAGGAACATTATTTTATGGGAATCAATAAATAAAAGGTCATTTTTGTAATGCAGACTTTGTTCCTTTTTTGGGAAACCAGCACATGAAATATGGATTATGGAGTAGGATGGACAGAAAACCTTGGTAAATAAAAACAAAATCACTAGCAACATGCATGAAAAAAAAAAACAGCTTCTCAGGTGAGAAGAAAATCACCTCAAGAACTCCTCCATTTGAATACTTTAAAACTCGGAGAAAAGCTTTTGTCCGTTGAGTTTTCGCTTTCGCTACACAAAATAACATGTTGTCACTAACACTCCTACAAATAAAGAATTAAACAACTAATTGCAGCACTAACACAAGGTGACCACTTGCAATCGCCTACCCATAGAAGAGTAGAGAAAAAGAAGATTTCCTCTTACCCCCTTCTATTCCTTTTTGTTCAACCAAAAGAATCCTACCAATATATAAACTAGATAAGAATACACTGCAAGCTAATATCTCAAATGCTAATTCCTTGCATTAATACCAACTATGAGAGGGAAAACCTACAATCATTTGTTAAATTAAAATAAAGAGAAGCATAGTTTTCTAATTCTGACTAATCACCCGCTTTGCCTGCTGTTTATGAAACAGAAATTGCCTATTACTTGTTTCATAACTCAGAATCAAGTATTTGAATGCATAAACCTTACATGTAAACTCCTTACAAAATCAAGTAAACCCTTAAACACATACCCTGAGCTTGTACACACCCTCAAAACCGAATAGTTATTACATTTCCCAAAACAACCAGCATAACATGCATTCATCTAACGAGTCTCAACGCAAACGCAATGCACTAATGCTACATTTCAATTTTTTTCCACTGACAAACCAATTCATTTTAGGAAAATTTATCACGATTAGAAGTTAAATTTCCAGTCCTACATACTTTTCCGAACAGTAATTCAAGCATTATTGATAAACGTTAATTAACAGAGAAAATGCAGAGAGTGAAAGAGTAATGGCGCGTACTAGAGATAGCGAGAACCCTAGGTTTAGCCATTTGACGACCAAGCATGGCAGCTTTTCCCCATGTACCGAGGGTCTTCACGACTCGTATAGATATGACGATCTTCTGTTTCGTGCCTTCAATCGCAGCCTCGCAAGCTCGCCGGAGTTCAGCATCGTCGGCGCTAGATTTCGCCATTTTCTTATCTCTGATCTCAAAATCGAGAACCGATGAAAACTTTCCGAGAAGAAAAATGTGAATGTGATGCGCACAAGGATGCAGTGAAAATCGTTGAAAACGGTTTCAGTTGGATCTTTCTCTTTGCTTCCATCGGGACACGTGTCAGTTTGCGTTTTGACGCTACGAACGAATTGTTGGGTGCGAAAACTTGGCGGTCCATTGTCTAACGGCTTCACAATAGTAGTATTTATTAATTTCCACTTTTTCGGTTTCTATACTTTTCATGCATAGTTTATAGTAGCTCTTTCTTCTTATTCACGTCTCATTTCATAATAATAATCTCTTTTTTTAGTGAATCCTTCATCTTGTCTTCTTTCTCATTTAAACTATTCCCTCCATCTAAGAATAATTATATAATAATTGGTTATTTCATATCCATTAAAAAAATAAAAGAGAGATAATAATATTTTTTATTAAATTGTATATTTGAATTAATGTAGAGTAAGAGAATTATAAATTGAAAGTATCAATTCCTTGGTATAACATTAGAAATTAAATTGCGATACTCATTTTAGGATAAATAATTTTGTAAGATGCGACAATTATTTTGAGATAAAAGAAATACTTTTTAAATATATATCGTTTTAGAAAAATGATTTGCATTAAACTATATGTCATTTTACATTACCAATAAATAATTAATGCTATTTTTCTTATTATACTCTAAAAAGTTTATTATTCTCTCTTATTTTAATTATGTAAATCTATGTATCTCATGTCATTATTGTAGGACAATTTTGTAAAAACATTCATAATTTCTCATTTTCATACAACAATCATTATTTTTCTTAATACATGTGAAAAGTCCAAAACAACTTATAATAAAAAACGGAGGTAGTATATAAATTAAGGACCCCAATTTGGTGTTGTCGTCAACCAACATTTAGGAAGTCATATGTTCTTGATTGTCCGATCAAAATCAAATAGTTATTTTCTAATTAAATACTTTTTGAATTATAAAATGAAAAATATATATTTTTAAATACCTTGTAGTTGATGCCTTGTCTCCATACAATGTCACCATGGGGCACCCCTCCCTTAACCTATTGGGGGTTTTCCTACCCATCCTGCATTTGAGCATGAAGTATCTGCTACCCAGTTAGCGAGTTATGGTGTTCTAAAGGGACTAAGAGATCTTCTAGGAATGTTATCAAAATAGTTTGGAAATAAGAAAGAAAGAGATGGTCGCAGTCTCCATTTCACATTCAGTTGTGCAAGAAATAAATGTTATAAATTTGGACCTCATATTGGAAGCAGATAATAAAAGGTTCACTCCCATAGAGGACCTAAAAGAGGTTCAGGTTGGGCCATTGGGCTTCAAAGTCTTTAAGCTAGACACCTCCTTATTTGAGGAGAAGTTAGATGCCAAATGAGGAGAAGTTAGATGCCTTGTTGGGGAGGAACGTCAACTTGTTCAATTAGGCGCCCGTTGCCATGTTAGGGATAGACACAATGATGGTTTGCCATCGGCTCGTCGTTGATTCCACTATGATGTCAGTATCTTAGAGGAAACACAAGGTGGGCGAGGAGAAGCGGTGGACCATTGATGATTAAGTTTAAAAATTGAGAAGTATTGGTTCATAACTAATGGTAAATAACCATCTTAGATGTCCAACGTGGTTTTGGTCCATAAATCGTCAAATAATTGGCGGATGTGCATAGGCTTAAACAGTGTTTTCCCTAACTATCCATATTTGCTTCCCAATATTGATTGGTTGATGGATGCCTACTTAGGCTACAATTAAATTAAGATTGATCTCGTGGATGTGTCCAAAACGATGTTCATTTGCAACCATGCAACTACTATTACAATATCATGCCTTTTGGACTAAAGAATGCCACCACCTATCAAAGGCTAATGGATGTCGTATTCTCAAAACATATAGGTTGAAACATAGAAGTTTACATCGATAATATGATTGTGAAGACATCATAAGGTAAAAGCCACGATGCACATCTAGAATTCATCCTAGAATTAGTCAGGAAGTATAACATGTGCTTAAATATCATCAAGTACTTTTTTGGCATGCATGCAAGTAAGTTACTGGGATTTATATTAACTAGGAGGGTATATAGGTAAATCCAGACAAGTATCATACCATTATCAACATGAGAAACCTATTCAACGTTAAAAAGGTTCAACAACAAAAGGGGTGCTTAGTCTCCCTAGCCCATTTTCTTTCTTGTGCAGGTTAAAAGGCGTTTCATTTCTTTTCCACTTTGAAGAAGAAGGAAAAGTTTGAATAAACAAGCGAGTGAGAGGTGGCATTCTCAAATATGAAGTCCTTCCAAGCCACACCGCACATATTGACACACCCAGAGGCATGTGCGCCCCTCTCTATATATTTATATGTTACTGGCCAAGCGACGGGTTATGTGCTTGTCCAAGAGAAAACTAAAGTTTAACAACCTCTATACTTCATGAGGAAGGTGTTCATGGGCACTAAGGTCGAGTATCGAAAGATCAAGAGGCTCGCCTTAGCGGTCGGATGTTGAGTTATCTGAGTATGACATCCAATAAATACCTAGGGATATCAAGTCGCATGTAACAATTAATTTTTGGCAGAATTTAGCTCAGTGTTAAGCAAGGAGACTCCCTGTGTATGGATACTATTTATGGACTACACCTCAAACTTGAAAGAAAGTATCGCCACCATAGTACTTGGGCTATATGACCTCCTGATCGAGCAATCCTTGAAACTTGATTTTAAGGCAAGTAACAAACAAGCTGAGTATAAAGCCTTTTTTGTCGGCATGCTCATTGCCCTTGAGATTGGTACCTCAAGCCTCAAAGCTAGAAGCAACTCACATTTGGTGGCACAACTTAAAAGGGCATTCACATTTTCTTGTACTAGTGTTTTCACGTTTCAACTTCTAAATATGTTCTTTATACAAGCCACTTCTTTCACATCTCACTGTAGCAAATGTTTATATTTTATAAAAACTATGATCTGATCACCCAACAACTATCCAAAAATCTAATGAAAGAAGTGACAATCCCATCACAGATGTTGCTCCAAACCTGTCTTGTAATGCTACAATCAAAGAACAAATGTTGGCTAGTCTCAATCCCATCACAGAAGACACATAATCCATTAGTTTGTATTCCAAAATTCCGTTATAATGTATTTCAAAAGACCCTTTACATTCAATAAAAGAGAATTGTATCCGTTATAATGTGTGTTTATTCTGAGCAAGCAAGTTGGTCAAAGACAACAATTTATATGTGTCTTGAATCACAAGTTATAAAGACTAAAACAAATTCTTTTTGAAGCTTAATTCAAATCAAGAAATGGTTGAATCAAAACTCAACTTGAAATATTGATTTTGCCACTAACCGGTTGATTTGAATAAAAGATATGTGTGACTTGAATCAACACACCTTTGCTCCAATCATAATCCTTCCCGGCTCCAATCATAATCATTTCTTTTTAAAAGCAACCTTAATTTAAATCCTAGAATTGTTTGACTCAAACATATGTATCAAATCATGAATTATCAAATTGACACTTTCCATATTCTATCACCTTGATTTAATTCATTTAAGTCTAAGAATGCATATTCTAATATTCACAATTTATATCAAATGCAACAAGTAATTTAGCATAAGCAAGCATTTTCTAATGTTTTTATGTTAAATGTCATTATTTTATTTGTAATTTTTATTATTAATCTCTAGTTTTTCATTATTCAAAATACTAGCTTTTAGTCATCGTGCTTTTATTTTTGTGTTCATTTAGCATTAATTATATCCAACCTACTACAAATAAAAATTTAAAAATTACAAAATGTTGAGTCAAAGTTTACTTATAATTTATGAATTTTTATATGAAATTAAAAAAGAAAAATATTGTGTAAAAAAAGATTTTTATTCATAGTTATAAAACTGTCAAACGACTGAGTATCAAATTGAATCTGTAACTATTTATGAGAATGAATTCAAATATCCTAAATTTAAAACTACAGTAAAAAAATAACAGGAAAAAAAATAGCAGAGACAGGTATAAAGAAAGAAGATGAACGAACCTGTAAAAATAAGAGATGAAGGAAGAACTTAAACAATCCATGGTCTATACAGAACTTTACCACGTCCTCATTATTATCAGTAATAAAAAAAAAAAAAAAGTGGTTCATGAATCATGAATGGTAGCATCCAAATTACAGAGATATTTTGATATGCACAGTTATTTGAAACAAATAACAGAACAAAATATTAACATCAGAAGCATCAATTTACTGTCATTGCAAAAATCACAAATCTCACTCTCCAACTTCTCCAATTCCACCTTTTCCAGCAAATCTTTGCTTCATCCGCAATAATAGTATTTACCCAAAAAGAAGATCAACCTTCTTCTGACACACTCTTAGAGCCAAGTTTTCACCGCTAGGCCAACCCGTAAGTTCAAATGGTATATAACTACATGTATATCTATATGTATATACTATATATGTATCAAAGATTAAGAATCAAGAATCAAGAGAAAAAGGAGTTTGTAATAGATCATAGGGTGCCCATAGTGCATCCAAAGGACAAGGTCTATTCGCATCTAATCTAACCCAAGGTTTACCTTTTCCACTCCAATGCAACAAACTCACAGGACCAGGATGCAGATTTCTACAAAGACCACGAAAATTATCTCCTCCAAGTCCATGTTGATTCCATCTATGATCCACCGAAGCAATATTCCCAGCAAAAACAAGCAAAAAAGGAGGCAGAGAACCCAGTTCATAGATTCTCATTCTCTTCTGCAACTCCATCCAATCCTCAATCTTTGCAGTATACTCCCCTTCTCTCCATCGTTCCAAATCAATCACCATCACGCCCGTGTTGAAATAACAAGGCTTTCTGTTCGCAAACGTTAGAGACAAAGAAGGGTTAGACCAGAACGATGGAGTGAAGTACGATGTGAAATTGGCGTTGCAGTATTCGGGTGCTGCTAAAACAGAATCTTCACCTAATGGTGTTTGTGATAGTTTTGCAATGTCGTCGACGAGAAGAAGATCGGAATCGAGATAGACGACGCGGGTTACGGAAAGTGGCAGGAGATTTGGTAGGTAGGTGCGAGCGTAGTTGAGAGGACAATCGAGAGCTGAGCGGATAGAAGTTGAGATAAGGCCAGAGACGGTTGTGTCGTCGAAGGTGTAGAGATGGAATTTGAGATATGGGAAAGAGGTTGAGATAGTGGCGTTTAGATTGGAGGCGTTAGAGGAACAAACGAAGTGGAAGAAGATGTTTTGTGGACATGAAGAGTGTTGGAGGATTGATAAGATTGCTGCCATGGAACCTCGGATGTATGTTGTGTCGAGTGTCATTGCGACTTGGACAGTTGGGTTTGAATTCGAAGCGTCTGTAATGGAGGGGCATTCTGGGGAATTGTAGAATTCTGGTGCTTCTTTGAATTGATGGGTTATGATAATGGAAGAGAATGATAAACAAGGCAGTACTAAAAAAAAGAGTAAAATCAGACATGAATGTTTTTGTTTTTGCATAATTTTGGGTTTGTAATTGTGTCGGTTGGGGTTAGAGAGAGTTATGTTATGGTTGGAGAGGTATTGAAAGAAGGTTTGGACGGTGAAATAAAAAAAGGAATATATTAAAGAGAGAATCTGGGAAAAAGGAGAGAATAGAGTGTAGGATGCAATGCAATGAAAATGGGAGATGAAAAGTCAAGAATTGAATAAAGAATTTATGGTTGAGTTTTGAGTTCACATTGGTTATGTCTTTCGGAGTATTTATGACTCGTCGTGGAAGGTTTGCTAGCCTTTTCAGGTTTTGGTCCATCGCTTCGCTTTACTTACTCACTTTTCATTTTCAAGTTTCCTTTTCTTTCTCTCATCTCTAGGTAACTTCACCTGTCTCACTGTACTAGTATTTTACACATTTAATTAGAAATTGATTCAATTTTTTTATTAAAAAATAAAAAATAATATTCTCTCATTTCAAATTAAACATAAAAAATTATATTTATTACGAAAATCAAAATATAATACTTAATTTATAATAGTTTTTTTTTTATTTTTTTAAGAATAAAATCTGTAGAAAGATATAAAAATTACTTTTGTTAAATACTGATTAGGAAGAAAACCCGAGACAATAAATTTAACTAATTTTTTTTTTTAATATATATATATATATATATATATATATATATATATATATATATATATATATATATATATATATATATATATTAAGATAAAATTAAAATAAAATAATTTGAGGTGAATATATCCAATAGAGCGATATATGAACATCTTTAAAGGATATACGAAGAATCATCACCGACCGGAAACTTCGATTGTTGAAAGGTACATTAAAGAAGATGCTGTTGAGTTTTGTACAAATTATTTGTCGGATGCAGATTCTATAGGAATTCCAAAGTCCCGTCATGCTGACATGGACGAAAGATGTATTTAAGGTCTAGATTTTAGGTCAATGACTCGGATGTAGTTATTCAAGCACATTTCTATATATTGAATAATATAGATGAGGTTCAATCTTTCATAGAAACTCACAAAAGACTTTTGAAGAAAAATATTCCCGAATGAGTGACAAATTATTGTTGATAGAGCATAATGATATATTCATGGATTGGTTTAATAAAAGTGTATCGAATGATAGTATTGCATATGAGATACTTAAATGGTTGTCGTACGAGCCAATATTTCGTGTCATTACTTGGATTGCATACGATATTAGTCATTATACCTTTTATACAAAAGCAAAAGATGATCGTAGTACAATGCAAAATAATGGAGTTATGGTTGAAGCAAAATCGATGTATTTCTCAAGTTCAAAAGATAAGAATCCGGTATTGGCAACTACCATATTTTATGGTGTCATTGATGAGATTTGGGAGATTGATTATGTTATTTTCAAAGTGGCTTTACTTAAATGCAAATGGGTTCCCAATAATGGTAATGTTAGACATTGATGACTTACGATTCACCTGGGTCGACCTTGGCAAGGCATTTTTAATATCGAACCATTCATTATGGCTTCTCGAACAAAACAAGTTTTCTATGTTACCAATCCATCAAACATATCAGAGAAATGGTCAATCGTTCTCCAAGGAAAACGTGTTCCTCTTATTGATGAAAGTCTTGATATTTCGTTCACACCTTCTTACACAACACAAGTTCCTACCTCATATGATGAAGTTGATGGAGATGTCGTGCATGCTATACGACTCGATCATGAAGAAGGAATATGGAAAAATTAACAAGTACGTAAATTATTATTTATTCATAATATATTAATTGTACATGTTATAGTTTAGAAGTATATTTTTACTAAGTATAATTATTTGAAATAATAAGTATTTTGAGTTCAGACAGTTTCAGGCCAAGAGTCAAGACACCAAAGAGACAAGATACCAATGCACCAAGTTACAATTATGTGAAGTTATGTAATATGTATTATGATAAATTGATAAACTGTAATGTGATATTATGAATATGTAAGTTTAATTATGTTCTGATATACTGTAATGTGATATTATGAATATATAAGTTATTTGCTCTGATTCAATGTAATGTGGTATATCTGATTCACTCTAATGTGATATATCTGATTCACTATAAATATGAATTGTATGATCGTAGTTCATCCGAGATACTTAAATGGTTGTCGTACGAGACAAAGTTTTGTGTCATTACTTGGATTGCATACGACATTGGTTATTATACCTTTTATACAAAAGCAAAAGATGATCGTAGTACAATGCAAAATAGTGGAGTTATAGTTGAAGTAAAATCAATGTATTTCTCAAGTTCTAAAGATAAGAATTCGGTATTGGCAACTACCGCGTTTTATGTTGTCATTGGTGAGATTTGGGAGATTGATTATGTTATTTTCAAAGTGGTTTTATTTAAATGCAAATGGGTTCTCAATAATAGTAATGTTGTAGACATTGATGACTTACGATTCACCCGAGTTGACCTTGGCAAGGAATCTTTTAATACCGAACCATTCATTATGGCTTCTCAAGCAAAACAAGTTTTCTATATTGCCGATCCATCGGACATATCGGAGAAATGGTCAATCGTCCTCCAAGGAAAACACGCTCCTCTTATTGATGAAAGTCTTGATATTCCGTTTGCACCTTCTCGCACAACACAAGTTCCTACCTCATATGATGAAGTTAATGGAGATGTCGTACATGTTATACGACTCGATCATGAAGAAGGCATATGGGAAAATTAACAAGTATGTAAATTATTATTTATTCATAATATATTAATTGTACATGTTATAGTTTAGAAGTATATCTTTACTAAGTATAATTATTTGAAATCATAAGTATTTTGAGTTCAGACAGTACCCGGCCAAGAGTTAGGACACCAAAAAGACAAGATATTAATGTACCAAGTTACAATTATGTGAAGTTATGTAATATGCATTATGATAAACCGATAAACTGTAATGTGATATTATGAATATGTAAATTTAATTATGTTCTGATATACTGTAATGTGATATTATGAATATATAAGTTATTTGCTCTGATTCAATGTAATGTGGTATATCTGATTCACTCTAATGTGGTATATTTGATTCACTATAAATATGAATTATATTTTCTGCTTCACTGTGATATGAAGGACAATAATATAGGTAAAAACGAGATTAATTATAAATGTAGGATAATATTTGTTAATTTTACAGAAAAATTAACGACAGTTGTATTTCATTACCGTTATCATATTTGTTAATTTTGCAGAAAATTAACGACGGTTGTATCTTGTAACACCTCATTTCTACCCGACAATTAATAACAAAATTAGAGTTACAAAAATTCCAACAAACAAATGGAATGATACATTTTCAACTTAAACAACAACATTCACACGCCTGATTAGCTTTAAAAATAAAACCACTTCCACTAGTACGCAGCGGATTCATAAAATTTAGCTTAAAATAACATAACTCGTGTTCAACATCAAAACGACTTAAAAACAACAAGTCTTTAATGAAAACAACTTAAAAATCAGCAACATAATAACAATCAACGATAAATAAAATATGTGTTATCCCTCCGAGTGTTACGTATCAGAGGGACAACACCGACTCGAACTAACGAAGGTAAGCAGCTCTACTCTGGATTACCTGCATGTTACCAACAAAGGGCAACATTCGAACAGAAGGGGTGAGATATCGAATAATATAATCGAATATGTGATAAATAACATATTAGATCAGACTATATACAATCACCACTTCACAACCTACAAACAACGTCAATCAACATAAGATACAACACAACACATAATTATACAACTTTGAAATGCAACTTAGACAAATGCACATGCACGTGGCACCATTTGGAGCAGAACTCCCAACTTAATAATTTGCCAATCAATAGAGGCATCAACAAAAGGCATAAGCCTTCAACCTAATTTTGCCAATCCATGCCAACCTACCGAGCAAAAGCTCTAACTTGATATGCTATGCAATGCGACTCCACTCAAATATCAAAACAACAACAATAATAATTACATAGCAACACAATAAAAATTCAACTTTGGTGATAGGCCTCTAACTTATTCTTGCCAATAATTTGGAGGCAATTCAACAAGACACAACATCACCTACAACTCGCAAATTCTCAAACAAGGGCACAACATAACGAGACAACCAAAATATACTACAATCCAACACAAAAGCCATTCAGCGGTTTTCGACTAAAATAGTTAATTAATCTCCTCTTACAATTACTATTCTATCATTATTACTGCTTTATTGGAATGTACCTGCTAGTTCACTATTATGTTTTCTATTACCAACACTGTTATTTTTCTTTTCTAGCATGTCTTTACTATTATTATTATTATTCTGCTAAACATATAAGTATACACTGCTACTAAAATCCTGCTACTAAATACCTCAGTACTACTACTGCCACTCCTATGTTATAATTAATAACAGAAAATTAAGGAAACAAACAGACACAACAAACAAGCAACCAAGTGTGTGACGGGCACACAAGGTGTGACAGTCGTCCCTTAAGCACGACGGTCATCCCAAGATAGCAAGGCGTGACGGTCGTCACGCTCTTAATTCTCCTCATCTCAATATTTCGTCTCAGTATTTTGTTCCAATTTTCCTCATTTCGGTCTTCTCCATAGTTCATAGACTCATTCCAATTCATCAATAGTACACAACAACATACCATAATTATATGCAAACAACATCGATTAATTATTTTACGACTAATTCCACAACACTAATCAATTTTGTTATTCAACCAAGACAATTCAACATACTGACAGAAGCAATTTTATAACACCCAATCCCACATATTTCATCATCAACACGATTATATAGTCAAAACCTCACCCTTACCTTGGATTGAAGGTCACTCTATTCTCTGATTGGATTCTCGCTCTTGCAGCTTCTACGTATCTCTGTCAAACTCTTATTCCTCTTTCTGCAACTTTGCAACTTCCACGTTATGTTCTTACTCCTACCCTCTTTTCTCAATTAACCTCTAATACTCTTATAATTTCTCTTTTAATCCATTGGGCTCAATTCTACATTCCACACTGTTACTACTTTTATTCCCAAGCAAGCCCACTAACAATACTTGTATCCTTCCACTAACATTACATTATTTCTACAACTTAATTTAATTCGACTAATCACAACACAACTTAAATATAATTTTCTACATTTTCAACAATTAAACCAAACAACATAATACAACGATATTTAATTAAATAAACAGGGCGTTATATATCTCATAACCGTTATAATATTTGGCGCTCTATCCAGGAAAAAATAAATATCAAAACGGCGCTGCAAGGAATCGAACTCAGGACAATTATATTTATTGCAATGGTTCGCTATAATACCCGCAGTGATACATAACGCGATTTCCATATTATTACAATGCCTACTTCGCTGTGATTGTAGGTATGATATTTACAACAACACTCTACATACAACGCCCTTGCCTGTGTCATTATATGTCATTCCCATCCGTTGTTGAATGGGTTTTTCGTGGTAGTGAGTGTACGAACCTTTGAGTTTTTATGAATAAGTAAGTCATTTTTTCGTGATATTATACATGTTGGACTTCCATGCGAAGATCCTTTCCACCTTGAAGGGCTATTTGAACATGTTAGACTTCCACACAAAAATAATTGTTGCCTTAAAAGGCTATTTGAATATGCTGAACTTATGTACAAAGATCCTCGCCACCTTAAAAGACTATTTGAATATGATGGACTTCTGTACAAAGATCTTTGCCACCTTAAAAGGCTATTTGAATATGTTGGACTTCAATATGAACATCTTTGCCTCCCTGAAAGGCTATTTGAACATGATGGACTTCAATGCAAAGGTCTTTGCTGCCTCTTAAGGAAATATGAATACATTGGACTTCCATAATAAGGTCCTTTGCACCCTTCATAGAAATATGATCGAACTAACCACCAAGGGACGTGACCGAAGTTTTGTCAAAGAAACTTAGCTTAAAGTCTTGTATGAGGACCTGATAAAAGTCCTACCGAAAGGTCTAACCCATCGCTTAAGGGAATTGAAGTCTCATTATAACCTTGCATGAAGTAATAAGAGCCATATCAAACATGTTCATCTAAACGTCCCGCCTGAGGGACTAAGAGTTTCCTCGGGTGGGATCTAACATAAAATCTCACCCAAGTGACCCAACCGATTTCTAGCCCAAGAAACTTACCTTCAAGTTTCTTCTCAGGGTTTGGTAAAAGTATTTCCTGAGAGGTCTAACGCCTCGCTAGATGGACTTAAAGTCTCATCAGCCAGATTCAACATAACCTTAAACTATCAGTCCTATCGAACATGCTTATTTAAACTCCCCGTCTAAGGAACTTGGTGTTTTATCGAGCAGGATATAACATAAAGTATCACCCAAGGGAGGCGACCAAAGTCTAGCCTAAGAGACTTAACTTAATGTCTTGTCTGATGGCTTGATAAAAGTCCCACCCGAGAGGTCTAACACCTCGCTTGAGGGACTTGAAGTTTCAAAAGTTAGGCTCAATATAACCTCGCCTGAGTCGGGCATGATCAAACATAAAGTATCATCCAAGGGACGCAAGCGAAGTCTAGCTCAAGAAACTTAAACTTAAATTCTTGTTTGAGGGATTGATATAAGTTCTGTCCGAGAGGTTTAACGCCTCGAATGAGGGACTTAAATAGTGGCGAAGCTAGAAATGTTTGAAGCCCGGGCAAATATTTAAAGACTGCAATCATCAACAACAATAATGATTCAATATCATAAAGTGAAAAGAGGCGAGAAATTGGTTAAAGAATTCTATTGAACACCTTGCGGACAAGACTAAAAGCTGTATTTTCTCCATTTTTAACAGGTAAACATTCATCCACTTAACCGCATAATATTGTATGTTAGTATTTAGAATCAATATTGAAACTGCAAAACCAGAACTGCCTCGAAATTATGTCGAAAAATTAACCTGAAATTACGAAAAACAAATCGTAAAAAGTAGCTTACCATAAAAACATTACAAAAAATGCATGAAATATGGCAGTTTTAAAAATGCGATTAGTAAAAGCGCCATTATTTACAATAAAATATGACGATTTTATAAAGTGACGTAATGTTAATAGAAAAATAGCGGTTTTGACCGCCTTTATTCTGATATGTCTCTTACTTTACGGTGATTTTTAATTTTTTAAATTGAATGTGTCCTTTTATAATTTGTGGAAATTGATCTATAGAAATGTACAGAGTCATAATATATATATATATATATATATATATATATATATATATATATATATATATATATATATATATATATATATATATATATATATATATATATATATATATATATATATATATATATATATATATATATATATATATATATATCATTTTTCAGTATTTTTAGTTAATTTAAAACTGAACATTTAAATTCAACAAAAAATAATAAAAAAATAATTCAATTCTAAGCGAAGAAGATCAGCCATAAATAAATATATTACATATAAGCCATAAATAAATATATTACATATAAGAAAAGCCTTCAAAATAAAGTAACCAAAATATAGGAATGGAAAATCCAGAACGGTAGCGACTGCTGCTAAAGGCGACAAAGACATAAGACTAGTAAACAAAGACTAAAGATTATCATCACTCGTATTCGCTGCGTTTCTACATCGCACCAAGAGTTCTTTTTTACGGCGGTACGTTTTGAAAAAACAATTAACTCACATAATTTAGCAACACGTAATTGGATGTGCTGTTAAAAGTTCATAGTCAAGTTATTTCACTCCAGCTGGTAAACGTTGAACTATCACACCCTCGTCTGAAAACTATGTCTCAGCAACTGAATCTTCCATTTAGCGTTCACATGAAACAAAACATTCAACAAACAAGAACGATTGTTATTCAAGGATAACCGACTTGTTATCTTTTGGTTTATTGATTAATTAATCTATTTGATGTGCACGTTTCTGATAACTCTTTGAGGTATGTATGTTGCTGAGAAACGTAGAAGAATGACTCACCAAGTTTTCTATTCTGAACTACTATTATTACTATTTTGTTTCTTTATTGTAAAATTGGAAGAAAAGTTAAAATTTGGACCAAGGATTGTATATTTTGGTTGCTAAAGTCTTTACTACTTTCCTATTTCTTAAAAAAAAATACAAAATATGTTTGGAACTTTTCTTGTTAAAATAGTTTATTTCAAATATCTAACATTTTTAAAAGGATAGCAATTAATGTAAGAATCTGCTATTTTTTTATAATATAACTTATGTTAATAAAAATAATATTGAAATAATTTAAATTTTGGAATAATTACGAAAGTTTTTGGAATAATTACGAAAATGACGTAGTTTGAATTGCATTCGCCAAAATGATGTAGTTTGAATTGTATTTGCCAATTGGAACGACGAACTCTTGAAATTTCTTTTAAGAAACACACATTCGTTAATTGGTATGGTTAATCTGTGTAAGTCGTCAATTGATATGGTTAATCTGTAAGTCAAACTTTTTTTCAAATAGAAAGATTCATCAATTCATATGGCGAAATAATCTAATATTTTTTAAAAAATAGTATATATTTGTCAATTCAATTGGCTACACAGTTTTTTTAAAATTTATATTTAGTATACATTTATTAAAATAAATAATTTGACCTTTGAATCTGTAGCACAATTTGACTATTGAATCTCACTGTATACTTCCATTGTACCTCAAATATTATTATTATTATTATTATTATTATTATTATTATTATTATTATTATTATTATTATTATGTCCCAATTAATCTAAATTAGTATGTTTCAATTAAAATCTTGAAGAAATTATTTATTTTTGCAATAATTGATAAATATTAACAAATATTTATATCTATCAATTTTATTTGTTTATGATTTTTTTTTTAATATTTAATATATTAATTACAAAATGTGACATTTATCACAGTTAATGAAATTGATATCAGAATAATTATTGTTATTTAATGGGTTGGTTTTATAAATAAAAATGATATTTAACATTGAAGAAGTTAAACCATATTCTTTAAAATAAGATATGAAGTTAAACCATATTCTTAAAATAACTTCATTATATAATATTAATATATATTATTTATATATGTTGGATTATATTATAATAGTTCATTTAATTATTATTATTTTTCTCTTGACTTATATAGAAGTTATAATTATAAAAATAATGTGTCTTAAGAATATAGGTTGATATTAACCATATTATTATATATCATATAAACAATATATCGCGACTGATAAATTAAAATCTTAATAATTGTGATATTAACAAATTTTATAAATTGTAACTTTATCAACAAGTTAATTGATATATTTTGAAATAAAATATATTTTGAAATTATTTAAATTTTTATAAAAAGTTTAATAAAACAAAATAAAATCAATTGTGATTTTGTAATCTTTTTAAACTTATAAAATAACTAAAACTTATGAGAATTTTTTCAAATTAACTTTATATAGTAATCATGATAAAAAAATTGTTAAATGATAATTATGAAAATTTAATGATAAAAGGTAATCATAAACAATTAATGATAAAAAGTAAAAATTCAATGATACAATTATTTTTATAAATTGAATAAGTTATCATTGTTTTTATAAATGTTACATCTTTGTAATTAATATAAAGATTCATTGGTCAAATTGTGCTGACAGATTCCAGGGTCAAATTGTTTATAAAATAAATGTATACTAAATATAAAATAAATAAATAAAAATGTGTAGCCAATTAAATTGGCGAATGTACTAATTTTTTTATAAAAAAATTAGACCATTTCGCCATATGAATTGGCGAATCTTTGTATTTCAAAAAAAATTGGCTTACACACATTAGTCATATCAATTGGCGAATTTATGTGTTTCTTAAAAAATAATTCAAACATTCATGATTCCAATTGGCTAATACAATTCAAACTATGATATTTTCGTAATTATTTCAAAAACTAAGTTATTTCAGTATTAGTTTTATTAAACTAAGTTATTTTTTTAAAAAAATTCACAATATGCAAGTCACCATGGATATTGTTATGTCAGCAGTATTTGACTATTGGTATAAGTTAACATCAGCAATAAGCTCAAGAGAATTTCCTTCGCCACTTTTTGGATGTCTCACGTATCATGTGTGTTATCAATTTTGTCTTCCTGTTTCCGTTGATGTATATCCGGATGTATCATTTTTTGTTCAACGTAGGCTTGTTCCGTACATAGAATGCGTCTGTAGCTGCATCAACGGAACATATTTTGATATACTTCGCGTGCAAACCCTTTTTCTCCCTCATTCTCCACTTTTCATATTCCTCAAACTCTCAAAATCTCTCTCCAACTCTCCGAAAATTCATTTCCATAAAAGTCGGCGTTTGTCGCTCGAGTTCAACACTAAGCAACAACTACAACGATCAACAAACTCCTAATCATTTGTGGCTCCTTTTAATCGGCAATTTTTCGAGTTTGAGTTTTCTCCTGAATCGATTTAGAATAGCTATTTAGGTGTAGAAATCATTAGATAAGATTAGAAACATTGTTTAGAGACAACGTAGGTATTGTTTGATGGATTAAACGGGCGATAACAATTTCAAATTGATGAATTTTTCTTCTTGGGACGTTAATGGCGTCGTCCCTGTAATGTTTAAGTTGTAGAAGCTTCCGCAAGTACATCTGCGAAACAAATTAACATTAAGATGTTTCGTAGATGCACTTGCGGAACAACCCAGACTTTCTAAATTATGGGTGTTTCCATAAATACATTTGCGAAAACCTTCCGTTGATGCATTTACGGAACAAAAAAATGTAATTTTTATTTTCTTTATTTTTGTTGTATCTAATTTTAATTTATTGGCTATATGCAGACTATGACGACTGACTCAAATTCAGATTACGACATACCTACATTCAAACGGATACATGGACGGGTTTTCCAACATGCCTCTGTCCGGAAGGAGAAGACCCAACCAGATGTACCGTCTAAATCACAGACCGCGGGAGATGTACATTCGTCTACATCACAGGCCACGAGAGATGTACATCCGTCTACAACACATGTCGATGGTACTTCTTCATCCCAGAGGCGAAGAAATGCTACTGAGGGTACGTCATAGTATCTGCCCTCCCACAAGCGACGTCAGGAGAGTCCTGTTCCACTACCGGAGCATGATGTTGATCATGCCCACCTCCAGAGGGTGATCATGCTGACGATGGTGATGCTCCTGATGGTTTTTCGGGGGTCCATCTAATACGTCTCTGTTGATAGACTACGCAGAGCATACTGCCCCACATGTCTGGCTAAGAGAGGTAACATTACTAAGATTATTTTTTTATTTCTTTCAGAATTTATTATATGTAACATTGTTTCTTATTAAAATTGGTTTCTTTGTTAATTTTCAATTTCGTGACCCCCGAAGGTTCTATAACCATGGGCGGAAGAGATTGGAGTTGTTAGAGGATGAGTGGTTCGTGATAGACATAATTGAGTATGGTCTGAAGGACCTTAGTGGCATTGGGTATTCTTTGAGCCACAACGATATCTTGATGGCTTTTGCAGAGAGATGACATCCAAAGACCTCCTCTTTCCATCTACCACACATGGAGATTACTATCACCCTTTACGATGTTTCATGTCTTTTACATATACCAATCAGAGGTATCCACCCCCATCATGGTAGGCTGACGAAGGAAGAGGCTCAGGATACGATGGTTTAAGAGCTCTGTTTCTCTCCAGATCATGCACTGAGAGAGGTGGATAAGACCCGTGGGGAACATGTGAGGTTCACTACCCTAGAGCATTATTTTCGGCCGGCCATGGCTGCTGCAGGACAAACAGATGGTGATCCAGCAATGGTAGAGGTACATAAACAGCGGGCGCTGTGATGTTATTTGTTATACTTGGTGGACACTCAACTTTTTGTAAAGATCAGTTCCTCATACACAAATGTCGTTTACCCCATGTACTTATTGGATCCGACACAAATCCATGAGTACAACTAGGGTGCAGTGACATTGGCTTACACTTACTCGAGACTCATTTCAAGTTGAGTTCTAAGGCGGTAAGCACTCCTCTTGTTACTCATATCGAAAGAGTGTTGTAAGGATTCAAAATGGAAAGTTCTAAGGCAGTAAGCACTCCTCTTGTTACTCATTTCAAGTTGAGTTCTAATCAAAATCCTTCAAGCGAAGATGATGAATTTGACATGAAACATATTCCTTATGCGTCTGTTATGGGTAATTTAATGTATGTAATGGTGTGTTCAAGACCATATATAACACATGATGTTGATACAGTTAGTAGTTTTTTTTTCAAATCCAGGTAGAGGGCATTGGCATGCTGTAAAATGGATTTTAAGGTATCTTCACGGTACTACTTTTGTGAGGATTTGTATTTGAGGGGATAAGCCAACTATAGTGGGGTACTATAACTCTAATATGGATGGAGATATTGATTCTAGAAATTCCACTTCGGGCTTCATGATTAAATTTGCAGGGGGAGTTGTGGCTTGGCAGTTCGGTTTGCAAAAGTGTGTAGCATTGTCTCCTATAGAGGTTGAGTTCATTCGTATTACCAAAGCATGCAAATAGTTACTGTAGTTGAAGAATTTTTTGCAGGAGCTTGGTTTTGTTCAAGATAAATATGTGTTATTTGTTGATAGTCAAAGTGTTATTCATCTTGGTAAGAATCCGACTTTCCATAATAGGTCCAAACACATTAATGTGAGATATCATTGGATACATGATGTTTTACATGCTAAGTTATTTCAGTTAGCTAAAGTTCATACACATGATAATGATTATGATATGATGACTAAAGCATTACCAAAAGGAAAATTTGAAGCTTGTTGTGATATTGCCAGTTTGACTATTTCCTCTATATAATTGTGAGGGGGAGATTTGTTGAATTTGGGCTCCCCTCCTATGTGGAGAAAGATCCAAATACGATTATTCCAATTTTCTCGCTTATTTAACTAGAGATGATCAATTTAGGGTTGAGAGAGATAGAGAGAAAATAAGGATTCGAAAGAGAGAAAAGTGGGTAGAAACCTATTCCCTTTTTTCTGTAACCAGTCTTACTAAATCGACGATCTCAAATTTGTCAACCGCAAAATCAAGATCAAATTTGGAGGGAAGATTTGCAACACCTGTATCTAACTTTTGACCATTAATAAATTTAAAAAAAGGTCTGAGGTGAGAGATATATGCTTCGTACTGAAGTTCCGGATTTAAGAAATTTTCCAGCTTTTTTTTATTCTCATTTGTAAGCTGGTTTGCTTTGTGATTTGTGGTTGTTAGAACTCGTTTGTGAACCTCTTTAAGAATCTCTTGTAACTTTAATTGATTATAGTGGATCTATTTCTTTGGTGTGGATGACTCGTGGTTTTTACTCTCATATTGAGGGATTTTCCTCGTTACAAAATCAGTGTTATTTTGTTCCTTTATTTGTCCTATTTGTCGTCTTATATTTGTTGTTGATCCTCAAGGTTTCTACAAGTGTGGAGAATTTATATCCGTTGCATATTAGTATCTTATTTTGTCTTAATTTCCCATCAGAGTGACATTAGATATCTTGGTTAAAGGCTATTTTACTTGTTTGAATGATGGAGTCAAATACAAAAATGAATATGGTATTGTTGAATGGTTCTAATTACCATTTATGGAAGGTAAGGATGAAAGACTTACAATTTGTGAAGAAATTGCATTTATCGGTTTTTAGTTCCACAAACTTGGATTCTTTATCTGATGAAGAATGAGAGTTTGAACATCAACAGATATGTGGTTTTATTCTATGATATGTAGAAAATAATGTTTATAATCACATTTCTAATGAGACACATGCAAAAAATCGTGGGAGAAGATGAAGTCCATGTATTCCTTTAAAGCAGGGAATACTAAATTATTCTTGTTGAATAACTTCATAAGTTTGAAGTATAAGAAGGGGAATTCTATTTCAGATCACTTAAGTAAATTTCAAGGGCTCCTTGATCAAATTTCAAGAATGGGTATAAAATTTGATGATGAACTTTTGGGACTATTTCTATTGCTATCCTTACCAGAGTCTTAGAAGACGTTTTGGGTTTCTAGCACAAGTTATGCTCCTAGAGGTGTTATTGCTTTGGAAATGAATTTCCTTCATGGTGATTTAGAGGAAGATATCTACATGAAACAACCTGATGGTTTTCAAGTTAAAGGAAAATAAGATTATGTGTCTAGATTGAGAAAGAGTTTATACGGGTTAAAGCAAGCTCCAAGGCAGTGGTACAAGAAGTTTGATTGTGTTATGAGTGATAAAGGATACCAGAAGAATGCTTCATATCATTGAGTCTTTGTTAGAAAAATTTCTAACAATGACTTCAATTTCATGTTGTTATATGTTGATGATATGCTTACTATAGGGAATTTCGATACAAGTAATCCAATCCCTTAACCCAAACCAATGGCTCATGATACCAATGTTGGGGATATTCAGGGGGAGTGGGGGTCAACACAAGGGATCATTTTTTACTTTGGGGACTTTTTTCTTTTAAGAGCAACACACTTTTGTGATAGACACACCACATAGTCACCCCAAACCTTAAGGTGATAGATGTGTAGGTTCTCCCACTTATAAATGCTCAAGTCTCAACATTCCTAACCAATATGAAACTTCCCCACACTAATAATTCTTTTTAACATCCCCTCTTGTGTGAGTCTATCCATAATTCTCCCTATCAAGTGGAAGCTCTTTCATTCACATACACTTGTACATCCGTTGACCATTTTCAATGGTCCTCCTCCTACCCAATAGGGAATTTTGATACAAGTAAGTCAATCCCTTCACTCAATCCAAATACTTTGATACCACTATTGGGGCTATTCGGGGGGGGGGGGGGGGGTCAACACAAGGGATCATTTTTTATTTAGGGGATTTTTTTCTTTTAATAGAAACACACCATATACTCACCCAAAACCACAGTTGGGTCATCATGAGGGGGAAACATTCACATTGGGTCAAACACTCATCTAAAGGTCAAATACTCACCCAAACAAGTGAGAGATACACCACATATTCATCAACAACCTTAAGGTTTTTTGTGAATATGTGGTGTCTCTCTTGATCCAATATGGATGCTCTTCGTGATGACACAATAGTGGCATCCGATCCATGGTTCGAGTAAGGGACCGACTCCTTATGTCAAAAACATTCTTGACATGGTGGTCACACAACGTGTTATGTTGAAGTTTCCATGACAAAATAAGGGTGTTTGTTAATGGCGATACAAACGTGTGAATGAAAGGGCTTCCGCTTGAGGGCGATATAATGGATGGACTCACACTTGAGGAGAGATTGTTGAGAAACAAATGTGAGTTGTGTTTTGAAACAAGTGTTAGTTATAAGTCCAACATTGCTTAGAAAAATAAAGGGTGAACACTTTATAAGTGAGAGGATCCATACACCCATCATCTTAAAATATTGGGTGAATATATGGTGTCTATCTCATTTGTGCGTTACTCTTGACCCAATGTGGATGCTCTTCATGATGACCCAACAGTGGTATCAGAGCCAATGGTTCAAATTAAGTGACCAACTCATTGTATCAAAAGTCTTCCTAACAATGTGGTAGTCAGAAGGCGTGTCCCATTGTAGTTCCTGCAATGACAATACAAGTATATATGGATGAGGGGAGCATAGTGAATGAACTCATACTAATATGGTGGTCAGACAATGTGTCCTATTGTAGCGCCTGTAGCGATAAAATCATGAGTGTAAGCTATTGATTAACTTCACTCAATATACACAGAGTCTCCACCGCACTTTTATTTATTTCCAAATGGAAAAAGGAAAATGAACGAACAAAACCTTAATGAATCTTAAAAGCTAAAAAGCTAAAAGAATCAAACAGAGAATGGGTACGGGGATTGGTTACAAATCGGGAAGGTTTTAAGCACCCGACTTGTCCGTAGTACTCTACGGGAACCCTTTGAAATGTTTACTGCATTTTTTGGTTTGAAATGGTTTTCTTGAAAAAGGATTGAAGAGATGAGAAGAAGAATGTTTTTTAAGATTTTGGTGTTTGAAGAGACGAACGTCTCATGCCTACGTACCCACAAGGTGCAATGCGAGATCAAAACCCCGTAGTTCGTGGTACAAATTGTGAAAAGGCAAATGAGTTGAATTGATTTTAAAATGTAAAGATAAGTCGTCATCCTTTAGCGAATAATTCCGCTAGAAAGGATGAATCATATCTAAACACAAAAAATGGTTAAAAGAAAAACGTGCACGAGGGCACAAAAGCAATTGAATGAGTTGTGAGTGTTTTAAAGTTTTTTGAGAAAGAAGTTCCGGTATGCTTATGTGGTTTAGCATTTATTTAAGAAATGAAATGAAAAGGTAAAAGCACATGACCAAAGTCACGGTTTAATTGAGAAAATGTTTGAAGTTTGAAAACAAAGAAAGTTTTGAAAATAGGAAGGAGATTTGAAAATTAAAGAAGATGGGAAGAGATGAAGGGACTATCCTAAAACTTGAAAATAAAAGTTAAGGAAGAAATGATCAAACCAAATGGCAAGCATCCTTAAGACAAATGGATTTCCATCTTCATAAGCGAGTAAACTCAACCGGAGCCAAAGTCTTCAATCCATAACAAATGAGCAAAGGGATGATCCTAGAATCTAAGTCCGAAACTCCAAGCAAGGGATAATAACCATAGTCCAAAATTAGAAGTCACCCAATTTTTAGATGTTTAATCCTTTATTAGTATTTTGGTGTCCGAATGGATAAATGAAAAATAACAAGCAACAATAATATATACAATAAGCAATATGATGAGTGAATATAAAAGCATAATAAGAGAGGTAAGGAACAAGAGATTAAAATAAAAGAGGATAAGGTGCGAGAGATTAAAATTAAATGTTAGTATATTCACATTATTATAATATATACAATATAAAGTGGTATGATGAACTTAATCAAGCACAACCACGAAAAGAAAAATAAAATCGAGGCAACCGGATCCAAGTGGATTGCATTCCGAATCGGGACAACTTTAGGTCTATGTTAAGCAATCGCCGAGTAATTTACGGAGTAATTACCCAACAAATGAGGCCGGCCACCACTAATTAAAGTGGAAAATATTCGTGTTAATACATGTTAGAGAAACGATATTATGGATCGTTCTCCGAAAACATGCCACACTAAAAGAAAGAGAACGGTCTAATCTTAATCGAGATTTTCGTTGAATTTCTCGAAAAGCAACCTATCACGATTTCAAAGTATGGAGAATGATCCAAATGATCATTCATCCATAGATTTGAAATAATGAAGATTAAGCTTAATCGGAAATCAACAATCCCGAATCGGAAGATTGTCATCGACTAAAATTAAAAAAAGAGATGAAGAAAAATGATTGGATCTAAAAGAATAATCCATAAAAAGAAGAAATAGAAATATTCATAGAATTCTTTTCTTAAAATCTTTTTCCTAAAATTATTTCTAAAAAATTCTTTTTCTAAATCAATTTCCTAAACTATATTCTATAAAAATCCTCATAACCAAAAACAAAAACATTAAACAAAATAAAAAGGAATTAAAGGATTTAAAAAAAAAAGAAATAGAAAAGAGGGAGAGAGGTGACGCATGGATGGAGGTGGATGGAAGCAACAAGATCCAAGGCCCAAACCATATTAGTTTTCTCTTTAAAATTTTTACATAAAACAAATATCAAAAAGAAAAAGAAATAAACAGAAGGACTTTATTCTTCTTCTTCCTCAATAGGACCACGACCAACACAAGAAACAGGGGAAAACTTCAGACCCGCGGCGGCTCAAAACTCACACCCTCACCTTCAATGAAATTTCACGCAACAAGAAAACGAATCCCTCTCTTCTCTAGCCGATTTCTTCTTTTTCTTCCTTTTGATTTTGTTTTGATATCTTTGGTTGAAGGTTAGAAAAGGGTTTAGGGATTTTGGAATTTGAAATGGAATTGAGCAGCAATTTGAGAGGCTCTTGAAGCTTCTGGGTCTATGATTCTGCAGGGATTCAAAGGGCTTTCTAAGCTTAGAAAAATGAGGAAGAGGAGGGTCGAATTTATAGGAGGATAAGCTGAGATTTGAAAGGAGAAGGATTGCCGTTTTGAATCGGATTTCTTACGTTTTGAATTTTTCACGGAAAGGGCGTGTTCATACTACTGATGCTGCTGCGTTTTAAATTAATTGTATTTGCATTTTGATACAGGTGCCGTATGCGTTTTGATGAGTCACGAGGAATACGCGTTTGGCTTGCGTTTTGGTGATGTTAGCCTCAGTGTGATGTGCGCGTGCAGCTGAGTTCTTATTCTGAATTTTGTTTTCGAACGTAGGTGTCGTGCGTGTTGTATTCGGCTTGTCAAGTGTGGGGTCAGCTGGGAATTGAAGTTGGAGGCTTGAAGTTCGTTACGGATGGCTGAATGTGAGATGTTATTGGCGTACTCTTGGCTTGACGTACGAATGCGTAGTCATTGTGATGGCAACTTGGCTTATTGTTTGTGAAGTGTGCAGATTGTATGCGGCATGGAGTTTATTGGGCTTAGTATGAAGCAAGACAAAGAGTGGAAATTGGTACGGCTTTTGAACTGAAGCCTTGGCTTGTTATTATGCTGAATTTGACGTAAACGGCTGCTGTTGTTTTGCTTTGGGCTGGCTGAAGGTTGTGATATGTGGTGTGTGTGTTGGCTGGTAGCATTGTGGGGGCTTGAGAGGAAATGGCTAGATGGGCCTGAAAAATGCTATGAATGTTGTTTTTGTTTGATGAAGTTTATTTTAGTAAAGACAATGATAAATGGATCAATGGGCTTAATGAACTATTATACTAGATTTTTTTTAAAAGAAAAAGGATTAATTAGGATAATTGAAATGAAAAAAAAAATGGTAAAACATAATATCTAAATAAATAAAAAATAATGAAATGGATATTGGAATTTTTAATGAATTGAATTAAAAAATGAATATAAATGGATAATAGAAAAAGAAATGATTAATCAAAAAAATGGATAGTGAAATTGGATTTAATAAAAAATGGAATTCTAAAGAAACAATGGGTCTGAATAAAAGATGGGTATTAAAATAATGAGAGATGGGATAGTCGAATAATCGAGGAAAAATGGTAATTTGGAATTTTGTCGTGAATTGAATTAAAAAATGAAAATGAATATGTAATTGATGGTTTTAAGCCCACAGCCAACTCTGATTTTTCTTGCACATGCCTCCGATAAAATGAACACAGTAATCACTAAGCCACTGAACAACTTGCCAATTCAAACTGCAACCAACATCTGAAACTTGCCCTGATAATTCAACTCCACACTGAGGAAAATAAATCCTCAGATGAACCGCTGATGAACTGATAAACTTGCAAATTCAAAACAAACTTCACACAGAATACCGCCTGATAACTGATGACTTTGCACATAACACAGTCTGAACTTTGAATACGCACTGTCTGAATAATGAACCACTGGCACAAACAACTTGCAATTGAACAATCTATTGATAGTTTGACCAAGATTATGTCAAACGTCCATCTGAATCGAATCGTGACTGAACAAACGCATCTGAATCGAAATCACAACCCTGTCTTTGAAATCCTGCAACACAGATAGAAGAAGCAAACTGCAACATATTTTTTTTGATATTTTGGGTTAGAAGTCAGTAAAATATGAACAAATAACAGAAATTAAACAAGGTGATCCTCTGCAAGGCATAAACCTACACCTGGAAAGGGAAACATGAACCAATACGTGATCTTGTTTGTATGCAAATGCAGATGAGATGTGAAAAATCTTAGGGTCAAAAATTAGGGTCTGATAGATGCCCCTATTTAAGTTTCTTCAATCCAGAGATAATGAACATTAAAATCTTCGTTTCGACAAGATGGAAGATACTTAAATATAAAAAAAAAACAATTTTTGATCCTAAGGTGCCAAAAACTGGAATGAAATGAGATGAACGATATGAAATGATATGAAGATGATAGGGAAAGGATATGAAACATATGAAATGTGATGAGAAAATATGAAATGATATGAAATGCAGAGAAAATATGTGACATCATATGCAAAATTATGAGAAAATTAATGAGATGATATGAAATGTATCTGTAACTAAATGAAATGCAGAGAAGTCCATGAGGGACAAGACGACACATGGAAAAGAATAAATGTTGGGGATAAGGATCATAAAACTCTGACGGGGAAAACAACATGCTAGAGACCAACACATGGCTCAGCCGAGGTGGAAATGTTCAAGAATGGCAATTGGACAAGAAACATCACAACATCCAGGAATAGCACTGAATGAAGTGAGAAAAGTCCTGAAACAACACATCAGAAGCATCCAAGAATGACATAACTGACTTTAATAGAAATATCCGAGAATGGCATCTGAAAAGGGTAATTGATAACGAGAAAACGTATCGATTATATTGCTAGGTTTCATTGACGTTTTATCGCATAATCACCGTTTTAACACTCGATTTCTCGAGTTTTTCTTACCATTTTGAAGGTACATCATTATATGGAGCTAAATCACGAATTAAGAGAAAAAGGAACAAAATCAACCATAAAAAGATGAAGAAATGAAGAAGCCTGCAAAACTGCATATTTTGTTGCAGCCACGATCGTCACCAGGGTGTCACGACTGTGACACCCCAAAATCATCCATCACGACCGTAAGAGAGTTGTCACGACCGTGACACTTAAAAACCACATGACACGAGCGTGAAGACCTTTTCACGACCGTGACAAGGATAAAATTAGGTTTTTGACTCAGACTACGTCAAAGCACTACGTGAAGAAAGTTCCTCCTATTTTGTTGCCACGTACCTACATTCTCTCCACCAATTCAGCAAGGCCCATGCAACAAAGGTCCAAATTTCAGCCCATTAAGGATTCTATAAATAGTACAAGTTTTATGAACAATGTACAGAGCATTTTTTATTCGATTTTCTGCGGAAGCTCTGCCGAACTATTTTACGACCCTGTTTCTATTTCTGCTTTATTTTTAGTTTTCTTCTCGTTTTTATTGTATCCAAACCCGCCATATAATAATTTCCAACATCAGGAAGTTGTTATACATTTATTTTTTTTCTAAACCTTCAGCCTTTGTTATTTTCGATTTCCGCCAACTCCAAGCTTTCCGGTCTGTGGAAGAAGGAGTCTGCTCTAATATTTGTTAACCAGGTTTTTTTATTATATTGCAATTTAATTATTTATAATGTTTATTTATTTTTCTGCCATGAGTATTTTATTATTTAATTTTCTGTCTCTGTCTGGTTCAACATCGATGAGTAGCTAAATACCTTAGGGCGGTATGTAGTTAGAACAAACTTAATCGGTAAAATTTAATCGTAGGCTTAAAACAATTAATAACTTAACATTCTGGCTGACACTTTTTAATTAAAATCGACCTTTTCGTTACGAGAGTAAGAAAAGAGTATTAGGTTAGGTCAAGACCACGAGAGTGTGAGATTTTAACCAGATAGCTAAAGTTAGGCATTTAAATTAAACACAGCGAGAGCGCTTTAAAATAAATTAGAATTACTAAGTTTCCAAAAATTATCTCTAAACACTTATGGGCTAGCGAGAGCAGGCATAGGGCTTTAGGGATAAGATCTGATATAAGACCACGAGAGTGTGAGTTGAGGGTATTTAAACTGGTAACCTCTACCGAATAGATTAAGTAAACACCTTTATAAGCCTAGGTTAGATTGACCCACCTAAGTTAGTATAATTACATACCGACCGCCTTAGTATTACTTTATTAAAACTTAAATTTAATTCCGCCTTTAATAGTCTTAAAAATCAACAAAAAATCGTGACAACCATTCGCCTTAGCTAAACTAGAAGTTCATCTAGCACTAAGTAACCATAGAATCCCTGTGGATCGATAATCTTAAATATTACTTCGATAGGCTGTGCACTTGCAGTTAAGATACCGCTAGACGCATAATTAGACACGTCACACCCCCCTAACGATCGTGACGTGCTCATTTAGCCTGTCACGACCGTCGCACCCCTGTCACGACCGTGACAACCCCTATTACAGGAATCGTGAGAAACGGAATTGTTTCTCTTCGTGCCTCTTCTTCTTCTTCTTTCTCCATAACTTCCAAAAAACTACCCATCTTCTCCATAACCTCCGTAACCCCCCCATTACCAAATTTAAACTCATTAACCCCCCATTATCACAACCTATCACATTCTCACTCTCCATTATTTATTCCGAATCATCATTTCTTTCATTTTACCATTTTTTTCACAAAACATCAAAAATCTTCATCCTTCACTCTAAGCTCTTGCATGCAATGGATACCATTCAATTTAGAGAAGGTGATGCTGGAGAAACCCAGAGAGAACGATTTCTCCGATTCCAAAACCGCGGTGTGCAACCTACACGTTACATCGACACTGTCTGTTTGAGGGAACAAGGAATGCTTGCCAATGTTACGAGCCTGCTTCAAAAAGTCGGTCTGTGGGATCTTTGCAGTCAACCTCAGCCCACATTCGAGCTTCTGACATTGGAGTTCCTCAGCTCATTCCAGTACATCACTCCCGCCGGTTCTCAGAGTCAGCTCACCGGTTTCGCAAAATTCAGATTGCATGGCCAAGAGTTCAACCTTTCGCAAGACAGGATAGCCGAGTTGCTAGGCTTCGATCACGGAACTGAAGCTCACCGCCGCGTGCCCGATAATTTTAGTGAACCAGCTTTCACTCTATGGCACGACATAACCAATACCCGTGCCTCAGCCTTCCAAAGCCTCAACGCTACGCACATTCACAACCCGGCAATCCGCTATTTCCACAGAGTCATTTGCAACACCATCTTCGCTCGAGAAAGCAACCATAAGCTCAACTCCAAGGAGCTTCTATTCTTACACTGTGCTCTTAATGACGAGCCGATCAACGCTGCCCCTTTCATGCTTTATCATATCCAGGCTATTGCACATAGAGGATCCACCCCGTTCTTCATAGGCGGCATTGTCACCACCCTCGCCATTCAGTTGGGGCTTGGTGACTTGGTCGCAAATCAGCCTCACCTAGCCGCAGAATTCCTCACCAAGAGTTATTGCAGGTCCGCTCACCTGATTGCGCAGCGAGAGGATGACAGGTATAGCCCTGTTGTCCATGGCACCATATTTCACCATATCATTCTGCCGTCCCGCGACCGCATCGACCCATCCAGCCGAGCCAACTGGCTCTTTCTTTTACCAGATGCTGCCGACCATGCTCCTATCCATGATCAGGCAGATCTCCCTGCGGATGAGATGCAGGACGCTATGGATGCAGCTGAGCCTGTCCAAGATATACCAGAGTCATCTACCCGACAACCTCCTGCACAGGAATTCACTCTTGAGGACGTCTTCCGTGTGATTCATCAGCAGAACCAGATGAACGCCGCACTGGAGCGAAGGCAGAAGGAGCAGTATGATGCTTTACTCGGCACTATTGCAGCAAACCAGGCAGCTACTAATGAGAGGTTTGGCGAGATTTTCAGCGAGTTAGAAGCCTTGCGTATCGACATCACTGGGACCACCAGCACCGGTTCTGATCCTGAAGCGACTCCTTCCAGACGCCGCTCCCGCACCAGAAGCTGACCCCGCGGTCCTCAGCAACCATAGATCTAGTTTTACTTATGTTTGTTTTTCGTTTTTGTCGTTTGTACTGTACTTTTACCGCATTTATATCACAACATTGAGGACAATGTCTGATATAGTGTGGGAGAGGTACCTTTCATTTCCGCATTTTTCCTTTTCGCACTTTTCCATTTCGTTGTATTTTCAATTCCGTTGTATTTCCTTTAGTAAGTTAATGAAGCGAGCAAAATCTTTATGATATTTTCTTTAGTTTCGAATTTTCCCCGTTTAGTTAGCCATACCCGAAAAAAATCTTTAATTATTCGCATTACCCGACTTACCTACGAAATCGTAATTAGGAAGCTGAGAATGATTAAACAAGACCAATACAATCTTGACACCTTTGACTTCCTACTTAAGCGATTCCATTCCGATTACCATTACGAGTACACTTTTAGTTTCAGTTCAAAAGTAACCCCTAGTAGTTTATACTAGCAGTCAGCACCGTCTGAACACAAACCACGTGGGGAGCCGATGAATATAAGCGTTTGATGCCTAATCAATAATGATCCTTCATATCTCGATGCAAAATGAAAAGAAATTGCACCAAAGTACACGGTCGCATACAAGAAACGAGAAATATGAGAAGGAGTCCATTGCGGGTTGGTTCAGAGGTACTGGTTCTGAACTTGGTAGGGCGTGCTACGGCTCGATCCCCACAACCTCCAAATCGGATAATATATGTAGGGTTACCACACTCGTGTACCAGACCCCGTGCTAAAAAAGGATCAAAGTCGCTAACCGGCTACTCCACTACGTGCGTGCTAAGGCAAAGGGCTTAATGTGATTGCGCTAGAATGAAACCGGGCGAAATAAGATCGAAAAACTCTAGGTGAAATCGTAAAGTAATTGCCGATTGTTTCGTTTAACGGGAAGTCGACGACATAGCTTGTTGCTTGTGTCATTAGTGTATCGGTAGTGTTCTATCAAAGTACCAGATTATCCGACAAAATTATCCCTCGTATGATTTGTTATGAGTATGCGTGAATAAAAACTTGTCCGCCGATTTTCAACCGACTATTTGCTTGAGGACAAGCAAAGGTTTAAGTTTGGGGAAGTTTGATAACGAGAAAACATATCGATTATATTGCTAGGTTTCATTGACGTTTTATCGCATAATCACCATTTTAACACTCGATTTCTCGAGTTTTTCTTACCATTTTGCAGGTACATCATTATATGGAGCTAAATCACGAATTAAGAGAAAAAGGAACAAAATCAACCATAAAAAGATGAAGAAATGAAGAAGCCTGCAAAACTGCATATTTTGTTGCAGCCACGATCGTCACCAGGGTGTCACGACCGTGACACCCCAAAATCATCCATCACGACCGTAAGAGAGTTGTCACGACCGTGACACTTAAAAACCACATGACACGAGCGTGAAGACCTTGTCACGACCGTGACAAGGATAAAATTAGGTTTTTGACTCAGACTACGTCAAAGCACTACGTGAAGAAAGTTCCTCCTATTTTGTTGCCACGTACCTACATTCTCTCCACCAATTCAGCAAGGCCCATGCAACAAAGGTTCAAATTTCAGCCCATTAAGGATTCTATAAATAGTACAAGTTTTATGAACAATGTACAGAGCATTTTTTATTCGATTTTCTGCGGAAGCTCTGCCGAACTATTTTACGACCCTGTTTCTATTTCTGCTTTATTTTTAGTTTTCTTCTCGTTTTTATTGTATCCAAACCCGCCATATAACAATTTCCAACATCAGGAAGTTGTTATACATTTATTTTTTTTCTAAACCTTCAGCCTTTGTTATTTTCGATTTCCGCCAACTCCAAGCTTTCCGGTCTGTGGAAGAAGGAGTCTGCTCTAATATTTGTTAACCAGGTTTTTTATTATATTGCAATTTAATTATTTATAATGTTTATTTATTTTTCTGCCATGAGTATTTTATTACTTAATTTTCTGTCTCTGTCTGGTTCAACATCGATGAGTAGCTAAATACCTTAGGGCGGTATGTAGTTAGAACAAACTTAATCGGTAAAATTTAATCGTAGGCTTAAAACAATTAATAACTTAACATTCTGGCTGACACTTTTTAATTAAAATCGACCTTTTCGTTACGAGAGTAAGAAAAGAGTATTAGGTTAGGTCAAGACCACGAGAGTGTGAGATTTTAACCAGATAGCTAAAGTTAGGCATTTAAATTAAACACAGCGAGAGCGCTTTAAAATAAATTAGAATTACTAAGTTTCCAAAAATTATCTCTAAACACTTATGGGCTAGCGAGAGCAGGCATAGGGCTTTAGGGATAAGATCTGATATAAGACCACGAGAGTGTGAGTTGAGGGTATTTAAACTGGTAACCTCTACCGAATAGATTAAGTAAACACCTTTATAAGCCTAGGTTAGATTGACCCACCTAAGTTAGTATAATTACATACCGACCGCCTTAGTATTACTTTATTAAAACTTAAATTTAATTCCGCCTTTAATAGTCTTAAAAATCAACAAAAAATCGTGACAACCATTCGCCTTAGCTAAACTAGAAGTTCATCTAGCACTAAGTAACCATAGAATCTTTGTGGATCGATAATCTTAAATATTACTTCGATAGGTTGTGCACTTGCAGTTAAGATACCGCTAGACGCATAATTAGACACGTCTTTAGCCCATCAAGTTTTTGGCGCCGTTGCCGGGGATTCCTTAATTTAGTTACTAGTGCATTTAGGTAGCATTGTCTAGACTAAGGTATCAACTATTTAATTTAATTTAATTTCCGAGTGTATGCCAAGTACTCGCTCTAAAAGCGAAGACTTGCAACCTCTAATCCCTGAATCGGAACGCTTCTTACACGTAAGAAGACGTATATTCGATTACGAAAATAATTACAATATTCCAGATCTTCAATTAGATCCGCCTAAACCAGTCGTAACATCAAAGGACGCAGAGATGGCTGAAGAACAGAATCACCCACTCAAGTATTACGCCAGTCCTTCGCAAGCTGAACCGCATTCAAGCATTGCCGCACCGGCTATCAACCGAAATGATTTCGAACTAAAACCTTCGTTGATATCAGCCGTGCAACAAAATCAATTCGCCGGAAATCCTACCGAGGATCCGAATCTTCATCTTTCGATCTTTGTGCAATATGCAGATACCGTAAAAGCCAATGGAGTTACCCAAGAAGCTATTAGACTACGTTTATTTCCTTTTTCGCTTCGAGACAGAGCAAGAGCTTGGCTTCAATCTCTGCCTTCGAACTCAGTAACTACGTGGGAGGAACTAAAGAGAGTTTTCTTGAACAGATATTTTCCACCCAGCAAGACAGCTATGCTGAGAGCTCAGATCAACGGATTTAAGCAAAGGGAAAGCGAATCATTATTCGAAGCTTGGGAACGCTATAAGGATCTGCTGAGACTTTGTCCACATCACGGATTAATAGAATGGATGGTCATCCATACCTTCTATAATGGACTCTTGTACAATACAAGAATGACAATTGACGCTGCCGCGGGCGGTGCATTGATGGACAAAGAATATAATGATGCCTATGCACTCATCGAAAGTATGGCTCAAAATCATTACCTTTGGGGAAGCGAGAGAGTCGCAACTGAGAAACCAACAAAAGGAGGTATGTACGAAGTAAGTAGTATGGACCAAGTCAATGCGAAGTTTGACCAACTAAGCCAAAAGATCGACAACTTGGCCATAACACCAACAGCCAACGTGGCTGCAGTAACGCCTAACTGTGAGTTATGTGGAGTTTCAGGACACGAAGTTTCTGATTGTCAACTATTGACAGGAACTCCCACTGATCAAGTGAATTATGCTCAAGGAAACCCTTACTCAAACACATACAACCCAGGTTGGAAAAATCATCCGAACTTCTCCTATAAGAATAACAATGCTTTATACGCACCAGGTCAAACACCAGCTACATCACCAGGATATCAAAAGACCGCTCCTAATGTCCCTAGAAAATCGAACCTTGAATTGATGATGGAGAACTTTATAGCTAACCAATCTCAAACAAACAAGGACTTCTTAAACCAAAACATTCACACTAGTGAGCAGATTAAACAATTAGTGAGCAAAGTAGATGCATTAGCTACACATAACAAAATGCTTGAAACTCAGATTTCACAAGTAGCTCAACAACAAGCACCTACTGCTGCACCAGCTGGAGTATTCCCTGGACAACCTCAACCTAATCCGAAAGGACATGCTAACGCCGTAATATTAAGAAGTGGCAAGGAACTTGACGGACCTACCGATCCAAGACTTGACAACCCAGCCATGTACCAAAAACCGGATAAACCGACTGAAGTGGTGAATGATCCAGAAGAAAAGGAAGATGATAATCAAGAGGTAGTGGAGAAAGAACAACCTTATGTGCCTCCACCACCCTATAAACCACCAATTCCGTACCCTCAAAGATTAATAAATTCCAAGACGACGGGTCAATTTAAGAAATTTGTTGAACTTCTGAAACAGTTGAATATTACTATTTCGTTTACAGAAGCAATTACCCAAATACCCTCGTATGCTAAGTTTTTAAAAGAAATCTTGTCCAATAAGAAAAAGATAGAGGATAACGGAACAGTTACACTTATTGCCGAGTGTAGCGCCATAATTCAGAATAAAATGCCTCCTAAGCTAAAAGATCCAGGAAGTTTCTCTATACCCTGTGTAATAGGAAAATTCGTCATTGACAAAGCTCTATGCGATTTAGGAGCCAGTATCAGTGTTATGCCCTTAACAATTTGCAAAAGGCTAGACATGGGAGACCTAAGACCAACTAAAATGTCTGTTCAACTAGCCGATCGCTCTGTTAAATATCCTGTAGGCATACTAGAAAACGTCTCAGTACGTATAGGACAATTCTACATCCCTACTGATTTTATAATCATGGACATCTCTGAAGACTCCACTACACCTATCATACTAGGAAGACCATTCTTAGCTAACGCCGGAGCTATAATAGACGTAAAAAGAGGAAAGCTAACCTTTGAAGTAGGTGAAGAGAAAGTTGAATTTATTTTAACACAATTCTTACAATCACCAGCTATAGAGGATACATGCTATCTATTGGACGTAATTGACGAATGTGTAAGAGAGATGGAACTGAAAGAGACCACTTATTCTGAAATAATGAAAATTCAAATCCCTCCGATTTTCGAAGATGATAATTGGCGTAAACCATATCAGGATGATAGTCTAAGCGAAAGTTTAGCACTTACACCGGATCCCATGCCAAGTAAAGATAAACCTACATTAGGATTAAAAACTTTACCTCATAACCTAAGGTACGAATTCTTAGACGTTGAATGTAAAAGACCAGTTATAATAAATTCCAGTTTAGGAACTATAGAAACAAAGAAACTTTTAGATGTTTTGAAGAAATATCCAACTGCATTAGGATATAACATATCTGACCTCAAAGGAATATGTCCTTCAGTTTGTATGCATCGTATTCTGCTAGAAGAAGATTGCAGAACCTCCAGAGAATCTCAAAGAAGAATTAACCCAACCCTTAGCACTGTAGTAAAAGAAGAAGTAAAAAAATTACTAGATGCCGGAATAATATATCCAATCTCTGATAGTGAATGGGTTAGTCCAATACATGTAGTGCCAAAGAAAGGAGGTATCACTGTTTTGAAAAACGCTCAAGGCGAATCGATATTGCAAAGAGTAGTGACGGGATATAGAGTATGCATAGATTATCGTAAACTAAACAAAGCCACTCGAAAAGATCATTTCCCACTACCTTTTATAGATCAAATGTTAGAACGATTAGCCCAGCATTCTTACTTCTGTTATCTTGACGGTTACTCAGGATTTTTCCAAATCCCTATCCATCCAGATGATCAAGAGAAGACTACATTCACATGCCCATATGGAACGTTCGCTTATAGACGAATGCCCTTTGGATTATGCAACGCTCCTGCAACCTTTCAAAGATGTATGATGTCAATCTTCGCAGATTTTATAGATAACATCATGGAAATGTTCATGGACGACTTCTCTGTATGCGGGCAAAGTTTTGAAGGATGCTTATCGAACTTAGAAATGGTGTTAGAAAGATGTGTAAAAGTAAACCTCGTGCTTAACTGGGAGAAATGTCATTTTATGGTCAAAGAAGGAATCGTATTAGGTCATGTAATATCCGACAAGGGAATTGAAGTTGATAAAGCTAAGATTGAAGTCATAAAAGATCTTCAACCCCCTAAAACCGTTCGAGAAATACGAAGCTTTTTAGGACACGCCGGTTTTTACCGACGATTCATCAAAGATTTCTCGAAAATCACTAAACCTCTTACTGGTTTATTAATGAAAGACGCTGAGTTCATATTTAATGAAGATTGTCTTAAAGCATTCGAAACTCTAAAAACAGCCCTCATCACCGCACCAATCATGCAACCCCCTGACTGGAGATTACCTTTTGAAATCATGTGCGATGCGAGTGACTATGCTGTAGGCGCAGTTCTAGGCCAGAGGAAGGAAAAGAAACTTCATGCGATTTATTATGCCAGTAGAACCTTAGATTCTGCCCAGATGAACTACACCACTACCGAAAAAGAATTGTTAGCAGTTGTCTTTGCGCTTGACAAATTCCGTTCTTACCTAGTTGGAGCGAAAATAATCATTTACACAGACCATGCTGCTATCCGATATTTATTAACTAAGAAAGATGCTAAACCAAGACTCTTGAGATGGATTTTACTCTTACAAGAGTTTGATCTAGAAATAAAAGATAAGAAAGGTACTGAGAACGTCGTAGCGGACCATTTATCTAGAATAGAAGGTATTAAACCCGAACAAGTGCCGATTAACGATGATTTTCCGTATGAACAGCTGATAGCACAATTAGGAAGCGACCTAGCTCAGTTAGATATAAATGAACCAGAATCCGTGGAAACAATCCAGACAACTGTAGGACTGCCATGGTACGCTGACATTGTCAACTACCTAGCCGCAGGAGCTCTTCCACCCGATCTAACCTATCAGCAGAAAAAGAAATTCTTTCACAATCTGAAACATTACTATTGGGATGAACCATTATTGTTCAAAAGAGGACCAGATGGAATCTTTCGCCGATGTATTCCCGAAGAAGAAATAGAAGATGTCATTGCTCAATGCCATTCATCTCCTTATGGTGGACATGCAAGCACTTCCAAGACTTGTGCAAAAATCTTGCAAGCCGACTTATTCTGGCCTAATCTATGGAAGGATGTCCACATCGCTGTTATAAATTACGATCGGTGTCAACGCACCGGCAATATTTCAAGAAGAGATGAAATGCCTCAAAAAGGAATATTAGAAGTAGAAATCTTTGACGTCTGGGGAATAGATTTCATGGGACCATTCCCATCATCTTTCGGTAATAATTACATACTCGTAGCTGTTGATTATGTTTCGAAATGGATAGAAGCTATAGCTTCTCCTACAAACGATACACGAGTAGTAATAAAGCTTTTCAAAAATATAATCTTTCCTAGATTTGGTGTGCCTAGACTCGTCATAAGTGACGGTGGCTCGCACTTCATCTCAAAAATCTTTGACAAATTACTATCTAAGTATGGAGTAAGACACCGTGTGGCTACACCATATCACCCACAAACAAGTGGACAAGTCGAAGTCTCGAACAGAGAAATTAAACAAATCTTAGAAAAGACTGTCGCCATATCTCGGAAAGATTGGTCATCTAAACTTAATGAAGCTTTATGGGCTTATAGGACCGCTTACAAGACTCCCATAGGAACTACACCTTTCAAATTAGTTTATGGAAAATCTTGTCACCTCCCGGTAGAACTAGAACACAAAGCTTATTGGGCGATTAGAACTCTCAATATAAACTATAATGCTGCAGGAGAAAAGCGAATCCTAGACATTAACGAATTAGAAGAATTAAGGCTAGATGCTTACGAGAATGGTAAGATATATAAAGAAAGAACTAAGCGATGGCATGATAAACGCCTATCTAGGAAAGAATTTAGTGTGGGAGACGTTGTACTCCTCTTTAATTCAAGACTTAGGCTCTTTCCTGGAAAATTAAAATCTAGATGGTCAGGACCCTTTGAAATAATTAAAGTATTCCCGAGTGGAGCAATAGAAATTAAGGGTAGGAATAGTGAACCATTCATAGTAAACGGACAACGTTTAAAACATTATCATAAAGTTGAAAATAGAGATTATGCAAATAATCTAAGGCTTTTAGAATTGTCCACTAATTCCCCTGATTAATCTAAACCTAAGCATTACGTCAGGCTTTTGACGATAAAAACAGCGCTTAGTGGGAGGCAACCCATTTACTTATTTAATTATTTAAACTATTCTTTTTTAGCATATTGTTATTTATCGTTTTACTATTTGTTTATTTGTTTTGTCATTTTATAGTTTTATTTTATATTACTATTATTGCCATTACATTATGCATTTCATTTTCTTATTTTTATCTTAAATCACTTTTTACAGATTTTCTAAAAAGTTTTTTCCACTTTCCTTCTCCCCCCGATTTGTTTCCTCCATATCTGCACTGACCATGGCTAATCAACCCATAAACCATATGGAAACCAAATTTAGAGGTAGGAACCAAAGAATTAAGTTTGAAGAGTTATCACAGAGGCAAATGGATTTGACCCTGTACCCGAATGATCAGACTATGGATACCCTAGGTATACATGATAGCATCATGTACTTGTTTAACCGACTCGGATGGGAGAATGCATTGATCCAACATAAGTTTGTGACTTACCGCGAGCTCACCCTTGAGTTCCTTAGCTCCTTAATTTACCTACCTGAGCGCGGTTTTGGATTTAGGAAAGGATTTATTAGTTTCCGCCTATTTGGAATAGAATATGACTTTAACCATAAAGAACTAGCTGACTTATTAGGATTCCCTAGTGGACCATTTGCTTTTACTACCACACAGGTAGAATTGATGGATATTGAGCTAGATTTCTTTTGGGGAACTTTAACCGGAAACTACCACCATGAACCAAATAGCATGAATAATGATGAGATCCATAACCCTGCTCTCCGTTACTTCCATAAAATCCTTGCCCACACCTTCTTTGGAAAAGAAGAAAACATTACCGGAGTTTCTAAAGATGAGATATTTATTATGTCATGTTTCACTAATGGACAACCTGTTAATTGTGTACCTTTCATGATGCAAACCTTCACCCGTATCCAAGAAGAACCTGAATTACCTATATTAGTAGGAGGTCTTGTAACCATGATTGCTGATGCTTTAGGACTTAGGTACCAATTGCACAGGTGCAACCGTTTAGGTAACATCCGTCCTATGAATCTTAACTTCTGCTTTAATAGACATATCATAAGGAATTTAGGACATCCACCTTTTGAGTACCTAATCCGGAACGAGGTAGTAACCCTGTTCACATTGCCAAACCATGCTAGAGTAAGTGTTCACAATAAGGATAACTGGCTTTATGAGTTAAACCCACCTGATTATCCATCCACTCCTGAAACACCTCAGTCTTACAAGATAAAAGATGATACAATGACCGATGTCGAAACTGACCCTGAGACACCTCCTGGTTACCATGACATTGACCACACTGAAGAAGTACATGAAACCCCTGAAGTGAATCAAGGAGATTATGCTAACAACTTAAAAAACATCATGAACACTCTCAATGCTTACCAAACTGACATTAATTTATTTAAAGAAGACATTAAGAGCATGCGATTGGACATTATAGGTTTGACTGACATAACCTGCGAACAATTCTATCACTTGAACTCCGCAATCGAAGACTTGAAGAAACGCTTTTGAAAATGCTATAAGTGATTTAGTTTATTTTTCTCTTTGTTTTCGTTTCTAGTTAGATTTATTTTTCGCAAACAATTTCGTATCGTATTTTCATTAATGTAATTTCATTTTCAATTACCTTATGCAATGCATTTCTAATTCCAAAATTTCTCCATTTTAAGCAATTTATATATTTTTCATTCTATGTACTGTTATGCTTGCATTTATTCATATTATATACAATCTCTCATGCCATGCAAGTTAGTGAAGTACTGTGTTGAAATTATATATTATATGGTGTTTATAATTTAATATGAGTGATAAGTGAAGATAATACCTTATTATAGAGTATGTGAAATAAGTGAGATAGTGTTTTCTGGAAATTTTTCAACGAAGCAAGCCCTCACGGTCGTCACACCCCCCTAACGATCGTGACGTGCTCATTTAGCCTGTCACGACCGTCGCACCCCTGTCACGACCGTGACAACCCCTATTACAGGAATCGTGAGAAACGAAACTGTTTCTCTTCGTGCCTCTTCTTCTTCTTCTTTCTCCATAACTTCCAAAAAACTACCCATCTTCTCCATAACCTCCGTAACCCCCCCATTACCAAATTTAAACTCATTAACCCCCCATTATCACAACCTATCACATTCTCACTCTCCATTATTTATTCCGAATCATCATTTCTTTCATTTTACCATTTTTTTCACAAAACATCAAAAATCTTCATCCTTCACTCTAAGCTCTTGCATGCAATGGATACCATTCAATTTAGAGAAGGTGATGCTGGAGAAACCCAGAGAGAACGATTTCTCCGATTCCAAAACCGCGGTGTGCAATCTACACGTTACATCGACACTGTCTGTTTGAGGGAACAAGGAATGCTTGCCAGTGTTACGAGCCTGCTTCAAAAAGTCGGTCTGTGGGATCTTTGCAGTCAACCTCAGCCCACATTCGAGCTTCTGACATTGGAGTTCCTCAGCTCATTCCAGTACATCACTCCCGCCGGTTCTCAGAGTCAGCTCACCGGTTTCGCAAAATTCAGATTGCATGGCCAAGAGTTCAACCTTTCGCAAGACAGGATAGCCGAGTTGCTAGGCTTCGATCACGGAACTGAAGCTCACCGCCGCGTGCCCGATAATTTTAGTGAACCAGCTTTCACTCTATGGCACGACATAACCAATACCCGTGCCTCAGCCTTCCAAAGCCTCAACGCTACGCACATTCACAACCCGGCAATCCGCTATTTCCACAGAATCATTTGCAACACCATCTTCGCTCGAGAAAGCAACCATAAGCTCAACTCCAAGGAGCTTCTATTCTTACACTGCGCTCTTAATGACGAGCCGATCAACGCTGCCCCTTTCATGCTTTATCATATCCAGGCTATTGCACATAGAGGATCCACCCCGTTCTTCATAGGCGGCATTGTCACCACCCTCGCCATTCAGTTGGGGCTTGGTGACTTGGTCGCAAATCAGCCTCACCTAGCCGCAGAATTCCTCACCAAGAGTTATTGCAGGTCCGCTCACCTGATTGCGCAGCGAGAGGATGACAGGTATAACCCTGTTGTCCATGGCACCATATTTCACCATATCATTCTGCCGTCCCGCGACCGCATCGACCCATCCAGCCGAGCCAACTGGCTCTTTCTTTTACCAGATGCTGCCGACCATGCTCCTATCCATGATCAGGCAGATCTCCCTGCGGATGAGATGCAGGACGCTATGGATGCAGCTGAGCCTGTCCAAGATATATCAGAGTCATCTACCCGACAACCTCCTGCACAGGAATTCACTCTTGAGGACGTCCTCCGTGTGATTCATCAGCAGAACCAGATGAACGCCGCACTGGAGCGAAGGCAGAAGGAGCAGTATGATGCTTTACTCGGCACTATTGCAGCAAACCAGGCAGCTACTAATGAGAGGTTTGGCGAGATTTTCAGCGAGTTAGAAGCCTTGCGTATCGACATCACTGGGACCACCAGCACCGGTTCTGATCCTGAAGCGACTCCTTCCAGACGCCGCTCCCGCACCAGAAGCTGACCCCGCGGTCCTCAGCAACCATAGATCTAGTTTTACTTATGTTTGTTTTTCGTTTTTGTCGTTTGTACTGTACTTTTACCGCATTTATATCACAACATTGAGGACAATGTCTGATATAGTGTGGGAGAGGTACCTTTCATTTCCGCATTTTTCCTTTTCGCACTTTTCCATTTCGTTGTATTTTCAATTCCGTTGTATTTCCTTTAGTAAGTTAATGAAGCGAGCAAAATCTTTATGATATTTTCTTTAGTTTCGAATTTTCCCCGTTTAGTTAGCCATACCCGAAAAAAATCTTTAATTATTCGCATTACCCGACTTACCTACGAAATCGTAATTAGGAAGCTGAGAATGATTAAACAAGACTAATACAATCTTGACACCTTTGACTTCCTACTTAAGCGATTCCATTCTGATTACCATTACGAGTACACTTTTAGTTTCAGTTCAAAAGTAACCCCTAGTAGTTTATACTAGCAGTCAGCACCGTCTGAACACAAACCACGTGGGGAGCCGATGAATATAAGCGTTTGATGCCTAATCAATAATGATCCTTCATATCTCGATGCAAAATGAAAAGAAATTGCACCAAAGTACACGGTCGCATACAAGAAACGAGAAATATGAGAAGGAGTCCATTGCGGGTTGGTTCAGAGGTACTGGTTCTGAACTTGGTAGGGCGTGCTACGGCTCGATCCCCCACAACCTCCAAATCGGATAATATATGTAGGGTTACCACACTCGTGTACCAGACCCCGTGCTAAAAAAGGATCAAAGTCGCTAACCGGCTACTCCACTACGTGCGTGCTAAGGCAAAAGGCTTAATGTGATTGCGCTAGAATGAAACCGGGCGAAATAAGATCGAAAAACTCTAGGTGAAATCGTAAAGTAATTGCCGATTGTTTCGTTTAACGGGAAGTCGACGACATAGCTTGTTGCTTGTGTCATTAGTGTATCGGTAGTGTTCTATCAAAGTACCAGATTATCCGACAAAACGATCCCTCGTATGATTTGTTATGAGTATGCGTGAATAAAAACTTGTCCGCCGATTTTCAACTGACTATTTGCTTGAGGACAAGCAAAGGTTTAAGTTTGGGGAAGTTTGATAACGAGAAAACATATCGATTATATTGCTAGGTTTCATTGACGTTTTATCGCATAATCACCATTTTAACACTCGATTTCTCGAGTTTTTCTTACCATTTTGCAGGTACATCATTATATGGAGCTAAATCACGAATTAAGAGAAAAAGGAACAAAATCAACCATAAAAAGATGAAGAAATGAAGAAGCCTGCAAAACTGCATATTTTGTTGCAGCCACGATCGTCACCAGGGTGTCACGACCGTGACACCCCAAAATCATCCATCACGACCGTAAGAGAGTTGTCACGACCGTGACACTTAAAAACCACATGACACGAGCGTGAAGACCTTGTCACGACCGTGACAAGGATAAAATTAGGTTTTTGACTCAGACTACGTCAAAGCACTACGTGAAGAAAGTTCCTCCTATTTTGTTGCCACGTACCTACATTCTCTCCACCAATTCAGCAAGGCCCATGCAACAAAGGTTCAAATTTCAGCCCATTAAGGATTCTATAAATAGTACAAGTTTTATGAACAATGTACAGAGCATTTTTTATTCGATTTTCTGCGGAAGCTCTGCCGAACTATTTTACGACCCTGTTTCTATTTCTGCTTTATTTTTAGTTTTCTTCTCGTTTTTATTGTATCCAAACCCGCCATATAACAATTTCCAACATCAGGAAGTTGTTATACATTTATTTTTTTTCTAAACCTTCAGCCTTTGTTATTTTCGATTTCCGCCAACTCCAAGCTTTCCGGTCTGTGGAAGAAGGAGTCTGCTCTAATATTTGTTAACCAGGTTTTTTATTATATTGCAATTTAATTATTTATAATGTTTATTTATTTTTCTGCCATGAGTATTTTATTATTTAATTTTCTGTCTCTGTCTGGTTCAACATCGATGAGTAGCTAAATACCTTAGGGCGGTATGTAGTTAGAACAAACTTAATCGGTAAAATTTAATCGTAGGCTTAAAACAATTAATAACTTAACATTCTGGCTGACACTTTTTAATTAAAATCGACCTTTTCGTTACGAGAGTAAGAAAAGAGTATTAGGTTAGGTCAAGACCACGAGAGTGTGAGATTTTAACCAGATAGCTAAAGTTAGGCATTTAAATTAAACACAGCGAGAGCGCTTTAAAATAAATTAGAATTACTAAGTTTCCAAAAATTATCTCTAAACACTTATGGGCTAGCGAGAGCAGGCATAGGGCTTTAGGGATAAGATCTGATATAAGACCACGAGAGTGTGAGTTGAGGGTATTTAAACTGGTAACCTCTACCGAATAGATTAAGTAAACACCTTTATAAGCCTAGGTTAGATTGACCCACCTAAGTTAGTATAATTACATACCGACCGCCTTAGTATTACTTTATTAAAACTTAAATTTAATTCCGCCTTTAATAGTCTTAAAAATCAACAAAAAATCATGACAACCATTCGCCTTAGCTAAACTAGAAGTTCATCTAGCACTAAGTAACCATAGAATCCCTGTGGATCGATAGTCTTAAATATTACTTCGATAGGCTGTGCACTTGCAGTTAAGATACCGCTAGACGCATAATTAGACACGTCACACCCCCCTAACGATCGTGACGTGCTCATTTAGCCTGTCACGACCGTCGCACCCCTGTCACGACCGTGACAACCCCTATTACAGGAATCGTGAGAAACGGAACTGTTTCTCTTCGTGCCTCTTCTTCTTCTTCTTTCTCCATAACTTCCAAAAAACTACCCATCTTCTCCATAACCTCCGTAACCCCCCCATTACCAAATTTAAACTCATTAACCCCCCATTATCACAACCTATCACATTCTCACTCTCCATTATTTATTCCGAATCATCATTTCTTTCATTTTACCATTTTTTTCACAAAACATCAAAAATCTTCATCCTTCACTCTAAGCTCTTGCATGCAATGGATACCATTCAATTTAGAGAAGGTGATGCTGGAGAAACCCAGAGAGAACGATTTCTCCGATTCCAAAACCGCGGTGTGCAACCTACACGTTACATCGACACTGTCTGTTTGAGGGAACAAGGAATGCTTGCCAGTGTTACGAGCCTGCTTCAAAAAGTCGGTCTGTGGGATCTTTGCAGTCAACCTCAGCCCACATTCGAGCTTCTGACATTGGAGTTCCTCAGCTCATTCCAGTACATCACTCCCGCCGGTTCTCAGAGTCAGCTCACCGGTTTCGCAAAATTCAGATTGCATGGCCAAGAGTTCAACCTTTCGCAAGACAGGATAGCCGAGTTGCTAGGCTTCGATCACGGAACTGAAGCTCACCGCCGCGTGCCCGATAATTTTAGTGAACCAGCTTTCACTCTATGGCACGACATAACCAATACCCGTGCCTCAGCCTTCCAAAGCCTCAACGCTACGCACATTCACAACCCGGCATTGGGAGAAAGTTCGGGAAAACACATCAACTCAATGATGACTTCACTATGGACATCCGGGAATAGCAATCGGATAGGAAGTGATCACAACATCTGAGAATGGAAATCAGATAAAAATGTGAATCACAACATTCAGGAAAAGAACTGAATGAGATGGAAAAAAGGTCCGGGACAGTACATCAAATCAATGATGACTTCACTATGGACATCCGGGAATAGCAATCGGATAGGAAATGATCACAACATCTGAGAATGGCAATCAGATAAAAATGTGAATCACAACATTCAGGAAATGAACTGAATGAGATGGAAAAAAGTCCGGGACAGTACATCAAATAAATGATGACTTCACTATGGACATCCGGGAATAGCAATCGGATAGGAAGTGATCACAACATCTGAGAATGGCAATCAGATAAAAATGTGAATCACAACATTCAGGAAATGAACTGAATGAGATGGAAAAAAAGTCCGGGACAGTACATCAAATCAATGATGACTTCACTATGGACATCCGGGAATAGCAATCGGATAGGAAGTGATCACAACATCTGAGAATGGCAATCAGATAAAAATGTGAATCACAACATTCAGGAAAAGAACTGAATGAGATGGAAAAAAGTCCGGGATAGTACATCAAATCAATGATGACTTCACTATGGACATCCGGGAATAGCAATCGGATAGGAAGTGATCACAAGATCTGAGAATGGCAATCAGATAAAAATGTGAATCACAACATTCAGGAACAGAACTGAATGAGATGGAAAAAGTCCAGGACAATACATCAAATCAATGACGACTTCACTATGGACATCCGGGAATGGCAATCGGATAAAAGGGTGTAATATTTGAGAGGACACAACAAGTAGGTGAAGGAAAAGTTCTGGAGAGACAAACAAATACCAAGTAAATTGGACTTTGACCAAAAAGTAAGAAGTTGACAACAACAAGACTTTGAGAAATGCATATGAGGACTAAAACACTCAGTACGCAGACATTTATGAAAATGGGGACTGAACCACCCAAGGATATGCATAATGAGGACTAAAACACTCAACTATGAAACCGTAAACAAAACTAGGGAATAACACACCCGAGAAAACGCATAATGAGGCGTAACACACTCAAATATGCAAACTTTTTCGACAATGGGGAATAACACACCCTAAGGATACGCATAATGAGGACTAAAACACTCAAATATGCAAACTTTTACTAGACTGGGGAATAACACACCCAAAGAGATAATGTGAGAAAAGAAATGATGGCAACCAGTTTAGACTCTTAGAGGAGTGAAAATGCTGACAACCAGTTTAGACTCTTAGAGGAGTAAAAAGATGAAAGACTGATTCCTCAACACAGAAATCACTGCCATTCTGCTCGGAAATGCTACTGCTGCACAAATCTCTGTCACACCAACTGTATCAATTTGAAAATCTTTTGAGAGAAAGTCATTCAAAGCTACTTGGGGATTCTTGAATAAAAATTGCCCCAAGTTCAATGACTGATAAAGGTAAACTGATAATGGATTTAGTTCTCAACTACTGCCGGAGAAAATAATCAGATCTTTGAAATAACTGTTGATAAAAATAAACTGATCATGGCTTCAGTTCTTGAAATGAATGCTGAGAAAATAAACCGATTATAACTTCAGCCCTTGAGAAAATATTGAGAAAATAAACTGATCATGGCTTCAGCCCTTGAGAAAATAACCCAACATGTAACTTGCAGAGAATCTTCTGACTAACCAAATTTGAGAACAACTTGCACAAAGCAACGCCATCTTGAAACAATAGGAACTGAGAAAAATTTGCCCCTTGGTAGGATCACCGACAAAGTTTCTTAACTGTTTGAACATTCCTTGATGAAGAAAGTTTATTTGCAAATAAAAATGTTTGTACCAACCTGGTAATTTTAATGCAAAATTCAATGCAAAGTTTGGAATCAAGAATCATTTTTGGAATGAAATTTATTGATGTAAAGTAAATGAAATCATTCTCAAAACACGGCGGTTGAGACAACATGAAAGATAAAGCAAAGGTAAGAAAACAAATGATTGGTAAAGAACTTGGGAGTCAGTTTACGCAACCTTGTTGTAGTATGCTTTTCAAAAGAAACCTGGATTCAATTAGGACTTTTGAAGGTTGTAACGTGGTCTGGTTCACGGTTTATGAAACAAAGGATATAGGCTCAAAGTTTATTTGTACCCAACCCAACTTCGTGATGAACTCCAGTCCTACATTCAATTAATTCAGCCTATGCATTCAAGTTCCAAAACATTTGGGATTGCACAGATGAAGATGGTTCATAAGCCAAAGGATTTTGAGATAGCAGTCATCTCTTCCTTTTTGTTATTTCCGGTGAGGACTTTGGTTCACTCACCTTATTTTTTGCCGAGGATTTTGATAACCTCTTGGTAAATCTTTCTTTTTATTATCCCTAACTTTTGCCTGAACTGTGTCATTTCAACTTACAGCCAGCGGGATGCCCCGGTTTTTGTCTAAGTCTCCTTCGTAGGTTTTGACTTAGCGGGCTTTGATTTTTTTCACTAATTTTTTTCATATCATTTTTTTTGAAAGATAATGACTGCATGGCTTAATGATTACGGCGAACCATCATTGGCTTTTGAATTGAGAAACATCTTCAACACTTCTTGATGTGTGTGAAGGAAAACTTGAAATTGCAACCTTTATTCGAAAGGTGTCTTGAATGATTCTCTTGTACTTGAATGCACATTTGAATTAATTGAGAACTACCCATCCCCAGGTTAAAATTACGGTTTTTTTTTGGATAGAAAGAAACTCCAACTTCAAGGCTCAAAGGGGTTGACAAAGGATTAACTTCCTTATTTCTCTAGTGTTTAGGATTTGAAACAATGCCTGTATATCATCAACCAAGTCTCAATTGAAAGCATACCAACGACAATTATGGGTATCTCGTTTTCATCATCCTCCCCCCAATCATTGTAAAAAATTTGAGAAAAAGATAAATGAATTTGAAATGTAAAGCATAAAGATGCAAATAGTAAATGAAATTGAATCAAAACAAAGCAATGCTCATTTCATTAAAATCAACATGAAAGTACAAACAAGCTTAAAAGCAAACAACTTAATATGATTGAAGAAAACTTGCAAACATAAAGAAACAATGGCCTAGTGATCAATCAACAACAAGGATAAGCTGTCCCGTCTGATATTCTGGCCTTGAGGAAAATTAACAATTGAAGTCTTCTAGAAGATTCACTTCCCAAGCTTCGGCAAAGGATTGTTGATAACATTAGGATTAATGTCATTAGAGTAAAGGATGTTGTTCCTGATAAGTTCTTGCACTTTAGCCTTCAGCGCAAAGCAATGCTCTAAGTCATGACCAGTTCCACCTTGGTGAAACTCGCAGCGGAGATCCGATCTATAACCAACTGGAAGAGGATTTGGAACAGGAGGCGGAGGCCTAGTAGTAATTAAACCTTTCTCAATCAAAGAAGGAAACAATTCAGTATAAGACACCGGAATAGGATCAAAGTTTGGCCTATTGCGATACTGATTTTGTCCAGCAGCAGGAGGAGGAACCTGAGCTTGAGCTCGAATCTGAACTTGAGCGTGAGCTGGTCGAGCTTGACCTTGAGTTTGAGTTTGAGCAGGTTGAGTTTTAACAACAGGAGCAACTGCAGCTACGTATGGTTGAACATATCGTTGTTGCGGATGATAAGGCCTCCTCTCAGTTGAAACAGCATAAGCATCACCATCTCTTCTCTTGTGAGGATTCCCAAAATATTTTCTTGTAGCATTAGGAGCTTCAGAATTGGTAATCTTACCCTTCTTGATACCTTCCTCTAGTCTTTCTCCGATAGTGACTAGATCAGAAAAACCAGATGAAACACTTCCTACCATTTTCTCCCAAAAGAACGGTTGAAGAGTGTCCATGAACAAACCAGTTAATTCCTTTTCAGGCAAAGGTAGTTCAACTTGAGCAGCTAGTTCTCTCCAACGCTGAGCATACTCTTTGAACGGTTCTTTCTCTTTCTGTGACATATTTTGAAGTTGACGATGATCAGGCGCCATGTCCAGATTGTACTTATACTGTCTTACAAAAGCATCAGATAAATCTTTCCAGCTTCGGATGTGACTCTTCTCGAGTCCAACATACCACTTCATGGAAGCACCACTCAAACTATCTTGAAAACAGTGAATAAGCAGCTTGTCATCCTTAGCATGCACAGCCATTTTGCGATAATACATCAGCAGATGAATCTTTGGACAAGTATGACCATTGTACTTCTCAAATACAGGAACTTTGAACTTATCAGGAAGAACCAAGTCGGAAACCAAACACATGTCAATAGCAGCAGAACCAAAGGCATCTTTTCCTTCTAGACCTCTTACCCTCTTCTCAAGAGTCAAACATTGCTCTCTAACTTCGTCCATATATCCAGGTTCACCCTGACTTTCAGCTTGTGGACCAGCAGTTTGGTACAAGAAAGGAGAATTCTGATAAGTAGTCTGAGCAGTAGCGTGCACAACCGGTTGAGGTTCAGCAAAAGACGGAGCTGAAAAGCCTGGCACAACAGATGGACCACCAATCTGAGCAGTAGCAGAAACTGACACATAATCCAGAGGTAACCCATATTCAAGCCAAGTAGAAGCTGGTTGCTGAACAACAGGAGGATCAACAACATCAGTAAAAACTTCAGAGATAACAGTCCTTTGAGATGGTTCACCTCTAGCAATCAGAACTTGCATCATTTCAGTGAGCTTGGTCATACCGGCCTTCAACTCATCAATTTCCATTCGAACTTCCATGTTATGTTGTTCTTGGCGTTCCATTCTCAATCTAATAGCTCTCCGTCTGATAACAGCTCTAGTACCGTATCTGTGGTGAGGAGTCAGCTTGACGGATCAACAGACAACTGAGAAAGGAAACAACCGGGATAAGTTCCCACACAACTTGGATGAACGCAAGAATATGCGAGGATGCAATAATATGCAATGCTCACTTCCATTTTCAGAAAAACAACTCGATTATTGCAAACATGGTCAACATCGAGAATATGGTCATGAAAAATCTTGACAAAAAGGAATATTTGCCTTTCCCAATATTTGCAATAATCGAAATTGTCTTCCTTGAAGAATGGTTGTGATGATGATCATGATGAGTATGTAGATGCAACAACCACAAACAAGATCACGCAAAGCACACAGGTTCAAAGGTTCGGATCACGAGCATGGAGTCATGGTAACAGAACACCAACCCAAACAGGCATGTACTAAGGTTTGTCTTCATTGTACCTGCAAAAAACCAGAAGGGTGCTAACAGAGGTTCCCGGAGTTAACAGCCATCTTTAGAATATCATCGGTATGTTGGATTACTCCCCAACCGATAACATTCTTAAAATAGACCTCGTCCGAGTGTAGTATCGCGTGACAACCACCTTAAGTTTACACTCAGATAGTTTCCGCACTACATTCCTAAATTGGCTTAGATTGGTTAAGGGTTCTACGGTCCTCAGTATGATTAGCTCAAGGTCGGAAAATAATGCCACGTACGATTACTCGTCATGACATTGATAGTCCAAAAGAGCCTAACCGAGTGGAGATTATCAAATTGATATTGCTTTGGACTACTCCATTGCATATCGCTTCGAATATCGCCGTCCTATCATAAGTGTCACTCAGATCCGGGTTAGAATCTATCTCACAGAGGATCACCAAACCAAAACAGAACAACCAAGTAACAAGCAAATCAAACTAAAGCAGTAAACAAATCAAAGTAGGCCGAATCCACTTAGAGATTGAGTCCCCAGGAGAGTCGCCACTTTTCTGTAGCGGTAAAATCATGAGTGTAAGCTATTGATTAACTTCACTCAATATACACAGAGTCGCCACCGCACTTTTATTTATTTCCAAATGGAAAAAGGAAAATGAACGAACAAAACCTTAATGAATCTTAAAAGCTAAAAAGCTAAAAGAATCAAACAGAGAATGGGTACGGGGATTGGTTACAAATCGGGAAGGTTTTAAGCACCCGACTTGTCCGTAGTACTCTACGGGAACCCTTTAAAATGTTTACTGCATTTTTTGGTTTGAAATGGTTTTCTTGAAAAAGGATTGAAGAGATGAGAAGAAGAATGTTTTTTAAGATTTTGGTGTTTGAAGAGACGAACGTCTCATGCCTACGTACCCACAAGGTGCAATGCGAGATCAAAACCCCGTAGTTCGTGGTACAAATTGTGAAAAGGCAAATGAGTTGAATTGATTTTAAAATGTAAAGATAAGTCGTCATCCTTTAGCGAATAATTCCGCTAGAAAGGATGAATCATATCTAAACACAAAAAATGGTTAAAAGAAAAACGTGCACGAGGGCACAAAAGCAATTGAATGAGTTGTGAGTGTTTTAAAGTTTTTTGAGAAAGAAGTTCCGATATGCTTATGTGGTTTAGCATTTATTTAAGAAATGAAATGAAAAGGTAAAAGCACATGACCAAAGTCACGGTTTAATTGAGAAAATGTTTGAAGTTTGAAAACAAAGAAAGTTTTGAAAATAGGAAGGAGATTTGAAAATTGAAGAAGATGGGAAGAGATGAAGGGACTATCCTAAAACTTGAAAATAAAAGTTAAGGAAGAAATGATCAAACCAAATGGCAAGCATCCTTAAGACAAATGGATTTCCATCTTCATAAGCGAGTAAACTCAACCGGAGCCAAAGTCTTCAATCCATAACAAATGAGCAAAGGGATGATCCTAGAATCTAAGTCCGAAACTCCAAGCAAGGGATAATAACCATAGTCCAAAATTAGAAGTCACTCATTTTTTAGATGTTTAATCCTTTATTAGTATTTTGGTGTCCGAATGGATAAATGAAAAATAACAAGCAACAATAATATATACAATAAGCAATATGATGAGTGAATATAAAAGCATAATAAGAGAGGTAAGGAACAAGAGATTAAAATAAAAGAGGATAAGGTGCGAGAGATTAAAATTAAATGTTAGTATATTCACATTATTATAATATATACAATATAAAGTGGTATGATGAACTTAATCAAGCACAACCACGAAAAGAAAAATAAAATCGAGGCAACCGGATCCAAGTAGATCGCATTCCGAATCGGGACAACTTTAGGTCTATGTTAAGCAATCGCCGAGTAATTTACGGAGTAATTACCCTACAAATGAAGCCGGCCACCACTAATTAAAGTGGAAAATATTCGTGTTAATACATGTTAGAGAAACGATATTATGGATCGTTCTCCGAAAACATGCCACACTAAAAGAAAGAGAACGGTCTAATCTTAATCGAGATTTTCGTTGAATTTCTCGAAAAGCAACCTATCACGATCTCAAAGTATGGAGAATGATCCAAATGATCATTCATCCATAGATTTGAAATAATGAAGATTAAGCTTAATCGGAAATCAACAATCCCGAATCGGAAGATTGTCATCGACCAAAATTAAAAAAAGAGATGAAGAAAAATGATTGGATCTAAAAGAATAATCCATAAAAAGAAGAAATAGAAATATTCATAGAATTCTTTTCTTAAAATCTTTTTCCTAAAATTATTTCTAAAAAATTCTTTTTCTAAATCAATTTCCTAAACTCTATTCTATAAAAATCCTCATAACCAAAAACAAAAACATTAAACAAAAGAAAAAGGAATTAAAGGATTTAAAAAAAAAAAAGAAATAGAAAAGAGGGAGAGAGGTGACGCATGGGTTGAGGTGGATGGAAGCAACAAGATCCAAGGCCCAAACCATATTAGTTTTCTCTTTAAATTTTTTACATAAAACAAATATCAAAAAGAAAAAGAAATAAACAGAAGGACTTTATTCTTCTTCTTCCTCAATAGGACCGCGACCAACACAAGAAACAGGGGAAAACTTCAGACCCGCGGCGGCTCAAAACTCACACCCTCACCTTCAATGAAATTTCACGCAACAAGAAAACAAATCCCTCTCTTCTCTAGCCGATTTCTTCTTTTTCTTCCTTTTGATTTTGTTTTGATATCTTTGGTTGAAGGTTAGAAAAGGGTTTAGGGATTTTGGAATTTGAAATGGAATTGAGCAGCAATTTGAGAGGCTCTTGAAGCTTCTGGGTTTATGATTCTGCAGGGATTCAAAGGGCTTTCTAAGCTTAGCGAAATGAGGAAGAGGAGGGTCGAATTTATAGGAGGATAAGCTGAGATTTGAAAGGAGAAGGATTGCCGTTTTGAATCGGATTTCTTGCGTTTTGAATTTTTCACGGAAAGGGCGTGTTCATACTACTGATGCTGCTGCGTTTTAAATTAATTGTATTTGCGTTTTGATACAGGTGCCGTATGCGTTTTGATGAGTCACGAGGAATACGCGTTTGGCTTGCGTTTTGGTGCTGTTAGCCTCAGTGTGATGTGCGCGTGCAGCTGAGTTCTTATTCTGAATTTTGTTTTCGAACGCAGGTGCCGTGCGTGTTGTATTCGGCTTGTCAAGTGTGGGGTCAGCTGGGAATTGAAGTTGGAGGCTTGAAGTTCGTTGCGGATGGCTGAATGTGAGATGTTATTGGCGTACTGTTGGCTTGACGTACGGATGCGTAGTCATTGTGATGGCAGCTTGGCTTATTGTTTGTGAAGTGTGCAGATTGTATGCGGCATGGAGTTTATTGGGCTTAGTATGAAGCAAGGCAAAGAGTGGAAATTGGTACGGGTTGTGAACTGAAGCCTTGGCTTGTTATTGTGCTGAAGTTGACGTAAACGGCTGCTGTTGTTTTGCTTTGGGCTGGCTGAAGGTTGTGATATGTGGTGTGTGTGTTGGCTGGTAGCATTGTGGGGGCTTGAGAGGAAATGGCTAGATGGGCCTGGAAAATGCTATGAATGTTGTTTTTGTTTGATGAAGTTTTTTTTTAGTAAAGACAATGATAAATGGATCAATGGGCTTAATGAACTATTATACTAGATTTTTTTTAAAAGAAAAAGGATTCATTAGGATAATTGAAATGAAAAAAAAATGGTAAAACATAATATCTAAATAAAAAAAAAATAATGAAATGGATATTGGAATTTTTAATGAATTGAATTAAAAAATGAATATAAATGGATAATAGAAAAAGAAATGATTAATCAAAAAAATGGATAGTGAAATTGGATTTAATAAAAAATGGAATTCTAAAGAAACAATGGGTCTGAATAAAAGATGGGTATTAAAATAATGAGAGATGGGATAGTCGAATAATCGAGGAAAAATGGTAATTTGGAATTTTGTCGTGAATTGAATTAAAAAATGAAAATGAATATGTAATTGATGGTTTTAAGCCCACAGCCAACTCTGATTTTTCTTGCACAAGCCTCCGATAAAATGAACACAGTCATCACTAAGCCACTGAACAACTTGCCAATTCAAACTGCAACCAACATCTGAAACTTGCCCTGATAATTCAACTCCACACTGAGGAAAATAAATCCTCAGATGAACCGCTGATGAACTGTTAAACTTGAAAATTCAAAACAAACTTCACACAGAATACCGCCTGATAACTGATGACTTTGCACATAACACAGTCTGAACTTTGAATACGCACTGTCTGAATAATGAACCACTGGCACAAACAACTTGCAATTGAACAATCTATTGATAGTTTGACCAAGATTATGTCAAACGTCCATCTGAATCGAATCGTGACTGAACAAACGCATCTGAATCGAAATCACAACCCTGTCTTTGAAATCCTGCAACACAGATAGAAGAAGCAAACTGCAACATATTTTTTTTGATATTTTGGGTTAGAAGTCAGTAAAATATGAACAAATAACAGAAATTAAACAAGGTGATCCTCTGCAAGGCATAAACCTGCACCTGGAAAGGGAAACATGAACCAATACGTGATCTTGTTTGTATGCAAATGCAGATGAGATGTGAAAAATCTTAGGGTCAAAAATTAGGGTCTGACAGCGCCCACAATGGGCGGTACAAGTATATGTTTTGAATGAACTTCCGCTTGAGTAGGAGAATATTTTATGGACTCACACTTGAGGGAGAGATTATTGGGTACAAGTGTGAGTTGGGCACCCACAATGGATCAACTTTTTGTGTCAAAAGCCTTCCTGACATGGTGGTCCATAACGTGTTATGTTGAAGTGCTCATGATGAAATAAAGGTGTCTCTTAATGGCGATACAAACGTGTGAATAAAAGGGCTTCCACTTGAGGGGGCTATAATGGATGGACTCACACTTGAGGGAGAGATTGTTGAGAAACAAATGTGAGTTATGTTGTGAAACAAGTGTTAGTTCTAAGTCCCGTATTGCTTAGAAAAATGGAGGGTGAGCACTTTATAAGTGAAAGGATCCATACACCTATCACCTTAAGATGTCAGGTGAATATGTGGTGTCTATCTCATTTGTGTGTTACTCTTGACCCACTATGGATGATCCTCATGATGACCTAACAGTGGTATCATAGTCGATGGTTCAATTAAGTGACCAACTCATTGTATTAAAAGTTTCCTAATAATGTGGTAGTCAGGAGGCGTGTCCCATTATAGTTCCCCTAACGAAGATACAAGTATTTGTGGATGAGGGGAACATAGTGGATGAACTCATACTAATGTGGTGGTCAGACGACATGTCTTGTTATAGCGCCCACAATGGGTGGTACAAGTATATGTTTATGAAAGAGCTTCCGCTTGAGGAGGAGGATATTTGACGGACTCACACTTGAGGGGGAGATTATTGTGTACAAGTGTGATTTGGAAGGGCCACATTGCTTAGAAAAGTGGAGGTTGAGCACTTTATAAGTGAGATGACCCATACACCTATCACCTTAAGGTTTTAGGTAAATATGTGGTGTCTCTCTCACTTGTGTGTTGCTCTTGACCCAATGTAGATGCTCCTCATGATGAACCAATAATGAGTTTCAATTTTATTATTTACCATCTATTAGTCATTACATTGAGTTTTTGAAGGAAACTATTTCCTGCACAGAGTTGTTGGCTTTTGGAATAGGCAAAAAAATTATAGAGGAGTATAATTGATTTTGAAGTTATTTTGAGTTGTTTGGTTCTTCTAAAGTATAATTAATTTTGCCTCAAAAATTGATTCTACTGGAAGTTATAAGTTGTAGCTTTTGAATTTAAACGTGATTTTTACATTGAAATTTGTAGTTCAACTCACTTTTACATAAATGCATCCAAAAATAAATCAATTATGCTAAATTCAATTATGTTAAAATCAATTCTACCAAACTCAACTTTATAAAAATCATTTCTATTCACTGCCAATTCAAACACACACTAAGTGTTTCTTACGAACAAATTATGATTATGATTATGATTATTCTCACATGAATATAATAAGGATTTGAATCCTCTCCTGTTAATTGTATCACGTTTCCATTCTGCTTCAATCTTAGCCATCAAAATCTATTCTCTCTCTCTCTCTCTCAGTCTTCAATGCTAATTTTATTTATTTATTTAAATTTTAAGTTTTTTCAGCCATTTGATCAGAACATTAGGGATGACTGGACATAAATGGCAGGAGAGGATCTGTTTCCATAAAATATATATTTATAAAGGTTTAGTATAAAAGAAAATGATAGATGCGACTTTTCAATGGAAAGTGTAATGATGGAATCTACTATCAAGCAATTACTAATAAGTTGCCCAAACTACCAATATTACCCTTTTCTAAAATAAAAATTACACTACTTTAAGGACTCATCAGTAATTCACAAATTCATTACTCCACCTTTTCCCCTAGCCACAACACAAAGCCATGTGTCAACTCTAATTTCAATTTCTCTTTCATCTCTTTCACACATATCCATTTCCATTTCTCTTCTTTCTGATTTTCGTTTTCTCTCTTCTCTTTATTTTCTTCACAAACCCTAACGAAACTCTAACGCCGCTATCATCCACCTTTCATCACCATATATACTGTCTCCACCACCTCCAATGAAACAAAACCATATCTGACGGGCATTTACAACTTCTCAACAAGTTTTTATTTTACTATTTTGAATTTTTCAATCACTATCTGTTGTTTTTCAGGTTGAAGAAGTTGCACGGTTTAAGAGATGACCACAGTTAGAAATCGAAGATATGAAAAGATGACCACAATTTTGGTTTGTTACAGTTATGATTTTTCTTTACATTTACTCTTGAAGCTTTGTCTATGTCTTATGTTGATAACACCATTTTGTCCTTTTGTTGGTTTGTTACAGTTATGGTTTTTCTTTACCAATGCTTGAAATAACACCATTTTTTTCCCTTCTGTTGGTTTGTTAAAATGTGATCTGGACCAAAAACCACAACCGGTGACAATGCTTATGTAGTGATAAAATGCTTTACGATATCTTTGATTTGAGTTTTCTTTTCCGTTTGTTTGGGGATTCAAGGGTTGTCGTATATTGTGGGAAAGAATCTATGGCGTTGTCTTCGGACCACAAAGTAAGGACTTTCATCCCTGTTTCGTAATAATTTTTGTGAATTTATTTAAGAAGTTGAAGTTATCTAATAAAAGAAACTTTACTTCACATTTGCAGTTGAATAGAGAGGATGAAAGAGCAAGAATAAAAGTTGCAGGAGGAAGAGTCATACATTGGAAAGAATATGGAATGCTTGGTGTCTTGGCGATGTCAAAGTCCATAGGTATTTGATACTACTGTACTTGCCTGGATCGTTCACGTGTTCCTTTGAATGTGTGTTTTATTCCTAAAACTAACATTGATCATTCATGGTTCCTTTGAATGCAAATGTATCAGAAAGTTACCTTGAACATGCACGTGTTCCTTTGAATGCAAATGTAGCAGTGACTACTGTACTCGTCTGTTTTTGTACATGATGAGAATAACGGGTATCAATTTCCTCTACACACATATAAGTGCCTTATATGACTTGGTTTTTGTTTTTCATAATCTCATGTTTAACTTGAACTTGAATACTGTAGGAAATCATTTGTGCACATGCTATATACGAAAACAATGTCAACAAATATTAGATTCATATACTGTAGGAAATCATGTGAAATCATTCATGTGTTGCATCATCTCAATTTGTTTCAATTTTTATTTCAGTTTTTCTTGGTTTGAAATAGGAGAACTAAAAAACCAATTATGATATGATTTAGTTGTTGCTGATGATAATCTCATAGTGGTGAAAACTATAAAGGATTATGGTTTGATTTCGTATCATTATGTATTTCTCTTTCTTTTCTAATCTTTTTTTTCTCCTCCTTCCGATTATTAGTTTTTGACTGGATTTTGATAGATATTTGTTGTGTAGATTATTCTTGATTGTTTTTTGGTGTATTTGGTTATGTATCACATCCTAAGGTGTTTGTGTATTTGTTTTTCTGTCTATACTTTTCAAGGTGTTTGTGTGTTTGTTTTTCACTGCCTCTTCTTGCCTGCAACTGTTTTTGTTATTGATAAGATGATTATGGTATTGTCGTTGATAATGTGACGTTTTAATAGTAAAGGGTATCGATTCGACTTAATGAAATGACAATTTCTACCTTGCATTGCATGCTATTTTTCACGCTATCTCTCTTTAGGGAAATGATAGATGAAATCAGTAGTGATAGACTTATAACCTAACTTTTTATTTGAATCTTCGATAAATTCTAGGTATATGCAAGATTGTTTCGCCTTTGAGTGCTTATGTACCTACTGGGGTTGTTTTAATGAAAGAGAAAGCAGGGTTCAAGTTTACAACTAGAGTACAACCCCTTCGCCTTACTCAATGTGACACTAAAGACAAAGTCACCTTTTTTATGAGTGGAAGGTAGGTGCTCTAAGGGGGCATGTTAATATTTGTAATTTCAACATTATATATAATTTCTAATTTTGAATTACTAATTAATACAATTGTTATTCAATCAGAAATTATACATTTCATGATTATGAAAAAATGGCAAACAAGGTTTTTGCACGAAGATGTTGCAGCTCTAGATGTCTTCCAGTCACTTACTTGGAAATGGAGTTTTGGCATGAAATTGGTTGTGGGAAAATGGACACTGTTGATTCTTTGATGCTTCAACCTCAGTTTCAATTAATAGGAGCTACTGGAAATTCAAATGGAGAATCAACTGCAAGGTTGGCATTAGTTTAATGTAGAGAATATTTCTTTAGAGATGTTAATAATATGCATTTTGTAGAGATAATCTAATTTATTATTTAATGTCAGCTTGACTGCACTCGCTTCAGAGTCATCCACCGATGATGTTTCTGGGAGCAAGCAGGTGAATTTAAGTGATGACCATGTTAGAAGTTCTGAGTCCGAATCTCCAGTCTATGGTGTTGCTTCTGAGCAACAGTTGCCTGATAACAAAGAAACCTCGAACTCTCAAAATCTAGATAACTATGCCAATGTTGGATTGGTATATGATTCAATTCCGTCTTATGAACCGTCACAATCACAAAACTAATTTGTAACAAGAGTGCAATCTAATAAAGTAACAAGTATTACTTCACAAAACTAATAAAGTTGAAGTTGTCTCGATTGTGTATTCAATTGATATTCTAGCCATTCTAGTCAATTATCATTGTTTGCTATATAAGTATTAATTAACTTTCCGCCTTTGGATTATTTATTCCATGTCTGAATTGATGAGTTGTGGGATTGTTCCTGCAGGTTATATAGTAGGGATAGCAAAACCCAGGTGATTGTTCCGCTGAGGCAAGAAAAATTGTGGTCTATTCTCAAAGGTGTATCGCGTGTTAACACATTATTAAACCTTCTGAGATTTATTCCCGATAAAGAAGACAAATCAATTGCAGCAGGATGGACAAAAAATTGCAATAATTCATTCAACCAATAAATATTTAGATGACCCTTCACCTTTTTTTTCCGTCAATATTAACATTATTTATAAGTACATGTATTTTCTTTTATTTAAATATGTTTTTTTTCCTAATATTCCATTTCCATCAATTTGACCTTTTTTTTTCTGTCAATATTAACATTATTTATAAGTACATGTATTTTCTTTTATTCAAATATGTTTTTTTTTCTTTCTAATATTTCATTTCCATCAATTTGATGGTTTTTGTTTTGGTCTTAGTAATATGTCAGTGTCTGAAAGTTTGTAATTCTTCTCTTGTATGCATTTTTTTTAAAATCTAAACATTTGATATATTAGTAAAATATTCTTTTATTGAGTAAAATATTGATGTTTTTAAATATAAATTTAATTTTATATGTCAACATTCCTCTTGTCATGGAACCTGTAGTTACATTTACAAGGTTAATGTGTTATTTGATATTTCTAATGTCAAAATTCTGCAAATATGTAATGTTTGAAGTTTGCCAAATTCATATTTGTAACTACTATTTCATTTTTCTTGGCTAAATAGTCTAAATCTAATAACTATAACTATATGAACAACTTAATTGTACATTATGTTTGGCTTCACTATCATCATGAATATTTGGATTGCATCATGTTGAACATAGAGAATATTGGTGATTTTGCTAAACTGCATCTCGCTCTACTGCTTCTTTGATTCAGGTGCTGCTGATGATACTTATTTATTTAATTTAATTTTTGCCTAAACAAATATATTCTTAAGGCTTTATAGGGTAATTAATATAGAAGTTTCATATGATATGTATCAGATGATAGTTACTTTTCTCAATAAATATGAAGTTGCATCCACAAATAATCCCAGCATATTTCATGCATGTATTGAGTTTGCATCTATTCACTTTGTTTTATTATTCTTTTTCACGATATCCAATTTATTACTATCAAATTGCCTAATGAATCTAACATTGTTTCAAAATTTTAATGTGAATCACTAGTTTTACGGGTCAATATCATCACAATATATATTTTTATTTTAATCAACAAAATATTTATAAATATTAATAGTTATCAATGATATTTCTAAATATTTGTAGTTATTAGACATATTATACATATTTAATAATATTTTATTTCACGGATCATTATCTTATTTTTTTTTGTCTTTCTTCATCTCACTAATCATTTTTTTTGTATTATTATTTAATACAATTGAAATTGTAAAATTATTTTTCATTTTATAATAAAATAACTAATTTCAATTTTACAATTGTATATAAATACATTTTATACTGTATTATCGATCGGTATTGGATTTCATTGGACTAAACTTTTCAATCCAAAATCATTTGTTTCAATCCAGTGGTAACTGAAAAATGTAGTCTCGTTTGAAGCGATTGATTTTTTTTATTGATTACTGTGAGTTTTAGATAGTTTTTCATTTGTCGTGCACCCTTAGTCACAATGTATTGAGAAAGAAAGAAAATTCAAATTTCTTACTTGTCATTTGAAATTCTGTAAATTTAACTTACACAAAATACTTTTTCATAATTTTAACAATCATCCACATTGTTTTATTTAAACAGTGAATTTTGACTAAATTATAAAGTTTCCTAATTAAAATTCTACAATCAAACTCACTCATATGGTATGTTTGGATGAAGTATTAAAATTATTTATTATTAAATTTTTTGGTCAAATATAAAATTTGAAAAATAAGAATTAATTTTCAATTTTTGTAAATTTAAAAGGGATCGATTTAATTTTTCTTTTGCAAATTATTAAGGATAATTTGCAAACTTTTTACAATTTGGGGATCAAATTGAAATCTTTAACAAATATAAAGATCAATTTGCAAAATTTAAAAGAGCAATACTAAACAATTTGACATTCACAAATCACAATGTATAAAGTGAGAATGTTTTTTCAATTTTTTTTTGACTTCTTAGTATTATTTAAAATTCTTTAATTTTAACTTGAACATAATATGGATGTTGTCGAGGATGCCGAACATGTACATGTTTTATGTATTAATCCTTTTAATTTATTTCATAATTATATTCTTTAAATTAGATCCAATCAATGATTTAATTAACATTTATGCTTATAACCATTGGATTGAATCTAATTTAAAGGCTAGGATTATGAAAAAAGTTAAAAAACTTATTCTTGATAAATTGATGTTATATATATATATATATATATATATATATATATATATATATATATATATATATATATATATATATATATATATATATATATATATATATATATATATATATATATATATATATATATATATATATATATATATATATATATATATATATATATATATATATATATAACATGTTGCCGGGGTTAAAAACCCCACTATTTCATTATCATTATTTTATATTTTTCTCTCACGTAAGATATATTTTTCCATGTTTTATGTATATATTACTTTAAGAATAAATTCTTTTAACTTATTTCATAATCGTAATCTTTAAATTAGATCTTAAATTAATATTTATGCTTATAACCATTGAATTTAATTTAATTTAAAGGTTAGGATTATGAAATAAGTTAAAACAATTTACTATTGGAATAAATTGATCTCATTATATTTATATATATATATATATATATATATATATATATATATATATATATATATATATATATATATATATATATATATATATATATATATATATATATATATATATCACATGAGAATGCCTTCTTTATATAATAACGATGAGGATAAAAATTAACCATTACATTAAATTTTATGATTGAAATTAACATATAACATAAGTGAGTCATGTGCTACTTACATGCTACTCTTATTTTCTTTCTCTTTCATAAATACATAGCCTTCATGGCTCATAACTTTTTTTTAAATAATTTTTATATGATATATATATAACTTGCACACGGTGAGAGGTTGGTACATGTCTCACCTTAGACACCATCCTTAATAAGTTTTAATTATTTTAACTATTTTTTTTATCTAAACAATAAATTTTGATCAAGTCTTTTTAAAAAATACACTATATTTTTATTAAAATATCTCATCCAAACATATTCTTAGAATCAGACAAAATAATTTCAAATTAGTTATAGTTGAAGAGTAACAAATATGTAAATAGTCATATTTAAATATAGTTTAATCTTGACAAAAATTTAAATTAAATAAAATAGTATATCTTATATTTATTTGGTCTTACACTTAACTATATAGAAAGAGGTTAACATTATAATTATCAGGTTCTTCATTAAAGTATCTCTACATAAAGCATCCCAATCTAATATCAAACTATAAAAATGATTATCTAATCTTTTTCCATTAAATCCTTCTAATTAATTTTAATTTAAACCTAAATGCAAGGGTAAATAGGTCTTATTACAAAATACTTGACTAATAACAATTTTGCATTTAATGAATCTGAGCTGTCATTTCCATATTTTTTGATATTGGGTATTTTTCCTCTAATTATTATTATTATATCAAATAAAAAGTTACATTACAATAGATGAGATTAATGTCAGCCACATGTTTTCATTGGGTGACTCAAAAAACACGTATCATGGGGAATCTCAAAAAACCCTAAAATCCTCTTTTCATTCTCCTTGGTACAATAAATTATCCACACGACTCTCCAAATTCATACTCTCCTAAATTTATTATCTCTTCCCTCATTTTCCTCTTTTCAACACAATTATTCTCATTTGAGTACGTTGTTTCTGTTTTGTTTCATATTATTTTTCCCATTTCAACACCATGGTTGGGCATGGATATCCTTGGTCCTTTCATCGTCGGTTCAAACCAGAACAAATACCTAATTGTCAAGGTCGATTACTTTACAAAATGGATCAAGGTTGAACCCCTTGCCAAGATCACAACCCTCAACATATTGTGTTTCTTCAAGCGCAACATCCTCGTCCGCTTCGGAATCCCCCAGGACATCGTCACCGATAACAACACCCAATTCACAAACAAAAACTTCTAAGAGTTCGTTGCCAACGTCGGGACTAAACAACACTTTGCATCTGTCAAACACCTGCAAACCAACGGGCAGGCGGAAACAACAAATAGGGTTATCCTTCGAGGACTCAAGTGAAGGCTGGACGAGATCAAGAAGCGATGGGTCGAGGAACTACACAACGTCTTGTGGGCGTACTGGACTACCCCTCACTCGACTATGGGAGAAACTCCCTTTCGACTTGCGTATGGGTCAGAAGCCGTTATTCCCATAAAGATGCATATCTAGTCCAGGCGAATAGAAGCCCCAATGGACGAGGATACCAATTCGGAGATACTACACGAGGAGCTCTACCTGGTTGAGGAAGTCAGATAAGGGGAAACCCTACGCGATGCATCCCTTAAACAAAAGATTTCTTTAAGACACGACTCCAAAGTCATAAAACGAACGTTCACAGACGGTAGTCTCGTCCTCAGGAGAAACCATAAGGATTTCAGAGAGGGAAAGCTAGCTGCGAATTGGGAAGGGCCCTACCGAGTTCGAGCAAAAACAAACAACGGGACATACTATCTAGAAAATTTGAATGGGGAGGAACTTGCTCGTCCTTGGAACACCGAAAAACTTAAATAATATAATAGTTAAGGCGTCGACCATCACAAGCACCGACCTAACATGCGTACCTAGGTACAAGTATCTCATACTAAGCACCCATTTCTATGAGATCCCCCTCAAGAACGAGGAGAATCATCATAACACGATCGGGTACTCAAACGAGCCCATCGTCGTCTACGTACCAAGACCAGGAAGAACACCCAACTCGTGATGGGACGTTTACACCGCGAAGCACAGATCATTAACATGTTCCGAGCATCGTTCCCCAGCCAACCTCAAGGTGGCATTCTGCCTGGTTCCCCAAACCGACAAACACATAAACCAAGCATCATTCCCCGAATCTATAAACACTTAGTAGAAATAATTAATGTAGCATGCCCTCCGACGAGCATACCTCCATTCATAACAACAAGTAAGAAAACAACCACCTGGGTCGGGAAAATTAAACATTAAGAAGATGCGGCCACGAGGACCGACTTGTTTTTACGTTGCACAAAAGAGGGAACATACTCCCCCATTAAAGAAAAAGCCATGGCACGCAGGCCAGCCAGGGAAAAAAATTACACAAATACAAGTCTTCAAACATCAGCGTTGACATCAGGTTGGTCGTCAGCTGGGTTACTAAAGTACTCTTCCATCGTGTTGGCTTGCTCGAGCTCCTTGAGGTAGTCAGGGATATGGATAATGTCGTCCTCAGCCTTATACAAGAAGTTGATACCTTCCTCCTTCCTTTGGCACCCCCATCCTTGTCTAAAATAGGACGACCATGTTTGTCAATATGCACGGTCATCATAATATTTGAAACATAACTCATCAGAACCTCGTAACTAGCCCGATCGCTTTCACTCAAGACGGAGGCGATCTCGAGGAATTCGTCGGTCCTGCTCAGAAAATGGCGCGCGACCAAGAGAAATGAAATTTCAATAACAAACGGGGAACTTCATTCTCATCCTCGTCCAGCAAAGCCTTCCTTTGGTCATAAATATCCACCCCTAGAATTTTCAGGAATTCAGGGCGCGCTCGAAAATCGGCTTGACCAAGTAAAAACGGTCTTTGAAGTCCCTTACTGATTCAGAAAATGCCTTGAAAATCTTCCTCTTCTATTTTAAGGAGACCCAACCAAACTTTCCATTCACGACCTGGCGCTTGAGATGTAAAACATGGAAGAACAGGTGAAATGTCGCCCCTATCTTTAGGTAACTGCAAGTCTTCTCAAAGGCCTGAATAAAGGCAAATGAATTCGAATGCAGTTGAGATGGTGCAAGCTCTAGATGAACGAACACAAATTGCTGGAAATCCGAGAAAGGTAACTTGAACCTTATCACCATGAAGAGGATGTCATAAAGAGGAAACCTGTTTGAGCCAAATGCCCAGCAGATGCGATTTGTCGAGCCTGGGTATTTTATCGTCCAATCCTCTGGGTTCCCGACCACAGGGAGAGGACCCACCAAGTCCTGGGTATATAAAGAGGCTATGTTCATCGGTTCATCAGCAACCCATTCACTAACGGGCATGTCTTTGTCTTCATCTCCATTACCATCTTCCCCCCCTCAGAGTCATCCGAATTGGTTTGGGAAGAAGTAGTTTCTTCGGAGTCCCTAGAGGACGCTGAACTCCTCCCGGTCGATGAATTCTGCTCGAATTCAGTAGGAGAGGACAGTCGCTCGACAAATTCTCAATCTCCATCCGTATTTGGTCGTTAGTAGACTTCGTGACACTTGAAAAGCAGTGAAAGTAACCGTGAATTCGATGAGCAAATCAAATCCATTCTTCCATCGCTGTTCAAGTGAAAGGGCGCGTTATAGAATGAGGACCCTGTCCTCGATCAAAGCCCTCATTCAAAGAGAAATTGTGATCATAATAACGACCAAACAATCGTACGAATATGAGGAGAAAACTAACGTAACGAAACCGTAAAGTCAGGGAAACAAGCAAACTACTTCCCAGAACTCCGATTGAAGTTCAACCGGAGGTGACAAACGGATCAGCCGTGTACGGAGAAAAATTGACCGAAGCACTATCACAATGGCAGTGGCGTCGCCGAAAACCACCCTACCAAAGCAATAAGTGTCGCGTCGGTACCCTAGAGCTTCAGCTAATCGGTCATATTGACCCTAAATCCGGTCCTAACCACATGCATCTAGCTTATTGATAAGATTCAGAAGATAAATCAAGAAATCGCAAAAACTTACAAGTTAGAGGGAATTTTGGTCTGATCGGAAGAGTTTCCTCGGGATACGCGACGTTTGACGGTGGTGGACGGAGTCGAACAGGCACTTTGCTAACACAGGCAGTAGAAGCAGAAGCGAAAAGTGTGGAAATGAATCCCATCGCTTTATTTATAGGCTTTTCCAGCACGTGCACGAGCATGTGGGACCTGTAAACCTAGAAACGACACATTCATTACCTAAGGATGACCGTAGAGTAGCCATCATTACGCATTAAATGCATACACTTCCCAACATGCAGGCGTGTCTCAGTGACTATACCAAATGTTTGGGGTACTCGGTCAAACGACCATGTCTTACGACCAATCTCGCGAACGATCGCCAACGACGGACCAGGATTGACTAAGAATTGTTACTTCAGAATCACCTCGCGTGTAGCCGAACACCCTTAAGTCATCACTTCTGTGTCCAAAAGCAACGACTTGGGGGGCTTCTGTTCTGGACTGGTCCAACGACTAAGCATGGCCCAATCCTTTTTGGCCCTTGAAGTGGCCCAATAACCCAAGATCCAGGGGACCCATTGTATTGGTGGTCGTTTCCCCTTCCTCGTTCCTGGTCTCTGCCCGATAACAGAAGTGACCACCCAGGATCGACCTGGACAATTCTTTCTCGGAGGATCTTGTGTCTGTCACAACTTCCCCCAAGCAGGATCCTAGGTCGACAACCAGTTCCGGGAAGTTACCTATTTTTGGGGGATCCGCGATCCAGGCCCAAAAATAGGAACCATTGGCCACGCGCTGATGACTCTCTATATAAACCATCTAACTTGAGCGGGGCCATGTATCAAATATTCATCCTTAACATTCTTACTTGCACTTGTTATTCCTCTTTCCCGTTCTGACTTAGGCATCGGAGTACCTTGCAGGTACACCCCCTTCATTCTCCTCGGCGTTTGAGCAGACCTTGGAATCCATGTCAGCAGCCATAAGAGATCCTGATCTCAGGTACGATTAAATGGTTTTTCAAAATTTCACATTATTATATGACACCAGGTGTATAGGGAGAGCCACCTAAGTCAACTTAATAGAAGATATTAGAAGAACATGCTAGGGAAGATCAGGTTGTTGATGTGTTTCTTGCATGTTGTCGTATTGTGGATCTCATGCGATGTCATTACCACATCTTTATCAACAATGTCCTTACCGAGGTCAGTGAAATCAAATGTCACACAACAATGACTCAATTTACTCATAAACAAGTTCATCTTTTTAGCATTTAGAACATCCTTAAACGAAACCATAGGCTCAACCCCAGAAACCATGCTAGCTGGAAACACCACCGACGAAGAAGCTCGTTCCAACAAAGTCGCGCCACCTTACGTTCGAGTGTGGCATTTACCAGCGGCACGTGGAGAATCTCCAACCCCGATCGTCTCATCTTCATCGATTTTAGAAGATTTTCGAGGAAGCTTGTTAAAAGTTGTTTCAGCATTGCAACCCAGAAGCTGAAATCCATTAATTCCAAACCTTTTACATCAAATTAAACCCATGAAGAACTAATCCAAATCAACCAAACACCAAAAAATTACTAATTCTGAAACAGAAAATCCTAGATTTTCTTCACCTAAACAACTACAAATTTTAATCAAACTAGATTTCCACCTAAATTGAGATCCACATTTGAAATGGGTTTCAAGAAATTCTCAATCTTAAAACGTGTTGATGTAAAAATCAAATCTTGAACTAACCATAGGATTGACAACAAAGGGGTATTTTTTTCACTCCACTAAGTGAATAACCCATGTGACAAGTGTGATTTAAAAAAAATAAAAGATGGTGCCACATAGCATTTTGGATGATGTGGCGTTTTGTAACCTTTTTTTTTATAGGGGATTCTCCAAACACCGTATATGACAGGGGTAAAAATGATTATTATCTCTTAAATTTATTTAAAAAAAATATTTATGATAATATAGTTATAATATATGACATATTACATCGATGTATTTTTTAAAAATGTAAAAATTTACTACTTATAGAGTGAATACGAAAGTGTACATTCATATTTTGCTACAAAGTTGTATTTCTGGACAAAATTATGTCAAAATGAAAGTTTCTCATTTAAAAATGAATAAAGTATATATAGGGTGAATACATAAATGCATCTCCAAGCTACGTAATTTCTAATAAAAAGAGGGATGTGACTCGTTTAGTGTAAATAAATACGTCTAGAAATACACTTTTGAATTCATAGAAGCATTTTAAAATTTCCATAAGATAGTTCTCCATCATTTAGAGTGGGATAAGTAATACCCTTTGATTTGTATGTAAAGAATCCCTTAATGGACAATATGGACCCATTCTTTCAACACCTCCTTCATCCTAAGGAATAAGAAACGTGTAGGCTCCAACTCATCATATATGGAATAACCTTTTTGCACCAAGTACAAGAATCATCCATTAATTCAAACAACCATAAATGTTACATTTACTCGGTGGTTCATCTTCCATACTTCATTCATGGCAGAGAAGAAACACAAGAACCAAATTCACAGAGCATGTTGGGAGCACAGGAAAACTTGTAAAGTACTCCAAAGGCACAAATCAACACTTGTCACATTTAAAATGGCTGAGAGTGCATGGCGTATCAATCACACATGAGCATGACGCAGTTACGCAAGACAAACAAACGTTCACGATTCCCAAAAGTTGCATGACAGTGGCCCAAGCTAAACATGCACTATCCTGAAAGCAAATAATAAAGCATATATGCATGTGCTATTTACGTATACAGACAAAATCAGTGGGTCACTTCACAGAGACATGCCACATGCAGCAAATTATTTGAGAGTAAAGAAAATACATGGATGTGCGTACGAATTTTGAGACAGAAAAGAAAATCATAAATGTGGGTGGCTTCATATATAATAGAAATCATCGTTACTATATAGTGAAATTATTATAATACTCAATAATGAACATGTATCCATTTTTATTTATTTATGGAATCGCATATAGTGCTGCTAGCTGTTTACACAATTCCTTTTCTATTTCTGAGATATTCATTTCGTGATGTTATATACCATGTGTTTTCCTAAAAGCAAAGCATTTTAAGGGGAAAAGTGTCAAAGGTATAATAATTAATTTTCTAAGATCTCGTATATGATATTATTCGATGGATATAATTCTTAAACATCAAAATTTTATGCTAATGTTCTTTGTGCTAATGTTGTTTTCCGCTTGGGGTGGAAAGTCTTTGTCCTTAAATAAAAGCACAAAGTTCTATGTTAAAGAAAAAGTGATTTGAATAGAATTCATTCTTATAAAATCTGAAAAAATGATTTGAATAGAATTCATTCTTATAAAATCTGAAAAAATGATTTGAATATAATTCATTCTTATAAAATCTGAATTGTAGTGGGAGGATTGTCTATGCTTAAAATGATATGTTAAGATTATATATCTTTGAATATCTGAAACGTGAAAATAAATGATGAACGATACGATAACAAAAATCTGATAATAATAATTTTTTCAAAATCTATTTACAACAACTTTCTTGTCTAATTTTTTTATTGGTTTTCTTTTTTTGTTAAATATATTTTTGTTCCATATAAATATCTCAATTTTTGATTTTTAGTCCTTATAAAAAATCGTCGAATTTTAGTCCCTATAAAATTACTTTTGCACACAGATTTAGTCTCTTCCAAAACCTACTTATAACAACTTTCTTGTCTAGTTTTTTTCATTGGTTTTTTTTATTAAATATATTTTTGGTCCCTATAAATATCTCAAATTTTGATTTTTAGCCCTTATAAAAAACGTCGAGTTTTAGTTCCTATAAAATTACGTTTGCACGCAGTTTTAGTCCCTCTACATAGACTAAATCTGTGTGCAAAAGTAATTTTATAGAAACTAAAATTCGACTTTTTTTTATAAGGACCAAAAATCAAAATTGAGATATTTATAAGGATCAAAAACCTATTTAAACTTTTTTTTACTCAAAACACAAACAAATTGAATTCATTTCCCCTTGTTATCTAGTGACATGTTTGTTATCTTCCTCTGCTATCAACATTGAATGTCCACATCTTCTTTTATAGAAGAAGTACTTCCAATATCTCTTTACATGTGTAATCATTCACTTGCTGAATCATGTAACTACTTATTCCTTTGATTTTCTTCAGACATTTTGTAATTAATTTTTTTATCCAAATTTGTGTTTTAATTATTAGAAATAATAATTTATATTTCATAAACTTTGTCACTAAGTTTGTTAGAGGGTATTTTAGTATTTTATTTGTTGCATTTGTAGTCCTAGTTTTCAGTGTATAAATAGACTAGTAGTATATGCCACTAATAGTGAGAGAGCAAGAGAGACATTCTTCCTTTGTAACCGTCATTCCTTTTGCAAGAGTATTAAATGCATTCTTTTTCTATTCATCATTATTCACCTTGTGCACTGACAATTGTTATTTAGAGCTCCGGTTCGGATCCACGGGGAAACACAAGTGAAACGGTGAGACGTTGTGTAGTTGATTTTGGTTCTTGAATTCACCGTGGGATTGGGAAACACTGTGTTTGGTGAGATCTAAGTGACTGTACAAGATTTAAGATGAACAGAAACGGCGGTATGAGCATTAAGCTTCCAGTGTTTGATGGCAAAAACTAGACTCGTTGGATGATTCAGATATGTGTAACGTTTGATTCTCAAGACGTGCTTGATCTTGTCACTGAAGGTTATGTTTCAGTTGTTGCAGATGCAACATAGGAACAAAAGAACGCGCAGAAGGATACGAGGAAGAAAGATCAGAAAGCATTGTTCTACATCCATCAGTGTGTGGATGCAAATGTGTTTGAGAAAATCGTTGATTCAACGACGACGAAGGCTGCGTGAGACACACTGGTTAGATGTTACAGTACTGACGCATCAATGCAGAAGGTGAAGCTTCAGTCTCTACAAAAGCAATATGAGAATCTCAACATGAAGAACAATGAGAAAGTTTCTAAGTACATCTCCAAAGTGAGTCTAATCACTAATGAGATGAAAGCTTGTGGAGAAACTCTTCCTAAACAAGTAATCATTGAGAAGGTATTGAGACCCCTTACCCCTCAGTTTGGTTACATTGTGTTAGCAATAGAAAATTCTAAAGATCCGAGCACCATGAGAATTGAAGAGCTACAAAGCAGTCTAGAAGCGTAAGAGTTGCGTCTGACTGAGAGAACTTCTGAAAGGGAAGTAGAGCAACAAGATCTGAAAGTAGTTTCTAGTAAGAAGCGTCAGAAGCAGACTTGATCAGAAGCCAGGAGAAGATCTGATGGTGTTCAGAAGTTAGAAACCTCAACCTTTGATAGGCAGAAGAATGCTCAGAAAGGAAAAAGACGTATAAAAAGAAGATAATTTAGTGCTACAGATGTAAGAAGTTTGGCCATTTTGCTACTGATTGTTGGTCAAACAAGGAAATGAAGTTAGAAGAAGCAAATATAGCTAGAAGTTTCGATGACGATGAATTTGTGCTACTGATGGCTTATGAATTTGATGATACAGATCTGACAGACAGGTGGTATATGGACACTGGCAACTCAAATCATCTTACTAGAAATAAGAAATGATTGGTTGACTTTGAATCTAGAAAGAGGACAAAGATTAGATGTGTTGATGATAAATACCTCAATGCTGAAGGTATGGGAAATATCAGAGTCATTCTGAACAATAGGAAAACAACATTGATTTAGAAAGTATGGTATGTACCTGGCATGAAAAGTAATTTGATGAGTGTGGGGCAACTAATTGAGAAAGGTTTTTCAGTTACCATGAAGGACAATCTTTTGAAGTTGTATGACTGTAATTAGAAGCTGATTATGGAATAAGAACATGGAAGAAATATAACATTCAAGGTGAATATAAGAACTGCAGACTCAAAATGCCTTAGTGCAACAAGTGTTGTGAAGGAAAGGGAGTTGTGGCAGATAAGATTTGGTCATCTGAACTTCAGAAGCTTAGGGCATCTGAACGAAGAAGCTGGTACATGGAATTCCTACAACTAAGAAGCCTGATAAGTCATGAAAAATGTGCATGAAAGGAAAGCAACCAAGATTTCCATTTATGTCAAAAGTAGTTTCAAGAGAAAAGCATGCCTTGAAAGTAGTGCATTCTGATTTGTGTGTCCCATTTCTAGTAGCATCAATTGGAGGGAATAAATACTTCATGCTATTTGATGATGAATTCACGAGAATGACATGGGTATCCCTTATAAAATTCAAACACGAGGTGTTTGCTGAATTCAAGAAGTTCAGAATGAAGGCTGAGAATCAGAGTGGTCAGACTTTGAAGATTCTCAGAACCGTGGGGGTGAGTATAACGCCACTGAGTTCAGAAAGTTCGGTGAGGAGAATGGAATTGAGCATGAAGTTATTGCTCCTTATACTCCTCAACATAATGGTCTTGCTAAAATATAAATCGTACTTTGATTGATATGGTGAGAAGCATGCTGAAGGAAAGTAAGCTTCCTCATTCCTTATGGGGAGGAGTTGTTGCCACCGCAAAATATGTGCTCAACAGATGTCCAACGAAAAGGTTGAAGGAAATAGTTCCTATTCAGAAGTGAAATGGAGATAAGTAAAATGTTCGTCATCTGAAGGTCTTTGGTTCTGTATGTTACAAACATGTTCCAGAAGCTAGAAGAAATAAGTTGGATGATATAAGCAATGTCATGTTACTAGTGGGGTACCACACTACAGGTGTGTACAAGCTCTATTGTCCAGAAACTAATAAAGTTGAATTCAGCAGAGACGTCGTTGTAAAGGAATCAGAAACTTAGGACTGGAACAAGTCTCAATCTGATTCTGATGTGAGAACTTCTGAAGAAAGCTCATAATTAGAAGTTTCTAGAGATGAGTTAGAAACTGGAGAGGATTCTAAAGCTGGAGTAGACGTTGAAAGTGAGTCTGACTCTAATGGTGAGTCTGACTCTAAAGAAGACTCATATGGTGAAGATGGTTCTGATCTAGATTCTGGTGGTGATTCTAATTCTAGGAATATTCAAGACTCTGAAGGTGTTCAAGGTTCTGGAGGAATTCAAAATTCTGAAGCAAAAGTTTCTGAAGGAGAAACTTATGAAGATAGAACTTCTAGGGTTCAAGCATCTGAAGGAGATTCTGAACGAGGCTAGAGGCCACAGAGAGTCATAAACATTCTGAGAAGATTCGAAAAGTTTGACATGCTACAAGACACTGAAGTATGTCCTGAAGAAGAAGTTATTCATTGTGCCATGTTAGTAAACTTTGAACCCATGAGTACTAAAGAGGCTCTATAGCAGAAAGTTTGGCTGAAGGTCATGAAAGAAGAACTTGAGGTCATTCAAAGAAACAAGACTTGGAAGCTGACAGAACTTCCAAAGGACAAGAAATCCATCAGTGTCATATGGGTTTTCAAGCAGAAGCTAAAGCCATATGGATCAATTGATAAATACAAAGCAGGGTTAGTAGCAAGAGGATTCCTGCAGACACCTGGGCTTTATTTTTCTGAAGTGTTTGCACCTGTAGCGAGACATGAAACAATCAGACTGGTGACTGAAATAGCTGCTAACATGAATTGGCCTCTGATATATTTAGATGTGAAATCTTCATTTCTAAATGGTCCATTACAAGAAGAGCTATATGTGTCACAACCTCCTGGTTTTGAGAAAAATAATTAGGAAGGTATGACGTACAGATTACATAAAGCTTTGTATGGATTGGAACAAGAGCCCAGAGTCTGGAATCTGAAGATTGATTCATTTTTTAAGAAGCAGGGGTTTCAAAAATGTGAGATGGAGTACGGTGTTTATGTTCAGCATACCTTGAAGGAAATATGATTTTGTGTGTTTGTATGTTGATGACATACTGCTGAAGGGAGTTCTGAACAATAGCTAACTACGTTCAAGAAGGTGCTGATGAATGAGTTTGAAATGTCTGATCTCGGGAAAATGACATATTTTCTAGGGATGTAGCTTATCTACTCTGAGAAAGGTATCATTTTGCATCAACTAAAGTATGAACGTGAGCTTCTGAATAGATTTAAGCTGTAGAATTGTAAGGTTGCCATCACACCTTCAAATACAAATTAGAAACTAGATTCTGATGATGAGGACGTGGATGCTACAACCTTAAAATAGTTGATTGGTTCTCTAAGGTATTTGTGTAACACCAAACCTGATATCTGCTATGTAGTTGGAATGATTAGTAGGTTCATGAGTAAACCTAAGTGGTTCTATTACCAAGCTGCTGTCAGGATTATGAGATATATCAAGGGAACTCTGAAGTACGGAGTGTTATTCTCTTCTGGAAGAAAGATTGAATCAGAACTTCTGAGTTATTCAGATTCCGATTGGTGTGGAGACAGAGTTGACAGAAGAAGTACTTTTGGGTACTTGTTTAAGTTTCTAGGAGGTCATATTTCTTGGTGTTCCAAGAAACAACCTGTTGTTGCGTTGTCAACCTGTGAAGCTGAATATTTTGCAGGCGCTGTGACTCCATGTCAAGCTGTGTGGATTCTGAACTTGCTACAGGATCTAAAGATCAAGGTAAACAAGCCTCTGAAGCTGATGATTAATAACAAGTTTGCAATCAATCTTTCCAGAAACCCAGTGTTCCATGGAAGAAGCAAGCATATTGATACCAAGTATAATTTTCTGAGAAATTAGGTTCATCGTGGAGTGCTAGAAGTTGTGCATTGTAGCACCCAGAAGTAGTTGTCAGGCATTCTGACGAAGGCTATCAAGACTGGTCAATTTCTTCATTTAAGGGATGAAATTGATGTTGTCAGTTTTGAGTAAATATAAATTAAAGGATGATATTAAAAATAATAATTTATATTTCACAAACTTGATCACTAAGTTTGTTAGAGGATATTTTAGTATTTCATTCGTTGTCTTTGTAGCCTTTCAGTGTATAAATAGACTTATAGTAGATGTCACTAATAGTGTGTGTGTGTGTATGTGTGTGTGTGTGAGAGAGAGAGAGAGAGAGAGAGAGATTTTTCTTTTGTGGAGTAGCCACCATTCCTTTTGCATGAATATTAAATATATTCTTCTTCTATTCATCTTTTTTCACTTTCTGCACCAACATTAATCAACGAACTCTTGAATTTTATGTGTTTTAATATGTGTCCAAATCTTTTTTTTTTACTCTAATTTTTAATGTGTGTCTTAGTTTCCATTATAAGAAAGTTTCCGTTTAGAATACTAATAGTCGGTTACAATGCTTCATTTATTTGGTTAATCAATTTATTAATATATTATCTAACAAAATGTTAAAGATTATCATTCAATTTACCAAAAGCATGAAAAAAAATCATATACATGATTATGATATTAAATATTGGTTTATTTTCATTTGCTTTCTATTTAACTTATTTATTTCAATTTTCTTTAATAGTTCTATATCTCATAAGTTTAAAATTTGTTTTAGTTGAATGCATAAGCAAACTGGTTAAGAGAAGTTTAAGAAAATGCATAATCAATGACTTTTCTTATTATTATTACTTCAAATTTACTGTTGTGTCAATTACTGTTATGCCAAACTTAATCAATGATAACTTACCAAAATAGTGATAATGATACAAGGCCCACAAGAATTAGAAGCAAACTCAAATGGATAGAAGATTATGAACTAAATTAATTTTAAGTATCTTTTTAAATTTACTTTACTTGTTATTGTAATGGGCCTAGCCCTTTTATTTGGTCTTTGACCCATTAGGGTTTGGTTGTATTTAAACTCTTTACTCTTGAAGAGAAACTATGAAGAAAAATTGAGAACTTATCTTTTCACTATTATTCTAGTTTTGTAGTCTTTGGTTAAACCCTAAATCTTAAAAATATAGTTGTAGAAAACTTCTTATCAATTTGGTGCTTTCATTGATGAGTTGGGTTCTGCAACTATATTTTCTAAGATTGACTTGAGATCTGGTTATCACCAAATCCGGGTAAAAACCGAGGACACTCACAAAACTGCATTCAGAACGTTTGACAGGCACTATGAGTTTCTAGTGATGCCTTTTGGCCTTACTAATGCTCCTAGTTCTTTTCAATCGGCAATGAATGATTTGTTACGACCATATCTACGTCGGTTTGTTCTCATTTTCTTTGTTGATATATTAATTTATAGTTCCTGCATTGCTGATCATACACATCATTTGAAGTTGATTTTAGACTTGCTGTTATCTAATCATTTCTTTGCTAAATTATCCAAATGTGTTTTTGTTGTTACTTCTGTTGATTACCTAGGTCATATTATCTCAAGTAATGGCGTAAACCCAGACCCTACGAAAATTCAGGCAATAATTGATTGGCCGCAACCACGTTCTCTCACGCAACTTAGGGGTTTTCTAGGTCTCACCGAATTTTATCGTCGATTTGTTCGACAGTACGCTTCACTCGCCGCTCCACTCACCGATTTATTACGTTCCACTAAATTAGTTTGGACTACATCAGCCAATGAGGCATTTACAACATTAAAAAAACAAATGACAGAAACTCCTGTTTTGGTTCTTCCGGACTTCTCCAAACTCTTTGTCCTTGAAACAGATGCTTCAGCTGTGGCGATTGGTGCTGTCCTTTCTCAACAGGGACATCCTCTGGCATTCTTCAGTAAAAAACTCTGCAACCGGCTTCAAGCTGCCTCTGTGTATGTCCGCGAGATGTACGCCATCACTGAATCAGTAAAGAAGTGGCGTCAGTATCTAATCGGACGACATTTTCACATATATACAGATCAAAAAAGTCTGAAGAACATATTGGATCAGACTATTCAGACTCCCGAACAACAAAAATGTGCAACCAAACTTCAAGGATTTCAGTTTGAAATTTTCTACAAACCTGGAAAATCTAATCAGGTAGCTGATGCCTTGAGTCGTATCCAGGAAACCGATCCAGTGCTGTTCTTCTCACTTTCTTCCCCAATTCCAGTTCTGATATCCCATTTGAAACGGTTCTACAAGATAGAAGAGAAGGGTCGAGCCCTCATGGACAAAATCAAGTCAGATCCAGCATCCCAACCATTGTTTCAGATTCATGATGAACTTTTGTATTACAAAAAGAAGATCTACATACCTCCTGTAGATGAGTTACGACAACATATCCTCCACGAATTCCACACCACACCAGTTGCTGGTCATTCAGGCCTTCAACCAACTTTAGCTCGTCTTTCATCTTCCTTTCTTTGGCCAGGAGTGTACAGAGACACGAAAGACTTTGTGCGTCAATGCGTTGTCTGCCAAAAAAACAAATACATGACAAAAAAGAAACAGGGCCTAATCCAACCTCTACCTATACCCTCACATGTTTGGGAAGAGATAACAATGGATTTCATAACGCACTTACCGATGTCTTTTGGCCACACCACAATCTGGGTGATCTGCGATCGACTCGCAAAATACTGCCATTTCATTGCTCTACCCACTAAGTTCTCAGCTAAAGATCTTGCTTTACGATTCTCAATTGAGATCTGTAGGTTGCATGGCATCCCTAAGTCTATCGTTTCAGACCGCGACCCCCTCTTCCTTAGTAACTTCTGGAAAGAACTTTTCAAAGCCCAAGGTACATCTCTGAAATACAGTACTGCGTACCACCCTGAAACGGATGGACAAACTGAGGTAGTTAATCGTTGCCTCGAAACTTATCTGAGATGCTTTACAAGTGAACAACCCAAACAATGGTACAAATACTTACACTTAGCAGAGTTTTGGCATAATACCTCCCTCCATAGCTCGCTTGGAATGACCCCCTTTGAAGCTCTTTATGGCAGACCTCCTCCAGCTTTCACTCATTACATCACTGGTTCATCACCATCTCCAGATGTGGATGCCAATCTCCGCCAACGGGAAGAAATCATACAAGAGCTGAAACATAATCTGAGTCAGAGTCAGAAAAGAATGATGAATCAAGCTAATAAAAAAAGACAAGACTTTACCTTTGCCGTCGGTGATCCCGTTTTGCTCCGCCTCCAACCTTACCGGCAATCTTCAGTGCAACGCCGTTCGTCCCAAAAGCTTTCAAAACGTTTCTTTGGGCCTTTCAAGGTTCTACAACGAATTGATAAAGTTGCATACAAACTCGAGCTACCAAACACCGCAAGGATTCATCCGGTTTTTCATGTCTCACAACTTAGACCATTCATCGGTCCTGTTCCGTCTGAACTCACAACGTCGCTTCCTTCTGAATACGACGTCCCTCCATTTTCGGCTACCACCAACATTTCTGATGTGCATGCATCACCTTCGCCGACCATTTTTTCATCTCCGGGAGGCACCGAAATAACTCAGCAAGGAGAGATAGTTGAAAACTTTGAAAAGTTTGAAGAAAAGGGTGAAGGAAGGAGTGAAACGTTGAATGAGACTTTAGAGAAATTGAAACTGAATAGAAATGAGCAAGTACACCAACTTTCTGACTTGGAGTGTCCCAATAACTTTCCTCAAAATTCTCTCACACCGCTGGATACTATTGGGCCGCGCAAAACCCCATCCCAACCGTTACACAATTTACAAAGTGATAAAGAAAAGGTGGAAAACACGCTTCCTGATGATATTCCTCTGCCCCATAAAATTTTGTGGGACTCTAGGCAATGCACAACAGCTGTACCACACTCAACTTTCCCTTCCTTTCCACCTGTACCGCATGCATCCACTCTCCCAAATATTTCGCCACCTCAACACTCTTCCCCCTTGACACCTTGCACAACTCATGCGCCATCTGGCCCACATGCACGCCCTGCTCCCACCCTTCCACCAGCTGTCCCACGCATACACACAAGTGACACACTCCCTCCTCCACACGTGTCTCCTACCTCACCACCTGTCCCACATTCCACACCAGCTGTTCCGCATGGAGAAAATTGTGCGCACAAAAATCAGCCACCTGCCAGCGTCTCTGGGCCAGCCACATGGGCTTCTTGCTTCACCCCTTCCAGGATTCTTCATACCCCCATTCTTGAGGACAAGAATGTTTTTGGGCCGGTGAGTAATGATACAAGGCCCACAAGAATTAGAAGCAAACCCAAATGGATGGAAGATTATGAACTAAATTAATTTTAAGTATCTTTTTAAATTTACTTTACTTGTTATTGTAATGGGCCTAGCCCTTTTATTTGGTCTTTGACCCATTAGGGTTTGGTTGTATTTAAACTCTTTACTCTTGAAGAGAAACTATGAAGAAAAATTGAGAACTTATCTTTTCACTATTATTCTAGTTTTGTAGTCTTTGGTTAAACCCTAAATCTTAAAAATATAGTTGTAGAAAACTTCTTATCAGATAGAAGTTTAACAAATTATAGTGATATAGAGCATTAAAATATTAGTGATTGATTTGTGTTATTTCTTAAAACAAAAACAACTTTTCATTGTCACATTTCTTCATAACCATATATAATTTATGAGTGTCAACACTAATCAATTTAAGATCAGTGATTGATTTTTGACTAAGAAGAAGGATTATAAGGATGATAACTTTTGAGGATTTTACTTGTCATCTTCTATTTATATCTGACATCTCTCCGATTATGACAAAATTTCATTTTTATCTTTTAATCTTTTTTAAATTGTGAAACTTTTAGTGGCATACCGAGATTTCAAAATTTTCGGTAAAAAATATCGATAATTTCGGAATTCATGAAAAAAAATTAATTTGTCTTTTTACACTACCACCAATTTCGAATTCGCAGTACAATACCGAAAAATTCAAAATTATCGATATTGTATTGCAAATTAAAAATTCCGGTTAGTGTAAAAAATAATTTTTGGAACTTTTAAAAAATTTCATTATCGAAAATTTCGAAATTAAAAGTAATGTACTGCAAAAATCCACCCACAAGAGGAATAATTAGATGGTATGACACATGCACTAATTTTTTTGAACATAGGGTATGACACATGCTTATATGTCCTGCCACTGCATGTGGTCCTACTGTATTGTCATGTTTTTCTTAAATGATTTTAACAATAAAATAATATTAAATAAAATATTTAAGAAAAAAATATATAATATTATTCCATCAAACATAATTATACAACCGATAATTTAATAATCTGCTCGATCGTAGCGTCCACCGATTCTGCAGTTAGACGTATTCGCTTGCCTTCGAGGTCTCCCATGATTTCCTTGAGGTGTTTGGGGTCTCCTAATATTCGCCTGAGGAATAGGTAATTTTTAACGCCTAAATAATTTTTTAAAATTAATTTTCGTAAATAATTATATGATTATGTGTCTGGTTGTTATGTTTTATGGTGTTAGAGGGACCCTTGGGTGAAGGGTAATAACCTTAGAAATGTTGAATTTAAGGTATTTGAGGTGTTTTAGTAAAATTATAGATATTTGAAAGTGGTAAGAGTAAATCTAATTAATTAATATTTATTTGATTATATAGTATTAGGTGGATATTATTTAAAATAGATAATTAGTGGAATTATTATTATTTTATTTAGTTGGAATAAGGTATAATTAGAGAATAACATATTAAAATAAGAAGAAGAAAGAAAAGGGAAGTAGAAATTGTCAATACGTGAAAATTGAGGAAAAGAGAAGAGAAGGCTAGGGTAAGGAATCAGAAGAATAGGAAGAACATCAGTGCTAGAGATTGAAGAGATCATTGCTAGGAATACCAATGTAAGGGTGAGATTTCATATTAATTGTATAAGGGTTTGCATGATAAGTGGGTGAATTATTTTCTCTTAATTGAATTTTCCTTCTATATGCTATGAACCTTGTAGTTGTATGATTATGCTATGTTGGTGTGTGTTTGGTTGAATTGTGTAATGATGAATCATTAGGGTGTTGTGTGTTGTTGGAGCTTGGAGTGTAAAACTGAAGTATATGAATTTTTTTTATGGGAATTGGGGTCTTTGGGGGTGTTTTGGGATTGAAATTCGTACCACAAAGTAGCAGAAATATACTTTTGTCATAGTGGTAACCGATTACCACTTTTGGTGTAACCAGTTACACTTGAGACAACTTTTCTAAAAAGTGTTTTTTTCGCAGGCGTAACTGGTTACTGGTTTTAGTGTAACCGGTTACACTGTCCAAAAATGGCATAAACTACACTTTTAAAAGGGGTATAGCCGGTTACACCGAGAGGAAAAATCAGAAACTTAAAAATTCATAACTTGAGTTCCGGGTGTCCGATTGAGGTGTTGTTTGATGCGTTAGGAAGCTAACGCAATAGAATTTATTTTAAGAAATAGTTCAAGTACTTGGAATTCATTTAAATGTTGCATGATGGTGTTTGATGATGTGTGTTTTGTGTGTTGTAGTGTGGAACATACATGAATGTGATGTTGTTGTGTGCTATGTTACTATAATGTTGTTGTAGAATGTTTGTATTATGTGTTTGGCATTTAGTGGCCAGTATTGGTGTAGTACATTGGTAAAGGTGAATATAATTGTACATGTGGTTTTTCTTGCGTGTCTTGTATGAATCATGCATCGTGGTGTTTGGACGATGGTCCATTTTTGGTGAGCTTCAATCTTACGACGGAGATTAGGTGAAAGTAGCGGGTTCCAGGTGTGAACCAGTGAAGCGTTACCTATGGTGATGATGATTGTAACACCCCCTTTCTATACCCCCAAATAAACAATTAAATCACTTAGGCACATAATAAAAATTTCATCAGAGTATATTTAAAACATGGTATAAAAGGGGCATTGCCGCATCAACAGTGAAATTAAAACATACAACACCTGCTCATTCAAAGATATGCAACAAACGGGGTAACTTGCAAACAAAAAGGATTTCATCCTTACACCCGTATTCAATAGATTCAAATAACAGCGGAAACTAAATAACAACAATGGTCAAACATATGTATATTCATATATACTATCAAGTTTGATTCAACAAATATTTCATGTTTACATAAAACATTCATCACCAAAATACATGTACAAATGTATCACAAATGAATACATTGCTTGAATCGAATGCCAATGAATACATCTCCATTTTCTTTCTTTTCTCACAACTTATATTTTTTCTTTCTATCTTTCTATTCTTTCTTTCTATTTCTACACTTAACTCATTTTCTTCTCTTTTCCACTAAATATCATTTTCTCACAAAATAATAATTCTAAATAATTTCTAACTTATCATTAATTAGCAAATGTCTAAAATACCCTCCAATCTAATTTTACCTGAAAATTCACAAAACGGTAAAATCACATATCATACCAACATATCACATTAACACACCAACATATCATATTATCATGTCAATTTCACAAAAAAGACAATCATCACTCAAATAAAATAAAAGACTCAACAAAAATTGGGAAATATCGAATCGGGACGTTACAACTCTCCCCCACTTTAGAAATTTGCGTCCTCGAAAATATTGTAACACCCCAAAATTTGCCCTCTCATTTTCATGCCATTTAGCATATCCTTTCATACATTGCATTGCATTTGGATCACAATTGCATCATAAACATACATGAATATACATCTCCATTTGAGCTTTCACAGGTTGCGATTGGCCTTTATTTCTTCATGCGGCACGTGCACAAGAATCTCAGAAGAAGCCAAAAGTTCTCGATTGATTCAGAGGAGTTTAAGCTGAATATCAGTTTTATGGTGCAGTTTGCAAAATTTGTAACTTATGCTCGGAAACTCATTTTGGCTTGAAACTCAATAGTTTAGACCGTTTCATTATTCTCTACAACTTTTGTGTTCGGCTCGGAGGCCAATTCATCAAGGAAAATGGCGGGATTTATTTGTTTCTGAAATTTCGGTTTCGCCGATTAACTGTGCAAGCGGTATTCAAGAGTTTGTAACTTCTTATTGGGTCAACATGTCTAAGAGATTCATATGCCAAAAGTTCCGTCTTGATATCCTTTCCAACTTTTAGGTTTTGGCCGAGAACTAATTCTTTGAAGAAGATCTCAGAATGTGCGAGTCTTTAGAGTCGACATAGTGAAAAACAGTGTTGAACCGGTGAGTTTTGAACACTAAAAAATTCATAACTCTTGGATCGTTTATCGAATTGATGTCGTTTCGGTGCCTAAAATTACGTTTAGATGTTATCTTCATTATGTGAATTCATTTTTGGTTCGGTCCAAGCGGAAGGATCTCGAAAATGCGAATTACCAATAAGGTTCTTTGATGCACTGCATTGTCTGTCAGATTTTGTAAAATTCATAACTCGGTCAATTTTCATCGGATTGCACCCGTTCTTGAAGCGTTGGTTCAAAAATTTTATCCTCTTCAAGTTCAAAGACAAATGCGAGTTTGAATGGTGCTCCAAAGATTATCGTTTTGGTTTATTTCACAAAACTGAAGTGCTGAACCGAAGAAAAAGGCTGAAAGTGGTTTCACGAGAAAATTCATATCTCTCTCGTCGTTTGTCCGGTTGAGCTTAGATTTTAACACCAGGTCACTGACTCATAGATCTACAACTTTGCTGACAAAGTCGAGTCGAGATTATGCTTCGAAGAGGTTTACCTCGTCACATTTTCGAGTAGCGGACACCAAATAAGCCGAAAAAAACAACTTATTCAGTGACGTCTTGCAGCTTAAACGTATCGATCGCACTCGATTTTGATCGTTTGACGTTCATTATTTTTGCATTGCAACCGTGATTCAGAGGCGGACGATGTTGTGGAAGGTTCAGAGTCGAAATTTCTTGCCGAAGATATTGTTATTTTCACTTAAGCCGAAATTCTACCTTTTGCCTTTCATTTTACACTCCACTATATATTCTTTTGACCCACAATTTGTCTCATAACTTCAATCATAATTTACAAACACCAAAAAACTCTCACAAACTCTCTCTAAAGGATCAAAGTCCATTCTCTCAATTCTTTCTCAAGAATACAACAACAACTTCATCAAGAACTCAAGAACACAACAATTCCGATCAAGCTTCCGGTAGCCGAGCCGCCACGAACCACCACCTCCGGTCAACTTCACCACCGTAAGACCACCATCTTCCGCCACCGGCAGCCGCGCGGCCTCTCCTCCTCTCCTCCGTTCATGATCGCGTCTCACTTCCTTCGGATTCGCAATTTCTTCGTCGATTCTTCATTCGGTAAGCTTCTTAAACTTTAATTCATGAATAATTGTTGAATTGTTTCTTGAATTGAATTTTGAATCTTGTGGAGATTATGTGCATTGATTCATGATTTGATTATTGATTGATTCTTGATTAATTTATCCTAATAATTGTTGTGGTGCATGATTGAAAAGGCTTGGTAAAGTTGACATAGAATAATCGGTGAATGTTAGGTGTTTGACAAAATTCCTAAGAGAGCTAATTATTGTGACTTGATATTGATTGAAGTGCTTGACTTTTGAATTCATGTTTGTTTCATTGTGTAAATTCGGAATAGGATAGGTTGAAGCTTAATTGTTGATGTTGTTCATATGTCGCGTGTCGATAAGTGCGTTTTGGTCATAACTTCCTAACCGTAGCGCGTTTTCGCGAATGTGAATAGTGTAAATTGACTTTGTTGATTATTCCGGAGCCATTGGTAAACTTTTTAGTCGATTTCGGACAATTTTTTTCGGCTATTTCGCTACTGCCAGCCGATAAAATCGGCCAAAAAGTACCACTTCCGAGCGGAATTTTCAAAATCCGATTGCATATTTGAATCCGTTGGCACGTTTGCAAGTTACCATGCGATTTTCGTTCAATTCCGAGTCAGTGATTTTTGACGCGTTTTTTCGTTTTAAGGCTTTTTAAGTTCGGTTTGGTGCAATTTTGATGCATTGATCTTGTTTTGACTTGTACTTATGTTTGTTGATCATTTTCCATTCATTGCATGTAAATTTATTTGATTTTGGTTTGAATTTGCATGTTGTTTATGTTAGAGCATAAGTGCTGCCCCGTTTTGAAACGTAAATTTCAATGCATGTCCATGACTCGTACATTCATCTTTCTATTTGATTTTGAGTTGTGAGACATAGGTGCAACTTCCGGTTGCACCTCTTTTTTGTTTCTAATGTGTTTGTTGAGTTCATGCAAGGTTCTCGCAAAGATCTTAACGACGGTCGTTTGGTTGGTATTCCACTTTATTTGTGGGATACCTTTGGATTCAAATGATATTTTGTGTCGTTGTTTTTGTTTCGATTATGGGGGATCTTCACAAAGAAATTATGGAAGATGAGCATTTATTTTGCTCATGGGAGATTACAAGGCTTAGCTTGAAGTTTTTTTGGATTTCTTTTATGTGAAAGAATCGGCACTTCGACCAAGTAAGTAATCTCGATTCTCTACTTTAATGCATCATTCTAGTTGTATGCGACTTAGGATCATGTAACTTAAGGTGCATATTGAGCCCTCCCACCTGAGGCATTGGATTTATTTGTGATATATATTGATATGTGTCGATTTCGAGGTTAGGGATTAGGTTACGGATTAGAGAATTCGATTCCTTTCACTTTCCCTTAAAATATCGTTTTTTCCCGTTTCGTCGCAATTATTAAAAATAGTTTTAGGTGTGATAAAATTCTGGAAAAATTCATGAGTGATCTTCTTCCTCTTAATTAATTTGTCATATTTTTTGTTTCCAGATTTGGGTGGTTTCAATATTTTATTTGGATTTTAGATCACAAGCTGTCCCAAAAAGGAAGGTTTTGGCATAAGGGACCGAAATCGATTTTTCCCCATAGGTGTGAGACTTATTTTTTGTATATGATTAATCACTGTAATTAGTGACATTTTGATTCTCATTAGGCATTTTTTTCATAATTTTTAGTGCCCTTTTTGATCCACTTTGTGGAGTTGTTTTTGGGTGATCATTCATTGCTACCTTGCTAGTCAAGTAATTGTTTTGGCACTTTGGTGCATAATTTTGTGGAATACTTTTGGACAATGTGAGATAATTACTTTATTATTCCAGGGATTTAATTTCATAATTTTTAAAGGCTTTTTGCTATTTTTCCATGTCACCTAGATCCTAGGTTGATTCATGTGTCTATTTGCTCCATAACTTAAATGATAAGAAGGCATTCATGCCATTTTCTTGAAGGGATTTTTGGTAGATTTTAGGAGTTGATTATAGGTCATTTGTATGCCTTTAATTCCAGTCATAGGTCATTTTTTGAACCGTACTCATTTGGTTTGTTTTGGTGCTTTAAAGTGCATACTTATGCGAACTAACTTTAACATAAACTAGCTTCTCTTCTCCTCTAAATAATAACATTAATTATGTGGAAATCATTAATACCTATTCATGCATTCTAATTGCATCTCATACCTTGTATGCTACTGACCTATAATCATTTCATTCATATTCACATGTCATTCTTCCTTAGTTTGCATCATGTGCGATCTTATGCGATTTTTTGTTCGTTTCTTCTCATATCTTCTTCTCATTGCTCCATATGCCTAATCCATTGCATACATGATTTTATATTCATTCATCCATCTTCATAAGCATTCATTACTTACTTTGATACTCATTTCATGTATTAATTCATGCTTGTAAGCCATATGCATTCATACTTCATCCATAAGCACTAACTTGCATTTAGGTGAACTTAGGTGAACTTTTTGTACATAGTTTGACATAGTTTGATCTTGTGAGGTATCCTAGCATCCTTAGGGACCTATATCATGTAGCTACTGACTTTAGAAGTCATGTAACCTTTAGGTACCTTCACCTTTAGACTTAGGTCTTATTTTGAACCCTAGTTCCATTCTAGGACGTTTATGGTACTTAATCGCTTTCATGCTTTGATTTTACTTCCAATATGCATCGTCATGCTAACTTTTGTTTTGTAGGGGGGAAGATTGAGGTAAGCATTACTTCATTCTCATCTCTTATGCATTTTAATTGAGTTTGCCTTAGCACCTTGTGCTTTGCTTTTAGGCTTTCCCTTTCCTTAGAGACAACTTAACTTCCTTAGGAAGTAAGTTAGTTTCTAACTCTTTTTTCTTCTTGTCCTTTTCTTTCTTAGGATTAGAATACCTCATTAACCATAGGATCTCCCTTTTGTATATGAAAACACATTAGGATTGAGTCTTAGTCCCTTAGATTTTTCCTTTTATCAACTTGAGTCATTCTCTTTCTCATCTCAAAAGAAAAGCAATAAAATACTTAATAAAAACCGAACAATCTTGTACGACACGAGACTTTGTTGCGGAGTGTTTATACGCGTCCTGTTTCGGGGCGAGGTGTAAATACTTCCCGCGATGGATAGGTCTTAGTGCAAGACCGTTCACAAACAAATTCAAAACATTTCCTTTAAAAGATAAAAACAAACAATAAGCGACTATCCTGCGGGAACTTCTCTTCTCATCTCATTCACCCACATCGCGAACTCGCGGCGACTTGTCTCGCATGCAAGACGGTAAACGCACTCGTACCAGACGAGCCTGCAACACCTGAGCATAGACATACGCAGTTCCAGCATAAAAAACACAAACAATCAGTTCCCGCCTAGGTTAGGCGAACTACGTCGACTCTGATCCTCATTATCCCGATGAGGTACGTAGGCAGCGGGGTAGGGCCCGTTCGAGCACATTCTTTATTTTCCCTACATTTCTCCCTTTCTTTCCATTTTCTTATCTCAGTTCCTTTCTCATTTCCATTCCAGTTTCCATTTAGCAATTCATTTATTCAGCAACAACTATATTTTTCTCTCACCCTTTGAAACAAACAAGCAAGCGTGGATCCCGTCGGGTACGACGGACGATCTGGGGTGCTAATACCTTCCCAGGTCGTAACCGACTCCCGAACTCAGATCTTTGGTTCGCAGGACCTTGTCCTTTCCTTCTTCCTCAGGTTTGTGCAACATTACCTTTCCCATTCCTTTGGGATAAAAATGTCTGGCTGGCGACTCTAACCTTTCCGCACCACTTTCGCGTTTGTACTAGGATGAAAATCCCGGGAGCGACAAATATTACCTAATTCAAACAACTCCGGATACGACTCGCGCATCCCACTCTCTAATTCCCAAGTCATGTTGCCTTACGCAGCGCCTCCCCACGCTACTTTCACAAGCGCAATATCCTTGCCTCTTAGCTTCTTGATTTCACCGTCCAAAATCTTAATCGGCAAAGCTTCCACAGTAAGGTTATCTCTTACTTCAACCTCGTCCATAGGAATAACATGTGACGGATCCGGAACATACTTCCGAAGTTGCGAAACATGGAACACATCATGCAAATTCGAAAGATTCGGAAGTAACGCCACACGGTAAGCCACATCACCAACTTGTACAGTAATCTGATACAGACCAATAAAACGAGAAGTCAACTTCTTCGACTTCAAAGCACGACCCACACCCGTAACCGGTGTAACTCTCAAAAACACTTGATTGCCTTCCTGAAACTCAAGATCTTTCCTCCTCTTGTCATGATAACTCTTTTGTCTACTTTGAGAAGCTCCCATCTTCTCCCGAATAAACTTAACCTTTTCCGTCATTTGTTGTACCATCTCCGGTCCAACTACCACTCTCTCTCCAGTTTCATGCCAACACAAAGGTGTTCGACATCTCCGACCATACAAAGCCTCAAATGGTGCCATACCAATACTCGAATGAAAACTGTTATTGTAGGTGAACTCAATCAACGCTAAATAACTATCCCAAACACCACTTTGCTCTAGCACACAAGCACGCAACAAATCCTCCAACGATTGAATTGTCCTCTCGGTTTGACCGTCCGTTTGCAAATGGTAAACCGAACTCAATCTTAGCTTAGAACCCAAAGCCTTTTGCAAACTTTCCCAAAATCTCGATGTAAATCTAGGATCTCTGTCCGATACAATACTCTTAGGAACTCCATGCAACTTCACAACCACAGAAACATAAATCTCGGCTAACTTCTCCAAAGGATAACTAATATCATTCGAAATAAAGTGATCATATTTAGTAAGCCTATCCACAACCACCCAAATAGCATTATGACCTCTTTGTGTATTCGGCAACCCCGTAACAAAATTCATCGATATACTATCCCATTTCCATTCCGGAATATCCAACGGTTGCATCAAACCACTAGACTTCTGATGTTCCACCTTAGACTTCTGACAAGTCAAACACGCGTAAACAAAATGAGCTACATCTCTCTTCAATCCAGACCACCAAAAGATCTTATTCAAATCTTGATACATCTTATTCGCTCCCGGATGAATACTTAAATTACTTCGGTGTCCCTCTTCCAATATCATCTTTTTCAACTCCACATCATCGGGAATACAAATACGACCACGGAATCTCAAAACTCCAAAATTATCAACCTTGAATTCCTCATTCTCATTCATCATCAAATCGACAAATTTCAAATCTAACTTTTTCTTTTCACACACGGTTGCAAGAAAATCATTCATAACATGTAGAATACCAAGTCTCACAATTTTCGGCGTCATCTCACAAACCAAACTCAAGTCTCTAAAATCCTCAAAAAGTTCCCATTCTCTTATCATCAATGCAGACATATGTAACAACTTACGACTCAAAGCATCGACCACCATATTTGCCTTACCCGGATGACAATTCAAACCAAAATCATAATCTTTCAAAAACTCTAACCACCTCCTTTGTCTCATGTTCAATTCCTTTTGATCAAATAAATATTTCAAACTCTTGTGATCACTAAAAACTTCAAATCTTGCAAAATAAAGATAATGCCTCCAAATTTTCAAAACAAACACCATGACCGCTAATTCCAAATCATGTGCATGATAATTCTTTTCATGCACTCTCAATTGTATTGAAGCATAAGCCACAACTTTCCCATCTTGCATCAAAACACCACCTAACCCAAACAATGAAGCATCACAAAACACCACAAATGGTTCTGTCGGATTTGGCAAAATCAAGATCGGAGATGTAACACCCCTTTTCTATACCCCCAAATAAACAATTAAATACTTTAGGCACATAATACAAATTCCAACAGAGTATATATTAAACATGGTATAAAAAGGCCATGCCACATTATACATGAAATTAAAACATACAACATCTGCTCATAATAGATATGCAACAAACGTGGTAACTTGCAAACACTAACGATTTCATCCTTACACCCGTATCCATTAATTCAATAAACAGCGGAAACAAACATAACAATTTCAAACTTATATACTTATCATAAATATATCCACAAGTTTGTATCACCAAAATATTTCATGTTTACATAAAACATTCATCACCAAAATACATATACAAAATGTATTCACAAAAGGCATCAAGCCGACCCTAGCTACCCGGTGCTACATATCAGAGCCGACCGACCTCAAAAGATGAAGACAAGCTTCGCGAAAAGAACCATCAAGCAACCTACTCTGCAATGTCTCATAGAGCATCTTAAAACAGCAGAAGGGTGAGAAACATCATCATAATAACATTGCATATAATTATATATCTCAACATATAAAATGCACATACAAGTTGTCACCACAAATCACTGCTCATCACCCATATACATCACAATGTATACATACATAACTCAAGCATATTCATACTAGCACATTTGTTATGCACAATTCACACATATACATTACAGTGTACACACACACACACACACACACACACACACACACACACACACACACATATATATATATATATATATATATATATATATATATATATATATTCACACATCCATATATATATATATATACAAACAAACATGTTTTCATCATTACATACTTTCATCTCCATATAGACACACACACACACACACACACACACACACACACATTATATATATATATATATATATATATATATATATATATATATATATATATATATATATATATATATATATTCATGTTTATTCATCAATCTCAATCACTCTAATAAACATACATTATTCATGTTTATTTACCAACATCAATTATAGATGATAAATGCAAATCATAGAGACCGACACCCGACTCTATGCAGATGCAAATGCGGTACCGACTCAATCATCAGCAAGTTCACTCAGGAACTAATGGAACCATCACTCATTACCTAAAGTAACTCCCTGTCGGGTATACGATGTTCACCCATTGCTCACACCCCACATGGACACACAATGTTTATGGATTGCTCACACCCCACACGGGCACACAATTTGATTGCTCACACCCCACACGGGCACACAATTTGATTGCTCACACCCCACACGGTCCCACAATCAATGTGAATAAATCACCCATCGCTCACACCCCACACGGGCACACGATGTTTCTGGATTGCTCACACCCCACACGGGCACACAATCCGATCGCTCACACCCTACATGGGCACACGATCGTGTTGTAGTCATTGCTCAAACTCCACATGAGCACACGATGCTACAACGGATTCACAAAGAATCCCACAACACAAGAATGCATACATTATGCTTCACATGCAAAATGACACACAACATTCTTGCAAAATGCATACATTATTCACAACATAATTATGCACTCAACTCATTCAATTAACATACATTCGCATTCAATTCAAGAAATGTATTCATTTGCCAAATGGCCACACCATCACATCAAACCTCCATTTCCATAATTAACTTATTTACGCTTTATTGGAAAGGTCAGGTGAAAGTCGGTAAAAAATTACCTTTCTTAGCATCCTTAGTTTCTACACGTTTCTAGCTTCGAATCGATATAAGGAACGCCTAGAACGGATAACCGAAACTAAAGCTACGGATTTAAAAACACAATTCCTCAAAAACCTACAGGATCGTTGAGCGCCCTCTCGCTCGCTAAGCGAGGAAATCCCTGGAATTCTCGCTGAGCGAGGGATAGCTCGCTGAGCGACCACTGCGAATTCCAGAATTTATCAGCTGCAAACAAACCTACCAAACACTTCTCAATCTCCAAAATACTTCCATAAACATTATCTAAAGCATATACCAGCTATCATACTTCGATTACAACGATTTCTAACCGATTAATCTACTAATTTTTCACATTTTCACTAAAACCCTAACTATTCATCTTCTCTAAACATCATCAAAACCAAAACCCAATCAGTCACACACATACGTAATCATACACAAGATTAAGATAACAATGTTTATCACCCTTACCCGATTATTTCGATTCCTAGGAGCAATCTTGAAGAATCCAAGTTTTTCCTCTTTTTCTCTTCTCTTCCTTTCTCTCTCTTCTATTTCCTTTCTATTCTCTTTTCTTTCTCTTTCCCACTCTTATATTATTTTCTCTCTATTTCTCTTACTAACTATCCTTTCCACCAAATATCATTTTCTCACCAAAATATAATTCCATCAATTTCTAACTTATCACTAATTTAGTAAAAGTCTAAAATACCCTTCAATCTAATTTTACCCGAAAATTCTCAAAACGATAAAATCACATATCATATCAACATATCTCATGAACACATCAACATGTCATATTATTATATCAATTTCACAAATGAGACAATTATCACACAAATAAAATAAAAGACTCAACAAAATTGGGAATTATCGAATCGGGGCGTTACAGGATCCGTTGTCAACCTTCTCTTAAGTTACATGAAACTCTTCTCACAATGAATATCCCAAATGAAAGTCTTTACCTTACAAGTCAATTGCGTTAACGGAAGTGCCAACTTTGAAAATCCTTCAATAAACCTCCGATAATAACCCGCCAAACCTAAAAGCTTCGAATCTCCATAACTGATCTAAGAACTTCCCATTGCATTACCGCATTAATCTTGGATGGATCAACACTAGTACTACCATCGGAAATAACATGTCCAAGAAAACTCACCTTCGACAACCAAAACTCACACTTTGACAACTTAACATACAATTGCTTCTCTTTCAAAATCTGTAACACAATCCTTAAATGCTCTTAATGTTCCTCCTGAGACTTAGAATAAATCAAAATGTCTTCGATGAACATAACCACAAAAAGATCCAATTGTTCATGAAAAATAAGATTCATGTATTCTATAAACACACCTAGCGTATTAGAAACTCCGAATGGCATCACAAAATACTTGTAATGACCATACCGTGTTCTAAAAGCCGTCTTTTGAATATCTTCCTCTTTCACACAAATCTGGTGATATCCTGATCTCAAATCAATCTTACTAAAAACACGCGCACCAACCAATTGGTCCATCAAATCATCGATCCTCGGAAGCGGATACTTGTTCTTAATTGTCACCTTGTTCAACTGTCGATAATCAATACATAACCGCATACTTCCATCCTTCTTCTTTACCAACAATACCGGAGCACCCCAAGGAGAAAAACTTGGCCTAACAAATCTTTTGTCCAACAAGTCATTCAATTGCTTCTTCAATTCTACCAACTCTGAAGCTGACATACGATACGGTGCCATCAAAATCGGTCTAGTACCCGAAACTAGATCAATAGAAAACTCAACTTCTCTTTCCGGCGGTACATCCTTAATATCCTCCGGAAACACTTCTAGAAAATCACACACCACTGGAAACCCATTGAGCTCCACTTCGCTATCCACTGACAACAATGCAAACAAGCCAAACAATTGAGCTTCGTCCACTAAAAGTTTCTTCAACTCTTTCGTGGATAGGTAACTCTCTTCCTCTTCATCATCCAAAGAAGGAAACCTTACTAACTTATGATAGCAATCTATATGAACTCGATTAAATTGAAACCAGTTCATACCCAAGATTACGTCCAAACCCTCCAACATCAAACAAACTAAATCAATAACAAAATCTTTACCATACATGGTCAAAGAACAACTTACACACGCCAAAGAAGTAGTTAACGATCCTGAAGCAGGAGTCTCAATAACCATCTCACCACCCCAAGAAGTCAAAAACAAATTCAAACGCTTAGCGCACCCAAGAGAAATAAACGAATGAGTCGCTCCCGTATCAATAATAGTAACTAAAGGCGTAATATTAATAAAGCATGTACCTTTAATCAAACGGTCTGCACTAGTAGTGTCCTTCCCTGCTAATGCAAACACCTTTCCGCCCGCCTGAGCTTGCTTCGGCTTAGTACACTTAGTAATAATGTGACCCGCTTCTCCACAATTGAAGCACTTCACAACATTCCTTCTACACTCAGTAGTAGCATGTCCAAGGCCTCCATAGTTTGAACATTTCATTATGTTCTTCCCACACTCAAAAGACTTATGACCCAAATCGCCACACTTGTAACACTTAACGGGACCAGAACTCCCTCCACCAGATCTCTTATCAAAGTTTCCCCTATGCTTGCCCTTATCAGCGGGTGTCACATAAGGTCCACTTCTATCTTGTTGCTTTCCCTTCCTCTCATTCAAACTCTTGTAATGTGTAGAACAAGCTTTGCTATCTTTCTAAAAAATTCTACAACATTCCGTCAAATCTGAAAACCTCATAATTCTCTGATATCCCAAAGCTTGCTTAATCTCAGGACGCAAATCATTCTCATACTTAATACACTTCGAAAACTCAGCAGTAGCAACAACATAATGAGGATGAAACTGAACTAACTCCACAAACTTAGCAGTATAGTCCACCACCGACATACTACCTTGCTACAGTTCAAGAATTTCCATCTCCTTCTTCCCTTTCACACTCTCAGGGTAATACTTCCCTAAGAACTTGGTACGAAAAACTTCCCAAGTTATCTCTTCATCATCTTCCTCAAGAGCTTGACTTCTACCGACCCACCAATCATCGGCTTCTTCCTTCAGCATGTGATAACCAAGTCTCACCTTACTCTCTTCAGCGTACAGTCCATGACTCTGAAGATTCTCTCAAATTCCTTCAACCAATTCTGAGTACCATCGGGATCAAATCTTCCTTTGAAGACCGGTGGTTGATTCTTCCTGAACTCATCATTAGCATTCACATTTAGCGCTCCCTGCAGCGCCCTAGCCATTGCTTCCAAAGCAGCAACCATTGCATTGTCATTTCTACCAGCCATATTCTGATAATTCCCAAAAACAACAACAATGGTAAATAACAGTTCAACCATCACAATAACAAGACAGACACAACTGACTCAAACACTGGCTCTGATACCACTTAATGTAACACCCCCTTTCTATACCCCCAAATAAATAATTAAATCACTTAGGCACTTAATAAAAATTTCATCAGAGTATATTTGAAACATGGTATAAAAGGGGCATGTCGTATCTGTCGCTCCCAAAAGATGATACCGGGCTCAAATATGGTACAAACGCGATCGGTCGGCGAAAGGACGGTGCGAGAACACACAGGAGTGAACTCACAGGGAATGAAAAGAGTCGCCATCTATGCATTTTTATCCCGGAGGAAAGGTAATGCTGCATAGACCTAGAAAAGAGATGGATAAGACGGTTGCGAACCAGAGAGACTGAGAAAGGGGGTTGGTTACAACCTGGGAAGGTATTAGCACCCAGATTGTCCGTCGTACTCGACGGGATCCACGCTTAAAAGATTTGTGTTTTAAAGGGGTAGTGTCAGTGTAATCTGTGTATAAAAGAGCTGGAAAAGGATGTACAGGTGTCAGTGTAAAAGAAGTGAAGTGTATAAATGTACAGTGTCAGTGCAAGAAAGGGAATAAGATGCTCAAGATCATGAGGCTATAAGAATAAAGCTAGAAGGAGGGGGAATATACAGAGACTTTTGTTCGATAACTGTTAAGTCATGCCTACGTATCCTCTCGTGCAATGAGGAAGTCAGAACACCGTAGTTCGACCCAAAGAGACTGAAAGATGAATTGACTTGTGAACTGCCTGCTTATCTATGCTCAAGTGTATGACCTGTCTGGCTCAGGTGCAAATTGTCTTGCATTAGATGGAAGAAGCAAGTTCTCATTTGTGAGTGAAGATGATGAGAAAAGAATCCCGGAGGAGACGATTATTGTTTGTTTTTGAGTTTTCAGTCTTTTATTGTTTTTTTTGGAAATTTGTCATAAGTTAATGAGCCTAAGCCTAAACCAATGGATTAGTAAACTCACCACATCTTCCCTCTGATTAGGGGTAATGAGAGTACCTTAAGTGTGAAGTCAGCTTCTCACACTTAAACACCCTTGGTGTAGGATTAAGATCATTAACCTACTTGTGATTATTTAGATGTTTTTGTTGTTTTTGTTTAGTGTTGAGTAATGAGATTAAGCCATAATCAGGGATTAAACAGACTCATTACACCATCCTAATAGAAGGATAATAGATGAGAGTGTTTAAGCTGAGGAAAGCTCCTCAACTTAATCCATGATTAGGGATTAAACTCATGACAAAACAAAGCCTTTATTAAGTGGATTTTTAGATAATGATATGATTAAGAAATGAGTTTTATGATTTGTAAGACAACTTGAAGGGGACTTGTCCATTAACACTAGGGTTAGTCCTTCTTAACCAATTAAGGAAGAATTAGAACCCTAATGCAAGGCCCAAGTTACAAGTGTGAAGTCTTGATGATTATTAAGTGAATTGATTAAAGGATTTAAACACATTAAGGGTTTAACACTTAGGATTAAAGTTATACACTCCATCCTAATAGAAGGATGCAGGCATAAGTTTAATCACAAAGCCTTAAAACCTTTAGGGTTTAGTCCCTGATTATGAGGTGAGAAGAGAAGACTCAATGAGACACAAAGGTAAAACTAAGTGGGGGACTAATCAAAAACCCTAATCATTGTCATGCTTGGTTGTTCCTAAAGTTTGTGAGGTTAACAAGAGAAATCTTCAATGGAACCACCAGGAAGCAGATGAAAGGATCAGGAGAAGCAAAGTAACTTGCTTCATTTAAGAAGTCAAGTCACTTGAAGAAAGAAAATAAGAAGAAGAAGAAAGAGCAAGATCAATCTCAAACACAAAGTAAAATGCAGCAATGATGCATAAGAGAGATGAAAAGAAATGGTGAGAAGTGAAGGCAAATTCACTTCTCAAAGTTGCTTACCACCTGAAAAGTTAGTGAGAAAGATGTAATGCAATGCAAAATGGAATGAAATGGCATGATGCAAATCAAAACCAAAAGCATATATGAGATGATAATGATGCTATGAAATAATGCAAACATGAATCAAGACATGGGGATGATCACATGAACAAATGGATGCAAATGGAGCAAGTTTAGAACCATGAACATACATGAAAAGTTATGGGATGCAAATGGCATACAAAGTGGTAAATGAAAGATGCAATGATCAAACATGCTACTAATATGTCTTAAGATGTCAAATGAATCAAATGGATGCATAAAATGCAATGGCAAATCATGGTATGCAAGCAAATGCAAGATGAATGCAAAAGGAAGCCCAAATTAGGGTTTATGATCAATGCATCAAACAAAAAGCAAAACCAGAAGAAAACACCAAGATAAAAAATTGAAAATGCATTCAAAGTGACCCTAATCCTATACAAACTCACTACCCAAAGGAGGGGTTCTAACTCTTAACCTAATGCAAGTTATGAATTTCCTAAGTTTTCTAGGGTTTTAGGGTACCTTAACAAGAAAAATGCCAAACAAATTGAAAATGAAAGATCAAATCATGCCAATTTAATCTCACAAACTACATGCTAAACAAAATGCAATGCAAAAAGAATCAAAGTCCAACTCTCAATGGTTAGGCAGAAATGATTTTTTGAAGTTTGGATCAAAATAATGCCTTGAAATGATTTTAATTCCATGAAAAATTCTCAAAAGACATCAAGATCAAAAAAGAAATTTGGTTTGAGGGTTGGATAATGTTTCTAAATGATTATGAAGGTTTCATGAATTTTTTGGTGATTTTTAAATACCTAAAAGTATTTTTATTTAATTAATTCTCATTAATTAATTAAAAATAAACTTTTAAATGATTTAAAAATATTTTTTAGTGCAAAAAATAAAAATAAAAATGTTTTTGGTTTCTGAAAATTAATAAAAGTGTGTATAAAAATTTTCAGAATTTTTGAAATTGTTTTGCTATTTTTAAATAAATGTACAAAATAAAACAAAAGAAATGAATTAAAAATGAAATAAAAAGAAAGTATGCGCAATGGAGGGCCAGGATTGATTATGGGGAAGGAATTGTTGACTTGGCGCGTAATCCAATGGTCTATATTCAAACTGAGCTAAATCATATTTAAATTAATTAAACTGAATTAAAAGGATTAATGACGTGGATTAGGGATAAGTGAATGGATCTGGGCCCTTGAACACGCGCGGGAATGGACCAAGTCAACTCATCCAACGCTCACAATTCAAACTCTCATTAATTACAGGGATTAGCCCTAATTATTTTCAGGTGGCCGGAGAAGACCTCCGGTCGTCTTCTCCGGTGGGACTCCCACCTGAAAATCCCTAAAACCCTCAAAACCTCATGAAAACGAAAACTAACTATCCAGAAATCATCCCCATGCCAAACTAAATCAAAACCCTCATTCAAACATCATTTATTTCTCATCAATCAAACGAATCGAAGCCAAACATTTTTAGGTCAGAAGAGTTTCAAAACAAGATTAAACACTCATTTCTCAACCATTTTCAAAACTAAGAACATCAGAGTGATCAGCAAGTGTAACACGGTGGGAGAACTGACTTTAGTTATGTTGCAGATAGCAAGAGTCGCCACCGACTTTTATTTTATCCAAAGGAAAGGCATAAAAGAACAGGAAAGACCTTTTTAAAAGATTTTTTTTTGGGTCCGGGGGGTAGGTTATGTAAAGGGAAGGTGTTAGCACCCTTTACATCCATGGTTATCCATGGGCTCTTAGTTACTTAGCTCACTTTGAATTGTTTTTGAAAATGTGAAGTGTGTGAATAGAAATTTTCATAAGAGTTTGATAATGATCCATGTACGGATGCGTAAAAAACTTGTGTTTGAAAATTGTTTGAAATTTGTGAAGTGTTTGAAAAGTTTGAATAGTGAGCAAGTAACTATGAGGAACCTACCCTAAAGTTTAAGTCTTTCTGTTCTTTATCCTTTAAATGGTAAGACTATCCCTATTATTAAGGAATAGGTAGTCATTACCTTGGATGTGAGGGACAAGTGAGGGACATCTGTTTAATGAAGGCAACTGTAGGGTGTATTAAGCATTTTGGAGGAACTGTCATCATTATTCGAAAGGGACAAGATCATATTGAAAGGCAACCATTAAGGGACTTGATCTTTGATTATGAAGGGACTAGATGACTTTTCTTTTAAGGGACTTTGCTTTATACACCCTACTTGACCTTTTTGAATAGGCAACATTGAGAGGCAACCCTAGAAAGTGAGATGGCAATCAAAGATCGACTTACGTGTGTGAGTGTTTAATTTTGTATTTATCTTATAATTTAAATGACCTAAATTCAATTTTTAAATATAATACATGTTTACACTCCCTATTTTACTAACCATGGCATAAAATTAAATAAATTAAATATTACAAAAAATTACACCAAGGAGCATTTACATAATAATAAAGCAATTTAAATAAATAGCAAAAATAAATAAATAAGCAAAATATAAATAATAAATAAATAAGCAATAATAATTATAATAGGGGTTAGTAATAATAATTAAAAGTAAATAAGGTTAGTGAAATAATAATAATAAGCATAATAAAAAAAATAAATGGATTAGTAATAAACATGATTAGTAATAATAATAATAAACAAAATAAATAGGGTTAGCAAAAATATTATAAGAACATAATTAAAATAATAAGCAAAAAGAATAATATAATAATTAAAAAAATTAGATTTTAATATAGACAATTATTTTAAAAAATAAAAGAAAATATGAACAATTAAGTAATTATTATAACATTTTGAGTTATATACAAATTATTAAATTATTTTTAAACATATTATAATTAAAAGATTATATTAGCATAGATTCAAAAATTATTTATATATAAAATTTAGATTATAAACAAATTATAGAAATAATTACATATTATAAAAAAAATGATTATAATTATATTTACAAAAATTAATTATATTAAATAAAATATGTACATAATAATTATATTTACAGAAAACTAGAAATTAAAATTAGGTTTTTTAATTGTTTAGAGAAAAATAAATTAGGGTTTGTTTTATTTACAAAATTAATTTAATGTATATATTATAATCTAAAAAAATAAAAAACTAATTTTTGAATTAAGAAAAATAATTTTAGAACTTAGAAAAATATAGTATATACATATGTTTTATTTTGGAATTATTTAGATATATGATAAATATATATAATTATTTCTAATTAATCAAAACAAATAAAAATAAAAAAAAGAGGTTGGAACTCACCTGGCTGGGGTTTGAACCCAAGTCATCCTGTTTACCAGCAACAAAATCCACCACCAAGCCACCATGCGCGCAAGCAGTAAGAAAGGGGGTGGAATTGGTTTTGTTCTTTATCATGAAAAATCAAGAAAAATAACAAGAAGCAAAAGGCCTGGGGGAGAATCGACCGCAGGACCTCTCAAACAAACGCACATGCACATTACCATCCCAGCTAGGTGAGCGAATCTGATATTGGAGTGGCAAGAAGGCATAATATATTAAGCCTCATATTTAACCTGAAAAATAGGAAAAAATTGTACAAGACCTGGATTCGAACACAGGTCCTATAGCTAAACACACACTAGCCTTTCCACTGAGACAAGCTGCACGCTTGTGATAATAAACCAACAATAAAACATAAAATATTTAAAATAAAATTTGAATTTTCCAGGACGCGCGCAGCTTCATCTTCAACCTCTGGATTTTAAAGTTTGCTGCGAAAATTGCTGCGAATTTACTTGCGATTTTTCCTGCGTTTACAAAACCTACGAAATTCAAACATTAACAAAACAGTGAAATTTCATGAAATTGAGAACATCATTGAGTTCCTCATATCATTTGCAATCGTCCTGTGTTTTTGGAATTGATTTATATTTGTTAAATGCTAAAACCCTAAATGATGCTTGAAACCCTAACAATGGCCGTTTGCCTATTAGGTCACGAAACTTCAAGTTTTTTGTCCAGAATCAATCCTTAGAACCTCACAAACAATAAAGCACAACCAAAATTCATTAGCAATGCATAAAAAGTTAGAATCGAAAAAATAAATTTCAAGAACAAGAACCATTCGGTTTATGCAATATGGAGTGTTTGGGATGCATATGAGTATTGGTTTTCACTCAATGGTATTCAGTGATCACGGCTATGTGCTTCAAATACCTTCAAATGTCCTGGAAATTCAAAAGCGAATGCAAGCTTTGGAGAGGTTTTTTGACTTATGGAACTTACTCTTGGGAGGCAGAAAATTCGTGGCTTTGGTTAGGGTTGCACTAAGTACTTATAGGACAATGTATTAGGTCAAAAAGATTAAGTCATTGTGTGGAAAATTTGATATGAAAAGATTCAAAATGATCATGCCTTAAAAATCAAATATTCTTGTATGAACACTTGCTATTTTTGGCTAATCCTCATGATTTTCTTTCCACTTCAATTCTAATCAAATTTATGATTTTCTAGAAGCTTGATCCAATTCAAATCTTACATTTTCATATTTTATTTTTATTTAAAATGATTTTTAATGAATTAAATCAAAATAAATAAAAATAAAATAATAAAAAATCTGATTTTTATTGACTTGGGTCGTGCATGAAGTTATTGTATGGATTGGGTCATCATTTGGCAAGCCCATTTGGAAGAAATTGGTTTTAGACCTCCATTTTCATCATAAACCAACCCAAAATTTCCCAACTTTGCAAGAGCACATATCCTTCAATTTTAATTCTATGAGTGTGTTCTTGGACATTTTGGAAAGCTTGAAGAGTCCTCTAAACAACCCCACTGGTTTCATGTCCATATCATTTACCAATCTCAAGTTATGCCCTTTTGAAGTTGTTGACTTTTTGTTGACTTTCAAAAGGACCTATAATGTCTTAGCTCATACCTTCCAAATGAAGCATTTTTGGGCTTGGCTTGTGAGACACAAAGTTGTATAGAATTCAATTTCCTTCAAAATGAGCTTTGAGTGGAGACTTGGTGATGAAGTATGTGAAAGTTATGGCTGGTCAAAGTTCAGTTGACTTTTACTAAGGAAACCCTAATTTAGAAACTCCTGATTCTTGATGATCTGAAATATCCTTGATGAATCATGATCAACCCTTGATCAAATGATGAATTTTACTTCATATAATTGATGTTGGCAAAAAATCATGAAGTTTGACTTTGGTTTGACCACAGTTGATCTCAGTTTGACTTTTTAACTGCTTTGACTGATTTTGACTTATCTGATCATCTGACTGAGCAAACTTTTGAGAAAAGTCTTGAAACTTGTCATGGGGGTTCTTACACACATATAAGATGCTATGAATCTCACTTGAAGTCTTGGAAATCCATTTAGCCTGATTAAAGTCAAAACCCTAGTTTTGGATGCACTGCTTAGGAGGTGCATTGTCTGAGGGAATTGTCAACTCTTCTGACCAATTGTGAACTTTGTGAACCTTGTGAACCATCATAAAGTGTCTTGTGAACCTCATGAGAGGTATTGTGAATCTTTTGAACCTTGTGAACCTTATAAAGTGACTTGTAGACTTCATGAACCTCATGAAAGGTCTTGGAAACATTGTGAATCTTGTGAACCTTGTGAACCTCATAAAGTAGCTTGTAGACTTCATGAACCTCATGAAAGGTCTTGAAAACATTGTGAATCTTGTGAACCTTGTGAACCTCATAAAGTAGCTTGTAGACTTCATGAACCTCATGAAAGGTCTTGAAAACATTGTGAATCTTGTGAACCTTGTGAACCTCATAAAGTAGCTTGTAGACTTCATGAACCTCATGAAAGGTCTTGAAAACATTGTGAATCTTGTGAACCTTCTTAGCACAAAAAGTCTTGTATTGTGAGGGCAAATTTTGGGGTGCAACAGCTTCCCCTGTTCAATTTTCTGAAACCTGAGGGGTTAGATTGGTATATTTGCCAGTCGTGACCTGGAAGGTTGAAGGGGATTGAACACGAAAGCCCGAAAATTTGCACTCACCAGTGCATAAAGTGATACAGATGGCTAGTTGCATATGCTTGAGTGGGCTTTAAAGATGCCACTTGGAAGAACTGGAGATGGGCTTAGGGATGCCATCTAAAGAACTGGATGTGATGATAGCTTTGTGTTGATACTGGATCTCAGTACTAGGTCTTCGTATAGGCCGTCTCTGAATCATTTATAATTTGAATTTGTTGAATAGACTAGTAGAAATAAATCTTCGCGACGATTATCTCTTCTGGAATTATCTTGGATTAGGGAATAGATCTTTTTATAGACCGTTTGCCTACTCTCCAAGGTCAAAAGAACGTCAGGATTTGCTCTTCTGAAAAACATCTTGAACCAGGGAATGGATCTTTGTACAGACCGTTTGCCTGCTATTCAAGGCCAGAAAGATGAAATCTTCTGGAAATATCATGGATTAGGGAATGGATCTTCTTACAGACCGTTTGCCTACTCTCCGAGGAAATAGATTAAATCTTCTGAAAATATCTTGAACCAGGGAATAGATCTTTGTACAGACCGTTTGCCTGCTATTCAAGACCAGATAGATGAAATCTTCTGGAAATATCCTGGATTAGGGAATAGATCTTCTTACAGACCGTTTGCCTACTCTCCGAGGACAAAAAAGTGTCAGGATTAACTCCTGAAAATATCCTGGATTAGGGAATGGATCTTCTTACAGACCGTTTGCCTACTCTCCGAGGAAATAGATTAAATCTTCTGAAAATATCTTGAACCAGGGAATGGATCTTTGTACAGATCGTTTGCCTGCTATTCAAGATCAGATAGATGAAATCTTATGGAAATATCCTGGATTAGGGAATGGATCTTCTTACAGACCGTTTGCCTATTCTCCGAGGAAATCTTGAGTAATGTATGGATCATTTCTGACCTGTTGTGAATTGTTGATGCTGTTTTATCTGCATATAACTATCCTGCAAGGAGAATGTTAGTTTATGTAATATGGATGCATGCATAGTATGATCCACCTAAGTAAATGTATTATGCATTTATGGATATGTATGTTATGGTATGATGTAAATGATGTATGTATGATATGATACTGCCGGAAGCGTCTGGATATCTTCGTATGATAACTGCTGGCCAGGGAAAATAAATCCCGATTCGTTGTTGAAGAATATGAGGAACTCGTTCCCGTCTTGTTTTGATAATATATTATACATAACCTCCCGTATGCTGGGGATAGCAAAGTATATATAACCTCTCGTCTGCTGGGGATAGTAAGGTATATATATCCTTCGTCTTCGTTTGATAGTAGGATAACCTCCCGTCTTCGTTCGTCATACTCTTATTGGAAAGTAAATTCCCGAATATCCGTATGAGGATAAAAGAGATGGATATAAATTCCAGGGGAGATGTGACTTTATGAAGATGGATTTGTCCTACTGAGGGTTTTGTAACTGTCTTGTAGAGATGAACCGGCAAAGCTTTGTTGAAATCCTTTCCTCGTTCGTCCTTAGTAAATACTATTACTGCATTTTCATGCATTTATGGTAAACATCAATCATATACATGCATTTCTGGTAAACATCAATCATATTCAAAAGCATACATACATTCAAACACAACCAATGGACGTTTCGCTTATGTAAATAGGGTAAAAGTAAATCTGGATTCAGAGGTAAAAGTAAAGCTGAACTTGAAAACAGAATCGTTTCAACTTCGAGAGTGTATAACCAATTGGATTTGGAGGTCATGAAATTTTTAACTTTCCTGAATACCTTCCCAGAAATCCTCATAGCTGGATCTGAAGACATGATACTGATACCATCTGATACTACCGACACAGACAATTAATTCCCACAATGACTTCTGCTGAGAATTCCAAATCAAGGTAGAGGAATGTGTCTTCAAGTTGTAATGGACCATGTACTCTCTGGATACTAGATTTGAAAAGAAAGCATTGCCCCTTGGTTGGGGATGAATTGTCCCATAATGGAAGTATCTGTAATGAGCCACCTCAAGAGAAACAAGTAGAATGCCCCATAAGCATATGCCCCTGGCATTGTGAACTTTGTAATGTCACCCTTGGTAATTCAAATATATGAGAAGAGCTGCCCCTGGCTATTAAGCACTGTTGGATCTGGAACTGATTGCCCCGAATGATTTGAACAGTAACTTGGTATGCCCTCTTGATTAGGAAACAATGACCATGCCCCTGGCATTATGAATTCTGTAATGTTACCCTTGGCACTTCAGATAGATGAGGGGATCTGTCTCTGGCTGCTTAAACATAGTTGAATCTTGTCCTGATTGCCCCAAATGAGTTAGGCAGTATCATGGCCTGCCCCCTGGATTGGGAGATAATGATCATGCCCCTTTGTGTACATGGACTTTGATCTAGGAAGCAACTTTGTTTACCGGAAGGACTTTGGTTTATTGAACATTCATCCTGTAAGTTTCTCTGTTTATCAAACATTCAGGTATATGCAAACAAATATATTCAAAAATGCAATGCTTATGTCTGTCTTGAAGTTTTTTTTTTTTTTGAAAAAAGAGTTATTTTAGAAAAACATTTTTTGTAGAAACTGTGATATTAACTCAAGTTTTATAACAAGCCCTCAAGTTTTATAACAAGCCACAAAGTTGTAGAGAATTCAATTTCCTTCAAAATGAGCTTTGAGTGGAGACTTGGTGATGAAGTATGTGAAAGTTATGGCTGGTCAAAGTTCAGTTGACTTTTACTGAGGAAACCCTAATTTAGAAACTCCTGATTCTTGATGATCTGAAATCTCCTTGATGAATCATGATCAACCCTTGATCAAATGATGAATTTTACTTCATATACTTGATGTTGGCAAAAAATCATGAAGTTTGACTTTGGTTTGACCACAATTGATCTCAGTTTGACTTTTTAACTGCTTTGACTGATTTTGACTTATCTGATCATCTGACTGAGCAAACTTTTGAGAAAAGTCTTGAAACTTGTCATGGGGGTTCTTACACACATATAAGATGCTATGAAGCTCACTTGAAGTCTTGGAAATCCATTTAGCCTGATTAAAGTCAAAACCCTAGTTTTGGATGCACTGCTTAGGAGGTGCATTGTCTGAGGGAATTGTCAACTCTTCTGACCAATTGTGAACTTTGTGAACCTTGTGAACCATCATAAAGTGTCTTGTGAACCTCATGAGAGGTATTGTGAATCTTGTGAACCTTGTGAACCTTATAAAGTGACTTGTAGACTTCATGAACCTCATGAAAGGTCTTGAAAACATTGTGAATCTTGTGAACCTTGTGAACCTCATAAAGTAGCTTGTAGACTTCATGAACCTCATGAAAGGTCTTGAAAACATTGTGAATCTTGTGAACCTTGTGAAACTCATAAAGTAGCTTGTAGACTTCATGAACCTCATGAAAGGTCTTGAAAACATTGTGAATCTTGTGAACCTTGTGAACCTCATAAAGTAGCTTGTAGACTTCATGAACCTCATGAAAGGTCTTGAAAACATTGTGAATCTTGTGAACCTTGTGAACCTTCTTAGCACACAAAGTCTTGTATTGTGAGGGCAAATTTTTGGGTGCAACAGCAAGACATGAGGAACAACTTAGAAACTTAAAAATCCATTTCTGGAAAAAAAGTTCTTGGTATACCTGAGCTTTGAGCTTTCTCTGTTTGCAACTTTCTGACCCTCTCTCTTTGCGCAAACCACTACTCTTAGGCCCTTGATGAAGTCCTGATGCTTAGAAGAAGTTTATGGTGACTGGTTTGGAAGATGGAAGAGGTTCTGCTCAAGGTGGGATGAGAACCGTATTTGTGATTCTGGGAGTTTAAAGCAATGGTGATGGGTGCTTTGTGACCAGGAAGGTGTGGTGAGTTGATCTGGGAAGTTAGCTTGTGTGTTTGTGACTTGTGCAAGCAGTTTCGAAAGCTTTTGCACAAGGGGTGGAAAATGAGAATGTTGTGCTATGGAGTGTTTCAGGCTTGCTTCTTGTTATGTTTGGCTTGCATTTGATTAGTATAAACAATTGGGATTGGTCAGAGGATGTGATATGTGCTTTATTGATTGGTATGGGTCCTTTTGCCAAAATGTCAATGTTTGTGTAAGAAGGGCATGGGCTACTTTCTAGCCAAGGACAAAAGGCATGTCCTGCACAGCATGATGTGGGGGGAACCCTAGGATGGTTCAGCAAGTCAGCCAGCAAGTGGGTTGTGTCTTATGATGAGTTTTGCAACTTGCCTTGCTTTTGATCCTTATGAAAAAATCTTGATCCATGGGCCATAAAACATGTGATTCTTTGGGTGCAATCTGACTTTTAGGACTTGTATGATCATGTGGTGAAGTTTAGAAGTCCATTTGATGACTTAATTTGCCTTGAGAAGTGAATTTGCAACTTTGCCTCTTTGGTGCATAACTTGAAATTTAGGGATTTTTGCCAACTTTGACAAGCCATAACTTTTGATCCAAAATGAATTAGGTCATGTTCTTGTACTTTTTGAAAAGGGAATGATCCATTCTACAACTTTCATGACCAAAGTTTTTCCATTTGAAGCTTTTTGAATCAAAAAGTAAAGGTTGAAAAAGTTGCCTAAAATGGCAATTTCATTAAAAGTCAAACTTGCCCAAAAAGTCAACTTTGCAAAAGACTTGAAATTCTTCAATTTTGTGAACTTACAACATCTTACATGATCAAATAAAGATCATATACAATCAAAATGATGAAGAACACTCCTTGGTTGGGTCATTGGGGGCCTCAGATGCCCTGATTTTGCACTGACTTGCTTGAAAAGTCAACTCTTGATCAGATGACTTCCCCATAGAATTTCTTCATGAAAATTGATATGCATACTCCCTATACCATATAGAGACCAATAGAAACAAGAATGACCAAAAAAATTGGAGTTATGGCCTTTGAAACCAAAACCCTAATTTTAGGTCATCTGTGCAGTCAAGCCTGGCTCTGCTTCCACACCATCCTCAGTTCTTGTGATTTTTTGACATTCTTGACTTTGAGAGGATATAATATGATGCTTGAACCTACATGGACCCTCTTGAAGTGATTGATGACCTTTGGAGTGGCTCAAGAAGCTCTTGGATTGCTCAGATCACAAACCCTAGATGCAAATGACTTTGAATCAATGCAGTGAATCAAAAATGTGATATGAGATGGTATGATTGTGTTTATGCATATGAGGAGATAACAAGCCATGGTGTGAATGGGTGAGGGAAAATTTGGGGTGTTTACAACTGCCCCTATTCAAACATGAGTTAGCTGTGCAGGTTGTAAGCAACGGCTTAACAGGCAAACAAGATAACTTGTGGTTGAATACCAAAGACATTCCAAAATTTGCACTCACAGAATGAAGAAGAAAAGGGATATAGATTGTAAAGAAAAATAAAGTATATTGTAAAGTGTAGGCGACGGAGGACGACCGTCGAGCAGAGGACGACTGCTGGGTAAAGAGCAATGACGGAGACGGCCGACATGCTGGAAAAGTGAGGAAAATAAAGCGATGACGGGGACGGCCGACATGCTGGGGATAAAAAGAATTATGATGGGGACGGCCATCAAGTAAAGCTGTAAAATTCTCTGGGGGTTAATGAAACATGACGGGGACGACCATCAAGTTCATAAAGTAAAGTAACCAACGATGGGGACGGCCATCGGGCTAAACTGATGAAGGACGATCATCAGGAAAAGGAAAAGGGACCACGACGGGGACGGCCATCGGGTTAAAGAATAAATGAAATAAACAGATGATGAGGTACGTTCATCAAAGGTGAAGGACGATCACCTAGCAGGGGACGGCTGCTCTGTTGGGGATAAGATGAGGGACAGTCATCTAAGGTGGAGGACGACCACCTGGCAGGGTACGGCTGTCGAAAATATCGCGACATAGGACGAATGCCGGATAAAAGGTCAACGATGGGGACGGCCATCGGACGAGCATGATGAAGGACGATCATCAAGAGGTGGAGGACGACTACCTAGCAGGGGACGGCTGCTCTCAAGATTCATCATGACATAGGACGAATGCCAGATAACCAAAATCAACAATGGGGACGGCCATTGGATAAAATGATGAAGGACGATCATCAAAAGGTGGAGGACAACCACCTAGCAGGGGACGACTGCTAAATATCACGACACAGGACGAGTGTCGGATAGAAAAGATCAATGATGGGGACGGCCATCAGATGAGCATGACGAAGGACGATCATCAAGAGGTGGAGGACGACCACCTAGCAGGGTACGGCTGCTCTCAAGGTTTATCATGACATAGGAAGAATGTCAGATAGAAAAAGAATTTGCTTCGTTGGCGATCTATTGGGGAATAGTAAACACGGACGAGCGTTTACATCCAAGAAATAAAGGGTATAAGTGTTTAGATGTTGTGTATAGATTAAAGATGCGGACAAGCATCCTTAAGACTACGATACGGAAGAGTATCGGGTAGAAACAAAAACTGACACGTGTTCAGAGGTGATGATACGGACGAGTATCAACTGGTTAACAGAGAACACGGACGAGTGTTGAGTCCGAAGGGACTCTTCTGGGGAATAGTAGACACAGACGAGTATCTATATTCAAGAAGACAAGAGTGTTTGACACAGTGTATGGATTAAAGATGCGGACGAGCATCCTTAAGACTATGATACGGACGAGTATCAGGTAGAAACAAACGCTTGACGCATGTTCTGTGATGTCGGTACGGACGAGTACCAACTGGTTAACAAAGAACAAGGACTAGTGTTGAATCTGTGGGGATATATAAAACGGTGTATACAAGATACAGATGAGTATATGAGTGATGTATAGATGAGTATTCAAACTGCTGGTGAGGGTGACACGGACGAGTGTCAAAAAGGAAAAAAAAAGTATAGTATAAACAAGTGTCTGATGTACGGAGTGTTTATGTTACTGTGCTGGGGAAAATGACATGGACGGACGTCAAGGAATTGTATATATAAGTATGTGCGAGTGCCAAGGGGATGTCTTTGGCTTTCTGCTGGGGATATGACACGTACGGGTGCCACAAGGAGTATGTACTGATGTTTGTGAATGTAAGGCAACTGCTTTTGCTGGGGAATTTGGGAGGTATTTTGTATATTGATGGATTGTTATTATTCGTAAGTGCTTGATTTAAAACATGGCTTATGATTATGCATTGTGTTTGATTTTTGCCGTAATGCTCCGTATTAGACGGAATGCTACGCTTTGTGGGTGAGTATGATGCGAATGCCATGATTATGCAAAGATACCGATCCAAGATTCGGATCCCGATGCTGCGGAGATCTCTGGTCGATCTGCTTGTAAAGGACATCCCAGCTGGGGATGAGATCATTGGTAGATCTGATGAGATGATATCTGCTTGGGGGGATAGGTCACTGATAGACCCATCCTGATAATGAGGGACCCAGCTGGGGTTTGTAGAAGCTTTCTTCACTCTGTTGTGATTCCTTCATGCGTTGTTCTTCTGGATAAAGGCTGAAGCTCTGTGGGGAGATGGTTCCCTGGCTTTTGTACTTGGCGGGGAAGGAATAGTAGATGGCAACTCGGCTGGGGAAAAAGAAAGGTCACTGAAAGATCTTCCTAGAAGTTTTTGCCGAGGAGGATACTCGGCAACTCAGCTGGAGATATGGGCACCTTCTGGTACTGCCCTGTTGGAGAAGTGATGCCTGACAACTCAGTTGGGGAGAGAACATTTTGAGTGCTAAGACTGAGTGTTGATTTGCCAGCTTGCTGGGATGAAGCTTACATGCCCCAAGTTGCGCTCCGGATACCTGCAATCCTGCAAAGATAGAGAAACGCACCAGTAATCCCGAGGTATCCCTTACCGGATTCCGTCATAGGAGTTTAGACACTTCTGAGAGTAAGTACATTTCTCGCAAGCACGTAGTTTTTTAGAAGAGAAACATCTGTATTTATGCAATCAATTTTTTAAAGATATCAGACATTCTTTGCAAATAAAAATGTACGAGACATCGTGTAACTGAAAAATCTGTTTTTATTAATTCAAATGCCCTGAATTGGCGAGATACAGTCAAAGAAACAAATCCCCTGAAATGAGGAGATTGTTACAAAATGAGAAACAAACTGCTGGCAATGTTGACGACGCTTTCGAGGAGCTTCCCTCTTGCTATGACTCGTATGACATTTGACGTTCTTCTCATCTTGCTTTCTGAAGTCGGTCGATTCTGAAAGAAGCTTGATCCTTTTGAAGCTTACCAAGTTGTAAACGATATAGACGAATTCAGAATGCAGTTGTTCGCTTATTCCCTTATTTTGCCTGGATCACCCTTTCGGGTTTTCAATCCATCGGGATACCCATTTTTGCCTGAGTTGTCCAATGCGGCTTTTCAACTCAGCGGGTGTACACATTTTTTTTTTATTTTCCCTTATTTTTGCCCGAGTCTTTTATTCTGTTTTTGACTCGCCGGGATGCCCTATTTTTGCCTGGACTTACATTCTGTTTTTATGTCCAGCGGGTCATTTTTATGCGAAGTATTTTTTAACTGCATCTGAATTCACAGGGGACGGGAAGTCTTCGCCATCCATGGTGCTGAGCATCAGTGCTCCACCAGAGAAAACTTTCTTTACTACAAATGGTCCTTCGTAGTTCGGAGTCCACTTGCCCCTGTGGTCTGTATGAGGAGGGAGGATTCTCTTCAGCACAAGATCTCCTACTTGGTACTCTCGGTGCCTGACTTTCTGATCGAAGGCTCTCTTTATTCTTTTCTGATACAGCTGCCCATGACAGATTGCAGCCAGCCTCTTATCTTCAATCAGACTCAGTTGCTCGTATCGGGATCAGACCCACTCTGCTTCGTTCAGCTTAACATCCATCAATACCCGTAGGGAGGGTAATTCAACTTCAACAGGTAGGACTACTTCCATACCATATACAAGCTGATACGGTGTTGCCCCAGTGGATGTTCTGATTGACGTGCGGTACCCATGCAAGGCGAATGGTAGCATTTCATGCCAGTCTTTGTAGGTGACTACCATCTTCTGCACAATCTTCTTGATATTCTTATTAGCTGCCTCGACAGCGCCATTCATCTTTGGCCTGTAAGGAGAAGAATTGTGGTGTTGGATCTTGAAGTCCCGACATAGCTCTGCCATCATTTTGTTGTTCAAGTTGGAGCCATTATCAGTAATGATCCGCTCGGGAACTCCGTATCGACAGATGATATCTCTTTTCAGAAATCGGGCTACCACTTGCCTTGTAACGTTTGCATATGAAGCTGCTTCGACCCATTTGGTGAAATAATCGATGGCAACCAGGATGAACCTGTGGCCATTTGAAGCAGTTGGCTCAATCTTGCCAATCATGTCAATGCCCCACATAGCAAAGGGCCAGGGTGACGACATCACATTCAAAGGATTGGGAGGCACATGCACCTTATCCGCATAAATCTGGCATTTATGGCATTTTCTGGCGTAAGCACAACAGTCAGCATCCATTGTGATCCAGTAATAACCTGATCTTAGCAACTTCTTGGCCATGGCATGCCCTCCAGCATGGGTACCAAAGGATCCTTCGTGCACCTCGTGCATTAACAAGTCTGCTTCTGTCCTATCAACGCATCTGAGGAGTACCATATCAAAGTTTCTTTTGTACAGAGAACCATCAGTGTTCAGAAAGAAACTACCAGCAAGCCTTCTCAAAGTCTTCTTATCATTGGAAGATGCCCCGGGTGGGTATGTTTGATCCTCCAAGAAGCACTTAATGTCATGGAACCAAGGCTTATCATCTTTGACAACGTCTGCTGCGAATACGTATGCTGGTCTATCAAGTCTAGACACTGAAATCTGAGGTACAAAGTTGGCAGCTTGCACTTTGATCATGGATGAAATGGTAGCCAGAGCATCTGCAAACTAATTTTCGTCTCGAGGGATATACTCAAGCCTGACTGTTGTAAAGAAAGTCAATAACCTCCTTGTATAATCCCTGTAAGGTATCAGATGATCCTGGTGGGTGTACCATTTGCCGTTGGTTTGATTGATTACCAGAGCTGAATCTCCGAACACGGTCAACGTCTTGATCCTGAGGTCAATGGCTTCCTCAAGACCCATAATGCAAGCTTCGTATTCAGCTTCGTTGTTAGTGCAGTTAAAGGTGAGTTTTGCCGAGAAAGGCATGTGGACTCCTTTAGGTGTAATGAGTACTGCACCAACACCACGACCATTCATATTAACAGCCCCATCAAACATCATAGTCCATTCTTCTTCCGGGTCAGGCCCTTCAGTGTGAATAGGCTCTTCATGATCTTTCGCTTTTATGAACATGATGTCTTCATCAGGGAAGTCAAATCTCATAGGCTGGTAATCATCAATGGGTTGCTCAGCAAGGTATTCAGACAATACACTGCCCTTGATGGCTTTCTGAGATGTGTACTGAATGTCATATTCTGTGAGGATCATTTGCCATCTTGCAACCCGTCCGGTAAGTGCTGGCTTCTCAAATATGTATTTGACCGGATCCATCTTTGAGATCAACAAAGTGGTGTGGGTCAACATATATTGTCTCAGTCGGCGAGCAGCCCACGCAAAGCACAGCAAGTTTTCTCGAGCAGTGAATAACGTTGTTCACAGTCGGTAAACTTTTTGCTTAGGTAGTATATTGCATACTCTTTTCGACCAGACTCGTCATGCTGGCCCAGCACACACCCCATTGACTCTTCTAATATTGCCAAGTACATGATCAGAGGTCTTCCTTCAACTGGAGGCATAAGGATTGGAGGTTCTTGCAAGTACTCCTTGATCTTGTCAAAAGCCTTCTGGCAATCTTCGTTCCACCTGACCGTCTGTTCTTTTCTCAATAGCTTGAACAAAGGTTCGCAAGTTGCTGTGAGGTGAGATATGAACCTTGAAATGTAGTTCAATCGACCTAAGAACCCTCAAACTTCTTTTTTTGTCTTCGGTGCAGGCATTTCTTGAATAGCTTTGACTTTATCAGGGTCAACTTCAATCCCTTTCTCGCTTACAATAAATCCCAGCAGCTTACCGGATCGCACCCCGAATGTGCACTTGTTGGGGTTCAACTTCAGTTGGTACTTCCTCAGACACTTGAATAGCTTCAGCAGATTTACCAGGTGGTCTTCTTCAGTGAGGGACTTGGCAATCATATCATCCACATAACATTCGATTTCTTTATGTATCATATCGTGGAATAATGTCACCATAGCCCGTTGATATGTTGCACCAGCATTCTTCAGTCCAAATGGCATTACCTTGTAACAGAACGTGCCCCAGGGTGTGATGAAGGTTGTCTTCTCCATGTCTTCAGGTGACATTTTGATATGATTGTATCCTGAAAATCCGTCCATGAAGGAGAATACCGAGAACTGAGCCGTATTATCCCTCAATACATCAATGTGAGGTAATGGGAAATCATCCTTCGGGCTGGCTCTGTTCAGATCCCGGTAGTCAACACACATCCTTACTTTGCCGTCTTTCTTAGGCACAGGCACAATATTAGCAACCCACGGTGGATAGCTAGTCACAGCAAGGAACCCGACATCCCACTGCTTCTGTACCTCTTCTTTGATTTTCATTGCCATGTCTGGGCGAGTACGGCGCAGTTTCTGTTTAACCGGCGGGCAGTCTTCTTTCAAAGGCAGCTTGTGCACAACAATGTCGGTGTCCAACCCTGGCATATCTTGGTAAGACCAAGCAAACACATCCACATATTCTTGAAACAGGTCAATCAGTTGTCTCTTCACTGAGTCTTGTAAGCAGGCCCCGATTTTAACCTCTTTCACGTCTTCATCTGTACCAAGATTGATCGTTTCGACCTCCTCCTGATGAGGAGTGATAACCCTTTCCTCTTGTCTCATCAACCTGGCTAACTCTTCAGGAAGCTCATACTCTTCTCCAACCCCTTCACCAGCTTGATTGATTGGATTGTCAAAGTCATACGAAGTCATAGCCGTGCTGTTGTCGGTGTAGTCTGGAAGGCACTCTCTGCAAGGGTTCAGTTTGTTCATTTTAGTGATTTGATTTTAATCTTGTTTAGAAAAGTGAAATAAAGTTAACATTTTGAAAACACTGCCATTTATTTTTTGTACAAAAAGAAAAATGGAAAAACAGTGAGCGGAAAAGAAAAAGAGACTCATTTGCAAAAGATGTCTGATATCTCATTGATTAATCTTGTTGCACAAAAATTACAGATGGCCCGATTACAAAATGAGTCTTGTCATCTTGGGCAAGATGCAAGACTTGATGCATGCTTAAAATATACAGGAAATAATAATTACTCTGCAGGAGTAACTCTTATAATTTCCTGGGAAGACCAGTTTGTGATACTGCTCCCCGGGATCTTTGGACGGATCCAACTTTCCAGGTTGCGGTCACTTTCATCCTCGTCTTCCAGATTGTTGACAGCATCAGGGGTGAGCATCCCCCCACTAACAAAGTTGGGCTTCTTAGCAGCCTTTGCTTGATCTTGTTGAGTTGGTTTGTAACCCAACCCAAATCTATCCTCCTTCTTCTCTACGGGCAACAACTTGCCCCAGCCTTGGGCAGTCCCTTCTTCAACAACCTTCCGGGCTTGTTGATAAGATGTCATTGAGGTTCCAGGTACAGCAGATGTTTCATTTATGTTCAAGGCCTCAAACCCTTGACTCATCGTTTCATGGATCTCCCCATCCATCTCAATGTATTTGTAGGTAGCCAGATGGCTAACAAAAATATCTTCCTCTCCACAAATAGTAACGACTTGGCCCTCCCACTCGAATTTTAACTTCTGGTGAAGGGTAGACGTAACTGCGCCAGCGGCATGAATCCATGGTCTACCCAACAAACAGCTGTAGGCAGGCTGAATGTCCATCACGTAGAAGGTCGTTTTGAAAGTTTGTGGGCCAATCGTTATAGGCAACTCAATTTCTCCCAGAATTGATCTCTTAGAACCGTCAAAGGCTCTTACTACCAAGTTACTGGGGCGTAATGCCAATCCTTCATACTCTAGCTTCACAAGGGCTTTTTTAGGTAAGACATTGAGGGATGATCCTGTGTCTACCAGCACATGGGAAAGAACTGCCCCCTTACACTCCATGGTAATGTGCAAAGCCTTGTTATGATTGCGGCCTTCCGTGGTCAAATCAGTGTTGGTGAATCCTAGTCCATTACTAGCATTAACATTTCCAACCACAGCTTCCAACTGATTGACTGTAATCTCTTCTGGCACATAAGCTGCGTGCAAGACTTTTAGTAGTGTGTTCCGATGAGCCTCGGAGCACATTAACAATGATAGAATGGAGATCTTAGAAGGCGTCTGGTGAAGCTGGTCCACTATCTTGTAATCACTTTTCTTGATGATTCTCATGAATTCATCAACTTCTTGATCAAAAGGTGTTTTCAAAGCCTCCTTAACAATTTGCTCTTCTTGCACCATGCCCTTCCCTTTTGCCTTGGCAGCAGCTTCTGCCTCAGCAGTGGGTCTTTGAATTTGCGGGGCAAAGAGACGTCCGCTTCGAGTGAAGCCTCCGCCTCCTCCCACATTGTCTATTTGTGGTGAAGAAGTTGATGATTCAAGAGTGATTTTCTGTCCTTAGCAATATAGATCAGAGCCGTAATGCCAGGGGATGGCATTACTGCTTTCATAAGGTACTGGCCCAGGCACTGTGATAGTGACTGGACTGATAGCGGCTGCAGAAGGGACCGTGATAGTATGTGGATCATAGTATATTGTGACTGGTGCTCTGATAGGAGTGGCATTTTGAGAGTTGTAGGCAGAATCATTTTCAGGGTCATAATAAATTGTAACTGTTGAGACGCTTTCATTGTTTGATGTTGATGTTGTAGGAGACACTGTTGAATGGATGGGTGTTGCTGTTGTAGGAGATTCTGAATGAAGGGGTGCTGAAGTTGTAGAAGGGATGTTTGTTGATATCTGGTCTGTTGAAGTAACAGATGAAGCATTTGTTAATGAGATCGAAGAGTTGTTTGGAACAATGGTTGTTGCAGTTGTAGAAGACTCGGGAATTGCTGTTAAGGAGATTGCTGGATTGGTAGGTATTAATGTTGTGATTTGAAGCAGGCCACTCTGGATGAGACCATCTATTCCATCTCTCAAGTTATCACATCCATTCACTGAAATGTTGCAATAAGCACACCCTAGCTCGCATCCAGGGAATATTTGACATTCAAGGAGTTGAGCTTTAATCTCTACCAAGGGTGTCCGAATCTGACCCACACTGGTTATCAAGTAAGACGGCTTGTCTTCTTCAATAGCATTGATTTTGGGGCCACCATGGTTCGACATAGGGTTCTTGTTAACATTTGGTGGTGGTGCAAAATTTAGAGCCTTAGAATCTACCAAGTCCTGTACCTTCATGTGCAAAGCTCTGCACTTCTCTGTACTATGGCCAGGTGCATTCGAATGAAAAGCACATCTGGCGCTGGCGTCATAATTTCTGGGTAGACTGGCAGGATCTGGAGGTGTCAACGTCCTTAGCTCAACCAGGTTGAGTTTTAGGAGTTGTGGCAATAATGTGGCATAGGGCATAGGGATCAGATCGATCACCCTATTGGCCTGAGATGTTCTCTGTTGATACGGTCTTTGCTGATTGCTGTTGTTGGTGTTGTTGTAGTTTCTCTGAGGAGGATACTGAGTTTGTTGCTGATAATTTTGTTGTTGTGGTTGATAAGCTGGTTGTGGATGAATTGGAGCGGGAATGGTGACTGCTGCCACAGACCTATGAACATATTGGGGTCTGACCCTGTTGGTATGGATAGCATTGGTCTCACCAGTTCTTCTTGGGCCCACAAAAGGCTTCCTTGTGTTGCTGGATGAGCTGGCACCGTTGTCAGAAATTTTGCCCATCTTTAATAGGCTCTCAATTCTTTCTCCAGCTATAACGACATCTGCAAAGCTGGTAGAAGAAAAGGTAGCTAGCCTATCAATGTACGTCCCTTGGAGGGTGTTCATAAACATATCAGCCATCTCCCTCTCTGACATGGGTGGCTGGACAGTAGCAGCGAGCTGTCTCCACCTCTGGGCGTACTCCCGGAAGCTTTCTCTGGATGATTGTGACATTCCCATCAGCAGGGTCCTGTTGGGTGCCATATCCAAATTATACTGGTATTGTCTAATGAAGGCCTCAGCCAGGTCTTTCCAGCATCTGATGGTCGCCCTAGTCAGATGAGAGTACCATTCCCTTGAAGCTCCTGTTAAGCTATCCTCAAAATAAAACATCCATAGCTTTTCATCCATGGTATATGCCTTCAGCCTCCCCAGAAAGGATTGCAAGTAGGTCCGTGGGCAGGAAGTCCCGTTGTACTTCTCAAAGCACGGTGGTTTAAATTTATGGGGAATCCTGACCCCGTCCACTAAGCCCATGTCCATAACATCAAAACCCAAAGAGTTTTGAGACTCTAAGGACCTTAATTTTTCAGCAATTTCATCCAGCCTTTTGTCATAGGCCTCCTCCCCAGCTCCCATCACTGTGAACTGATCTTCCTGGGGGTCTTCTTGCAGCACTCTGCCTGTAGTAGCATTCCCTTGTACATTAGCAGGGATGTTGATCTCTGGATGAAGGTGGAGTCCAAATACAGGTGGGTTGATATGGGGCTGCACCCTCTCATTGTTGCTTGTCCCACCAGTCCCTAGATGGGGATCTTCCTGAGTCTGCCTCTCTACCAGGGCTCTTAATCTCTCTTGGCTCTGTGCCAACCCATTCATCACCTCCATAAATTGTGTCATTTGATTCCTCATTTCCAACCTCTCGTTGGCCATTTGGTTCCTGACCTCTGTAAGGTCCTGTTGTACCTGGTCCATCTGTATACCCGGAAGGTTGTTACGGGTCGGATATCTGTGTGGACGGTTGAGTGGGAATACCCGACGTCGAGCAATAGTTCCTGAGATCACAACAGAGTTAGTAACAAACCTACAAAACAAACAAAGGTTAGCATGCAATGCAGTATGCTTATTTGTTTCCAAGGTATCCGACTTGATACTTGGTTTTGACCTTTCCAGACCCTTGAGGGAGATGCTTGTGATGTTGCTTGAAAGAAACTCAGATCGAATAAACTGATACATATATTACAAAAAGTAAATGATACATAGTTTGTTTCTTACAAAACATGCCCTCCGAGGGGTCAAAAATACAACATAAGAAAATGAAAGTACATGAAATGAAAGCAACAACAAGCAAAAGTCAGACGCCAAGACCAAACTCATCCTCCTGAACTTCCTTTAGGAGTGCCTCAGTCACAGGATCAGCTGGACGCTCTGTGAGGTTCCTGATAAGGAGATTCCTGGTAGTAACAGCTGCAGTTAGCTTCTTGTGTTGACTCTGGTCCTTTGACCTCTTCACTCCAGCTCTAATCTTCAACTCTGAGATCTCTCTCTGGGCTGCTAGAAGGGCTTCCTGTTGCTCTTTTGCACTAGCTTCCAGCTGCTCAATCTTGTCCCGAGTCCTCTTATCTTCCAGAGTGCGAGCTTCGGTGATCCTGACCCACCTAGCTTGACTCTCTTTCAGATACAAATCAGTCCTGGCCTTCTGGAATTGAGCCTCCTTGCAGGCATTCTTCAAGATCTGCTCTTCAGCCCTTGACTTCTTGATGTAATCCTCTGACTTCTCGATCCTAGCTAGATGCTCCACCTTTAGCTTTTCTAACCTTTCAATGTCCAAGCGACCATCACTCCTCTCCCAGAGGGTCTTCTGCAGAGCCTGAGTCAACTTCTCATTTCTCTATTTCAAATTCTCAAACTCCTCTAAGCTGACAGTGGCAGGAGGTGCTGCTGAGGATGGTCCAGGTATATCTTCCATGGTGAAGGGCATCCCAGAAAATTGAGCCCTGGCATGGGACCACTCATAGTATTGTGCTGAGGCCACATTGTTGCATCTTCCCAGAATGGTTACCCCTTTAGTCTGGACATTGTCCCAAGCCCAGGATGCTTGCCTAACAATAGCCAGATTAGGCTTAATCTCACAGTAAAGGGTCTCAGCCAAGTCTTGTGCCTTAGGAGTGTGGACCAATGCATAGCCTAGTTCTCTTTTGAATAGCAGAGGGTTGTAGTTGATGCAACCCTTTACTCCTATTAGGGGTACATTGGGAAATTGCCCACAACTGGTAATGATGTCCCTGCCTTTTGTGCTTTGAGTGCACCACCTGATATCAGCTGAGGTCAAAGCAGTGAGTCTTCTAGCCCAGTTCCTCTGCTGGTGAGGATTCAAAAATGCATCATTTTTGGGCAAGTGCTTGAGCAACCAGGTATGGAAAAGGGGAGCACAGCACCTTACCAATCTTCCTCTTTGCTTTTCATTCCTTTGGTGAACAGAGTAGTAGAAATCTCCCAGTAAGGTGGGCACTGGGTTCCTCAGGATGAGAAGATGGATTGCATTCTTGCTAATAAACTTAGGCTCATCTGCAAATAAAATGAACCCATATATGCTGAGGGCCAATAAAGCACAGATTGTCTTCCATTCTCCCAAGGAGGCCTTCAGGATGGCCTGAGAAGTCAAGAAATCCAAGTGTAGACCAGAGATTCCAGCCTTGGTAGTCAGGTTCTGTCCAATCAGGCAAGGTTCCAGATGCAATGCCTTTGCCACTTCTTCATTACTTGGAAAAGCCATCTCAGGGTTGAAGGGGACTCCACCCCTGATAGGTACACCAACCAATGATGAGTACTCCTCTAATAAAGGTCCCAACTGAAAATCCTGAAAAGTGAAACACCTTAGAGGGGGATCATAGAACTGCAGGCAAGTATGAATCAGGCTCCTCTGTGAAGGGTCCAAATCCATAACCACATCAAGTATGCCTCCATAGTGTTCTCTGAATAGTGGTATATGGTCTGGAGTAATCAGGGTCTGAATCTTCCTGATGTCAGCTAGCTCAGGCTGAAAGAAATGGTAGGAGATATTGCTCTTCTTAGGTGCCATGTTGTTGAAGAAGAGCTGAGAGAGATGCTGAGAATAACACTGAAGATGGGCCACTGACAGGCTGGTGCTGGTGGTGCAGGTGGCTGAAGCAGGTAGCAGATAGCTGAAGTAGACACTGATGAGGGTAGGTCTATGCTGATGATGGGGTCAAAACCAAGCCAAAATAAAGTATGGATACCCTGAAAAACAAATAAGCAAATGTTAAAATGATGCAATGATGATGTATGCAAATGATATGCAAGGGTTTGTGACTGAGCTGGATCTGATCAAATGCTCTGATATAAGTCCAGGTATGTTCAAGAAATCCAGATGGAGGTCCATAAGTCCAGTAACCAAGGTGGGGGACTCAAATAAAGAGTCACATGTCCAGGGTTAAAATCACAAGAACTGTTCCCAAAATGGATTACTCTTAACAATGTAACAGGGTATGTTGAGGTCGAGGGTACCTGCAAACCTGTAAACAGCCCAACCCCCTCACAGGTGGTGTTCTAAAACAAGGATCCTTAGACTTGGATCAGTTATGAGAAGTGTAAACACTTCTAACCCGGAGGTACAGTGTTTACAATAACCATAAAAGATCCTCCTCTAATTCACCTCAGTTTCTGAAGGTCAATACTAAAGGTCATTCAGACTTAGCAGGCTTCCCAGATAGCCCTAGCACTACAGGAAATCTGTAGCACAGAGTTCTCAAGAAGAAACCCATATCTGAACCGTGTTTCATATTCCCGCACCAGACCGAAATGGAATGGGAAAGAACATGAACCACTCTAGCCTAGGTGTCACTCAGGTCCCAGGTATAGGACCTCAACTCTCAATAGAACACCCACCCACCAAAGCAACAAAACAGATCCAGCCAGCACAGTATGACAGTATGAAATATGTAAAGCTGTAAAGAAAGCAGTAAAACAACTGTACATAAAGCAAACATAAATACAAATATACAAACACAAATAGCACATAACACCCCAGTAAACACAAATCAATCAAGCGCTAGGAGGAACCCACAAAAAGAACCAGAAGCCATGGTCATAGTATAAAGGTCTCCAGCAGAGTCGCCAAGCTGTCGCTCCCAAAAGATGAGACCGGGCTCAAATATGGTACAGACGCGAACGGTCGGCGAAAGGACGGTGCGAGAACACACAGGAGTGAACTCACAGGGAATGAAAAGAGTCGCCAGCTAGGCATTTTTATCCCGGAGGAAAGGTAATGCTGCATAGACCTAGAAAAGAGATGGATAAGACGGTTGCGAACCAGAGAGACTGAGAAAGGGGGTTGGTTACAACCTGGGAAGGTATTAGCACCCAGATTGTCCGTCGTACTCGACGGGATCCACGCTTAAAAGATTTGTGTTTTAAAGGGGTAGTGTCAGTGTAATCTGTGTATAAAAGAGCTGGAAAAGGATGTACAAGTGTTAGTGTAAAAGAAGTGAAGTGTATAAATGTACAGTGTCAGTGCAAGAAAGGGAATAAGATGCTCAAGATCATGAGGCTATAAGAATAAAGCTAGAAGGATGGGGAATATACAGAGACTTTTGTTCGATAACTGTTAAGTCATGCCTACGTATCCTTTCGTGCAATGAGGAAGTCAGAACACCGTAGTTCGACCCAAAGAGACTGAAAGATGAATTGACTTGTGAACTGCCTGCTTATCTATGCTCAAGTGTATGACCTGTCTGGCTCAGGTGCAAACTATCTTGCATTATATGGAAGAAGCAAGTTCTCGTTTGTGAGTGAAGATGATGAGAAAAGAATCCCGGAGGAGACGATTATTGTTTGTTTTTGAGTTTTCAGTCTTTTATTGCTTTTTTTTGGAAATTTGTCATAAGTTAATGAGCCTAAGCCTAAACCAATGGATTAGTAAACTCACCACATCTTCCCTCTGATTAGGGGTAATGAGAGTACCTTAAGTGTGAAGTCAGCTTCTCACACTTAAACACCCTTGGTGTAGGATTAAGATCATTAACCTACTTGTGATTATTTAGATGTTTTTGTTGTTTTTGTTTAGTGTTGAGTAATGAGATTAAGCCATAATCAGGGATTAAACAGACTCATTACACCATCCTAATAGAAGGATAATAGATGAGAGTGTTTAAGCTGAGGAAAGCTCCTCAACTTAATCCATGATTAGGGATTAAACTCATGACAAAACAAAGCCTTTATTAAGTGGATTTTTAGATAATGATATGATTAAGAAATGAGTTTTATGATTTGTAAGACAACTTGAAGGGGACTTGTCCATTAACACTAGGGTTAGTCCTTCTTAACCAATTAAGGAAGAATTAGAACCCTAATGCAAGGCCTAAGTTACAAGTGTGAAGTCTTTATGATTATTAAGTGAATTGATTAAAGGATTTAAACACATTAAGGGTTTAACACTTAGGATTAAAGTTATACACTCCATCCTAATAGAAGGATGCAGGCATAAGTTTAATCACAAAGCCTTAAAACCTTTAGGGTTTAGTCCCTGATTATGAGGTGAGAAGAGAAGACTCAATGAGACACAAAGGTAAAACTAAGTGGGGGACTAATCAAAAACCCTAATCATTGTCATTCTTGGTTGTTCCTAAAGTTTGTGAGGTTAACAAGAGAAATCTTCAATGGAACCACCAGGAAGCAGATGAAAGGATCAGGAGAAGCAAAGTAACTTGCTTCATTTAAGAAGTCAAGTCACTTGAAGAAAGAAAATAAGAAGAAGAAGAAAGAGCAAGCTCAATCTCAAACACAAAGTAAAATGCAGCAATGATGCATAAGAGAGATGAAAAGAAATGGTGAGAAGTGAAGGCAAATTCACTTCTCAAAGTTGCTTACCACCTGAAAAGTTAGTGAGAAAGATGTAATGCAATGCAAAATGGAATGAAATGGCATGATGCAAATCAAAACCAAAAGCATATATGAGATGATAATGATGCTATGAAATAATGCAAACATGAATCAAGACATGGGGATGATCACATGAACAAATGGATGCAAATGGAGCAAGTTTAGAACCATGAACATACATGAAAAGTTATGGGATGCAAATGGCATACAAAGTGGTAAATGAAAGATGCAATGATCAAACATGCTACTAATATGTCTTAAGATGTCCAATGAATCAAATGGATGCATAAAATGCAATGGCAAATCATGGTATGCAAGCAAATGCAAGATGAATGCAAAAGGAAGCCCAAATTAGGGTTTATGATCAATGCATCAAACAAAAACCAAAACCAGAAGAAAACACCAAGATAAAAAATTGAAAATGCATTCAAAGTGACCCTAATCCTATACAAACTCACTACCCAAAGGAGGGGTTCTAACTCTTAACTTAATGCAAGTTATGAATTTCCTAAGTTTTCTAGGGTTTTAGGGTACCTTAACAAGAAAAATGCCAAACAAATTGAAAATGAAAGATCAAATCATGCCAATTTAATCTCACAAACTACATGCTAAACAAAATGCAATGCAAAAAGAATCAAAGTCCAACTCTCAATGGTTAGGCAGAAATGATTTTTTGAAGTTTGGATCAAAATAATGCCTTGAAATGATTTTAATTCCATGAAAAATTCTCAAAAGACATCAAGATCAAAAAAGAAATTTGGTTTGAGGGTTGGACAATGTTTCTAAATGATTATGAAGGTTTCATGAATTTTTTGGTGATTTTTAAATACCTAAAAGTATTTTTATTTAATTAATTCTCATTAATTAATTAAAAATAAACTTTTAAATGATTTAAAAATATTTTTTAGTGCAAAAAATAAAAATAAAAATGTTTTTGGTTTCTGAAAATTAATAAAAGTGTGTATAAAAATTTTCAGAATTTTTGAAATTGTTTTGCTATTTTTAAATAAATGTACAAAATAAAACAAAAGAAATGAATTAAAAATGAAATAAAAAGAAAGTATGCGCAATGGAGGGCCAGGATTGATTCTGGGGAAGGAATTGTTGACTTGGCGCGTAATCCAATGGTCTATATTCAAACTGAGCTAAATCATATTTAAATTAATTAAACTGAATTAAAAGGATTAATGACGTGGATTAGGGTTAAGTGAATGGATCTGGGCCCTTGAACACGCGCGGGAATGGACCAAGTCAACTCATCCAACGCTCACAATTCAAACTCTCATTAATTACAGGGATTAGCTCTAATTATTTTCAGGTGGCCGGAGAAGACCTCCGGTGGGACTCCCACCTGAAAAATCCCTAAAACCCTCAAAACCTCATGAAAACGAAAACTAACTATCCAGAAATCATCCTCATGCCAAACTAAATCAAAACCCTCATTCAAACATCATTTATTTCTCATCAATCAAACGAATCGAAGCCAAACATTTTTAGGTCAGAAGAGTTTCAGAACAAGATTAAATACTCATTTCTCAACCATTTTCAAAACTAAGAACATCAGAGTGATCAGCAAGACATGAGGAACAACTTAGAAACTTAAAAATCCATTTCTGGAAAAAAAGTTCTTGGTATACCTGAGCTTTGAGCTTTCTTTGTTTGCAACTTTCTGACCCTCTCTCTTTGCGCAAACCACTCCTCTTAGGCCCCTGATGAAGTCCTGATGCTTAGAAGAAGTTTATGGTGACTGGTTTGGAAGATGGCAGAGGTTCTGCTCAAGGTGGGATGAGAATCGTATTTGTGATTCTGGGAGTTTAAAGCAATGGTGATGGGTGCTTTGTGACCAGGAAGGTGTGGTGAGTTGATCTGGGAAGTTAGCTTGTGTGTTTGTGACTTGTGCAAGCAGTTTCGAAAGCTTTTGCACAAGGGGTGGAAAATGAGAATGTTGTGCTATGGAGTGTTTCAGGCTTGCTTCTTGTTATGTTTGGCTTGCATTTGATTAGTATAAACAATTGGGATTGGTCAGAGGATGTGATGCGTGCTTTATTGATTGGTATGGGTCCTTTTGCCAAAATGTCAATGTTTGTGTAAGAAGGGCATGGGCTACTTTCTAGCCAAGGACAAAAGGCATGTCCTGCGCAGCATGATGTGGGGGGAACCCTAGGATGGTTCAGCAAGTCAGCCAGCAAGTGGGTTGTGTCTTATGATGAGTTTTGCAACTTGCCTTGCTTTTGATCCTTATGAAAAAATCTTGATCCATGGGCCATAAAACATGTGATTCTTTGGGTGCAATCTGACTTTTAGGACTTGTATGATCATGTGGTGAAGTTTAGAAGTCCATTTGATGACTTAATTTGCCTTGAGAAGTGAATTTGCAACTTTGCCTCTTTGGTGCATAACTTGAAATTTAGTGATTTTTGCCAACTTTGACAAGCCATAACTTTTGATCCAAAATGAATTAGGTCATGTTCTTGTACTTTTTGAAAAGGGAATGATCCATTATACAACTTTCATGACCAAAGTTTTTCCATTTGAAGCTTTTTGAATCAAAAAGTAAAGGTTGAAAAAGTTGCCTAAAATGGCAATTTCATTAAAAGTCAAACTTGCCCAAAAAGTCAACTTTGCAAAAGACTTGAAATTCTTCAATTTTGTGAACTTACAACATCTTCCATGATCAAATAAAGATCATATACAATCAAAATGATGAAGAACACTCCTTGGTTGGGTCATTGGGGGCCTCAGATGCCCTGATTTTGCACTGACTTGCTTGAAAAGTCAACTCTTGATCAGATGACTTCCCCATAGAATTTCTTCATGAAAATTGATATGCATACTCCCTATACCATATAGAGACCAATAGAAACAAGAATGACCAAAAAAATTGGAGTTATGGCCTTTGAAACCAAAACCCTAATTTTAGGTCATCTGTGCAGTCAAGCCTGGCTCTGCTTCCACACCATCCTCAGTTCTTGTGATTTTTTGACATTATTGACTTTGAGAGGATATAATATGATGCTTGAACCTACATGGACCCTCTTGAAGTGATTGATGACCTTTGGAGTGGCTCAAGAAGCTCTTGGATTGCTCAGATCACAAACCCTAGATGCAGATGACTTTGAATCAATGCAGTGAATCAAAAATGTGATATGAGATGGTATGATTGTGTTTATGCATATGAGGATATCACAAGCCATGGTGTGAATGGGTGAGGGAAAATTTGGGGTGTTTACAGTATCAACAGTGAAATTAAAACATACAACACATGCTTATTCAAAGATATGCAACAAACGGGGTTTTTAGGATGTTTAGGATGTGATTTTAGGGAGTTTTTAGGAGCTGTTTAGGAGCAGGTGTGTGTAGTTTCGATAACTTTCGACATGCATTTTGTTAGGTTCCTATTTTTAGCATCAATGTTGCATATGTGTTCATAGCGTGTTGTGATTGTTGTTTGCATGATTTAGCATCAATAACATGTTAATAAGTGTTCATAGTTCAGTTTTGCATTGCATTTGCGATCCACTCATGTTTTGGTCGGTTGTGCGCGTAATTGGAAAAGTTTTATATTGTTTAAAACCGCACAATTCACAAAGTTTGCATCCATTATCGATTGTTTATGTGTTGTATTCCTTTGTTGAGGATCCATTTCAGGTTATTAGATTAAGATGCATGGATCTTTGCATCTCAATGTTTACATTAAAACTCCATATTTTAATTTGAAAAATAATGAAAATCTGCCATGTTTTCATTGCTGCATTTTGAAACAGAAGTTGTAAAAGACATGCTGCATTATTCTGTTTTGGTCTTTTTACACCTATTTTCATGTTGTTCGATAGTTGTAATAGGCTATTAGCATTTTTTGTTGCATTTAGCAGCTGATTGTGTGTTAGAGGGTTGTAATAGCTACTGACTTTAAGCTTTGCTTAGCTTTCTAGTGTCCTTAGACTTAGGGTTGAGTCTTGTTTAGGTCATATTTGTGATAAGACATGTTTGGTACTTAATTACCTCTTTCCTTTTCTCACTTTGGATTTATTTTACTAATCTTTGTTTTGTAGGGGGTTATGGTAAGCCATGTGTGTGGGAGGGTATCCTACATACACCTTCTTCCTTATCCTTTTACATTTCAACTTGTGTTTGCGATAAGCATTGGATGCTTCTTCGACATTTCACTTTGTTCATTCCCTTTGAGTTGAACTCATCTTCAATTCATTGAAGTGAGTTGTAACTTGCTTCCTTCTTCTTTCTAAGAATAGAAAACCACACTAACCATAGGACATCCCTTGAATAAACAACTTAGGGTGAGTATTAGTTTTCCCTAGTTTTGTCTTTTTTTCCGATTTGAGTCTTTCTTTCTCATCTCAAAATAAAAATAAAATACCTAATAAAGGCTGAGCTTTCTCGTGCGCTAGGAGACTTTACCATGGGGTATTTATACGTAATCCATATCAAGATGAGGTGTAGGATATCTTTGCATGAGAATGTTTCACAAACAACAAAATAAAAAACACTTCTCATAAAAGACAGTAAACAAACAACAAGCGTTTTTCCCGCGGGAATTCTCCTCTCATCTCATTCACTCTAAACGTGGACTCTCTACGACTTGTCTCTTTGCAAGACGGTAACGCACTCGTCGAAGCGAGCCTGCAACACCTGAGCATAGGCATAAGCAATTCAATTCATAAAAAACAGAAATAAAGTTTCCGCCTTAGTTAGGCGAACTACGTCAACTCTGATTCTCATTTCCCATGAGATACGTAGGCAGTAGGGTAGAGCCCATTCGAGCACATTCTTTATTTTCCCTACATTTTTCTCGTACCTTTTCGTTCTCGTTTTCCAGTTCCCTCTCTCATTCCAATTCCAGTAGCGGTTTTTTTATTCAGTAGCAGTTTTATTCCTTACCCTTTGAAACAGACTAACAAGCGTGGATTCCGTCGGGTACGACAGACGATCTGGGGTGTTAATACCTTCTCAGTTCGTAACCGACTCTCGAACCCAGATCTTTAGTTCGCAGGACCTTTTCCTTTCCTTTTCTCTCCGGTTTGTGTAGCATTGCCTTTCCCATTCATTCGGGATAAAAATGTCTGGCTTTCGACTCTACCTTTTCCGCTTCACTTTCACGTTTGTACTATGATGAAAATCCCGGGAGCGACAACATGCATATCAACAACTATGTCGATCATCGTGAGACGTGTCCATTTGACGATATAGTGGTATACTCATGATGATTGGCTTACGGATCACGTCTCACTTCTCCTTTTCTGCCCGAGCGTGCGATGCAACAATTTGGATACACTTAGAATATTCCCAGACACCATGTTGTTTATGCTCTTGCTACTTTGACACGTAGAAAGATGAATGTCATGTTTGATGATTATGAGAGTCATATGGTACCGGAGGAGGCACAAAGTACCATAGCTGGGAGTAACCAGAGCTACGTCGAGGGGTATATCATGTGGTTCTTTAAGGTGTCACATATATATGGTACAAGTTACTCCTGGAGATTCACTAAGGTCAACTCATCATAAGATACAAGATGAAGATCATACATAATTAGATCATGCTAATGATGTCTTTTCTAGATATTGTCACATAATGGAGATTGCACAGACATGCATTAACAGAGGTATCTTCCCTAATGGGTTTGAGGTGTGGCATGTCTTAGATGTCATCACAATGGAGGCACGAGAGGCATTGATGTACCAGAGACAACACCAGATGATGAATGGTATTGAAGGTCGATAAGCCCGACAAGACACATGAGCCAAAATAAGCAGATAAGATGTAGTCTGAGATACGCAGTAGTGCAGGAGTATATAGTAGTTGTAATTTGTATTCATTATGGATTGAATTTTTATTTTCACTTCATGCTACTTTATCGTGTATTTCAACTTTATTTATATATGTCAATTTTGGACCATCTGGATTTATATGTCATTTTTTATATATTGATTGCATGGTTTAAATCTCGTCACATAACAAGGTACATAACATTTATAAATCAACATCTTCATCTGAATAAACATAAACAAAATATAATTTGCACTCTTCTGATAGGGTACAGGGATGTATCTCCGTAAAATAAACGGAGATGTATCTCCGAAACATTAAACGTGTAAAATGACTTTCAGATTGGAATGCATGGTGTATGTTTTAAAATATTTCAGAAATGCATCTCCATATCAGTTAACATTTTGATTTACAATAAGATGTATTCGGAGATATAACTCCGAAATTTAAGGTTTCATATGGTATTTTTTTTCACCCTAAGATACCATAAAAAATTCCCTTCTCATTTTAGAACAGCTTTTTATAAAAATGAATCATGGAGTGGTAGGGACGAGAGGAGTACTTATGAATAAATAAATGTAAAATTCCTAAGAATTGTTTTTTTAAAAATCAAAGTCAACATTAGACTGGGTTTGAAATTTGCAACATAGTATAATTTCATCTCCTTATCAATATGACGGTGACCAAATTTATTAAAATAGTAACCGTAACATGAACGCTGAGTTTGAACATGTTTGTCAAATGTCTGCTTGCATTTTTCTCATAATATCCTTCTAGAATATGATCCTAAAGAACATTCAAACACATTAAAAATTAAACCCAGGAAATTTAATATAATAGGAGTCATGGTATACGACACAGAAACAAATCTTTATTGAAATTCAACTTTGATGGTCCAATTTATAATCCAAATTCCACTCTTATATAATCATCTTAGCAACTTCCATTTTTTCCTTACAATACAACACAATGCAAGAAATTTACACAAAGTCACAAACACATTCAATTTTTGAACTCACAAGGGAGAAGCTGAAATATTGGTTACTGGATCACCCATCAATTGTATCTTTCCGGTGGAGTCCGACTCTATCATTGGGCGGCACGTGGTGGTTTCTCATTTCTGCTATCTTTTTTTACATCGTCATCGCGATAACCATCCATGTCATCCTTAAACTATGTCGCATAAGGTGTCACGTACCTTTGGGTCCACTTCCCGCCATTCACAGTCTCTCAATGTCGTTAATCTCAATAACCATATTCTCCGGCATGTTTTTCTCTGCTGAAATTGAGGTTCGGGACACTCGTTGGTTATGGCAACGAACCAGAACCACACCGTTTGAATGGTTACTATGTTTTCCTTTAGGTATCCGTTCCTCAGGCCGTGTCTTTTTTTGGTCTTACGCGTTTTATCTCTCTCGTTATCTCCATATGTTGAGAACATTCTTTGTTGTTTTGAGTGAGAGAAAATTGTCATTTTTTAGATTATTTAACAACTCAGTTATTCTTATAATGTCGTTTTTATGGCTTGAGTTTTCGCAATCGCTTCAAGTGTTAGCTATATTGTTCTCAACGCTGGTTTGTTTTGTGGTTTATGGGTATAGATTTTGGATACAAATTGGGTTACCTAGTAAAACATTTCATTATGCGGGGAATTTACACATGGTGATGTTTGGTTGCAATTTGGCTTGCCATGTTGGAGTACTTTTGTTGCATTATTCAAGAGGAGGGTGCAATGGAATTGGAGCATGGGTTTTTAATTCCTTTTTGAATGTTTTAATTCTTTGGCATTTCTTGAAGTCCTATTTTGACACGCACTATCAAAGGCAGGAGACTTCTTCAAAAAGTGGGCAAATCAAAGCTAAGTCAAAGCCATAGAATTTTGACAATAAGAAGAATAGTCCACATGATCATATGAGAAATGAGGAAGCTCTTTGTATGCTACCCTTTCTCTTTTAATTTGTTTAGGTAAACATCCTTGAATGTCACATTAGAGTAATGTAATGACTCTCTTAAGGATAGAGAGCTAGTAAATTGATTCTAGAGTATATGGAACTGTACATTTAAAGCAATAATCACTCACTCTCTCTCCTTAGATTTTTATGTTTCATAGAAAGTTAACTTAAAAATTATTATGTATTTAATGATTAATGAGGATACACTATGCCTTTGTAAAATTTATCAGTCATTAGTTGGTTTAGTGGTGATTGACGTTGGACTTAGTAGAAAGGACCATAGTTCGATTCCCTGCAACTGTGATCGGGAGAGGGCTGAAACCACTTGATATCAGAACTGACCCTCGAACCAGATTAAACTGGTGGTGAAATCGGAAAAAAAAATTGATGATTTAAGTTTTTGAATTTGAAATTAGGATTAATCCTAACAAATTTTGATATATCTTCTGATTTTAAAAATTTATAAGTGATGAATTGAATTATAATCCGCCATTGTAATTGGTTACCGAGGTGTGAGAGGCAATTATAATTGTTGTTATCTTGTAATAACCTCTAACGGTTCTGCATCACTTGTTTGGTAGGCTTGTTTTAAGATAAACACTGACGAAAATATAATTTGAGGGAGAGGTGAATCTCCACTGATGTACATCCGTATTCTTTAGTAATTGCATCTCGGATCACCTTGATTTCAGAGGAATTCATCCAGAGTAGGAGTTTTCCCTCCGAACTCGGCTACCAAAGTGTTTATGGCGTTCTTGATTGTTCTTGCGTTATATCATGTTAATTGTGATTATCTGACTGTAAATTTCTTGCTTTGATTGCTTTGGTGTTTGTTCTGTTGTGCTAAAAAGACATAACAATTTGCATTAGAGCTCTGGTTGATTCCAATCTAGTGAGAGAATTCTAATCGAAGAAGAAAAAGTGATTGATGAGGAGGTGTGACTATTTTTGCATTCGCAGAGGCGATTCAATCGAGAGTCGACACAAACTGAATCAAAGTTAGTTATACAAATTTCAATGTGGAGAAGTTCATTGGAAAATATGAGTTTGCATTGTGACGTGTAAAGATGTGTCATTGTTCATGCATCGAGAAATGGACAACACAGAAGAAGGAGAAATAAAGCTTCCAGCCTCGCTCAATGAGCAGAAGAAACGAGGAATCCTAAGTCGGACTCTTATTAAGATCATTATGAGTTTGAGGAATAAGGTGCTACATGAAGTTTCGAAAGAGAAAAATAGTTGATGGATTTGGTTGAAGTTGAAAAGCATGTATATGACCAAGACTCTCACAAATCGGTTATATCAACGTTTATATACGTTGAAGATACTGCTAGGGATATCGATAGTAGAACACCTTGATGAATTTTATATGCTTATTCTCAACTTAGTGAATATAAATTAAATTGGATGATAAGGATCAATCATTGTTGTTGATTCGGTCTCTTACCAACTCATGTGATACTCTTGTAGATACTTTGATCTATGGAAGAGATTCTATATATCTAGAGAAGGTTCAAGCATCATTGATGGCCAAAGAACTGTCTATGAATGCGGGTTCCAAGGAAGTGGAGGTCGGGGAAAATCTTAGTGTTAGAGAAAGAAGTTTGAAGAGGGAATCGAAAGGGAATAATAAGACAAGGTTGAGATTCAAGGATGATCAGCCTGAGTTGAAATGTTTAAATTACCTTTAAAAAGGACATTTCAAGGGGGGTTGTCCGACTAAGAACAAGAAATTAGGTGAAGGGAGAAACGGTGTGTTTGTGGCGTCAGACGGGTACGAGAGCTCAGAAGTTTTGGATTCCAACCAAAAAAACGGTAAAACTTCAAAATGTTTCTGGATTTTTCCTAAATGTTCGGTAAAAGTTCAAGTAATTTCTGATTTTTTTCATAAATATCCGGGAAAAATTCAAAGATTTCCTTATTATTTAAAAAAATCCAGTAAAAACTTATACCGAGTTTTTAAAGGTTCGGTAAAAATGCATAAAAACTCATTGCAAAAATTATCGTATCGGATTTTTGAAAATAAATACCGGATTTTTGGTTTTTACAAAGATTTTTTTTACATATTGTAAAAAATTGAAAGGTAAATAACGTGAATGGTAAATTTGTCATTATGAAAAATTGTAGGGGTGTCAGGTATAAGCGAAGGGTGTTTGGATAAAATCTTTAACTAGATGTTATGCATGCAAAAATATGTGAAGTCAAGCTTCTTCAACATCATGGTTTGATGAAGACAACTACTATGTGCATTTATCAAATGATGAGAAAAAGCATCATGAAGCAATATGGCTATGGATCAAAATTGCAACATTATGAAGACTTGCATTGATCTTTATTTATTGAGGTATAAGCATGCAATATATATTGATAAAATAGTGCTCAAAATAATCTCCAAAATTCATTTACATGCATGGTTCATTTGGTTGAAAATATATCACTATTTCTAGCTTTAAAAAACAATTTTTTTATCATAGATTTGAAAATTTATTTTTCATATTTGAACCATGTTAAATCACTTTCAAATATAATCTATTGATTTGGATAAATCAATAGGCATTGCATAATATTTGTTCAAACATTTAGACAAATTTTTAATTTTTTAATTTATTTAAACATGCAGTTTTTGGTAAATTATGGCAGTTTGAACTGTCGTAACAGGAATAAAAACTGTCGTAATTTGCACCCGTTTGAAGCAGTATTTTAATTTTGAAATTCAAAAATTGTTCTGCATTTGTTAAGTCAGGTATCCGTTAAAACTGACTTAAAAAGTCCTGTACAAATTTGAAAAAACAATAATTTTTTTAACACCTTTTCATGAAACAATTTCTTTTAACTTGACAATTGTTCATGATATTTTTTCATAACTTTACAATGTTTCAAAAAGGTGTTATGCACTTATAAATACATTTTTTAATCAGAATTTTTTCCTTCACCTCCTAAAAATTTCATAAATATTTTCTTACTCACTTATTCTACATTTTCATACAATTTTGAGTACGCTTATTCAAAATCTTCAAAAAGTGAAACTTTACATTAAATATTTTCATATCATTTTTAAAGTTTCATTTCATAAAATAGTGAACACTTATATATATATTATTGTGAGTGAGAAAAATTCATCAAAGGAGAAGATCAATACTTTTATTGATAAAAAGTTCAAGACTTCACCATTTTCATCTATTCAAGAACTACTTATCTCTTTGTATCATTGTGACTATTTATCCTTAGGATTGTTAGGGATAAATTAGTGTGATTACTTTGTTGTCCATGATTGTTGGAAACAAGTGAGTGTTTGAAGAGGATTGTTCTTCCTACACTTTAGCTACCTATAAATTAGATAGTAGACTTCACCATTTCTGCGATTAGGCTTGTACAATCATTCTAAACTATAGTGAAATCTCTTACATGTTGTAAGGGGACTGGGCGTACTTTCGGATCGTGAGGAGAACCAGGATAATTCTCTTGTGTCATTTTTACTTTCCGCTTTTTACTTTCAAGCACTAAAACTACATACGTCAAGAAAAATCGAAAATCGAAAAAAGAACTCAAAGAATTTTTTAAACACATAATTCACCCTCCCTCTTAGGCGCATCTCTAAATTACAAAATAGACATCATTAGTGAAAAGATTTTATGACACGGTTTGAATAAATAAGGGATCAACTTGTTTTTTTCAAAGTTAAGATATCAAAATAGACTCCCGATATAAAATAAGGGAAAAATATTTAGCCTAAATGTAACAAGAGCTTAGTGATTTTAGACCGATTTGTCTCGTGAGTAGCATGTATAAGATTCTTTCTAAAATTCTTGCAGCAAGATTGAAAAGTGTGATTGGTGGTTTAGTTTCTTCTAATCAGACTGCTTTCGTCCCCGAGAGATCTTTGTTAAATGGAGTGGTTGTTACAAATGAGGTGATCTACTTTGCATCTAAGGAGAAAAGGGAATGTTTATTATTTAAGGTGGATTTTGAAAAAGCCTATGATAGTGTGAATTGGGATTTTCTGAGGTTCTTGCTCAAGAAGGTGGGTTTCGGCTCTACTTGGTTGAGATGGATACATGCGTGTGTTTCTCGGGTCACTTATCTATCCGTGTCGATGGAAGCTCGACCAAGTATTTCGATATCAAAAGAGGCCTAATGCAGGGGGGGACCCCTTATATCCGTTCCTTTTCGTCTTGGTTACAGATGGCTTGACTAAATTAATTTATAGAGCATCGAATATTAGATCTTACAAAGGTTCCAAGGTCTCCGAGAATGTGTCGGTCGAGGTTATCCAAATTACAAATGACACTTTGTTGGTGGGGGGAGGAGGTTGGAATAATGTTTGGAGCATTAAGGTGATTTTGAGAGGTTTTGAACTCTTCTCGGGTCTTGGCATCAACTATCACAACAGTAGGATTATAGGGATTAATGTATGTCCCCATTTTCTGTCTATTGTGGCTAGCTTTCTCTCATGTAGATCTGAAACTGCTTCTTTTTCTTTCTTGGGGATTCTAATTGGGTGCAATCCGAGGAGGGTGCTTACTTGGGCCCCGATTGTGAAGAAATTCAAAGACAAATTGGATAGATGGAAGAAATTCAAAGACAAATTGGGTGCAATCCGAGGAGGGGGCTTACAAAGGTTCCAAAGTCATACTGTAATACACATGTCGATGTCGAAAGAACTCAGTCTATCATGAGCGAACCAAACACATTGATGTGAGACTGTATTTCGTCAAAGGGGTAATCGAGCGTGGAGAAGTCCAAGTGCTGAAAGTTTTGACAGATTATAATGTTGATGATATGATCGCCAAGACGTTGCCCAGTTGCAAGTTTTTCCACTGTATGTAGTTGATAAAGCTGCATGAAGAAAACTAGTTTGTTTCTTGTTGTTATAGAGTTTGTTCCAAGGTGGAGAATTGTGAGATATTAGAACGAACTCTAGATTTAGCATGTCGTCGAAGTCCGCTCACATGCTATTGTCAAATTGGGCCTTGTTTTATGGATTCATTTATTTAAGTTAGTTTGTACACTAAGTTAGCTTGTAATGAGTCATTGTTAAAAATCCTATTAGGTTAGTGTGTTAGTTTTCTTATAAATAGCATATTAGTCTCTCATATTTTGTATAAGGCAAAATAGGAAGATAAAACTTTAATTCAAAAGTGAGAGAGGTTATTTGTTATTCTTGTATACTTGAAATCTTGTTTCAAGAGAAAGGAAAGAATAGCATTTTATAACTAATTCTTGTTGTTATCCTTGGTTACTCTAAACCCTAACCCTTGTGGGTTTCTTGATCATAAAGAAACATATTATACTTTATTTCTAAGGTATCTGATTCACAACAGTTTATAATAAAATGGTTTTGGTTCCGTTTTATGATTTGTTGCAGGAAGACATTAAAAGGATGCTTGTTTGGAATTGGAATCTAAAATCTCAACAAAGATTAAAGTTTCCAGATGGAAAGTTCTGTGGAATAGGATCCTGACGCGAGATTTGCTCGTTATAAGAGGAAATGCGGTGGATCAGATTTGCGTCTTTTGTGATTTGGAGCATGAGGATTCAAGACACCTTTTATTTTCCTGCTCTTTTTCTAAAAAGGTTTGGGATATTGTTGGCTCTTGGAGTGGCATTCTTGTAAAGTAGGAAGGAAATGCTGAAAAGTTCTTGACTTCTTGGAGTGGAGTGGGCACAAACAAGCTCTCTAGAGGTGTTATTTTGACGGATGCTATTTAGTTTCTTTGGCTAGAGAGGAACAATTTAAATTTTGAATTTTTACCTTGTAAATGAATAACATTTGTTGGAGTATTAAGATTTTAGCTTGGAAATGGAGATGTATCGTGAGATTCCCTATCCTAACTCCTCTTTTCTAGATTTTTGTATGAATCATTTGTAGGTCTCAAGGGGGATGCTTGTTGGGAATGTTTTTCTCTTTTATAAAGGTTAGAATACCCATAATATTCTAATTTATTTCATTTGCTTTAAAATGAAGGTCTCATTGATGATTTTTTATCACAGAAACAAGCGCCCCTTTTCACTATTTAGCGCACTAGCGTCTTAGAATTTCTCCAATGGTGAATATTTGGTGATTTCTTAATCTTTAAGTTCCGCTAGTTATTTTTCTTAACCATTGAAATATGGTGATGTAGCAACATTGGTGCCTTGAATTTAAGAGATAGGAGCTTTTTGAAACAATCTAAAAATGAAATACTTAATATTAAATATTATTTACTTTTAAACCAATTCAATTAAAGAGTAATTATTGAAATGTAATACAATTAAAATATATAAATTCTGTAGTCAAATATAAATTGTTTATTTATATTACCATTGAAGAAAAATAATTAAAATTGGTTAGACATTACACAAGCAACCAAAACAATTTCTCATCACCTTTCTTCTACTTGTATTTTTCTTTTTCGGATACACAACACAGAGATCGTGGGTTATGGCAGCAATTTATTTAACGATTTCTTTCCATGGAATTAAACACGTACACTTTCAATTTCACCCACAATCTTAAACTGCTCCCAAAATATAGCAACCCAACTACTATGTAATATAAATTCATCATTTCAGTTACTGAAACTCAATACAACTTCGATCAACTTTATTACCCTAATTTCAGCCAAAACTCATGGCACTTTTCACTACTTCAAAATTCTCTCCATTTTTCATTCTTCTAATGCTTCTATTAGGTGAAGTAGAAATTTAACACTAGTTTTACGTTCGATATCTTTAGTTTTTGTTTAAGTAGTTTTTTGTTTTTGAATTATTTACAGGTAATGTAGCTTCAGGGACTGAGTTTACCATAGAAAACCGTTGCAACAACACGATCTGGCCGGGAACACTTTCCGGGAATGGCGCTGCACTTCTCGGAGACGGGGGATTTTCACTGCCACCGGGATCGTCTCTTCAGATCACTGCTCCGTCGGGTTGGTCAGGTCGGTTCTGGGGTAGAACCGGCTGTGACTTCGATGGTGCGGGTAACGGAAATTGCATCACAGGAGACTGCACTGGAGGGTTAAAGTGTAACGGTGGAGGTGCTCCTCCGGTGACGCTTGCGGAGTTTACTATTGGAAACGGGAATGGAGATAAGGATTTCTACGACGTGAGTCTGGTGGACGGTTACAATGTGGGGATTGGGATACAGGCAACCGGAGGTGGAACAGGTGAATGTCAGTATGCAGGTTGTGTTGCGGATTTGAACGGCCACTGTCCGGCAGAGTTGCAGGTAACGGAGGAAGGAGGTTCTGTGGTGGCGTGTAAGAGCGCATGTGCGGCGTTTAATACGGAGGAGTTTTGTTGCACCGGCGAGCATTCGAGTCCGCAGAGGTGTACTCCGACTCATTACTCGGATATGTTTAAGAATGCATGTCCCTCTGCGTACAGTTATGCTTATGATGATGCTTCAAGCACTTGTACATGTTCTGGATCAGATTATCATATCACGTTCTGTCCAACTGCTTCAACCTAGGGACCTTGTAACACCGTGTTCTACAACCTTTTTGTTTGTCTTTTTTTTAATGATAGGTTTGTTTGATTTTTTTATTTCTTATTTGTGATAATCTATCTATGTATTGTTATTTATTATATGGTTGGTGATTCTTAATAAAGGTTTGTTTTGTATATTCCCTAAGATAGGAGTAATGTGATTGTAATTGCTCTGTATTGTATGTTATTCATGCTAATGAGCGATGAATTTCCTTTTGGTTACATAAAAATGAGTCTGTGAGGAATCTGGACTCTTTGATCTTTTAAAAAAATGATAAATAAAAGTGATTTTTTTCCCTCCTGATCTTTTTAGAGGGAAATTCATATATATGTCTTATAACTTCAAAGATGTAGATTGTGTTTTAAATAACATATTTAAAGTTAGACATTCATATTCAATGTATTTTCTCTAAGATGTTTGAGATGATGGATTGGTTTTTCCTTTGTCACCCTCATTCCGAAGGTGGACTCACCGGGTTGGGAGATTTTAGGCCGATTTCTCTTGTGGATTTTCTGTATAAGATTGTTGCAAAGGTTTTGGATGCTAGGTTGGCTACAGACGTGATAGGGGAGCTTATTTCTCCCGAAAAATTGACATTTGTCAAGGGGAGGTTGTTGGTGGATGGTATGGATGTGTTTAATGACGTTGAAGCAGTTTATAATCTACTGAGCATCAAAAAAATCCTTAGGAGTTTTTAGTTGACATCGGGTTTCAAAGTGAATTTTGCTTAGAGTTACCTGTTTGGCATCAATGTGAGTAGGGCATTTTTTAATTGGGCGGAGGAGTATCTGCATTGTAAGTAGGGTCCCTTCTTTTAAGTATTTAGGTCTTTTGGACCAGTTTCCTGGCGAAATAGGTTTGTTAGTCTTGGGGAAAGATAGTCTTGTTGAAGTCTGTGTTGAACGAGATCTCCATTTTCTGTCTTTCATGAAGATGCGTGTCTCTATGTGGAAAACGTTGGTAGGTAAGTAGAGGCGGTTTCTCTATGGGAGCCTAAAGGGGGTTGCAAGGTTGATTGGGTGAAGAATGAGGATGTGTGTAATTATGGGTTAGTTTTGTTTTCCATCTATTTACTTTCATACCCTTTCAAAATAAGTTGCTATAATTAATCTAATTTTAGAAATTTTTATTACAATTTCTGTAATTTTGATTTTCAAGAGAAAAACTGTAGATTTCTGACCAACTCCATAACTTTGTAAGAGTGTAAATTAGTAATCTCTATAAATATACTATATATTTAGAGATTAGAGAGAATGATGCGTGACTTTTCTTTTTTACCTTACAAGGCCTTCGGCCAAAGCGTAACAACCATATCATATCAATTTTTTTTTTCTTTCATTTTTTCTTCTTTCCCCTCTACTTTCTACTTCCTAAATTTCAATTTTCTCTACAAAAGGCTCTCCTCTTCGAAAGCCAAATCAACAATCTCATCCATTTTTTCCTAAACAATATTGGATGAGAAAGCAACCACCTAATTCTAAGGACTTAAAATTACAGTCCAATACCCCTAAAAGAAGGTGGTGAAGGTTAAAGTTTTCTATATCTTACAGACATTCCTTTCAAGGAACTATTTCTCAAAGAAAAACCGTTTCGCATTCGATCAAACCATGACAGTTTCATGTCCCCAAAACCGGTGCACTGACCCTCTCCCTCACCCTCATTGCTGAAGAGGGTTTGGTCAGAGCAGTCAAGTGAAGCTCCACATGCTATATTATAAGATTGGCATGCAGAATGGCATACCCGAAGCCTGTTATCACCATCCTTGTCACACTTCTGGATTGAGATCTGAAAATCAAGTGCCAAATCATTAGACAAACAGGCAACATAACCAACTGCTCTAATATCTATAAACAATGTTGGAATGTATACAATTCAATAAACGTTAGTCTCATGTTCCTCAATTTCTACCATGGTAGGATCGTATATCATTTGAGTTTGTTTGGCTTAATGAAACATGAAAAGCAGGGTCATTTCACAGAAAATAGAAAACTTTGTCATTGGATATCTAACAAACAAAACTTGGCTTATACAGTTATACTATGGTTTTATCTTAAGAACGTCTCACATGCAGTGCATGATAATGTATGGACCAAGTAGAAATGGGAAATTTGATTGCAAAACGAAATTCCAGGTTAAGCATAAGAAACAAAACTATGACCCAAAAAATAAGCAAGAGAATAATTTAAATCTGAGAAAACATCTTACCCAGCAGGCAAGCCGTTTAGCAGCCTCATCACAGTAGGTGCTGCTAAATATATTAAATAATTTCCTGGCACCTCCAGGGAATAATCGGTGGTAGTTCGGCATGACAACCACTTCTTCCAACTGCTGTAGTATGCTAGGCTCGCTGGGTGCACAATGCTGACCAGATACATCATTTCCCAGAACATTTTTGCAAACAGAGAGACTAGATAGGAGCATGGAGCTGTTCTGGCATGTGTATCCGGCATAGTCAGAACAACGGAATTCACAAACTCCATTATCACAAACTCCACCATGAAGGCTGCATTGCTCATCACACACAGCTGCATGTGATACAAGGGACAATCAAAAAACAATTTCTTTCTGCAAGAACCAAATAAATCTCTTTCCTACTCACAATTATTTAACAAGATTGACTCAATCCTTTATTTCTTTTATGGGTTTCCTAGGGCACCCCCACAACATTCTTGGGGTGTGAGTGAGCCCAATCACTTCCGGTATGGATCCATAAGTTAAGGCCTCACAACTACAAGTTCTGTCTCTAGGAAAACAACCTTTGTCCCCACAATAAAAAGCTCAGTTCACTCACCACTATGTTTTAAATGAATGTGAACCCCAAAATTGGAAGGAAAATACATAAACTAGAAAGCCTCAATCAAGTTTAATTATCCTAAAGGAACCCCAGCACTAAGACGTATTATCAAGTACTCCAACAATCATACTGGTATACATATTTCATAGCTCACCATACATATCATATTACTTTATATGCAACTAGCAACGCATGAGGTTGCTGCAACTAGCATTTGCAATAGGAGAAATAAACTAGTAATAGTATTTTAACAAACCAAAGACACGCTACTTGAAGAGTTAGTATGAAATTATAATTGTTTCCCAACCAACCCACAAAATAAAACGAAACAAGCACGCAAGAAGAAAAAGGTCAGAAGCCAAAAATTAAGACCTCTTGTACAAAAGAAATAATCTTGCAACAAAAATATCTAAATCTAGTCTTAAAATTTGATGTGTACCAGTGGAACAGTCGATGCCAGTGTAGCCAGTTTTGCATTCACAAAACCCATTGGAAAGGCACATGCCGTTACCATTGCAATTACTGGGGCAGGAACCTATAGAAAGTTAAAGGAAGGCATTTTCAGAAAAGGAAAAAATGAATACTGCGCTGCTGAAGGTAACTTACAGCAGAATCAGTGAATACATAAACTATTGCATTAAAGTAGGGAATGAGAGCTCACGTCTACTGCAATCATGCCCGTGAAATCCAAGAAAGCAGTGGCATCTCCCATCAACACAGTCTCCATTGAAATTACATGAATTGAGACATTGACCAGACAGAGATACTGGGTCCGAGTTACAGAGCTCTGTAAATGCAGGGCAGATTAATTCACCTATAAAAAAACCAAAATGAAGAGTCAATTGTCTTTGTCAAATTATTGAGAATTTAACATCAACATACAAACAAGTAAAAATAAATAAAATCGAAGTATTACTAACCATTAAAGCCAGGGAACAAAATGGGTCCACCAGCACGAGGACACGCTTTCCAGATGCCATCCACAGCAATCTGCAAGGGAAATATGACACTGCATTTACTTTTCTGAAGAAGTAAAAAGAAGTGAAGGTTGGGCATACAATTAAAATACAAACTTAAGAAAAAGGCAGTAGTGATTGCAGCCGCTCAAATATGGCTGTACAATTACATAAATATTATTTATTTGAAGTAAAAAAATTATCTAGTAATAACTCCAACGTAAGAAGTGGGAACATTAGTATAACATGCTTAGGTTATCAAAGTTGCAAGAAAAAAGATTAGTAAGTCCAGAATTAAATCGTGGAATTAATGCAATGTATTTACATCGCAAAAAAAAAGAGTAAAACATTGCATTAATTCCATGGAGTGGGGTTGATGAGATATGTGCACACTGCCCACAGATTAAAGAATACATCTCATGAAATTCTCATTATCAAAGCTTAGAGAATCAGGCAGCAAGAGTTCCAGATGAAAATCTAATGAAATGTAGCACTATAAATTAGGGGAGTGTTCACTTGCTATTATTGACACTCCAAAAACCATACCTCTAAAGAACTGTTTATACATCTGTGCTGATAACAACCATTTCCCTGGGTCATAGAACCTCGTACAAAGCCTGTACGCACTAATGATGAGGCCATACACCTGCATCCAAAAGGAATAACAATTGGCAACTTCACACCACCTTGTTGTCAGTAAAATAAATGAAAAGCAGACTAGAGCATAAGTTTGCAGTCATGAATGTAACCTGGAGTTACTTCCTCTGACTTCACCAAGCATTCTATCTGGTGCTCGTGCACTATTAGTATCTGTACATGACCCATCAGAGTACGCAACAAAATAAGTACAATAATCAGCCAATGAGGATTGTCCACCTGCATAAACAAGTGCAAATTAAATTCAATCAAAACACCATTTCATGTTGAGAATAATTGTTATGCACTGTCAGTGTAAAATATTTTACACGGTCAGTGCATCATAACCAATCACAAGTGATACTTTATATGTGATTAAGGAAAAAGTTTAACATCTATAAAAATTTAACGGCTATGATTAAATGACAGTGTAAATGTTTAAAAACAATGGTAACAAAGAGTAGTGACAAGAAAAATCTATGATGTGCAATGGGACAACAAAAATAGCAGCCAAACATCAATCAGAAAGCAGTGGCAGGGAAGTAATGTCTTGACAAAACAGCATTTACAACAAAGGATCTGGCAAGAGATAATGTAACAGAGAAAAGGCACGAAATAGCATTGATTTGTATATTAGAAATTAAGACATGACTCTACATACCTTTATTAGCTTGTGGAAAATATTGCGCCCACTGAGGGAGGTCTCCGCTATATGTTAGGATTGGGCAGTATCCCTCTGCCTCTCTGTTATATGTACAGCCAGAATATTGTGTTGTGTTGCAATGATAAGCTCCCTTCCAAAGATTGCAAGGGGAGGTAATAAATTCAGTACCTTGGTTGCGACCCCAATCAAGACGGTCTGCCATGCTATAATTGGCTTTGTACCATCCACTATCTTCTAAGAGAGCTAAAGTCATTTTTGAAACTACAGATCTTGTATCCACGGAACCGGTCATAATCTCATTCATCAGAAGCCTTTTCTCCCAGTGAGACCCTGAAGCCATGTACAAAATTCGAATCAACCATATCCGGTGTCACTTAGGAGCAATAGAAGCCATAATTTGAATTTAATTATTTTAATTACTAAAACAGAATTTAATCAAAACAGATAGAATTGGCAGATCCTTTGTTTAGAATCTTCTAAAGAAAAAGGACAGAATTAATTTAAATTTGCACATATATAAAGCTTATATCATTGAACTCACATAATTTGAACAAATTTTCTCAAAAAAGATACGATCAGCCATTAAAGAATCAGTAGTGTAACAACAAACAGAGGCTACACATACTTGTGCACTCCTTTAGCACTTGTGATAGCAACTCGTACAAACAAAAAAGCTGGATGTATTTTTTCAGGAATAAGTATTTATACTAGAATTTATTGACAAGAAAATGAATAACAAGTGAAAAACATAACGAGTGACAAACCTGATGTGCCACGTCCTCCCCCATCTTCCAGTTCTAAACCAGTAAAATTTCCAGAGAATGCCTACCCAACAAGTCACTCATCAGTCATTTGTTTAACCGTCTGAAGGGCTCCTTAAGTATGAAAACAGTAAACATAAAGATTAAAGTATATGACACTCATGTTTGTAAGCAAATACCGCATAATGATATCGGGAATGCATGACAACACGAGGAAGCACCACTCGATTGACCATCCGTCCAAGCTTTTCATCCATTACTTGTTCGGTAACCTTCAGATGGAACAAGTAATAACAAAATTATAAAATGCATCATTAAAATGCCTAACATGGAACAAGTAATGATAAAATTATTAAATGAGTCATTGAAATGCCTAACATGGAAAGGGATGTTGAAAATGAAAATTTCTTAATATATGTATTGAAATGAACAAACTATATATTGCTAATTTGCTACAAATAATAAGAACACAAATGTGCCGCTCAAACAAGTGCCGGGAAATTTTTGGATAGCCTGTTATTCATTTTCTCCCTAAAATATTTTATGTTTATTCTAATTTATACTTTCTCAATACATTTTAAAGACAACAAAGTTGTATGGAAAATATAATCCATTCAGGATATTTTATAAAAAAACAAATATATCTCAGCTTATACCTGATCACGCCGCCTTTTCCTTTCATCTCTAAAGTGAGCAAAGGCATGTGGGTCAAAACCAAGAACATGCATAACCTGTAACAGATCAAATATGATGAGAAGTCCTACAAACGGGCTCCTTTGCTTCCAATCCCATTTATATAAGCAGAAAAGCTAACAAACCTCGTGTATTAGAGTAGCTGAAAGCAAAGTCTCAGCCTCAGCAGTCAAATGGCGAGGAGCAACATTCACGTGTCCTGCAAAACATAAAATACCTTCAGTTGAGTATCCCAATCACAAGATAAAAACGATCATCTATACAAACATATGTTTCTATAATATACCGGCTATAGCACGGCCCCATTGATCCCGTTCACATGCCACGGCCCAAGCAAGTGTATTTCCAGTTGTAGGTCTTGTAGTGACCAAAAGCACTAAGTCAGCATCGGAGACACCCTCTGAAGAATATGAACAAAAAGGTTATCTTAAACTCATTACAATAATTCTTACATGTAAGTCTTACAACAATGACAACAATGAATGCAGATGCAACAAATAAAATGTACCCTCGATATATCCACGAGGAAGCTGCACGCCTCCATCTTGCCCACATGCAGAATATCCACTTAACCGCAAGTTCCCCTTGACAGGCTCAACAGCTAAAGCTCTCCTAAACCAGTCAGCTGTCTGACCTAATGCCTGCAGTAAGTCATCAAGGTTTATTGTCTCTGTCCAATCTCTATGTGAATGATTTATATTGTTATAGTTCTAACAACACAGCACTGCTCACTGCCCAAAGAGACATAGTTCGCTGAGCAGTGCTAACTGACGCAGCACCAAAAATTCTCCCACAAGAGAAGATTATCTGCCTAACAAAGTAAATCAAATTAAAAGAAGAAAACACTTTACATTGCGAAGGCGGTGTTTTTTGTCTTCTCCTGAGATATCTTCAGAAGTGCAGTTATACCAACAATCACCAACAATTGGAGGGTTACCATGAGCATTGCAAGAAGGGGAACCAGGGAGAGAAGTTACGGGAGGCTCTCCAAGCTGTTATAAAAATAAAATAAAATAAAATAAACATGTAATTTTAGCAAAATAATTAAGATATATGGAATACTAATGTTATGCCCAGAAATATAATTCAAAATATTCTTTTATTAATTTATTTATAGTAAACACTCACTTTGACAACAGCGCCAACTTTTCGACAATCTCTGTCAGGGGAGTGGCCAACAGCATCATAATTTAAATATATCCTAATAGGTTCCTTTGCATCCTTTTGAGGCCCTAATGATGTTGACACTGCAAGTATTGATCTACCTTTATGCTGAAGGGGCTTCAAGATACTAGGCTCATAAACCTGTGGAGTAACTGAATAAACCTTGCGACCAGGTCGCTTCCTCTGTTCAAGAATCTGGTCATGTATGCACGAGTGTGATGCAATGTTCTTTGTATTCCTTTCCAACCCTCCCCATTGAAGTTGGTCTTCGTGGGGCTTTGCAGTGTGAGCTTCCACCAATGCCAATATCAATATGATCTGCAGCATGAAGCAGAACTTTAGTATGTATCGAACAAGAGCAACCATAGTTTCTGTATTCACATATGTAATCTATTCAATTCAATTCACAAGAACTTGAAACACAAACGCGGTTATTAAAGAACTCGATAAGATATGAAATTGTAAACATGAGAACCTGTACCTGTCTTTTAAAATAGGTACTCAATATTTTTTTCTTTTTCGGGGTCATATAAAATTTACCTTAATATTAGTTCATCACAGTGCCACCATTAACTAGAGTCAAATCTATGATCAGCACAATGTTATAATCAATCGTTTAAACATAAATGTAAAAGGAAAGCCAGAACCACCAATGAATGCCCTATAACAAACTAGCCTCCAAAGAGGCTAGTTTAACATTTTCCACTTAAATTTTCAGGCAGAAAAATATACATACATAGTAAATAAACGAAAACAACCCTAGAATCAGCCATTTCCCTTACCAAAAAAACCCTAACCTTCCTAGTTCTGTTTCAGAACCTATATATGAAAAATAGTTACTATAAACTTCAAATAATTACCAGCTCATTAATCTTCTTACTATCACCACTAACCGGCCAGAGACAAATAAAAGTCAAACATAATTATCCATAAACGCCAAACCCAAACCAACATAGAAAAATTAAACTAAAAAAGTAATTACACATGCAGAAAACGCGTGAACAAGCATAGTTTTCACCTCAACAGCAACAACAACAACAGCGAACCAAAGCTTGCAATTCAAACATGAAGTTCGCCGAACAATTAGCTCCATGAAAAGATGAACAGTGAAACACCGACGAAGTCGATTCCATCAAATTACCGGCAAATTTCCGATCGGTTTCAAAACGCACAAAAATCTCCGTCTCTCGTGCATATTGAACACGAAAAAAACGTTAAAAAAAATAAATAAATAAAAAGAAGAAGAAACCTCTTGTGTAACAGTGAATGTGAATTGAAAGCGATAAATAATTAAATAAACAAACAATGCTCTGAGAATGAGATTCAAAATGAAATGCGAAAAGAGTGATTTCAGAGAGAAAAAAGCTGTAATGTAAATGCTGTTGTGTAGAAAAATCAGATAGAGAGGGAAAGCGCTTTTGAAGATAGAATCGCTTTTCGTGTCTGTGATCTGTGGAATGGGAAAATAGAGAGAACAGTGACAGTGAACGGAAGAAGAGAAGGAGGTGGAGGAAAATAATAATATAGATTAGATGTGAAGTGGGTGGAGATTATTTTATCCATTTTGTTTTCTTTTTATTAAGATATAATAATTGCAAAATTTGGTAAAGTGATTATTGTATTTACCATTTTGGGTTAGTATTATGTTATACCAACACTTAATGATCACTTCTACTCAACAACAAAAAAACTCATGATTACTTTTATTGTTTAAATTGAACTTTATTTTTATTCTAATACACTATACCAAGTTGAGACTATTTTATTGCATGGATGTGGATATGTTACTTGTACTAGTATCACATCAATAACGCTTTTTTTTCTTTCCAAATTATAAGACATTTTAAAAAATAAATTATCTTAAATTATAAGTTATTTTACCATTTTAATGTAACTTTAATAATATTTTTTTAATATACCTTTTATAGTGTATATTACTATTTCTCTTTTAGTTTTTTAAATTTATTTTTTATGTGTAATAAATAAAAATAAAATTATAAAATTACATATAATTTATTTTTTATATAAATTAATATATATTCAAAACGATTATTGATCTTACCGGATCAAAAGGGTCTTTCAGGGATCGAGCACGAACAAAGTGAGGTGGGAGAAAGAAAGGGGGTGTATCTGCAATATACTTTGAAGCTTAAGTGAGATTAGGTACATAATAATGGTAAAGAGAGAGTGAATCAGAATATCTGACCCATTAGTGAAAAGGGTATTTATAGTTAGCCTTCAACGCTGAGCCAAGGTCCTTCATTGGGTTGTATTAGCTAGGTCCAAGGAAGAACTGACAAGGTACGCGTAGGAGCGTGTAAAACCTAGCACGTGGTTTTATCCCTGGTCCAACTGCTCTTATCTTTTAGGAGATAAAAAGGGGAACAGTTAGGTGACGTGGCGCGCGAGTGAAAGTCGTGGTCTTCCAGGCGCCTATGTGACAGGTCGAGGTGGGTGTCCGACCTCCCCGTGGTATGCTTGTGGGATTTAGTTCTGCCTGACTATTATCTTCATCTGCCCGACATGACTAGATCTTGGGCCTGAGGGGTTTTGGGCCTACACCCCAATTATACCTTGGAAGTCCAGTCCAAAACATGATTATAATTTAGGAGGTAATAGAACACAAGAAAACAAATTTATTACTATCATACTATGGTTTTCTAACCAAGTTTGAATCTATATTTTTTCTTGTGAAAATGGTGTATCCAAAAAGTTTGATATACTTGATTTAGATGTTGGATAAAAGACATAAAATATTTTGACCAATTTTTACTTGTATTTAAAACTAAAGAATACAAAATGATTTAACTAGTAATTTAGAGGTTAACTTTATGAGTACATTTTTATTTTGAACATGTCCGTCAAAATTCATGTTTAGACAAAGTAGTAGTTTGACTAAACTAAGCACTGATGGTTGTATCATTTTCTTAACAACGTTGTTTTCAAATCTTAGTTGGTTTTAATTGCATATATAACATTGAAAAGTCAGCGCATTAAATTTGTATGATGAAGAATAATCCATGAACAATTAAATTAAGAAACAGAAAAAACAAGTCCCTAAAGAGTGAGTGGTTTAGTTATTTGAAAACATAGAAACCAAATTGCATTGAGTGGTTGATACACTTGCTCCACAAGGGTGGTTTTAACCTCAATTGCATTTTGAGGATCCGTTAGAGAATATTGCATTTGCTTTAAAATAATACATGAATGTTTTAATTGAACAAGATAAAGGTTGTATTGGAAACGGCCGAATTTAAATTTGAGTCTCTAAACAATCTTTATTTTCCACCCTAATTTTTAAAGGGGATGAAAGATTAAAATTCAAATCTGTATCAAATGGATTTGAATTGTGTTCGTATATCTCCACTTCAGAGATTTTAACATGTCATTCTCTGTTATACCTGACACGTCTCATTTTAAATGTTTTTATTGATATATATTTTATTAAAGTTATCGATTTTTCACAATATGTGAGTACGTATCGGAAATTTTGAAAGTATACCACAATTTATCTAAATTGAACAAAAAATATAAGGAATTTAACTATTAATACCGACATTTTTGTTTTTGTTATACAAAAATACCGGAAGTTTCATAATTCCTGGTATTGCAGTCAAGAAATTTGAAAGTTCTGATATGCACCAAAAAATTCTAAAAATTACAGAAATTTCGATATAATTGAGGTGTTTAATTTTTTTAATAAATTTTTTGCATTAATTTGTTAAGTAAATAAACAGATAAAATAACTACCTGATAATATATATATATATATATATATATATATATATATATATATATATATATATATATATATAATTCTAAAATGTGCTACATATATAAATATAAAACCAACTACAATAACTTCCTAACTTCGTCTTCCTAGTACCTAATGCGTTCCGCAAATGTCGATTCCCATTTCTTTATTTCTTCAGTACAGTTCTCTCTCCAATGACCAATGACGGGAGGCAATGAGCAATCAGGTTTAAACTTTACCTAAGTTCAATGATTATTGTTGACAAAACTAACAACAACGATTTTTTGCCTACTTGTATACATAAGTGGAGCAACTACAAGAGGGGGAAATGATTCTTTGAGTCATGGACAGAGAGACAAATACGACAATGTATCTGTAAGTAATAGGGTGACCCGGATCAGGAATCGTCATCCATTTATCCACATCCCGGACACCTAAAGTAGATACTCGCAACGCACTCCTAACTTTATCAACCATGTAATAGAACAATTTGGAATATTGTTTAGGATGCTGACGAAGTTGAGTATCTAAGTACGACCGGACCAAAGACTATGACTCTTCACTCCATCCAAGTTGGGCGCAATAGCACGAAAACCACAATTCCCATTGTTGTTTACATCGACAATGTCAACAATGTATGCATTAAGGAAATCAGGAAACTGAGACAAGTATGCATTTCTTGAAGATTTGATGGACAATTGACTTATAAAGGATTAGCATCTCGTTGACTTACAACTAGTTTTATACATGATCTTTTGGTAATATGACTAGCCAGTGATCCCGCAACATACTCCCATTATAAAGGAATATAATGCACATATCTTTTTGACCCTTTATGCTCTTCTTTCCCCACCCCCTATTTGGTTTGCATTTCACCAGCGGTGGACACATGGAAGTTGTAAATGGATGTGCTAGTTCCATAATCTTTTTCTTCAACACCCTCTAGAGTCATATTGTACTTCATCGTCTCATTCATAAACTGCCTTTCATGATCTTTTAAACGACTCAATATGTCATGGCCATTTGAATCCTTAGATAGTTTTTGATTGTGTAACCCGCACCTGACAATCACCTTCCAACCACCACCATTTGGAACATATCTCAGCCTAAAAGGACATTTAATTTTCATACTGTAAATGTCATTGTTTTTCAGGATTATTCTTCCTTTTGTAGTTTCCACCTATCTCACAATCCATAATCAATTTATCTTTCAACTCTTGCATCTTATTTGTAGTATCAGAACAAACAATGATAATAATAATAATACCATGTTGTTTACCAATGGATTGTGTTCATGCTAATACTTCAGATCGGGACTAAAATATTTGCCATTTACATCATATGAAGACTAAATTATTAATAGGTTGAAAAGTAAACTTACGACGTCTGTGGTGAAGAACTGCGTATAATTTTCACTGGAATCTGTTGACGAGCCTTCCGATTTGGGATCGCACAAGCGAAGTATTATTTTGTACTAACGAAAATTTTGAAGAAAGACAAAAATTTCGGTATCCCATAATTTTGGCTATTTTGTTAAATTTGAAATTTTTCAAAAATTATCATAATTTATGGTATTTTATCTAGGTGGAGTATCTAAAATTTCACATATTCCAGTATAATTGCATATATTTTTTCATATTATATCGAAAATTCTAATATTTCCGGTATAATTGCAAACTTTCAGCAATTTGCAAACAAAAAAATCATATCAAAAATTTTGTTTTAACTACCGAAAATTTAGATTTTTTTCAATTTAGTGAAAGTTAGAATTTTTTACAAAAAACACTTTTTGTGGGTAAATATAATTAGAGTCATTTTGGAAAATATAGAAAATTGGGGGATTGTCAAGTTTAAAATGGGGGTTAGTAGGTTAAATATTCTTCACTCTGTCACCATTCATTTAATGAAATAAATTATTTAATAGAAATATTTATTTATTTTAAAATCAAATTACATTACAAATAATAAAATTAAACAATTTCATCGAACTACATACATACATTTCAAATATTTTAAATAAAAAACAAATCAAAATATCAAAATATTGATCACATATTTAATATTATAAATTAGGCTAAATCACCTACAAGGTCCTTTAAGTTATTTAATTGTAACAATGTGGTCATTTATGTTTATTTTCCTACAAGTAGGTCCTTTAAGTTATTTTAAAATATCAAGTTAGTCCCTTAAGTTTTTTTTGTAACGCTTTGGTCCATTTTTTAAAAATTTATGTTAAAATAAATTGCAAACTCATATACAACTTGAACTGGTTTTTCGCGCTTATCATGGATATGTAATTAGTTTTGCGTTTGATTGTGTATTTTTGTCGGATCAACGATTTTTTTATTATGTATTTCATCCATTTTTACTTGATTATTAAGCATCGTAACTTGTTTGATAAATTTGATTGTATATTCATGATCAGCGCGAAAAACCAATTCAAATGGTATATGAGGTTACAATTTATAGTAACAGAGATTTTTAAAAAGGGACCAAAGCATTACAAAAAATAATATAAGGGACTAACTTGATATTTTAAAATAACTTAAAAGACCTACTTGTATAAAAAAAACATAAAGGACCACATACAATTAAATAGCTTAAAGGACCTTGTAGGTAATTTAACCTATAAATTATCAAAATTAAATTTAAAAAAATACATAATGAAATAAACAGGGCGGATTAGTGTTCACATTACACGACTCGCCCCCATATTTTATGGTTAATAGTCATTTACCCTCTGCAATATAAACGAGTTTTTATTTACCCCCTTTAAAAAAATTGGATTACCCCCTCCCCCTGAAATTTGTGGGTACCCCCATAAGCGTGTAAAAACCATGGGGGTAAATAAAAAAAAAATTTACAAAGGGATAATTTTTCCACCTAGGGGGCAAAAGACTTAGAATTTTAAAATTTCAGGGGAATAATCCAATTTTTTTAAAGGGGGTAAATCAAAACACGCCTGTTCTGGACTGGGCCATGACATTATGCACGGCATGGCCCAATGCTCGTCATGTCCGAGCCCAAATGACCAAGCACGCGGATGCGTCGGGCGTCGATTGTTCACCCGAGGAACATCTCCTCGACTTTCTAACTACGCGTCGGGCAAAGAGCGTGTTGCCCGTCTCATGGACTCTGCCCACATACCACCAACCCACATCGCGGGCACCTGGGTTATGTCGGGCAGAAGTATAACAGCACATCACTTGCCACGTCACCCAACTCCCCTGTATTATCTCCTTAGGGATAGGGGCAGTTGGACCAGGGAGCGGACCTTGGTCTAGGTCTCCACGCTTCTTACGCGTCCCCTGGCAGCTCCTCCTTGGGCTTAGCTAATCCAGCCCATTAGGGGCCTTGGCCCAGCGCTGGGGGCTCAATATAAATACCCCTTTCATGGCAAAGGGACAGGTATTCTAACTTACATTCTGATAACCTATTCTGTACCTCTTCTGACTTAAGCATTGGAGCACCTTGCAGGTACACCCCCCTCCTCATTTCATTCTCTAGCCCATCCATCAAGACCTTGGAAGGCTCATCTGATCAGGTAAGATCAGTGGCACCGTCTGTGGGAACTAGCTATCCCCATCTTCATCAACAGAGGATCAAAAGCTCATTTATTTTTGTCCTTCCAACATGGCCGGAGAACAACCTAGCGAGCGCAGTCGTCCCCTCGTTGACTACACTACGGACGACGGCCCGCCATCCCATGAAGCAGACGCTCGAGACGGTCACCCAGCCACCCCGTCTCCAGAACCCCAAAATAACGGGGATGCCCCTCACGCTCAAAATCTAGGGGCAGAGACATTTCATCCCATCCCCGTTCCCGTTGAAGGAGACGCCACAATGATTGCCATGGTAAATGCCCTCAATCAGGCCGGTTCTATGCTTTATCAGCAACACGAACGAATCATGGCCCTCGAAGCCGAGCGACAAGAGCCCCGGCCCCAGCAGGAGAGGAGGACACAGCAACGTCCAGAACCAACAAAGAAGCGAGGACGTCGTTCTCCAGAACCTCACGTCAGCAGGGCACGCGCCCGTCGGGACAATGGACGAGCGGGAACATCACCAAGGCGCGGGCGCAGCCCCGACAACAATGACCTATCCCCATTAAGGAGCGACGAGGAAGACCTGCACTGTCCCCTGTCTCGGGCAATAATGGAAGCCCCGCTTCCCAAAGGCATGGAGAAACCGCCCAATCTAGCCGTGTACGACGGGACTACCGATCCCGACGATCACGTCGACAACGTCAACGCGATGCTCGACTACCGCAATGACATCACCGGGCATCTCAAATGCCGGCTGTTTTCAACGACCCTCAGGAAAGGAGCCATGGCCTGGTACAAAAGCTTGGCTCCCGAGTCCATTACATCATGGAGAGTCATGAGGTCCATGTTCACAAGGCACTTCACGGCTTCCCGTCGTCACCCCAAGACCGAGGCGACCCTTGAAGCCATAGTGCAAAAGAAGAATGAGACGCTGCGCTCGTACATCGAGCGATTCAACCAAGAAGCTGTCGAGGTGGATACCACCGAACACATGAAAAAGTACCTCCTCGAAAGAGGACTCTTGCCCGGTAGTGAGCTGAGCAGAGCCGTCGGGATCGAGCCTCCCCGCACACTGAACGAACTTCTGCACAAGGCCCAGGCCTACATTAGATACGAAGAAAAACATGTGGCACACAATGCCCGCAGCGGACGTAATGTTGGGGACACCGAACACGCCAGACGCGAGGACCCGAGCGTCCCCCGTCGCAACGGGGACAGGCGAAGAGAGGAAAGACCTCGCGAGCTCCGAGAAGGAAGGGGTCCTGCGGGCCGATATAGCGAGTACACCTTACTGACAGCTCCTCGAGAGCGCATCCTCGCAGAATGCATCAACTCTGAATTCAAACAGGGCAGAGTCAGGTTCCCAAAACCGTCTGCGCCAAAGCCTCACACCGACAAATCTAAATACTGCCGGTTCCACAGAAGTCACGGGCATGTGACCGAAGACTGCGTCCATCTGAAAGATGCAATAGAGATTTTAATTCAAGAGGGGCACCTAAAGCAGTATACGAGGAAGAACGAAACCCCCAGGCACGACGAGGCAGAGAAGAAGAGACCCCGGGAAGAAACGCCCCCCGACAACTCTCCATACCAAGTAGCCCTCTGCGTGTCACGCCCGGAAGATTTCTTCCTCCCCGAGCCACTACCCGAAGGAAGAATCGCCGCACTCAGCCCCTGGGAGGACTTCCCAACCGCACTGGTAATATCAGGTGGGGGAATTAATGGCGAAACCGCTGCCCTCTCAGTCAAACGCAAGTTCGACGAACTCCTATTAACCGCCCCCGAGCAAAAGGCGACATTGACAAAGTACCGGGGAAAATCCAACCCGATATCCTTTTTCCTGGAGGAACTCCCGGGCGGATCCCCGAACTCGGGCATCCCACTATTGATCAGGGCAAAGATGGCCCAGTTCGACGTCCGACGCATCCTAGTCGATCAAGGCAGCTCAGTGGATATCATGTACGTCCACCTCTTCAATACTCTGAAATTAGACAAGACCAACCTGGCCCCCTACGTCGGATCCGACCTCCAAGGATTCAATGGAGCAACGACTAGGCCGTGGGGGTATGTCGAGCTCCTCGTCACCTTTGGGGAGCAAGAAACGGCCAGGGAAATCAAAATCCAATTCCTGGTCGTAGACTGCCCGTCCCTGTACAATTGCATCTTTGGACGCCCAACACTGGCTGAACTTACTGCGGTCCCGTCCACCGTCCACCTGAAGATGAAATACTACACCAAATTGGGCCGCGTGGTCACTATCCACGGCGACATTGAAGCTGCCCGGCGATGCTACGACGCTGCAGTAAAAGGACAGGCCGTGATTAACACAAAGAACAGTTCCAGCAACAAAAAGCTCAGGACCGAAGAACCTCCCCGGGGAGTTAACGCCATCGACCTCGACTGTCGTATTGGGCTGGACGAAACCGAAGAAGGGAAGTCCACCAAGGATAGATCTCTCGAACACCCGGTCCGACCAATCCCCGACGGAGAGTTCGAGCTCATTCCCCTCGGGGACGATCCAGAAAGGACAGTGAAGATAGGCAAGGGATTGCCCGAGGAAACAAGGGAGAAGCTCGTGGCATGTCTCAAAGAGAATTCTGACCTCTTCGCGTGGAATGCCGCAGAAATGCCCGGACTGGATCCAGAGATCGCGTGTCACAAACTAGCTTTAGACCGGGCAGCCAAGCCCATAGCACAGCGTAGGCGCAAACAGTCGCCCAAAAAGGCAGAGGCTGCCGAACGAGCTGTAAAAGACCTCTTAGAGGCAAATTTTATTTCTGAAGCCCAGTACACAACCTGGCTCTCTAATGTAGTCCTCGTTAAGAAAAATAATGGAAAATGGCGTATGTGTGTTGATTATACTGATCTTAATAGGGCTTGCCCGAAAGATGCTTTCCCCCTCCCTAATATAGATATGCTCGTCGACAATTCTGCAGGTTTTAAACTCTTGTCCTTCATGGACGCGTATAGTGGATACAATCAAATCCCTATGTCGCCCACAGACAAGAGACACACAGCATTCATGACCTCAACGGGCAATTACTATTACAACGTCATGCCGTTCGGGCTCAAGAACGCTGGTGCTACGTACCAACGCATGATGAACAAAGTCTTCAAGGATGAAATAGGGGACATGCTCGAAGTATACATGGACGACATGATCGTCAAATCACACGAGGAGAGTACCCATGCTCGACATCTAACCAAAGTGTTCGAGCAAGCGAGGCAGTGCAGAATGAGGTTCAATCCCGAAAAATGCACGTTCGGGGTACGGGCAGGGAAGTTCCTCGGGTTCTACCTCACCGAAAGAGGAATCGAGGCCAACCCCGACAAATGCCGGGCATTTTCGGAGTTCCCGACCCCGAGGACCAAGAAATCGATCCAATCCCTCAATGGAATGCTCGCCTCACTCTCCCGTTTTATCGCCAAATCCGCCCAGCACGCATTACCATTCTTCAGACTCCTTCGCAAGGAGGCTATCTTCGACTGGACCGACGAATGCGAGCAAGCATTACTCCATCTGAAGAAAGTTCTATCCGAACCCCCGGTCCTATCACGACCATTAGAAAAGGAAACCTTATACCTATATCTGTCCGTGGCGACCGAGGCCGTCAGCGCCGTTCTAATAAGAGAGACCGACGAGGGACAAAAGCCCATCTATTTTACGAGCAAAACACTCCAAGGCCCCGAGCTCCGATATCAGCAAATCGAAAAGGTTGCCCTGGCCCTCATCAATGCGGCAAGGAGACTACGATATTACTTCCTCGCACACACAATAAAGGTGAGAACCGACCAGCCAATCAAACAGCTGCTCAGACGACCAGATATGGCCGGGAGAATGCTCAAGTGGTCACTAGAACTCTCCGAATTCGACATACAATACGAAAGCAGGAAAGCCTTGAAGGCACAGGCACTGGCCGACTTCGTCGCAGAAATGACCCATAGCCCGACACCAGCAGAGGGCGCCCACAAATGGACGATCTTCGTCGACGGCGCCTCTAGCTCGTCAGGCAGCGGAGCCGGGATCATCCTAGAGAACGAGGATGGGATCCTGATCGAGGTTTCATTAGCACTGGCTTTCCCGACGTCGAACAACCAAGCCGAATACGAGGCTTTTATCGCAGGCCTGAGGTTAGCCGAAGACCTGGGAGCAAAAGAGGTGACAATATCCACAGACTCCCAGCTCGTGGCCTCACAAGTGCGAGGAGAATACCAAACCAAGAACGACAACCTCGTCGAGTACTTGTCCCTCGTCAAAGAAAAACTTGATAAATTCGAAAAGTGGGAAGTTCAACACATACCACGCGAGCACAACACACGGGCAGACATCCTCTCGAAACTAGCCAGCACGAGGAAAAAGGGTGGGAATAAATCAGTAATTCAAGAAATCCTCCCTCGACCTAGCATTGACAAACTACCTCCTCCATTCGAGGTCAACGCTATCGGGGATGTTCACTGTTGGATGACGCCCATCTACAACTACCTCACACGAGACGAACTCCCAACTGACCCGAAAGAGGCGGCCACTGTCAAACGACGAGCGTGCTCGTACGTACTCCTCGAAGGTAAACTCTACAGGAGAGGATTCTCCATCCCATTACTTAAATGTGTCGAGGAAGAGAAAGTCCCCGACATACTTGGAGAGATACACCGGGGAATCAACGCTCAGCACCTCGGCGGGCGATCGCTCGCAAGAAAGGCCCTTCGAGCAGGTTACTACTGGCCGACCATGCAAAGCGATTCAAAGGAGCACGTCAAAAGGTGTGACAAATGCCAACGACACGCCGACATGCACCTCGCACCCCCGAACGACCTAAAATCACTATCTTCCCCGTGGCCCTTCGCGTGGTGGGGCATGGACATCCTCGGACCCTTCGTCACCGGATCATACCAGAATAAATATCTCATCGTCGGGGTGGATTACTTTACCAAATGGATCGAAGCGGAGGCACTGGCTAAAATAACCGCGCAGAACATTCTCCGGTTCTTTAAACGCAACATCCTCGCTCGGTTCGGCATACCCCAGGCACTTGTCACGGATAACGGGACACAATTCACGGACGGAGGGTTCCAGGACTTCGTCGCCAGCCTAGGCACTAAACAACATTTCACGTCTGTCGAACATCCACAGACGAACGGGCAAGCAGAGGCGGCCAACAGAGTAATTTTACGTGGCCTTAAGCGCAGGCTCAGCGAGGCGAAGAGGGCATGGATCGAGGAGCTACATAGTGTCCTATGGGCTTACCGCACAACACCGCATTCTACCACCGGGGAAACCCCGTTCCGACTGACTTACGGCACCGAAGCAGTCATTCCGGTGGAAATACGGGCACCAACGAGGAGGATAGAGGAACCCCTAGACGAGGAAATGAACGACGAAACCCTTAGAGACGAGCTCGACCTAGTCGAGGAGATTCGTTCCGAAGCAGCCCTCAGGGAAACGACCCTCAAACAAAAAATAGCACTACGCCACGACGCGAAGGTCATAAGAAGAGAGTTCCAGGTCGGCACCCTGGTCCTCAGAAGAAACCAGAAAAACCCAAGAGAGGGCAAGCTGGCAGCCAACTGGGAAGGCCCCTACCGCGTCCGCGACAAGACGAGCAACGGGGCCTATTACCTAGAAAACCTACAAGGGGAACAACTCGCTCGACCATGGAACGCAGAAAAACTTAGACAATATTATAGTTAAATGTATCACGGGGAAACGTGGGTGGTACGACCACGCTCTTCGTCTCCAAAACCCCAGAGAGGAACCGCGAGACCCGGGAACGAGCCGGGGTCACATAGCGAACACAACCCTCCCCGACGCGTGGGATCTTGACCAAGACTCAACGTCGAAGTACCAGGACAGGCAGGGCACCCAGCTCGCGATGGGAAAGCCCAAGCCTCGAGACCAGGGTTCGAACAACGGACCCGGGCTTCGATCCCAACGGGCACAAAGCCCGACACTTCGTCGGTTCCCTAAACCGAGGAGATTAACGAGGTCGAGCAGAGTACGAATTTATAAAAGCAAATATCAAACATAAACGAACACAATGAATGACAACAAAAACATTCATATATTAAAAAGAATAACAACGGCCGAAGCCAAGTACGCCCGAAGGCCAGATTACAAATGCCCGAAGGCCAAAGTACATAACGGGCACGCAGGCCATAACAAAACTACAAATTAAAATTACATAATTAAGACTCCGCTCGGAGCACTTCTTCTTCCTCCTCCTCTTCCTCACCCCCCAGCTCTTCCTCCGCTTCGAACGGGCAGACGATCTCACCATCCCTGACACAGTAGTTATGGGCCGACCCCGCTGTCACCAACTCGGGGTTCAGAAGCCCAAGCTGTTCGACAGCATTGTCGAAACCCTCTTTGAAAACGGCCACAAGGTCTTGGTTGAGCGAGCGGATATGCCTCAGCAGCTCACCGCGCGAACCAAGGGCACGCTCCTCCTCGGTCTCGTCGGCCAGAGAATGGACCTTTTCTTTGAGAGATTCAATCTGGGCCCTCAGGTCAGCATTGTCCTCGGTCAACTTTTGATGATCGGCCACCTGCTCTTCCAAGCTCGCCTTAGCAGCCTTCAACTGGTCCCGCTCCTTCTCCACCTCATCCAGCTTCTGGCTCAGCCCTTCCTGCAGCTGATGCTCCTCTTTGTAGTCCGACAGGTCTTTGGACAGTTTGTCCTTCTCCGACCGGACCTGCAAAAGAGCATCCTCCAGCGAGGCAGTGGAGACCGAAGTGTCGGTCAAGACCATGGCCGTCTCCATCACCCGGATGACAGCGGCAATGTCCCTAGCCAGATCTTTGCGTCGAGCACCAGCGTCTTGATCCAGAATAGCCTTGGCCTCGGGCGCCGGCACAGCAATCGCCTCCTCGGCCTTGAAGAACGACCGTTCCACAAAGCAAGGAGGTAGCAGATAGCTGCCCGGTCCACCCGGACTTCCCAGCGACGACCTTGAAAGAGTCCCCGATGGACGCTTCCGTTTGTGGAGGGGAGAGGCAGATGGCGGCGGGCTGTCAGGTATATCTATCGCCCGAGGAGGAGAGGAAGGAGTCAAGCTCGCCACATTCGAAGGACCGGCCCCAGCATCACCAGCGGTCTCCAAGACACGGACCACAGTCTTCTTCTTCTTCTTGGGCACCCGGTCAGCTGCACCGGCCTGGTTCGCCAGCTTCAAGACTCGGTCACGTGCATTGGGCATGGCGCCTGCAAAAGAATACACACAGACATTAGCGAGCGAAAACATCAACAAAAATAAAAGACTAAACAAAGTCTGCCTACTCAATAATGCTAGAGCCTCCTCCTCGGTATCACACTCGAGCAGAGCCTTGGTATTGATGTAGCGCGTCTCGGTGATTAGCTCCCCGGCCTCGTCCAGATAGGGCACGCCCTGTCGATTCGCCCAGACCCCCAAACTGAAGCTCTGCACGTAATCAACCAGCTTCTTATACGCGAGCCTATCCTCAGTGCCGAGCATCGCGTATTTGATCCGGTAATGGGCCGTGGAGAGGTCGAAATGATCACGCTGCCACCTCAGCGGTATCTTCGACATCAAGGTCTCCTCCCCGTCTGGTTTTCGTTGATAATAATACAGGGAGTGGAGGGCGGCACGGGTGATCGGCATCACCACGTACCATCGGCCTTTGAAGTGACGAACAGAGTCCACGTACGTCTTGAACAAGCGCACGGGCTGTTTGAAAGAGACCCAGCTGTGACGCCCACGGGAACCGGACCGCTGGAGATGGAAGACGTGGAAAAAGAGGGCCCGGGTACAACCAATGCCGAGGAACTGGCAGACCAACTCAAATGCCCGCATAAAGGCGAGAGCATTAGGATGCAGTTGGGACGGCGCCAGCCGAAGCCATTTGAAAACCGACATCTGGAAGGAGTTGAAGGGCAGTCTAATCCCCGCCTCACGGAAAGCAAATTCATACATTGTGAACTGCTTCCCCGGGAAATGATGGCAGATGCGGTCTTATTCCTTGGGGGCGAAACAATGCCAGTTCGGTGGATCTTCCCGGCTCATGTTCTCGACCATAGCGTAAGCAGTGATGGCCTCGTCACAGAAATATGATTCCTCCTCCAGAGGCTCGTCCGCAACCCAGGAGAAGTCAACCTGCCCGGAAGAGGAGGCGTGTTCGGTACCATCTCGGACACTCCCGTCCCCAACAGGGAGACGAGCGATTGCCGCATCTTCGGTCGAGGACCCAGAATCTTCCCTCCTCGGTCGTAAACGCCCGGTAGCACCTGAAACGCAGACAGAAAGAGTGAATTCGACGTCATATCAAATCCACCCTTCCACCGCAGGTCAAGTGAAAGGGCGTGGCGGCGACAGACACTAACTGTGCTCAACTCAGAGACACGCGCGTTCTTAAGTTACCGGGCAGAGAATTCATACAGCCTATGCAAATATTGCCCGGCATATGAAATTTCTGCCCGGTACAGTATGATCCTAACCCTATTTTCCACCATCTACAGTCCACTACACTATCCCTAAGTCAAACCTAACCACATTTCTACAGAGATAGCAGGCATTTTGCGGAAAACAGAAAGATAAATGATGAATCACAGAGGGAAAATCGTACCTGACATAGAGAAGTTGAAAGGGAGACGGTGGTGCACGGGCAACGGACGGTGGTTCGGACAGGAAGACCGGCGGAGACGGCGGTGCAGACGGTGGAACGAGCAAACAGGAGAGAATTTGGAGAACTTCTGGTGAACGTATGAGCAAAAAAGTAGAAATGAAGTTACTCAACCCCCTTTTATAGTGCCTGGCGCGTGGACCAACGCGCTAGGTCATCATTACCTATCCTGCCTACGCCGTCTTTGCACACAAAACGAAGCGACGCCATTAAGTCTGAGACACGTCTATCCAAGAAAGAAACTGAAACGACGTCGGGCACCTGTCCGTCTCCCCGACTCGTCAAGACGCCATGTCCCCGCGTCATACCCTCGGTTGTTATTGGGAAGATGCATACCAACCGATCACGCTCATACCCGGCACTACCGTGGAAGGAGGAATCCGCGACCAAGTCTATTACAACCTCACATGCCGAACGACCGCACTTCCCCGTCAGATCGGGGAACCCCCAGTTGCAACATAAGTCATCGCTCTGGCTCAGAGACTCGACTTGGGGGGCTCCTGTTCTGGACTGGGCCATGACATTATGCACGGCATGGCCCAATGCTCGTCATGTCCGAGCCCAAATGACCAAGCACGCGGATGCGTCGGGCGTCGATTGTTCACCCGAGGAACATCTCCTCGACTTTCTAACTACGCGTCGGGCAAAGAGCGTGTTGCCCGTCTCATGGACTCTGCCCACATACCACCAACCCACATCGCGGGCACCTGGGTTATGTCGGGCAGAAGTATAACAGCACATCACTTGCCACGTCACCCAACTCCCCTGTATTATCTCCTTAGGGATAGGGGCAGTTGGACCAGGGAGCGGACCTTGGTCTAGGTCTCCACGCTTCTTACGCGTCCCCTGGCAGCTCCTCCTTGGGCTTAGCTAATCCAGCCCATTAGGGGCCTTGGCCCAGCGCTGGGGGCTCAATATAAATACCCCTTTCATGGCAAAGGGACAGGTATTCTAACTTACATTCTGATAACCTATTCTGTACCTCTTCTGACTTAAGCATTGGAGCACCTTGCAGGTACACCCCCCTCCTCATTTCATTCTCTAGCCCATCCATCAAGACCTTGGAAGGCTCATCTGATCAGGTAAGATCAACGCCTATATTGCAAAGGGGGGGGGGGTAAATGACTATTAACCTCATATTTTATAATCAGAGAAAACTTAAACTCGAACCTAAACACAATGAAAATGGATTTCCCCTTTAAATTTGGAGCGGATCCAGATGGATACTGAAGGTACGAGTTATGTTGCCATGTCTATTTTTAATGCAGAGCTTCTAAATTTTAAAATAAAAAACACCTTTGAAATGAAAATATCTCCACCAAACGCAATTCCAAACATATTATCATACTAAATTATAATTTTACAACTTTTTTCACCAAATTTTTCCGCAAATGTTTTATTAATAATGTTCTATTTGGGAACAAGAAATAAGAATGAATTGAGGTGGAGTACTCCTGACGCGATGGTTTAAATCCCTGGAGCAGTTCAACGTAAGAATGTACCTACAAAATTATCACTCAAACGTTCAAGTCATTATATAAGTCCAAAAAGTGGGAGTCAAATGCATTAAATGTCAATCATATCATAATGTCATTTCACAAGATTTTCCGTATATATGGCCTTAACTTTGCATGCTTGGGCATGTTATTTTTCTATATGATCCTCGAGTGTACTCAAGTGTCGTTCTTTCTTTTTGTTTATTTATTATAAGGTTGTAAAGAGGTTTTGGTGAATACTTGTACAAAGATCTAAATATAGTGGATAATACTCTCAAGAATAGAGAAAATATATTTTTCCTTGAGTTGATAAGGGGAACCAGTATAAATCTTTTGTGTTCTTTTATCTTTATGTATTTTAATTTGTGCATTTTACATTCTTTCTAAATATCTATCAATTCATAACTTACACTAATATGGAATATTAGAACAAACCCTAGTACAAATAGCATGTCGTCAAAGTATGCTTACATGTTATTGTTTAATTGGGCTTTGTGTCATGGATCCAATTGTTTAAGTTAGCTTGTACCCTAAGTTAGATTGTAATGGGTAATTGTTAAAAAGCCCATTAGGTTAGTATGTTAGTTTTATTATAAATAACATACTAGTCTCTCATATTTTGAATAAGGGAAAATAGGAAGATAAAACCCTAATTCACAAGTGAGAGAGATTATTTGTTATTCTTGTATACGTGTAATCTTGTTTTAAGAGAAAGGAAAGAACAATAGTTTATAACATATCCTTGTTGTTATCTTTGGTAACCCTAAATCCCAGCCCATGGCTGGAATTCACACTTGACACCACTGTTTCCAGGTGATTTACGGATATGTCTTGCGGCACATATGCATTGTTCAAGATCTTCAACAAAGCCCCCCGGTAAGAGTCTGAACACATCAACAAGGATAAGATCGAAATCTTAGAAGGAGTTCGTTATAAGTGATCAACAATCTTGTAATCACTTTTCTTGATTATTCTCATGAATTCCTCCGCCTCCTTGTCAAAGGTGATATCAGGCTCCGAAGTTGGCGTTAATGTATCACTTGTCATAGGCTTCTTGCCCCTGGCCTTGGCTTGAGCCTCTGCATTGTCTTTCAGTGGTAACACATTGTTTCTCAACGTCTCTGGTGCAAACAGTCTACCACTCTAGTGAATCCTCCGACCCCAACATTCTCAACTTGGTGCGGAGATGATCTGGATGTGACCATGTTCTGCTTCTGACCATTGTAATAAACTTCTCCCCTATAGTTCCATGGGATAACTTTATCACTCTGGTACGAAATTGGCCCATAAGTAGTAATGGTTACCGGTTCCACCATTGCTGGTGCTAGAACTTATGCCGGATTGTAGTAAATCATAACAGTTGACACTTCGTCCTTTTTCACAATCTTGTCAAACGGTATACTTCCGTTGTCCATCATCCTTTGTATTCCCGATCTCAATTGGTCACAACCATCGACGGAATTAACACAGTCTGAGAAACCTTCTTCACAACTTGGAAATATGTCATTCTTAGCCAGACAAGCCTTTACAGCCAACAATGAAGTCTTCAGGTCATTGACGTCTGATACCGGATTCAAACACTCCCCACTATAAACAACTCTTACGGTCTTTCCATTATTAGGAATGGGGTTCTGTAGCACATTCGAGGTTAGAACGGAGTTGATCGCTTCGGAGTCTATCAGATCATGCACCTTGTGTTTAAGGACTTTACAATTTTCAGTACTCTTGCCTGGAGCTCCAAAGTGAAACTCACAACGAGCGTTAGCGTCATAGCCCTCAGGAATCTGCCCCGGCTGCGGAGGCCGCAAATTTCTCAATTGGACCACCTGAAGCTGAAGAAGATTCTGTAGTAACTGAGAATAGGACATCGGAGGCTTCTCGAGATGCCTATCCTTTGGCGTGGGAGGGTAGTACGGACGAGGAGCCATTTGTTGTTGGTAATTCTGCTGAACCTGTTGCTGATTAGCTGGAGCAGAAATAGTGACGGGAGATGCCTGAAGGTAAGAATTTCGATTCCCCCACTTCTTTTAAGTATATACGACCACGACTTCTCCTTCCATTCGCTTCACAAAAGGCTTTTTGACCCTATAGGTTGACATTCCGCCGCTCTGAATCTTTCCTTGCTTCATCCAACTCTCGACTCTTTTGCCTGTTAAGATGATATCGGAAAAACCAATGGAGGAACAACCGACCAGTCTTTCCATGAAGAGATCAACCATCTCTCTTTCCAGCAACGGGGGTTGAACCCTAGATGCAACATCGTGCCACCTCTGCGTGTAGTCTTTGAAACTTTCAGAGTTCTTTTGCGATAGGCTCTGTAGTAGAATCCGGCTGGGTGCCATATCGATGTTGTATTGGTATTGCTTAAGGAATGCCTCCCCAAGCTCCTTCCAATTATGAACAGAATTCTTCTCCAGTTTCATGTACCACTCCAGTGAACCCTCAGACAGACTGTCCTGGAAGTAGTACATCCAAAGCTTCTCATCTTTGGTATTGTCGCTCCCACCAAATAACATAGGGCCAGAAAGGGGTATAGACGCGAACAGTCGGCGAAAGAGAGAACATGAGGATGAACTGAAAAGAGTCGCCATATAGGCATTTTTATCCCGAAGGAAAGGTAATGCTGCATAGACCTGGAAATATATGGATAAGACGGTCGCGAACCAGAGAAAATGAGAAAGGGGGTTGGTTACAACCTGGGAAGGTATTAGCACCCAGATTGTCCGTCGTACTCGACGGGATCCACGCTTAAAAGTTTGTGTTTAAAGGGGTAGTGTCAGTGCTATTCTATGTGCAAAAGCTGGAAAAGAATACAAGTGTCAGTGCAAAATAAGTGTGAAGTGAATAAAAGGAGTGTCAGTGCAAGAAAAGAGTGCAATGCTCAAGACAATGAGGCTTAAAAGAATAATGCTGGAAGAAGGGGAATATACAGAAACTTTTTTGTTCGATAACTGTTAAGTTATGCCTACGTATCCTCTCGTGCAATGAGGAAGTCAGAACACCGTAGTTCGACTCAAAGAGACTGAAAGGTAAATTGACTTGTGAACTGCTTGCTTGCATATGCTCAAGTGTATGACCTGTCTGGCTCATGTGCAAACTGTCTTGCATTAGACGGAAGAAGCAAGTTCTCGTTTGTGAGTGAATGAGGTGAGAAAAGAATCCCGGAGGAGACGATTATTGTTTGTTTTTGGTATTTTCAATCTTTTATTGCCTTTTCTGTTTGTCATAAGATGATGAGCTTAAGCCTAAACCAAGGGTTAGTAAACTCATCACATCCTCCCTCTGATTAGGGGTAATGAGAATACCTTAAGTATGAAGTAAACACCTCACACTTAATCACCATGGTGTAGGATTAAGATCATTAACCTACTTGTGATTATTTAGATGCTTTTGGAGTTTTTGTTTAGTGTTAACTAATGAGTTTAAGCCATAATCAAGGATTTAATGGACTCATTACACCATCCTAATAGAAGGATGATAGATGAGAACATTTAAGCTGAAGAAGATACCTCAACTTAATCCATGATTAGGGATTAACCTCATGACAAAACTAAGCCTTTATTAAAATGGATTTTAGTTAATGGTAAGATTAAGAAGTGAATCTTATGGTTTGTAAGGCAACTTGAGGAGGACTTGTCCATTAACACTAGGGTTAGTCCTTCTTAACCAATTAAGGAAGAATTAGAACCCTAATGCAAGGCCCAAGTTACAAGCTTATTGTCTTAGTGATTATTAGGTGAATTGATTAAGATATTTAAACACATTAAGAGTTTAACACTTAGGATTAAAGTTATGCATTCCATCCTAAGAGAAGGATGCAGGCATACCCTTAATCACAAAGCCTTAAAACCTTGAAGGTTTAGTCCCTGATTATGAGATAAGAAAAGAGACACAAAAGAGGACACAAAGGTAAAACTAATGGGGAGACTAATCAAAACCCAAATTGTTATCATGCTTGGGTGTTCCTAGGGTTTATGAGGCTTGCAAGAGATCTTCAATAAAAGCCACCAAGGAAGAAGAAAGATGGAAGGAGGAGAAGTAGAAGAAGCAAATCAACTTACTTCACCTAAGAAGATAAGTTGCTTGAAGAAAGAAAGTGGATAGAGAACATGAATGAGCAAGCTCACTCTATGACAAATACAAAATGCAGCAAGAATGCATAAGAGGGATGAGAAGAGTTTGTGAGAAGTGAACGCAAATTCACTTCTCAAAGCACTTACCACCTGAAAAGTTAGCATAAAGAAATGAAATGAAATGAAAATGAAATGTGTGCAAGGATGCAAACCAAAACCAGAAGCATATTCATGATGTAAATGATGCTAAGAGATGATGAAAATGTATGTCAAGGGCAATGGATGATCATACAAGTGATGAGAATGCAAATGGAGCATGAAAGAAGCATGAAAGTTCATGAATGTACATGGAATGTAATGAATGCATAACATGGCAAATGGATGAGGAAAGGATCAAGCATGATTCTAATGTGTCCTAAGATGTCTTAGAAGTCACGTGAATGCATAAAATATTATGGAAAGTTCATGAATGCAAGCATATGCAAGATGTATGCAAAGGAAGATGAGAAATTAGGGTTTTCATGCAACATGAGATGCAAAACTCAAAAACAGAAGCAAATGACAAGATACAAAATTGAAAATGCAATCAAAAGAAACCTAACCTCATATGAGACCACACCCCAAAGGAGGAGACCTAACTCTTAACCCTAAGGAAGTTATGAATTTTCTAAGTTTTCTAGGGTTTTAAGGTACCTAAAGGGAAAAAATGCAAATCAATTCAAAAATGCAGAAGAAATTTGTGACAAATTTATGTTAGAAACTACATGTCAAATGAAGATCAATGCAAAAAGAACCATTGTCATACCATTCTTGGTTAGGCAGAAAATAATTCTTGAAGTTAGGGTTCTAAAATGTGAATTTTATGAACCCTAAATTCAAGAAAATTATCAAAGATGGTTCAAAACCAAAAAGAAATTTGTGTGGATGGTATGACAATGTCTCTAAATGTTTAAAGATGCAATATGAATTTTTTGGGATTTTTTAGAAACCTAAATGATATTTTAATTAATTAATTTTCATTAATTAATTAAAATAAACATTTAAATGTTTAAAAAATGATTTTTTAATGTGAAAAATAAAAATAAAAATATTTTTGGGTTAAGAAAATTATTTGAAATAAAAACGCAGAATAAAAATATTTTTAGAATTTTCTTGCTATTTTAAATAAAATATACAAAAAAAAAAGGAAAATATGAAATTAAAATTGAATTAAATGGAAGTATGTTGATCCAAGGGATGAGGTTGATTCTGGGAAAATCTAAGTTGACTGCGCGCCAGATCTAATGGCCTGAATTCAAACTTCATTAATCCTAATTAATTAATTATTAAATCCAGATTAAATGTTAGTGAACTGATCCTAGCCATTCACCACACGCGGGAAAGGAAAATCCAAGGGTCCAAATTTAAACAGAGCCCTAACCCTAATTATCATATTAATGACTCTCAGGTCACCGTGTAACACGGTGGGAGAACTGACTTTAGTTATGTTGCGGATAGCAAGAGTCGCCACCGACTTTTATTTTATCCAAAAGGAAAGGGTATAAAAGAACAGGAAAGACCTTAAGAGATATTTTTGGGTCCGGGGGGTAGGTTATGTAAAGGGAAGGTGTTAGCACCCTTTACATCCATGGTTATCCATGGGCTCTTAGTTACTTAGCTCACTTTTGAATTGTTTTTGAAAATGTGAAGTGTGTGAATAGAAAATTTTCATAATAGTTAATAATGATCCATGTACGGATGCGTAAAAACTTGTTTTTGAAAATTTGTTTGAAATTTGTTAAGTGTTTGAAAAATTTTGAATGGAGTGAGCAAGCAACTAGGAGGTACCTACCCTAAAGTTTAAGTCTTTTCTGTTCTTTATCCTTTAAGTGGTAAGACTATCCCTATTATTAAGGAATAGGTAGTCATTACCTTGGATGTGAGGGACATATGAAAGGGACATCTGTTTATGTAGGCAACTGTGAGGTGTATTAAGCATTTAGGAGGGACTATCATCATTATTCGAAAAGGGACTTGATCTTTAAAGGCAACCATTAGGGACTTGATGATTTTTCTTTTAAGGGACTTGCTTTATACACCCCATTTGACCTTATGATTAGGCAACAATGAGGGATAGCCTTAGAAAGTGAGACGGCGATTAAATATCGACTTACGCGTGTGAGTGTTTAATATTATTTATCTTTAATTAAAATGATTTAAATTTGATTTTAAGAGAATACATGTTTACACTCCCTAAATTACTAACCATAGCATAAAAATTAAATAAATTACGTATTTACAAAATTTACACCAAGGAGCAATTACATAATAATTATAATGAGCAATTAAAATAAATAGCAAAAAATAAATATATAAGCAAAATATAAATAAATAAGCAAAAATAATAAATAAGCAATAAATAAATAAATAGAGGTTAGTAATAATAATAATTAAAAATAGGGTTAGTAAAATAATAATGAAAAATTAAATAATGTTAGTGAAATTATAATAAGCAAAAATAAATAGATTAATAATAATATGGTTAGTAATAATAATTAAAATGAATAGAATTAGTAAAAATATTATAATAACATGATAAACACAAAATTATATTTTTAACATAAACATTTATTTAAAAAATATGAACAATTAAAGGATTATAGTAATATTTTAATTTATGTACAAATTATTAAATTATTTCTAAGCACATATTAAAAATTATTTATATATAACAATTTAGAAAAAAATATTTACATATTATATGGGGAAAATAAGTTTTAAATATTATATTTACAAAACAAATTAGTCATATTTACAAAATTTTATATTAAGTATTATATTTACAAAAATTATATTAAATAAATATATACATAATAATTATATTAAGAATTAGAAAATAAAAATTATTTAGAAAATAAAATTAGGTTTTACAAAATTAGGATTTATTTAGAAAATATTTTTTAGGGTTTATAATATAATGACAATTTAATTAAATAGTACATATATGTATTTTTTATAATTTAAATAAACATACAACAATAGAAACTAAATTTTTTTAGAAAATAAAATTTTTAGGGACTAGAGCACACCACATATATATTTTATGATATAGGAAATAATAAAACAATATAATTTTAATTTATTTTATACATAATAATAATTAAATTAAAAAAAGAAATCAAAACCTGATGGGGCTGGGGTTTGAACCCAGTCCCCTATGCTTGCCAACATCAGACTCCACCACTGGGCCAACAGCATGCGCGTGCCATCATAGAGAGAGGAATTAGTTTTGTTCTTTGCAAACCTGAAAAATTAGAAAAAAATAAGAAGCAAAAAAGGCCTGGGGTGGTGTTGAACCCATAACCTTTGAAACTAGCAAACACACGCATAACCGCCTGGCTGGAAGAGCCTATCTGGTAAGGAAACAGCTACAAATAATAATATATTAAGAATGCATGTTTAAATGAAAAAATATCAAAAGAATTGGCTGGAGGCAGGATTCGATCCCAGGTTCATGGCCAACATGCATGCGCGTCTTACCACCAGGACAAGCGTGTGCTTGTGAATCATAATCAGAGAGAATTAATAAAATATTTAAACTATAATTTAAACTTTTAAAACGCGCGCCAACAACCTTCTTCTTCCTTGAGACTTGCCAAATTTCCTGCGAAATTTCATGCAACTTTACCTGCGAAATCTCCTGCGTGTTCTTCATTGTTCAAACCTGCGAAATTGAAACTCATACAAAACAGCAACAATTCATGGAATTGATTAATGTTTTATGATCCTCACAGTCCATACAACAATTCTACGTTTCCAGAATTCATTTATATTCATTCAATCGAGAAACCCTAATTTTGAGGTTATGAACCCTAACATGGCATCCTTCGATTTGGCTATGATTTCTTCAATCCAACCACCCAGAATTCATCACAAACCTTTACTAAGCACAAATCATTAAACAAAACTCATTAATAATGCATAAATGTTCAAGAACGAAAAATCAAAAAATGTGAAGAAAACTTGAATCGGATTTGTCAATGTGTGATGTTATGGGGCAATATGATGATCTGTTTACATTCAATGATGATCAAGGAACCTGGCTATGTCCTTATTTTACCTTAAAACCTCTTGTATGAAGGAATCCGAATGTGAGGTTTTGAAGGAATTTTTGATCAATGGAACTTACCCTTTGGCTGCTGGAATTCGTGGCTGGGCAATAGGGTTGTGTTTAGTATATATAAGTGATTGAATCTAGGTCAAAATATTGATTGGTTATGTACAAGATTTGATATGAAAAGATTGAAATTGATCATGCTTTAAAATTCAAATATTTGTGCATGAAGGCTTACTATTTTTGGATCAATCTCATGATTTCCTTCCCATTCAATTCCAATCATCATTTAAGATATTCTAGAAGCTCAATCTCCATTTAATATCATATTTTCATATTTTATTTATATTTAAAATGATTTTTAATGAATTAAATCAAAATAAATAAAAATAAAATAATAAAAATTCTGATTTTTAATCATTTGGGTCGTGCATGATGATAGTGTATGGATTGGATCATAATTTGACAAGCCCATTTGGAAAGAATTGGTTCTAGACCTCCATTTTCATCATAAACCATCACAAAATTTCCCAACTTTGCAAGGGCACATATCCTTCAATTTTAATGCTATGAGGGTGTTCTTGGACATTTTGGAAATCTTGAAGAGTCCTCTAAACAACCCCACTAGTTTCATGTCCATATCATTTACCAATCTCAAGTTATGCCCTTTTGAAGTTGTTGACTTTTTGTTGACTTTCAAAAGGACCTATAATGTCTTAGCTCATACCTTCCAAATGAAGCATTTTTGGGCTTGGCTTGTGAGACACAAAGTTGTAGAGAATTCAATTTCCTTCAAAATGAGCTTTGAGTGGAGACTTGGTGATGAAGTATATGAAAGTTATGGCTGGTCAAAGTTCAGTTGACTTTTACTAAGGAAACCCTAATTTAGAAACTCCTGATTCTTGATGATCTGGAATCTCCTTGATGAATCGTGATCAACCCTTGATCAAATGATGAATTTTACTTCATATACTTGATGTTGGCAAAAAATCATGAAGTTTGACTTTGGTTTGACCACAGTTGACCTCAGTTTGACTTTTTAACTGCTTTGACTGATTTTGACTTATCTGATCATCTGACTGAGCAAACTTTTGAGAAAAGTCTTGAAACTTGTCATGGGGGTTCTTACACACATATAAGATGTTATGAAGCTCACTTGGAGTATTGGAAGTCCATTTAGTCTGATTAAAGTCAAAACCCTAGTTTTGGATGCACTGCTTAGGAGGTGCATTGTCTGAGGGAATTGTCAACTCTTTTGACCAATTGTGAACTTTGTGAACCATCATAAAATGTCTTGTGAACCTCATGGGAGGTATTGTGAAGCTTGTGAACCTTGTGAACCTCATAAAGTGACTTTGTAGACCTCATGAACCTCAGGAAAGCTTTGTAATCATTGTGAACTTTGTGAACCTTGTGAACCTTCAAGAAGTAACTTGTAGACTTCATGAATCTCATGAAAGGTTATATAAACATTGAGAAACTTGTGAACCTTGTGAACCTTCATAAAGTAGCTTGTAGACTTCATGAACCTCAGGGAAGGCCTTGAAAGTGTTGGGAAACTTGTGAACCTTGTGAACCTTCTTAGAACACAAAGTCTTGTATTGTGAGGGCAAATTTTGGGGTGCAAAAGCTGCCCCTGTTCAATTTTCTGAAACCTGAGGGGTTAGATTGGTATGTTTGCCAGTCGTGACCTGGAAGGTTGAAGGGGATTGAACACAAAAGCCCAAAAATTTGCACTCACCAGTGCATAGCATGATATTGATGTTTGGTTGTTTATGCTTGAGTGGGCTTAAAGATGCCACTTAGAAGAACTGGAGATGGGCTTAGAGATGTCATCAGGAAGAACTGGTGATGGGCTTAGAGATGCCATCTAAAGTATCAGAATATGATGATGTCTTTATGTTGATACTGGATATCAGTACTAGGTCTTTGTATAGGCCGTCTCTGAATCATTTATGCAACATGATTTGAGCTGTTGGATGGATTAGCAGAAATAAATCTTGTGATGATTATCTCTTCTGGAAATATTTTGGATTAGGGAATGGATCTTTGTACAGACCGTTTGCCTACTCTCCAAGGGCCAAAAGAACGTCAGGATTTGTTCTTAAGGATCAAAAGAACGTCAGGATTTGTTCTTCTGAAAAAGTATCTTGAACAATGGGCCAAAAGAGCGTCAGGATTTGCTCTTAAGGGTCAAAAGAACGTCAGGATTTGTTCTTCTGAGTAAAATGTCTTGAACCAGGGGTCAAAAGAGCGTCAGGATTTGCTCTTAAGGGTCAAAAGAACGTCAGTATTTGTTCTTCTGAAAGATGTCTTGAACAAAGGGCCAAAAGAGCGTCAGGATTTGCTCTTAAGGGTCAAAAGAACGTCAGGATTTGTTCTTCTGAAAGAGTCTTGAACAAGGGGCCAAAAGAGCGTCAGGATTTGCTCTTAAGGGTCAAAAGAACGTCAGGATTTGTTCTTCTGAAAGATGCCTTGAACCAGGGAATGGATCTTTTTACAGACCGTTTGCCTGCTATTCGAGGACATCTTGAGTAGTGTATGGATCATTTCTGACCTGTTGTAAATTGTTGATGCTGTTTTATCTGCATGTAACTATCCTGCAAGGAGAATGTTAGTTTATGTTATATGTATGCATGCATAGTATGACGCACCTAAGTAAATATATTATGTATTTATGGATATGTATGTTATGGTATGATATAAATGATGTATGTATGATATGATACTGCCAGAAGTGTCTGGATGTCTTTGTATAACAACTGCTGGCCAGGGAAAATAAATCCCAATTCGTCGCTTGAAGAATATGAGGAACTCGTTCCCGTCTTGTTTAATAATATACATAACCTTCCGTATGCTGGGGAAAGCAAGGTATATATAACCTCCCGAATGCTGGGGATAATAAGGTATATATCACCTCCCGTATGCTGGGGATAGCAAGGTATATATAACCTCCCGTCTGCTGGGGGTAACAAGGCATATATAACCTTCGTCTTTGTTTGATAGTAGGGTAGATATAGCATCCCGTCTTCGCTCGTCGTACCCTTATTGGAAAGTAAATTCCCGAATATCCGTATGAGGATAAAAGAGATGGATATAAATTCCAAGGGAGATGAGACTTTATGAAGATGGATTCGTCCTACTGAGGGTTTTGTAGTTTTCTTGTAAAGATGAACCGGTGAAGCTTCGTTGAAATCCTTCCCTCGTTCGTCCTTAGTAAATACTATTACTGCATTTTCATGCATTTCTGGTAAACATCAATCATATTAAGTACACATGCATTTCTTGTAAACATCAATCATATTCAAAAGCATACACACATTCAAACACAACCAATGGACGTTTCGCTTATGTAAATAGGGTAAAAGTAAATCAGGATTCAGAAAATGGAATTTATTTATATCAAAAAGTGACCCATACACGGGTAAATTTGTACAAGGAGACATAAACCCTAGTAAGAGGATTTTGTCATAAAGTTTTACAAAACAAAGAAAATCAGCTATGTGGGAAACAATCCTATTGAGTTTCAATTCTACTATTGCCATTATCTTCAAGTATCTCATCTTCTGCTGTTGAGACGGAAACGGTTGGATTGAGCTTTATCTGTTCGAGCTTGAGTAAGTAACACAACTGATTGCAATTTCATGGGTGACCCAAACGTGACATAGTCATACGCTTTAATCCCTAACTTTTGCCTGGATTGCCCTTTCAGGTTTTCAATCCACCGGGATACCCTTTTTTGCCCAAGCCGCCTTTTCAGGTTTTCGACTTGCCGGGTGTACATTTTTTATATATATCCCTAATTTTGCCCAAACCCTTTTGGTTTGCCGGGATGCCCTTATTTTTGCCTAGGCCTGTCAACCTAGCGGGTCTCTTTTTATGCGTAGTATTTTTTAACTATGTCTGCGTTTACAGGCTGTGGGAAGTCTTCACCATCCATTGTAGTGAGTATCATGGCACCTCCTGAGAATACTGTCTTGACTACAAATGGTCCTTCATATGTTGGAGTCCACTTGCCCCTAGGATCACCCTGTGGTAATATAATACGCTTGATTACCAAGTCACCAGCCTGATATACCTTTGGCTTAACCTTCTTATTAAAAGCTTTGATCATTCGTTTCTGGTACATCTGGCCATGACAAACTGCTGCTAACCTCTTCTCATCAATCAAATTTAACTGGTCCAGTCGAGTCTGAATCCACTCATCTTCATCCAAGCCTGCATCCTTCATAATTCTTAAGGAGGGAATCTGAACTTCAATGGGCAGAACTGCTTCCATACCATAGACTAAGGAGAACGGGGTTGCCCCTATTGAAGTACGTATTGTAGTACGATAACCATGAAGAGCAAATGGTAACATCTCATGCCAATCCTTGTAAGTAACAATCATCTTCTGTACAATCTTCTTAATGTTCTTATTAGCAGCTTCAACTGCCCCATTCATCTTTGGACGATACGGAGAAGAGTTGTGATGCTTAATCTTGAACTGCGTGCAGAGATCAGTAATCATAGTGTTGTTCAGATTAGAGCCATTGTCAGTAATAATCCTTTCAGGGATGCCATACCTACATATGAGATTGTTCTTAATGAATCGAGCCACAACATTCTTAGTAACAAATGCAAATGAAGTTGCCTCCACCCATTTCGTGAAGTAATCAATAGCAACCAATATGAAACGATGTCCATTAGAAGCAGTAGGTTTGATCTCACCAATCATATCAATGCCCCACATGGCAAAAGGCCAAGGAGCAGTCAACACATTCAATGGTGATGGAGGTATATGGACTTTATCAGCATAGATTTGACACTTGTGACACGTTCTGGAGTGTTGATAGCAGTCAGCTTCCATGGTAGACCAATAGTAACCTGCTCTCAAAATCTTTTTTGCCATAGTATGACCACTTGAATGAGTGCCAAAGATCCCATCATGCATGTCTTCCATAATCTCAGTTGCTTCCTTCTTATCCACACAACGAAGCAAAGTTGAATCATGATTGCGTTTGTACAAAATGCCATTACTCAAGAAGAACTTAGCGGAAAACCTTCTCAGAAACTTCCTATCTTTGACAGATGCCCCTTCAGGGAACTCCTGAACTTCAAGATATCTTTTCACTTCATAGAACCAAGGCTTCTCCTCTGCCCCTTCTGTATCAATCTCATTGCAATATGCAGGCTTTTCAAATCTATCAATAGTAATCTTGGGAGCCTCATCATCCCAACTGATCTCAAACATGGATGCCATGGTGGCCAAAGCATCTGCCAACTGATTCTCTCTTCGTGGAATGTGTCCAAAGGTAATCTCTTTGAAATGTGGGATCAAAGACAACACATGCTCTCTGTAAGGAACGAGGTTATCATGCTTGGTATCCCAATCTCCTTTAATCTGACTTACTACCAGGGCCGAATCTCCATACACATCAAGGAACTGAATCTTCATATCAATAGCAGCTTTAATACCCAAGATACATGCCTCATACTCAGCCATGTTATTGGTACAATAGAAACAAAGTCTGGCAGTAATCGGGGTATGACAACCTTCAGGGGAACTAATCACAACACCAACACCATTACCAAGTGCATTGGAAGCACCATCAAAAACCATAGTCCATCGGGATCCTTGTTCCGGTCCGTCATATTGTCCAGGTTCTTTGGTAATAATCATAATGTCTTCATCAGGAAACTCAAAATTCATTGACTGGTAATCATCCACTGCTTGATGAGCCAAATGATCAGCAACAACACTTCCCTTGATGGCCTTCTGAGTAGTATACTGTATGTCATATTCTGTCAAGATCATTTGCCATCTTGCAATTCTTCCGGAGAGAGCAGGTTTCTCAAATATGTACTTGATCGGATCCATCTTTGAAATCAACAAGGTAGTATGGGTCAACATATACTATCTTAGTCGGCGAGCAGCCCATGCCAAAGCGCAACAAGTTTTCTCGAGCAGTGAGTATCTTGTTTCACAGTCGGTAAACTTTTTGCTAAGGTAGTATATTGCCTGCTCTTTTCGACCAGACTCGTCATGTTGCCCCAACACACACCCCATTGAGTTGTCTAGCACTGTTAAGTACATAATCAAGGGTCTTCCATCAACCGGGGGCATCAAGATTGGAGGTTCTAGCAGATATCTCTTGATTTCATCAAAGGCAGTCTGGCACTCATCATTCCATTCCATCACCTGATCTTTCTTCAACAACTTGAAGATTGGCTCACAGATGGTAGTTAATTGGGAGATAAATCTTGCAATGTAGTTCAATCGTCCCAAGAAACCTCTAACCTCCTTCTCAGTACGGGGAGCTGGCATCTCTCGTATAGCTTTCACCTTTGCAGGATCCACTTCAATACCTTTTCCACTGACAATGAAACCCAGGAGTTTTCCAGATCTAACTCCGAAAGTACACTTGTTTGGATTCAATTTCAACTTATATTTCTTCAACCTCTCAAACAATTTATGCAAATGATCAAGATGTTGTTCTTCATTCTGAGACCTGGCTATCATATCATCTACATATACCTCTATCTCATGATGAATCATATCATGAAACAAAGCCACCATAGCGCGCTGATATGTTGCCCCTGCATTCTTCAAACCAAATGGCATTACCTTATAGCAAAAGGTGCCCCACTGTGTCACAAATGTTGTCTTCTCCATATCTTCAGGTGCCATCTTGATCTGATTGTAACCAGAGAAACCATCCATAAAAGAGAATACCTTATGCTGAGCAGTGTTGTCTACCAAAATATCAATATGAGGAAGTGGAAAGTCATCTTTAGGGCTAGCCTTGTTCAAATCTCTGTAGTCTACACACATACGTACCTTACCATCTTTCTTAGGAATTGGTACCACATTTGCAACCCACTGAGGATAAGAAGTCACTACTAAGAACCCTGCATTGAACTGTTTCATTACCTCTGCCTTGATCTTTTCTGACATTTCAGGACGCATACGACGAACCTTCTGCTTCTTTGGACGACAATCTTCTTTCACTGGCAAACGGTGAACCACAATGTCTGTATCCAACCCTGGCATATCTTCATAAGACCAAGCAAAGATCTCCACATAGTCGCGTAACATCTGAATCAACCTGTTCTTGACACTGTCTTCTAAATCAGCCCCTATCTTGACCTCTTTTCTATTTTCTTCAGTTCCCAGATTCACAACTTCGACTGGCTCTTCATGTGGCTGTATAGCTTTCTCTTCTTGTTGTAACAACCTAGCAAGCTCTACAGGTATTTCACAATCGTCCTCATTTCCGTCTTCAGTTTGATAGATCGGATTCTCGAAATTATAATTGGCAATAGTAAAACTGTTATCAACAGGATCCAGAGTGGATGAGGATCTGCATTTTAGTGATGTGGGTGTGTGTAAGAACACATAGCTGATAAAACAAAAATAAAAGAAAAAGAAAGAAAAGGAACACAATATTTACGAAAACGAAACGTCCACTGATTTTATTGAATGAAGTATGCAAATGAAATGACAGCCCGTAACAAGCACACCATTGTGCCCCGGGTAAGGCACATGGCTTGAAAGTTTTATTGTTCAAGAAATTACAAATTTAAAATATAACAACACAGTAATAGTATTTACTCCTGACTAAAGGAGATAGGGATAACATCTTCAGCTTTCCAATTATTGAGTCCAGCACCCACAGTAGGAAAGATCCAAGCATCCAGATTGTAGTCTTCATTATAGTCTCCCACAACATTGATCTGATCTTTCATAACCCCTTGATCGGTGATTCGAACAGCACGATCACGACGAACAGCCTTCTGGGACTCTGCAGTGAAACCCAAACCAAATTTGTCAGACTTGTATGGGATATCAGGAAGCTGACCCCAAATAGTACAACCACCTTCATCCACCACAGCTCTAGCATCATTGAGGGAGGCCATTGCCATTGTTGGAGGTTTTCTGGTGACCACAGGAACTTTCTTCACAACAGGAGGAGCTACATAATCATTAACAACCCAGGGAACCACTTCAAATGTCTGACACGGAGTCTCAATGTATTCACCTTCCATTTCCAGATACTTGAAAGTGTTTACATGGCTGACAAAGTATTCTTCTTCTCCATAGACAGTAACAACCTTTCCATCCACCAGATATCTCAACTTTTGGTGCAATGTAGAGGTTACAGCACCTGCCCCATGGATCCAGGGACGACCAAGCAGACAAGAGTACGAAGGACGAATATCCATCATAAAAAATGTAGCAGTAAACACCTGGGAACCAACTTTGATTGGAAGATCAATTTCTCCATGTACTACTCTTCTAGAACCATCAAAAGCCTTTACCATAATATTGCTGGGCTTCAGTACAGCATCTTCAGGACTTAACTTGTTCAGAACTTCCTTAGGCAACACATTCAAAGAGGAACCATTATCTATCAACACATGTGACAGGGTAGTGCCCCTGCATTCAATTGAGATATGCAAGGCCCTGTTATGATCCCTCTTGGCAGGGGTCAAATCAGCATCAGAAAACCCTAACCCATTGTCATAGGTCAGGTGGGCAACACAGTTCTCAAATTGGTCAACAGAAATTGCACTGGGTACATGAGCAGTCTTCAAAAACTTGATCAAGGACTTGGCATGAGCCTCAGAACATAACAATAAGGACATCATAGAAATCTTTGAGGGAGTATGCCCTAGTTGATCAACAATGTCATAATCACTCTTGCGAATGATTTTCAATATTTCCTCCATCTGCTTAGAGAGGTCATCAGCAGCTGGCACATCATTAGATACAGGCTCAATAACAGGACCCTTGCCCCGAGCATCAGTGGTGGAAGTAGTAGCAGGAGTAACTGCATTCTTGGAAGTACCTGGAGGAGAGAAGACTCTTCCACTACGAGTGACCTTGCTAGATCCAGCAATATTATCAATGTCAACAGGCACATCAGCTACAGGCTCTTGCTTAACACCATGGATGTAAACATCAGATCCATAATGCCAAGGCACAGCTTTGTCAGACGTATACGGGATAGGACCAGGAGTAGTAATGACCACAGGAGCTACTCTGGCTTCAGCAACAACTTTCACGGGACCTTCAGCAGTAATTTTGATTGGACCCTGATGAGTGATTTTAATGGGTCCCTTTGAAGTGATTCTTATTGGTACTTTGTCAACCATGTCAACCTCTTCAATCTTCTTACCTCTGGTAATATGCTCTACCATACTCTCCACAGAAGACGGTCTTCTTTCAAACACTATGGTGTAATTATCCATGAGGCGCTGAATTCCGTCTTTCAACCTGAAGCACTTCTCTGGATTATACTCACAATAGAAACAATCTTCACGACAACCCGGAAAGAACCCAGCTTGCACTAACTTCTTTCTGATGATGGCCAATGGTGTGGTCAACTCATCAACTGAGTGGATATGCAGATCTTCCTCAATGGCATTGACAGTCTTCTCGTGATTTGGCATTGGAGCAGTAATCACATTTGGAGTACCTGGAGGATCAAACTCAATTTCTCCAGCATCAATCATATCTTGAATTTTATTCTTCAAGATCCAGCAGTTATTAGTATCATGTCCCTGACAGTTTGAATGATATGCACATCGTGCATTGGGATTGTACCTGGGAGAAGTAACATTAGGATTCTGAGGAGCCTCTTTCAAAGTAATGAGTTCAGCCTTCAACAAGTGTTGCAATGCCTGTGCCATTGACATGTTGATCTTCGTGAACTGCCTTCTAGCCCTCTGTTGGTTGCCCTGTGGCTGTTCTGTTGTTGCAGGAGTTGGATTTGAAATATGAACTGCACTAACAGACTGATGCCTTCTGTTACGATCAGGTTGACCATAAACAGCATTGGATTCTTTCTTCCCAGTGGGAGGCTTCTTTGCAGCACCTGATGAGGAAGTACCCACTTGGATCTTACCATTCTTTATACCATTCTCTACTCACTCTCCTATCATGATCAACTCAGTGAAGCCAGATGATGAGCTTCCAATGAGATGACTGTAGAACGGACCATTCAGCGTACACATGAACATATCAACCAGTTCCCTGTCAGTTAAAGGGGGTTGAACTCTTCCAGCTAAATCTCTCCACTTCTGAGCATACTCTTTAAAACTCTCTTTGGCACCCATAGTCATGCTCTGAAGCTGCATGCGAGTGGGGGCTAAGTCAGCATTGTATTGGTACTGCTTATAGAAAGCTTCAGCAAGATCATTTCAGTCTCTGATGTTGACACTCTCCAACTGATAATACCACTCCAGCTGAGCTCCAGATAAGCTCTCTTGAAAAAAGTGGATCCACAACTTCTTGTCAGCAGTGTGGGGTTGAATTCTTCTGACATATGACCTCAGATGCAGCTTGGGACAAGAGACCCCATCATAGACAACAAAGGTAGGAACCTTGAAACCAATGGGTATGACTACCCTAGATATCAGACTAAAATCCTCAAAATCCAGCCCAGATGATTTCTGCAACTCCATAGCATCCATTCTATCCACCAGCATCTTGAATTTGTCTGCATTAGGCTCATGGTAGTAATTAGCCTCAGAGTCAGAGTCCCCCATAGTGTTGTGGAGACTGCCTCCCTCTTTCTCAGATTCCTCAGATTCATAGTCTTCAGCTGGTTCTTTGGTCTTGGCAAGACCTTTGAACCTTCTTCCCATGTTGATCAAACCAGCAGACCTTCTAGTCTTCTTAGTCTTCTTGGCCAGCAGTGCCTTCAATTCATCCTGCCCCTTGGACAGGTTTAAGATCAGCTCTTGGAACTGTGCATTTTGTGCCTGGAGATCCTTAACTGATTGTTCAAGAGCCATTGCTGAAATAAACAGCGAGAAGATGAGAAACCTGTGCACAATTATAAACCTGTGATGCAATGAAATGATATGGTAATGCATATGCAATGTTTTCAAGGACCGCAGCATTTAAATTTGCTTAGACAAACACGAAAGTAAACTTTTATTAGTAATGACTTTGTTTTGCCTTTTAGGCTTACAAAAAATGAAATGAAATAAATACAAAAGATGGGGTTTTAAGTCTCCCATGGATGTTTCCTCTTTGTGTTGAGGTATGAGTTGAGGTTCCGCTCCTCGTGAAGTTGCTTTGTTAGTTCCAGGATTCTTTCTTGACTTGCTTTGTAATGAGCTTCGAAAGTATCCCTTTGCTCCTTCAGTTGGATCCATGATCTCTGCAAGTCTTCCATATCAGTAGGCATGTCTGGGTGAAGGATGGTATAAGCAGTGTCTCCTTCAGCAACAGGTTCCATGGTAACTGGTAGGACGGCAGGATATGGCATCATGAGAGTCTGAGCACGAGATCGTACCCATCTGAGATAAGCCTCCATAGGAATAGTGTACTTAGGCTCCAGTGTCTTGCTGTCAATCCTGTTTACTTTTCCCCATGCTCGTATGAATCTCTGACGGTAACCCTGAAGATCGTTGTCGTAATCAAACACAATGCCCTGAATCAACATGTCATGTGGACCATCACTCCGAGCGTAACCAAACTGTCGTAAAGCTAGAGAGGGGTTGTAGGTGATGCCTCCTCTTATGCCCAGAAGTGGCACATTAGGAAACTCCCCACAACGGTCAATGATGGTGACATTCTCCATAGATCTGGAGCACCAATGGATATCTGAGTGAGAAAGTGACATGATCCTCTTGGACCATCTGAACCCTTGCTCATTCTTCATTACTGAGCGAGGAAGGTGAGAAATAAACCACCTAGAAAGCAAAGGTATGCAGCACATCAAAGTTCCTCTTGCCCTTGTAGTACGGGTGTGAAGAGAATGTAGGATGTCTCCCAGCAATGTAGGTACTGGATTGTGACTCAGGAAAATGTTGATGGCATGAACATCTATGAACTGATATGGATTGGGGAACAATACTAAGCCATATATCAGCAAGGCTAAGATCTCCTCAAAAGCATCATGGCTCATGGCCTTCAAGAACAACTGAGCTTTCTCTATCAACACCTTGGCAAGAATACCCTTGACTCCACTTCTCGTTTCTAGAACAATGTCAGACTTCTTCAGATGTAGAGCTGCAGCAATAACCTCTGGTTTAAGCTCCTTCTCCAAGCCTGTGAATGGTCTTTGATCAAGAACAGGTATACCCAGAAGTTTAGAGAACTCCTCCATTGTAGGAACCAGCTGATAGTCGGGGAATGTGAAGCAATGGTGCTTAGGGTCAAAGAACTGAAACATGACACTCATCATGTCTTCATTGAACCCTGAAGTGACTAGATCCAGTAGGTGACCATGTCTCTTGATAAACTGGGAGTGATCGTACACTTGAGAAACCAACTCTTTAAGCTTGGGAGGTATCCCCACAAAGTTGATCCTGATGGTGTTTCTACAAGCAGCATCCATGACCTGCAACAAAGAACAAAGATAAATCCTTTGGTCCTTGAAATGGTTAGTGAAAATGCTATGCTTATGATGCATGATGATGTCATGATGTTATGCTCAATCACAAACATGTGGCACACACAAACAAGTCACACCATAGCCTTAGGTTTAAAGGCTTGCATGAGGTTTAAGGTAAGTACCCTCCCCTGAAGTTTAGATGGTTCATCCTGTCCTACAAAAGTAACCAGGTTCTAAGGGATCTCAATATCATTGATCCTTCACAAGGGTGGTTGTTCAAAAGGCAACTTACTTGCCAACCAAAACCCTCCAAGTTCAAGATCTCAATGAGCGTAGTATCGAGTGTCAACCAACTTCAGTCTGCACCAAAGCCGGTTACCTCACTACTTTCTAAAGGCCAAGATGAGTTAACTAGGGTTCTAAAAGTTAGTTAGTGCATTGACAACATATGGCAGCCTCATATTATCCTCAACTTGACTTAAGGAACATAAGCACCAACCAAGAAGTCACACTAACTATGGCCACCAGATCAACCATATCGATATACGTCGTACAGTTTCCTTGGTCTATTGCCATTTACCTAAGGTACACTAGATCCGGGTTAGGATCTTTCACACATAAGAGCCCAACAAGTAATATAAATCAAACAAGGCAAACAATTTGAAGTGATCTAATTCCTAAGGGTACCCCTCTTAAATTTAAATCCCCAGCAGAGTCGCCAGTTCTGTAACACGGTGGGAGAACTGACTTTAGTTATGTTGCGGATAGCAAGAGTCGCCACCGACTTTTATTTTATCCAAAAGGAAAGGGTATAAAAGAACAGGAAAGACCTTAAGAGATATTTTTGGGTCCGGGGGGTAGGTTATGTAAAGGGAAGGTGTTAGCACCCTTTACATCCATGGTTATCCATGGGCTCTTAGTTACTTAGCTCACTTTTGAATTGTTTTTGAAAATGTGAAGTGTGTGAATAGAAAATTTTCATAATAGTTAATAATGATCCATGTACGGATGCGTAAAAACTTGTTTTTGAAAATTTGTTTGAAATTTGTTAAGTGTTTGAAAAATTTTGAATGGAGTGAGCAAGCAACTAGGAGGTACCTACCCTAAAGTTTAAGTCTTTTCTGTTCTTTATCCTTTAAGTGGTAAGACTATCCCTATTATTAAGGAATAGGTAGTCATTACCTTGGATCTGAGGGACATATGAAAGGGACATCTGTTTATGTAGGCAACTGTGAGGTGTATTAAGCATTTAGGAGGGACTATCATCATTATTCGAAAAGGGACTTGATCTTTAAAGGCAACCATTAGGGACTTGATGATTTTTCTTTTAAGGGACTTGCTTTATACACCCCACTTGACCTTATGATTAGGCAACAATGAGGGATAGCCTTAGAAAGTGAGACGGCGATTAAAAATCGACTTACGTGTGTGAGTGTTTAATATTATTTATCTTTAATTAAAATGATTTAAATTTGATTTTAAGAGAATACATGTTTACACTCCCTAAATTACTAACCATAGCATAAAAATTAAATAAATTACGTATTTACAAAATTTACACCAAGGAGCAATTACATAATAATTATAATGAGCAATTAAAATAAATAGCAAAAAATAAATATATAAGCAAAATATAAATAAATAAGCAAAAATAATAAATAAGCAATAAATAAATAAATAGAGGTTAGTAATAATAATAATTAAAAATAGGGTTAGTAAAATAATAATGAAAAATTAAATAATGTTAGTGAAATTATAATAAGCAAAAATAAATAGATTAATAATAATATGGTTAGTAATAATAATTAAAATGAATAGAATTAGTAAAAATATTATAATAACATGATAAACACAAAATTATATTTTTAACATAAACATTTATTTAAAAAATATGAACAATTAAAGGATTATAGTAATATTTTAATTTATGTACAAATTATTAAATTATTTCTAAGCACATATTAAAAATTATTTATATATAACAATTTAGAAAAAAATATTTACATATTATATGGGGAAAATAAGTTTTAAATATTATATTTACAAAAAAAATTAGTCATATTTACAAAATTTTATATTAAGTATTATATTTACAAAAATTATATTAAATAAATATATACATAATAATTATATTAAGAATTAGAAAATAAAAATTATTTAGAAAATAAAATTAGGTTTTACAAAATTAGGATTTATTTAGAAAATATTTTTTAGGGTTTATAATATAATGACAATTTAATTAAATAGTACATATATGTATTTTTTATAATTTAAATAAACATACAACAATAGAAACTAAATTTTTTTAGAAAATAAAATTTTTAGGGACTAGAGCACACCACATATATATTTTATAATATAGGAAATAATAAAACAATATAATTTTAATTTATTTTATACATAATAATAATTAAATTAAAAAAAGAAATCAAAACCTGATGGGGCTGGGGTTTGAACCCAGTCCCCTATGCTTGCCAACATCAGACTCCACCATTGGGCCAACAGCATGCGCGTGCCATCATAGAGAGAGGAATTAGTTTTGTTCTTTGCAAACCTGAAAAATTAGAAAAAAATAAGAAGCAAAAAAGGCCTGGGGTGGTGTTGAACCCAGGACCTTTGAAACTAGCAAACACACGCATAACCGCCTGGCTGGAAGAGCCTATCTGGTAAGGAAACAACTACAAATAATAATATATTAAGAATGCATGTTTAAATGAAAAAATATCAAAAGAATTGGCTGGAGGCAGGATTCGATCCCAGGTTCATGGCCAACATGCATGCGCGTCTTACCACCAGGACAAGCGTGTGCTTGTGAATCATAATCAGAGAGAATTAATAAAATATTTAAACTATAATTTAAACTTTTAAAACGCGCGCCAACAACCTTCTTCTTCCTTGAGACTTGCCAAATTTCCTGCGAAATTTCATGCAACTTTACCTGCGAAATCTCCTGCGTGTTCTTCATTGTTCAAACCTGCGAAATTGAAACTCATACAAAACAGCAACAATTCATGGAATTGATTAATGTTTTATGATCCTCACAGTCCATACAACAATTCTACGTTTCCAGAATTCATTTATATTCATTCAATCGAGAAACCCTAATTTTGAGGTTATGAACCCTAACATGGCATCCTTCGATTTGGCTATGATTTCTTCAATCCAACCACCCAGAATTCATCACAAACCTTTACTAAGCACAAATCATTAAACAAAACTCATTAATAATGCATAAATGTTCAAGAACGAAAAATCAAAAAATGTGAAGAAAACTTGAATCGGATTTGTCAATGTGTGATGTTATGGGGCAATATGATGATCTGTTTACATTCAATGATGATCAAGGAACCTGGCTATGTCCTTATTTTACCTTAAAACCTCTTGTATGAAGGAATCCGAATGTGAGGTTTTGAAGGAATTTTTGATCAATGGAACTTACCCTTTGGCTGCTGGAATTCGTGGCTGGGCAATAGGGTTGTGTTTAGTATATATAAGTGATTGAATCTAGGTCAAAATATTGATTGGTTGTGTACAAGATTTGATATGAAAAGATTGAAATTGATCATGCTTTGAAATTCAAATATTTGTGCATGAAGGCTTACTATTTTTGGATCAATCTCATGATTTCCTTCCCATTCAATTCCAATCATCATTTAAGATATTCTAGAAGCTCAATCTCCATTTAATATCATATTTTCATATTTTATTTATATTTAAAATGATTTTTAATGAATTAAATCAAAATAAATAAAAATAAAATAATAAAAATTCTGATTTTTAATCATTTGGGTCGTGCATGATGATAGTGTATGGATTGGATCATAATTTGACAAGCCCATTTGGAAAGAATTGGTTCTAGACCTCCATTTTCATCATAAACCATCACAAAATTTCCCAACTTTGCAAGGGCACATATACTTCAATTTTAATGCTATGAGGGTGTTCTTGGACATTTTGGAAAGCTTGAAGAGTCCTCTAAACAACCCCACTGGTTTCATGTCCATATCGTTTACCAATCTCAAGTTATGCCCTTTTGAAGTTGTTGACTTTTTGTTGACTTTCAAAAGGACCTATAATGTCTTAGCTCATACCTTCCAAATGAAGCATTTTTGGGCTTGGCTTGTGAGACACAAAGTTGTAGAGAATTCAATTTCCTTAAAAATGAGCTTTGAGTGGAGACTTGGTGATGAATTATATGAAAGTTATGGCTGGTCAAAGTTCAGTTGACTTTTACTGAGGAAACCCTAATTTAGAAACTCCTGATTCTTGATGATCTGGAATCTCCTTGATGAATCATGATCAACCCTTGATCAAATGATGAATTTTACTTCATATACTTGATGTTGGCAAAAAATCATGAAGTTTGACTTTGGTTTGACCACAGTTGACCTCAGTTTGACTTTTTAACTGCTTTGACTGATTTTGACTTATCTGATCATCTGACTGAGCAAACTTTTGAGAAAAGTCTTGAAACTTGTCATGGGGGTTCTTACACACATATAAGATGTTATGAAGCTCACTTGGAGTATTGGAAGTCCATTTAGTCTGATTAAAGTCAAAACCCTAGTTTTGGATGCACTGCTTAGGAGGTGCATTGTCTGAGGGAATTGTCAACTCTTTTGACCAATTGTGAACTTTGTGAACCTTGTGAACCATCATAAAATGTCTTGTGAACATCATGGGAGGTATTGTGAAGCTTGTGAACCTTGTGAACCTCATAAAGTGACTTTGTAGACCTCATGAACCTCAGGAAAGCTTTGTAATCATTGTGAACTTTGTGAACCTTGTGAACCTTCAAGAAGTAACTTGTAGACTTCATGAATCTCATGAAAGGTTATATAAACATTGAGAAACTTGTGAACCTTGTGAACCTTCATAAAGTAGCTTGTAGACTTCATGAACCTCAGGGAAGGCCTTGAAAGTGTTGGGAAACTTGTGAACCTTGTGAACCTTCTTAGAACACAAAGTCTTGTATTGTGAGGGCAAATTTTGGGGTGCAACACACCGGAGTAGAGCTCCGGTCATCTTCTCTGGTGACACCCTCACCTGAAAATTTCTAACTTCCTCCCTAGGTAATTTCTGGAGCTCTAAAGCTCCAGATCAAACCCTCTCACTCTCCTAAACTCAAATCCACACTCAAAACACATTTATTTCTCATCAAACTCATGATTCTAAGAAAAGATCAAAAATGGTGAAAATTTCAGAACATGCATACAGGCTCATTTCTCAACCATTCTTAAAAATAAACACATCATAGTGATTAGCAAAGCATGAAGATCAATCTAAACACTTAAAATAACACTTCTAGAAAAATGTTTGAAGAAGCTACCTGAGCTTGAGCTTCCTCAGTTTGGAGCTTTCAGGCTACTTCTCTTGTGCAAGCTGACTCCAATGACCTTCCTGAAGAAGCTTTGATGCTTGGAAGACCTTGAGAGTGTCTGGTTTATGAGATTGCACCTCAACTGGCTGAGAATCGTGTTTGGTGTATGATGTGTTCTTGGCTTGTTTGAAGCGTGGGAAAGGGTCCTTTTGTGATGCTGAGTTGATTGGTGAATATAATGTTAAGTTTGAGTCAGTGAGCTATGAGTTTCGAAGGAAAATGAAAGAGGGAGAGATTTTGGAAACTTGATCAATATCTGGTTTCAGCTTGTAATGTTGTGTGTTATGATCAGCATTTGATCCACATATCAAGTTGTAATAGGTCAGAGAAGTGGTTGTGGCCTATGGTGATTGGTATGGCCTTCTTGCAAAAAGTCACCAACTTGTGTACTTGAGGTATGGGCAAGGATGCAGCTGGCTTCTTGGCATTTCCATGTGCAGCTGAGTTCAAGGATGTCCAGAAAATCAATCTTGAGGCAATTCAGCAAGTTGAGACAAAGTTATGTGGTGTTTTGCAATTATGTGAAGTTTTGGCCCTTTTGAGAAATCTTGATGTTCAAGGCATGTAATCTTGCAATTCTTTGGGCAATTCTGGTCTAAAGGCAATGAATTGTGATGTTATGATACATTTAAGTGTGTTTGAAGTCATAAAAAGCCTTGGCAAGTGGTTTTGCAAAGAATCCATTTTGGTGCATTCTTGAAAATTATGGGATTTTTGCCAACTTTGACAAGCCATATCTTGAGTTCCAAAGTGAATTAGATCTTGTTCTTGTACTTTTTGAAAAGGGAATGATCCAATCTACAACTTTCATGACCAACAATCTTTCATTTGAATCATTTTTGGTTGAGAAAGAGGAGGTTGAAAAACTTTCCCAAAATGGAAAGTTTACATTACAAGTCATTTCCATTTTTGGCAACTTTTGGTTTAGCTCACTTTTCTTCAATTTTGTGAACTTCTAAACACTTCAATGATCAAATAAAGATCATATAACTTCAATTTGATGAAAAAACCACTTTGGTTCCATCTTGACCTATTTTGACATTTTTCTTTGAAATTAGGGTTCTTAAAAGTCAATATTTTTGCCCTAACTTAGAAAAATTCATTCTGCCTAACCTTGAAGAGTTTGATGATGGTTCTTTTTGCATTGAATTCCTCATGTCATGTAGTTTCTAGGATAAAATTGGTTTGAATTTATCTTTCATTTTCAATTTGTTTTGCATTTATCATTGAGAGGTACCTTAAAACCCTAGCCAACTTGAGAAAATCATAACCTCCATTAGGTTAAGATTTAGGTCTTCCCCTTTGGGCAGTGAACTTATATAGGGTTAGGGTTCCTTTGATCCTATTTTCAATTTTTATCATGTCATTTGCTTTTGGTTTTGGATTTTGTATTGCATGTTATGTATAAACCCTAATTTTTGCCTTCATTTGCATTCATTCTTCATATGCTTGCATACATGAACTTGCTATGATATTTTATGCATTCACATGACTTATAAGACATCTTAGGACACATTAGAATCATGTTTGACCATTGCATCATTCATTTGTCATGTTTTTGCTTTCATTGCATTTCATAGGTTTTATGAACTTTCATGTTTCTTTTATGTCCCATTTGCATCTTCATCACTTGTATGATCATCCTCATCTCTTGACATGCTTTCATAATATCTCATAGCATCATTTGCATCATGAGCATGCTTCTGACTTTGGTTTTCATCTTTGTTTTTCATCTCATTTGCATTTCATTTCATTTCTTATTGCTAACTTTTCAGGTGGTAAGTCATTGAGAAGTGAATTTGCCTTCACTTCTCATAACCTCTTCTCATCTTTTTTATGCATCATTGATGCATTTTAATTTTGTATTAGAGTGAGCTTGATCATTCATGCTCCCTCCCCTCCTTCTTTCTTCAAGCAACTTATCTTCTTAAGTAAGTTGTTTTGCTTCTTCTGCTTCTTCCTCCCTCCATCTGCTTCTTCCTTGGTGGCTTTTTCTCTTGAAGATCTTTTACAAGCCTCATAAACCCTAGGAACAACCAAGCATGATCATAATTAGGGTTGATTAGTCCCCCATTTAGTTTTACCTTTGTGTCATTGTAAACACCCCAAATTTGCCCTCACCCATTCACACCATGGCTTGTGATCATCTCATATCCATATACACAAAACATATCATCTCACATCTCATTTTGATTCACTGCATAGCTTCTAAGGCATCTGCACCTAGGGTTTGTGATCTGAGCAACCTCAGGGCATCTTGAGCCATTCCAAAGGCCACTAATCAACTCAAAGGGGTCCATGTGTGTTCTTATATCATGTTACATCCTCACAAAGTCAAAATTGCAGAGGGATCACAAGAACTAGGGTTTGAGTGGATGCAGAGCCAGGATGAACTGCACAGTTGACTGAAAATTAGGGTTTTGGTTTCAGAGGCCATAACTCCAAATTTTTTGGTCATTCTTGTTTCCATTGGTCTCTATATGATATAGGGAGTATGCATATCAATTTTCATGAAGAAATTCCATGGGGAAGTCATCTGATCAAGAGTTGACTTTTCAGACAAGTCAGTGTAAAATCAGGGCATCTGAGGCCCCCAATGACCCAACCAATGGGTGGTCTTCATCATTTTGAGTGTATATGATCTTTATTTGATCATGGAAGAAGTTTGAAGTTCATGGAAATCAAGAATTTAGGGTTTTTGCAAAAGTTGACTTTTTGGGTTTTGTTGACTTTTCAAGAATGCACCATTTTAGGTCAATTTTCAAGCCTTGATTCATGATCCAAAAAGGCTTCAAATGAAAAAACTTTGGTCATGAAAGTTGTAGATCTCATCTTTCCCTTTTCAAAAAGTACAAGAACATGATCAAACTCTTCATGGATCAAAAGTTATGGCAATGCAAAGTTGGCAAAAATCATTGTTTTTCAAGTTATGCACCAAGTGGAAATTTTGCTAAGTCTTGAATCAATGCATGATTGCTGCCTCAAATTCATGTCAAACCAGCATGTGAATGTTCTCTAAGTCACAAAAATCATAAATGGACCAAGTTTGCTCATGGTTTGGTTCATGTAACAAGGCATTTCCATGGAAAACCATAAAGCTAGCCAACTTGCATTTTCACTCATGGCTACTTCACCAACTTATGACATTGGCTGCTGATTTTGGGCTAGCCTCTCCCTCACCTTTTGCTGCACCAGCACCCAACTTGTACTTGCCTAGTATCATGCCATGCCCTATCTTACACAAAAAGTGGTTTTTGAGCAAAAGTTGATCTACCAATCCATAAAGTACAAGTCACATCTCACAGCCACTTGCATTATTTTATTCATTCATTTTGCTGGCCATAACACTAAGCAACCAAGGCTGAAACAACATCACTCATCACTTACACAAAAAACTCCCAACTTGCAACTTCCTTCGAATTTCATTACACAGCCATCAAACACCCAAGCAACCTTCACCATTCATCTCACCTTGATCCATAGAACACAAAGCATCAAGAACCAGAGCTTGAAACAACCAAAACACTTCACTGCCATCTCTCACCTCAGTTTGCAGTTTCACTTGCAACTCTCACTATAGCCCACAAACATCAAAACAAACTTGGCCAAACTTCTCAACACACTTCATAGATCACAAACAACCATCTCTCATAGCCTGAAAGTGCCAAAAGCTCAACTGCCATTGTTGACTGAACTGGAGCAGTTCTCTTCGAAACTCATCATCCAGCAAGTCTAAACTCCATTTGAGCATCCAGACATCTTTGGGGGGTCAAGAGGAACAGCTTGCACTTAAAGAAAGGGCCTGAAAGTTCCTAAGTCAGAGGTTGCAAATCTCAGGTAGCTCCAAATAATTTTTTCCAGAAATCTCTTTTTTAGTTACAAACTTGTTCCTTATGCTCTCCTGATCATGCTGATGCTTTTAGTTTTTGAAATGGATGTGTTTTGAGAATTTAATTGCTGTTTGAAGCTCACGAACCCTAGAACTCTCCCTCTTCGATTCAGCTTGTCTAGGTTAAATAAATTTGTTTTAGGATAGGGCTTTGATTCGTGAGGATGAGAGGAACGTTTCCATGATCTTAGTTTTCATTTATTTTACGTTTTGAGAGGTTTTGAGAATTTTCAGGTGACCTTCTGGCCGGAGAAGATGACCGGAAGTCTTCTCCGGCCACCTGAGTTTAGTTTGCCCTAATTACAGTCATTAAGTCAAGTTTGAATTTGGTCCGTTGATACGCGTGGAATGTTTGACTTCCCTCCCTTTCCAATGGCCCAGATCACTGCAATTAGCCCTAATCCACGTGTTAGGCTTTAATTAATCACGTTTTATTTAATTTAATCTGAAGCAATCCTGGCCCTCAGATCACGCGCGCAGTCAACATGTTTAAACCCAGGGCCAATCTCATCCATCCAATCTGATTACTTCTCTTTTTGTTTGATTTTTAATTCATTTTATTTCTTTTATTTTGCAAAATTAATTTAAAATAGCTAAAAAATCATAAAAATTATGAAACTTTTTCTTTAAGGTTTTATTAATTTTTATGACACAAAAATATTTTTATTTTATTTTTTATCATTTAAAAAGTATTTTTAAATATTTAAAAGATTATTTTTAATTGATTAATGAGAATTAATTAATTAAAAATACTTTTAGGTATTTAAAAATCACAAAAAAATTCATGAAATGTTCTAAGACATTTAGAAACATTGTCCAACCTTCAAACCAAATTTCTTTTTTGATCTTGATGCATTTTAAGAATTTTTCATTGAATTAAATCATTTTTGATGCATTATTTTGATCATAAGTTTGAAAATTCATTTCTGCCTTTTGGTGAAGGTTGAGACATTGATTCTTTTTGCATTGTTTTCCATTTGACATGTGCTTTCAAAGATAAAAAGGCCATGATTTGATCTTGCATTTTCTAATTGATTGGCATTTCTTTTGTTACAAACCCTAAAAAACCCTAATAACTTGTAAAATTCATAACTTGAGTTTGGTTGAGAGTTGAGAGCTCCCCTTTGGGCAGTGGTTCATTATAGGTCTAGGGTTTCTTTGGGTACCATTTTCCATTTTTTATGTTAAGGTTTGTTTCTGTTTTTGGTTTGTGTTTGATGTTTGATCCATGAACCCTAATTTGGGTTTTCATTTGCATCCCTCTGGCATTTCCTTGCATAATTTGACTTGCCATTGCATTTTGTGCATTCTTATGATTCATTTGACATCTTAAGACATGTATGAAGCATCATTGATCATTACATTACACATTTGCCATGCCATTTGTCTTGTATGTTTCATAACATTTCATGCTTGTTCATGCTTCTAAACTTGCATCATTTGCATTCATGATCTTGTATGAGCATCCCTTTGCCTTGCCTCATGTTTGCAGCACTCCATAGCATCATCATCATCATCAACATGCTTCTGGTTTTTGCTTATCATATCATTTCATCTCATTTAGCATTGTATTGCATTTGTTTCTAACATTTCAGGTGGTAAGTAAAACTTGAGAAGTGGATTTGCCTTCACTTCTCATACCCTTTCTTTTCATCTCTCTTGCATCCATTGCTGCATTCTTATTTGTGTTTGAGATTGAGTTTGTTTATTCTTCTTCCTCCCACTTTCTTTCTTCAAGTGACTTGGCTTCTTGAATGAAGCAAGTCACTTTGCTTCTCTTGATCTTGTTCATCTGCTTCCTGGTGGTTCATCTGAAGATTGTTCTTGAAAACCTCACAAACATTAGGACCAACCAAGCATGACAATGAATTAGGGTTTTGATTAGTCTCCCCCATAGTTTTTACCTTTGTGTCTCTCTTTGAGTCTTCTCTCCTCACCTCATAATCAGGGACTAAACCCTCAAGGCTTTAAGACTTTGTGATTAAGATCATGCCTGCATCCTTCTTTTAGGATGGAGTGTATAACTTTAATCCTAAGTCTTGGACCCTTAAGGTGTTGAACTCTCTTAATTAATCCATCTAATAATCATCAAGACATTACACTTGTAACTTGGGCCTTGCATTAGGGTTCTAATTCTTCCTTAATTGGTTAAGAAGGACTAACCCTAAAGTTAATGGACAAGTCCCCCTCAAGTTGTCTTACAAATCATAAAAAACACTTCATCATCATATCATTAACTAAAATCCACTTAATCAAAGGTTTGTTCTGTCATGGGTTTAATCCCTAATCATGGATTAAGCTGAGGATCCTTCCTCAGCTTAAACACCCTCATCTATTATCCTTCTTTTAGGATAGTGTAATGAGTCTGTTAAATCCCTGATTATGGCTTAACCTCATTACTCAACACTAAACAAAAAATCACAAAAACATCTAAATAATCACAAGTAGGTTAATGATCTTAACCCTGCATCAAAGGTGATTAAGTGTGAGAATCTGACTTCACACTTAAGGTAATTCTCATTACCCCTAATCAGAGGGATGATGTGATGAGTTTACCAAATCCATTGATTTAGGTTTAAGCTCATTATCCTATGACAAACTCCAAAAGCAATAAAAGACTGAAAACTCAAAAACAAACAATAATCGTCTCCTTCGGGATTCTTTTCTCATCTCATTCACTCACAATCGAGAACTTGCTTCTTCCGTCTAATGCAAGACAGTTAGCATCTGTGCCAGACAGATCATACACTTGAGCATAGACTGCAAGCAGTTCACAAGTCAATTCATCTTTCAGTCTCTTTGGGTCGAACTACGGTGTTCTGACTTCCTCATTGCACGAGAGGATACGTAGGCATAACTTAACGGTTATCGAACAAAAGTCTCTGTACATTCCCCCTCCTTCTAGCTTCTTTCTCTTAGCCTCATTGTCATGAGCAATTCATTTCATTCCTGATCTCACACTGACACTTTCATACTTCACATCACTTATACACTATACACTGACACCTGTACATTCTCTTTCCAGCTATTTCATACACAGATTGCACTGACACTACCCCTTTAAAACACAAATCTTTTAAGCGTGGATCCCGTCGAGTACGACGGACAATCTGGGTGCTAATACCTTCCCAGGTTGTAACCAACCCCCTTTCTCAGTCTCTCTGGTTCGCAAACCGTCTTATCCATCTTTTTCTAGGCCTATGCAGCATTGCCTTTCCTCCGGGATAAAAATGCCTAGCTGGCGACTCTATTCATTCTCCAGTGAGTTCACGGCTGTGTGTTCTCACTGTTCCCTTCGCCGACCGTTCGCGTCTGTACCCTCATCTGACCCTGGCGTCACTTATCGGGAGCGACAGCTTGGCGACTCTGCTGGGGACAACTTCTGCAACCAGGGCTTCTGGTTCCTCTTTGTGGGTTCCTCCTAGCGCTTGTTTGATTTGTGTTTACTGGGGTGTTAGGTGTTATTTGTGTTTGTATATTTGCTTTATTTACTGCTTTCTGTACAGCTTTATTTATTGCTTTCTTTACAGTTTTCATATATATCATACTGTCATGCTGTCTGTGTTGGATCTGGATTGTTTTGGTGGGTTGGGGTTCCATTGAGAGTTTAGGTCCTATACCTGGGACCTGAGTGACACCTAGGCTAGAGTGAATCATATTCTTTCCCAGTCAATTTTCAGTCTGGTGCGGGAATATGAAACACGGTTCAGATATGGGTTTCTTCTTGAGAACTCTGTGTTGCAGATTTCCTGCAATGCTAGGGGGATCTGGGAAGCCTGCTAAGTCTGGATGACCTTTTAGTATTGACCTTCAGAAATTGAGGTGAATTAGAGGAGGAATTGTTATGGTAATTGTAAACACTGTACCTCCGGGTTAGAAGTGCTTACACTTCTCATAACAGATCCAAGTCTGAGGATCCTTGTTCTAGATCACTACCTGTGAGGGGGTTGGGCTGTTTACAGGTTTGCAGGTACCTTGACCTCAGAATACCCTGTTACTTTGACTTTGTTAAGAATGCTTCATGTTGGATAGTTCTTGTGATTCTAAAACCCTGGACATGTGGCTCTTTATTTGAGTCCCCTACCTTGGTTACTGGATTTCTTAGACCTCCATCTGGAATTCTTAGACACACATGGATCTATACCAAGGCATTTATTCAGATCCAGCTCTGTCACAGACCCTTGCATTTCATTTGCATGCATACTCATTGCATCATATTAACATGTGCTTATTTGTTTTTCAGGGTATCCATTGTTCATCAGGTTTTGGTTTTGACCCCATCTGCAGCTTTGACCCATCTTCATCAGCATCTGTTTCAGTTTTATCTGTCTGCTTCAGCACCAGCCAATCAGTGGCTCTCCCTGCTTCAGCATTCTGCTCAGTCTTCAACATCATGGCTCCAAAGAAGAACAACATTACCTATCATTTCTTCCAACCAGATTTGTCAGACCTCAGGAGGATCCAAACCCTGATTACACCAGATTACATCCCTTTGTTCAGGGAACATTATGGGGACATACTTGACCTAGTTATGGACATGGACCCGTCTCAGAGGAGCCTGATTCATACCTGCATTCAGTTCTATGACCCCCCTTTGAGATGCTTTACATTTCAAGACTTCCAGTTGGGTCCTCTTTTGGAAGAATACTCATCTTTGACTGGTTTGCCTATCAAGAGGGAGATCCCATTCAATCCTGAAATGGATTTTCCCAGCAGTGGGGAGATAGCCAAAGCTTTGCACCTGGAACCTGCTTTGATTGAACAACACATGACCTCTAAATCTAGTGTCCCTGGATTACAGCTGGACTTCCTAATCTCTCAAGCTAGTCTGAAGGCCTCCCTGGGGGAGTGGAAAGCTGTTTGTGCTCTGTTGGCTTTAAGTGTGTATGGAATTGTGTTATTTGCAGATGAGCCCAGATTCATCAGCAAGAGTGCAATCCATTTGTTCATCTTGAAGAACCCAGTGCCTACCTTGTTGGGTGATCTCTATTACTCAGTACATCAGAGGAATGAGAAACAGAGAGGGAAGTTAGTGAGGATTTGTGCTCCACTATTCCATGCCTGGCTTCTCAAGCATCTACCTAAGACAGATGCATTCCTAAACCCTCACCAGCAAAGCAACTGGGCAAGGAGACTTTCTGTCCTAACTACAGCAGATATCAGGTGGTGCAATCAAAGTACCAAGGGCAGAGACATAATCACTAGCTGTGGGCATTTTCCTAATGTGCCTTTGGTAGGAGTCAAGGGAAGTATCAATTACAACCCCCTGCTGTTCAAGAGGCAATTGGGTTATGCACTGGTTCATGCTCCTAGGGAAAAGGACTTGGCTGAGACCCTCTACTGTGAGAACAAGGTTAGTCTGGCAACTGTTAGACAGGCTGCCTGGGCCTGGGATCATGTTCAAACCAAGGGAATCACCATTCTGGGGAAGTGCAATAATGTGGCATCAGCCCAATATCATGAGTGGTCCTATGCTAGGGCCCAAATCTCAGGATTGCCCTTCACCATCAAAGACATGCCTGAGTCATCTTCAGCACCACCTCCAGCAATAGTCAGCCTGGAAGAGTTTGAAAGCTTGAAGGACAGAAATGAGAAGTTATCCCAAGCCTTGCAGAAGACCCTCAGGGAGAGGAGTGAAGGTGTGAGGGAGATTGAAAGATTGGAAAAGTTGAGAGTGGAGCATTTGACCAAGATTGAGAAGTCTGGGGATTATATCAACAAGTCTAAAGCTGGTGAGCAGATTCTGAAGAATGCTTGTAAAGAAGCCCAGTTCCAAAGAGCAAGAACAGACTTGTACTTGAAGGAAAGTCAGGCCAGGTGGGTCCGGATCACTGAGGCCCGTACTCTAGAAGACAAGAGAGTTCAAGATAAGATGGAGCAGATGGAAAAAGCCCTGGCAGCAGCCCAGGAGGAAAATTCAGAGCTAAGAATCAAAGCTGGAGTGAAGAAATCCAAAGATCAAAGTCAGAACAAGAGGTTGACTGCAGCTGTTGCAACAAGGAACCTTCTCATCAGAAGTCTCACGGAGCGTCCGACTGATCCTGTGACCGAAGCACTTCTTAAGGAAGTTCGTGAGGATGAGTTTGGCCTCGGAGTTTGATCATTTGCTTGTTGCTATTTCTTTTCATGTACTTTTGCTTTTTGATTATGTATTTTGACCCCTAGAGGGCTGGTGTTGTAAGAATGAACAAGTTGTATTTGTTTCATCTTATGTAATATATTTGTTGGTTTCCATCTGAGCTCATTTCAGGAACAACCTCAAGCAGTATCATCTTCAAGGGTCTGGAAGGGTCAAAACTGAAGACCAAACCGGATACCCTTGATAGCAAATAAGCACAACTGCATTGCATACTAACCCTTTTGTTTGTTTTGTAGGTTTTGATTTATTGTTACTAACCTCTGTTGTGAATCTCAGGCAGTATTGCTCGTCGCCGGGTGTTTCCTCTCAACAGGCCACACAGGTACCCAACTAGAAGCAACCTTCCGGGCATCCAAATGGACCAGTTGCAGCAAGATCTCAACGAGGCCAGAACCCAGATGGCTAACGAAAGGGTGGAGATGAGAACCCAGATCACTCAATTCATGGAAGTGATGAATAACTTAGCTCAGAGTCAGGAGAGGCTTAGAGTTTTGGTAGAGGGAAGAATTCAAGAGGACCCCCATGTAGGAACTGCTGGCACAAGCAACAACGAAAGGGTGCAACCACATGTTAATCCCCCAGTGTTTGGCCCACATTTACATCCTGAGATCCACATCCCCGCAAACGTTCAGGGAACGGCTACTGCAGCCAGAGTGCTTCAAGAGGATCCTCAGGAGGACCAATTCACAGTCATGGGTGCTGGAGAAGAGGCCTATGATAGGCGTTTGGATGAGATAGCTGAAAAATTGAGATCACTGGAGTCTCAAAATTCTCTGGGCTTCGACGTCATGGACATGGGGCTGGTAGACGGGGTCAGGATCCCCCATAAGTTCAAGCCTCCATGTTTCGAAAAGTATAATGGGACTTCATGCCCCCGAACTCATTTGCAGTCATTCCTGGGAAGATTAAAAGCTTATACGATGGATGAGAAACTTTGGATGTTTTACTTCGAAGATAGCTTGACTGGAGCATCAAGGGAATGGTATTCCCACTTGGCAAGGGCAACTGTGAGATGCTGGAAGGACCTGGCAGAGGCCTTCATCCGACAGTATCAATACAACTTAGACATGGCACCCAATAGGACTCTCCTGATGGGCATGTCACAGTCGTCAAGGGAAAGTTTCCGTGAATACGCTCAAAGATGGAGGCAATTGGCTGCTGCCGTTCAACCACCAATGTCTGAGAGAGAAATGGCAGACATGTTTATGAACACTCTCCAGGGAACGTATATTGACAGGTTGGCTGCTTTTTCTTCCACCAGCTTCGCCGATGTTGTCATAGCTGGGGAGAGAATCGAAAGCCTGTTGAAAATGGGTAAGATATCTGATAATGGTGCAAGCTCGTCCAGTGGTACAAGAAAGCCTTTTGCAGGCCCGAGAAGATCTGGCGAGACCAATGCCATTCACACCAACAGGGGCAGGCCCCAGTATGTTCCAAGAACAATAGCAGCAGTCACAATCCCTGCTCCAGCTCATCCTCAGCCCGTTTATCAACCTCCTCAACAAAATTTCCAACAACAACCCCAGTACCAGCAAAATCAATATCCTCCAAGAAACAACTACAACAACAACTCCAACAACAACAATCAACAGAGGCCATTCCAACAGAGGCCCTCTCAAGCTAACAGGGTGATAGACCCGATTCCAATGCCATATACTGCCTTATTGCCACAACTTCTGAAACTCAACCTAGTTGAGCTAAGAACGTTGGCACCTCCGGATCCAAACAGTCTACCAAGAAACTATGACTCCAACGCTAGGTGTGCTTTTCATTCCAACGCACCTGGTCACAGTACAGAAAAATGCAGGGCTCTGCATATGAAGGTACAAGACTTGGTAGACTCCAAGGCTTTGAATTTTGCACCTCCGCCCAACGTCAACAAAAACCCAATGCCACACCATGGTGGTCCCCGGATTAATGCTATTGAAGAAGACCAACAGTCTTATTTGATAACTAGTGTGGATCAGATCAGGACACCATTGGTGGAAATCAAAGCTCAACTCCGTGAAAATCAAATATTTCCAGGGTGTGAGCTGGGGTGCCCTTATTGCAATATTTCATGGAATGGGTGTGAAGACTTGAGGAATGGCATTGACAGCCTTATCAAGAGTGGCCTCTTACAAATCACTACATCATTTCCGGCACATCCGGCAGCTTCATCAACAACGGTTTCAGACCCTCCTACAAATGCAACAACTATTGTTCCCAATAATTCAACAACCACATCAGCAAGTACTTCATCTGTCCTTCCAAATGACCAGTTTTCAACAGTTTCTCCTGCTACAACATCAGCTTCATTCCATTTCGACTCTCCATCTACAACAACAACAGTCCTTCCATCAGGACCTCCTACAACTCCAGCAAACGATCATGAAGATGTCTCTACTGTTACCATCTTCTACGATCCAGAAAATAACTCCGCCTACCATTCAGAGGGTGCTGCTCCCACTAGAGCACCAGTTACTATCTTTTATGATCCACAAACAATTGCAGTCCCTTCAGCAGCATCAATCAGTCCGGTTACCGTCACAGTACCTGGACCTGTACCGTATGAAAGCAATAGGGCCATCCCTTGGCACTATGGCTCTGACGTGTACTGTGAAGGGAAAAGAATCACTCTGGAAGCATCAGCACCTGCACCACAAATTGATAATGTGGGCGGAGGCGGAGGCTTCACCCGAAGCGGACGTCTCTTTGCTTCACAAGTCCAAAGACCTAATGCCGAAGCAGAAGCTGCTGCCAAGGCAAAGGGGAAAGGCCCGGTGCAGGAAGATCCAGCTGTCAAAGAAGCCCTGAAGACTCCGTTTGATCAGGAAGTTGATGAGTTTATGCGGATCATCAAGAAGAGTGACTATAAAGTTGTGGATCAGCTTCATCAGACGCCGTCCAAAATCTCCATCCTCTCACTGCTCATGTGCTCCGAAGCCCATCGGAATGCACTACTGAAGGTACTGCACGCAGCTTACGTGCCCGAGGAGATTACTGTCAACCAATTGGAAACCGTGGTTGGTAATGTTACTGCTAGCAATGGGCTAGGGTTTACCAATTCTGACCTGACAGTGGATGGCCGCAATCACAACAAAGCCTTGCACATAACCATGGAATGCAAAGGAGCTGTCCTTTCACATGTGCTGGTGGACACAGGATCATCCCTGAATGTCTTACCAAAGAAGGCTCTGGTGAAGCTTGAATATGATGGACTGGCATTGAGACCCAGCAACCTGGTGGTTAGAGCTTTTGATGGCTCGAAGAGATCGGTTCTGGGAGAAGTAGAGCTGCCCGTGACAATTGGCCCGCAGACCTTTAAAACTATCTTTTATGTGATGGACATTCAGCCCGCCTACAGCTGTTTGTTGGGTAGACCCTGGATTCACGCCGCTGGCGCAATAACGTCTACCCTTCACCAAAAGTTAAAATATGAGTGGGAAGGCCAAGTTGTCACAATCTGCGGGGAGGAGGATATATTTGTTAGCCATCTGGCTACTTACAAGTATATTGAAATGGATGGAGAGATCGTTGAAACCATGAGCCAAGGTTTTGAGGCCTTGAACGTGAATGAAGCATCTGCTGTTTCAGGGATCTCCATGTCGTCATACCAACAAGCCCGGAAGGTTGTTGAGGAAGGAACTGCCCTAGGCTGGGGCAAGGTCTTAGCTGTGGAGGAGAAGAAGGACAAATTTGGGTTGGGTTACAAACCAACTCAACGTCAAGCAAAGGCTGCTGCAGAGCCAGGATTTGTCAGTGGGGGAATGCTAACCCCCGATGCTATCAACTGTCTGGAAGACGAGCTGGAAGAGGAGCGCAACCTGGAGAATTGGATTCGTCCAAAGATCCCGGGGAGCAATGTCTCGAACTGGTCTTCCCAGGGAATTATAAGTGTTACTCGAGCAGAGTAATTATTATTTCCTGTATCTTTTATAGCATGCATCAAAGTCTTGCATCTTGCCCAAGATGACAAGGCTCATTTTGTAATCAGGGCCATCTGTACTTTTGTGCAAACAAGATTAAATTAATGAAATATCAGACAATCTTTTTGCAAACGAGTCTTTTTCTTTTCTGCTCACTGTTTTTCCATTTTTCTTTTTGTACAAAAATAAATGGCGGTGTTTTCAAAATGATAACTTCATTTCACTTTTTTTCTAAAGCAAGACTAAAATCAGATCACTAAAATAAACAACCTAACCCTTGCAGAGAGTGCCATCCTGACCGCACCGACAACAGCACGACCATGACATCGTATGACTTTGACAATCCGATCAATCAAGCTGACGAAGGGGTTGAAGAAGAATACGAGCTTCCTGAAGAGCTAGCCAGGTTGTTAAGACAAGAGGAAAAGGTTGTTACCCCTCATCAGGAGGAGGTTGAAGTGATTAATCTTGGTACAGAGGAAAATGTGAAAGAAGTCAAGATCGGGGCCTGCCTGCAAGACTCAGTGAAGAGACAACTGATAGATCTGCTTCAAGAGTATGTTGATGTGTTTGCTTGGTCCTACCAAGATATGCCAGGGTTGGATACCGATATTGTTGTGCATAAGCTGCCTTTGAGGGAAGAATGCCCACCAGTCAAACAGAAGTTGCGCCGAACTCGCCCAGACATGGCTATGAAAATCAAGGAAGAGGTACAAAAGCAATGGGACGCCGGGTTCCTTGCTGTAACTAGCTATCCACCGTGGGTTGCTAATATTGTGCCTGTGCCTAAGAAAGACGGCAAAGTAAGAATGTGTGTTGATTACCGGGATCTGAACAGAGCTAGCCCAAAGGATGATTTCCCATTACCTCACATTGATGTATTGGTGGATAATACGGCTCAGTTCTCGGTATTCTCCTTCATGGATGGATTTTCAGGATATAACCAGATTAAGATGTCACCTGAAGACATGGAGAAGACAACATTCATTACACCCTGGGGCACGTTCTGCTACAAGGTAATGCCATTTGGGCTCAAGAATGCCGGTGCGACGTATCAACGGGCTATGGTAACATTATTCCACGATATGATTCATAAGGAAATAGAATGTTATGTGGATGACATGATTGCCAAGTCCCTTACGGAGGAAGAACATCTGGTGAATCTGCTCAAGTTGTTCAAGCGTCTGAGGAAGTATCAACTGAAGCTGAACCCCAACAAATGCACATTCGGGGTGCGATCCGGTAAGCTGCTGGGGTTTATTGTAAGTGAGAAAGGGATTGAGGTTGACCCTGATAAAGTCAAGGCTATTCAAGAGATGCCTGCACCGAAAACTGAGAAGGAAGTTCGAGGGTTCTTAGGTCGATTGAACTACATTTCAAGGTTCATATCTCACCTCACAGCAACCTGTGAGCCCTTGTTCAAGCTGTTAAGAAAGGAACAAACAGTCAGGTGGAACGAAGATTGCCAAAGGGCTTTTGACAAGATCAAAGAGTATCTGCAAGAACCTCCAATCCTTATGCCGCCAGTTGAAGGAAGACCTCTGATTATGTATTTGACAGTATTGGAAGAATCAATGGGGTGTGTGCTGGGCCAGCATGACGAGTCTGGTCGAAAAGAGTATGCAATATACTACCTAAGCAAAAAGTTTACCGACTGTGAACAGCGTTATTCACTGCTCGAGAAAACTTGCTGTGCTTTAGCGTGGGCGGCTCGCCGACTGAGACAGTATATGTTGACCCACACTACCTTGTTAATCTCAAAAATGGACCCAGTTAAGTACATTTTCGAGAAGCCAGCTCTTACCGGACGGGTTGCAAGATGGCAGATGATTCTCACAGAATACGACATACAGTACACATCTCAGAAAGCCATCAAGGGCAGTGTACTATCTGAATATCTTGCTGAGCAACCCATTGATGACTACCAGCCTATGAGGTTCGACTTCCCTGATGAAGACATCATGTTCATTAAAGCAAAAGATCATGAAGAGCCTATTCACACTGAAGGGCCTGACCCAGAAGAAGAATGGACTATGATGTTTGATGGGGCTGTCAACATGAATGGCCGTGGTGTTGGTGCAGTACTCATTACACCTAAAGGAGTTCACATGCCTTTCTCGGCAAAGCTCACTTTCAACTGCACTAACAACGAAGCTGAATACGAAGCTTGCATTATGGGTCTTGAGGAAGCCATTGACCTCAGGATCAAGACATTGACCGTATTCGGAGATTCAGCTTTGGTAGTCAATCAGACCAACGGAAAATGGTACACCCACCAAGATCATCTGATACCTTACAGGGATTATACGAGAAGGTTATTGACTTTTTTCACAACAGTCAAACTTGAGTATATCCCTCGGGACGAGAATCAGTTTGCGGATGCCTTGGCTACCATTTCGTCCATGATCAAAGTTCAGACTGCTAACTTTGTACCTCAGATTTCAGTATCGAGACTTGATAGACCAGCATATGTATTCGCAGCAGATATTGCTAAAGATGACGAGCCTTGGTTTCATGACATCAAGTGCTTCTTGGAGGATCAAACGTACCCACCTGGGGCATCTTCCAATGATAAGAAGACTTTAAGAAGGCTTGCTAGAAGTTTCTTTCTGAACACTGATGGATCTTTATACAAGAGGAACTTTGATATGGTACTCCTCAGATGTGTTGACAAGACGGAAGCAGATCTACTGATGCATGAAGTGCATAAAGGCTCTTTTGGTACCCATGCTGGAGGACATGCAATGGCTAAGAAGTTGTTAAGATCGGGCTATTACTGGATCACAATGGATGCAGACTGTTGTGCCTATGCCAGGAAATGTCACAAATGTCAGATCTATGCAGACAAAGTACATGTGCCTCCAAACCCTTTGAACATAATGTCTTCACCATGGCCTTTTGCCATGTGGGGCATTGACATGATTGGCAAGATTGAGCCAACTGCTTCAAACGGCCACAGATTCATCCTGGTCGCCATCGACTATTTTACCAAGTGGGTTGAAGCAGCCTCATATGCAAACGTCACCAGGCAAGTGGTAGCTCGATTTCTGAAAAGAGATATCATCTGTAGATATGGAGTGCCCGAGCGAATCATTACTGATAATGGTTCTAATCTCAACAACAAAATGATGGCTGAATTATGCCGGGACTTCAGGATCCAACATCACAATTCTTCTCCTTACAGGCCAAAGATGAACGGCGCTGTTGAGGCAGCAAATAAGAACATCAAGAAGATTGTGCAAAAGATGGTAGTCACCTACAGAGACTGGCATGAAATGCTACCATTTGCCTTGCATGGGTATCGCACATCAATCAGGACATCCACTGGGGCAACACCGTATCAGCTTGTGTATGGTATGGAAGCAGTCCTACCAGTTGAAGTTGAATTACCCTCGCTACGGGTATTGATGGATGTCAAACTGAGTGAAGCAGAATGGGTTAGGTCCCGATACGAGCAACTGAGTCTGATCGAAGAGAAGAGATTGGCTGCAATCTGCCACGGGCAGTTATATCAGAAGAGAATGAAGAGAGCCTTCGATCAGAAAGTCAAGCACCGAGAGTACCAAGTAGGAGATCTTGTGCTGAAAAGAATACTCCCTCCTCATACAGACCACAGGGGCAAATGGACTCCAAATTATGAAGGACCATTCGTTGTAAAGAAAGTTTTCTCTGGCGGAGCACTGATGCTCAGCACCATGGATGGTGAAGATTTTCCATCCCCTGTGAATTCAGATGCGGTTAAAAAATATTTCGCATAAAATGACCCGCTGGACATAAAAACAGAATGTAAGTCCAGGCAAAAATAGGGCATCCCGGCGAGTCAAAAACAGAATAAAAGACTCGGGCAAAAATAAGGGAAATAAACAAAAAAATGTACACCCGCTGAGTTGAAAAGCCGCATTGGACAACTCAGGCAAAAATGGGTATCCCGATGGATTGAAAACCCGAAAGGGCGATCCATGCAAAATAAGGGAATAAGCGAACAACTGCACTCTGAATTCGTCTGTATCACTTACAACTCGGAAAGCTTTGACAGAATCAAGCTCCGATCAGAATCAACTCTCTCCAGAAAGCAAGACGAGAAGAACGTCATTGTCATACGAGTCATAGCGGGAGAGGAAGCTCCTCAAAGCGTCATCAACACTGCCAGCACTTTGCTTCTCAATTTGTAACATTCTCCTCATTTCAGGAGATATGTCTCTTTGACTGTATCTTGCCAATTCAGGGCACATGAATTAATAAAATCAGATTTTCAGTCATGCCTCGTTTTTTACATTTTTATGTTTTGCAAAGAATTGTCTGATATCTCTAAAAACACAATTGCATAAGTACAGAGGCCTTTCTCTAAAAATAAAGCACATGCTTACAGGGAATATACTTACTCTCGAAAGTACTTATCTCCTATGACGGAATCCAGTAAAGGATACCTCGGGACCATTTGTGCGTTTCCTTATCTTTGCAGGATTGCAGGTATCCAGAACGCAACTTGGGGCATGCAAGGTATATCTCAGCAAGCTGGCAAATCAACGAAAGATATCAGCATCCGAAATGCTCTATCCCCAGCTGAGTTGCTTCCCATTGCTCTCCCCAGTTGATTTACCAATAGCATTTCCCCGACTAAAATACCAACTATCCCTCCTCAGCAGGATGCAGAATCAGGAAATCATCTCCCCGCGGAGCTTCAAGCCTCTATTCAGAAGAGCAACGCACGAAGAAGTCACAACAGAGGGGAGGAACGCTTCTACAAACCCCAGCTGGGTCCCGTATTATAAAGATATGTCAATCAGTGGCTTATATCCCCAAACGGATACATCATTAGATCTACCAATGATCTCATCCCCAGCTGGGATGTTCACTTCAAGCAGATCAACCAGAGACCTTTGCAGCAACGGGATCCAAATCCCGGATCTGTGCCTCTTTGCATAATCATAGCATTCGCATCATATTATACCCTCAGAGCGTAGCATTCCGTCTAATACGGAGCATTACGGCAAAAATCAAATGCATAGCATAATCATAAGTCATGATGTGAATCGAACACTTGTAAGTATTGACAACCTGTCAGCGTACAGAATATATACAGAAACATCCCCATCAGAGTCCCAGCAAAAGCAGCTGCCTTTCAAATCACAAACACCAGTGCATAACCCCTTTTGACACCCGTCCGTGTCATCTTTCCCCAGCGGGTTGCCTGAATATACTTTACAAACAAGATCACCAGTATTGCAGATATTTCCTGACACCCGTCCGTGTCAAATCACCAGCAGAAAGCCAAAGACACCCTCTTTGCACTCACATATACCCATATATACTCATCCTTGACACCCGTCCGTGTCATATCCCCAGCATGGTCGCCTATGCCTGTATACACTTTCTTGACACCCGTCCGTGTCGCATCCCCAGCGAGTTCACTTACACTTTCATCACCCATATACTTGTTAATATTATACTCTTCTTTCTTGACACTCGTCCGTGTCACTCTCCCCAGCAGATAATGCTCATCTATACATATCCACTACCCATTGGTACACTTATGCAAATACTCGTCCGTATTTTGTATACATCATTTATATCCCCGCAGATTCGACAGTAGTCCTTGTTCTTTGTTAACCAGTTGGTACTCGTCCGTACCATCATCTCAGAACATTGCGTCTAATGTTTGTTTCTACATGATACTCGTCCGTATCATAGTCTTAAGGATGCTCGTCCGCATCTTTAGTCCATACACCGTGTCAAACACTTATGTCTTCGTGAATATAGATGCTCGTCTGTGTCTACTATTCCCCAGAAGGATACTTTCAGATGCAACACTCGTCCGTGTTCCTTGTTAACCAGTTGATACTCGTCCGTATCATCAGCTCTGAGCACGTGTCAGTTTGTTTCTACATGATACTCGTCCGTATCATAGTCTTAAGGATGCTCGTCCGCACCTTTAATCTATACACAATACCAAACACTTATACCTTTTGTTTCTTGGATGTAAACGCTCGTCCGTGTTTACTATCTCCCCAGTAGATTGCCAACAAATTTTCTTTTTATCTAACACTCGTCCTGTGTTATGATACCTCTGAGAGCAGCCGTACCCTGCTGAGTGGTCGTCCTCCACTTCTTGATGGTCGTCCTCCATCATGCTCATCCGATGGCCGTCCCCATCGTTGATTTTAGCAGCCGTCCCCTGCTAGGTGGTCGTCCTCCACCTTTTGATGATCGTCCTTCATCACTTTATCCAATGGCCGTCCCCATTGTTGATTTTAGTTGTCTAACACTCATCCTGTGTTATGATAAACTTTGAGAGCAGCCGTCCCCTGCTGAGTGGTCGTCCTCCACTTCTTGATGGTCGTCCTCCATCATGCTCGTCCGATGGCCGTCCCCATCATTGACCTTTTCTATCCGATGGCCGTCCCCATCGTTGATATTTTGGCAGCCGTACCCTGCCAGGTGGTCGTCCTCCACCTTTGATGGCCGTCCCCATCATATTCCTTTTATCCCCAACAGAGCAGCCGTCCCCTGCTAGGTGATCGTCCTTCACCTTTGATGGCCGTACCCCATCATCTGTTTATTTCATTTATTCTTTAACCCGATGGCCGTCCCCGTCGTGGTCCCTTTTCCTTTTTAGCCCGATGGCCGTCCCCATCGTTGGTTACTTTACCTTTGTGAACTTGATGGCCGTCCCCGTCATGTTTCACCAATCCCCAGAGAATGTTACAGCTTTATCTTGATGGCCGTCCCCATCATGATATCCTATTTTCCCCAGCTAGTCGGCCGTCCCCGTCTTAGCTTTACCTTCTATCCCCAGCATGTCGGCCGTCCCCGTCATTGCTTTATTTTGCACACTTTTCCCAGCATGTCGGCCGTCCCCGTCATTGCTATTTACCCAGCAGTCGTCCTCTGCTCGACGGTCGTCCTCCGTCGCACACACTTTATAATATGCTTTATTTGTTTTTACAATCTATATCCCTTTTCCTCTTCATTTTGTGAGTGCAAATTTTGGACTGTCTTTGGTATTCAACCACAAGTTATCTTGTTTGCCTGTTAAGCCGTCGCTTACATCCTGCACAGCTAACTCATGTTTGAATAGGGGCAGCTGTAAACACCCCAAATTTGCCCTCACCCATTCACACCATGGCTTGTGATCATCTCATATCCATATACACAAAACATATCATCTCACATCTCATTTTGATTCACTGCATAGCTTCTAAGGCATCTGCACCTAGGGTTTGTGATCTGAGCAACCTCAGGGCATCTTGAGCCATTCCAAAGGCCACTAATCAACTCAAAGGGGTCCATGTGTGTTCTTATATCATGTTACATCCTCACAAAGTCAAAATTGCAGAGGGATCACAAGAACTAGGGTTTGAGTGGATGCAGAGCCAGGATGAACTGCACAGTTGACTGAAAATTAGGGTTTTGGTTTCAGAGGCCATAACTCCAAATTTTTTGGTCATTCTTGTTTCCATTGGTCTCTATATGATATAGGGAGTATGCATATCAATTTTCATGAAGAAATTCCATGGGGAAGTCATCTGATCAAGAGTTGACTTTTCAGACAAGTCAGTGTAAAATCAGGGCATCTGAGGCCCCCAATGACCCAACCAATGGGTGGTCTTCATCATTTTGAGTGTATATGATCTTTATTTGATCATGGAAGAAGTTTGAAGTTCATGGAAATCAAGAATTTAGGGTTTTTGCAAAAGTTGACTTTTTGGGTTTTGTTGACTTTTCAAGAATGCACCATTTTAGGTCAATTTTCAAGCCTTGATTCATGATCCAAAAAGGCTTCAAATGAAAAAACTTTGGTCATGAAAGTTGTAGATCTCATCTTTCCCTTTTCAAAAAGTACAAGAACATGATCAAACTCTTCATGGATCAAAAGTTATGGCAATGCAAAGTTGGCAAAAATCATTGTTTTTCAAGTTATGCACCAAGTGGAAATTTTGCTAAGTCTTGAATCAATGCATGATTGCTGCCTCAAATTCATGTCAAACCAGCATGTGAATGTTCTCTAAGTCACAAAAATCATAAATGGACCAAGTTTGCTCATGGTTTGGTTCATGTAACAAGGCATTTCCATGGAAAACCATAAAGCTAGCCAACTTGCATTTTCACTCATGGCTACTTCACCAACTTATGACATTGGCTGCTGATTTTGGGCTAGCCTCTCCCTCACCTTTTGCTGCACCAGCACCCAACTTGTACTTGCCTAGTATCATGCCATGCCCTATCTTACACAAAAAGTGGTTTTTGAGCAAAAGTTGATCTACCAATCCATAAAGTACAAGTCACATCTCACAGCCACTTGCATTATTTTATTCATTCATTTTGCTGGCCATAACACTAAGCAACCAAGGCTGAAACAACATCACTCATCACTTACACAAAAAACTCCCAACTTGCAACTTCCTTCGAATTTCATTACACAGCCATCAAACACCCAAGCAACCTTCACCATTCATCTCACCTTGATCCATAGAACACAAAGCATCAAGAACCAGAGCTTGAAACAACCAAAACACTTCACTGCCATCTCTCACCTCAGTTTGCAGTTTCACTTGCAACTCTCACTATAGCCCACAAACATCAAAACAAACTTGGCCAAACTTCTCAACACACTTCATAGATCACAAACAACCATCTCTCATAGCCTGAAAGTGCCAAAAGCTCAACTGCCATTGTTGACTGAACTGGAGCAGTTCTCTTCGAAACTCATCATCCAGCAAGTCTAAACTCCATTTGAGCATCCAGACATCTTTGGGGGGGTCAAGAGGAACAGCTTGCACTTAAAGAAAGGGCCTGAAAGTTCCTAAGTCAGAGGTTGCAAATCTCAGGTAGCTCCAAATAATTTTTTCCAGAAATCTCTTTTTTAGTTACAAACTTGTTCCTTATGCTCTCCTGATCATGCTGATGCTTTTAGTTTTTGAAATGGATGTGTTTTGAGAATTTAATTGCTGTTTGAAGCTCACGAACCCTAGAACTCTCCCTCTTCGATTCAGCTTGTCTAGGTTAAATAAATTTGTTTTAGGATAGGGCTTTGATTCGTGAGGATGAGAGGAACGTTTCCATGATCTTAGTTTTCATTTATTTTACGTTTTGAGAGGTTTTGAGAATTTTCAGGTGACCTTCTGGCCGGAGAAGATGACCGGAAGTCTTCTCCGGCCACCTGAGTTTAGTTTGCCCTAATTACAGTCATTAAGTCAAGTTTGAATTTGGTCCGTTGATACGCGTGGAATGTTTGACTTCCCTCCCTTTCCAATGGCCCAGATCACTGCAATTAGCCCTAATCCACGTGTTAGGCTTTAATTAATCACGTTTTATTTAATTTAATCTGAAGCAATCCTGGCCCTCAGATCACGCGCGCAGTCAACATGTTTAAACCCAGGGCCAATCTCATCCATCCAATCTGATTACTTCTCTTTTTGTTTGATTTTTAATTCATTTTATTTCTTTTATTTTGCAAAATTAATTTAAAATAGCTAAAAAATCATAAAAATTATGAAACTTTTTCTTTAAGGTTTTATTAATTTTTATGACACAAAAATATTTTTATTTTATTTTTTATCATTTAAAAAGTATTTTTAAATATTTAAAAGATTATTTTTAATTGATTAATGAGAATTAATTAATTAAAAATACTTTTAGGTATTTAAAAATCACAAAAAAATTCATGAAATGTTCTAAGACATTTAGAAACATTGTCCAACCTTCAAACCAAATTTCTTTTTTGATCTTGATGCATTTTAAGAATTTTTCATTGAATTAAATCATTTTTGATGCATTATTTTGATCATAAGTTTGAAAATTCATTTCTGCCTTTTGGTGAAGGTTGAGACATTGATTCTTTTTGCATTGTTTTCCATTTGACATGTGCTTTCAAAGATAAAAAGGCCATGATTTGATCTTGCATTTTCTAATTGATTGGCATTTCTTTTGTTACAAACCCTAAAAAACCCTAATAACTTGTAAAATTCATAACTTGAGTTTGGTTGAGAGTTGAGAGCTCCCCTTTGGGCAGTGGTTCATTATAGGTCTAGGGTTTCTTTGGGTACCATTTTCCATTTTTTATGTTAAGGTTTGTTTCTGTTTTTGGTTTGTGTTTGATGTTTGATCCATGAACCCTAATTTGGGTTTTCATTTGCATCCCTCTGGCATTTCCTTGCATAATTTGACTTGCCATTGCATTTTGTGCATTCTTATGATTCATTTGACATCTTAAGACATGTATGAAGCATCATTGATCATTACATTACACATTTGCCATGCCATTTGTCTTGTATGTTTCATAACATTTCATGCTTGTTCATGCTTCTAAACTTGCATCATTTGCATTCATGATCTTGTATGAGCATCCCTTTGCCTTGCCTCATGTTTGCAGCACTCCATAGCATCATCATCATCATAAACATGCTTCTGGTTTTTGCTTATCATATCATTTCATCTCATTTAGCATTGTATTGCATTTGTTTCTAACATTTCAGGTGGTAAGTAAAACTTGAGAAGTGGATTTGCCTTCACTTCTCATACCCTTTCTTTTCATCTCTCTTGCATCCATTGCTGCATTCTTATTTGTGTTTGAGATTGAGTTTGTTTATTCTTCTTCCTCCCACTTTCTTTCTTCAAGTGACTTGGCTTCTTGAATGAAGCAAGTCACTTTGCTTCTCTTGATCTTGTTCATCTGCTTCCTGGTGGTTCATCTGAAGATTGTTCTTGAAAACCTCACAAACATTAGGACCAACCAAGCATGACAATGAATTAGGGTTTTGATTAGTCTCCCCCATAGTTTTTACCTTTGTGTCTCTCTTTGAGTCTTCTCTCCTCACCTCATAATCAGGGACTAAACCCTCAAGGCTTTAAGACTTTGTGATTAAGATCATGCCTGCATCCTTCTTTTAGGATGGAGTGTATAACTTTAATCCTAAGTCTTGGACCCTTAAGGTGTTGAACTCTCTTAATTAATCCATCTAATAATCATCAAGACATTACACTTGTAACTTGGGCCTTGCATTAGGGTTCTAATTCTTCCTTAATTGGTTAAGAAGGACTAACCCTAAAGTTAATGGACAAGTCCCCCTCAAGTTGTCTTACAAATCATAAAAAACACTTCATCATCATATCATTAACTAAAATCCACTTAATCAAAGGTTTGTTCTGTCATGGGTTTAATCCCTAATCATGGATTAAGCTGAGGATCCTTCCTCAGCTTAAACACCCTCATCTATTATCCTTCTTTTAGGATAGTGTAATGAGTCTGTTAAATCCCTGATTATGGCTTAACCTCATTACTCAACACTAAACAAAAAATCACAAAAACATCTAAATAATCACAAGTAGGTTAATGATCTTAACCCTGCATCAAAGGTGATTAAGTGTGAGAATCTGACTTCACACTTAAGGTAATTCTCATTACCCCTAATCAGAGGGATGATGTGATGAGTTTACCAAATCCATTGATTTAGGTTTAAGCTCATTATCCTATGACAAACTCCAAAAGCAATAAAAGACTGAAAACTCAAAAACAAACAATAATCGTCTCCTTCGGGATTCTTTTCTCATCTCATTCACTCACAATCGAGAACTTGCTTCTTCCGTCTAATGCAAGACAGTTAGCATCTGTGCCAGACAGATCATACACTTGAGCATAGACTGCAAGCAGTTCACAAGTCAATTCATCTTTCAGTCTCTTTGGGTCGAACTACGGTGTTCTGACTTCCTCATTGCACGAGAGGATACGTAGGCATAACTTAACGGTTATCGAACAAAAGTCTTTGTACATTCCCCCTCCTTCTAGCTTCTTTCTCTTAGCCTCATTGTCATGAGCAATTCATTTCATTCCTGATCTCACACTGACACTTTCATACTTCACATCACTTATACACTATACACTGACACCTGTACATTCTCTTTCCAGCTATTTCATACACAGATTGCACTGACACTACCCCTTTAAAACACAAATCTTTTAAGCGTGGATCCCGTCGAGTACGACGGACAATCTGGGTGCTAATACCTTCCCAGGTTGTAACCAACCCCCTTTCTCAGTCTCTCTGGTTCGCAAACCGTCTTATCCATCTTTTTCTAGGCCTATGCAGCATTGCCTTTCCTCCGGGATAAAAATGCCTAGCTGGCGACTCTATTCATTCTCCAGTGAGTTCACGGCTGTGTGTTCTCACTGTTCCCTTCGCCGACCGTTCGCGTCTGTACCCTCATCTGACCCTGGCGTCACTTATCGGGAGCGACAGTCATCTTTGAGTCTTCTCTTCTCATCTCATAATCAAGGACCAAACCTTAAAGGTTTCAAGGCTTTGTGATTAAGTTTATACCTGCATCCTTCTATTAGGATGGAGTGTATAACTTCAATCCTAAGTGTTAAACCCTTCATGTGTTTAAATCCTTTAATCAATCCACCTAATAATCACTAAGACATCAAGCTTGTAACTTGGGCCTTGCATTAGGGTTCTAATTCTTCCTTAATTGGTTAAGAAGGACTAACCCTAGTGTTAATGGACAAGTCCCCCTCAAGTTGTCTTACAAACCCTAAAATCCATTTCTTAATCTCACCATTAACTAAAATCCATTTAATAAAGGCTTTGTTTTGTCATGAGGTTAATCCCTAATCATGGATTAAGTTGAGGAGCCTTCCTCAGCTTAAATGTTCTCATCTATCATCCTTCTATTAGGATGGTGTAATGGGTCCATTAAATCCTTGATTATGGCTTAAACTCATTACTTAACACTAAACAAAAACTCCAAAAAAAACATCTAAATAATCACAAGTAGGTTAATGATCTTAATCCTACACCATGGTGATTAAGTGTGAGGTGCTTACTTCATACTTAAGGTATTCTCATTACCCCTAATCAAAGGGAGGATGTGATGAGTTTACTAACCCTTGGTTCAGGCTTAAGCTCATTAATTTATGACAAACTTCAAAAGGCAGTAAAAGACTAAAAACATAAAAACAAACAATAATCCTCTCCTCCGGGATTCTTTTCTTATCTCATTCACTCACAAACGAGAACTTGCTTCTTCCGTCTAATGCAAGACAGTTTGCACCTGAGCCAGACAGGTCATACACTTGAGCATAGACAAGCAAGCAGTTCACAGGTCAATTTATCTTTCAGTCTCTTTGAGTCGAACTATGGTGTTCTGACTTCCTCATTGCACGAGAGGATACGTAGGCATAACTTGACAGTTATCGAACAAAAGTCTCTGTATATTCCCCCTCCTTCCAGCATTATTCTTTAAGCCTCATAGTCTTGAGCTTTGCACTCTTTCTTTACACTGATACTTCTTTATTTCACTTCACATTCTCTTCCAGCACTGACACTTGCATTATTTTCCAGCTTTTGCACACAAAATAGCACTGACACTACCCCTTTAAACACAAATCTTTCAAGCGTGGATCCCTTCGAGTACGACGGACAATCTGGGTGCTAATACCTTCCCAGGTTGTAACCAACCCCCTTTCTTAGTTTCTCTGGTTCGCAACCGTCTTATCCATCTTTTCTTAGGTTTATGCAGCATTACCTTTCCTTCGGGATAAAAATGCCTAGCTAGCGACTCTTTTCTTTTCCAGTTCACCCTTGTGTGTTCTCTCCTTTCGCTGACCGTTCGCTACTGTACCCCCTTTGACCCGGTGTCATTTGGTGGGAGCGACACAGGGTCCCAACTCCCTTGATTTCCCCCTTTGCTCCATCTACAAAGGTTACATAGCTGGATGAGTGTGACTTTAAGTCTACCAGCAGATTCTTCAGTCCAGTCATGTGCCTTGAGCAGCCACTGTCAAAATACCAGTCTTCCTTAGTAGATACTCTGAGAGATGTGTGTGATATAGAGGCAACAACCTGCTTGGACCATTTTTGCCTGTTGTGAGGTTTCCTTTGATGCATCTTCCTTGTGTAGTGTCCATCTCTAGAGTTCCAAGGTTGCCTTTTGAACTTGTTCTTAGGCATGTACTGGTAGCTTTGATCAGTATAAAGACTAGCTTTAGGTATCCAGATTTTCTTGGTGACCTGTGTCTTCTGCTTAGGAAGGTGCTGGGAACTCTGATTTGGGTATCCATGCAGTTTGTAGCAAAAAGGTTTGATGTGACCAAACCTTCCACAATGATGGCATCTCCATCTTTGATATTTCTTTTTCATCATGTTCTTGTCATGATGTCGAGACATCTGCTTGAACATCTTGTTTGACTTCATGGGATTTGGAGTTGTTTGGCTGGTGCTAGCCTCAAAGTTTTGAGCTTTATTAAATCCCAACCCAGTCCTATCCCCTGAGTGCTTGTTGTTGTTGAGAATGGCATCCCGTGTGTTTGAGCCAATTTTCAGCATTCTGACAGATTTGGACATATGCTCCATTTTGGAGTTGAGTAGGCTGACTTCACTTTTCAAAGTGTCAATGATCTCTAGATGACTTGCCTTTTCAACCTTTAATTCCTCAATCTGCTTCTTCTGTTGTTTACTTTCCATACATACTTCAATGCTCCTTTTACACAGCATCCTGTAAGATGCTTCAAGCTCTTCAAATGTCAGCTCCTCATCACTAGACCCCCCTTCAGTTTCACATACTCCAGCTAGAGCAGTGATGTGTTTTGCATATTCTTCTTCTGACTCACTACCAGAGTCTTCATCTGACCAGGACACAGAGAGACCTTTCTTTTGCTTCTTTAGATAGGTTGGGCATTCACTTCTAATGTGTCCATATCCTTCACATCCATGACATTGGATCCCTTTTCCTTGGTTAGTCTTTTCATCATAGTTTGACCTTCTATTAGAGTCATAAGGTCTTTTATTCTCAGAGGTTGAGTTTCTTCCACTTGGTCTTGGCCTGCTGTCTATTCTTTTGAGAATTTTGTTAAGTTGTCTTCCAAGCATAGCAATTGATTCTGATAAGTTGTCCTCAGAGCCTGCTTCATGACTTTCTTATTTTTTATAAGTGTTTGAGACCAGGGTTATGCTTTTGTTTTTCTTCACAATTGTATCATTCATTCCCATCTCAAAGGTTTGAAGGGAACCAATGAGCTCATCAACCTTCATTGTGCAGATGTCTTGAGCTTCTTCTATGGCAGTAACCTTCATGTCAAACCTCTTTGGCAGTGATCTGAGAATCTTCCTTACCAACTTTTCATCACTCATCTTCTCTCCCAAGGCACCAGAAGTATTAGCAATCTCCAGGATGTTCATGTAAAACTCATGAATGGTCTCATCTTCCTTCATCCTCAAGTTCTCAAACTTGGTGGTGAGAAGTTGAAGTCTTGACATCTTCACCTTTGATGTTCCTTCATGAGTAGTTTTGAGAGTGTCCCAAACATCCTTGGCTAGCTCACAGTGATGCACAAGCCTAAATATGTTCCTGTCAATGCCATTGAAAAGGGAATTTAAGGCTTTGGAATTTCCAAGTGCTGACTCTTCTTCCTCCTTGTTCCACTCTTCTTCAGGCTTCATCACTTTTGCCCCATCCTTATTGTCTTTGACAGGGTGCTCCCATCCTTTGTTAACTGCTTTCCAAGCCCTACTATCAAGAGATTTCAAGAATGCTACCATTCTTGGCTTCCAGTAATCATAGTTGGATCCATCCAATATAGGTGGTCGATTCACAGATCCTACATCTCTGTCCATGTTCCCAAAATTTGCAGTCCCTAGATCTCACCCAGATATACAGGCAGGGTGCTTGCTCTGATGCCAATTGAAATTCTGGGATCAGATACGTGATGTCGAATCAGATGTTTAAACACTTGAAATCTTAAACAAAAATTAATGAGCTGGTAAATTAAATAACACAGGAAATTGTTAACCCAGTTCAGTGTATCTCCACACTTACATCTGGGGGCTACCAAGCCAGGAAGGAAATCGAATATAAGTAATATTAATTATGGAGTTAAACCAACCAGTTTAATCCTTCACTTAATATCTACCCAAGGCAATTTCTACCTAAGACTCAACTTAGATATGAGTACCTACTCACTCCCCCTCAATCACACAATGATCTTTTACAATGATTAATAAAATTGAAGTCACACTTCAAACAAACCAGCTTGATCTTACTTAAAAGTTTCAATCAAGACACAATTCACTTTTTGCTTAAAAGCTCATAAAGTGACAAACAATTAAAACCTGCTTAAATATAACTAGCTTCACAAACACCCTTTACAATCTTCTAAAATTCGTGCTCTTTTCTTGAGTGTTTCAGTTCCTTAAATAGATGCTTGGTTTGTGGGCTTTTTGCAAATTATCCAGACTTTGATAAATCCCACAGTCATCTCCTTGAATTAGGTTGAGTTAGTTTGTTATCTCCTTGAATCAAGGTGAGTTAGTTATTCTGTTACACTGGAACCAGATAACTAAGCTTCCTAAAGATGCGCCTTGGAGTGCTTATCTTTTTATAATTAATTCCAGATAATTTCTCCTGAATTTACTCACGTATGTTACGCATCATTTAAGTCAGATAGCACGTTTGCGATGTCACAACATCTGGTGTGACATCCTGATGTTTTGACCTAAGTTCATTAACTTTTACTTTGTTTGTCAATGTCACAACATCTGGCGTGACATCCTGAACTAAGTTCATAACTTCTTGTTTGTCAAAAATTCTGCCAATTCTTAACATCTACACATTAGAAGAGTTATATTGGGAGCCATGTCTAGGTTGTACTGGTATTGCCGGATGAAGGCTTCGGCCAAGTCTTTCCAACATCTTATAGTGGCCCTCGTCAGATGCGAATACCATTCTCTTGATGCTCCAGTCAGGCTGTCCTCAAAATAGAACATCCATAACTTCTCGTCCATGGTATAAGCCTTGAGTCTCCCTAAGAAGGATTGCAGATGAGTATGCGGGCAGGAGGTACCATTATATTTTTCAATGCATGGGGGTTTGAATTTGTGGGGAATCCTCACCCCATCTACCAGCCCCATATCCATTACGTCAAAGCCTAAAGAATTATGGGATTCTAAAGACCTCAGCTTTTCAGCAATCTCATCCAGCCTTCTGTCATACACCTTATCCCCAACCCCAATAACTGTGAACTGCTCTTCCTGAGGATCTTCTTGCAAGATCTTGCCTGTAGCAGTGTTTCCTTGACTATTCCTTGGGATATTAACATCTGGGTTCAAATGGGGCCCAAACTCTGGTGGGTCGATGCGAGGCTACCCGCGTTCATTATTGCTGGTTCCTCCTGTTCCAGGGTGGGGCTCTTCAGGTGTCTGCCTTTCTACCAGCTCTCTCAGCCTTTCTTGGCTCTGAGCTAAGCCAGTCATCACATCCATAAACTGGGTCATTTGGTTTCTCATTTCAACCCTTTCGTTTGCCATTTGATTTCTTACTTCATTCAGGTCCTACTGTACCTGATCCATTTGAATGCCTGAAAGGTTGTTTCGCGTTGGGTACCGGTGTGCACGGTTGACAGGGAACACTCTGCGACGAGCAATGTTTCCTGAAACCACAACAAAGTGAGAAACAAAATAACAAACAAAAACCTATATAACAAAGAAAATGTTAGTATGCAATGCAATATGCTTATTTGTCTTCCAAGGTATCCGGTTTGGTTCTTTGGTTTTGACCTTTCCAGACCTCGAGGAAATGCTTGATGATGTTGAGAGAAAGCCCACCAAAATAAAACAAACTGATATATTACAAATGGTGAAAAATACATAGTCTGTTTACAACGCATGCCCATGGTGGGTCAAAAATACAACAACCAAAAGAAAAAGTACATCAAAAGGAAAGAAATACAAGCAAAAGGAATCAGACATCCAATCCAAAATCATCCTCCCTGACTTCCTTCAGGAGGGCCTCCGTCACTGGACCAGCTGGGTGCTCTGTAATAGTCCTAATGAGGAGGTTCCTGGTAGCAATGGCATTAGTCAGCTTCTTATACCTGTCCCGATCCTTTGATTTCTTTAACCCCGCCCGGAGTTTCAATTCTTATATCTCCTTTTGAGCTGCCAACAAAGCCTTCTGTTGCTTCTTCTCATTGGCCTCCAGCTGCTCAATCTTGGCCTGGGTCCTCTGGTCTTCTTGTGCACGGGCTTCGGTGATCCTGATCCACCTAGCCTGGCTTTCCTCCAGGTAATGCTCAGCCCTAGCCTTCTGAATTTTGGCCTCCTTGCAGGCATTCTTCAAAACCAAATCTCATACTCTTGCTTTCCTTATATAGTCATATGTATTTTAAATCTTGGTCAGATGCTCAGTCTTGAGTCTTTCCAATCTCTCAATGTCCAAACGACTGTCATTTCTCTCCCAGAGAGTCTTCTTCAGGGCTTCAGACAGCTGATTATTCCTCTCTTTCAGCTTTTCAAATTCCTCCAGGCTAACAGTTGTTGTAGGCTGTACTGTAGAAGGTCCAGGTGAGTCTTCTAAGGTGAAAGGCATCCTGGTTATCTGAGCTCTAGTACGGGACCAATCAGAGTACTAGGCTGAAGCAATATTGTTACACCTTCCAAGGATGGCTGTCCCTTTTGTCTGAATGTTGTCCCAAGCCCAGGCAGCTTGTCTGACAACAGCTGAGTTAGGTTGAACTTCACAATAGAGAGTCTCTGCCAAATCCTGTCCTCTGGGAGGATGAACCAAGGCATATCCCAATTGTCTCTTAAACAGTAAAAGGGTTGTAATTAATGCAACCTTTTACTCCTATTAGAGGCACATTAGGGTATTGCCCACAACTGGTAATAATATCCTTGCCCTTGGTGCTCTGGGTGCACCATCTGATATCATCTGATGTTAAGACAATGAACCTCTTGGCCCAATTCTTCTGCTGATGGGGGTTCAAGAAGGCATCTGATTTGGGCAAGTGTCTGAGCAGCCAAGAGTAGAACAGAGGAGCACAACATCTGACCAACTTCCCCCTTTGCTTTTCATTTCTCTGGTGGATGGAGTAGTAAAAATCCCCTAGCAATGTAGGCACTGGGTTCCTCAGCAGGAACAAGTGGATGGCATTCTTACTCACAAATTTGGGCTCATCTGCAAACAATATAACCCCATATATGCTAAGGGCTAAAAGTGCACAGACTGCCTTCCATTCTCCCACTGTAGCCTTCAGGGTGGCCTGAGAAATCAAGAAGTCCAGATGTAAGCCAGGAACCCCAGCCTTTGTTGTCATATTTTGCTCAAAGAGGGCAGGCTCTAAATGCAATGCCCTTGCTATCTCTTCACTCATGGGAGCAGTCATCTCTGGGTTGAAGGGGATCCCTTTTCTGATAGGCACTCCAATCAACAAGGAAAACTCTTCCAACAGAGGTCTCATCTGGAAATCTGGAAAGGTGAAGCATCTGAGTGGAGGGTCATAAAACTGCAAGCATGTGTGGATCATGCTCCTCTGAGATGAATCAAGGTCCATGACCATGTATAAAATACCCCCATAGTGCTCTCTGAACAGTGGGATGTGGTCAGGTGTGATAAGGGACTAGACCTGCCTGATACCAGTCAATATGGGCTCAAAGAAGTGATAAGATATGTTGCTTTTCCTTGGAATATCCATGAGTGCTGATGAAGAAGCTGAAGTCAAATGTTGATGAAGATCACAGACTGAAAAGCTGGAGGTAAGTCTCTGACAGACTGATGCAGATGCTAGAGGTGGGTAGCTGAAGCAGATGCTAAAGAAGATAAATGAAGCAGAGGTCTAAGCATTAGAAGGGGTCAAAACCAAACCAAATATGATATGATGGATACCCTGAAAAACAAATAAACAAATGTCAAATGATGCAATGATGGTATATGCAAATGATATGCAAGGGTTTGTGATCAAGAGCTGGATCTGATTATCTGTCTTGGTATAAGGTCCATGTATGTTCAAAGGTCCGGTTGGAGGTCCAAAAATCCAGTAACCAGGGTGGGGGACTCAAATAAAGAGTCATATATCCAGGGTTAATCACAAGAACTGTCCAAAGTGAAGTATTCTTAAACAATACAGTAACAGGGTATGATGTGGCCAAGGGTTCCTGCAAACCTGTAAACATCCCAACCCCCTCACATGTAATGTTCTAGAAGAAAGATCCTCAGACTTGGATCAGTTATGAGAAGTGTAAACACTTCTAACCCGGAGGTACAGTGTTTACAGTAATCATAAAAGACCCTCCTCTAATTCTCCCCAGATTATGAAGGTCAACATAAAGGTCATCCAGACTTAGCAGGCTTCCCAGATAGCCCTAGCACTATAGGAAATCTGTAGCACAAAGTTCTCAAGAAGAAACCCACATATGAACCGTGTTTCATATTCCCGCACCAAACCGAAATGGAATGGGAAAGAATATGAACCACTCTAGCTTAGGTGTCACTCAGGTCCCAGGTATAGGACCTTAATCACTCAGTGAAACCCCACCCACCAAAACAGAAACCAGATCCAGCAATGATAATGACAGTATGATGTATAAAAAATTGTAAAGAAAGCAGTAAATAAAGCTGTACATAAAGCAATAAATAAAGCAAATAAATAAGCACAAGTAGCATATAACACCCCAGTAAACACAAATCAAACAAGCGCTAGGAGGAACCCACAAAAAGAACCAGAAGCCCTGGTTGCAGTATAAGGGTCCCTAGCAGAGTCGCCAAGTTGTCGCTCCCACCAAATGACACAGGGCCAGAAAGGGGTACAGACGTGAACGGTCGGCGAAAGAGAGAACATGAGGATGAACTGAAAAGAGTCGCCAACTAGGCATTTTTATCCCGAAGGAAAGGTAATGTTGCATAGACCTGGAAATATATGGATAAGACGGTCGCGAACCAGAGAAACTGAGAAAGAGGGTTGGTTACAACCTGAGAAGGTATTAACACCCAGATTGTCCATCGTACTCGACGGGATCCACGCTTAAAAGTTTGTGTTTAAAGGGGTAGTGTCAGTGCTATTCTATGTGCAAAAGCTGGAAACGAATACAAGTGTCAGTGCAAAATAAGTGTGAAGTGAATAAAAGGAGTGTCAGTGCAAGAAAAGAGTGCAATGCTCAAGACAATGAGGCTTAAAAGAATAATGCTGGAAGAGGGGGAATATACAGAGACTTTTTGTTCGATAACTGTTAAGTTATACCTACGTATCCTCTCGTGCAATGAGGAAGTCATAATACCATAGTTCGACTCAAAGACACTGAAAGATAAATTGACTTGTGAACTGCTTGCTTGCCTATGCTCAAGTGTATGACCTGTCTGGCTCAGGTGCAAACTGTCTTGCATTAGACGGAAGAAGCAAGTTCTTGTTTGTGAGTGAATGAGGTGAAAAACGAATCCAGGAGGAGACAATTATTGTTTGTTTTTGGTATTTTCAATCTCTTATTGCCTTTTGTGTTTGTCATAAGATGATGAGCTTAAGCCTAAACCAAGGGTTAGTAAACTCATCACATCCTCCCTCTGATTAGGGGTAATGAGAATACCTTAAGTATGAAGTAAACACCTCACACTTAATCACCATGGTGTAGGATTAAGATCATTAACCTACTTGTGATTATTTAGATGCTTTTGGAGTTTTTGTTTAGTGTTAATTAATGAGTTTAATCCATAATCAAGGATTTAATGGACTCATTACACCATCCTAATAAAAGGATGATAGATGAGAACATTTAAGCTGAAGAAGATACCTAAACTTAATCCATGATTAGGGATTAACCTCATGACAAAACAAAGCCTTTATTAAAATGGATTTTAGTTAATGGTAAGATTAATAAGTGAATCTTATGGTTTGTAAGACAACTTGAGGAGGACTTGTCCATTAACACTAGGGTTAGTCCTTCTTAACCAATTAAGGAAGAATTAGAAACCTAATGCAAGGCCCAAGTTACAAGCTTATTGTCTTAGTGATTATTAGGTGAATTGATTAAGAGATTTAAACACATTAAGGGTTTAACACTTAGGATTAAAGTTATGCACTCCATCCTAAGAGAAGGATGCAGGCATACCCTTAATCACAAAGCCTTAAAACCTTGAAGGTTTAGTCCCTGATTATGAGATGAGAAAAGAGACACAAAAGAGGACACAAAGGTAAAACTGATGGGGAGGCTAATCAAAACCCTAATTGTTATCATGATTGGGAGTTCCTAGGGTTTATGAGGCTTGCAAGAGATCTTCAATAAAAGCCACCAAGGAAGAAGAAAGATGGAAGGAGGAGAAGCAGAAGAAGCAAATCAACTTACTTCACCTAAGAAGATAAGTTGCTTGAAGAAAGAAAGTGGATAGAGAACATGAATGAGCAAGCTCATTCTATGACAAATACAAAATGCAGCAAGAATGCATAAGAGGGATGAGAAGAGTTTGTGATAAGTGAAGGCAAATTCACTTCTCAAAGCACTTACCACCTGAAAAGTTAGCATAAAGAAATGAAATGAAATGAAAATGAAATGTGTGCAAGGATGCAAACCAAAACCAGAAGCATATTCATGATGTAAATGATTATAAGAGATGATGAAAATGTATGTCAAGGGTAATGGATGATCATACAAGTGATGAGAATGCAAATGGAGCATGAAAGAAGCATGAAAGTTCATGAATGTACATGGAATGTAATGAATGCATAACATGGAAAATGGATGAGGAAAGGATCAAGCATGATTCTAATGTGTCCTAAGATGTCTTAGAAGTCACGTGAATGCATAAAATATTATGGCAAGTTCATGAATGCAAGCATATGCAAGATGTATGCAAAGGAAGATGAGAAATTAGGGTTTTCATGCAACATGAGATGCAAAACTCAAAAACAGAAGCAAATGACAAGATAAAAAATTGAAAATGCAATCAAAAGAAACCTAACACCATATGAGACCACACCCCAAAGGAGGAGACCTAACTCTTAACCCTAAGGAAGTTATGAATTTTCTAAGTTTTCTAGGGTTTTAAGGTACCTAAAGGAAAAAAATGCAAATCAATTCAAAAATGAAGAAGAAATTTGTGACAAAATTATGTTAGAAACTACATATCAAATTAAGATCAATGCAAAAAGAACCATTGTCATACCATTCTTAGTTAGGCAGAAAATAATTCTTGAAGTTAGGGTTTTAAAATGTGAATTTTATGAACCCTAAATTCAAGAAAATTATCAATGATGGTTCAAAACCAAAAATAAATTTGTGTGGATGGTATGACAATGTCTCTAAATGTTTAAAGATGCAATATGAATTTTTTGGGATTTCTTAGAAACCCAAATGATATTTTAATTAATTAATTTTCATTAATTAATTAAAATAAACATTTAAATGTTTAAAAAATGATTTTTTAATGTGAAAAATAAAAATAAAAATATTTTTGGGTTAAGAAAATTATTTGAAATAAAAATGCAGAATAAAACTATTTTTGGAATTTTCTTGCTATTTTAAATAAAATGTACAAAATAAATAGGAAAATATGAAATTAAAATTGAATTAAATGGAAGTATGTTGATCCAAGGGATGAGGTTGATTCTGGGGAAATCTAAGTTGACTGCGCGCCAGATCTAATGGCCTGAATTCAAACTTCATTAATAATAATTGGTTAATTATTAAATCCAGATTAAATGTTAATGAACTGATCCTAGCCATTCACCACACGCGGGAAAGGAAAATCTAAGGGTCCAAATTTAAACAGAGCCCTAACCCTAATTATCACATTAATGACTCTCAGGTCACCGGAGAAGAGCTCCGGTCATCTTCTCCGGTGACACCCTTACCTGAAAATTTCTAACTTCCTCCCTAGGTAATTTCTGGAGCTCTAAAGCTCCAGATCAAACCCTCTCACTCTCCTAAACTCAAATCCACACTCAAAACACATTTATTTCTCATCAAACTCATGATTCGAAGAAAAGATCAAAAATGGTGAAAATTTCAGAACATGCATACAGGCTCATTTCTCAACCATTCTTAAAAATAAACACATCATAGTGATCAGCAAAGCATGAAGATCAATCTAAACACTTAAAATAACACTTCTGGAAAAATGTTAGAAGAAACTACCTGAGCTTGAGCTTCCTCAGTTTGGAGCTTTCAGGCTGCTTCTCTTGTGCAAGCTGACTCCAATGACCTTCCTGAAGAAGCTTTAATGCTTGGAAGACCTTGAGAGTGGCTGGTTTATGAGATTGCACCTCAACTGGCTGAGAATCGTGTTTGGTGTATGATGTGTTCTTGGCTTGTTTGAAGGGTGGGAAAGGGTCCTTTTGTGATGTTGAGTTGATTGGTGAAAATAGTTTTAAGTTTGAGTCAGTGAGCTATGAGTTTCGAAGGAAAATGCAAGAGGGAGAGATTTTGGGAACTTGATCAATCTCTGGTTTCAGCTTGTAATGTTGTGTGTTATGATTAGCATTTGGTCCACATATTAAGTTGTGATAGGTCAGAGAAGTGGTTGTGGCCTATGGTGATTGGTATGGCCTTCTTGCAAAAAGTCACCAACTTGTGTACTTGAGGTATGGGCAAGGATGCAGCTGGCTTCTTGGAATGTCCATGTGCAGATGAGTTCAAGGATGTCCACAAAATCAATCTTGAGGCAATTCAGCAAGTTGAGACAAAGTTATGTGGTGTTTTGCAATTATGTGAAGTTTTGGCCCTTTTGAGAAATCTTGATGTTCAAGGCATGTATACTTGCAATTCTTTGGGCAATTATGGTATAAAGGCAATGAACTATGATGTTATGATACATTGAAGTGTCTTTGAAGTCATAAAAAGCCTTGGCAAGTTGTTTTGCAAAGAATCCCTTTTGGTGCATTCTTGAAAATTTTGGGATTTTTGCCAACTTTGACAAGCCATATCTTGAGTTCCAAAATGAATTAGATATTGTTCTTGTACTTTTTGAAAAGGGAATGATCCAATCTACAACTTTCATGACCAACAATCTTTTATTTGAAGCATTTTTGGTTGAGAAAGAGGAGGTTGAAAAACTTTCCCAAAATGGAAAGCTTACATTACAAGTCATTTCCATTTTTGGCAACTTTTGGTTTAACTCACTTTTCTTCAATTTTGTGAACTTCTAAACACTTCAATGATCAAATAAAGATAATATAACTTCAATTTGATGAAAAATCCACTTTGGTTCCATGTTGAGGGGCCTTAGATGCTCTGATTTTGCTCTGACTTCCTCAAGAAGTTACCTAATGATCAGATGACTTCCACAATGAATTTCTTCATCAAACCTGGTACACATGATCCTTATAACATATTGAGATCAATAGAAACAAGAATGACCAAACAAATTGGAGTTATGGCCTCTGAAACCAAAACCCTAATTTTAGGTCATCTGTGCAGTTAAACCCTAGCTCTGCTTCCATGCTTTGCCAGTTCTTGTGATTCTTTGACTTCCTTGATCTTTGGAGGATATAATATGATGATTGAACATACATGGACCCTCGTGAGATGATTGATGGCCTTTGGATTGGCTCAGATGGATCTTGGATGGCTCAAGTCACAAACCCTATGTGCAGATGAACTTGAACTAATGCAGTGAAGCAAAAATGCAACATGAAAATGGTATGATTAAACTTATGTATATATAAAAGATCAAAAGCCATAGTGTGAACTTAGTGAGGGAAAATTTGGGGTGTTTATAGGTATGTGCGGCAATCTTGCGATAGAAGGTCTGTAAGCGAGTCTTAGGGCAAGAGTTGTCATTGTATATGTAGAAACCTAAAGGTCTGAACTTTGGAGGGATAACCACCCCTGAAACCAAGCCCATATTAGAAACGTCAATGTCGGGAGTATCTTTGCATTCCAAGGCCCTCACCTTCTCTGCCAGCATCTAAAATTCCTGATTGTTAGCTCTAGTATCAAACCCCATATCTTTGTTGACCAGGGTAAACTGATCTTCCTGACGATTCTGTACAAGGACGGGAGCAGGGCCACCAGTCTCCGGAGTCGGAGGTCCATCCCCTCTGTTGTTGATTGGATTTCCTTGAGCGTCCAAGGTGACCATCGAAGGATCTGTCTGTAGGGGGTTAAGCATTTGCATAACAACCCTCATCACTTGATGCCCCATAGCTATACCTTACATCATTATCATGAACTCCCCCATCCGGGTGCGAAGTTCGTTCAACTCGGTTTGTACTGTATCTATGACGTGCCTTTGATTACGGCGAGTAGCGTACCAATGTGAAGGGATATCGTGCCTGAGAAGACGAGTCTTGGAGGCTATCGCAATCTTTCCTGAAAATGCACATAAGTTAAGAACCCTAGAAAACCTGCAAAATAAAAATACAAATGAAATGAATGCATGCAATGTTGTGTTCTCTTCATTCTCAAGGTTTTTTACGTTCCCGTTCCGGTATCCGAGAATTCAAATAGCTCTTTCAAATTTAGGGAAGAAGAACCCTGCATGATATTCAAATAAGATGATATTCGTGGAGAATCGGTGCTTTTTACCCTGTGTCAGTGCTAGAGATAACAACTAGAGATTCAAACCAAATCAAATATATCATAAACTGAGGTCTGAATATAACAACGTCCCCGAAGGGTGCCAATTCATATGTCAAAGAGTATCACAAAGCAAAGAGGAATCCCACAACAAGCCTGTGGGTAGTCTAGATACAAGAGTATGAGACTAAACCCTAGGAAGCTCCATGTCTTGCAGCCTCCAGTTGAGACGTTTGACGGCCTGGAACATCTGGGTAATGTCTAGATGATTTGGCTCCTGGATGAGCTTCTGAATAAGAAGACCCCTTAGATCGAAGGAAGCGTACAACTCGTTGATCTATTATAGGAATACCTCCTCCTTTTCTTTGCTAGCGCCCGACTCAGTCTTGAATTTCTTAACGTCAGCCAGAAGCTTCATCTCTTCTACCTCCTTCTGGATGTCTTCAGCTACTTGTTGACTATTTGTTGTCTTCTGAAGGTAGTCTATCCGTTGCTCGTGGGCTTTCTGGAGAAGCTCTCCCTGATCAGCCATAGTCTCTTGAAGGCCTTTGATCTTTAGCTTGTACTCGATCTCTACCCCCTTCTGCTTTCTTAGATGGTCTTCCCACTTCTCCTGCCAAAGGTTCATAGCTTCGTTAGCTTCGTCTAAGGCTTTCTTATCCTTTTGGTGCTGACTCGCTCTGTGGGTTTCAGTCAACATTCTCTTCTTGAAGTAGAGCTCTCGTTATTCGAAGTCCTGCTGCTTGAGCCTGACTAACTCCTCCGCTTGATGAGCTCTCTCCTCTAGCTTCTGGTTCTGAATCATCAGCTTTAGATAAGAATTTTCGGCTTCTTTATTTTCTACTCTAAGTTTTTGGACTAAAGCCTCCATATTCTGATAATCCTCCAATGGCACAGTTTCAGGAGGTGGAACTGGTACGGAGAAAGGGATTAGGGATTGTAACACGGTGGGAGAACTGACTTTAGTTATGTTGCGGATAGCAAGAGTCGCCACCGACTTTTATTTTATCCAAAGGAAAGGCATAAAAGAACAGGAAAGACCTTTTAAAAGATTTTTGGGTCCGGGGGGTAGGTTATGTAAAGGGAAGGTGTTAGCACCCTTTACATCCATGGTTATCCATGGGCTCTTAGTTACTTAGCTCACCTTAAAATGTTTTTGAAAAGTGTAGTGTGTGTTTAGAAATTTTCTTAAGTACTTTATAATGATCCATGTACGGATATATATAAAGCCTTTGTTTTGAAAATTGTTTGAGATGTGAAGTGTTTTTTTTTGAAATGTTTTGAAAAGGTGAGCAAGTACATAAGAGGAACCTACCCTAATTTAAATCTTTTCTGTTCTTAAATATCCTTTAAATGGTAAGACTATCCCTATTATTAAGGAATAGGTAGTCATTACCTTGGATGTGAGGGACATGTGAGGGACATCTGTTTATGAAGGCAACTGTGGGGTGTATTAAGCATTTAGGAGGGACTATCATCATTATTCGAAAAGGGACTTGATCTTTAAAGGCAACCATTGATGATTTTTCTTTCAAGGGACTTGCTTTATACACCCCACTTGACCTTATGATTAGGCAGCATTGAGGGATAGCCTTAGAAATGTGAGATGGCGATTAAAAATCGACTTACGTGTGTGAGTGTTCAATTTTATTTATCTTTAAATTAAAGTGATCTAAATTCAATTTTAAAATAGAATACATATTTGCACTCCCTAAATTACTAACCATAGCATAAAATTAAATAAATTAAATATTACAAAATTTACACCAAGGAGCAATTACAAAATAATTATAAGCAATTAAAATAAATAGCCAAAAATAAATATATAAGCAAAAATAATAAATAAGCAATAAGTAAATAAAATAGGGGTTAGTAATAATAATAATAAAAATTAAATAAGGTTAGTAAAATAATAATAAGCAAAAGTTAGTAATAATATGGTTAATAATAATAACAATAATCAAAATAAATTGAATTAGCAAAAATATTATAAGAACAATCAAAAGATTAAAAGTTTTTAATATAGATAATTATATTTAAGAATAAGAAGAAATATGAACAAATAATTACTTTAATTTACAAATTATTAAATCATTTTTAAACATATTATAATTACAAAATTTAATTATTATAAGTTCAATTGTTTCTAAACACATATTAAAAGAAAATAATTTGGGTTATAAATATATTTACATATTATAAAAAATTAGGTTATAATTATATTTGCAAAAGTTAATTTTATTAAATAAATATAGACATGATAATTATATTAGAATTTAGAAAATAACAATTAAGTTTTTTTTAGAAAAATAAATTAAAGTTTCTAAGATTAGGGTTTTGTTAGAAAATATTTTAGAATTTTAATAATATCATATACAAAATTTATTTTAACTAATATATATATATTATAATTTATTTACAAAGTAAAAGAAAATAATTTTTAAATTAAGAAAAATATGAGTTTTAAATATTATAAACATTGAATAACATTTTATAAAGTTATTTTATTAATATATCATTATTAACTAAACTTAAATCAATTAAATAAAATTAAATAAAACAAAAATAAAATAAAATGTCAAAACAAACCTGGCTGGGATTTGAACCCAGGAGGCTTTGTTCACCAGAAGCAAGACACACCACCAGGCTATCCCACACGCAGGCAACAATGAGGGGGGTTTAATTTGTTTTATTCTTTGTCACAAAAGCCTGGAAAAATAAAAGAAACAAAAGGCCTGGGGTGGTGTTGAACCCAGGACCTTTACACACACAAGCGCACGCATCACCACCCGGCTGGAAGAGCCCATCTGATAATATAATGGCAACTGCACATAATATATTATGCCTTCTTTTATCCTGAAAAAATAGAAAAAATAATGGTGCAAGGCAGGATTCGAACCCTGGCCTTTTCACAATATGCATGCCTGACTTTCCACTGGGACAAACGCACGTTTGTGAAACATAAACAGGATTAACACATAATATTTTAAAACGAAATTTGAAATTCCAGAACAGGCGCGAATTGACTTCGTCTTCTTCCTCATAACCTGCAAAATTACCTGCGAATATTACTACAACTTTTCCTGCGATTTAACTTTGCAGGAAGACCTATGTTCTTCAAACGCAGTGAATCAGGCCAAATCAAACCACAATAATATCAACAAACAATTTCCCATGATCAATACAGTTCAATTATGTTATTTAGAGGTCTTTAAATCACTCAAATCGCAAAGCCCTAAAACTAAGCTTTAAACCCTAACAATGGCCGTTTGCTTATTAGGTCACGAAACTTCAAGTTTCTTGTCCAGAATCGATCCTTGGAACCTCACAAACACTAAAACACAACCAAAATTCATTAGCAATGCATGAAAAATTAGAATCGAAAAAATAATTTTTAAGAACAAGATGGATTCGGGTTGTTCATATATGCATGATATTGATGCATATGAGTGATGGTTTAGGATCAGAGAAGTCCAATGAAGCTCTCCATGTTCTTGTTTTACCTTAAAACCACTTGTATGAAGGAATCCGAATGTGAGATTTTCAATGGTTTTTTGACTTTGTGAACTTACCCTTTGGCTGCTAAAATTCGTGTCTTGAGGATTGCATTATGTTTAGTACTTATAGGAGATTGAATCTAGGTCAAAATATTGATTGATCATGTGGAAATTTTGATTCAAAAAGATTCATATTGATCATGTCTTAAAAGTTCAATATTCTTGCATAAAGGCTTTCTATCTTTGGACAAATCTCATGATCTCATTCCTTTTCAATTCCAATCAGCATTGAAGATGTTCTAGAAACCAAATCTCCATTAAATATTGCATTTTCATATTTTATATTTATTTAAAATGATTTTTTATGAATTAAATCAAAATAAATAAAAATAAAATAATAAAAATTCTGATTTTTAATCATTTGGGTCGTGCATGATGATAATGTATGGATTGGATCACAATTTGGCCAGCCCATTTGGAAAGAATTGGTTCTAGACCTCCATTTTCATCATAAACCATCACAAAATTTCCCAACTTTGCAAGGGCACATCTCCCTCAATTTTAATGGTATGAGGGTGTTCTTGGACATTTTGGAAAGCTTGAAGAGTCCTTTAAACAACCCCATTGGTTTCATGTCCATATCATTTACCAATATCAAGTTATGCCCTTTTGAAGTTGTTGACTTTTGAAATGACCTATAATGTCTTAGCTCATACCTTCCAAATGAAGCATTTTTGGGCTTGGCTTGTGAGACACAAAGTTGTAGAGAATTCAATTTCCTTCAAAATTAGCTTTGAGTGGAGACTTGGTGATGAAGCATGTGAAAGTTATGGCTGGTCAAATTTCAGTTGACTTTTACTGAGGAAACCCTAATTTAGAAACTCCTGATTCTTGATGATCTGGAATCTCTTTGATGAATCATGATCAACCCTTGATCAAATGATGAATTTTACTTCATATACTTGATGTTGGCAAAAAATCATGAAGTTTGACTTTGGTTTGACCACAGTTGACCTCAGTTTGACCTTTTAACTGCTTTGACTGATTTTGACTTATCTGATCATCTGACTGAGCAAACTTTTGAGAAAAGTCTTGAAACTTGTCATGGGGGTTCTTACACACATATAAGATGTTATGAAGCTCACTTGGAGTCTTGGAAGTTCATTTAGCCTGATTAAAGTCAAAAACCTAGTTTTGGATGCACTGCTTAGGAGGTGCATTGTCTGAGGGAATTGTCAACTCTTCTGACCAATTGTGAACTTTGTGAACCTTGTGAACCATCATAAAATGTCTTGTGAACCTCATGGGAATCATTGTGAACCTTGTGAACCTTGTGAACCTCATAAAGTGACTTGTAGACTTCATGAGCCTCATGGAAGGTATTGAAAGCATTGTGAAGCTTGTGAACCTTGTGAACCTTCATAAAGTGACTTGTACACTTCATGAACCTCATGAAAGGTCTTGAAAGCATTGAGAAGCTTGTGAACCTTGTGAACCTTCTTAGCACACAAAGTCTTGTATTGTGAGGGAAAATTTTGGGGTGCAACAGCTGCCCCTGTTCAATTTTCTGAAACCTGAGGGGTTATATTGGTATATTTGCCAGTCGTGACCAGGAAGGTTGAAGGGGATTGAACACAAAAGCCCAAAAATTTGCACTCACCAGTGCATTAAGTGATAAAGATGGCTAGTTGAATATGATTGAGTGGGCTTAAAGATGCCACTTGGAGAAAAGTTCTTAGATACATTTCTTGGAGGATAAAGCAGTCCAAAGTATGAAGGTATAATGATAGTTTTCAGGAGGATGAAGCAGTCCTGCAGTAATGATGATAGCTGTCAGGAGGATGGAGCAGTCCTGAGGTATTGATGTGCTTTCAGGAGGATAAAGCAGTCCTGATGTAGTAATATGTTTTAAGCAGTCTTGAGAGGTTGATAATATGCTTTCAGGAGGATGAAGCAATCCTGAGGTAATAATGTGATTTCAGGAGGATAAAGCAATCCTGAGGTAATAATAAGCAGTCAGGAGGATAAAGCAACCCTGAGGTAATAATAGTCGGTCAGGAGGATAAAGCAATCCTGAAGTAATGATGATAGCTGTCAGGAGGATAAAGCAACCCTGAGGTAATAATATGCTTTCAAGAGGATGAAGCAGTCTTGAGAGATAATACATTTTCAGGAGGATGAAGCAGTCCTGATGTCCAAGAAGCTGTCAGGAGGATAAAGCAATCCTGAGGTAGTAATATGCTTTCAAGAGGATGAAGCAGTCTTGAGAGATAATAAATCTTTAGGAGGATGAAGCAGTCCTGATGTATAATGCTTTCAGGAGGACAAGGCAATCCTGAGGTATAAGAAGCTGTCAGGAGGATAAAGCAATCCTGAGGTAATAATATGATTTCAGGAGGATAGAGCAGCCCTGATGTATAAGAAGCTGTCAGGAGGATGAAGCAATCCTAAGGTAATAATATGATTTCAGGAGGATAGAGCAGTCCTGAAGTAATAATAATCTTTCAGGAAGATAAAGCAGTCCTGATAATCATAAGTCTGTTTGCTGGATAATTATCCTGAAAACAAGGTAGCATTCTGTATAATATTAGTTTATGCATTATGTCTGCATGTATAATATGATGCACCTAAGAAATGCATTATGTATCTATGTATATGTATGGTATGGTATGATGTAAATGATGTATGTATGATATGATACTGCCGGAGGCGTCTGGATATCTTCGTATAACAACTGCTGGCCAGGGAAAATAAATCCCGATTCGTTGTTGAAGAATACGAGGAACTCGTTCTCGTCTTGTTTGGTAATATATTATACACAACCTTCCATATGCTGGGGATGGCAAGGTACATATAACCTCCCGTCTGCTGGGGATAACAAGGTATAGATAACCTCCCGTCTGCTGGGGATAACAAGGTATACATAACCTTCGTCTTCGTTTGATAGTAGGGCAGATATAACCTCCTGTCTTCGTTCGTCGTACCCTTATTGGAAAGTAAATTCCCGTATATCCGTATGAGGATAAAAGAGATGGATATAAATTCCAGGGGAGATGTGACTTTATGAAGATGGATTCGTCCTACTGAGGGTTTGTAACTGTCTTGTAAAGGTGAACCGGCGAAGCTTCGTTGAAATCCTTCCCTCGTTCGTCCTTAGTAAATACTATTACTGCATTTTCATGCATTTTCTGGTAAACATCAATCATATTAAGCATACATGCATTTCTTGTAAACATCAATCATATTTAAAAGCATACATACAAACACAACTAACGGACGTTTCGCTTATGTAAATAGGGTAAAAGTAAATCTGGATTCAGAGGGAAAAGTAAAGCTGAACTTGAAAACAAAATCGTTTCATCTTCGAGAGTGTATAACCAATTGGATTTGGAGCTCCTGAAACTTTTAACTTTCCTGAATACCTTCCCAGAAATCCTCATAGCTGGATCTGAAGACATGATACTGACACCATCTGATATTACTGGCGTAGACAATTAACTTCCACAATGGTTTCAGCTGAGAATCCAATATCAAGGTAATACAATGAGAGGACTGTGTCTTCAAATTGTGATGGACCATATACGCTCCAGGTATTAGATTTGAAGAGAAAGCATTGCCCCTTGGTTGAAGATGAATTGTCCCAAAAGGGAAGTATCTGAACGTAGTTACCTCAGGAGAACTAAGCAGAATGCCCCATAATAATATGCCCTTGACATCATGAACTTTCCTTGGTAATTCCAATATATGAGAAGAGCTGCCCCTGGCTATTAAGCACTGTTGGATCTGGAACGGATTGCCCCGAATGATTGGAACAGTAACTTGGTATGCCTCATTGATTAGGAAACAATGACCATGCCCCTGGCATTATGACTTCTGTAATGTTACCCTTGGCACTTCAGATAGATGAGGAGATCTACCTCTGGTTTCTTAAACATAGTTGAATCTTGTCCTGATTACCCCAAATGAGTTAGGCAGTATCATGGCCTGCCCCCTTGATTGGGAGATAATGATTATGCCCCTTTTGTATATATGGACTTTGATCCAGGAAGCAACTTTGTTTATCGGAAGGACTTTGAACATTCATCCTGTAAGTTTCTTTGTTTATCAAACACTCAAGTATATGTAAACAAATATATTCAAAAATGCAATGCTTATGTCTGTCTTGAAGTTTTCGAAAAAAGTTATTTTAGAAAAACAGTTTTTTGTGAAAACTGTGATATTAACTCAAGTTTTATAATAAGCCCTAAAGGAGTCAGGATACCTTTTTGTAACAGTATGCTTTCAAACTAACCATGCTTCAGTTAGGACTTTTAAAGGGTTATAACGTGGCCTGGTTCATGGTTTAAGAAACAAAGGATAAAGGCTCAAATTTTATTTGTACCCAACCCAATCTTCATGATGTTCTTCAGTCCTATACTCAGTTTACTTATGCATTGAGGCTCAAATGAGTTTGGGAATTGTAACACTGACATTTGTGATGGTTCAGAAACCAAAAATTTATTTGAACATCCAGTCATCTTTCTTTGTTGAGGATTCATAGTGACCTCTTTTTTTTCTTTTGACTTTGTTATCCCTTCTTTTTGCCTGAACTGTTTATTTCAAAGTTACAGTCAGCGGGATGTCTTAATTTGTTTACTAAGTCTCCTTCATAGGTTTTTACTTAGTGGGTTTTTCTTTTGCTGGATATTGACTGTCAGGTTTAATGATTACAGAGAACCATCATTAGTTGTGTACAACACAGATAATTGGCATATTCGAGTTAACCGAGTAACTACCCTGCCCCGGGTTATGAATAAGGGTTTTAATTTGTGCGAGAATAAAAACTCCTACTTCATAGGCTCAAAAGGGTTGACTGGGGATTAACTTCCTTATATCTCCACTGTTTAGGAATTGAAACAATGCCTGTACATCGTCAGCATAGTCTGTTCAAAAGCATACTTCCTAATATCATGGTATTGTTTTCGTCATCCTCCCTCTATAGGCTTATAGCTTTATCAGGAGTTAAATATCACAAGATAGAAATAAGAAGTATAATTCAAAATATAGTGGAACAAATGGATTAATTCAAGACAAACATACGCAATGCATCAATGAAAACAAAAGTTTAACATAATAGTAAATGTTCAAACAAATAAAAGAAATTACAAATGAAAATTCAAATGTTGTCCCATCCAGTTGGTTGAATGTCCTCAATTGCAATCTGTGAACTTTGAGGAGCAGTATACTTCACTATGAAATCAAATTTTCCACTTGGATACCCCAAGGTGCCCCATATCTCAACAGGCATAGGTATTCTTCCTTTCTTGTTACTTTGGGCTACTTGTCTTGCAGCTTCGGTGTTTGATGGACGATAGTAAAATTCAACTTGACCTTCTGGAGTAACCTCTAGGATTCCTTCGTCAATCAGATCTTGAATCTTCTTATTCAATGCCCAACAGTTATTAGTATCATGTCCAGGACTATTGGAGTGATACTTACACCTTGCCTTGGGATTATAGCGAGAAGAAGAGACGTTAGGATTTTTAGGAGAATTTTCCAAGGAAATTAGCTTCATCTCCAATAGGCATTGCAAAACTCGTGACATTGGTGTGCTGAACTTGATAAACTTCCTTCTACATTCCTTGTGTTGAGGTAGATTAACCTTATCAGGTCTTTCTTCTTCAACTGAAGAACAATCAATGGCAACCGGTTTCTTACCTTCTTTTATCCTCATCTTCCTTTCAACCAAATCAGCTTGTTTTAATGGAGGTTGACTGACAATTAGATTCCTGACTCCATTACTTTGAAGTTTGTGGATAAAGGTTCTTAGCTCTTCTTGCCCCTGAGCTAAACTTTGAATAAGAGCCACCTGGTCATTCATCTGGATCCTCATTTCTGTTATCTCAGCTTGCAATTGTTCCAACTGACCATCCTTGTTGTCCTCAGGACTCTTCTTCTTAGCCAGCAGTGTCTTCAATTCATCCTGCCCCTTGGTCAGGTTCAGGATCAGCTCTTGGAACTGTGCATTTTGTGCCTGGAGATCCTTAACTGTTTGTTCAAGAGCCATTGCTGAAATAAACAGCGAGAAGATGAGAAACCTGTGCACAATTATAAACCTGTGATGTAATGAAATGATATGTGAATGCATATGCAATGTTTTCAAGGACCGCAGGATTTAAATTTGCTCAGACAAACAAGAAGATAAACTTTTTATTAGTAATAAATTTGTTTTGCCTTTTAGGCTTACAGAAAATGAAATAAGTACAAAAGATGGGGTTTTAAGTCTCCCATGGACGTTTCCTCTTTGTGTTGAGGTATGAGTTGAGGTTCCGTTCTTCATGAAGTTGCTTTGTTAGTTCTAGGACTCTTTCTTGGCTTGCTTTGTAATGAGCCTCAAAAGTATCCCTTTGCTCCTTCAGTTAGATCCATGATCTCTGCAAGTCTTCCATATTAGTAGGCATGTCTAGGTGAAGGATGGTATAAGCTGTGTCTCCTTCAGCAACAGGTTCCATGGTAACTGGTAGGATGGCAGGATATGGCATCATGAGAGTCTGGGCACGAGATCGTACCCATCTGAGATATGCCTCCATAGGAATAGTGTACTTAGGCTCCAGTGTCTTGCTGTCAACCCTGTTTACTTTTCCCCATGCTCGTATGAATCTCTGACGGTAACCTTGAAGATCGTTGTCGTAATCAAACACAATGCCCTGAATCAACATGTCATGTGGACCATCGCTCCGGGCGTAACCAAACTGTCATAAAGCTAGAGAGGGGTTGTAGGTGATGCCTCCTCTTATGCCTAGAAGTGGCACATTAGGAAACTCCCCACAACGGTCAATGATGGTGACATTCTCCATAGATCTGGAGCACCAATGGATATCTGAGTGAGAAAGTGACATGATCCTCTTGGACCATCTGAATCCTTGCTCATTCTTCATTACTGAGCGAGGAAGGTGAGAAATAAACCACCTGGAGAGCAAAGGTATGCAGCACATCAAAGTTCCTCTTGCCCTTGTAGTACGAGTATGGAGAGAATGTAGGATGTCTCCAAGCAATGTAGGCACTGGATTGTGACTCAGGAATATGTTGATGGCATGAACGTCTATGAACTGATCTGGATTGGGGAACAACACTAAGCCATATATCAGCAAGGCTAAGATCTCCTCAAAAGCATCATAGCTCATGGCCTTCAAGAACAACTGAGCTTTTTCTATCAACACCTTGGCAAGAATACCCTTGACTCCGCTTCTCGTTTCTAGAACAATGTCAGACTTCTTCAGATGTAGAGCTGCAGCAATAACCTCTGGTTTAAGCTCCTTCTCCAAGCCTGTGAAGGGTCTTTGATCAAGAACAGGTATACCCAGAAGTTTAGAGAACTCTTCCATTGTAGGAACCAGCTGATAGTCAGGGAATGTAAAGCAATGGTGCTTAGGGTCAAAGAACTGAAACAGAACACTCATCATGTCTTCATTGAACCCTGAAGTGACTAGATCCAATAGGTGACCATGTCTCTTGGTAAACTGGGAATGATCAGACACCTGAGAAACCAACTCTTTAAGCTTGGGAGGTATGCCCACAAAGTTGATCCTGATGGTGTTTCTACGAGCAGAAGCCATGACCTGCAACAAAGAACAAAGATAAATCCTTTGGTCCTTGAAATGATTAGTGAAAATGCTATGCTTATGATGCATGATGATGTCATGATGTTATGTTCAATCACAAACATGTGGCACACACAAACAAGTCACACCATAGCCCTAGGTTTAAAGGCTTGCATGGGGTTTAAGGTAGGTACCCTCCCCTGAAGTCAGATGGTTCATCCTGTCCTACAAAAGTAACCGGGTTCTAAGGGATCTCAATATCATTGATCCTTCACAAGGGTGGTTGTTCAGAAGGCAACTTACTTGCCAACCAAAACCCTCCAAGTTTAGAATCTCAATGAGCGTAGTATCGAGTGTCAACCAACTTCAGTCTGCACCAAAGCCGGTTACCTCACTACTTTCTAAAGGCCAAGATGAGTTAACTAGGGTTCTAAAAGTTAGTTAGTGCATTGACAACATATGGCAGCCTCATATTATCCTCAACTTAACTTAAGGAACATAAGCACCAACCAAGAAGTCACACTAACTATGGCCACCAGATCAACCGTATCGATATACGTCGTACAATTTCCTTGGTCTATTGCCATTTACCTAAGGTACACTAGATCCGGGTTAGGACCTTTCACACATAAGAGCACCCCAACAAGATAATATAAAGCAAACAAGGCAAACAATTTAAAGTGATCTTAATTCCTAAGGGTACCCCTCTTAAATAAAAATCCCCAGCAGAGTCGCCAGTTCTGTAACACGGTGGGAGAACTGACTTTAGTTATGTTGCGGATAGCAAGAGTCGCCACCGACTTTTATTTTATCCAAAGGAAAGGCATAAAAGAACAGGAAAAACCTTTTAAAATATTTTTGGGTCCGGGGGGTAGGTTATGTAAAGGGAAGGTGTTAGCACCCTTTACATCCATGGTTATCCATGGGCTCTTAGTTACTTAGCTCACCTTAAAATGTTTTTGAAAAGTGTAGTGTGTGTTTAGAAATTTTCTTAAGTACTTTATAATGATCCATGTACGGATATATATAAAGCCTTTGTTTTGAAAATTGTTTGAGATGTGAAGTGTTTTTTTTTGAAATGTTTTGAAAAGGTGAGCAAGTACATAAGAGGAACCTACCCTAATTTAAATCTTTTCTGTTCTTAAATATCCTTTAAATGGTAAGACTATCCCTATTATTAAGGAATAGGTAGTCATTACCTTGGATGTGAGGGACATGTGAGGGACATCTGTTTATGAAGGCAACTGTGGGGTGTATTAAGCATTTAGGAGGGACTATCATCATTATTCGAAAAGGGACTTGATCTTTAAAGGCAACCATTGATGATTTTTCTTTCAAGGGACTTGCTTTATACACCCCACTTGACCTTATGATTAGGCAACATTGAGGGATAGCCTTAGAAATGTGAGATGGCGATTAAAAATCGACTTACGTGTGTGAGTGTTCAATTTTATTTATCTTTAAATTAAAGTGATCTAAATTCAATTTTAAAATAGAATACATATTTGCACTCCCTAAATTACTAACCATAGCATAAAATTAAATAAATTAAATATTACAAAATTTACACCAAGGAGCAATTACAAAATAATTATAAGCAATTAAAATAAATAGCCAAAAATAAATATATAAGCAAAAATAATAAATAAGCAATAAGTAAATAAAATAGGGGTTAGTAATAATAATAATAAAAATTAAATAAGGTTAGTAAAATAATAATAAGCAAAAGTTAGTAATAATATGGTTAATAATAATAACAATAATCAAAATAAATTGAATTAGCAAAAATATTATAAGAACAATCAAAAGATTAAAAGTTTTTAATATAGATAATTATATTTAAGAATAAGAAGAAATATGAACAAATAATTACTTTAATTTACAAATTATTAAATCATTTTTAAACATATTATAATTACAAAATTTAATTATTATAAGTTCAATTGTTTCTAAACACATATTAAAAGAAAATAATTTGGGTTATAAATATATTTACATATTATAAAAAATTAGGTTATAATTATATTTGCAAAAGTTAATTTTATTAAATAAATATAGACATGATAATTATATTAGAATTTAGAAAATAACAATTAAGTTTTTTTTAGAAAAATAAATTAAAGTTTCTAAGATTAGGGTTTTGTTAGAAAATATTTTAGAATTTTAATAATATCATATACAAAATTTATTTTAACTAATATATATATATTATAATTTATTTACAAAGTAAAAGAAAATAATTTTTAAATTAAGAAAAATATGAGTTTTAAATATTATAAACATTGAATAACATTTTATAAAGTTATTTTATTAATATATCATTATTAACTAAACTTAAATCAATTAAATAAAATTAAATAAAACAAAAATAAAATAAAATGTCAAAACAAACCTGGCTGGGATTTGAACCCAGGAGGCTTTGTTCACCAGAAGCAAGACACACCACCAGGCTATCCCACACGCAGGCAACAATGAGGGGGGTTTAATTTGTTTTATTCTTTGTCACAAAAGCCTGGAAAAATAAAAGAAACAAAAGGCCTGGGGTGGTGTTGAACCCAGGACCTTTACACACACAAGCGCACGCATCACCACCCGGCTGGAAGAGCCCATCTGATAATATAATGGCAACTGCACATAATATATTATGCCTTCTTTTATCCTGAAAAAATAGAAAAAATAATGGTGCAAGGCAGGATTCGAACCCTGGCCTTTTCACAATATGCATGCCTGACTTTCCACTGGGACAAACGCACGTTTGTGAAACATAAACAGGATTAACACATAATATTTTAAAACGAAATTTGAAATTCCAGAACAGGCGCGAATTGACTTCGTCTTCTTCCTCATAACCTGCAAAATTACCTGCGAATATTACTACAACTTTTCCTGCGATTTAACTTTGCAGGAAGACCTATGTTCTTCAAACGCAGTGAATCAGGCCAAATCAAACCACAATAATATCAACAAACAATTTCCCATGATCAATACAGTTCAATTATGTTATTTAGAGGTCTTTAAATCACTCAAATCGCAAAGCCCTAAAACTAAGCTTTAAACCCTAACAATGGCCGTTTGCTTATTAGGTCACGAAACTTCAAGTTTCTTGTCCAGAATCGATCCTTGGAACCTCACAAACACTAAAACACAACCAAAATTCATTAGCAATGCATGAAAAATTAGAATCGAAAAAATAATTTTTAAGAACAAGATGGATTCGGGTTGTTCATATATGCATGATATTGATGCATATGAGTGATGGTTTAGGATCAGAGAAGTCCAATGAAGCTCTCCATGTTCTTGTTTTACCTTAAAACCACTTGTATGAAGGAATCCGAATGTGAGATTTTCAATGGTTTTTTGACTTTGTGAACTTACCCTTTGGCTGCTAAAATTCGTGTCTTGAGGATTGCATTATGTTTAGTACTTATAGGAGATTGAATCTAGGTCAAAATATTGATTGATCATGTGGAAATTTTGATTCAAAAAGATTCATATTGATCATGTCTTAAAAGTTCAATATTCTTGCATAAAGGCTTTCTATCTTTGGACAAATCTCATGATCTCATTCCTTTTCAATTCCAATCAGCATTGAAGATGTTCTAGAAACCAAATCTCCATTAAATATTGCATTTTCATATTTTATATTTATTTAAAATGATTTTTTATTAATTAAATCAAAATAAATAAAAATAAAATAATAAAAATTCTGATTTTTAATCATTTGGGTCGTGCATGATGATAATGTATGGATTGGATCACAATTTGGCCAGCCCATTTGGAAATAATTGGTTCTAGACCTCCATTTTCATCATAAACCATCACAAAATTTCCCAACTTTGCAAGGGCACATCTCCCTCAATTTTAATGGTATGAGGGTGTTCTTGGACATTTTGGAAAGCTTGAAGAGTCCTATAAACAACCCCATTGGTTTCATGTCCATATCATTTACCAATATCAAGTTATGCCCTTTTGAAGTTGTTGACTTTTTGTTGACTTTTGAAATGACCTATAATGTCTTAGCTCATACCTTCCAAATGAAGCATTTTTGGGCTTGGCTTGTGAGACACAAAGTTGTAGAGAATTCAATTTCCTTCAAAATGAGCTTTGAGTGGAGACTTGGTGATGAAGCATGTGAAAGTTATGGCTGGTCAAAGTTCAGTTGACTTTTACTAAGGAAACCCTAATTTAGAAACTCCTGATTCTTGATGATCTGGAATCTCTTTGATGAATCATGATCAACCCTTGATCAAATGATGAATTTTACTTCATATACTTGATGTTGGCAAAAAATCATGAAGTTTGACTTTGGTTTGACCACAGTTGACCTCAGTTTGACCTTTTAACTGCTTTGACTGATTTTGACTTATCTGATCATCTGACTGAGCAAACTTTTGAGAAAAGTCTTGAAACTTGTCATGGGGGTTCTTACACACATATAAGATGTTATGAAGCTCACTTGGAGTCTTGGAAGTTCATTTAGCCTGATTAAAGTCAAAAACCTAGTTTTGGATGCACTGCTTAGGAGGTGCATTGTCTGAGGGAATTGTCAACTCTTCTGACCAATTGTGAACTTTGTGAACCTTGTGAACCATCATAAAATGTCTTGTGAACCTCATGTTAAGCATTGTGAACCTTGTGAACCTTGTGAACCTCATAAAGTGACTTGTAGACTTCATGAGCCTCATGGAAGGTATTGAAAGCATTGTGAAGCTTGTGAACCTTGTGAACCTTCATAAAGTGACTTGTACACTTCATGAACCTCATGAAAGGTCTTGAAAGCATTGAGAAGCTTGTTAACCTTGTGAACCTTCTTAGCACACAAAGTCTTGTATTGTGAGGGCAAATTTTGGGGTGCAACAGGGATACTTGAGCTTTCTCCTTTATCCAAGCTTCGAATTCAAGGAACATTTGATTGTTGCTCTTACATAAGAGCTCTATACCCTTCCTTTTGACAAGTTTCCAAGCACCTGCAGCTTCTCGGACCAAGGGGAGATTATCTTTCATAGATAAATAGAAGGTCTGAACTAGCTCTGATTCTTTGGGAACAGTCTTGAGTGCATATCCCAATTGTCTTCTCAGGAGAATGGGGTTGTAATTGATGCCCCCAGCTACTCCTAAGAGTGGAACATTGGGATAACCCCCACAACTAGAGATGAAATCTTTCCCTTTTAGCTTCAAAGTGAACCACCTGATGTCCTTGGCAGACAACTTGCTTAGCTTTTGGGCCCAAATTACCTTGGGATCAGTGAAAGCTTCAGTAATGGGTAGGTGCCTCATAAACCATCCGTAGAATAAAGGAGCACAACACCTAAGCAAACCTCCTCGCTTCTTCTCGTTCTTATAATGCACTGAATAATACAAATTACCCAGGATAGTGGGTACCATATTCTTCAGCACAAACAAATGAATAACATTCATGTCCACGAACTTATCCATGTCAGCGAACAGGATAATCCCATATATGGATAATTCCAGGATAGCACAAACCGAATCCCATCGGTTAACTGCTGCAAGTTCTCCAACTCTTCTCACCAAGAACTCCAAAGGAAAGCCAAGCACACCAGCTTTGGTAGCGATCAGGTTATCAGACACCTCTGATGAGCTCAAATAAAGAGCTTTGGCAATGTCAAGATGAGTTGGTCTGGTCATCTCCGAGTTGAAGGGAATTTGATCTTTGAGAGGCACCCCCAAAATCTCATAATACTCTTCAAGCAGTGGGCCTAGCTGGAAGTCAGGAAATGTGAAACATCTGAGTCGCGGATCATAGTACTACAACAAAGTATGAATGAAACTCCTTTGGGAACTGTCCAGGTTGACTACCAGATCCAGAATATCACCATATCTCTCCTTGAAGTATCCCAAATGACTCAGGGTAATAAGAGACACCATCTGGTTGATCAGATCTACTTTGGTATCAAAGAACTTGTAGAACACATTCTTCTTACGGGCGTCTTCCATCTCTGAAGCAGAAGTATGTCCGGGAACCGGGAGTAGTATGAACCATGAGAATGAAAAAGAACACAATGATTAATGATGTCATTATGCTTATGCAATGCAAGGTATGTCATTAGTGACATGTTTGTGATGTGCAGATCTAAATAACCCAGTGTCTGTGCAAGGTCACAATCTCAACAGAAATCCCGGATCTCAGAACCAAGAAACCAAAGAACCAAATCATAATACTGAACTATACTGGAAAAAATGGGTATGTTGGAAGTTTTAGGGTTCCTGGAAACCTGGAAACCCCTCCCATCTCACGGGTGTGCTACTCGGGTCAACATCATGGACTCTCAAAGCCGAATAGCAATAATACGTTCACCATTTCCGAGAAATGGCTCATGACCAAATTAGGGAATCGGTTAGGCATTATGTACTACTCAGGGAGGTCTCATCCGAGTCCAAGGAAACAAGCGTCCCTCATAAGTCCGAAGCTTCAAGCATTGAATCGAGAAATAATAATACATTCATCCCGAAGGGTACAATACTACCGTCATACAAACAATTTTACTTTAACTGATTTCCTATGAGAGAACCAGGCCATCCTATGCGAGTTCCCAGTGGGCCCTCAGATGCGAGTGGGTTTGCCAACAAATGTGGTCTGCCACTGTCATCATTGGAGAGGGACGTTTCCACTAAGGTCCTCAATGATTGGTCACCAGATGCACATAACTATCAAGGTCGTACCCTGAAGTGGAATAATCCCCACACAAAATAGTTCCAAGACGGTCACAATCTGGGTGTGGAACACATCGCCACTCATCTTGGTGAGATACCATGGGAGTACCATGTATGTCCATGCTAATCCTATGGTGTATTCGAGTCGGGTAATTGGCTTATCTCACAGTAACTCCCACCCACAGAAAAAATTGCAAACCAGCACAGTCCAGTATATATGATGCATGGAAAATAAATACTAAAAGCGGTAAATAAATGCTGTAAAGTAAAAACTATAAATAAAATAGTAAATAAACACACAGCAGTACACAAGTAAACACCCAATAAAACAGAAACAAACAAGCGATGGGATTGACTCTCAAGGGAAACCAGAGACTCTGGGTTTGATCCCCAGCAGAGTCGCCAACTGTCGCTCCCGGGATTTTCATCCTAGTATAAACGCGAAAGTGGCGCAAAAAGGATAGAGTCACCAGCCAGACATTTTTATCCCAAATGAATAGGAAAGGTAATACTGCACAAACCTAAGAGAAAAGGAAAGGCCGAGGTCCTACGAACTAAAGATTTTGGTTCGGGAATCGGTTACAACCAACATTTGTTCGTTTTCATTGTTTCTTGCTTGCTTTGTACTGATTGAGGCTTAATAGGAGAAATACTGATGTTGGCTAGTTGATAGGCACCATAGGTGCTTAGATCCATTTTTTAGGCTGAGAATGTTTGCATTCGATTTGATGAATTCATGAACCCTAAGAGAAAACTAGAGGCAAATTGTTGATCAGGAGAGTGAGGCGAGTTTATCCATGGTTCAATTTTTCGTTTTCAGTAGAGTTTGAGCCATTCCCTAATCAGAGTGTGATCAGAGAAGGTGACCATAAAGTATCTTCGGTCACCTAAACAATGCCCTAATTTCATTTGAGAGATTAAGTCCTGACCATTGATCAATATTGATCCCACGTCCCACATCCTGCCAACACATTAATGTGGGACGTGCTATTCACGTGCATTTTTAAAAGGGAAAAGTTCAGATTCATAATAGCACCCCCGACGCATTTGTGTTAGGCCCAACATAGTTCATTTTCCTGATATTCTCACCCCCATGCCCAATCAGTCTAATTCATATATTTCTTTTTCTTTCTTTTATTCTCATTTTTATTTCATTTTCGTTTCCTAATATTAAAAATATCTTTTGGTCACCAAAAATCCCAAATTAATTCACACACAATCTTAGATATTTTATTGAATTTTCTATAATTTTTGTTTCCATTTTTATTTTATTTTTAAGGCAGAATTAATTTCCCATTTAATTTTCTTCTCATTTTCTTCTTTTCTGACCAATCAATTTGTCCATTTTCTTTCTCCTAAACCATAAATGATAAATTGTTAATTCTTTTTGCATAGTTAGAGAACTCCCTAAGCCTCCAAAAAATATTTTTGTTTTGATTTTTAGGTCATTATAAGTCATGTTTTGGTCCCATCCTTTCACATGTGTGCACATAAACCCTAATCTCATTCTACACCTCATTTGACCACTCAAAAATAGGAATTTTTGTGCGAGTTTTTGGATTTGAGTCACTTTTTGGACTTTGTATTAGATTTTCAAGTTTCATAATTTTTCATGATCATTTGATATTTTTCTAAGTTGCTTAGGTCATAAGTCACATATTTTATCCTTTCATTCATTTCCTTTGATCCCATTAGAATAAGGAATTTATGCCATTACCTTGATGTCTTAATTCTGAGTCTTATAGGTCCTATGGAATGTCTCCAAGTGTTGAGTACTCTCATTAAGTTTTCATCTTTGATATTTTAGGGTTTCTTGAGTCATAAGCCATGCATGCCTTACTTTAACCTAATTTCACTTCTCCTTCCATTTTAGCCACCTCAAATTGCATTTGTGCATAAGCTAACTTCATAATATCATTGTTTTGTGTCTCATGAATGTGTTGTGATCATTTACATATGTTTACCTCAAATTTATAGCATTTGCATTCTTTTAAACTTCCTTTGGTCACCTAAAGGTCCTTAAAACTCTAATTTGGACACCTAGCCTTAGGATACCTCTTACCACCTCATTTGTGAATATTTTGTTAATCTAATTCTAACTTTCCATATAGCATCTGGTTTTTGTATGGGGAGCTCAAGCCCTTTGGTAATTTTTGACTTTTCCTTCTAAGTCTTTTGTTTCACTTTCTAAAACCATGTTTCTATGTTCATGCTTTCACCTTTCAATCTCGTGTTTGAATATCTTTAACTTGAATCTTTTTTTCCTCATATGATCTAATCTCATCCTTCATTTCCATTTAGTGTTAAGTTCTGGATTTTTTACTTACCTTTGATTTTAGGAGATTTTAGTATGCTAAGACCCTTAGGTTCCCTTTTAACTTCATCATTAGGTTTCATTAGGGTTTAGAAACACTTTAGGGCATAGTTTGATTTTGATTCACTTAATCCCTTTAGATACTTTTAATTTGATTTAGCTATTGACTTTTGAAGTGTGTTACCTTATAAGATACCTTAGACTTAGGTATTAGCCTTAGAAGTTCACTAACACATTTCTTAAGCTAGTGTGAGCTCCTAATTGAAGTTTGCCATGTTATATTTGTTCAAATTGCTTCATCATGCTAACATTTATTTTTTAGGGGGAAAGATGAGATAATCATTACTTCATTCCTTTCTCTTATGCATGTTAATTGTGCTTTCCTTAGCACTTGGTTCTTTGTTCATATGCTCCCTTTTGTTCTTTCGATTCAACTTAACTTCCTTAGGAAGTAAGTTGAACTCTAACTTGCTTTTATTTTCCTTAGGTTTAGAATACCTCACAAACCATAAGATCACTTCTTGTACATAATAAGATAACCTAGGGATGTATCTTAGTTCCCCATTAGCTTTGACCTTTTGCCTCTTGAGTCTTCTTTTCTCATCTTCAAACAAAATAAAAAACACTTAATAAATGCATGAAAGAATCTCTTGTGTGTAGCCTTATTCCATGGGGCACTTACATTCATTCCATCTTGGAATAGCGTGGGCTTGTCTAGCATGATGTACAAGTCTGATCAAGAGGTTATTTTCACAAAGAAAATCTAAAAGATACTTCTTCACAAGCTACAAAAACATCTAATAAGTTCAATTATCCTGTGAACTTAGACCTTAATCCTTGGAAACAAGTCTTGGATAAATTCTCCTTACTTGGTGTGCTTGTTCTACTATTCCATCTTGGAATGTAGTAGCAAGTACACATTCCATGTAAAAGAGTTTGAATTCACTTCCTTGTGCCGAATTTATACAAAACTCTTAAAAGGAAAACAACAAACAATAAGCGACTTTCCTGCGGGAACTTCTTTTCTCACCTCATTCATTCTCAACGCGAACTTGCGATGACTTGTCTCGCATGCAAGACGCTAAATGCACTCGTACTAGACGAGCCTGCAACACCTGAGCATAAACATACGTAGTTCCAGCTATAAAAACCACAAACAATTAGTTCCCGACTTAGTTAGGCGAACTACATCGACTCTGATCCTCATTTTACCGATGAGGTACGTAGGCAACGGGGTAGGGCCCGTGCGAGCACATTCTTTATTTTCCCTACATTTCCCCCTTTCTTTTCGTTCTCTTTTTCCAGTTCCCTTTCTCATTTCACTTCCATTCCAGTTTCAGTCTTTCTTTTGCAGTATCTTATTTCTCACCCTTTGAAACAAATAAGCAAGCGGGGATCCCGTCGGGTACGGCGGATGATCTGGGATGCTAATACCTTCCTAGGTCGTAACCGACTCTCGAACCCAGATCTTTGGTTCGCATGACCTCGTCCTTTCCTTCTTCCTCAGGTTTGTGCAGCATTACCTTTCTCATTCATTCGGGATAAAAATGCCTGGCTAGCGACTCTACCATTTTCGTGCCACTTTCGCGTTTGTACTAGGATGAAAATCCCGGGAGCGACAGCTGGCGACTCTGTTGGGGAATCGAACCCAGAATCTCTGGTTTCCCTTGTAGAGTCAATCCTAGCGCCTGTTTGTTTTTGTTTCTTTGGGTGTTTGTATATGTGTTACTGTGTGTTTATTTACTGTTTTCATTTACAGTTTACTTTACAACATTTATTTACTACTTACAGTATTTATTTTCACTTGCATCATATACTGGACTGTGCTGGTATCTTTTTTTCATTGGGATGGGCTTTGTTACTATGAGATAAGACAAATACCCGACTTGAGTGCACCTAGTACTTAGAGTGGTTCCACTTTGGCTTCATGGCAATCTTTCTATGTTGGTATTAGTGAGTTCCACGCCTTGACTTGCGACCTTCTCGAAAATGTATTGATGTCGGAATCTTTATGGGGTAATACACAACCTTGAGAGTTATGTGCAGTCAGGGGACCGATCATTGAGAACCTTTGTGGAAACATCCCTCTCCAGTGATGACAGTGGCATACCACATTTGTTGGCAAACTCACTCGCATCCGAGGGCCCATCGGGAACTCGCATAGGATGGCCTAGTTCTCTCATAGGAATCCGGTTAAAGCAAATTGTTCGTATGACGATTGTATTGTACCCTTCAGGATGAATGTACTATTGTTTCTCGATTCAGTGCTTGAATCTGGGGACTTATGAGGGATGCTTGTTTCCTTGGACTCAGGTGATACCTCCCAGAGTAATACATAATGCCAAACCGATTCCCTGATTTGGTCATGAGCCATTTCTCGGAGATGGTGAACGTATTATTGCTGCTCGGCTTTGAGAGTCTGTGATGTTGACCCGAGTAGCATACTTGTGAGATTGGGAGGGGTTTACAGGATTGCAGGAACCTTAACCTTCAACATACCCACTGTACCATCATGCTGATATGTTCTGTTACACATGGATTCTAAGATCTGAACCTCTGATCAGAGAGATGTTTGTTCTGAAGTAGTGACCCTGCACAGACACTTGATTATATGATCGACACCACACAGACACATCATTGATCACATGCCTTGCCTTGCATAAGCATCATGACATCATTAATCATATGTGTTCTTTTTATTCTCAAGGTTCATATTACTTCCGATTCCCGTTCATATTGCTGCTTCAAGATGGAAATTCCAAGGAAGAAGAATGTTCACTATACTTTCCCGCAACCAGAGACAAAGGGTATTCAGAAGTTGGTCAGCCTGATGAATGGAAAAGTTCTGGATGACTTCAAAGGAGAGTATGGAAAGATTCTGGAATATGTGAATAAGCCAACAGTTGATCAAAGGGATAGCCTGCACTCCTTGTTACAATTCTATGATCCATAGTTGCGAGTCTTTGTGTTCCCGAATTATCTTTTGGCTCCTACAATGGAAGAGATCTCCAGTATCCTTAGGATTCCCATAAAAAATGGTGCTCCTTACTATGGCTTAGAGAAGATGCCTTCATGTAGAGACATAGCTGACTCTTTTCATTTGGATTTGTCCAAAGTTAGTAGAGGGTTGGATGTCAGTAAAGGTAAAGGACTTCTCTTGGATTTTCTTGTCAAGGAAGCTCAAGATCTAGCCTCCGAAAACAAATGGGTTAAGTTCAATACATTGCTGGCTTTGATGGTGTATGGTATAAGCTTGTTCCTAGGAGAGAAAGATTAATCAGCATGGAGGCTATCACCATCTTTGGCAGAAGAAACCCAGTGCCTACATTGTTGGGTGACTTCTACTATGGGGTTCATTACCGGAATGAAAAGATAAAAGGACTTGTGAACTGTTGTGCTCCCTTGTTTGCTGACTGGTTTGTAAGTCAACTCCCAAGATCAGGAACTTTCCAAGAATTGAAATAGGATTGGAAGTGGTCCAAAATATTGATGGGCTTAACCTCAGACAACATAGCATGGGAATGCAATAGAGACTTGATTGGCAAAGAAATTATTGCTAGTTGTGGCACTTTCCCTAATGTACCCTTGTTGGGAAGAAAAGGGGGAATAAACTACAATCCTTCATTATCAAGAAAACAATTTGGATACCCTTTAAATGTTCCACCATCAGCTGAAGAGGTAGTCGAGTCATTGTATTTCTCGATAGAAGGAAACAGGGAGTTGTGTGTACAGGTAGCACAAGCTTGGGATGTTAGGACAAAGAAAGGAAAGAAAGATTTTGGGAAGGTGGACCCAAAAACATATGATCCTTTTGCTACATGGTTGAAAGATCGTGTAGAAGTCTCAATTCTCCCATTATCTATGGAATCCCCTTTGTACCCTAAGGAAGAGTTATCTGTGGATTTTGTCCCTCTTCAGGAGTATCAGAAATTTGAGGCCTTGGTTAAGCAGCTCAGGTTGGAAAATCAAGAAGCCAACAACTCATGCCAGAAGTTGAAGATTCAAAACTAGAAGTTGGAAGAGAGGGATCACCAGGCTAAAGAAATGGTCAGGCTCAAGCAACAGGACTTTCAGGAAAGAGAACTCTATTTCAAGAAAAGAGGATTAGCTAAAACTCACAAGGTGGTCCAGTGCTGAAAAGATAAGAAAGAGTTGAATGAAGTTAATGAAACTATAATCTTATGGCAAGAGAAATGGGAAGACAACTTGAAGAGGCATAAAGAACTGGAAGCCATATACAAGTTAGAGATCAAAGGTCTTCAAGATTCTTTAGTTGAACAGGGAGAGCTCCTTCAAAAGGCCTACCACCAAGAGAAGAGTTATCTTCAAGATATAACAGAAAGTCAACTGGCAATTAAGGATGCTCAGAAAGAGATGGAGGAGTTCAAGCTGAGAGCTGATGTTAAGAAGACCAAGACTGAGTCAATTGCAAACAAGGAAAGTAAAAGGGTGTTCCTACAACAAATTGAGGAGTTGCATGCCTCTTTTGACCTTAGGGATCTCCTGATTCAAAAGCTCATACAGGAACCAGACCATCCGGACATAGTCCAATTGCTTCAAGGTGTCAAACACCTTAGTTGGAGGTTGCAGGATGTAGATTGATCGGAAAATTAGCAAGTGTACTATTTTTATCGATGTAGTAATAAAAGGGAGTTATCCCGAATATCGATCTCGAGGACTGCGTACCGAAATAAGTTTTTCTGAATAGATTTCAATTGAACAAAAGTTTTGGTTGATAGTTTGTTTTGAGATAAAATAGAATTAAAATACTAAAATGTAAACAAAGAATAGAGGTTGCACGAATATGAGAATAATGTCAGGGACGGTGTATAATTTACAATGCAATGACTTAATAATTTCTCGACTCTAAAGAGACATGCTTCAAACCTTATCTTTCCTATGTTCAAGATTGTTTTTCCAAAATTCCTTTAGAGAAAAACCTTTGGTATTCTTCCTCGACCCTAATTCCTCAATGACCAAGGAAGAATATCAAGCAATAATTCTGACATAAAAATGGTTTTCACAGGGTATTCCAATTCCTCGGTAATATCTACCGTGATAAAAATTACGCAACAAAGTTAGGATGGTTGGTCAGACCAAACCCTAACTACGATCAATTATCAAATTTTCCAAAAAGATAAAGCATTATGAACGTTGCATAAAATAAAGAAAATGGTTTAAACACATAATCTCATAGATTAAGAATTCAAAAAGTCATTACAATAAGCAAATCAGGGACACCCCCTGGCATTGGGGGGTTTAGCCACTCATGTTCATAACAAAAATAAAAACTGAATAATGATATAGAGACATTACAATCAACATTGGATCGGTTGGATCGTCAATTGCTTCCGCTCTTGATCAATCCTTCTTCTCCTTCGATATCCACTTTAATCTCTCTCTATCGTCAAATTTCCAAATCCCCAAAAAAAAGTTCCCTTCTCTAAGTCTTAATCATCTAATATACCAGTCTTCAAAATACTCCGTGAAATGTCCAGCTTGTCCTCCGAAAATATCTCAGTCAGCATCATTAAAATAGCAGAATTTCTGTTTCTGGTTGTCATGACACGGGCCGTGTTGTGCAACACGGGCACCCGTGTCATGCTACTGACTCTCCTCAAATTCTCAGCTCCTTCAGAGGCCATGACACGGGCCGTGTTGTGCAACACGGGCACCTGTGTCATGCTTCTGATTTGATCCTTTTCAACCCAAGAAACTCCTCTTCAAAGGCCTTCACAACACGGGCCGTGTTGTATGGCATGGGCACCCGTGTTGTGCTTTTGATATCTCTTTTTTGTTGGTTTTTCAACACTCGGATCATCTTTGCGAAGGCTTCGAACAACCAATTAGATGCAGACCTGAAAACACATCAACAAAACAACCAAATAACACATACCAAAGGTAAAAATTGATAAAAAGATCAAACCCAGACTTGCATGCTAAAATAAGAAAACTACGACGAAAACGTGAAAGAAACACTTCAAACAACCGAAAACATACGAAAAGAACAACGAAAACGGCTTGAAAAATACGACTAAAGATCACTGATCAAACTCCCCCGAACTTGAACTTTTGCTTGACCTCAAGCAAAGAGCTTGCATTCACACACTCAAACACTGTCAACTCATTCAACAATAGCGAGATGAATCACTATACTCATACGTGGATTTTCGTTCCAAGTCACCCTACAAGTTATTTTGGTACTTCTTTCTCTGCGAAGGTATCATACAAACACTAAACCGCGGTAAACCCCGAACCTGAATCTCCTTTTCGGTAACCTCTCTGACTATGCTTCGGGCTTAGGTCTTCTGTTTCGATTTCCACCCTTTTCATTCGGACAATCCTTTTTAAGGCTTCTTATGATTTTCACCGTGTGTACAAAATTGATCCTTTTTCTCTTTTATTGGCACCGTTATCTCTTTGTCCCTTAAGGGAAACATTTATGTTCAACCGCCGTTAGGCTGAATAACCGGGTGAGGGTTACCCAACTTAGAAGGATCGATCGTTCTAATGTTCTTATTCATTTTTTTTCCGGTGCCTTCATGCATTTTTTCTCTTTTTGATCAACTCTGCACACACAATTATTATAGATCAAGCCAGATTTGTCAGTAGAAACTACTTAGGGTTTACTTCTCAGATTAAAGTACCATGGCACGAATCTACACGTCGGACTCGTTCCTTACTCAGTAGACTAAGTGTGTTCGTGTTGTACCTAAACATAAAAAATTTTCCATTTTCCTTATCAGGTTTCTTTTCACTCAATCCGATATACTTTCTCATTATTCACTCGCAGTAACACACACTTAACAGGTCAATTCAGGGGTGTTTTTCAAACAACTTATAACCATAATTTTCAAGCCGACTACCTAAAACACTACTAGAAATAAAAACAGATAAAAACAAAACAAAACAAAAACATGAAAAATCAATCCCCCCCACACTTGAACTCAACAGTGTCCACACTATTGAAGAACCAATGTCGGAGGGAACTCATAGATATCACTGAGCCGGGGATAGCCATGCAGCCTCATCTGCTGCATCCACTCATGCAACTCATCAATGAGGTCCCCTTGACGGGTCTGTTCTCTTATCATCTCATCCCAATCTTCCTTGGTCAGGCTCCACTGACCGGTCTCCTGATTTGATGAGCCGCCGACAATTTGTACAGGGACCTCCTCAACTTGGTACCCCTCATCATCCGCACCTGAAAAGAATTCATCATATTGCTCGTTGTCGCCCTACAGAGGATTCTCATACAACCAATTAGCTTTATTATGAATGGTAATCAAATTGGGAGCAAGCAAAGCTATCAAATGACGGTTACGGCTAAGCACAAAGTAATAATCATGAAAACTCTTAATCATACCTTGGTTAGTGAGGGTGTCTAAATCAATTTTATTCTTACCTACCACTGAAGGTACCTCAATCAATCTCAGACCGTAACCAAGTTTTTCAGCTATCAGTGTTATCATTCCTCCTACAGAGATCTCACCGGAAGCGGCATTGGCTACCCGCTTGAGGTGATCTGCTGCGAAGGCCGATACATTGATCAGTTCATTATTAGCCATACCATAGAGAAAGTACAACTCTCTTTGTGTAGCTACTCCTGTGCTGTCACCTCTGCAGAAAAGGGTATAAGCCAACCCCTTTTGCGCATACCTAAAACACAAGTTATGAATCCCCGAAGCCTTCGCCACAGATGCGACATAGTCAGTACTTCCAGTAATGTCCCTCCAAAATTCTCCTGCAACAAACGTGCTGGGAGATGCTCCAGGCCCATAGTTTGGAAGATCTAGAATCTTTCCCAATTCCGCAACCGATAAAACGTGATCAGTGTCAAAACGAAACTTCAAAGTACCATAGTACTCTATATCTGACCCAGTCCACCTGTGCTTTAGCTGAAATTGCAAAGAACTCAAAAACTCTAATGTTATGCGCTCGAAAGTCGGCGCTTCAAATTGAATAAAATTCAACATACCAATATTATAAAACATCCTATGTACCTCAAATCTCAGCCCTAGGTTTTCGAGAGTCTCATTACAAATATATCTAGCTGGTATTAACTTACGCTTTACCAACTTAGAGTACTTGACCTGGTGCTCCGGATTCTCGAATAAAATGCCGTGGGCATTAGGTGTGCGGTGCGCTCGCTTTCGGGGGCGATACGACTCAGTCACATTCTTTCCAATATCTCTGCGAGGAGGCATTCTGATTACCTGCACAAATACACAACAAAATTCAACAGAGGAATTAGTGAAAACAGTCACCGTAGAAGTGACAAGGGAGACGAGGGGAACACTTTTTGTGAAGAGAGTAAGGAGTTTTGGTGAGTGGGTGTTGGAGAAATGGAAGGTCTTTTGGTGAGGTATCAATGGAGGCTAGAGTTTTTGAAGAAGAGAAAGTGGAGAAGAAAGCAAAGTTATGAGAAAATTAAAACTGAAAAATGCAATTAAGAGTAAATGAGTGGTTAAGTGATATAAAATCGTGGGCCCCACTCATAAAAAGTGTTAAAAAAATTTAAAAAAACTGTCCCGCACTCCTGACACGGGCCTTGTTGCGCAACACGGGCACCCGTGTCAGGCCCATGCATTGCCACAAAATTACATAAAAATCAGGGGATGTTTAGGCTTTGCAACACGGGCCGTGTTGCACAACACGGACACCCGTGTTGCACCCCTCTATTCCTCAAATCTCAGGCAAACTCCATCCTCCTGAAACGGACCGTGTCATGGGACACGGGCACCCGTGTCAGGGCCCTGACTTTTCGAAAAAAACACGTTTTTCCACCATTTGAACAATTTTTCTTTTCTTTACTGACTCTGTGAGATGCTGCTTCACCTACCTACAAAATGAACAAATAGAAGTTAAATGAAATCATCGTGGGTTGCCTCCCACGCAGCGCTGCATTTAACGTCACATGGCTCGACGATCACTCGTCCTACTGAACAAGACGAATGACATTTTCTTGATCTCTAGGTTGTCCTTGAAAATAAGGCTTCAACCTTTGCCCGTTTACTTTGAAAATGTCTCCGTTATCTTGATTCTTTATCTCAACTGCCCCATGCGTGAAGACTCGATGCACCTCAAACGGTCCCGACCACTTAGATTTGAGTTTCCCGGGAAAGAGTTTCAACCTTGAGTTATACAGTAGGACAAGTTGTCCTTCGAAAAATTCTTTCGTTTGAATTCTCTTGTCATGCCATTTCTTTGTTTGGTCTTTGTACATCTTAGCATTCTCATATGCCCGGTTCCGGAATTCCTCCAGTTCATGCAGTTGGAGTATGCGAGATCTTTCGGCATTAGCTAGGTCCATATTCAAATACTTAGTAGCCCAGAAAGCCTTGTGTTCAAGTTCCAACGGTAAATGACATGCCTTTCCATAGACTAGCTGATACGTGTAAACACCCCAAATTTGCCCTCACCCATTCACACCATGGCTTGTGATCATCTCATATGCATAAACACAATCATATCATCTCATATCACATTTCTGAGTCACTGCATAGTTTCTAGGTCATCTGCACCTAGGATTTGTGATCTGAGCAATCCAAGGGCTTCTTGAGCCTATCCAAAGGAAACCAATCACTTCAAAGAGGTCCATGTGTGTTCTTATATCATCTTATTACATCCTCTCAAAGTCAAAAATGCCAAAGAATCACAAGAACTGGGATTGGTGTGGATGCAGAGCCAGGTTTGACTGCACAGTTGACCTAAAATTAGGGTTTTGGTTTCAGAGGCCATAACACCCAATTTTTTGGTCATTCTTGTTTCCATTGGTCTCTATATGGTATAAGGAGTATGCATATCAATTTTCATGAAGAAATTCCATGGGGAAGTCATCTGATCAAGGGTTGACTTTCTGGATAAGTCAGTGCAAAATCAGGGCATCTGAGACCCCCAATGACCCAACCAATGGGCATTCTTCATCATTTTGAGTGTATATGATCTTTATTTGATCATGGAAGAAGGTTGAAGTTCACAAAAATCAAGAATTTGGAGTTTTTGCAAATGTTGACTTTTTGGGCATAGTTGACTTTTCAAGAATGCTTCATTTTAGGTCATTTTTCAAGCCTTGATTCTTGATCCAAAAATGCTTCAAATGGAAAAACTTTGGTCATGAAAGTTGTAGATTACATCTTTCCCTTTTCAAAAAGTACAAGAACATAATCAAATTCTTCTTGGATCAAAAGTTATGGTGTGACAAAGTTGGCAAAAATCATTGATTTTCAAGATGTGCACCAAATGAGAATTTTGCAAAATCAATGAACCAATGCCATTTGTAACTTCTAATTCACTTCCAACCATGACACAAACATTCTATAAGCCTTAAAAATCAGAATTGGACCAAAGATCACATGTTTGTAGTTTGTGTAACAAGGCTTTTTCCATGAAATGCCAAAAGGTGCCAACTTGCAAGAACACTCATCACACTTCAACAACTAATTGCCTTGACTGCTGAACCTGCCTAGCATCACACACACATCATGCTGCACCAGCCCCATGCCTTGTACTAAGCCTAGAACCAAGCCATGCTTTCCTTACACAAAAATTGACTTTTGGCAAAAGCAAACATCCCAATCACCACAGGCCATGTCACATCCTCTGGCCACTTGGAATTGTTTATTATATCCTTTGGCAAGCTAAACATAACACCAGGCCAGGCTGAAACACTACACACAATCACATATACAAACTCACCCCATTTTGCAAATAGCTTCGAATCTCTCTGCCCAGACTTCAAACATCCAAACCATTTTCACCAATCATCTCACCATGTCTCATTGAGTCAAAAGCAACCAAGAACCAGGCCTGAAACAAGCTGTAACCTCACTGCACCATTTTCACTCCAACCTGCAGTTTCATTCGAAACTCTCTCCACAGCTCACAAACATCAAAACAAACTCCATAAACCTTCTCCACTCATCATCTGGATCACAAACCTCCCTTCACCATTGCCTGAAACAGCCTGCATCACCATTGCCATTTTCAACTGAACTTGAGCAGAAGTTACTCAAACTCTTCATCCAGCCAATATAAATTTCTCCTGAGCATTCAAACATCATCAAGAGGTCCTAAGGAGTGGATTGCACAAGGAAAAGGGGTCTGAAAGTTGCTGGAGTGAAAGCTTCGAATCTCAGGTAGCTCAAGAACTTTTTTTCCAGAAATGGATTTTTAAGTTCTAAACTTGTTCTACATGTCTTCCTGATCATGAATATGCTGTTAGTTTTTGAAATGGTGATGAAATGAGAGTTTAATTGATCTCTGAAACTCAGTTGACCTAATTTTTGTTTGCTTCGATTCGGCCTTGTTAGGAAATATAAATTTGTTTTGAGTAGGGGTTTTGGTTCGTGAGTGAGTGGGGATCATTTCCCAGTTTTTAGATTTCATTTTAGTTAGGTTTTTGGAGTTTTGGGGATTCTCAGGGGGGGTGCTGGCCGGAGAAGACGACCAGAGGTCCTCTCCGGCCACCTGAAAGTCATTTGTGCCCTAATCCTGTAATTAATTTCCGTTTGAATTCTGGGCGTTGGATTGGTTGACCTAGTTGACTCCCCGCGCGAATGAAAGGCCCAGATCATTTTGCTTAGCCCTAATTCTTTTATTAGTTTAATTAATTCATAATTAGATTAATTACCTCAGAATCAATCCTGGCCACAAGATCTGGCGCCAGTCAACGCATTTAAACCCAGAAGCCATCTCGTCCCTCCATTCTGTTTACTTTCTTTTATTTTAATTTTACATTCATTTCTTTTCATTTAACTTGCATAATTTATTTAAAATAGTAAAAAATGTGTAAAAATTATGAAACTTTTTCTCATAAGTTTTATTAATTTTTATGACACAAAAAATATTTTTATTTTATTTTTAGCATTTAAAAAGTATTTTTAAATATTTAAAAGTTTATTTTTAATTGATTAATGAGAATTAATTTATTAAAAATACTTTTAGGTATTTAAAAATCACCAAAAAATTCATGAAATGTTCTAAGACATTTAGAAACATTGTCCAACCTTCAAACCAAATTTCTTTTTTGATCTTGATGCATTTTGAGAATTTTTCTTTGAATAAAAATCATTTTTGTGCATTATTTTGATCCTAAGTTCAAAAAATCATTTCTGCCTATCTAGGAAGAGTTGGACATTGATTCTTTTTGCATTGCATTGTGTTTAGCATGTAGTTTCTAGGATTAAATGGCCATGATTTGATTCCTCATTTTCAATTTGTTTGGCATTTCTTTTGTTTAGGAACCCTAAAAACCCTAATAACCTATAAAAATCATAACTTGAGATTGGTTAAGAGTTGAGATCTCCCCTTTGGGCATTGGTTTAGTATAGGTTTAGGGTTTCTTTGGGTGGCATTTTCCATTTTTTATCTTAGGGTTTGCTTCTGTTTTTGGTTTTTGTTTGTTGTTTGATCCATAAACCCTAATTTGGGCTTCCATTTGCATCCTTCTTGCATTCTCTTGCATAACATGACTTGCCATGACATTCCAAGCATCCATTTGATTCATTTAACACCATAAGACATATTGCAAGCATGTTTGATCATTGCATCATGTGTTTGCCATGTTGTTTGCCATGTATGCTTCATAACTTTTCATGTATGTTCATGGTTCCTAGCTTGCTTCATATGCATCCATAAGCTTGTATGATCATCTCCATGCCTTGCCTCATGTTTGTAGCATCTCATAGCATCATTATCATCATCAACATGCTTCTGGTTTTGTTTCTCATCACACCATTTCATCTCATTTGGCTTTGCATTGCATTTCTTTTCTAACATTTCAGGTGGTAAGTAATGTTGAGAAGTGAATTTGCCTTCACTTCTCATAACTTTCTTCTCATCTCTCTCTTGCATCCATTGCTGCATTTTCTATATGTGTTTGAGATTGAGCTTGCTCATTCTTGCTCCTCCCACTTTCTTTCTTCAAGTGACTTGACTTCTTGAATGAAGCAAGTCACTTTGCTTCTCTTGATCCTGTTCATCTGCTTCCTGGTGGTTCCATTGAAGATCTTCTTTTGCAAACCTCATAAACCCTAGGAACAACCAAGCATGACAATGATTAGGGTTTTGATTAGTCTCCCCTCTTAGTTTTACCTTTGTGTCTCTTTTGAGTCTTCTCTTCTCATCTCATAATCAGGGACTAAACCTTAAAGGCTTTAAGGCTTTGTGATTAAGCTTATGCCTGCATCCTTCTCTTAGGATGGAGTGTATAACTTTAATCCTAAGTGTTAAACCCTTAATGTGTTTAACTCCCTTAATCAATTCACTTAATAATCATCAAGACATCACACTTGTAACTTGGGCCTTGCATTAGGGTTCTAATTCTTCCTTAATTGGTTAAGAAGGACTAACCCTAGTGTTAATGGACAAGTCCCCCTCAAGTTGTCTTACAAACCCTAAAAAACACTTCATCATCATATCACTAAATAAAATCCACTTAATCAAAGGCTTGTTTTGTCATGAGTTTAATCCCTAATCATGGATTAAGTTGAGGAGCTTTCCTCAGCTTAAACATTCTCATCTATTATCCTTCTATTAGGATGGTGTAATGAGTCTGTTTAATCCCTGATTATGGCTTAATCTCGTTACTTAACACTAAACAAAAACACCAAAAACATCTAAATAATCACAAGTAGGTTAATGATCTTGATTCTACATCAAAGGTGATTAAGTGTGAGAATCTGACTTCACACTTAAGGTATTCTCATTACCCCTAATCAGAGGGAAGATGTGATGAGTTTACTAAATCCATTGGTTTAGACTTAAGCTCATTAACTTATGACAAACTTTCAAAAGCAATAAAAGACTGAAAACTCAAAAACAAACAATAATCGTCTCCTTCGGGATTCTTTTCTCACCTCCTCACTCACAAACGAGAACTTGCTTCTTCCGTCTAATGCAAGACAGTTTGCACCTGAGCCAGACAGGTCATACACTTGAGCATAGACAAGTAAGCAGTTCACAAGTCAATTCATCTTTCAGCCTCTTTGGGTCGAACTACGGTGTTCTGACTTCCTCATTGCACGAGAGGATACATAGGCATAACTTAACAGTTATCGAACAAAAGTCTCTGTATATCCCCCCTCTTTCCAGCATTATTTTCTTAGCCTCATGATCTTGAGCATCTCATTCCTGTCCTTACACTGACACTGTACATTTATACACTTCACATTCTTTCTTTACACTGACACCTGTACATCATCTTTCCAGCTCTTTATACACAGATTGCACTGACACTACCCCTTTAAAACACAAATCTTTTTAAGCGTGGATCCCGTCGAGTACGACGGACAATCTGGGTGCTAATACCTTCCCAGGTTGTAACCAACCCCCTTTCTCAGTCTCTCTGGTTCGCAACCGTCTTATCCATCTTTTTCTAGGCCTATGCAGCATTGCCTTTCCTTCGGGATAAAAATGCCTAGCTGGCGACTCTTTTCATCTCCAGTGAGTTCACGGCTGTGTGTTCTTATTGTCCCTCTCGCCGACCGTTCGCGTCTGTACCTTTATCTGGGCCATTCCCATTTATCGGGAGCGACAGCTTGGCGACTCTGCTGGGGACCCTTATACTGCAACCAGGGCTTCTGGTTCTTTTTGTGGGTTCCTCCTAGCGCTTGTTTGATTTGTGTTTACTGGGGTGTTATGTGCTTATTTGTGTTTGTATATGTTTTATTTTTGCTTCATGTACAGTTGCTTTACTGCTTTCTTTATTGCTTTTGTATATATCATACTGTCATGCTGCTGGCTGGATCTGGTCTTTGTTTTGATGGGTGGGTGTTCCATTGAGAGTTAAGGTCCTATACCTGGGACCTGAGTGACACCTAGGCTAGAGTGAATCATATTCTTTCCCATTCCATTTCGGTTTGGTGCGGGAATATGAAACACGGTTCAGATATGGGTTTCTTCTTGAGAACTCTGCGTTGCAGATTTCCTGCAATGCTAGGGCTATCTGGGAAGCCTGCTAAGTCTGGATGACCTTTAGTATTGACCTTCAGAAAATGAGGTGAATTAGAGGAGGAACTTTTATGGTTATTGTAAACACTGTACCTCCGGGTTAGAAGTGTTTACACTTCTCATAACTGATCCAAGTCTGAGGATCCTTGTTCTAGAACACCACCTGTGAGGGGGTTGGGCTGTTTACAGGTTTGCAGGTACCTTGACCTCAGAATACCCTGTTACTTTGATTGTTTAAGAGTACTCCAATTTGGGACAGTTCTTGTGATTCTAAAACCCTGGACATGTGGCTCTTTATTTGAGTCCCCCACCTTGGTTACTGGATTTATAGACCTCATCTGGAATTCTTGAGCACACTTGGACCTATATCAGGGCATTTTGATCAGATCCAGCTCAGTCACAGACCCTTGCATTTCATTTGCATACATAATCATTGCATCATATTGACATTTGCTTATTTGTTTCAGGGTATCCATCTTCATTTGGTTTTGGTTTTGACCCCATCTTCAGTATTGACCTATCTTCATCAGCACCTGCTTCAGTTTAGCTATCTGCTTCAGCTATCACCTGCACCAGCCAATCAGTGGCCCCTTCTTTAGTATTATCATCAGTACCTATCTCTACTCAGTCTCAGCATCATGGCTCCTAAAAAGAGCAACATCACCTATCACTTTTTCCAGCCAGAGCTATCAGACATCAGGAGGATTCAAACCCTGATCACTCCAGATTACATACCATTGTTCAGGGAAAGTTATGGAGATATACTTGATATGGTTATGGATCTGGACCCATCACAGAGAAGCCTGATCCACACCTGCATTCAGTTCTATGATCCCCCACTGAGATGTTTCACTTTCCAAGACTTTCAGTTGGGCCCTCTATTAGAAGAATACTCATCATTGGTTGGTTTGCCTATCAAGGGTGGAATCCCTTTCAACTCAGAGATGGTCTTTCCTAGCAATGGAGAAGTAGCAAAGGCTCTGCATCTGGAACCTGTCCTGATTGAGCAGCATATGACTTCTAAAGCTGGGATCCCTGGCTTTCATCTGGATTTCTTAATCTCTCAAGCTACCCTGAAAGCTTCTCTAGGAGAGTGGAAAGCTGTTTGTGCTTTACTGGCCTTGAGCATATATGGAATTGTATTGTTTGCAGATGAGCCTCGATTCATCAGCAAGAATGCAATCCATCTGTTCATCTTGAAGAACCCAGTACCAACTTTATTAGGGGATCTCTATTACTCAGTGCATCAGAGAAATGAAAAGCAGAGGGGGAGATTAGTGAGGTGTTGTGCTCCATTGTTCCACACTTGGCTTCTCAGGCATCTACCCAGGACAGATGCATTTCTGAACCCTCATCAGCAGAGCAACTGGGCTAAGAGACTCACTGCTCTAACTTCAGCAGATATCAGATGGTGCACTCAAAGCACCAAGGGCAGGGATATCATCACCAGCTGTGGGCATTTTCCTAATGTGCCTTTGATAGGAGTTAAGGGTAGTATCAATTACAACCCTCTGCTGTTTAGACGACAATTGGGCTATGCATTGGTCCACACTCCTAAGGCACAGGACTTGGTTGAGACTCTTTATTGCGAGAACAAGCTTAATCTGGCTATTGTTAGGCAGGCAGCCTGGGCCTGGGATAATGTTCAAACCAAGGGAATAACCATTCTGGGGAGGTGCAATAATGTGGCATCAGCACAATATTATGAATGGGCCCGTGCCAGGGCCCAATTCTCTGGGATGCCCTTCACTATAGAAGATATGCCTGAATCATCATCAGCACCACCTGCCACTGTCGGTTTGGAGGAGTTTGAGAGTTTGAAAGAAAGAAATGAGAAGTTAACTCAAGCTTTGCAGAAGACCCTCCGGGAGAGGGGTGAAGGTATGAGGGAGATTGAGAGGTTGGAGAAATTAAGAGTAGAGCATCTGATTAAGATTGAGAAGTCTGGGGATTACATTAAAAAGTCAAAGGCTGGAGAACAAATTCTGAAGAATGCTTGCAAGGAAGCCCAGTTCCAGAGAGCAAGAACAGACTTGTATTTGAAGGAGAGTCAAGCCCGGTGGGTCAGGATCACCGAGGCTCGTACCCTGGAAGACAAGAGAGTTCAAGACAAGATGGAGCAACTGGAAGCTAGTGCAAAAGAACAACAAGAAGCCCTGGCAGCAGCCCAGAGGGAGATATCAGAGCTGAAGATCAAAGCAGGGGTGAAGAGGTCCAAAGAACAAACTCAGCACAAGAAGCTAACAGCAGCTGTTACGACCCAGAATCTCCTCATCAGGAATCTCACGGAGCGTCCGGCTGATCCCGTGACCGAAGCACTTCTCAAGGAAGTTCGTGAGGATGAGTTTGGTCTTGGTGTTTGATCATTTGTTTGTTGTTGCTTTCTTTCCATGTACTTTTATTTTCTTGTACTGTATTTTGACCCCTTAGAGGGCTTGTGTTGTAAAATGAACAAGTCGTATTATTTCACCTCCTGTAATATATTTGTGTTAGTTTGCTTCATCTGAGTTTTTTCTTCAAGCAACAACAACAGCACCTTCAAGGGTCTGGAAGGGTCAAAACTGAATGCCAAACCGGATACCTTGAGAACAAATAAGCATACTGCATTGCATGCTAACCATTTGTTTGTTTTGTAGGTTTTTGTTTATTGTTGCTAACTCTGTTATGATGTTCAGGAACTATTGCTAGGCGCCGGGTATTTCCCCTCAACCGTCCGCACCGTTATCCAACCCGAAACAACCTTCCGGGAATTCAAATGGATCAGATGCAGCAGGACCTTACTGAGGTCAGAAATCAAATGGCAAATGAAAGGCTAGAGATGAGGAATCAAATGACTCAGTTTATGGAAGTTATGAACAACATGGCTCAGAGCCAGGAAAGACTGAGGGCCATGGTGGAAAGGCAAAATCAAGAGGATCCACATATAGGGACTGCCGGTACCAGTAACAATGAAAGGGTACAACCTCATGTCAACCCTCCGGTATTTGGACCACACCTCCATCCTGAGGTCAATATTCCTGCAAATGTTCAAGGGACTGCCACCGCAGCTAGGGTACTCCAAGAAGATCCTCAGGAGGACCAATTCACAGTAATGGGTGCTGGGGAGGAAGCTTATGATAGGAGATTGGATGAGATAGCTGAGAAGTTGAGGTCCTTAGAATCTCAAAACTCTTTGGGCTTCGATGTCATGGACATGGGCTTGGTAGACGGGGTCAGGATCCCCCATAAGTTTAAGCCTCCCTGTTTTGAAAAATACAACGGGACTTCATGCCCCCGGACTCATTTACAGTCATTTCTGGGAAGGCTGAAGGCCTATACAATGGATGAGAAGCTCTGTATGTTCTATTTCGAGGATAGCTTGACGGGAGCCTCAAGAGAATGGTACTCTCACTTGACAAGGGCAACTATTAGATGCTGGAAGGACCTGGCAGAGGCCTTCATCAGACAGTATCAGTATAATCTGGATATGGCACCCAACAGGACTCTCCTAATAGGTATGTCACAGTCATCTAGAGAGAGCTTCAGAGAATATGCTCAAAGATGGAGACAGCTTGCTGCTGCTGTCCAGCCACCTATGTCTGAACGGGAAATGGCAGATATGTTCATGAACACCCTTCAGGGAACTTATATTGACAGGCTGGCCGCCTTCTCTTCCACTAGCTTTGTGGATGTTGTCATAGCTGGGGAGAGAATCGAAAGCCTATTGAAGATGGGTAAGATCTCAGACAACGGTGCAAGCTCGTCCAATAGTACAAGAAAGCCTTTTGCAGGCCCGAGAAGAACTGGCGAGACCAATGCCATCCACACCAACAGGGGCAGGCCCCAATATGTTCAAAGGTCAATAGCAGCAGTCACCATTCCTGCTCCGGCTCATCCTCTACCAGTCTATCAACCTTCGCAGCAAAACTATCAGCAACAACCTCAGTACCATCAGCAAAATCAGTATCCTCCAAGGAATTACAACAACAGCAACACCAACAACAACAGTCAACAAAGGCCATTTCAGCAGAGGCCATCTCAAGCTAATAGGGTGATTGATCCAATCCCTATGCCATATGCTACATTGCTGCCACAGCTCCTGAAACTCAACCTAGTTGAGCTAAGGACGTTGGCACCTCCGGATCCCAACAGTTTACCCAGGAACTATGACTCCAATGCTAGGTGTGCCTTCCATTCAAACGCACCTGGCCACAGTACAGAAAAGTGCAGGGCTCTGCACATGAAGGTACAAGACCTGGTAGACTCAAAGGCTCTGAATTTCGCACCACCACCCAATGTCAATAAGAACCCGATGCCGAACCACGGTGGTCCTAGAATTAACGCTATTGAAGAAGACAAACCGTCTTATTTAATAACCAGTGTGGGTCAGATCCGGACACCGTTGGTAGAAATCAAGGCTCAACTCCTGGAATGTCAAATGTTCCCGGGGTGTGAGTTGGGTTGTGCTTACTGCAATATCTCGGTAAATGGGTGCGACAATTTGAGGAATGGAATAGATGGCCTAATTCAGAGTGGCCAGCTTCAGATCACCACATCATTTCCAACAAATCCAGCAATCTCATTAGCAACGGTTTCAGAACCTCCTACAACTGCAGCGACTATTGTTCCTAACAATTCTTCGGTTTCATCAACGAGTACTTCATCTGTCGTTTCAACTGATCAGATATCAATGAATGTTCCTTCTACAACTCCAGCACCACTCCATTTTGAAGCTCCTACAACAACAACATCCATTCTTCCACCATTATCTCCTACAACACCAGCAACAAATCATGAAGATGTCTCAACTGTCACCATATTCTACGATCCTGAAAACAACTCCGCCTACAACTCAGAAGGTGCTGCTCCCACTAGGGCACCAGTTACAATTTATTACGATCCACAGACTATTACAGTTCCTTCAACAGTTGCAGTCAGTCCAGTCACTATCACGGTGCCTGGACCAATACCATATGAAAGCAATAGGGCCATCCCTTGGCACTATGGCTCTGACGTGTACTGCAAAGGAAAAAGAATCACTCCTGAAACATCAACACCTGCACCACAAATTGACAATGTGGGAGGAGGCGGAGGCTTCACTCGAAGCGGACGTCTTTTCGCTCCACAAATTCAGAGACCCACAGCCGAAGCAGAAGCTGCTGCCAAGGCAAAAGGGAAGAGCCCTGTGCAGGAAGATCAAGCTGTTAAGGAAGCTTTGAAGACACCATTCGATCAAGAGGTTGTGAGTTCATGCGAATCATCAAAAAGAGTGATTATAAGATAGTGGATCAGCTTCATCAGACGCCTTCCAAGATCTCAATCCTATCATTGCTTATGTGCTCCGAAGCCCATCGGAATGCACTACTCAAAGTCTTGCACGCAGCTTACGTGCCTGAAGAGATCACTGTCAATCAACTGGAAGCAGTAGTGGGAAATGTTAATGCTAGTCACGGACTAGGGTTCACCAATACTGATTTGACAACGGAAGGCCGCAACCACAACAAAGCCTTGCACATAACCATGGAATGCAAAGGTGCTGTCCTTTCCCATGTGCTGGTAGACACGGGGTCATCCCTTAATGTCCTACCTAAAAAGGCTTTGGTGAAGCTAGAGTACGACGGATTGGCATTGAGACCCAGCAACCTGGTGGTAAGAGCTTTTGATGGCTCAAAGAGATCGGTTCTGGGAGAGATTGAGCTGCCCGTAACGATTGGCCCGCAGACTTTCACAACTATCTTCTACGTGATGGATATACAGCCCGCCTATAGCTGTTTATTGGGTAGGCCATGGATTCACGCCGCTGGCGCCGTGACCTCCACCCTTCACCAGAAGTTAAAATATGAGTGGGAGGGTCAGATCGTTACAATCTGTGGAGAAGAGGACATTTTTGTCAGCCACCTGGCAACCTATAAGTACATTGAGTTGGATGGGGAGATCCATGAAACAATGAGCCAGGGGTTTGAAGCCTTGAATGTGAATGAAACATCTGCTGTGTCTGGTACTTCAATATCATCATACCAACAAGCCCGGAAGGTCGTTGAGGAAGGAACTGCCCAGGGCTGGGGCAAGCTACTACCGGTAGAGAAGAAAGAGGACAGATTCGGGTTGGGTTACAAACCAACTCAACAAGATCAAACAGCGGCTGCGAAAGAGCCCAACTTTGTGAGTGGGGGGATGCTTACCCCTGATGCTATCAACTGTCTGGAAGACGAGCTGGAAGAGGAACGCAACCTGGAAAGCTGGATTCGTCCAAAGATCCCGGGGAGCAGTGTCTCGAACTGGTCTTCCCAGGAAATTATAAGAGTTACTCATGCAGAGTAATTATTATTTCCTGTATTTTTATAAGCATGCATCAAAGTCTTGCATCTTGCCCAAGATGACAAGACTCATTTTGTAATCGGGCCATCTGTACTTTTTGTGCAAACAAGATCAATTAATGAAATATCAGACATCTTTTTGCAAACGAGTCTTTTTCTTTTCGTTCACTGTTTTTCCATTTTTCTTTTTGTACAAAAAATAAATGGCGGTGTTTTCAAAATGACAACTTCATTTCACCTTTCTAAATAAGACTAAAATCAGATCACTAAAATGAACAAACTTAACCCTTGCAGAGAGTGCCTTCCAGACAGCACCGACAACAGCACGGCTATGACTTCGTATGACTTTGACAATCCAATCAATCAAGCTGATGAAGGGGTTAATGAAGAATATGAGCTTCCTGAAGAGCTAGCCAGGTTTTTAAGACAAGAGGAAAAGGTTATTACTCCTCACCAGGAGGAGGTTGAAGTGATCAATCTTGGTACAGATGAAGACGTGAAAGAAGTTAAAATCGGGGCCTGCCTGCAAGACTCAGTGAAGAGACAACTGATTGATCTGCTTCAAGAGTATGTAGATGTGTTTGCTTGGTCTTACCAAGATATGCCAGGGTTGGATACCGATATTGTCGTGCACAAGCTGCCTTTGAGAGAAGAATGCCCGCCGGTCAAACAGAAACTGCGCCGTACTCGCCCAGACATGGCTATGAAAATCAAGGAAGAGGTACAGAGGCAGTGGGACGCCGGGTTCCTCGCTGTAACTAGCTATCCGCCATGGGTTGCTAACATAGTACCTGTGCCTAAGAAAGACGGCAAAGTAAGAATGTGTGTTGACTACCGGGATCTGAACAGAGCCAGCCCAAAAGATGACTTCCCATTACCTCACATTGATGTATTGGTGGATAATACGGCTCAGTTCTCGGTATTCTCCTTCATGGACGGGTTTTCAGGATATAATCAGATTAAGATGTCACCTGAAGACATGGAGAAGACAACATTCATCACACCCTGGGGCACGTTCTGCTACAAGGTAATGCCATTTGGGCTGAAGAATGCTGGTGCAACATATCAACGGGCTATGGTAACATTATTCCACGATATGATTCATAAAGAAATAGAGTGTTATGTGGATGATATGATTGCCAAGTCCCTCACTGAAGAAGAACATCTGGTAAATCTGCTCAAATTGTTCAAACGTCTGAGGAAGTACCAACTGAAGTTGAACCCCAACAAATGCGCATTCGGGGTGCGATCTGGTAAGCTGCTGGGTTTTATTGTAAGCGAGAAAGGGATTGAAGTTGACCCTGATAAAGTCAAAGCCATCCAAGAGATGCCTGCACCGAAAACTGAGAAAGAAGTTCGAGGGTTCTTGGGTCGATTGAACTACATTTCACGGTTCATATCTCACCTTACGGCTACCTGTGAACCTTTGTTCAAACTGCTGAGGAAAGAACAAACGGTCAGGTGGAATGAAGATTGCCAGAAGGCATTTGACAAGATCAAGGAATACCTGCAAGAACCTCCAATCCTTATGCCTCCAGTTGAAGGAAGGCCTCTGATAATGTACCTGACAGTATTAGAAGAATCGATGGGGTGTGTGCTGGGCCAGCATGACGAGTCTGGTCGAAAAGAGTATGCAATATACTACCTAAGCAAAAAGTTTACCGACTGTGAACAACGTTATTCACTGCTCGAGAAAACTTGCTGTGCTTTAGCGTGGGCTGCTCGCCGACTAAGGCAGTATATGTTGACCCACACTACCTTGTTAATCTCAAAAATGGACCCAGTCAAGTACATATTTGAGAAGCCGGCGCTTACCGGACGGGTTGCAAGATGGCAAATGATTCTTACAGAATACGACATCCAGTACACTTCTCAAAAAGCCATCAAGGGCAGTGTACTATCTGAATATCTTGCTGAGCAACCCATTGATGACTACCAGCCTATGAGATTTGACTTCCCTGATGAAGACATCATGTTCATTAAATCAAAAGATCATGAGGAGCCTGTTCACACTGAAGGGCCTGACCCGGAAGAAGAATGGACTATGATGTTTGATGGGGCTGTTAACATGAATGGTCGTGGTGTTGGTGCAGTACTCATTACACCTAAAGGAGTTCACATGCCTTTCTCGGCAAAACTCGCTTTCAACTGCACTAACAACGAAGCTGAATACGAAGCTTGCATTATGGGTCTTGAGGAAGCCATTGACCTCAGGATCAAGACTTTGACCGTATTCGAAGATTCAGCTCTGGTAATCAATCAGACCAACGGAAAATGGTATACACACCAGGATCATCTGATACCTTACAGGGATTATACAAGGAGGTTATTGACTTTCTTCACAACAGTCAAGCTTGAGTATATCCCTCGGGACGAGAATCAGTTTGCAGATGCTCTTGCTACCATTTCATCCATGATCAAAGTTCAAGCTGCTAACTTTGTACCCCAGATATCAGTGTCCAGACTTGATAGACCAGCATATGTGTTCGCAACAGATGTTGTCAGAGACGATAAGCCTTGGTTCCACGACATCAAATGCTTCTTGGAGGATCAGACATACCCACCTGGGGCATCTTCCAATGATAAGAAGACTTTGAGAAGGCTTGCTGGTAGTTTCTTTCTGAACACTGATGGGTCTTTATACAAAAGGAACTTCGATATGGTACTCCTCAGATGTGTTGACAAGACGGAAGCAGGTTTGTTGATGCATGAAGTGCACGAAGGACCGTTTGGTACCCATGCCGGAGGGCATGCCATGGCTAAGAAATTGTTAAGATCAGGATATTACTGGATCACAATGGATGCAGACTGTTGTGCTTACGCAAGAAAATGCCACAAATGCCAGATCTATGCAGATAAAGTGCATGTACCTCCCAATCCTTTGAACATCATGTCTTCACCATGGCCCTTTGCCATGTGGGGCATTGATATGATTGGCAAGATTGAGCCAACTGCTTCGAATGGCCACAGATTCATCCTGGTTGCCATTGATTATTTCACCAAGTGGGTCGAAGCAGCTTCCTATGCCAATGTTACAAGACAAGTGGTAGCCAGATTTCTGAAGAGAGATATCATCTGTCGATATGGAGTTCCCGAGCGAATCATTACTGATAATGGTTCCAACTTAAACAACAAAATGATGGCTGAATTATGCCGGGACTTCAAGATCCAACATCACAATTCTTCTCCTTACAGGCCGAAGATGAATGGCGCTGTTGAGGCAGCAAATAAGAATATCAAGAAGATTGTGCAGAAGATGGTAATCACTTATAAAGACTGGCATGAAATGCTACCGTTTGCCTTGCATGGGTACCGCACATCAATCAGAACGTCCACTGGAGCAACCCCGTATCAACTTGTGTATGGTATGGAAGCAGTCCTACCAGTCGAAGTTGAATTACCCTCCCTACGGGTATTAATGGATGTTAAACTGAGTGAAGCAGAATGGGTTCGGGCCCGATACGAACAACTGAGTCTGATCGAAGAGAAAAGATTGGCTGCAATCTGTCATGGACAGCTATATCAGAAGAGAATGAAGAGAGCCTTTGATCAGAAAGTCAGGCACCGAGAGTACCAAGTAGGAGATCTTGTGCTGAAAAGAATCCTCCCTCCTCATACAGACCACAGGGGCAAATGGACTCCAAATTATGAAGGACCATTCGTGGTAAAGAAAGTTTTCTCTGGTGGAGCACTGATGCTCAGCACCATGGATGGTGAAGATTTCCCGTCCCCTGTGAATTCAGATGCAGTTAAAAAATACTTCGCATAAAAATGACCCGCTGGACATAAAAACAGAATGTAAGTCCAGGCAAAAATAGGGCATCCCGGCGAGTCAAAAACAGAATAAAAGACTCGGGCAAAAATAAGGGAAAATAAATAAAAAAATGTACACCCGCTGAGTTGAAAAGTCGCATTGGACAGCTCAGGCAAAAATGGGTATCCCGATGGATTGAAAACCCGAAAAGGCGATCCATGCAAAATAAGGGAATAAGCGAACAACTGCATTCTGAATTCGTCTGTATCACTTGCAACTTGGAAAGCTTCAAAAGGATCAAGCTTCAATCAGAATCAGCCTTCTTCAGAAAGCAAGGCGAGAAGAACGTCATTGTCATACGAGTCATAGCAGAAGAGGAAGCTCCTTTGAAAGCGTCGTCAACATCGCCAGCACTTTGTTTCTCAATTTGTAACAATCTCTTTATTTTAGGAGATTTGTTTCCTTGACTGTATCTTGCCAATTCAGGGCACAAGAATTAATAAAATCAGATTTTTCAGTCATGTTTCGTCTTGTACATATTTCGTTTGCAAAGAATGTCTGATGTCTCTAAAACTAATTGCATAAGTACAGATGTTTTTCACTAAAAATAGAAACACATGCTTGCAGGGAATATACTTACTCTTGAGAATGCTTAACTCCTATGACGGAATCCAGCAAAGGATACCTCGGGACCTTTTGTGCGTTTCCTTATCTTTGCAGGATTGCAGGTATCCAGAACGCAACCTGGGGCATGCAAGTTACATCCCAGCAAGTTGGCAAATCAACAAACAGTCTTAGCACTCAAGGGGCTTTCTCCCCAGCTGAGTTTGCCTCTCATTACTCTCCCCAGCTGAGTTACCAACAACATTCCCCAGCTGTATTACCAATCGTTCTTCCTCGGCAGAATGCAAAGTCAGGGAATCATCTCTCCACAGAATCCTCAGCCTCTATTCAGAAGAGCAACGCATGAAGGAGTCACAACAGAGTACGGAAGGCTTCTACAAACCCCAGCTGGGTCCTATATTACAAGGATATGTCAATCAGTGACCTAGATCCCCAAGCAGATGCATCTCATCAGATCTGTCAATAATTTCACCCCCCAGTGGGGATGTCCGCTTCAAGCAGATCGATCAAAGATCTTCGCAGCAACGGGATCCGAATCCCGGTTTTGGTATCTTTGCACAATCATAGCATTTGCATCATATTCACCCACAAAGCGTAGCATTCCGTTTTAACACGGAGCATTACGGCAAAAAATCAAACGCATAGCATAATCATGAGCCATGTTATGAATCAACACCTGTGAATGACTACAGTTCATCAACATACAGAAGAAAAATCCCCACCAGAGTTCCCAGCGAAAGCAGTTGCCTCACAAATCACAAACACCAGTATATATTTCCTTTTGACATCCGTCCGTATCATCACTTCCCAGTAAAGTCGCCTGAACACTCTTTACAAACAAATCACCCGTATCACGGATATTTCATGACACCCGTCCGTGTCACATCACCAGCAGAAAGCCAAAGACGTCCTCTTTGCACTCACATATATCTATATACACTTTCCTGACACCCGTCCGTGTCATTTCCCCAGCGCAGTCGCTTATACTTTTGCAACCCACATACTTGTTAATATTATTATACTTTGACACCCGTCCGTGTCACTCTCCCCAGCAGATAAACACTCATCTATACAATACTCATGCTCACTACTCATGTTGCACTTATGCAGATACTCGTCCGTATCTTGTATATACCACTTATATACCCACAGATTCAACAATAGTCCTTGTTCTTTGTTAACCCGTTGGTACTCGTCCGTACCATCATCTCAGAACATTGCGTCTAGCGTTTGTTTCTACATGATACTCGTCCGTGTCATAGTCTTAAGGATGTTCGTCCGCATCTTTAATCCATACACCGTGTCAAACACTTGTGTCTTCTTGAATATAGATACTCGTCTGTGTCTACTATTCCCCAGAAGAGTCCTTTCAGATTCGATACTCGTCCGTGTTCTTTGTTAACCAGTTGATACTCGTCCGTATCATCATCTCTGAGCATGTGTCAGTTTGTTTCCACCCGATACTCGTCCGTATCGTAGTCTTAAGGATGCTCGTCCGCATCTTTAATCTATATACAACATCTAAACACTTATGCCTTTTGTTTCTTGGATATAAACACTCATCCGTGTTTACTTTATCCCCAGTAGATCGCCAACAAACAAATTTTCTTTATCTGACACTCGTCCTGTGTTATGAAAAACCTTGAGAGCAGCCGTACCCTGCTGAGTGGTCGTCCTCCACTTCTTGATGGTCGTCCTCCATCATGATCATCCGATGGCCGTCCCCATCGTCGATATTTAGCAGCCGTCCCCTGCTAGGTGGTCGTCCTCCACCTTTCGATGATCGTCCTTCATCATTTTATCCAATGGCCGTCCCCATTGTAGATTTTGGTTATCTGGCATTCGTCCTATGTCATGAGAAACCTTGGGAGAAGCCGTACCCTGCTGAGTGGTCGTCCTCCACTTCTTGATGGTCGTCCTCCATCATGCTCATCCGATGGCCGTCCCCATCGTTGACCTTTTCTATCCGGCATTCGTCCTATGTCGCGATATTTTCGGCAGCCGTATCCTGCCAGGTGGTCGTCCTCCACCTTCGATGGCCGTCCCCATCATATTTCTTTTATTCCCAACAGAGCAGCCGTCCCCTGCTAGGTGATCGTCCCTCACCTTTGATGGTCGTACCCCATCATCTGTTTATTTCATTTATTCTTTAACCCGATGGCCGTCCCCGTCGTGGTCCCTTTTCTTTTTTAGCCCGATGGCCGTCCCCATCGTCGGTTACTTTGCTTTATGAACTTGATGGCCATCCCCGTCATGTTTCATTAATTCCCAGAGAATCTTACAGCTTTGTCTTGATGGCCGTCCCCATCATAATTTCTTATTTTTCCCAGCTAGTCGGCCGTCCCCGTCTTGGCTTTACCTTTTATCCCCAACATGTCGGCCGTCCCCGTCATTGCTCTTTACCCAGCAGTCGTCCTCTGCTCGACGGTCGTCCTCCGTCGCCCACACTTTACAATATACTTTATTTTCCTTTACAATCTATATCCCTTTTCTTCTTCATTTTGTGAGTGCAAATTTCGGACTGTCTTTGGTATTCAACCACAAGTTATCTTGTTTGCCTGATAAGCCGTCGCTTCCATCCTGCACAGCTAACTCATGTTTGAATAGGGGCAGCTGTAAACACCCCAAATTTGCCCTCACCCATTCACACCATGGCTTGTGATCATCTCATATGCATAAACACAATCATATCATCTCATATCACATTTTTGAGTCACTGCATAGTTTCTAGGTCATCTGCACCTAGGGTTTGTGATCTGAGCAATCCAAGGGCTTCTTGAGCCTCTCCAAAGGCAACCAATCACTTAAAAGAGGTCCATGTGTGTTCTTATATCATCTTATTACATCCTCTCAAAGTCAAAAATGCCAAAGAATCACAAGAACTGGGATTGGTGTGGATGCAGAGCCAGGTTTGACTGCACAGTTGACCTAAAATTAGGGTTTTGGTTTCAGAGGCCATAACACCCAATTTTTTGGTCATTCTTGTTTCCATTGGTCTCTATATGGTATAAGGAGTATGCATATCAATTTTCATGAAGAAATTCCATGGGGAAGTCATCTGATCAAGGGTTGACTTTCTGGACAAGTCAGTGCAAAATCAGGGCATCTGAGACCCCCAATGACCCAACCAATGGGCATTCTTCATCATTTTGAGTGTATATGATCTTTATTTGATCATGGAAGAAGGTTGAAGTTCACAAAAATCAAGAATTTGGAGTTTTTGCAAATGTTGACTTTTTGGGCATAGTTGACTTTTCAAGAATGCTTCATTTTAGGTCATTTTTCAAGCCTTGATTCTTGATCCAAAAATGCTTCAAATGGAAAAACTTTGGTCATGAAAGTTGTAGATTACATCTTTCCCTTTTCAAAAAGTACAAGAACATAATCAAATTCTTCTTGGATCAAAAGTTATGGTGTGACAAAGTTGGCAAAAATCATTGATTTTCAAGATGTGCACCAAATGAGAATTTTGCAAAATCAATGAACCAATGCCATTTGTAACTTCTAATTCACTTCCAACCATGACACAAACATTCTATAAGCCTTAAAAATCAGAATTGGACCAAAGATCACATGTTTGTAGTTTGTGTAACAAGGCTTTTTCCATGAAATGCCAAAAGGTGCCAACTTGCAAGAACACTCATCACACTTCAACAACTAATTGCCTTGACTGCTGAACCTGCCTAGCATCACACACACATCATGCTGCACCAGCCCCATGCCTTGTACTAAGCCTAGAACCAAGCCATGCTTTCCTTACACAAAAATTGACTTTTGGCAAAAGCAAACATCCCAATCACCACAGGCCATGTCACATCCTCTGGCCACTTGGAATTGTTTATTATATCCTTTGGCAAGCTAAACATAACACCAGGCCAGGCTGAAACACTACACACAATCACATATACAAACTCACCCCATTTTGCAAATAGCTTCGAATCTCTCTGCCCAGACTTCAAACATCCAAACCATTTTCACCAATCATCTCACCATGTCTCATTGAGTCAAAAGCAACCAAGAACCAGGCCTGAAACAAGTTGTAACCTCACTGCACCATTTTCACTCCAACCTGCAGTTTCATTCGAAACTCTCTCCACAGCTCACAAACATCAAAACAAACTCCATAAACCTTCTCCACTCATCATCTGGATCACAAACCTCCCTTCACCATTGCCAGAAACAGCCTGCATCACCATTGCCATTTTCAACTGAACTTGAGCAGAAGTTACTCAAACTCTTCATCCAGCCAATATAAATTTCTCCTGAGCATTCAAACATCATCAAGAGGTCCTAAGGAGTGGATTGCACAAGGAAAAGGGGTCTGAAAGTTGCTGGAGTGAAAGCTTCGAATCTCAGGTAGCTCAAGAACTTTTTTTCCAGAAATGGATTTTTAAGTTCTAAACTTGTTCTACATGTTTTCCTGATCATGAATATGCTGTTAGTTTTTGAAATGGTGATGAAATGAGAGTTTAATTGATCTCTGAAACTCAGTTGACCTAATTTTTGTTTGCTTCGATTCGGCCTTGTTAGGAAATATAAATTTGTTTTGAGTAGGGGTTTTGGTTCGTGAGTGAGTGGGGATCATTTCCCAGTTTTTAGATTTCATTTTAGTTAGGTTTTTGGAGTTTTGGGGATTCTCAGGGGGGGTGCTGGCCGGAGAAGACGACCGGAGGTCCTCTCCGGCCACCTGAAAGTCATTTGTGCCCTAATCCTGTAATTAATTTCCGTTTGAATTCTGGGCGTTGGATTGGTTGACCTAGTTGACTCCCCGCGCGAATGAAAGGCCCAGATCATTTTGCTTAGCCCTAATTCTTTTATTAGTTTAATTAATTCATAATTAGATTAATTACCTCAGAATCAATCCTGGCCACAAGATCTGGCGCCAGTCAACGCATTTAAACCCAGAAGCCATCTCGTCCCTCCATTCTGTTTACTTTCTTTTATTTTAATTTTACATTCATTTCTTTTCATTTAACTTGCATAATTTATTTAAAATAGTAAAAAATGTGTAAAAATTATGAAACTTTTTCTCATAAGTTTTATTAATTTTTATGACACAAAAAATATTTTTATTTTATTTTTAGCATTTAAAAAGTATTTTTAAATATTTAAAAGTTTATTTTTAATTGATTAATGAGAATTAATTTATTAAAAATACTTTTAGGTATTTAAAAATCACCAAAAAATTCATGAAATGTTCTAAGACATTTAGAAACATTGTCCAACCTTCAAACCAAATTTCTTTTTTGATCTTGATGCATTTTGAGAATTTTTCTTTGAATAAAAATCATTTTTGTGCATTATTTTGATCCTAAGTTCAAAAAATCATTTCTGCCTATCTAGGAAGAGTTGGACATTGATTCTTTTTGCATTGCATTGTGTTTAGCATGTAGTTTCTAGGATTAAATGGCCATGATTTGATTCCTCATTTTCAATTTGTTTGGCATTTCTTTTGTTTAGGAACCCTAAAAACCCTAATAACCTATAAAAATCATAACTTGAGATTGGTTAAGAGTTGAGATCTCCCCTTTGGGCATTGGTTTAGTATAGGTTTAGGGTTTCTTTGGGTGGCATTTTCCATTTTTTATCTTAGGGTTTGCTTCTGTTTTTGGTTTTTGTTTGTTGTTTGATCCATAAACCCTAATTTGGGCTTCCATTTGCATCCTTCTTGCATTCTCTTGCATAACATGACTTGCCATGACATTCCAAGCATCCATTTGATTCATTTAACACCATAAGACATATTGCAAGCATGTTTGATCATTGCATCATGTGTTTGCCATGTTGTTTGCCATGTATGCTTCATAACTTTTCATGTATGTTCATGGTTCCTAGCTTGCTTCATATGCATCCATAAGCTTGTATGATCATCTCCATGCCTTGCCTCATGTTTGTAGCATCTCATAGCATCATTATCATCATCAACATGCTTCTGGTTTTGTTTCTCATCACACCATTTCATCTCATTTGGCTTTGCATTGCATTTCTTTTCTAACATTTCAGGTGGTAAGTAATGTTGAGAAGTGAATTTGCCTTCACTTCTCATAACTTTCTTCTCATCTCTCTCTTGCATCCATTGCTGCATTTTCTATATGTGTTTGAGATTGAGCTTGCTCATTCTTGCTCCTCCCACTTTCTTTCTTCAAGTGACTTGACTTCTTGAATGAAGCAAGTCACTTTGCTTCTCTTGATCCTGTTCATCTGCTTCCTGGTGGTTCCATTGAAGATCTTCTTTTGAAAACCTCATAAACCCTAGGAACAACCAAGCATGACAATGATTAGGGTTTTGATTAGTCTCCCCTCTTAGTTTTACCTTTGTGTCTCTTTTGAGTCTTCTCTTCTCATCTCATAATCAGGGACTAAACCTTAAAGGCTTTAAGGCTTTGTGATTAAGCTTATGCCTGCATCCTTCTCTTAGGATGGAGTGTATAACTTTAATCCTAAGTGTTAAACCCTTAATGTGTTTAACTCCCTTAATCAATTCACTTAATAATCATCAAGACATCACACTTGTAACTTGGGCCTTGCATTAGGGTTCTAATTCTTCCTTAATTGGTTAAGAAGGACTAACCCTAGTGTTAATGGACAAGTCCCCCTCAAGTTGTCTTACAAATCCTAAAAAACACTTCATCATCATATCACTAAATAAAATCCATCTAATAAAGGCTTGTTTTGTCATGAGTTTAATCCCTAATCATGGATTAAGTTGAGGAGCTTTCCTCAGCTTAAACATTCTCATCTATTATCCTTCTATTGGGATGGTGTAATGAGTCTGTTTAATCCTTGATTATGGCTTAATCTCATTACTCAACACTAAACAAAAACATCAAAAACATCTAAATAATCACAAGTAGGTTAATGATCTTGATTCTACATCAAAGGTGATTAAGTGTGAGAATCTGACTTCACACTTAAGGTATTCTCATTACCCCTAATCAGAGGGAAGATGTGATGAGTTTACTAAATCCATTGGTTTAGACTTAAGCTCATTAACTTATGACAAACTTTCGAAAGCAATAAAAGACTGAAAATACAAAAAAACAAACAATAATCGTCTCCTTCGGGATTCTTTTCTCACCTCCTCACTCACAAACGAGAACTTGCTTCTTCCGTCTAATGCAAGACAGTTTGCACCTGAGCCAGACAGGTCATACACTTGAGCATAGACAAGTAAGCAGTTCACAAGTCAATTCATCTTTCAGTCTCTTTGGGTCGAACTACGGTGTTCTGACTTCCTCATTGCACGAGAGGATACGTAGGCATAACTTAACAGTTATCGAACAAAAGTCTCTGTATATCCCCCCTCTTTCCAGCATTATTTTCTTAGCCTCATGATCTTGAGCATCTCATTCCTGTCCTTACACTGACACTGTACATTTATACACTTCACATTCTTTCTTTACACTGACACCTGTACATCATCTTTCCAGCTCTTTATACACAGATTGCACTGACACTACCCCTTTAAAACACAAATCTTTTAAGCGTGGATCCCGTCGAGTACGACGGACAATCTGGGTGCTAATACCTTCCCAGGTTGTAACCAACCCCCTTTCTCAGTCTCTCTGGTTCGCAACCGTCTTATCCATATCTTTCTAGGCCTATGCAGCATTGCCTTTCCTCCGGGATAAAAATGCCTAGCTGGCGACTCTATTCATCTCCAGTGAGTTCACGGCTGTGTGTTCTCATTGTCCCTCTCGCCGACCGTTCGCGTCTGTACCTTTATCTGGGCCATTCCCATTTATCGGGAGCGACAATACGGTGACATTTCGATTGGTGTTTTGAACGTCGTTCGGTACGCCCATAGAGCGTCTTCCAACTTAATAGACCAATCCTTTCGAGACGTGTTAACTGTATTTTCCAGAATTTGTTTGAGCTGTCTATTGGATACCTCTACTTGGCCACTTGTTTGCGGATGGTATGGAGTGGCCACCCGGTGTTTCACGTTATATTTTTGTAAAAGCCTCTCCATGAGGTGACTTAGGAAATGAGTTCCTCCATCACTTATTAAAGCTCTTGGTACACCAAATCTTGCGAATATATTATCTTTTAAGAATTTGGTAACCACTTTCGCATTGTTGGTTGGCAATGCCACTACTTCAACCCACTTTGACACGTAATCCACCGCAACCAAGATGTAAGTTTTTCCGAATGACTGAGGAAATGGTCCCATGAAGTCTATCCACCACACATCAAATAACTCTACTTCAAGCATATAATTTTGGGGCATTTGATTCCTTCTTGATATGTTTCCGGTCCTCTGACATCTGTCACACTCCTTTACCAATTGCTGAGCATCTTTGACTAATGTAGGCCAATATAGCCCTGATTGAAGGACTTTACCAGCTGTCTTATCACCACTAAAATGCCCTCCGTACTCGGAATCATGACATGCTTTTAATACATATTTCTGTTCTCCTTCAGGTACACACCTTCTGACCAAACCATCCACTCCTCTTTTATACAGATAAGGATCATCCCACAGATAAAACCTGCAATCATGAACAAACTTTTTTCTTCTGTTAGTATCAAAATCGTCGGGTATAATACCACCGACCAGATAGTTCACATAATCCGCAAACCATGGAACACCAATCACAGATAGGATGTGTTTGTCTGTGAATTCATCCTTTATAGGACGCTTATCCTCATTTTCTTCGATCGGTGACATTCACGATAGGTGATCTGCTACAGTGTTCTCACAACCTTTTTTTATCACAAATCTCAACATCAAATTCTTGAAGGAGTAGAATCCACCTCAAAAGCCTAGGTTTTGAATCCTGTTTGGCAAAAAGGTACTTCAAAGTAGCATGGTCAGTATAAACAATCACTTTTGAACCCAACAGATATTGCCTGAATTTATCAAAGGCATAAACCACAACTAACAACTCCTTTTCGGTGGTCGCATAATTAATCTGTGCAGGGTTCAAAACGTGACTAGCATAATAAATAACATGCAACAACTTATTCCTTCGCTGTCCCAATACAGCTCCCACCACAATATCACTAGCATCGCACATAATTTCAAAGGGTAGGGACCAATCAGGAGCGATAACAATAGGTGCCAACACTAATTCTTTTTTAAGTGTCTCAAAAGCATCGGTGCACTTCTTATCAAACACAAAAGCCTTATCTTTAACCAACAGAGTAGTTAAAGTTTTAGCTATCTTCGAGAAGTCTCTTATGAACCTGCGGTAAAAACCTGCATGTCCTAAGAAGCTTCTTATACCTTTCTCGTTAATCGGTGGTGGTAGCTTTGAGATTACTTCCACTTTCGCTTGATCAACTTCGATCACTTTTTGTGATATCTTGTGACCAAGAACAATGCCTTCTCGCACCATGAAATGACATTTCCCCCAGTTCAGGATTAAATTACTTTCTTGGCATCGCTGCAAAACAAGTGAAAGGTTAGATAAACAGTGATAAAATGAGGATCCGAACACAGAGAAATCATCCATGAACACTTCCATGTGCTTTTCTAACATGTCAGCAAAAATGGATGTCATGCATCTTTGGAATGTAGCGGGGGCATTACATAGCCCAAATGGCATCCTTATATAAGCAAAAATTCCATAGGGACATGTAAACGCCGTCTTCTCTTGATCCTCCAGTGTAACTGCAATTTGATTGTATCCGGAGTAACCATCTAAAAAACAATAGTAATCATGTCCCGCTAGTCTCTCCAACATTTGGTCAATGAATGGAAACGGAAAATGGTCTTTTCTCGTAGCCAAGTTCAATATTCTATAATCAATGCAAACTCTCCATCCAGTAACAGTTCTAGTAGGAATCAACTCATTTTTTTCATTAGTTATTACTGTTGTTCCTCCCTTTTTGGGCACCACATGGACCAGACTCACCCAGGCACTATCTGATATAGGATAGATCAATCTCGCATCCAATAGCTTAACAACTTCCTTTCGCACTACCTCTTTCATCACAGGGTTCAATCTCCTTTGGGGCTGCACAACCGGTTTGTGATCTTCTTCCATGAGTATTTTGTGCATGCACACCATAGGACTTATACCTTTAAGGTCTTCAATTTTCCACCCAATTTCTCCCTTAAATTTCTTAAGAACTCCAATTAATTTGTCCTCTTGCACACTTTTCAAATTAGCGCTAATAATAGCGGGACATTTTTCTTCAGTGTCGAGAAAGACATATTTGAGATTCTCAGGTAGTTGTTTCAATTCTGATATCTTTGGCTTGTCTTCACCTTCATCAACCATTATAGGTTATCTTAACTCTTCCCACCGATGCATTCTAACTCTTTTCAGGATAGGTTGAGTTTCAAGCATAGCTACCACTTCCATATCACTACTTTCGACTTCCTTATCATCTTCAAAAATAGACATACTCATTACCCTTTCTAGAGGCAATTGGGATACACTCTCTAAATGTTCACTAGCTTCCATGTGTTCTAACACTTGTATGTTACTACTAGTGCCCACATCATCTTTATACTTCAAAGTGTCCCTAACATCAATTTTCAACTCTTCATCATACACTTTCAAAGTGAGTGTTCCCCCTTCCATATCTATCAGGACTCTCCCGGTTTCTAAGAATGGTCTTCCCAAAATTAAAGGAATTTCTTCATCTTCAGGCATTTCAAGAATCACAAAGTCAACCGAAAACACAAACTTGTCCACTCTAACCAGGACATCATGGACTACTCCATATGGCCGCCTCACAGAATGGTCTGCAAACTGGAGAGTCATTCGAGTATCTTGAATAGCACCAATACCCAACTTTTTGTAGATGGATAGAGGCATTAAACTAATGCTCGCTCCCAAATCAATGAGAGCTCTCTTGAATGACCGGTCACCGATGGTGCATGGAATGGTGACAGCTCCTCTATCTTTTTTCTTCACCGGAATCTTTAGTCCCTGCAAAATAGCACTACAAGTTTCGGTTAGAATAATAGGTTCAGCTCCCATGGTCCTCTTTTTAGCAATGATATCTTTCATGAATTTGGCATAGGTGGGCATTTGCTCAAGTGCTTCAAGTAATGGAATATTCAGCTCCAGCTTCTTGAACAACTCTAAGAATTTCTCAAAATTCTTCTCTTGCTGCCCTTTCTTTTTGTTTCTTGTTGGATAAGGAAGTTTGATCACCGGTTTCGGTTCTACCGTTTTTTCTTTGATTTCCGGTGCTGGGGTTACTTCTTCCTCTTCTTCAACAACTTCATTCTCTTTTATTTCCAGTTCCACTTCAATTATTTGATTTTCACTCTCCGAATTATCTTTCACCTCTTCAGTTTCTTTACCTCTTCGTGTTGTGACTGCATTGACTTTGTGATTATCTCTTGGATTTGTTACCGTTGCACTTGGAAGAGCCCCTGGAGTTTGGGGAATAGCTAGGTGTTGGGCAATTTGGCTCATTTGCACTTCAAGGTTTTTGATAGAGGCTCTAGTATTCTTGAAGTTACTCCTTGTTTCTTCTTGGAATTGAGAATTGTGAGCTGCCATCTTTTCAATGGCAATTTCCCAATCAGCTTTTCTTGGAACTGGTGGCTGATATTGTTGTTGTTGGGGCTGATATTGTTGCTGGCCTTGAACCGATTTTTGGATGTTCCCTTGTTGATCTTTCCACGAGAAATTGGGGTGATTTTTCCACCCCGGATTATACGTGTTGGCATACGGATTATTCTGCCTCAACATATTAATCTGTTCAACCTGTTCTTGAGTTGCCAAACAGTGCATGGCAAAGTGTGGTCCACAACAAATCTCACAAATTAGAGCTTGAACAGGTTCCACCTGAGCTACTGTCTGTGTGCCAAGATTCATCTTCTTTAGCCTTCTTTCAACTTCTGCAGCAATTTGATCTTCCATTTTCACAACTTGCTCTGTCAGCTTTAAATCAATTTTACCATCTGGTTGACTCACTGTGCGATCATATAATTCAAGGTGTTCATTAGCAGCAATAGCTTCTATGATTCTTTTGATACCAATGGCTGTTGAAAAGTTTGTTGAGCCACCTGCAGCAGTATCTATAAGCTGTTTTGTCTTGAGTCGCAACCCATTCACAAAGTTTTGCATCTGCTCGGTCGCGTCCATATTATGAGTAGGACACGCGGTCAAACACCTTTTGAATCTTTTATATGCATCTCCAAGTGATTCACCCTCTTTTTGTTTAAAATTGACAATATCATATCTCTTCTGGGTGAAAATCGACGCAGGAAAATATTCGTTGAGGAATGCTGTTTCCATCTCTAACCAAGTTGTGATACTAGCAGCTGGTAGTGAGTAGAACCATTCTTTTGCATCATCAGTAAGTGTAAAAGGAAACATCACAAGTCTTTTTGCTTCCTCAGAATGACCTTCAATTTTCAAAGATGTAGTAGTAGTCAAGAATCTCTGAAGATGCTTGTTGGCATCCTCATTGATTCTTCCAGCGAACGGTTTGCTTTCCAACTGGAGAATAGTTGACGGATGTAACTGGAAGTGAGCAACATTCACCGGTTGGTTAACAATAGTCATCCAGTTAGGTTGGGCATTAGCCCCTCCATAATCTCCTAAAAGCCTTTCTACAGGAGGTTGGTTTCCTACCATGTTATCAAATCCTGGATTAGTCTCTCTGTCTGAGTCAGAGTCACTATGCTCAGAGTGCACATATATGTCGTCCTCCGTTTCCTGATTCGGGACACTTGAACCAGTATCAGCCAGTCTATCAATTCTTGCCTTGCGGCGTCTCTCGTGCAAAGCTCTTTCTGGTTCTGCATCAAAGGAAAACATAGCTGAGGTCTGACCTCGCATAAACAGTTAGACACAAGTTAGATAACAAAATTTCAATAACACTAAAATAATAAACAGAGAAAACAATAAAATTTTAGTCGTAGAGCAATAAAATTTCAATTGAAATAAGAAAATTAACTTAATTTTTGACAGTCCCCGACAACGGCGCCAAAAACTTGATCGGAAAATTAGCAAGTGTACTATTTTTACTGATGTAGTAATAAAAGGGAGTTATCCCGAATATCGATCTCGAGGACTGCGTACCGAAATAAGTTTTTCTAAATAGATTTCAATTGAACAAAAGTTTTGGTTGATAGTTTGTTTTGAGATAAAATAGAATTAAAATACTAAAATGTAAACAAAGAATAGAGGTTGCACGAATATGAGAATAATGTCAGGGACGGTGTATAATTTGCAATGCAATGACTTAATAATTTCTCGACTCTAAAGAGACATGCTTCAAACCTTATCTTTCCTATGTTCAATATTGTTTTTCCAAAATTCCTTTAGAGAAAAACCTTTGGTATTCTTCCTCGACCCTAATTCCTCAATGGCCAAGGAAGAATATCAAGCAATAATTCTGACATAAAAATGGTTTTCACAGGGTATTCCAATTCCTCGGTAATATCTACCGTGATAAAAATTACGCAACAAAGTTAGGATGGTTGGTCAGACCAAACCCTAACTACGATCAATTATCAAATTTTCCAAAAAGATAAAGCATTATGAACGTTGCATAAAATAAAGAAAATGGTTTAAACACATAATCTCATAGATTAAGAATTCAAAAAGTCATTACAATGAGCAAATCAGGGACACCCCTTGACATTGGGGGGTTTAGCCACTCATGTTCATAACAAAAATAAAAATTGAATAATGATATAGAGACATTACAATCAACGTTGGATCGGTTGGATCGTCAATTGCTTCCACTCTTGATCAATCCTTCTTCTCCTTCGATATCCACTTTAATCTCTCTATCGTCACATTTCCAAATCCCCCAAAAAAAGTTCCCTTCTCTAAGTCTTAATCATCTAATATATCAGTCTTCAAAATACTCCGTGAAATGTCCAGCTTGTCCTCCGAAAATATCTCAGTCAGCATCATTAAAATAGCAGAATTTCTGTTTCTGGTTGTCACGACACGGGACGTGTTGTGCAACACGGGCACCCGTGTAATGCTACTGACTCTCCTCAAATTCTCAGCTCCTTCAGAGGCCATGACACGGGCCGTGTTGTGCAACACGGGCACCCGTGTCATGCTTCTGATTTGATCCTTTTCAACCCAAGAAACTCCTTTTCAAAGGCCTTCACAACACGGGCTGTGTTGTATGGCCCGGGCACCCGTGTTGTGCTTCTGATATCTCTATTTTGTTGGTTTTTCAACACTCAGATCATCTTTGCGAAGGCTTCGAACAACCAACTAGATGCAGACCTGAAAACACATCAACAAAACAACCAAATAACACATACCAAAGGTAAAAATTGATAAAAAGACCAAAACCAGACTTGCATGCTACAATAAGAAAACTACGACGAAAACGTGAAAGAAACACTTCAAACAACCGAAAACATACGAAAAGAACAACGAAAACGGCTTGAAAAATACGACTAAAGATCACTGATCATAGATCTTCCTAGGCTTTAGTCTTGTATTCATATGATTTGGATTACCCACAGGCCTGTTGTGGGATTTCTCTTTTGCTGATGTACTTTTCTCTCTTTGATGTATGAACTTGTACCTTATGGGGACCTTTGTTATTCCAGTTTGCTTTTGATATTACCTGAAGTCTCTGGTTGTTATCTTTTGCACGGACACGGAATATCAAATACTACCACTTCACATCTGAATGTCACACAAGGTCTTCTCTCCAAAAGGGATATTTTCTTAATACCAGAATGGGAAAGTAAACAAAACCTTGGGGATAAGAGGAACACATCATTGTATACATATCATTTGCATTTTTCTTTCTTTTGCAGGTTTCTCCAGGTTATTTAACTTATCTATTCAACAGGAAACGATTGCGAGAGCTGCCAAGACCCGTCACTTCAGACAAAATATTCCTCATCGGTATGCAACACGTAACAACCAAAAGACTATGGATGCTATGCAAACAGAGCTCAATGAATTCCTCACCCGGATAGGGGAATTCATGGTTATGATGCAAGGAATGGACCAAGGACAGTAGGATCTGAGGAATGCCATGCGGAGGCTTACTCCTCCCCAGACTGACCCTCTTGTAGTCACTCCAGAGGCTCAAGGGAATCCCCTAACAACAACAATGGAGGAGGTGGACCTCCAGTTCCAGAGACTGGCACACCAAATCTCATTCCTGTGGAAGACCAACAAAAGGATCAGTTCCCTCCTCTTAATAATGATATGGGATTTGGCGTGGAAGGAAATTTTCAAGACTTTTTATTGCTAGCTGAAAAGGTTAAGGCCCTTGAGTGTAGAGACACTCTTGGGATATATGTATCTGACATGGGCTTGGTTCCTGGAGTGGTCATTCCTCCCAAGTTCAGGCCACCAACTTTTGATAAGTACAATGGTAACACCTGCCCCAAAACTCATCTGCAGGCTTTTTACCGAAAGATCGCTGCTTATACTAGGGACGAGAAACTCTGGATGTACTATTTCCAAGACAGTCTCTCCGGAGGCTCATTGGAATGATATATGAAGAGTTGGGGGAAGCTTTTCTTAAACAATATCAGTATAACATTGATATTTCGCCTAGTCGCACTCAACTCCAAAGTTTGGCGCAGAAAAATTCAGAAAGCTTCAAAGATTACGCACAGAAATGGCGTGAGGTGGCCACCAGGGTACAACCACAGTTGTTAGAAAGATAAATGGTAGAACTTTTCATGGACACCCTTCCAGGGCACTTCATTGAAAGGTTGGTTGGGTGTTATTCAAGCGGTTTTTTCAGATATTATCTTAACTGGCGAGAGGATAGAGAGCTTGTTGTGTCAGAGGTTGGCTGAATATTTTGTCCTAGAGTTAACCCGACATCTTGTTTTTTCGTTTTGTCATCATCACCAGCATTTTATCCCTTTTCGTCATCCTCATCTTCGACCTCAACATCAACATTGAATTCCTCATTTTTTTATTGCGTCTGATCCAGGAGGAGGGGGAGAATTATCATTAGAAGGTTGAGGAGTGTCGGGGGACTGTTCCTTCTGTACTGCTGATTCTTTTGTCGAATTTCTTGGAGAAGTATGAGTTGGGCTGCCAGCCTTGTGAATAGGATCACTCTTGGGTTTTGGCACCTCTTCCTCTAGGGGGTTCGACATCAACCTGAGAATGACTTCAAGTTAGAAATCAAAACAACAATAATATGAAGTAAATACAAGTAGTCGAAGTAAAGATTTACCTGAGGAATCTAAGTGTTCAAACTGGAATTTCCACTCTCTGCGTCCTTCACTTGAACCTTTACAGGTGGACTATTTGGGGGAGTTTCGTTGGTTGATTTAATTGTAGATTTTTGTGAGGAGGTCTTTGTGACTTTCTTCTTCTTTTGAGGTTGGTTTTGTTCTGGAGATTCATCACCAGATTCTTCGCTGGGAACTTTTTCCTCTTGTTTCTTCCTTTTTGGGGCAGGTGGTGGTTTTCGACCTACCTGGAATAAAAAATAAAAGTTGATTATTTTTTGGAAGAATGAAGGAAAAGCTAGTATAGAAAGAGAAAGTTATACTTTTGTTACAATTTTCCTGGCATTGCTTGGTGGGTCTTCATCCATCTTTTCAGATGTATCTTCAACGTCAACTTTCTTGGCAGGAATTCTTATGGCTAAGAACAGATAAGAGAGTCAGAGATAAGTACAAGAAGCATATAAAATAAAGTTAGAATGGCGAAATGAAAAAATATTTTCGTTAACACCTTAAAGAATGGGAGTTTCCACTCAAATGTGTGTTATACCAATATGAAGGTGTCCTCTGAAATTGTCCAACACAAACTTAGTTGGAACCACACGCTCAACAGGCATTTTGTAGTGTTGTCGAAGAAGTTTCATAGGATCCCCACAAACGAACCAATCTGAAAATGGAGGGCTCAACGCCACACCAAATTCAGCAGAAGGTAAAGGGGGAAACTTTGGTGTATAAATGTTGAAAGCCAATTCATATCGTTGTTTTGGATGAACATATGAAGGCAGTTTCAACTTTTTCAATTTTTCTGTAAACTTATGTTTTAAAGTTACTGTTGCTTCGCTTATGGTTCGACTAAGTTCATCTGGCCTATAGATAGTTTCAAAATAATTTTGAAATTTTTGTACTTCTTTGATGTGTCTTTCAATACCTTTCTTGGTTCTGTCCTACACAAGAGCAAAAGCATTTTTTAAATGAGTGTTGAATGTTGTCACGTTGAAAAATTTGGTGAGGTACTAATCTTTCCACCAAACATCAAATTCACGAGTACAAAGAAAAGATGGTCGAAAGACCGTTGGTCGAATTTCGAAAGAGTCATCAACATGTTTCTTTGATAATTTTATACTTTGTTCTTCAATGTGGAAAGAGTTGTAGAATATAATGAGCCTTTTCTGGGAAAAATGGATATTGGTTTCAGTTGAACAAGTCCAAATTGTCGAGTGACAAGGTTGGGTTGGTAGACGATTAGTGTAATCTTTGTCTTGGTGACATTGTGATGAGAGGTGAGAAGCCTAGGTGTCAAAAATGATTCCTAAACGTCGAGAAATTTCTCTTCATCTTTCTGCATCTCAAAAGCGAGTTGTTTGGTGAACCAATAAGGTCCGATCGGCCTGCTGGCAAAGGGTGCCATGGAGGAAGTAAAGTTGTACCTTTTAGAAAACATTATAACATAACTAGTGAAAGATTGTCGAAGGCTAACCCCTTCGTCAGTTTGTGTCAGTTGTACTAACCGAGGCCATTCGACAACCCTGTTCTTCACTCCATCCTCGTCTACACCATTCTTGACAAGAATAGAAGCTTCAAAGGTGGCATTGAGCCACAGTTGTAGAAGTCAAAATGGCCCTGATATGCTAAGATTACCTTTTTCCTTTACAGTTTTTAAGAAACTCACGCTCTCACTCAAGGATTCATAAAGATTATCCAAGATCATCTCACTCAAGCACAATTTGGTCCCATTGTGAAGTTGGTTGGCTATGGTGATGAAACGTTTAGCTACTTGAAGGGATCAAAAGCAAAATACAAATTTCGACAACCATATGGTCTGAAAAGCTATGTGTTCTTTCTCAAAAACCTTAGCAGTTTTCTTGTCATGATAGTGAGTAATAAACACAGAGTAGGAGGCCTTATTAGTGTCGAATTCTATGGAGTCATGGTTCAAAGTGGTGGGATCGAAGTCTACTCCTAAAGGACTAATCCCATCAATGACAATTGTGTTGAAAAGGGTGGGAGTAACCATTCCACAAGGAAGGTGGAAGGTGTTGTAGGTGCTATCTCAGAAATAAAGGGAAGCTAAAAGCATATTGGGACAATAATTGGGTCCTACATTCGACAATTGTATTAGGTCGAAAATCCCAATTTCCTTCCAGAATGTTGCTTTAACTTTTTCGATTTTATTTAACCAAGCTAAATAATATGAGGGGTCTTTTTCCCCAGGGAAAGTCCTAAATATCCTAGCATTGTTTAAATAAAGTAAGTTCAATTATGCATCAACAGTCAAACTCTGGTTTTCAGGTTGTTCTTCAGTTTGTTCAATGGATTTAGGTTTAACCCCAACGCTTATGGGTTTAAGACGTTGATAGGTGGGAAATAACTCTTTTAACTTTTTTGGGTTAGTATATGGGTTTGGAAGGGGGCCTAACATAGCATGACAAACACCAGAAACAAGAACAAGAATTAATACCTGAGATTTATAAATGCTTGCTTTTTCTTTATCATTTGGAGGCTCAGGGATGTATTGCTGATTTCCAACGACATTTGGCCCGTTTAGCTTGTGCGCATATAAAAGCAAAGTGGAACCCTTGGATTTCTGGCTACTGGAAGACTTAGATGGGGTCATTATTTGAAAAGAGCAAAGATTTTCGCAAAAGAGATGAAGAGTTAGAAATGAAATGGGTTCTGAAGAAGAAGCATAAAGTGTAAAAAAGTTTAAGAGATGTTGGTGTATGAATATTTATAGGGAGGAATGCTGAATCAGTTGAGTTTTTGATTTCAATCATGGACCACGTGGCGAATCCTTATGGAGAGAGTAGGGTAATGGCAGTTGAAACGCCTATGACTTACTAGCTTTTAGGAAATGATGGGGATAATGTCAGAAACGTGGATTAGAAGTGATGTTTTGAGAAAAGTCTTGGAAATGGTGCAGGTAATGAAGGAAATTTAGCGTCGAAATAACTTATCGACAGCAAATGATTGTTTCTCCAAGAGTAGTCGAAACATCTTTGTTGGGGGGAAATTTGTAGACAAGAGTTTTCGACGCCATGAGATAGATATGTACATCGACATGTAAAATATATGTATACGGCTGGGAAAGAAAACAAAATTGAAGAATGTGCTGAGAGAAGAATTTCGACAGATTTGGATGAGGTTACATTTTTGACGAATTCGACAAACCTAAAAGACGCGTCGTTTTGACGCAAAGGAAGGAATTCAAATTCAAGAGTTATTACATTTGACAGAAAGACACGTGGAAGCACCTGGTGAAGAGAGAACATGTCGAATGTCAGGTGTCATAGTTTTAGAATTTACCCGTTAGTGACAGTTATGCTATTTGTATATAAATAGAGTAGTTCTTATCAGAATTAGTGTGTGAGATAACTTGTACAAAATTCCTGCAAAAATACTCGAAGTAACTCCGTTTTGAAAAAAGAGTTTTATCTGGAAATGCACGTGTGAACAATACCATTTTAGTTTATCAAATTTAAATAAAGTTCAAAGTCTTTACAATTCCTTTACATTACAAGTCATTTATTTCTTTATTTGACATTTACTTTATGCATTGTCCAAGTTTATGTTATTTAAGTTTTCGCCAGAACTTTTACTCTTTTCCTTAGTCAAACTATTCGTACATAAACAGACTTAATAAAAGTGAAACCCAAAGATTGTTAAGAGATAAAAAGTTTTTCGAAAAGCACATGTGTCCTAGGATTTGTGTGGTTGATCTTGCAAGTAAACCAATTCGTTAAGATTGGGAAACCAACGGTTGTTCGCCAAAATCAACAGCGAGACGAGAGGTGGAGGCACATGAGGCGGCGCTAAAGGCCGAATGGGAGGCACGCGAGATGAGACAAAATGCTGAAATGAAGAAGAGACAATCTGAGATGGAGGCAAAAATACAAAAAAATAAATTGCATCACAATCTATTCAAGATGATGAAGATATTTCATTTAGCAGTGACGATGATTGACTTTTTATTTATTTTTGTTTTATGTTTGTGACGTGAATATCATGTGACACTTGTTATTATTATTATTTAGATTTGTGACGTGAATATTGTGTGACTAAATATATAATATCTTTTGATAATTTATTTGCAATTTTAAAAATTATTTCAATTTTTAAATTATTATTTATTAATTCGTTTTTATATTTTTTGAAATAATTTTGAAGTTTGTGACCTGAAACCATGTCACTAATTACTGGTTTGGTTTCCACGTGAGAAACTTTCAGACATACACACTCTGCCCTGTAATAAACAAGAGTACATAAAATTATTTTCCCATTTTATTATCACGTCACTAATTAGTGACTTGGTTTACATGCAGGAAATAAGCAGGCTGACACTCTCTGCAACACATTACATGATTTCTGCAAGTGTACAAAAAGGTATTTTTCCATGTGTTTTCCAAGTCACTAATTAATGACTTGGTTTTCACGTGGGAACATTTTCAATTTTTTTTTTTGTGATTTGCGACGTGGATTTGGTGTCATTAATTAGTGATTTTATTTTCACGTGGAAAAAAGTTCCCACAGTCCCTTTCCGACGTATTCTGTTCATGTCAGAAATATTAAGCAGTGACGTGATTTTATAATTAGTGACTTGATAATCACGTTGAAAAATTGAATATTTCTTGTAGTGTTTACTAACCCTCTACCGGAATCAACTCTACCAAACAATATCTCATGTGAAAAAGACATGATCAAAATCACATTTGTAATGTTTAAATTTACTTTAAAGTGTTGAATCTCAGATATAGAAATATGATAGTAGTGTATAACAATCAAGTAACAATAACAAGCATCAGCAATACTAACTTTCAATGAAGTACAATGCATCCATAATAACAACATTTTAAGCTTAAAAAAAACAACATTTAGTACTCCTCAAAAACCTTCATTCTGCGCTTAAGCTAGTCATAAACTCCCTCAATGATGATAACTAGGAGGTGGAGGAGAAAAGAAGTAGAACGCCGCCGGCGGTGGAGGAGGAATCTTACGATGCCTGTATTTCGGCGGCACATACTGGTGGCACCCAGGTGGCGGCGGTGGTGGAAGTGCACCATGGCGTGGCTGTGGAAAAGAGTGAACAAGAGTAACACTTGATGAAATGTTGAGTAAGAAAGCCAATAGAAACACAACCAACAAAAGAAAGTTACTCATGTTTTTATCTTTCACTTCTTAACACACACTTTAGTTATAAAACGGTTACAACTTTAAATCAAATAATGGTACTTATAGAGGTAAAATAAAGAGTCAAAAGTGATGAGATTAGTTTCACATTACTAAAATTAAAATGGACAAGGGTTGGTTATTGTTTGGTTAGAGAAGGTGTGAAACAAACAACAACCATAACATAATAAGACTAATAATGATTTTGAAAGAATGTACCAACCCACCCAACTGACTTTATTGGCGTGTTTAATATCTTTCTTCATTGGAGTAGGCAGATGTTGATTTTTTTGTGCTCTCTGTCCCACCAATTGTTAAAAGTTTGTAGCAAGAGAGTTTTATAATAAATGACTTGAGTTTCTCTTTCTGTTTCAGTATTTATCCACAGACACATTTATGACAACATTTATTATTAACTATTTTAATATAATTTTGAACAATTATATATATTTTTATATTTAACCAAAATAAAGAATAATATTTATCATTAAAAAGTAATTTTAATAATCACAGAAATTAATTTAGTTGTTATTTTAAATCTTTTAATAAGAGTTTTAGAAAGTTATTTTTTAATTGATTTTTAAAGAAAAAGTGAGGAGGTCTGATAAAATTTTGATATTAGTTTAGCAGACCAATATTTTTATTAAAAAAATTAAATTATACATTTTATTTTAGATCATTTATTTAATACTTATGCATTTTGGAGGGATACCATTTTAGTCAAAAATTATGTTAAATTATTTCAATTTATATTACAATAAGTTATTATAAAATAATAACATATTAATTATATATATATATATATATATATATATATATATATATATATATATATATATATATATATATATATATATATATATATATATATATATTAACCAAAGAGAATACATATATGAAAAAAGTAATTACAAAGGAGGGAGAACAAGAACCAAAGCCATCAAAGATTAACAAATGCGGAAAAAAGGAATGTCTAGTCTATTATGAACCATGTCGTCAAAAACAGACATCAGTGCTTCATTCCACCAGAAATAATCATGAATGATAAGGCCTAATAAAGTTAAGGTGTTTGTGCACTGATTTCCTTCCCTAAAGATATGAGATAAGTGAAAAAATATATGCCTAGGTTTGTGAAGACAATTAAGCCATCTATTTTTAAGGGACGCGACACAAACTACATATTAAGAATAGAAAAGGAAACGATTTTTGAGTCCGTTTTTATCCAGAGGTGCCTCCAATTTCTGTCAACTGTTATATCTATTGTGTAACACCCAAGATTTTTCTCCGAAATTTTAATAAATAAAATACGACAGTATCAGAGTAAAATATCATTTACAATTCAAGGTGATACTTTCAACCAACATAAAAGATGCTATTTAAAATTTGATACATAACATGAAATGGAAAATTATTCAAATCAAGCAGTGGAAAAACCAAACTGCAACGATATTGTTAAAATAGAAAATAGTTTGAAAAAACTTCTAGAACAACATCAACATGATCCATAATATAATAAAAGAACTGAAGCAACAAACGATGTTCCCAACTCCCATGTTACGTATCAGAGTGGACGCTACGACAACGACTACTCCTGAGTATCTGCACTTTACCAACATAGAGTAACATTCAAACAGAAGGGATGTGATTCTTAAACCAATTAAATGGGAAAAATGATATAAATATAAGGCATATATCACATAAAGTACAACAACAACAAATTCATCACAACAAGAATCATAATCTAACTACATATCTACAACAAACACATCAACAACATATACATTCACATCATATACATCAACACAATGCATGCAAATGAGACTCAACCATAGACTCAATACATGTGGTACCAAGACTCGATCCCTATTTCATGATCCAGTTCCCTTCGAAACTCTTGACCCCTTTTCCATGGTCCAGTGCAACCCTTTTTTCATGATTATATCCTCGATCCCTATTTCATGGTCCAATGTGACCTCTATTTCATGATCACACCCTACACCGTGATTGAACACAATCACCTCACCAACAACGATAACATGCAACAACAATAACACTTCATGCATATTCTTTCTCATACTAAAATTTTTAGTCAACAACACATACACAACTAAACATATATCATGCATTCAAATGTTTCACATAACAACATTCAACATCGTCAAAGTACACATACACCATCTCTAAACTTGCTCCCACCGCCTCATCAACACATCAACCTTCCTAAAACATAAAACATAATTTTTTATGAGTTTTAATAAATTAAAAACACATTTTCTCCCTTCCAGGTCTCGCGAAGCGGTCCCCTTGCTCGCTAAGCGCGCAAGCTACTGACTTAAAGAGTCGAAAATTTCCAACTGCTCGCTAAGCGACCAAAGCGATTTTTGGCAGAAAAACCCTGCGATTTCTGCACTTCTCCCCTGTGATTCTCATCCTAAAAGAGTGTATAAAACCAGTCTCAATCCTTATTTTTCACCAGAAAATTCACATCTAACGCTACCAACATAAACATACAATTCAAGCATCATAAATTCCTCACTTTAATACTACATTCATCAATTTATCAATCACCCAATCCCACTAACATACCTAAGGACATTTACCCTAACATTCATATCATAATACTCTTACAAGATGAAAGAGATCCCACATTTACCTTAATTTGATGAAAAATCTCTTCCTTTCTCACGAAATCCTTGCCTCTAGCTCTTCTCTTCTTCCCTCTTCTTCACGCTCTTCCCAATTCCGCGATCAGTTTCTATGAGAACTGACTTTTCTTTTTCCCAATTCCCAACATAACCCTTGGACCCATAATATGGAATCCCCATCTTTCCCTCACTATTCCCTCGTCCAATTACCAACCTACCCTTTCCCTTAATATTCCAATATTTATTTCAATATAATATAAATTATTTAAACTTATATAAATTAAAATAACATTATCCCTTCACACAACACATCACCAAACTTCACAATTCACACAACACAAATTTTTTTTTCCAATTATTTAAATTAAATAATTAAATAAATAAACCGGGGCTTTACATATTGTCCTCTTTACTCCTGCAAATTCAACATTTATAGCAAAATTTTCTCCCAAATAACCTCTATAATTCTTGAGTACTTTGGAGGCAACACATAAAATTTGAAGCTTTTTAAAATACAAAAGTCTGACATGCTACAAGTTGAAGCAAGGGAATAAGAAGAAATAACTTGACATACATTTCCAGAGATTAAATTAATTTTTGAGAACTTGGACACAATTTTGTTGTTGTATTTCTTTTGGTTTCTAGCATTCCATATGGTGTTGATGTTGTGGATCAAAGCAGCTATCATATCCACCCTGGTTTGCAGAGATTGACTATGACAACAAGCATCCCAAATGTCCCTGATGTTGAGGTTTAAGTGTCTGTTAAAAGAGGAGGAGATTCAATGCCATAGTTTTTGAGTGAAAGAGCAATGCCATAACATATGTTTAATAATTTCTACATGACATTTACAGAGGGCACACATAGATGGGAACAACAATATGCCTCATTTAGATAGGGCTTCATTAGTGGGGGACCTTTTCCAAGTATAATTTCCAAACAAATAAGGACCTGGAAGGAGGAATGAAAGGGCTCCAAATCAAGCCTGCCCATTTTAGTTTTGCAGTAGGAGTGGTCAGGAAATTATAAACATCTTTAATTTTTAAAGCACCTAAAGTATAATGCCTCCAACATATTTCATTTGGCCTTGGGGTGATTAAGATGTGAGATTTGTGGATGATTGCAACCAACTCAGGGAAGAATTCTTCAAGATCTAGAAGCAGTTTCCAAAGATTATCCATGATGAAGTCAAATACTGTAGAAAGGAGGTATGTTTGAAAATTAGTGGGAATGTGAATTTGATCCACAAATTGAGGTCCACACCAAGAGTCAGTCCAAAAGCTGATCAATTTACCATCCCCTAAAGTCCATGCAATATTTTCCTTGAGAACATTGAATTTACTCTTGATGCATCCCCAAATGGATGAGAAAATATGATGATTAATGTGAGATATGTTCCTTAAAACCATACTCCTTAGGAGAAAAACCCAATGGTTTGAGGAGTTTAACTTCCATGCATAACTTCAAATTTGCTGCAACATTTATAGTAGAGATGGATCTGATGCCCAGCCATCCTTGAGAATATGGCTTACACACCTTGTGCCAAACAACTATAAGCAATTTTCTTTTGTTGATGTCAACACTCCACACGAAGTTCCTGATGCAAGATTCAAGTTTTTTTTTATGATGCTAACAGACCAATCATATATAAGGGGACGATATATGAGCATACTATGTATAATACTCTTGACAATCTGAACTCTTTCAGCCATACTTAGTAAGGATTATTTCCAATTTAGAAGTTTTGCTTTTACTCTATCCACTAAAGGTTGGAAGTAGGCTGCTTTAGGCTTTCCCTGAAAATTGGAACACCCTAATAGTTGAAGGGCAGAGCACGTTCCTGAAAGTTAAGGGTTTGAGCTAGAGTAGAGAATCTAGCTGGAGATATAGAGCCAATAAAAACAATTGATTTTTGAGGTTTCACATATTGTCAAAAGCATTGGGCATTTATAAAATAAGTTTTAGAGGGCTTCCATATTTGATTATTTGGCCTTACAAAATAACATAATATCATCCGCGTATAGAACATGAGATAAAACTAAGAAACCTCTAGGCCCTTTGATTAGATCCAGATTGCCTTGCTCCAGCAGATTTGTTATGCCTCTACTAAGAACTTTTTTTGCTAAGCAGAAAAGAATAGGAGATAGTGGGTCCCTTTTCCCCACTCCCCTCTTACAATTGAAATACCCTGCTTGAGAACTATTAATGGAAATTGACAGCTTAGAAGAAAATAGAATGGCTTCAATCCAAGAGCAAAACCTATTGCAAAAACCAAAATTTTGCAAAACCATTAAAGGAAATTCCATTCTAGGGAGTCAAAAGCTTTTCTAATATCAATCTTAACTACAATGTTTCCACCAAAGTCTTTGTTGTGCATCAAGTTAATGGCTTCAGAAGTCAGCCAAATACAGTCAGAGATAGCTCTACCTTTGATGAATCCTATTTCTTCAAGAGAAATAATCACTGGAAAGATAGAAGCTAACATGTCAGCTATAACTTTAGATATAATTTTGAATTTAAAATTTTCCAAAGCTATAAGCCTTAATGATCAACACTGCTAGTGTTTGATACTTTAGGTATGAGGACCAAAGAGTTAGCATTCCAATTGGGGATAATCCAACCAGTTGAGAAGAATTGCAATGTTGCCTTAATCACATCAGATTTGATAATATCCCAATAATATTGGGAAAAAAAATCCTCTAAATCCATCAGGCACTGGCCAACTTGCTTTGTTTAAGGAGAACACAACATTCTTGATTTCCTCAGAGTTAGGAAGCATGGTCAAAATATCATTAGTTTGATTATCTACTAGTTTAAGGATAACCTCTTCAATCAGTCCATTATCATAGAAGTTATTGTTGGAATTGAAAATCCTTTCAAAGTGATTAAGAAATAGGTTGGAAATGTCCTCTGAGTTGGTGAGTAACTCCTCCACCTGTTGAATGGATGTGACTAACTTGGTGCAGATTTTGATCTTGGCATTTCTGTGAAAGAATGCAGTATTTATGTCCCCTTCATTTTTCCATTTTACATTTGATTTTTCTTTCCATAACATCTCTTCTAATATAAGAGCAATTTCCAACTCTACTTGGGCCTTTTGTTCCTTCTCACTTATCTATTCATTATAACCATCTAACTGTATCTTGGATTGAATAGAGTCAAAATTTGCATAAGCTCTATTTAGAAGTTCATGCATGTTACCAAAGCAGTCTTTATTCCAAACCTTAAGTCTATTTTTAAGAAGCTTTAGATTTTGAGATAGAATAAACATGGGACAACCATAAAAAAATTGTGTTTCAACTATCTTGTATAACTTTCCTGCACTCTGGATATTCATACCACATTCTGAGGAATTTAAAACTAGAAGATACCTTGTTGTTTTGATAATTGAAATCCAAGAGAATTGGATAATAATCAGACACGTGCCTCGTAAGAGTAGAGCATGTTGTGTTGCTACAAAATTGGATCCAGTTCTGGTAGCAGATGACTCTATCCAACCCTCTTTCAATGTGTTGGCCATCCTTTATACCATTTTCCCAAGTAAACTCTGCTCCTCTGGTGGGAAGATGAATAAGATGATTTGAGTCAGTCCAAATTTGAAAATCTATAATAGGAGTTCTAAAAGGTGTTCTTCTGCCCTTGTGTTCATGAGCTTCTAAGATGTTGTTGAAATATCTTAGAAAACTCCAAGGTATATCCTTATGCCCTTTAAGAGAAGAAATATTGGTCCAAAGCTCCTTTCTCTTAACATAGATAGTATATGCATAGATGGCAGCCACACCAAAATAGTGAGATGCATCATTAATAAAGAAGGAAACATGTTGATCATTATTCAAAACAACCCGAGGGTCTAGCTGTGGAGCACAAAGACACCAAACATTAGGGAGAAGCCTTTGTCTAGAGTTGCAAGCAAACACTTTTAAATTAAGTTTCGAGAAAAATTAGGAGATAACATGTCCAAGCTCATCCAAGGTTCTATGATGAAACACAATTTTGGCTTATGTTTCTTAATGGGGTTTTTAAGGGCCAATTTTGTGGGTTGATCGGCAAACCCTCTAACATTCCAAAAGAAACACTTCATTTGGTAGTTGAGAAAGAGATAACCTTTTTCCTGGTACTTGGTTCACCTTGCATGGATTTTTGCCGAGACTTGCTTTTCTTCCCAGTTTGTTTGTAAACAACCAACTAGAATTGATTAATATCTACTTCTGCATTGTCTTGTTCCTCTTCCATGTTTGCCCAAGATTTTTTGAAAAATTCCATGTCTTGTTGCAGATTACTATTGATCTGATGGAGTCGTCTTCAGCTGTAGGAGAACTTTTTATCATTATAGTGCTAGAAGGCACTTGAATCGCTAGCAGGTCATTTTGAGAATCAAAAGAGTCTACCAATGGCATATAGTTGTCGCTCCCCTGAAAAGACACCGAGGGTCCCAAGGGGCAGACGCGAACGGTCGACGAAAGAGAAAATGAGGTTGAATTGAATAGAGTTGGCAGCTAGGCATTTTTAACCCGAAGGAAAGGTAATGCTGCATAAACCTGAAAAGAGATGGATAAGACGGTTGAGAACCAGAGAAACTGAGAAAGGAGGTTGGTTACGACCTGGGAAGGTATTAGCACCCAGATCGTCCGTCGTACTCGACGGGATCCACGCTTACAAGATTATGTTTAAAAGGGGTAGTGTATGTGCTATCTGTGTGCAAAAGCTAAGGAAAGAAAGTATAGTTGTCAGTGCAAAATGTGTGAATTTCTCAGGAACTGAGGCTTAGAAAGAATGCTGAAAGAGGGGGATGAAACAGAGACTTTTGTTTGATAACTGTTAAGTTATGCCTATGATTCCTCTCGTGCAATGAGGAAGTCAGAACATCGTAGTTCGACTCAAAGAGACTGAAAATAAATTGACTGTGAACTTCTTGCTTGTCTATGCTCAAGTGTATGACTCGTCTAGCTCGAGTGCTAACTGTCTTGCATTAGACGGAAGAAGCAAGTTCTCGTTTGTGAATGAGTGTGATGAGAAAAGAATCCCGAAGGAGACGATTATTGTTTGTTTTTTGTGTTTTCAGTTTTTTATTGTTTTTGGTGTTTTGCATAAGTTAATGAGCTTAAGCCTAAATCAAGGGTTTATAAACTCATTATATTCTCCCTGATTAGGCATAATGAGCATACTTAAGTATGAGATAAGCATCTCAACTTAATTACCATGATGATGTAGGATTAAGATCATTAACCTACTTGTGATTATTTAGATGTTTTTGGGTTTTTGTTTAGTGTTAAGTAATGAGTTTAATCTCTAATCACAGATTAGTGAACTCATTACACCATCCTAATAGAAGGATGATAGATGAGAACACTTAAGCTGAGGAAGATACCTCAACTTAATCCATGGTTAGGGATTAAATTCATTATATAACAAGCCTTTATTAAATGGATTTTAATTAAAGGGTGAGATTAAGAAATGGATTTTATGATTTGTAAGACAACTTGAGGAGGACTTGTCCATTAAACACTAGGGTTAGTCCCTCTTAACCATAAGGAGAGATAGAACCCTAATGTAAGGCCCAAGTTACAAGATAAAGTCTTAGTGATTATTAATGTGTTTTGATTAAGAGGTGAAAACAAATTAAATGTTTAACACTAAGGATTAAAGTTATACACTCCATCCTAAGATAAGGATGCAGGCATAACCCTAATTTCAAAGTCCTAAAGCTTTAAGAGTTTAGCCTCTGACTATTGAGATGAGAAGAGAGACTCAATGAGACTCAAAGGTACAAAGCTAGGGGGACTATATACAACCTTAAAAGTTATCATGTTTGGATATCCTATGGTTTGTGAGGCTTAAGAGAAAAGATCTTCAAGGCCACCAATGGAAGAAACAGATGAAAAGAGAAGGAGAAGGAAGAATAAGTTACTTACTTCTTGAAGAAGATAAGTAAATTAAAAGAAAGAAGGTAAGAAGGGGAGAGCATAAGTGAAACAAGTTCACTTCAAAGACAAATAAGAATGCAAGTGAAAAGAAAAGAAAAGGCGGGAGGTGTCGCTCCCCCGAAAAGACAACAGGTCAAACAAGGTACAGACGCGAACGGTCGGCGAAACGAGAAATGAAATGAAGATGAATAGAGTCTCCAGCTAGGCATTTTTATCCCGAAGGAAAGGTAATGCTGCATAAACCTAGAAAAAAGATGGATAAGACGGTTGCGAACCAGAGAAATTGAGAAGGGGGGTTGGTTACAACCTGGGAAGGTATTAGCACCCAGATTGTTCGTCGTACTCGACGGGATCCACGCTTACAAGATTGTGTTTAAAAGGGGTAGTGTATGTGCTATTTGTGTGCAAAAGCTAAAGAATGAATGTACAAGTGTCAATGCAAACGGGAGTGAAATGCTCAGGAACTGAAGCTTAGAAAAGTATGCTGAAAGAGGGGGAAGATAAAGAGACTTTTGTTCGATAACAGTTAAGTTATACCTACGTATCCTCTCGTGCAATGAGGAAGTCAGAACACCGTAGTTCGACTCAAAGAGACTGAAAATAAATTTGATTGTGAACTGCTTGCTTGTCTATGCTCAAGTGTATGACTCGTCTGACTCGAGTGCTAACTGTCTTGCATTAGACGGAAGAAGTAAATTCTCATTTATATAATGAATGTGATGAGAAAAGAATCCCGAAGGAGACGATTATTGTTTGTTTTTGTGTTTTCAGTCTTGTTATTGTTTTTGGTGTTTTGCCTAAGTTAATGAGCTTAAGCTTAAATCAAAGGTTGTAAATTCATTATATCCTCCCTTGATTAGGGATAATGAGCCTACTTAAGTATGAGATAAGCATCTCAACTTAATTACCATGATGATATAGGATTAAGATCATTAACCTACTTGTTATTGGTTAGATGTTTTTTTTTGTTTTTGTTTAGTGTTAAGTAATGAGTTTAATCTCTAATCACAGATTAGTGAACTCATTACACTATCCTAATAGAAGGATAATAGATGAGAACACTTAAGCTGAGGAAGATACCTCAACTTAATTCATGGTTATGGATTAAATTAATTATATAACAAAGCCTTTATTAAGTGGATTTTACTTAAGGGATGAGATTAAGAAGTGAATTTTATGATTTGTAAGACCACTTGAGGGGGACTTGTCCATTAAACACTAGGGTTAGTCCCTCTTAACCATAAGGAAGAGTTAGAATCCTAATGTAAGGCCCAAGTTACAAGATAATGTCTTAGTGATTATTAGATGATTTGATTAAGAGGTTTAAACAAATTAAAGGTTTAACACTTAGGATTAAAGTTATACACTTCATCCTAAGAGAAGGATGCAGGCATAACCCTAATTCCAAAGTCCTAAAACTTTAAGAGTTTAGTCTCTGATTATTGAGGTGAGAAGAGAGACTCAAGGAGACTCAAAGGTAAAACGTCTAAGGGGGACTAAACACAACCCTAAGATTATCATGCTTGGATGTTCCTATGGTTTTTAAGGCTTGGAGAAACATCTTCAAGGAAGCCACCAATGGAAGAAGCAGATGGAGGGAGGAAGAAGCAGAAGAGTAAGTTACTTACTTCCTAAGAAGATAAGTAACTTAAAGGAAGAAAGTGAGAAAGATGGAACATAAGTGAATCAAATTCACTTCAAAGACAAGTTAAAATTCATATGAGAGAGACAAGAATAAGTGAGAGGTGAAGGCAAATCCACCTCCCAAAATAACTTACCAAAAGTTCCTGAAAAGTTAGTATGGATGCATAAGACATAAAGCATGAAGAAATGAATTGAAATGAGATGAAATGAGATGCCAAGAACAAATTCAGAAGTGTTTATGCAATGTAAATGTCATGTGAGATGATGATATGTCATACAAAGTGCATATGAATGATCATACAAGGATGAGATGTTATGAAAGCATGCTTAGAAATTTGAAAACACATGAAAGTTTATGAAATGAAATGGATGCAAGACATGGCAAATGAATGAATAAATGATCAAGAAAGATTCTAACAATGTCCTAAGATGTCTAAGATTACATATGAATGCTTGAAATGTCATGGCAAGTTCATGTGATGATGCTATGCAAAGGAGAATGCAAATGAACATGAGAAATTAGGGTTTTAAGAACATGTGAGATGCAAATGACCAAAACAGAAGCAATCAACATGATAAAAATTTGAAATCAAGCTCAAACAAATCCTAATCCCATATTAGGTCACACCCTAAAGGAGAAGTTCAGAAGCCTAACCTATCAAAAGTTATGATTTTCCTAAGTTCTCTAGGGTTTTTGGGTGACTCAAAAGGAAAAATGCAAATCAAATTGAAAATGCAAGATAAATTCATGAGGAAAAATTACTATAAACTACATGCAATATGTAACACAATGCAAAAAGAATCAACTTCAAACTCTTCTTTGTTAGGCAGAAATGATTTTTCAAAGTTAGGGTTTAAAAATATAATTTTTATAACCCTTAATTCAAAGAAAATTGGCAAACTATGATCAAACCTAAAAAGAAATTTGTGTGAAGAGTTTGAAAATGTTTCTAAATGCATTGGGATGATTCATGATTTTTTGGTGATTTTTAGAAACCTAAATGTATTTTTAATTAATTAAAATACTTTAATTAATTAAAAATAACATTTAAATATTTTAAAAATACTTTTTTAATGCAAAAAATAAAATAAAAATTATTTTTGAATGAAGAAAAATATTTAAAGTCAAAATGGAAAAGAAATTATTTTTTGAATTTTTTTTGATATTTTAAATAAATTGTGCAAAAGAAATGGAAATAAATGAAATAAAAATGAAATAAATGGATGGTATGCTGATCTAAGGGCTTAGATTCAAATTTGGGGGGAAAAGTTTGATTGTGCGCGTGAATCAAAGGTCCAGATCACTCCTGACTAATTAATCTTATTTAATTTAATTAATTATATTTAGGGTTTAATGACCTAATCCTAGCCGTACACACGCTAACCCTAATCTTAATCCAAAGGCCAAGATTCAAACTGGGGATTTAAACAGGATTAGCCCTAATCACTTTCAGGTGGCCGAAGAAGACCTCCGGTCATCTTCTCCGGCGAGCACAAAACAATATCTCTCTCCCTAAGCTATGAGAACCTCCCAAACTCTCCAGAATCAACCATTAAACATCAACAAGCAAGAATCAAGCATCAAAAAGCATTTAAAACACACATACATGATGAATCGAAGCATAAATCATTTCACGGGCAAAGTTTCAGAACATCATAAAATGCTTATTTCTCAGCCATTTTCAAAAGTAAAGACATCAACATGATCAGGGAAGCATAAGGAATCATTTAGAAACTTAAAAAAGGAGTTCTGGAAAAAATGTTCATCATGGCTACCTGAGTTGAAACTTTGTGTTCTTGAGCTTTCTGATCCTTTCTTTGGTGCAAATCCACCCCCTTTGACCTCCTGAAGCTAATGGTAAGCTTGAATGAAGCTTAGAGTGGCTATTTTGAGTGCTTTGTTTCTGAAGTTGCAGAAATCGTATTTTTGCTTGAGGGTGTTTTAGGCTATGGTGATGGGTGGGAAATGATCCTGAGGTGTTTTTGAGTTGATTTGTGAAGGAAGTTTGAAGTTTTAGTGGCTGAGCTATGAAATTCGAAGAAGGGAAGTTTTTGATGGATTTTGTGAATATGAGTGTATGAGAGTGTTCAGGCTATTGTGTGTTATGAAATGTGATCCATGATATTTGTTTAAGCCAATGGGATTGATCGGAAAGTTGTTGTGGCACAGGCTGATTGGTATGGTGTATATTTGCAAAAAAAAGTCAATTTATGTGTACTTGAGGTATGGGCCATGGCAGGGCTAGCTTTTTGGGGTGTCTGGCCTCAGCAAGATTCATGGAGAGCCATAGAATCAGTTTGATGCAGCTGGCACAAGTGGATGGAAGGATCCAAGGCATTTTGCAAATTTTGAGAGTTTTGGCCCTTTTGAGATTTCTTGAAGATCAAGTCATGGAAACACTAGGTTCAATGCACAATTCTGATTGTTTGAATTTCATTTGACATGTTGTGAAGTGTTTGTGCACATTAGAAGTCATTAGAATTCTTGGCAAGTGAAATTGCAAAATTCCCTCTTTGGCATGAACTTGAAAATTATGTGATTTTTGCCAACTTTGAAAGGCCATATCTTAAGTTATATGATGAATCAAGACATGTTCTTATACTTTTTGAAAAGGGAAAGACCCAATCTACAATTTTCATGACCAAGAATTTTTCATTTGAAGCATTTTTGGTTATGAAAGAGGAGGTTGAAAAACTTTCCCAAAATGGAAAGTTTGCATTTCAAGTCATTTCCAAAAATGGCAAGTTTGCAATTGGCTCCAAATTTTTCAATCTTGTGAACTTCTAACCACTTATAAGATCAAATAAAGATCATTGAACTTAAATTTGATGAAAATACCCCTTTGGTTCCATTGTTGGGGGCCTCAGATGCCCTGATTTTGACTTAACTTGCTCAGGAAGTTACCCAATGAACATATGACTTCCACAATGAGTTTATTCATAAAACTTGGTACACATGATCCTTATAACATATTAAGAGCATTAGAAACAAGAATGACCCCAAAAATTTGGAGTTAAGGCCTCTGAAACCAAAACCCTAATTTTGGTCATCTGTGTAGTGAAAACCCTAGCTCTGCTTCCATGCCTTTGCCAGTTCTTGTGATCTCTTGACTTTCATGAACTTTGGGGGGTATGATATGGTTATAGAACACACATGGACCCTCTTGGAAAGCTTCAAGACCTTTGGGATGGCTCAGATGGATTCTTGGATTGTTCAGATCACAAACCCTAGATGCAGATGAATTTGAACTATGCAGTGAAACAAAAATGCAATATGAGGTGTAATGCTTATTGTTAATGCAAACATGAAAGATCACAAAACATGGTGTGATATGAGTGAGGTAAAATTTGGGGTGTTTACAGCTGCCCCTATTCAAGCATGAGTGAGCTGTGCAGGATGTAAGCGCCTGGCTTAACAGACAAACAAGATAATTTGTGGTTGAATACCAAAGACAATCCGAAATTTGCACTCACTGGGGAGAAGAAGAAAAGGGATATAAATTGAAAAAGGTAGTATAGTATGATTATCAAATGAAGGCGACGGAGGACGACCATCGAGCAGAGAACGACTGCTGGGGATAAAATGGTAAGTAAAGCAATGACGGGGACGACCGATAAGCTGGGGAAATAAAGAGATCATGATGGGGACGGTCATCGGGTAAGGAAATAAGATTCTCTGGGGATTAAAGAAAAGCATTGATGGGGACGGCCATCAAGCTTGAAAAGTAAAGTAAATAACGATGGGGACGACCATCGGTTTAAAGAATAAAAAGAAATAATGATAAGGGACGATCATCAAAGGTGAAGGACGATCACCTAGCAGAGGACGACTGCTCTTGGGGTTTATCACGACATAGGACGAATGTCGGATAGAAAAGGTCAACGATGGAGATGGTCATCAGATAAAATGATGAAGGACGATCATCAAGAGGTGAAGGACGATCACCTAGCAGGGTACGGCTGCTCTCGGGGTTTATCACGACATATGACGAATGTCGGATAACAAGATCAACGATGGGGGACGGTCATCGGATAAAATGATGAAGGACGATCACCTAGCAGGGGACGGCTGCTCTTTATCACGACATAGGACGAATGTCGAATAGAAAGTTCCAATAATGGGGATTCCACTAGGGAAGGGATGAGGGACGGTCATCCAAAGGTGAAGGACGATCACTTGGCAGGGGACGGCTACCGAAAGTATCACGACATAGGACAAATGTCGGATAGAAGAAAGTTGTTTTGTTGGTGACTTACTGGGGAATGGTAAACACGGACGAGTGCTTACGCTTAAAAAGGCATAAATATTTGACGCTATATAGATTAAAGATGTGGACGAGCATCCCTAGGACCATGATACGGACGAGTATCGGTAGAAACAAACGCTGATGCATGTTCAGAGATGATGATACGGATGAGTACCAACTGGTTAACAAGGAACATAGACGAGTGTCGGATCTGTTGAGGAGTGATATAAACAAGATACAGACAAGTATCAAAGTATTTTGTATAAGTATGAGTGAGTATTGGTTTGTTGGTGATGTTGGTACAAGACACGGACGAGTGCTCGACTTGCTAGGGAAAGCATGATACAGACGGGTGTCAAATAAGTACTATATATAAATAGGCATCTGTTTTGGGAGTGCAAAGGAGATGCTTTGGCTTTCTGTGGGGGATAGAACGACACGGACGGGTGTCGAAAAGAACATGTTATGAACAGGCATTTGTTTTTTTTTAGAGTGCAAAGGGGACGCTTTGGCTTTTATGTGCAGGGAATGCACTATGTATATTGCTGATGAAATACTGATGGTAATTGCAGGTGACCGACTCGGACCTGGCTTGTGGTCATGCAAATGTTTGATTTTTGCCGTAATGCTCCGTATTAGACGGAATGCTACGCTCATTTAGTGAATATGATGAAATTGTTATGATTATGCAAAAGAGAAACCGATATGGGATTTGGATCCCGCTGGGATAAAGATCTTTGGCTGATCTGCTCGGAGGGATGTCCCGGTTGGGGAAGAGATCATTGGTAGATCTATCTGCAAGGAGAACTCAGCTGGGGAGAACGAAGCTTCATCAACTCCGCTGGGGAAGTATGCATGCGTTGTTCTCCTGGGGAGAGAATAGAAACCCTGCGAGGAGACAGTTCCCATTAACTTTGCTGAGGATGAGAGATCTGGAACTCTGGTGGGGAATAGGAATTCCTTGCTCATCTTGCTATGAAACAGTTGTCAGGTGCTGCTTGGGGATGTGATAACTCTTTGGAAGCAGCATGTTGGGGATGCAATGCTTGGTGTGCCTCATGTTGTGTATCGAATACTTGCATCCTGTTAAGACAAAAAGAAGCGCACAAGTATCCTGAGTTATCCCTAACCGGATTCCGTCATAGGAGTTAGATCTTCCTAAAAGTAAATGTATTTCCTGCAAGCATTTATTAAAAATGGCTCATTGGTTTTATGTGAGTATTGTATCATGAATATCAGACATTTTGCAAACGAAACAAAAATGTACAAAACGAGATGTGACTGAAATCTCTGATTTTATTAATCTGGATGCCCTGAATTGGCTAATACAGCTAAGGAAATAAATCCCCTGAAATGAGGAGGTTGTTATAAATTGAGAAAATAAAAGTGTTGCTATGACCTGTATGACCTTGACGTTCTTCTCATCTTATTTTCTGACGAAGGTTGATTCTGACTGATGCTTTATCCTTTCGAAGCTTGTCGTGTTGTGAGGAATACAGACGAATTCAGAATGCAGTTGTTCGCCTATTCCCTGATTTTGCGTGGATCGCCCTTCCGGGTTTTCAATCCACCGGGATACCCATTTTTACCTGAGTTGTCCAATGCGGCTTTTCAACTCAGCGGGTGTACATTTATTTCAATTTTCCCTTATTTTTGCCCGAGTTTTTTTATTCTGTTTTTGACTCGCCGGGATGTCCAATTTTTGCCTGGACGTACATTCTGTTTTTATGTCCAGCGGGTCATTTTATGCGAAGTATTTTTTAACTGCATCTGAATTCATAGGGGATAAGAAATCCTCGCTATCCATAGTAGTGAGCATCAGTGCTCCACCAGAGAAAACTTTCTTTACTATGAATAGGCCATCGTAGTTTGGAGTCCATTTGCCCCTGTGGTCTGTATGAGGAGGAATGAGTCTTTTCAGAACAAGGTCTCCTACTTGGTATTCCCGAAGCCTGACTTTCTAATCGAAGGCTTTCTTCATCCACTTTTGATATAACTACCCATGACAGATGGCTGCTAATCTCTTTTCTTCGATCAAATTCAGCTGATTGAACCGAGACCAGACCCATTCTGCTTCATCTAGCTTCACATCCATCATTACCCGTAAGGAGGGTAGCTCAACTTCAACAGGTAGGACTGCCTCCATACCATACACAAGCTGATAAGGTGTTGCCCTAGTGGACGTTCTGATTGAGGTTCGATACCCATGCAAAGCAAATGGTAGCATTTCATGCCAGTCTTTATAAGTAACCACCATCTTCTGTACAATCTTCTTGATGTTTTTGTTAGCTGCCTCAACAGCGCCATTCATCTTTGGCCTATAAGGAGAAGAGTTGTGATGTTGGATTTTGAAGTCCCGGCACAGTTCTACCATCATTTTGTTGTTCAAATTAGAACCATTATCAGTAATGATTTGCTCGGGAACTCCATATTGACAGATGATGTCTCTTTTCAGAAATCTGGCTACCACTTGTCTGGTGACGTTTGCATACGAAGCTGCTTCAACCCATTTGGTGAAGTAATCAATGGCTACCAGGATGAATCTGTTGCCATTTGAAGCAGTCGGTTCGATCTTTACAATCATGTCAATGCCCCACATGGCAAAGGGCCAAGGTGAAGACATCACATTCAAAGGATTCAAAGGCATATGCACTTTATCTGCGTAGATCTGGAATTTGTGGCATTTTCTGGCATAGGCACAACAGTCTGCATCCATTGTGATCCAGTAATAACCTGATCTTAATAATTTCTTTGCCATTGCGTGTCCTCCAGCATGGGTACCGAAAGATCCTTCATGCACCTCGTGCATCAGCAAGTCAGCTTCTTTCATGTCAACACATCTGAGCAGAACCATGTCAAAGTTTCGCTTGTATAATGAACCATCAGCATTAAGGAAGAAACTATCGGCCAACCTTCTTAATGTCTTCTTATCATTGGATGATGCCCCAGGTGGGTATGTTTGATCCTCTAAGAAGCTTTTGATGTCATGGAACCACGGCTTGTCATCTTTAGCAATATCCACAAAGAATACGTATGCTGGTCGGTCTAGTCTGGATACCGAAATTCGAGGCACATAATTGGCAGTTTGAACCTTGATCATGGAGGAAATGGTAGCTAAAGCATCTGCAAACTGATTTTTGTCTCGAGGGATGTACTCAAGTTTGACTGTTGTGAACAAAGTTAATAATCTCCTCATGTAGTCACGGTATGGAATCAGATGCTCTTGGTGAGTATACCATTTGTCGTTGGTATGATTGATTACCAAAGCTAAATCTCCGAATACATTCAATGTCTTGATCCTGAGGTCAATGGCTTCCTCAAGACCCATGATACATGCTTCGTATTCTGCTTCGTTGTTAGTGCAGGCAAAGGTGAGTTTTGCCGAGAAAGGCATATGAACTCCTTTAGGTGTAATGAGCACTGCACCAACTCCACGACCATTCATATTGACACCCCCGTCAAACATCATAGTCCATTCTTCTTCTGGATCAGGCCCTTCAGTGTGAACAGGCTCTTCATAATCTTTTGATTTTAAGTACATGATGTCCTCATCGGGGAAATCAAATCTCATGGGCTGATAATCATCAATGGGTTGCTCAGCTAGATAGTCAGATAGTACAATGCCTTTGATGGACTTTTGAGATGTGTACTGAATGTCATATTCCGTCAGAATCATTTGCCATCTAGCAACCCTTCCGGTGAGTGCTGGCTTCTCAAATATGTACTTGACGGGGTCCATTTTTGAAATCAACAAGGTAGTGTGAGTCAACATATACTGTCTTAGTCGGCGAGCAGCCCACGCTAAAGCACATCAAGTTTTCTCGAGCAGTGAATAACGTTGTTCACAGTCGGTAAACTTTGTCTTAGGTAGTATATTGCATACTCTTTTCAACCAGACTCGTCATGCTGGCCCAACACACACACCATTGACCCTTCTAATACTATCAGGTACATTATCAGAGGTCTTCCTTCGATTGGAGGCATGAGAATTGGAGGTTCTTACAGGTACTCCTTGATCTTGTCAAAAGCTTTCTGACAATCGTCGTTCCAACTGACTGTCTGTTCCTTTCTTAATAGCTTGAACAAGGGTTCATAGGTTGTGGTAAGATGAGATATGGACCTCGATATGTAGTTCAATCTACCTAGGAACCCTCGAACTTCTTTTTTAGTCATAGGTGCAGGCATCTCCTGAATGGCTTTGACTTTGTCAGGATCAACTTCAATTCCCTTTTCACTTACGATAAATCCCAGCAACTTACCGGAATGTACCCCGAATGTGAATTTGTTGGGGTTCAACTTCAACTGATATTTCCTCAGGCGTTTGAATAACTTCAGTAGATTTACCAGATGGTCTTCTTCAGTAAGGGACTTGGCAATCATGTCATCCACGTAGCATTCAATTTCCTTGTAGATCATATCATGGAATAACGTTACCATAGCCCATTGATAAGTGGCACCGGCGTTCTTCAGTCCAAAAGGAATTACCTTGTAACAAAATGTGCCCCAAGGTGTGATGAAGGTTGTTTTCTCCATGTCTTCGGGTGACATCTTGATCTGATTGTACCTAGAAAATCCATCCATGAAGGAAAATACCAAGAACTGAGCTGTGTTGTCGACCAATACACCAATGTGAGGTAACGGGAAATCATCCTTCGGGCTAGCTCTGTTCAGATCCCGGTAATCCACACACATACGCACTTTGTCATCCTTCTTAGGCACAGGTACAATATTAGCAACCCACAGTGGGTAACTAGTTACAGCAAGGAAACCGACGTCCCACTACTTTTGTACTTCTTCTTTAATATTCATGGCCATATTTGGGCGAGTACGACGTAGCTTTTGTTTCACTGGAGGGAAATCTTCTTTCAATGGTAGCCTATGCATGACAATATCCGTATCTAGACCTGGTGTTGCACCCCAAAATTTGCCCTCACCTAGACCAGACATTGTGTACTAAGGTTTCCCAAGAGGTTCACAAGGTGTCCCAAGAGGTTCACAAGGTTCACAATTAGTCAGAAAGTTTGACAATTCCCTCAGACAAAGCATCCTCCTAAGCAATGCATCCTAAACTAGGGTTTTAGATTTCATCAGGCTAAATGGACTTCCAATGCTTCAAGTGAGCTTCATAGAATCCTATATGTCTTCAAGAATCCCTATGTCAAGTTTCAAGGCTTTCCCAAAAGGTTTGCTCAGTCAAATGATCAGATATGCAAAAATCAGTCAAAGTGGTTAAAAAGTCAAACTAAGGTCAATTGTGGTCAAACCAAAGTCAAACTTCATGATTTTTTGCCAACATAAATTTTATGAAGTAAAATTCATCATTTGATCAAGGGTTGATCATGATTCATCAAGGAGATTTCAGATCATCAAGAATCAAGAGTTTCTAAATTAGGGTTTTCACAAGAAAAGTCAACTGAACTTTGACCAGCCATAACTTTCACATGCTTCATCAAGAATTTTCCATCCAAAGCTCATTTTGAAGGAAATTGTATTCTCTACAACTTTGTGTCTCACAAGCCAAGTGTTGCGGTGAGAATCGGATACCAAGCTATTGTTTAAGCTTGAATCGCAAAACTTTTATGTTCACCACCGACTTTAATTTAATCCAAAGGGAAAAGGGAAAAAGATCGTAAAAACCCTAAATGAGGAGAAACTAGGTTCGGGGGTTGATTATACCTAGGGAAGGTGTTAGCATCCTAAGCATCCGCAGTATCCTACGGGAACCTCTTGTTAATATTTGTGTTGTTGTTATTTATTGCTTGCTAAAATTATGGGAACCTAAGGTTGTATTTCTAATGGTGCTCGCACAACATCGCATCGATGCCTATGTATCGGGTATAGAATCAGAGCACTCGTAGTTCTCCTAAGGATTAACGAACACTTGGTTACGCTCAAGGTTCGCGGGGGAAGGTAAGTGTTATGGCAAACACTTACGTGACTTTAGCAAAGTCACAAAAAGTTATAAAATAAAAAGTCCTAATGGCTAAGGTCAAAAAGGTAACTAGGGATGGCTAAACTTCCTATGACATTGAGTCAACTGCAGGAGCTCTTTCCCTTTTGGATTGAAAAGCAAAAACGAAAGTAAATAAGTGAGGGTGCAAGCTCCTAAGTCTAAGGCATAGGTTGCAACTTGCAAAAATAAATTGGATAAAGTAAAAGGAAATGCAAGGTAAAAGGCTTAGTAACCGGGCTATGACTCGATATATGGATCGAGAATGCTGAGGTGGAAAACAAGCGTGGTGCGTCAATTTGTTTAAGTTAGAAAGCTGAGAAGTGTAAAGACCGTGCAGATGGCGATCGTAAAACGACCGACTTACGTGTGTGAGTGAAGTGTGTAAAGTTCGCTTGGCGTTGGACCAAGGATTTATTATCTTGAAAATTAATGTGCGCTTTCAATTTTATTTTAACAGGTATATGGTCATGATGCAAAATAAAATAAATATAAACATAGTGTGCACACAACCAAGATATCGGAAGATTAAATTAAAACTCTCACTAAGGGATAAACTTAAATCTAAACCTCTCACACTAATAGGATCTAAAACTAAGCTATACAATCTTTATCTTAAACGAAGAAGAACTATACAAATATTTTTGGATTTTTATATAAAAATAAATAAATGATTAAATTAAATATGTACTAAAAAAATAAGATAGAAAAGAAGAAATTTAATTCGAAATATTTTTTTGTTGTATATTTTTTTTATATGTATATAAATACCTAACTAAATATAATAATAAAATAGAAAAGAAAATTTTGAAATTAAAATGTTTTTTATTTATTTTATGTATATAGATTTCTTAACTAAATATAATAATAATAATAGAAAAGAAAATATTAAAATTAAAATGTTTTTATTTATTTATTTTATATGTATATAGATTTCTAACTAAATATAATAATAATAATAATAGAAAAGAAAATATTAAAATTAAAATGTTTTTATTTATTTATTTTGTATGATAATTTAACTAAATATTTTAAAAAACCTAATAAGAAAAAGAGAGTGCTGAAAATGGGGTCAAGGGGAGGGGGAGCTGGACCGGTAGGCCCAATGGAAGGGGGACCGGGTCTTGGAGCGGGTTAGCTCCGACCCGGTTTAGTTCATAACAAGTGGGGGGAGAGACTTAACCTAGCCGCAGAGAGAGGGTGAGAAGAAAAAAAGAGCTGAAGGAAAACGCAGCGTTTTACCCAAATCAGTCAAGGATTCACAATACATCAGCTTAGAGAAAGACCAAATACCCACAACAACAAAATCTCGTCGTTCAAACCTTTGGTGCTCGCGATTGAAGAAGGAAAACAAACGACTTCTTCTAATGAAAAAAACGCACAGCATCTCTACGTTTTGCTCACAGATTCGTCGCGGTCCTCTCGTCTCACTCTCATGTTGTGATTTGAACAACCTCTCTTCTTCTTCTTCTGTATGTTTTTTTGTTTCAGTGTTCTTTTGTTATTGTTGTTGATGTGTGAGTAAGGGATAAGGGTGAAGTTCGACGTGTTTTTGTTGAGAATGGAGTGTATTCTGGTTTTGAAGGGTGGTTAAAGAGATTGTTGAGGTGAGGTTGGTTGATTGTTAGAGGTGAGGGTTTGAAGGGTTATGAAGTTGTGCGATGTTGTGAGCGACAAAAAGCAAGGGGTTAAGGGTTTGGATTTGTGTTCAGAAGGTGATGATTTTCAGTGGTTGGCGGTTGTTATCAGAGAATGGGTAAAAAAGATAATGAAATGGTCTTATGGTATGAGTTTGTGTGTTTTTAAAAGGTGGTGGAAGATTTAAGAGGTATGAGGATTGGTTGAAAAGGTGATAATGGTTTTGTGGTTTGTTCGGTTATACAGAAAGTAGAAGATTTATCAGTGGTTGTGAGTTTGGTTTTGTGGGTAATGAAGATGATTGTGGTTGAGCCATAGAAGAGTAACGAGCAAGAGAAAGGAGAGTATTGTATGATTCGTATTTTACATTGCCTTGAATTTCTCTGTTGTTTTAAAAATGAAAGTGTGAGTGTTTTATGAAAAAAAAATGGTTTGTTATGGAAAGGAGAGGATTGTGAGTAGAATGTAATCATTGTATAAGTTGGCGGAATTGTTGTGGTTCGAACAAGAAATTGTTGTGGAGGAGTGAAGGCAATTGTTGTGCGGACTGTGTGTGTGGCGTGGTGAATGTGATTTTTGGAGTTGCAGGGGGGGGTCATGGTGGCTATATTCTTAAATCTCTCATTCCTCTCATTCGCGTACAAAACTGTGGTAGTTGGATGTGTAGATATTATAGAAAATGACATTGTGGTATCCACAGTGGAGGTGTCCAGATGGAGATGCAGATGGGGCTAAAGAAATTATTGAGGCGTGAAAATAGTTGTGGCTAAAAAAGGATTAGGTTGATGTGCAAGGATGGTTGTTGAAGTTAAGGTTTCTAGGGATTTTGTTTAGGATTATTGAAAAGTATATTCAAGGTTTGCAATCTTTTTTCTTTCTTTCTCTATCCTGAGGTGATTTTTGTTATGGTTTGTATGTGTGTTCTGCATATTAGTACTTTAGAGTTTTTTCTCTCATTTTCTGTAGTGTGGCTAGGTTTTTGTGATTCTTAGGGCTCTTGTATGCGGCTGTATTTCTGTATTGTATGTGTGGCTGTCAAGCGTTTTTGTGACTGCTGTTTTTGTGTATGGAGGAATTTTTTGTTGTAGTTTTTTTTGTGAAGTTTTAATATGAAGTTTTGTTTTGTGTATGCAGATTTGAATTTGAAATGAAGCTGAAAAAGAAAACTAGCTATGAACAATATGCTGAAAAGAGGTGGAGGAAAAGGAGAACATTACCGACCCGAAATTTATCGGGGTGAAGAATCCACAATGGTAAGCTTCCTTCTTCTATTATTCTTTGTTACTGCTGGTGTTGTTATTGGTTTTTGATTTTGGATGTTGCTGAATTTTTGCTTTGTGTCAATTCTCCCTTTTCTTGTGGTTTTTTGTGGTGAGGATGTTGCTGAATTTTTCTGTGTTGTGATCCTTTCTTTGCAATGTAACAATGTTGGTTTTATAGGGAGAAATTAGGGTTTTTTTTTGTTTGAATTTGGTACCCTATTGCTTGTTGATGAAGGGTTGGGTTAGGGGGAACAGTTCTGAATTTTGCAGCAGTAGTGGGGAGGTGGAGCAGCCTGTTTGTGTGCTGTGTGCTGCTGTCCTGCTTTTTTTGTTGCTGTTTTTTTGTTTGCTAGTAGAGAGAAAATGGTCTTGCTGATTTTTTGTACTAATTTTGACACTTGGTCATGAGAAAAAGAACTTACAATATGTAAAAAAGAATTAACATGAATGCTGAATTTTAATAATGGTATGCTTGAATGAAATATGCTTGAAATGCTTATGTAACATATATGGGGCTGTTTTGAATTAACATGAAGTTGGAAAAAATAATACTTGAAAATGAATATGTTTGGATTATAAACTTGAATGATGTTTTGAAATATGATGAATGGTGTTAAATGATGCAATGTGTTGAATGAAATTGATTGAATAAATATGATTATGATTATGTATGAGTTTGATAAATTAAATTGGAATGAATGTGAACTTAAAATGTTTGAATTTAATGTATGAACATGCTTTGACTTGGTGGTTTTGTTTCTTTTGTAGGTTGATGCAACATGGACTATGCAAGGAAAAGCTTGAAGATGCTTGAAGAGAAATAAAAAAACTAACACTTACACACTAACACATGTAATTTAAAGCTTTGTAAACTTGTAATGACATAAACTAGGATTTATATATTGAACTTTTCTTGTTTATAAATGAGAGTGAAACAAAGTAGTTGACATCAAACATGAATGAATGTATTATTTGGATATGAATGGTATGAATGAAGGTTATTATGATGAAATATTCAATTTAAATGTGACATGAGTGAATGGTTATAAAAAAAAATGAATGTTCATGAATATGTTTTAATTTAAAGTGAAATATGAATGCTTGAAAAAAACTTGGGACAAAGGTGAACATTGTGAATAAGTCTTGAGAATGGACATAACATGAATGCAAAATAAAAATAAATATGAAAGGACATTGAATTTTAAATTTGGAATGAATTTGGAAATATGGAATAGAAAAATGAAGTATGGATTTAAAACTTGAAACTTTGAAACCTGAATAAAACTTGGAGAAACTTTGGAAGTTAGATTTTGAACTTGAAACTTGAAATTGAAATTGGAAGTTGTAATTAAAAATAGAAATAGTTTTGAAAATGAATTAAAAATTAGAATTTAGAAATTGAGATAAAAATTTAAAAACTTGAAAATAGAATTAAAAAAAAAATAGAAATAGAAATAAAGATTAAAATTAAAACACAAAAAATGAATTAAAAAGTATAGAAATTAAATTAAAATGGAAGCTTGGAAGTGACAAGAAATTAAAATCAAATTTATAAATAACTAGAAAATGAGTTGAAAGTAACTGATCAAACAAAGTGAATGTATGATGCGAAAAGTTAGGGGTAAAATTTGGGGTGTGACAGTTGCCCCTATTTAAATAACTTTACCAGATGGCGTGAATGACGATAGACACTCAGGCGATCAGGGTGAAAGGTATTTAAATATATAAATAACCGGAAATTTTGCCCCTAAATGCAATGTTATGTGGGACTAACAAACTATCTAACTCTGTAACAACTATGCCATGAATGATGATTATGGTATGAATGATTAGAATGAGATATATCGACGACCACAAGCCAAGACTCACTGGGGATAACATACACTGGGGACAAAGAAACGAAAACGGGAAGTATTCAAAGTGATAAATCAACAGGTTCAAGTGTAACTGTTGACACCAAGAATAACAAAAGACGGGAACAAAAGGAAATCCAAAGCGTTGGATTAACGAACACAGACAAAACAAAATTCAAAGTGACTGCACAGTGGCTCGATGCGATCAACTGACACCAAGAATAAAAATAAGACAAGGAAATAAATCGAAGTGGTAGATCAATGGCTCTATGCGGCCAATTGACTTTGAGAAATGAAAAGCAACAACATATTCAAAGTGAATGCGCAGCGGCTCGATGCGACCAACTGACACTAAGAATACAACAAAAAACATTCAAAGTGAATGTGCAGCAGCTCAATGCGACCAACCGTCACTGAAAAAAATAGAAACGACACAAAATTCAAAGTGAATGCGCAGCGGCTCGATGCGACCAACTGACACTAAGAATAGAAATGACACAAAATTCAAAGTGAATGTGCAGCGGCTCAATGCGACCAATTGTCACTGAAAAAATAGAAACGACACAAAATTCAAAGTGAATGCGCAGCGGCTCGATGCGACCAACTGACACTAAGAATAGAAATGACACAAAAATATTCGAAGTGAAAGCGCAATAGGTTCGAGACCTATTGACACTAAGAATAGAAGCCAAGATACACTTAAAGTGAATGCGCAACAGGTTCATGACCAGTCGACACTAAGAATGATAAAGACAAAGTATTCAAAACGGTAAATTAGCAGGTTCAAATGTAACTGCTGACACCGAGGATAAGGAAGGAAATCACATTGATTTAGTAGTGGCTCTATGCGACCAACTAGCATTGGGGATAGAATGCAAATCACCCAAAGATAGATCAACGGCTCTAAGCGACCGACTAACGCAAAGAAGTAACAACAAAATATGTTGGAGTTTTCAAATAAGATAAGACATCCAACCTCTGGAAATTCCTTCAGGAACCACAGGAGAAAGGTACAAGTATGTGCCAAAATCAAATGGACTTGGATTTTAAGCAAAAGGTTTCAGGACCTACTTAAAAGATTTATGCCAATGACAATTGGACTTCAAGGAGACATGGTGGTCATAAAGACAAATACCAACCACAATTAGAATTCCCACGGGGAACACCATCAATTACTGGGGACAAAAACGTTGGTAAACCAAACCTCGGGTACCAACAACAATGAATTCTCAAATTGAACACTAATAATAACTGGACTTGGAGTTAGACAGACGACAACTGGGGAAAGACAAAAGCTAATGTCAAATGCGCATGATTGAGCATGATGCGAATGATCATGATATGCAAATGTTGACCCTAAAGAGACAAAGAGTTGATAAGACTCAATGAGGAGTAGGCTCTCAACACCAATACTTAGATGAGCAATATGAAAATCACTGGGGAGATGTCTTCGAATTTTGGAAATCATGTTTGGGCCCGAAGATCCATCCAAGAGTGTTATCAGTTTTGAACTTCTATGGGGATTTCTGTAATAGTAGTATAAAAGTGTTGCAAACCAGGACTTCTTAGAGAAACAAAAGATTTTTCCCAATTTTTCCAAAGTCAAAGAAACTTGAAAGTTTTTCAGTATGTTTTCAAAAAACATTTCCTTAAGAAAAAAAACTTGTCATTTTCAGAGTTAAATTGTAATCAAGTGGTGGCATTTTGCATAACAAAAGAAAATAAGAGGTTGAACAACAAAATTCATAGGCAAAGTTTGTATTTTATTCAAGAATGGTAGCTTGCCAATGGCAAAAACTCCATGGGAAATTACAATTTGAAAATGGCAATGGGGAAAGGTCTACATTGAATCCAACGACCACTACAATCCCTAATAACCAAGACTGCCCGACACCTTGCTTCTGAGAAGAGCAATTGGATTGGTCTTCCAGTATGATTCTTCAGTAATGGTAAACACCATCTGACACAGTCAAATGCCTTTGTCCCTAACTTTTACCTGGACCTCCCTTTCGGGTTTTCAATCCACCGGGACGCTCTTTTTTTGCCTAAGCCGCCCTTTCGGGTTTTCAACTTAGCGAGCTCTTATTTTCATTTTTATCCCTAACTTTTGCCTGGATCTCCTTCATAGGTTTTGATCCACCGGGATACCCATTTTTTGCATAAGTCGCCATTTCTGGTTTTCGACCTATCGGGTTTTATTTAGGCATAATATTTTTTGACTGCATCAGAATTCACCGGGTGTTTCAGCTGTTCACCATCCATAGTTGTAAGGATTAAGGAACCTCCGGAGAATGCCACCTTCACAACACATGGACCTTCAAAGTTAGGACTCCATTTTCCACGCGTGTCTTTGTGGACTGGCAAGATTTTCTTGAGTACAAGATCTCCTTCTTTGAATTCTCGGATACGGACTTTCTTGTCAAATGCTCTCTTGATGCGCTTCTGGTACAACTGGCAATGGCACATGGCGGTCATTCTCTTCTCATCAATGAGGTTCAGTTGATCAAACCTGTTCTGGACCCATTCAGCTTCCTCCAGTTTGGTTTCCATCAAGATTCTTAAAGATGGTATCTCTACTTCAATAGGGAGAACTGCATCCATCCCATACACCAGAGAGAAAGGGGTTGCCCCTGTTGAAGTGCGAACTGATGTTCTGTATCCGTGTAAAGCATATGGTAACATCTCGTGCCAATCTTTGTAAGTTTTTACCATCTTCTGCAGAATCTTTTTGATGTTCTTGTTTGCAGCTTCAACAGCTCCATTCATCTTCGGACGATACGGAGAAGAGTTATGATGTTCAATCTTGAATGTCTCACACAACTCTTTCATTGTTTTGTTGTTCAAATTGGTCCCATTATCTGTGATGATTCGGCTTGGGATTCCATAACGGCAGATAATTTGGTTCTTGATGAAACGGGCAACCAATTGCTTTGTTACATTGGCGTAGGAAGCTGCTTCTACCCATTTGGTGAAGTAATCGATTGCGACCAAGATAAACCGATGACCATTGGAAGCTTTAGGCTCAATTGCCCCTATCATGTCAATGCCCCACATTGAGAAAGGCCAAGGCAATGACAGAACATTCAAAAGTGTTGGAGGTACGTGCACCTTGTCGGCATAAATCTGGCATTTAAGACACTTCCTGGCATACTTGAAACAATCTGATTCCATGGTCAAACAGAAATATCCAGCTCTCAAAATCTTCCTGGACATGGCATGTCCATTGGCATGTGTTCCAAATGATCCTTCATGGATTTCCCTGATCAATAGGTCTGCTTCGCGTTTGTCCACACATCTGAGCAGAACCATATCATGATTTCTCTTGTAAAGCACATTGTTGCTGAGGAAAAATTTGGACGCCAATCTTCTTAAAGTCTTCTTGTCTAGATTTGTTGCGTCAGCTGGGTACTCCTGATTTTGCAAGTAGTTCTTGATGTCATAGAACCACGGTTTCTCATCAGTTTCCTCTTCGACCAGTAGACAGTAGGCTGGTGCAGTTCTTCGCTCGATTGTAATGAGTGGAGCTTCATTAAGAAATCTGACTTGAAACATAGAGGCCAACATAGCCAAGGCGTCTGCTATTTGATTCTCCGCCCTTGGAACATGATGGAATGTGACTTCGTCAAAGTATTTAATTAACTCCACAATGTGGGCCCGATAAAGGATCAACTTCTTGTCACGGGTCTCCCATTCACCTTTGACTTGGTAGATTACTAAGACTGAGTCTCCATACACTTCAAGGATCTTGATTCTGGTATCGATTGCAGCTTCGATACCTAAAACACATGCTTCGTACTCAGCAATGTTGTTTGTACACTCAAAGCACAATCTAGCCGTGAAGGGAGTATAACCACCATCAGGATTCATCAAAACAACTCCTACACCATGCCCCATGTAGTTAGAGGAACCATCAAACATCATCTTCCAACGAGAACCTGGCTCGGGACCTTCATCTGGACCTGGAACTTCACAGTCCTTTATCAACATAATGTCCTCGTCCGGGAAATCGAATTTCAAAGGTTCATAATCTTCGACAGGATGATCAGCAAGGTATTCAGATAAAACACTGCCCTTAATAGACTTCTGGGTTACATACTGGATATCATATTCGGATAACAACATGTGCCAACGGGCGAGTCTTCCAGTCAAAGCAGGCTTCTCAAAGATGTACTTTATTGGATCCATTTTCGAGATCAACAAAGTAGTGTGACAAATCATGTACTGCCTGAGGCGTCTGGCTGCCCATGCCAAGGCACAACAAGTCTTCTCTAAAAGCGAATATCTGCTTTCACAGTCTGTGAACTTCTTGCTTAAGTAATAAATGGCGTGCTCCTTATGACCAGTTTCATCTTGTTGGCCTAATACGCAACCCATAGATCCCTCGAGCACAGTTAGATACATGAAAAGAGGCTTCCCTGGAGTAGGTGGGATCAAGATAGGGGGTTCCTGTAAATAAACCTTAATCTTCTCAAAAGCCAGTTGACAATCAGGACTCCACTCAATTGCTTGATTCTTCCGGAGTAACTTGAATAAAGGCTCACAAGTAGCAGTCATGTTGGAGATAAATCTGGAGATGTAGTTCAATCTTCCAAGGAAGCCTCTGACTTGCTTTTCTGTTTTTGGAGCTGGCATCTCTTGAATTACTCTGACCTTATCTGGATCTACTTCATTTCCTTGCTGACTAACAATAAAACCAAGTAACTTTCCTGATCGAACACCAAAAGTACACTTAGCCGGATTCAGACGCAGTTGGAACTTTCTGAGGCGCTCAAATAACTTCAGGAGATGATTCAAATGATCCTCCTCACTCTGTGATTTGGCAATCATATCATCCACATAAACTTCTATCTCTTTGTGCATCATATCATGGAAAAGGGTGACCATTGCCCTCTGATAAGTGGCTCCTGCATTTCTGAGACCAAATGGCATAACCTTGTAACAATAAGTGCCCCATGGTGTGATGAATGTAGTCTTTTCCATATCGTCAGGATCCATCTTGATCTAGTTGTATCCTGAAAACCCATCCATGAAGGAGAAAACAACAAATTTGGCAGTGTTGTCAACCAAAGTGTCAATATGCGGAAGAGGGAAATCGTCCTTCGGACTGGCTTTGTTCAAATCCCTATAGTCCACACACATTCTGACTTTGCCATCCTTTTTAGGGACTGGCACAATATTAGCTACCCACTCGGGGTACTTTGCAACTGCGAGGAATCCCGCATCAAACTGCCTTTTGACCTCTTCTCGAATCTTCAGAGCCATGTCTGGTCTTGTTCTTCGAAGCTTTTGCTTTACAGGAGGACAATCTGGTCGAAGACGTAACTTGTGGACCACTATGTCTGTGTCTAAACCGGGCATATCTTGATACGACCATGCAAACACATCTGCATACTCTCTGAGAAGCTTGACCAATCTTTCTTTAACGTCTGCCCCAAGTGTCGTACCAATCTTGACTTCCTTCTTGTCTTCATCAGTGCCAAGATTGATGGTCTCTATCTGCTCCTTATGTGGCTGGAGCTTTGTGTGCTCATACTCAACTAATCTTGCCAGTTCTTCGGGAATGTCACAATCTTCCTCACTCTCATCTTCCGCTTGGTAGATGGGCGAATCAAAGTTAGGAGAGAATGTAGAGTCATTGGATTCAACAGGGTTTTCGTTTATTATGCATATGAGAATGATTTGCTTTTATTAAAAGTGGAAAATAGAGAAATGCAAGAGAAAAAAGCTTTTTTATTGGTTTTGAAAGATTGCCATTTTCTTTTAAAAGTGAAAAGAGAGAGAGAAAAAACAGTAAATGGTCAAAATAAGAGTTTAACAAAATGCCTTCATTGATAATAACTTTGAAAATGAGAAGGGGCCCTACAAAATACTCCCATAGCCTTGGGCAAAGCTAGGGAACTTTGAAAACATTTAAAAAACAATAAATTACTTTGACAATGGAAAAAACTCTGGGATCTCGACTGTCTCCCAATTGCCCAAGGCTTCTTCACACTGATACACCAAATGATTCACATCTTCATCTTCAGAACCTCCATCAATTGCATTGATCTGATAACCAGCACTGGAAAACACCTTTTGAATGGTCTTCAGACGTCCTTTAACGGAGGTTGATGCTCCTTCCTTCACATGAGTTGGTTTGTAACCCAACCCGCAACGATCTAGCTTCTGCTTGACTTCAATGACATCACCCCAACCTTCATAGCTTCTTTCTTCAATGGTGGAAATGGTACACTTCAGCGATGCAAAAGATGGGATACCCTTCCCTTTTGGTTCCTCTACTTCCAAAAGGACAGCATTGGCTATCTCAAGAGCTTGGAAAGAAGTTTCCAAAGCATCTTCATCAGCCTCAATATAGCTAAAGGATGAAAGGTTACTGACCATGAGATCTTCTTCACCAGACACAGTTACCAGCTTATTATCAACTACAAACTTCATCTTCTGGTGTAAGGTAGAAGTGACTGCCCCAGCGGCATGGATCCAAGGTCTTCCGAGCAAGCAACTGTAATTAGGATTGATGTCCATAACCTGGAAAGTGATTTTGAACACCTGTGGCCCAATCAAGATCGGTAAGTCTATTTCTCCAATAACAGCCCTTCTTGACCCATCAAAAACTTTCACAATCAGTGCATTGGGCATCATCTCTGCCCCTTGATAAGATAACTTGGCAAGCGTTCTTTTCGGCAAAACATTCAATGAAGATCCTGTATCCACAAGAACTCTTGCTAAAGTATCCTCTTGACATTTTACAGATATGTGGAGAGCACGGTTATGGTCCAAGCCCTCCTTTGGAAGATCCTCCATACTGAAGCTGAGATTGTTACATGCAGTGATATTGGCAATGACTCCATCAAACTGATTCACTGTTATATCATGTGTAAGATGGGCTTGGGCTAATAATTTCTGGAGAGCACTCTGATGGGCCGGTGAATGCATAAGAAGTGATACGATAGATATTTTGGAAGGCGTTTGATGTAGTTGATCAATAACCTTATAATCACTCTTCTTAATGATTCTGAGAAATTCTGCATCCTCTTCTCCCAAGACTAACCCTTTATCCTGGTTGACAACAGCTGGAATGACTTCTTTAGGCGGAACCGTATTGGCTTGCTGAGTATAAACACGACCACTGCGAGTTAAACGACCTGCACCCGCTATGTCAGCACTTGCCACTTTTGAACCTTCCTTCTGACTAGCTTTATCAATCTTCTGATGAACTTTCCCTGCATCATACTTCCATGGAACTGCTTTAGTGTCTTCATAAAGGAAAGGGTTATTCCTTTGTTCAAACCTTGGCTCAGGTATATTGAAAATGGGCATCACAGGCTCTGGCATATTAAAGATGGGTTGAAATCTTGAGGACTCAGGCAGGTTGAACACTGGCACCAAGGTGGAATCAGATTCAGGCAAGTTGAAAATGGGTTCAATCATTGCCACTTCATTCCTCTTCATATGACCGCTCACTTGTAAGACACCTTCATCAATCAAATCTTGAACATCTTTCAAGACCAATTCACATCCCCTTGGACTATCAACACAACCTTCACAATTCTTATGACAGCTCTTCAGTATACCCGCCCCCACTAATTTTGCATGGAAGTCTCGAAGCGGGGTCTTGATCTCTGTGGCGTTGAAAATCAAACCTTCGTCAGACTCGTCAATAATGGCATTTATGGACCCATGCTTGGGTAAAGGATTATCTTTGACATTCGGACCAGTATTCCCAAATGACAGAATGTTTTTCTCCATCAAATCTTTCACGATGCACTTCAAAGCATAACAACCCTCCAAATCGTGCCCCGAGGCACATTCATGGAATAAATAGTGGGCATTTGAGTTGTAATTTGGTGGGAGCGGATTTGGTGGAGGACCCAAAGGCCTTGGAGTAACCAAACCTTTCTTCAGCAGTGAAGGATATAATTCAGTATAAGTCATAGGGATTCGAGGATTAGGAGGCCTTCCTCCTGGTCTTCTATTCTGAAAGTTGGGATTCGGATGAGGAGCTGGAGTCCTCTGCTGGTAGGCTGAAGCATTGGGCGCTTGTTGATAGCCTGGATTGTTGAGCATTAGTTGATAAGGTGGAATCACTGGAGCCGCTTGTTGATACATCGGTACTGCTTGAGTTGGCCGATACATCGGGACTTGTGGATTAAATGACGGTTGAAATGCCACTACATAAGGATGTTGGGCATACTGTGGTGGATGAGCATACTGCTATTGAGCCATAGGTGGAGGTCTCTGCCAAAGCGGATTTCTTCTTTGACTTGCCATTATGGCATTCGTCTCACCCTCTTTCTTCTTGTGGAAATTACTGGTAAATTTCTTGCCATTACTTCCACTACCAGTGCTGGAACTGCCAGATGCACCACTCATCTTTCCACTTTTTAGTCCAAGTTCAACTTTGATTCCCACAGCCACTAAATCAGAGAAACTAGCAGTTATGCTTCCCACCATTCTCTCATAGAATTCTGGTCGCACAGTGTCAACGAACCAGTCAGCTAATTCTCTTTCAGTCAATGGGGGCTCTACCTGAGAAGCGGTCCCCCTCCACCTCAGAGCATATTCTTTAAATGATTCAGAATCTTTTTGTGACATACTCAACAGTTGCCTCCTATCGGGAGCAAGATCCATATTGTATTTGTATTGCTGGATGAAAGCATCTGCCAAGTCTTGGAAACTGCGAATCTTCGACTGGTCTAGCGTTAGATACCATTTGGAGGAGATTCCCTTCAGACTGTCCTGGAAGCAGTGGATCATTAATTTATCATTGTCCACCTGTGCAGCCATTCTTCGATAGTACATCAAGAGATGGTCCTTAGGACAAGTTGCACCCTCATACATATCAAAAGTGGGTATCTTGAACTTTGGAGGTATTACCAATCCAGACACCAGACACATCTCTCTAGCAGCGGCCCCAAAGATCTGGTCACCTTCAATCGCTCTTAACCTTTTTTCAAGGGTATCAAAATTCTCTTGCATCTTCTCATGTTTCTCGTTTCCGTTCTCAGACATATCTGGCGCGTCATACACCTGATGGTCATTAAAGTATGGTTGGGCACGGGTGTGCACAATGTCTGGTGTAAAATTAGCAACTGCATGGTTCTCTTCATTAGTCACAGGAATAGTCTGTTGAGCAGCAAATCCTTGAGGAGGAGGCACAAAACCTTGGGAAGGAAATGCCATGCCCTGAGAAGGAGGTGCGAAACTTTGAGAAGCTAAGCCTTGGGAAGGAGGGAAGAAACCCTGAGCAGCAAGTCCTTGGGAAGAAGGAAAGAAACCCTGAGCAGCAAGTCCTTGGGAAGAAGGAAAGAAACCCTGAACAGCAAGTCCTTGGGAAGAAGGAATAAAACTTTGAGAAGCAAGGCCTTGGGAAGGAGGGAAGAAACCCTGAGCAGCAAGTCCTTGGGAAGAAGGTATAAAACTCTGAGAAACAAAACCTTGAGGAGGAGGGACGAATCCATGAGGAAGTCCAAAAGGAGGCCAGGTCACAGGGGTAGTGACTGATGACGTAGGCTCAGTCGTTGCAGTGACAATTTCTGACACCACAGTCTGCTGAGTATCCATCTTCGCTCGAATAACCTGCAACATTTCCATCATCTGACCCATGTTTCCACGAATATCAGTAAGCTCCTCATTAACTCTGTCCATCTCTAGGTCTCTTTCAGCCATCCTCTTTCTGGCTTGAGCTCGAGTGTAGTATTTGCGTGAGAGCCTCGGTGTGAAAGCTGGAGAGCAGATGACGGGAATGAGTTTTATGTGAAAAATGCAAATGAAATGCCATATGTATGAGTGCAATGCGAAAGTTAAATTTTATTCAAGGAACTTAAGAAACAATTTGCAAATACCAAGGAAAACATAATAATCAAAGGACATGATTTCATTAAATTCAAAAAGTGATACAAAGTCTTGAGTACATCTTCAAAAATCCCAAACATAGCTTAATAAATACAAAGACAAAGTCCTAAGGAGATTCTCCTAAAAGCCTCAAGTTGAGCTTCTCGATTTGTGCCTTCATCTAAGCCCTTTCAAGCATAAGTTGATCCACGATCGACTTCCAAGAAGTGTCCCCTTGTTGTGGCTCGATTCATTAAGAATAATCTCATATGTAGATATGGCATCCCCGAAAGGATTATTACTGACAATGGCTCTAATCTGAACAACACTATGATTACTGATCTCTGCACGCAGTTCAAGATTAAGCATCACAACTCTTCTCCGTATCGTCCGAAGATGAATGGGGCAGTAGAAGCTGCTAATAAGAACATTAAGAAGATTGTACAGAAGATGACTGTTACTTACAAGGATTGGCATGAGATGTTACCTTTTGCTCTTCATGGTTATCGTACCACAATACGTACTTCAACAGGGGCAACCCCATTCTCCTTAGTCTATGGTATGGAAGCAGTTCTGCCCATTGAAGTTTAGATTCCCTCCTTAAGAATTATGAAGGATGCAGGCTTGGATGAAGATGAGTGGATTCAGACTCGACTAGACCAGATAAATTTGATTGATGAGAAAAGGTTAGCAGCAGTTTGTCATGGCCAGATGTACCAGAAACGAATGATCAAAGCTTTTAACAAGAAGGTTAAGCCAAAGGTATATCAGGTTGGTGACTTGGTAATCAAGCGTATCATATTACCACAGGGTGATCCTAGGGGCAAGTGGACTCCAACATATGAAGGACCATTTGTAGTCAAGACAGTGTTTTCAGGAGGTGCCATGATACTGACTACAATGGATGGTGAAGACTTCCCACAGCCTGTAAACGCAGACATAGTTAAAAAATACTACGCATAAAAAAAGACCCGCTAGGTTGACAGGCTTAGGCAAAAATAAGGGCATCCCGGCAAACCAAAAGGGTTTGGGCAAAAATTAGGGATATATATAAAAAGATGTACACCCGGCAAGTCGAAAACCTGAAAAGGCGGCTTGGGCAAAAAAGGGTATCCCGGTGGATTGAAAACCTGAAAGGGCAATCCAGGCAAAAGTTAGGGATTAAAGCGTATGACTATGTCTCGTTTGGATCACCCATGAAACTGCAACCAGTTGTGCTACTTAATCAAGTTTGAACAGATAAAGCTCAACCCAATTGTTTCCGTCTCAACAGCAGAAGATGAGATACTCGAAGATAATGACAATAGTAGAATTGAAACTCAATAGGATTGTTTCCCACATAGCTGATTTTCTCTGTTTTGTAAAAACTTTATGACAAAATCCTCTTACTAGGGTTTATGTCTCCTTGTACAAACTTACCCGTGTATGGGTCACTTTTTGATATAAATAAATTCCATCTTTTGAATCCAGATTTACTTTTACCCTATTTACATAAGCGAAACGTCCATTGGTTGTGTTTGAATGTATGTGTGCTTTTGAATATGATTGATGTTTACCAGAAATGCATGTATGCTTAATATGATTGATGTTTACCAGAAATGCATGAAAATGCAGTAATAGTATTTACTAAGGACGAACGAGGGAAGGATTTCAACGAAGCTTCGCCGGTTCATCCTTACAAGACAGTTACAAACCCTCAGTAGGACGAATCCATCTTCATAAAGTCTCATCTCCCCTGGAATTTATATCCATCTCTTTTATCCTCATACGGATATACGGGAAAATACTTTCCAATAAGGATACGACGAACGAAGACGGAGGTGATATCTATCCTACTATCGAACGAAGACGGGAGGTTATTTATACCTTGTTATCCCCAGCATACGGGAGGTTATCTATACCCTGTTATCCCCAGCAGACGTAAAGTTATGTATAATAGATTCTTCAACAACGAATCGGGATTTATTTTCCCTGGCCAGCAGTTGTTATACGAAGATATCCAGACGCTTCCGGCAGTATCATATCATACATACACCATTTACATACATATACATGAGTGCATAATACATTACCTAAGTGCATCATATTATACATGCATACATAATGCATAAACTAATATTATTATACGGAATGCTACCTTGTTTTCAGGTTAATTATCCAACAAACAGACTTACAATTATCAGGATTGCTCTATCCTCCTGAAATCATATCATTGCCTCAGGAATGCTCCAGCCTCCTGACAGTTATTATTATACCTTCATATTCAGGATTGCTATATCCTCCTGAAATCATATTATTACCTCAGGGTTGCTTTATCCTCCTGACAACTTATTATTACTTCAAGACTGCTTTAGAGTTATCATTATTGATTGCTCTATCCTCCTGAAATCATATTATTACTTCAAGACTGCTTTAGGGTTATCATTATTGATTGCTCTATCCTCCTGAAGACATGCTGTTACATCAGGATTACTCCAGTCTCCTGAAAGCATATCATCAATCTCTCAAGATTGCTCTATCCTCTTGAAATTATATTGTTACCTCAGGACAGCTCCAGCCTCCTGATAGCTTTTCACCCCCCCTGAAGACATGCTGTTACATCAGGATTACTCCAGTCTCCTGAAAGCATATCATCAGTACCTCAGGACTGCTCCAGACTCCTGACAGTTTTCATTATACCTCCATATTTTGGACTGCTTTATCTTCCAAGAAATATATCTGAAGAACTTTCCCCTAGTGGCATCTTTAAGCCCACTCAATCATATTCAACTAGCCATATGTATCACTCTAATGCACTGGTGAGTGCAAATTTTTGGGCTTTTGTGTTCAATCCCCTTCAACCTTCCAGGTCATGACTGGCAAATGTACCAATCTAACCCCTCAGGTTTCAGAAAATTGAACAGGGGCAGCTGTTGCACCCCAAAATTTGCCCTCACAATACAAGACTTTGTGTGCTAAGAAGGTTCACAAGGTTCACAAGTTTCCCAATGTTTACAAGACCTTTCATGAGGTTCATGAAGTCTACAAGTTACTTTATGAAGGTTCACAAGGTTCACAAGATTCACAATGCTTACAAAACCTTTCATGAGGTTCATGAAGTCTACAAGTCACTTTATGAGGTTCACAAGGTTCACAAGGTTCACAATACCTCCCATGAGGTTCACAAGTCACTTTATGAAGGTTCACAAGGTTCACAAGTTTCCCAATGTTTACAAGACCTTTCATGAGGTTCATGAAGTCTACAAGTCACTTTATGAAGGTTCACAAGGTTCACAAGTTTCCCAATGCTTTCAAGACCTTTCATGAGGTTCATGAAGTCTACAAGTTACTTTATGAAGGTTCACAAGGTTCACAAGATTCACAATGCTTACAAAACCTTTCATGAGGTTCATGAAGTCTACAAGTCACTTTATGAGGTTCACAAGGTTCACAATACCTCCCATGAGGTTCACAAGACATTTTATGATGGTTCACAAGGTTCACAATACCTCCCATGAGGTTCACAAGACATTTTATGATGGTTCACAAGGTTCACAAAGTTCACAATTGGTCAAAGGAGTTGACAATTCCCTCAGACAATGCACCTCCTAAGCAGTGCATCCAAAACTAGGGTTTTGACATTAATCAGGCTAAATGGACTTCCAATACCTCAAGTGAGCTTCATAACATCTTATATGTGTGTAAGAACCCCCATGACAAGTTTCAATACTTTTCTCAAAAGTTTGCTCAGTCAGATGATCAGATGAGTCAAAAGCAGTCAATACAGTTAAAAAGTCAAATTGAGGTCAACAGTGGTCAAACCAAAGTCAAACTTCATGATTTTTTGCCAACATCAAGTATATGAAGTAAAATTCATCATTTGATCAAGGGTTGATCATGATTCATCAAGGAGGTTCCAGATCATCAATAATCAGGAGTTTCTAAATTAGGGTTTCCTCAGTAAAAGTCAACTGAACTTTGACCAGCCATAACTTTCACATACTTCATCACCAAGTCTCAATCAAAAGCTCATTTTTAAGTAAATTGAATTCTCTACAACTTTTATGTTGCAAGTTAAGCCCAAAAATGCTTCATTTGGAAGATATGAGCTAAGACATTATAGGTCATTTCAAAAGTCAACAAAAAGTCAACAACTTCAAAAGGGCATAACTTGAGATTGGTAAATGGTATGGACCTGAAACCAATGGGGTTGTTTAAAGGACTCTTCAAGCTTTCCAAAAAGTCCAAGAACACCTTCATACCTTTAAAATTGAGAAATATATGCCCTTGCAAAGTTGAGAAATTTTATGATGGTTTATGTTGAAAATGGAGGTTTAAAACCACTTCTTTCCAAATGGGCTGCCCAAATTGTGATCCAATCCATACCATATCATCATGCACGACCCAATTGATTTAAAATCATAATTTTTATTATTTTATTTTTATTTATTTTGATTTAATTCATAAAAAATCATTTTAAATAAATATAAAATATGAAAATATATTTTTGGATGAAGATTGAGCTTCTAGAATCTCATCAATGTTGAGTGAAGTTGAAAGAGAAAGAAATCATGTGATTTATCCAAAAATAGCAAGCTTTCATGAGCCAATATTTGAATTTCATGACACCATCTTTTTCAATCTTCAAGTATCAAATCTTCCATATAACTAATCAATATTTTGACCTAGAATGATTCACATATATATACTAAACACAACCCTAGCTCTGATTCACGAATTCCAGCAGCCAAAGGTAAGTTTCATAGTTCAAAATTTCAAGCCAAAACACTAATTCGGATTCTTCAATCCAGTGCATTAGAAGGTAAAATAAGAACATGGAGATGTTCTTTAGACATCACTGAAGCTAAAGCATCACTCATATGCATCCCATGTGCACCATATTGCTCTACCCGAATCAAACTTTGTCTTGAATTTCAATTTTTCGATTCTGTTTATTTGTGCATTGTTAATGAATTTTGTTTGAGTTTCTGTGTTTGTGAGGTTCCAAGGAACGATTCTGGACAATTGGATTGAAGCTTCATGACCTATATCACCCGCGACCATTATTAGGGTTTAGAGCTCAATTTTAGGGTTTGATGATTCAACAAATATAAATAAATTCTGGACACATAGGAATGTTCTATGAACCACCAGGATTATGAAACACCAATTAATTTCTTGAATTGATACTGTTTTGCTTGAGTTTCGTTTTCGTAGGTTGAGAACATTGAAGAACTCGCAGGAAAATTTGCATCTGAATTCGCAGGAAATTTCGAAGGATAGGAGGTTGAAGACAAAGCTGTTCGCGCGCTTCTGGAAATTTGAAAATTGGTTATAATATTTTATTATATTGTTTCTAATCTTATTCACCAAAGCATGCTTGGTCCAGTGGTAAGAGTAACGCGCGTGTAACCTATGGGGCCTGAGTTCGAGTCTTGGTCTCGTACATCATTTTTTTTCTATTTTTCAGGATAATAAGAAGACTCAATATATTATATTATGTTGTCACTATACTACCAGAAGGGCTCTCCCAGCCAGGTGGTAATGCGCGCATGTGTGTATCTGTAAGGTCCTGGGTTCAACACCAACCCCAGGCCTTTTGTTTTCATTATTTTTCTGGATTTTCAAGATGAAGCATAAAACGAATTTCTCCCTCTCTTTTGTTGCCTGCGTGCATAGTGGCCTGATGGTGGTTCTTCTTGCTGGCAAATACACTGACCTGGGTTCAAATCCCAGTCAGGTAAGTTTTTTTCACAATTTTTCTCTTTTATTTTGATTATCCTATTAATATTAAATTAAATATAATTTTATATAAATATAATTAAAATAATGTTGTAGATGTATATTCAATGTAATTCAAATTCTATATTTCTTTTTTTTCTGAAAATTATTTTTATTATCATATAAATAAATTATAGTATGTATATTAATTAAAATAACTTTATATTATAAACCCTAAAAAAAAATTTTCTAACAAAACCCTAATTTATTTTCTAAAATAAAACCTAATTCTAAATAATTTTATTTTTTAATGTAAGTATTATGTATATTTATTTATTTATTTAATATGATTCATGTAAATTTTGTAAATATGATTATTTTTTATGAACATGATATTTAAAATTTATTTTCTTCATAATGTGTAAATATTTTAATAATTGTTGATATATATTTAGAAATAATTAAATTTTGTAAATGATTAAAATTTATAATTATATTATATTTAAAATTTTTATATTAATTATTTAATTATTCATGTTTCTAAATAAATGCTTATATATTAAAATCCTATTTTGTGTTTCTAATCATGTCATTATAGTATTTTTATTTAATTCTATTTATTTTAATTATTGTTACTAACCATATTATTATTTATTTTGCTTCATTAATCTTATATATTATTATTATCTCACTAATTTTATTAATTTTTATTATTTACTCACCTCACTTATTTTATTACGAACTTTTGATTATTATTTAATATTGCTATTATTTTAACTAACCCTATTTTTTAATTCTTATTATTACTAACCCTTATTTATTTGCTTACTAATTATTTTTACTTATTATTTATATTTTGCTTTTATATTTATATTTTTGCTATTTCTTTATTATTATTATAATTATGTAATTGCTTCTTGGTGTAATTTTGTAAATATTTAATTATTCATGCTATGGTTAGTAATTTAGGGAGTGCAAAAACATGTATTCTATTTAAAATAAATTTAGCTCATTTAAATTAAAGATAAATAATATTGAACACTCACACACGTAAGTCGATTTTTAATCGCCATCTCACTTTCTAAGGCTATCCCTCAAGTTGCCTAAATCATAAGGTCAAGTGGGGTGTATAAAGCAAGTCCCTTTAAAAGAAAAAAATCATCAAGTCCCACATGGTTGCCTTTAAGATCAAGTCCCTTTTCGAATAATGATGATAGTCCCTCCTATATGCTTATTACACCCCACAGTTGCCTTCAAAAATAAATGTCCCTCACATGTCCCTAACATCCAAGGTAATGACTACCTACTCCTTAATAGTAGGGATAGTCTTACTATTTAAAGGATAAAGAACAAGAAAGACTTAAACTTTAGGGTAGGTTCCTCTTATGTACTTGCTCACTATTCAAACTTTTCAAACTCTTCACAATTTCAAACAAATTTTCAAAAACAAGTTTTTACGCCTCCGTACATGGATCATTATCAACTATTCTGAAAATTTTTCTATTCACACACTGCACTTTCAAAAACAATTCAAAAGTGAGCTAAGTAACTAAGAGCCCATGGATAACCATGGATGTAAGGGGTGCTAACACCTTCCCTTTACATAACCTATCCCCCGGACCCAAAAATATCTCTTAAGGTCTTTCCTGTTCTTTTATACCCTTTCCTTTTGGATAAAATAAAAGTCGGTGGCGACTCTTGCTATCCGCAACATAACTAAAGTCAGTTCTCCCACCGTGTTACAGAACTGGCGACTCTGCTGGGGATTTAATATTAAAGAGGGGTACCCTTAGGAATTAGATCACTTTAAATTGTTTGCCTTGTTTGCTTTATATTATCTTGTTGGGGTGCTCTTATGTGTGAAAGGTCCTAACCCGGATCTAGTGTACCTTAGGTAAATGGCAATAGACCAAGGAAACTGTACGACGTATATCGATACGGTTGATCTGGTGGCCATAGTTAGTGCGACTTCTTGGTTGGTGCTTATGTTCCTTAAGTCAAGTTGAGGATAATATGAGGCTGCCATATGTTGTCAATGCACTAACTAACTTTTAGAACCCTAATTAACTCATCTTGGCCTTTAGAAGGTAGTGAGATAACCGGCTTTGGTGCAGACTGAAGTTGGTTGACACTCGATACTACGCTCATTGAGATTCTAAACTTGGAGGGTTTTGGTTGGCAAGTAAGTTGCCTTCTGAACAACCACCCTTGTGAAGGATCAATGATTTTGAGATCCCTTAGAACCTGGTTACTTTTGTAGGACAGGATGAACCATCTAACTTCAGGGGAGGGTACCTACCTTAAACCTCATGCAAGCCTTTAAACCTAGGGCTATTGTGTGACTTGCTTGTGTGTGCCACATGTTTGTGATTGAGCATAACATCATGACATCATCATGCATCATAAGAATAGCATTTTCACTAACCATTTCAAGGACCAAAGGATTTATCTTTGTTCTTTGTTGCAGGTCATGGCTTCTGCTCGTAGAAACACCATCAGGATCAACTTTGTGGGGATACCTCCCAAGCTTAAAGAATTAGTTTCTCAGGTGTCTGATCATTCCCAGTTCATCAAGAGACATGGTCACCTATTGGATCTAGTCACTTCAGGGTTCAATGACGACATGATGAGTGTCCTGTTTCAGTTCTTTGACCCTAAGCACCACTGCTTCACATTCCCTGATTATCAGCTGGTTCCAACCATGGAGGAGTTCTCTAAACTTCTGGGTATACCTGTTCTTGATCAAAGACCCTTCACAGGCTTGGAGAAGGAGCTTAAACCGGAGGTTATTGCTGCAGCTCTACATCTGAAGAAGTCTGATATTGTTCTAGAAACGAGAAGTGGAGTCAAGGGTATTCTTGCCAAGGTGCTAATGGATAAGGCTCAAATGTTCTTAAAGGCCATGAGCTATGATGCTTTTGAGGAGATCTTAGCCTTGCTGATATATGGCTTAGTATTGTTCCCCAATCCAGATCAGTTCATAGATGTTCATGCCATCAACATTTTCCTGAGTCACAATCCAGTGCCTACATTGCTTGGAGACATCCTACATTCTCTTCATACTCGTACTACAAAAGCTAGAGGAACTTTGATGTGCTGCATACCTTTGTTATCTAGGTGGTTTATTTCTCACCTTCCTCGCTCAGTAATGAAGAATGAGCAAGGGTTCAGATGGTCCAAGAGGATCATGTCACTTTCTCACTCAGATATCCATTGGTGCTCCAGATCTATGGAGAATGTCACCATCATTGACCGTTGTGGGGAGTTTCCTAATGTGCCACTTCTAGGCATAAGAGGAGGCATCACCTACAACCCCTCTCTAGCTTTACGACAGTTTGGTTATGCCCGGAGTGATGGTCCACATGACATGTTGATTCAGGGCATTGTGTTTGATTACGACAATGATCTTCAGGGTTACCGTCAGAGATTTATACGAGCCTGGGGAAAGGTAAACAGGATTGACAGCAAGACACTGGAGCCTAAGTACACTATTCCTATGGAGGCTTATCTCAGATGGGTACGATCTCGTGCTCAGACTCTCATGATGCCATATCCTGCCGTCCTACTAGTTACCATGGAACCTGTTGCTGAAGGAGACACAGCTTATACCATCCTTCACCCAGACATGCCTACTGATAAGGAAGACTTGCAGAGATCATGGATCCAACTGAAGGAGCAAAGGGATACTTTCGAGGCTCATCACAAAGCAAGCCAAGCAAGAATCCTAGAGCTAACAAAGCAACTTCATGAGGAACGAAACCTCAACTCATACCTCAATACAAAGAGGAAACGTCCATGGGAGACTTAAAACCCCATCTTTTGTACTTATTTCATTTCATTTTTTGTAAGCCTAAAAGGCAAAACAAAGATATTACTAATAAAAGTTTACTTTCGTGTTTGTCTAAGCAAATTTAAATCCTGCGGTCCTTGAAAACATTGCATATGCATTCCCATATCATTTCATTGCATCACAGGTTTATAATTGTGCACAGGTTTCTCATCTTCTCGCTGTTTATTTCAGCAATGGCTCTTGAACAATCAGTTAAGGATCTTCAGACACAAAATGCACAGTTCCAAGAGCTGATCCTGAACCTGTCCAAGGGGCAAGATGAATTGAAGGCACTGCTGGCCAAGAAGACTAAGAAGGCTAGAAGGTCTGCTGGGTTGATTAACATGGGAAGAAGGTTCAAAGGTCTTGCCAAGACCAAAGAACCAGCTGAAGACTATGAATCTGAGGAATCTGAGCAAGAGGTAGGCAGTCTCCACCACACAATGGGGGACTCTGACTCTGAGGTTAATTACTACCATGAGCCTAATGAAGACAAATTCAAGATGCTGGTGGATAGGATGGATGCCATGGAGTTGCAGAAGTCATCTGGGCTGGATTTTGAGGATTTGAGTCTGATATCTGGGGTAGTCATACCCATTGGTTTCAAGGTTCCAACATTTGTTGTCTATGATGGGGTCTCTTGTCCCAAACTGCATCTGAGGTCTTATGTTAGAAGAATTCAACCCCACACTGCTGATAAGAAGTTGTGGATCCATTTCTTTCAAGAGAGCTTATCTGGAGCTCAGCTGGAGTGGTATTATCAGTTGGAGAGTGTCAACATCAGAGACTGGAATGATCTTGCTGAAGCTTTCTATAAGCAGTATCAATACAATGCTGACTTAGCCCCCACTCGCATGCAGCTTCAGAGCATGTCAATGGGTGCCAAGGAAAGTTTTAAAGAGTATGCTCAGAAATGGAGAGATTTAGCTGGAAGAGTTCAACCCCCTTTGACTGATAGGGAATTGGTTGATATGTTCATGTGTACACTGAATGGTCCATTTTACAGTCATCTCATTGGAAGCTCATCATCTGGCTTCACTGAGTTGATCATGACAGGAGAGCGAGTAGAGAATGGTATAAAGAATGGTAAGATCCAAATAGGTACTTCTTCATCAGGTGCTACAAAGAAGCCTCCCACTGGGAAGAAAGAATCCAATGCTGTTTATGGTCAACCTGATCGTAACAGAAGGCATCAGTCTGTTAGTGCAGTTCATATTTCAAATCCAACTCCTGCAACAACAGAGCAGCCACAGGGCAACCAACAGAGGGCTAGAAGACAGTTCACGAAGATCAACATGTCAATGGCTCAGGCATTGCAACATTTGTTGAAGGCTGAACTTATTACTTTGAAAGAGGCTCCTCAGAATCCTAATGTTACCTCTCCCAGGTACAATCCCAATGCAAGGTGTGCATACCATTCAAACTGTCAGGGACATGATACTAATAACTGCTGGATCTTGAAGAATAAAATTCAAGATATGATTGATGCTGGAGAAATTGAGTTTGATCCTCCGGGTACTCCCAATGTGATTACTGCTCCAATGCCAAATCACGAGAAGACTGTCAATGCCATTGAGGAAGATCTACATGTCTATTCAGTTATGGAGTTGACCACACCACTGTCTGTTATCAAAAAGAGGTTAGTACAAGCTGGGATCTTTCCAGGTTGTCGTGAAGATTGTTTGTATTGTACCTATAAGCCGGATAGTTGCTTCATATTGAGAGATGGAATTCAACGTCTCATGGATAAATATACTATAGTGTTTGAGAGGACTCCGTCGTCTGTAGAAAGTATGGTGGATCATCTGACTCAAGGTAGGAAGATTGAAGAGGTTGACATGGTTGACAAAGTACCAATAAGAATCACTTCAAAGGGTCCTATTAAAATCACTCATCAGGGTCCAATCAAAATCACTGCTGAAGGTCCCGTGAAAGTTGTTGCTGAAGCCAGAGTAGCTCCTGTGGTCATTACTACTCCTGGTCCTATCTCGTATACGTCTGACAAAGCTGTGCCTTGGCATTATGGATCTGATGTTTACATCCATGGTGTTAAGCAAGAGCCTGTAGCTGATGTACCTGTTGATGTTGATAATATTGCTGGATCTAGCAAGATCACTCGTAGTGGAAGAGTCTTCTCTCCTCCAGTTGCTTCTAAGAATACAGTTACTCCTGCTGCTACCTCCACCACTGATGCTCGGGGCAAGGGTCCTGTTATTGAGCCTGTATCTACTGATGTGCCAGCTGCTGATGACCTCTCTAAGCAGATGGAAGAAGTATTGAAAATCATTCGCAAGAGTGATTATGACATTGTTGATCAGTTAGGGCATACTCCCTCAAAGATTTCTATGTTATCCTTGTTGTTATGTTCTGAGGCTCATGCCAAGTCCTTGATCAAATTTCTAAAGACTGCTCATGTACCCAGTGCAATTTCTGTTGACCAATTTGAGAATTGTGTTGCCCACCTGACCTACGACAATGGGTTGGGATTTTCTGATGCTGATTTGACTCCTGCCAAGAGGGATCATAACAGGGCCTTGCATATTTCAATTGAATGCAGGGGCACTACCCTGTCACATGTGCTGATAGACAATGGTTCCTCTTTGAATGTGTTGCCTAAGGAAGTCCTGAACAAGCTGAGTCCTGAAGATGCTGTGCTGAAGCCCAGTAATATTGTGGTAAAGGCTTTTGATGGTTCTAGAAGAGTAGTGCATGGGGAAATTGATCTTCCAATCCAAGTTGGTTCCCAGGTGTTTACTGCTACATTTTTTGTGATGGATATTCGCCCTTCGTACTCTTGTCTGCTTGGTCGTCCTTGGATCCATGGGGCAGGTGCTGTAACCTCTACATTGCACCAAAAGTTGAGATATCCGGTGGATGGAAAGGTTGTTACTGTCTATGGAGAAGAAGAATACTTTGACAGCCATGTAAACACTTTCAAGTATCTGGAAATGGAAGGTGAATACATTGAGACTCCGTGTCAGACATTTGAAGTGGTTCCCTGGGTTGTTAATGATTATGTAGCTCCTCCTGTTGTGAAGAAAGTTCCTGTGGTCACCAGAAAGCCTCCAACAATGGCAATGGCCTCCCTCAATGATGCTAGAGCTGTGGTGGATGAAGGTGGTTGTACTATTTGGGGTCAGCTTCCTGATATTCCATACAAGTCTGACAAGTTTGGTTTGGGTTTCACTGCAGAGTCCCAGAAGGCCGTTCGCCGTGCTCGTGCTGCTCGTATCACTAGTCAAGGGGTTGTGAAGGACCAGATTAACGCTGTGGGAAATCAAGATGAAGACTACAACTTGGATGCATGGATTTTTCCTACTGTGGGTGCTGGACTCAATAATTGGAAAACTGAAGATGTTATCCCTATCTCCTTTAGTCAGGAGTAAATACTATTATTGTGTTGTGTTTTTTTTTTTTTAAAATTTGTAATTTCTTAAACAATTAAAACTCTTAAGCCTTGTGCCTTACCCGGGGCACAATGGTGGGCTTGTTACGGGCTGTCATTTCATTTGCATACTTCATTCAATAAAATCAGTGGACGTTTCGTTTTCGTAAATATTGTGTTCCCTGTCTTTCTTTTATTTTATTTTTGTTTTATCAGCTATGTGTTCTTACACACACCCACATCACTAAAATGCAGATCCTCATCCACTCTGGATCCTGTTGATAACAGTTCTACTATTGCCAATTATAATTTCGAGAATCCGATCTATCAAACTGAAGACGGAAATGAGGACGATTGTGAAATACCTGTAGAGCTTGCTAGGTTGTTACAACAAGAAGAGAAAGCTATACAGCCACATGAAGAGCCAGTCGAAGTTGTGAATCTGGGAACTGAAGAAAACAGAAAAGAGGTCAAGATAGGGGCTGATTTAGAGGACAGTGTCAAGAGCAGGCTGATTCAGATGTTACGTGACTATGTGGAGATATTTGCTTGGTCTTATGAAGATATGCCAGGGTTGGATACAGACATTGTGGTTCACCGTTTACCAGTGAAAGAAGATTGTCGTCCAAAGAAGCAGAAGGTTCGTCGTATGCGTCCTGAAATGTCAGAAAAGATCAAGGTAGAGGTAATGAAACAGTTCAATGCAGGGTTCTTAGCAGTGACTTCTTATCCTCAATGGGTTGCAAATGTGGTACCAGTTCCTAAGAAAGATGGTAAGGTACGTATGTGTGTGGACTACAGAGATTTGAACAAGGCTAGCCCTAAAGATGACTTTCCACTCCCTCATATTGATATTCTGGTAGACAACACTGCTCAGCATAAGGTATTCTCTTTTATGGATGGTTTCTCTGGTTACAATCAAATCAAGATGGCACCTGAAGATATGGAGAAGACAACATTTGTGACACAGTGGGGCACCTTTTGCTATAAGGTAATGCCATTTGGTTTGAAAAATGCAGGGGCAACATATCAGCGTGCTATGGTGGCTTTGTTTCATGATATGATTCATCATGAGATAGAGGTATATGTAGATGATATGATAGCCAGGTCTCAGAATGAAGAGCAACATCTTGATCATCTGCACAAATTGTTTGAGAGGTTGAAAAAATACAAGTTGAGATTGAATCCAAAGAAGTGTACTTTTGGAGTTAGATCTGGAAAGCTCCTGGGTTTCATTGTCAGTGGAAAAGGTATTGAAGTGGATCCTGCAAAAGTAAAAGCTATACGAGAGATGCCAGCTCCCCGTACTGAGAAGGAGGTTAGAGGTTTCTTGGGACGATTGAACTACATTGCAAGATTTATCTCCCAATTAACTACCATCTGTGAGCCAATCTTCAAGTTGTTGAAGAAAGATCAGGTGATGGAATGGAATGATGAATGCCAGACTGCCTTTGATGAAATCAAGAGATATCTGCTAGAACCACCAATTTTGATGCCACCAGTAGATGGAAGACCTTTGATTATGTACTTAACAGTGTTAGACAACTCAATGGGGTGTGTATTGGGGCAACATGACGAGTCTGGTCGAAAAGAGCAGGCAATATACTACCTTAGCAAAAAGTTTACCGACTGTGAAACAAGATACTCACTGCTCGAGAAAACTTGTTGCGCTTTGGCATGGGCTGCTCGCCGACTAAGACAGTATATGTTGACCCATACTACCTTATTGATTTCAAAGATGGATCCAATCAAGTACATATTTGAGAAACCTGCTCTCTCCGGAAGAATTGCAAGATGGCAAATGATCTTGACAGAATATGACATACAGTATACTACTCAGAAGGCCATTAAAGGAAGTGTTGTTGCTGATCATTTGGCTCATCAAGCAGTGGATGATTATCAGTCAATGAATTTTGAGTTTCCTGATGAAGACATTATGATTATTACCAAAGAACCTGGACAATATGACGGACCTGAACAAGGATCCCGATGGACTATGGTTTTTGATGGTGCCTCTAATGCACTTGGTAATGGTGTTGGTGTTGTGATTAGTTCCCCTGAAGGTTGTCATACCCCGATTACTGCCAGACTTTGTTTCCATTGTACCAATAATATGGCTGAGTATGAGGCATGTATCCTGGGTATTAAAGTTGCTATTGATATGAAGATTCAGTTCCTTGATGTGTATGGAGATTCAGCCCTGGTAGTTAGTCAGATCAAAGGAGATTGGGATACCAAGCATGATAACCTCATTCCTTACAGAGAGCATGTGTTGTCTTTGATCCCGCATTTCAAAGAGATTACCTTTGGACATATTCCACGAAGAGAGAATCAGTTGGCAGATGCATTGGCCACCATGGCATCTATGTTTGAGATCAGGTGGGATGATGAAGCTCCCAAGATTACTATTGATAGATTTGAAAAGCCTGCATATTGCAATGAGATTGACACTGAAGGGGCAGAGGAGAAGCCTTGGTTCTATGAAGTGAAAAGATATCTTGAAGCTCAGGAATTCCCTGAAGGGGCATCTGTCAAAGATAGGAAGTTTCTGAGAAGGTTTTCTGCTAAGTTCTTCTTGAGTAATGGGATTCTGTACAAGCGCAATCATGATTCAACTTTGCTTCGTTGTGTGGATAAGAAGGAAGCAATTGAGATTATGGAAGATATGCATGATGGGATCTTTGGTACTCATTCTAGTGGTCATACTATGGCGAAGAAAATTTTGAGAGCAGGTTACTATTGGTCTACCATGGAAGCTGATTGCTATCAACACTCCAGAACATGTCACAAGTGTCAAATTTATGCTGATAAAGTCCATATACCTCCATCACCATTGAATGTGTTGACTGCTCCTTGGCCATTTGACATGTGGGGCATTGATATGATTGGTGAGATCAAGCCTACTGCTTCTAATGGGCATCGTTTCATCCTGGTTGCTATTGATTACTTCACGAAGTGGGTGGAGGCAGCTTCATTTGCATCTGTTACTAAGAATGTTGTGGCTCGATTCATTAAGAATAATCTCATATGTAGATATGGCATCCCCGAAAGGATTATTACTGACAATGGCTCTAATCTGAACAACACTATGATTACTGATCTCTGCACGCAGTTCAAGATTAAGCATCACAACTCTTCTCCGTATCGTCCGAAGATGAATGGGGCAGTAGAAGCTGCTAATAAGAACATTAAGAAGATTGTACAGAAGATGACTGTTACTTACAAGGATTGGCATGAGATGTTACCTTTTGCTCTTCATGGTTATCGTACCACAATACGTACTTCAACAGGGGCAACCCCATTCTCCTTAGTCTATGGTATGGAAGCAGTTATGCCCATTGAAGTTTAGATTCCCTCCTTAAGAATTATGAAGGATGCTGGCTTGGATGAAGATGAGTGGATTCAGACTCGACTAGACCAGATAAATTTGATTGATGAGAAAAGGTTAGCAGCAGTTTGTCATGGCCAGATGTACCAGAAACGAATGATCAAAGCTTTTAACAAGAAGGTTAAGCCAAAGGTATATCAGGTTGGTGACTTGGTAATCAAGCGTATCATATTACCACAGGGTGATCCTAGGGGCAAGTGGACTCCAACATATGAAGAACCATTTGTAGTCAAGACAGTGTTTTCAGGAGGTGCCATGATACTGACTACAATGGATGGTGAAGACTTCCCACAGCCTGTAAACGCAGACATAGTTAAAAAATACTACGCATAAAAAAAGACCCGCTAGGTTGACAGGCTTAGGCAAAAATAAGGGCATCCCGGCAAACCAAAAGGGTTTGGGCAAAAATTAGGGATATATATAAAAAGATGTACACCCGGCAAGTCGAAAACCTGAAAAGGCGGCTTGGGCAAAAAAGGGTATCCCGGTGGATTGAAAACCTGAAAGGGCAATCCAGGCAAAAGTTAGGGATTAAAGCGTATGACTATGTCTCGTTTGGATCACCCATGAAACTGCAACCAGTTGTGCTACTTAATCAAGTTTGAACAGATAAAGCTCAACCCAATTGTTTCCGTCTCAACAGCAGAAGATGAGATACTCGAAGATAATGACAATAGTAGAATTGAAACTCAATAGGATTGTTTCCCACATAGCTGATTTTCTCTGTTTTGTAAAAACTTTATGACAAAATCCTCTTACTAGGGTTTATGTCTCCTTGTACAAACTTACCCGTGTATGGGTCACTTTTTGATATAAATAAATTCCATCTTTTGAATCCAGATTTACTTTTACCCTATTTACATAAGCGAAACGTCCATTGGTTGTGTTTGAATGTATGTGTGCTTTTGAATATGATTGATGTTTACCAGAAATGCATGTATGCTTAATATGATTGATGTTTACCAGAAATGCATGAAAATGCAGTAATAGTATTTACTAAGGACGAACGAGGGAAGGATTTCAACGAAGCTTCGCCGGTTCATCCTTACAAGACAGTTACAAACCCTCAGTAGGACGAATCCATCTTCATAAAGTCTCATCTCCCCTGGAATTTATATCCATCTCTTTTATCCTCATACGGATATACGGGAAAATACTTTCCAATAAGGATACGACGAACGAAGACGGAGGTGATATCTATCCTACTATCGAACGAAGACGGGAGGTTATTTATACCTTGTTATCCCCAGCATACGGGAGGTTATCTATACCCTGTTATCCCCAGCAGACGTAAAGTTATGTATAATAGATTCTTCAACAACGAATCGGGATTTATTTTCCCTGGCCAGCAGTTGTTATACGAAGATATCCAGACGCTTCCGGCAGTATCATATCATACATACACCATTTACATACATATACATGAGTGCATAATACATTACCTAAGTGCATCATATTATACATGCATACATAATGCATAAACTAATATTATTATACGGAATGCTACCTTGTTTTCAGGTTAATTATCCAACAAACAGACTTACAATTATCAGGATTGCTCTATCCTCCTGAAATCATATCATTGCCTCAGGAATGCTCCAGCCTCCTGACAGTTATTATTATACCTTCATATTCAGGATTGCTATATCCTCCTGAAATCATATTATTACCTCAGGGTTGCTTTATCCTCCTGACAACTTATTATTACTTCAAGACTGCTTTAGAGTTATCATTATTGATTGCTCTATCCTCCTGAAATCATATTATTACTTCAAGACTGCTTTAGGGTTATCATTATTGATTGCTCTATCCTCCTGAAGACATGTTGTTACATCAGGATTACTCCAGTCTCCTGAAAGCATATCATCAATCTCTCAAGATTGCTCTATCCTCTTGAAATTATATTGTTACCTCAGGACAGCTCCAGCCTCCTGATAGCTTTTCACCCCCCTGAAGACATGCTGTTACATCAGGATTACTCCAGTCTCCTGAAAGCATATCATCAGTACCTCAGGACTGCTCCAGACTCCTGACAGTTTTCATTATACCTCCATATTTTGGACTGCTTTATCTTCCAAGAAATATATCTGAAGAACTTTCCCCTAGTGGCATCTTTAAGCCCACTCAATCATATTCAACTAGCCATCTGTATCACTCTAATGCACTGGTGAGTGCAAATTTTTGGGCTTTTGTGTTCAATCCCCTTCAACCTTCCAGGTCATGACTGGCAAATGTACCAATCTAACCCCTCAGGTTTCAGAAAATTGAACAGGGGCAGCTGTTGCACCCCAAAATTTGCCCTCACAATACAAGACTTTGTGTGCTAAGAAGGTTCACAAGGTTCACAAGTTTCCCAATGTTTACAAGACCTTTCATGAGGTTCATGAAGTCTACAAGTTACTTTATGAAGGTTCACAAGGTTCACAAGATTCACAATGCTTACAAAACCTTTCATGAGGTTCATGAAGTCTACAAGTCACTTTATGAGGTTCACAAGGTTCACAAGGTTCACAATACCTCCCATGAGGTTCACAAGTCACTTTATGAAGGTTCACAAGGTTCACAAGTTTCCCAATGTTTACAAGACCTTTCATGAGGTTCATGAAGTCTACAAGTCACTTTATGAAGGTTCACAAGGTTCACAAGTTTCCCAATGCTTTCAAGACCTTTCATGAGGTTCATGAAGTCTACAAGTTACTTTATGAAGGTTCACAAGGTTCACAAGATTCACAATGCTTACAAAACCTTTCATGAGGTTCATGAAGTCTACAAGTCACTTTATGAGGTTCACAAGGTTCACAAGGTTCACAATACCTCCCATGAGGTTCACAAGACATTTTATGATGGTTCACAAGGTTCACAATACCTCCCATGAGGTTCACAAGACATTTTATGATGGTTCACAAGGTTCACAAAGTTCACAATTGGTCAAAGGAGTTGACAATTCCCTCAGACAATGCACCTCCTAAGCAGTGCATCCAAAACTAGGGTTTTGACATTAATCAGGCTAAATGGACTTCCAATACCTCAAGTGAGCTTCATAACATCTTATATGTGTGTAAGAACCCCCATGACAAGTTTCAATACTTTTCTCAAAAGTTTGCTCAGTCAGATGATCAGATGAGTCAAAAGCAGTCAATACAGTTAAAAAGTCAAATTGAGGTCAACAGTGGTCAAACCAAAGTCAAACTTCATGATTTTTTGCCAACATCAAGTATATGAAGTAAAATTCATCATTTGATCAAGGGTTGATCATGATTCATCAAGGAGGTTCCAGATCATCAATAATCAGGAGTTTCTAAATTAGGGTTTCCTCAGTAAAAGTCAACTGAACTTTGACCAGCCATAACTTTCACATACTTCATCACCAAGTCTCCATCCAAAGCTCATTTTGAAGTAAATTGAATTATCTACAACTTTGATGTTGAAAGTTAAGCCCAAAAATGCTTCATTTGGAAGATATGAGCTAAGACATTATAGGTCATTTCAAAAGTCAACAAAAAGTCAACAACTTCAAAAGGGCATAACTTGAGATTGGTAAATGGTATGGACCTGAAACCAATGGGGTTGTTTAAAGGACTCTTCAAGCTTTCCAAAAAGTCCAAGAACACCTTCATACCTTTAAAATTGAGAAATATATGCCCTTGCAAAGTTGAGAAATTTTATGATGGTTTATGTTGAAAATGGAGGTTTAAAACCACTTCTTTCCAAATGGGCTGCCCAAATTGTGATCCAATCCATACCATATCATCATGCACGACCCAATTGATTTAAAATCATAATTTTTATTATTTTATTTTTATTTATTTTGATTTAATTCATAAAAAATCATTTTAAATAAATATAAAATATGAAAATATATTTTTGGATGAAGATTGAGCTTCTAGAATCTCATCAATGTTGAGTGAAGTTGAAAGAGAAAGAAATCATGTGATTTATCCAAAAATAGCAAGCTTTCATGAGCCAATATTTGAATTTCATGACACCATCTTTTTCAATCTTCAAGTATCAAATCTTCCATATAACTAATCAATATTTTGACCTAGAATGATTCACATATATATACTAAACACAACCCTAGCTCTGATTCACGAATTCCAGCAGCCAAAGGTAAGTTTCATAGTTCAAAATTTCAAGCCAAAACACCAATTCGGATTCTTCAATCCAGTGCATTAGAAGGTAAAATAAGAACATGGAGATGTTCTTTAGACATCACTGAAGCTAAAGCATCACTCATATGCATCCCATGTGCACCATATTGCTCTACCCGAATCAAACTTTGTCTTGAATTTCAATTTTTCGATTCTGTTTATTTGTGCATTGTTAATGAATTTTGTTTGAGTTTCTGTGTTTGTGAGGTTCCAAGGAACGATTCTGGACAATTGGATTGAAGCTTCATGACCTATATCACCCGCGACCATTATTAGGGTTTAGAGCTCAATTTTAGGGTTTGATGATTCAACAAATATAAATAAATTCTGGACACATAGGAATGTTCTATGAACCACCAGGATTATGAAACACCAATTAATTTCTTGAATTGATACTGTTTTGCTTGAGTTTCGTTTTCGTAGGTTGAGAACATTGAAGAACTCGCAGGAAAATTTGCATCTGAATTCGCAGGAAATTTCGAAGGATAGGAGGTTGAAGACAAAGCTGTTCGCGCGCTTCTGGAAATTTGAAAATTGGTTATAATATTTTATTATATTGTTTCTAATCTTATTCACCAAAGCATGCTTGGTCCAGTGGTAAGAGTAACGCGCGTGTAACTTATGGGGCCTGAGTTCGAGTCTTGGTCTCGTACATCATTTTTTTTCTATTTTTCAGGATAATAAGAAGACTCAATATATTATATTATGTTGTCACTATACTACCAGAAGGGCTCTCCCAGCCAGGTGGTAATGCGCGCATGTGTGTATCTGTAAGGTCCTGGGTTCAACACCAACCCCAGGCCTTTTGTTTTCATTATTTTTCTGGATTTTCAAGATGAAGCATAAAACGAATTTCTCCCTCTCTTTTGTTGCCTGCGTGCATAGTGGCCTGATGGTGGTTCTTCTTGCTGGCAAATACACTGACCTGGGTTCAAATCCCAGTCAGGTAAGTTTTTTTCACAATTTTTCTCTTTTATTTTGATTATCCTATTAATATTAAATTAAATATAATTTTATATAAATATAATTAAAATAATGTTGTAGATGTATATTCAATGTAATTCAAATTCTATATTTCTTTTTTTTCTGAAAATTATTTTTATAATCATATAAATAAATTATAGTATGTATATTAATTAAAATAACTTTATATTATAAACCCTAAAAAAAAAAATTTTCTAACAAAACCCTAATTTATTTTCTAAAATAAAACCTAATTCTAAATAATTTTATTTTTTAATGTAAGTATTATGTATATTTATTTATTTATTTAATATGATTCATGTAAATTTTGTAAATATGATTATTTTTTATGAACATGATATTTAAAATTTATTTTCTTCATAATGTGTAAATATTTTAATAATTGTTGATATATATTTAGAAATAATTAAATTTTGTAAATGATTAAAATTTATAATTATATTATATTTAAAATTTTTATATTAATTATTTAATTATTCATGTTTCTAAATAAATGCTTATATATTAAAATCCTATTTTGTGTTTCTAATCATGTCATTATAGTATTTTTATTTAATTCTATTTATTTTAATTATTGTTACTAACCATATTATTATTTATTTTGCTTCATTAATCTTATATATTATTATTATCTCACTAATTTTATTAATTTTTATTATTTACTCACCTCACTTATTTTATTACGAACTTTTGATTATTATTTAATATTGCTATTATTTTAACTAACCCTATTTTTTAATTCTTATTATTACTAACCCTTATTTATTTGCTTACTAATTATTTTTACTTATTATTTATATTTTGCTTTTATATTTATATTTTTGCTATTTCTTTATTATTATTATAATTATGTAATTGCTTCTTGGTGTAATTTTGTAAATATTTAATTATTCATGCTATGGTTAGTAATTTAGGGAGTGCAAAAACATGTATTCTATTTAAAATAAATTTAGCTCATTTAAATTAAAGATAAATAATATTGAACACTCACACACGTAAGTCGATTTTTAATCGCCATCTCACTTTCTAAGGCTATCCCTCAAGTTGCCTAAATCATAAGGTCAAGTGGGGTGTATAAAGCAAGTCCCTTTAAAAGAAAAAAATCATCAAGTCCCACATGGTTGCCTTTAAGATCAAGTCCCTTTTCGAATAATGATGATAGTCCCTCCTATATGCTTATTACACCCCACAGTTGCCTTCAAAAATAAATGTCCCTCACATGTCCCTAACATCCAAGGTAATGACTACCTACTCCTTAATAGTAGGGATAGTCTTACTATTTAAAGGATAAAGAACAAGAAAGACTTAAACTTTAGGGTAGGTTCCTCTTATGTACTTGCTCACTATTCAAACTTTTCAAACTCTTCACAATTTCAAACAAATTTTCAAAAACAAGTTTTTACGCCTCCGTACATGGATCATTATCAACTATTCTGAAAATTTTTCTATTCACACACTGCACTTTCAAAAACAATTCAAAAGTGAGCTAAGTAACTAAGAGCCCATGGATAACCATGGATGTAAGGGGTGCTAACACCTTCCCTTTACATAACCTATCCCCCGGACCCAAAAATATCTCTTAAGGTCTTTCCTGTTCTTTTATACCCTTTCCTTTTGGATAAAATAAAAGTCGGTGGCGACTCTTTCTATCCGCAACATAACTAAAGTCAGTTCTCCCACCGTGTTACAGAGGGCTCTTCTTCTTCCTTCATCTTCAACTGTCTTCTAAGTTCTTCATTCTCACTACTGATGATCTGATGTCGATTCTTCCATGCATTCTTCTCTCGAAGCTCTTTCTCCAAATCAATCTTCAGCTTCTCTGCATCGTCCATAAAGATTAGAATGGGTTTCTTGAAGGTCATAGGATCCTGGCGAGGGTAAGGCATTTTCAGACTGATTGCCCTATCTCGTACCCATTGGAGATAGGGTTCCATAGAAACACAATTCGGCTTTCCCAGGCTACTCCTCCCCTTCCTATGGATGTACTTCCAAGCTTGTATAATCTGTTTCTTGAGCTCTGGTTCTTCGTCATCCTTAAAGAAAATTCCTTCCACTTCAACACTCTTAGGTTTGTCCTTCAACGGATACCCGAGTTGGCGGTGAGCCAAAACTGGATTATAGTTGATTCCTCCCTTAGTGCCAAGAAGTGGTACATTAGCAAAATCACCACAGCTATCAATAATTAATGCTCCATCATAAACACGATTGTACCAACTAATGTCAGAGTGGGTAAGAGACATGATCCTTTGTGACCACCACAAACCATCCTTAAGATTCCAAAATGAAGCTGACTTAGGCAAGTGCGAAATAAACCACTCGTACAGCAATGATGCACAACAAGTAATCATCCCTCCCTTATGGAGATTCCTCAGATGGATGGAATGGTAAGTGTCTCCGAGAAAAGTAGGGATCGGGTTCTTCTTCAGAAATATTTTGATGGCGTTCAGGTCTACAAAGTCTTCAAAGTTTGGGAAAAGTAACACTCCATATATTAGCAGAATAAAGGTCGCCTCAAAAGCTTTTATATCCTTCACACTAACAAAATTCTTGGCCTTTTCTACCAAAAACTTTGTAGGGAATCCAAAAATCTTTCCTTTATAGGTCATATTTGCCTTGACCTCAGGAACACTCAAATATGTTGCCTTTGCAATCTCCACTTCTTCAGGATCCTTCTCTAGAACAGGGAATGGAAATTCATCCTTAACACGTGATCCCACCAGAAATGAATACTCTTCCAAAGTAGGCGCCAATTGGTAATCAGGGAACGTAAAACAGTGGTAGAGAGGATCATAAAACTGGAGCATCACAGAGAGCAACCTTCCATCCCACTCAGTCTTAAGTAAGGCTAAAAGTCTCCTATGCTTCTCCATGAAGGCTTCTTGATCCAAAACCAAATCTCTTAATTTCCTTAGGTCTTCGAGTTTGGGAGTTTTGAATGTGTACTTGACAGTCTTTCTTCTTCCAAAGTCCATGATGATTCCTACGATATTTGCAAAGATAGAGTTTCTGAGTTCCTTGAATAAATTGGTAAAAAATGATGCTTCATGATGCGTGAATGCAATGAATACACAAGCACACACAAGGCTTAGGTTCAAAGCTTGCATGAGGTCGAAGGTTCAACCCTCCCAAAAAGGTATGTACTATGAGTTTATTTGTACCTGTACAACGGGTTCTAAAAGTTCCCAGAATCATTGTCCCATCTTTCGGATATTACCGACTTCCCAACTCAACTTGGTAATCAATAATATTCTCAAGAGAGTCTCATCCGAGTGTAGTATCGCGTATCAACTATTTTGGATTTGCACCCTCATAGTCATCGCACTACATCCCTAAAAGGCCAAGTGGGGGTAAATGTTCTACGGTCCTCAGCATTAACGGCTCTCAGGTCGAATATAGTAATGCTTTCACGCCTGAACTCGATCAACAAAACTACATCCGAGGAGGCCTCCGCTGAGTGGTGGTGTTTCAAGTCAACTTGGTCGGGACTCAACTCCCTACAAGCCTTCTTGAATATACCACCGGCCTATCTTATTTGCACTCAAGTCCGGGTTAGGACTTATCTCACCACACATGGAACACCCAACAAAAATCCCAAATAATAACAAGCAATACAACAACAAATATACAAATATACAAGGTGGGCTTAACCCTCAAAAATAGTGTCCCCAGTGAAGTCGCCATTTCTGTTGCGGTGAGAATCGGATACCAAGCTATTGTTTAAGCTTGAATCGCAAAACTTTTATGTTCACCATCGACTTTAATTTAATCCAAAGGGAAAAGGGAAAAAGATCGTAAAAACCCTAAATGAGGAGAAACTAGGTTCGGGGGTTGATTATACCTAGGGAAGGTGTTAGCATCCTAAGCATCCACAGTATCCTACGGGAACCTCTTGTTAATATTTGTGTTGTTGTTATTTATTGCTTGCTAAAATTATGGGAACCTAAGGTTTTATTTCTAATGGTGCTCGCACAACATCGCATCGATGCCTACGTATCGGGTATAGAATCAGAGCACTCGTAGTTCTCCTAAGGATTAACGAACTCTTGGTTATGCTCAAGGTTCGCGGGGGAAGGTAAGTGTTATGGCAAACACTTACGTGACTTTAGCAAAGTCACAAAAAGTTATAAAATAAAAAGTCCTAATGGCTAAGGTCAAAAAGGTAACTAGGGATGGCTAAACTTCCTATGACATTGAGTCAACTGCAGGAGCTCTTTCCCTTTTGGATTGAAAAGCAAAAACGAAAGTAAATAAATGAGGGTGCAAGCTCCTAAGTCTAAGGCATAGGTTGCAACTTGCAAAAATAAATTGGATAAAGTAAAAGGAAATGCAAGGTAAAAGGCTTAGTAACCGGGCTATGACTCGATATATGGATCGAGAATGCTGAGGTGGAAAACAAGCGTGGTGCGTCAATTTGTTTAAGTTAGAAAGCTGAGAAGTGTAAAGACCGTGCAGATGGCGATCGTAAAACGACCGACTTACGTGTGTGAGTGAAGTGTGTAAAGTTCGCTTGGCGTTGGACCAAGGATTTATTATCTTGAAAATTAATGTGCGCTTTCAATTTTATTTTAACAGGTATATGGTCATGATGCAAAATAAAATAAATATAAACATAGTGTGCACACAACCAAGATATCGGAAGATTAAATTAAAACTCTCACTAAGGGATAAACTTAAATCTAAACCTCTCACACTAATAGGATCTAAAACTAAGCTATACAATCTTTATCTTAAACGAAGAAGAACTATACAAATATTTTTGGATTTTTATATAAAAATAAATAAATGATTAAATTAAATATGTACTAAAAAAATAAGATAGAAAAGAAGAAATTTAATTCGAAATATTTTTTTGTTGTATATTTTTTTTATATGTATATAAATACCTAACTAAATATAATAATAAAATAGAAAAGAAAATTTTGAAATTAAAATGTTTTTTATTTATTTTATGTATATAGATTTCTTAACTAAATATAATAATAATAATAGAAAAGAAAATATTAAAATTAAAATGTTTTTATTTATTTATTTTATATGTATATAGATTTCTAACTAAATATAATAATAATAATAATAGAAAAGAAAATATTAAAATTAAAATGTTTTTATTTATTTATTTTGTATGATAATTTAACTAAATATTTTAAAAAACCTAATAAGAAAAAGAGAGTGCTGAAAATGGGGTCAAGGGGAGGGGGAGCTGGACCGGTAGGCCCAATGGAAGGGGGACCGGGTCTTGGAGCGGGTTAGCTCCGACCCGGTTTAGTTCATAACAAGTGGGGGGAGAGACTTAACCTAGCCGCAGAGAGAGGGTGAGAAGAAAAACATAGCTGAAGGAAAACGCAGCGTTTTACCCAAATCAGTCAAGGATTCACAATACATCAGCTTAGAGAAAGACCAAATACCCACAACAACAAAATCTCGTCGTTCAAACCTTTGGTGCTCGCGATTGAAGAAGGAAAACAAACGACTTCTTCTAATGAAAAAAACGCACAGCATCTCTACGTTTTGCTCACAGATTCGTCGCGGTCCTCTCGTCTCACTCTCATGTTGTGATTTGAACAACCTCTCTTCTTCTTCTTCTGTATGTTTTTTTGTTTCAGTGTTCTTTTGTTATTGTTGTTGATGTGTGAGTAAGGGATAAGGGTGAAGGTCGACGTGTTTTTGTTGAGAATGGAGTGTATTCTGGTTTTGAAGGGTGGTTAAAGAGATTGTTTGAAGGGTTATGAAGTTGTGCGATGTTGTGAGCGACAAAAAGCAAGGGGTTAAGGGTTTGGATTTGTGTTCAGAAGGTGATGATTTTCAGTGGTTGGCGGTTGTTATCAGAGAATGGGTAAAAAAGATAATGAAATGGTCTTATGGTATGAGTTTGTGTGTTTTTAAAAGGTGGTGGAAGATTTAAGAGGTATGAGGATTGGTTGAAAAGGTGATAATGGTTTTGTGGTTTGTTCGGTTATGCAGAAAGTAGAAGATTTATCAGTGGTTGTGAGTTTGGTTTTGTGGGTAATGAAGATGATTGTGGTTGAGCCATAGAAGAGTAACGAGCAAGAGAAAGGAGAGTATTGTATGATTCGTATTTTACATTGCCTTGAATTTCTCTGTTGTTTTAAAAATGAAAGTGTGAGTGTTTTATGAAAAAAAATGGTCTGTTATGGAAAGGAGAGGATTGTGAGTGGAATGTAATCATTGTATAAGTTGGCGGAATTGTTGTGGTTCGAACAAGAAATTGTTGTGGAGGAGTGAAGGCAATTGTTGTGCGGACTGTGTGTGTGGCGTGGTGAATGTGATTTTTGGAGTTGCAGGGGGGGTCATGGTGGCTATATTCTTAAATATCTCATTCCTCTCATTCGCGTACAAAACTGTGGTAGTTGGATGTGTAGATATTATAGAAAATGACATTGTGGTATCCACAGTGGAGGTGTCCAGATGGAGATGCAGATGGGGCTGAAGAAATTATTGAGGCGTGAAAATAGTTGTGGCTAAAAAAGGATTAGGTTGATGTGCAAGGATGGTTGTTGAAGTTAAGGTTTCTAGGGATTTTGTTTAGGATTATTGAAAAGTATATTCAAGGTTTGCAATCTTTTTTCTTTCTTTCTCTATCCTGAGGTGATTTTTGTTATGGTTTGTATGTGTGTTCTGCATATTAGTGCTTTAGAGTTTTTTTCTCTCATTTTCTGTAGTGTGGCTAGGTTTTTGTGATTCTTAGGGCTCTTGTATGCGGCTGTATTTCTGTATTGTATGTGCGGTTGTCAAGCGTTTTTGTGACTGCTGTTTTTGTGTATGGAGGAATTTTTTGTTGTAGTTTTTTTTGTGAAGTTTTAATATGAAGTTTTGTTTTGTGTATGCAGATTTGAATTTGAAATGAAGTTGAAAAAGAAAACTAGCTATGAACAATATGCTGAAAAGAGGTGGAGGAAAAGGAGAACATTACCGACCCGAAATTTATCGGGGTGAAGAATCCACAATGGTAAGCTTCCTTCTTCTATTATTCTTTGTTACTGCTGGTGTTGTTATTGGTTTTTGATTTTGGATGTTGCTGAATTTTTGCTTTGTGTCAATTCTCCCTTTTCTTGTGGTTTTTTGTGGTGAGGATGTTGCTGAATTTTTCTGTGTTGTGATCCTTTCTTTGCAATGTAACAGTGCTGGTTTTATAGGGAGAAATTAGGGTTTTTTTTGGTTTGAATTTGATACCCTATTGCTTGTTGATGAAGGGTTGGGTTAGGGGGAACAGTTCTGAATTTTGCAGCAGTAGTGGGGAGGTGGAGCAGCCTGTTTGTGTGCTGTGTGCTGTTGTCCTGCTTTTTTTTGTTGCTGTTTTTTTGTTTGCTAGTAGAGAGAAAATGGTCTTGCTGATTTTTTGTACTAATTTTGAAACTTGGTCATGAGAAAAAGAACTTACAATATGTAAAAAAGAATTAACATGAATGCTGAATTTTAATAATGGTATGCTTGAATGAAATATGCTTGAAATGCTTATGTAACATATATGGGGCTGTTTTGAATTAACATGAAGTTGAAAAAAATAATACTTGAAAATGAATATGTTTGGATTATAAACTTGAATGATGTTTTGAAATATGATGAATGGTGTTAAATGATGCAATGTGTTGAATGAAATTGATTGAATAAATATGATTATGATTATGTATGAGTTTGATAAATTAAATTGGAATGAATGTGAACTTAAAATGTTTGAATTTAATGTATGAACATGCTTTGACTTGGTGGTTTTGTTTCTTTTGTAGGTTGATGCAACATGGACTATGCAAGGAAAAGCTTGAAGATGCTTGAAGAGAAATAAAAAAACTAACACTTACACACTAACACATGTAATTTAAAGCTTTGTAAACTTGTAATGACATAAACTAGGATTTATATATTGAACTTTTCTTGTTTATAAATGAGAGTGAAACAAAGTAGTTGACATCAAACATGAATGAATGTATTCTTTGGATATGAATGGTATGAATGAAGGTTATTATGATGAAATATTCAATTTAAATGTGATATGAGTGAATGGTTATAAAAAAAAATGAATGTTCATGAATATGTTTTAATTTAAAGTGAAATATGAATGCTTGAAAAAAACTTGGGACAAAGTTGAACATTGTGAATAAGTCTTGAGAATGGACATAAAATGAATGCAAAATAAAAATAAATATGAAAGGACATTGAATTTTAAATTTGGAATGAATTTGGAAATATGGAATAGAAAAATGAAGTATGGATTTAAAACTTGAAACTTTGAAACCTGAATAAAACTTGGAGAAACTTTGGAAGTTAGATTTTGAACTGGAAACTTGAAATTGAAATTGGAAGTTGTAATTAAAAATAGAAATAGTTTTGAAAATGAATTAAAAATTAGAATTTAGAAATTGAGATAAAAATTTAAAAACTTGAAAATAGAATTAAAAAAAATAGAAATAGAAATAAAGATTAAAATTAAAACACAAAAAATGAATTAAAAAGTATAGAAATTAAATTAAAATGGAAGCTTGGAAGTGACAAGAAATTAAAATCAAATTTATAAATAACTAGAAAATGAGTTGAAAGTAACTGATCAAACAAAGTGAATGTATGATGCGAAAAGTTAGGGGTAAAATTTGGGGTGTGACACCAAGCCTAAAAATGCTTCATTTGGGAGGTATGAGCTAAGACATTATAGGTCATTTCAAAAGTCAACAAAAAGTCAATATCTTCCAAAGGGCATAACTTGAAAATGGTAAAAGATATGGACATGAGACCAAAGAGGTTTGTTAGAGGACTCTTTAAGCTTTCAAAAATGTCCAAGAACACCCTCATAGCCTTAAAATTGAGGGAGAAATGTCTTTGCAAAGTTGGGAAATTTTTGAGAGGTTTATTGAGCAAATGGGGTCTTAGAACCAATTCTTTCCACATGGGCTGGTATTTTTATGACCCAATCACTACCATGACATCATGCACGAACCAAAAATCATTTATTCATATTTTTATTATTTTTATTTTATTTATTTTGATTTTATTCATTTAAAATCATTTTAAATCAAAATAAAATATGAAAATTCAATATTTGAAAGTGATTCTTCTTCTAGAAAATCTTAAAAGTCATTTAAAGGTGATTGGAATCAAACAAATTCGTGTGAGCCTAAATTAGAAAGGTTTCATGAGATTTATTCAATATTTGAAAGTTGTGAAACTTCATGATCAAGCAATCAAGACAAAGCCCATAAATCCATAAAACTTTGACCTAATTCAACTCCCTACATATACACAAAGTGATCACAGGCAAAGGGACGAAATTGGCAGCCTCCAAGAACACTCTTGACATTCAAAAAATTCATTGAAATTTCAATTTTCAGATTCATAGTTGGAGGGAAATTAAAGGTATTTTAAGGACATAGACATGATCCTTGGACTCTCAGGATGCTATCCACATAATCATGAGCATCCATAACCCCATGAATGATGAAAATCGAATCAGTTTTATGTCAAATATATTTTTTTCGATTCATAAGTTTTATGCCTAATTAATTAAATTTGAGCTTGTAATATTGTTTGTTGAATGATGTAGATGGATTCTGGATGGTTTGTTATGAGTTTCGATGCAGGTTTGGAGTTTCACCATTGTTAGGGTTTGTAGCTCGTTTTAGGGTTTTGTGTATGAGGCAATATAAATTCATTCAAAGACCATGGCTAGACCGTATACCTCCCAAGGATCACATTAACCTAATCAATTTGATGAAACAATAGGCCAGGCCATAAGATGTGATTTTCGCAGGTTATGAGTATTGAAAAATTCGCAGGAAATTTCACATGTAATTTTGCAGGTGTATTCGCAGGTACCAAGGAAGAAGATGATGAATTGGCGCTGAAAATCAAATTCAAAAATTGGTTTTAAAATATAATGTTTTATTATTGGTTATATATTAAATGCACAGTGTTAGCTCAGTTGGTTTGTGTGTGAAGGTGATGGTCCTGGGTTCGATTCCCCCCAGGCCATTTTGTTTTGCTGCTTTTTATTTGATTTTTTCACAGGATTACAACAAAAGGACTATGACCCCTAATGCTAAAACCAGCGCGCGCTTGGACTGGTGGTGATATTGTTGGTCCAAGATGATTGAAGCCTAGGGCCTGGGTTCGAATCCCAGCCCCAGGTATGTGTTTTTTTCTCATTTTTTTCATTTTATTTGTTTTGTTTATATTATATTTATTTAACTTAATTAATTTTTTTTAAATAACAATTTATAAAATAAATGTATATATTATTTTCTGGTATAAAAAACTTATCTTTTTCATAATTTAATTATTTATATTTATTTATATATTTATATTATTATTGTATATATTTGGTAAATTAATTAATTATGTTTAAATAAATAATAAAAACCCTAATTTCTTTTTAATAAGGCATAACCCTAATTTTTCTAACCCTAACCCTAACCCTAATATTTTCTTCATTTTAGAATTTAACTTGATATTTTTATAAATTATAAATTAATCATTAATCATTTATTAAATATGTATATAATTTAGTATTTATTTATTATTATTAAAATACTATTTTCTTTACTAAAAAATTTAAAATACTTCCTAACATTAATTTATTTTTGATAATTTCTTATTTTCTATTATTTTTATTTTCTAACCATTTATCTTCACTCTTATTATTATTGTTTATTATTGCTTATTATTATTTATCGTTATCATATTTCTCAATTATATTGTATTTGTCCCAAAGCTTTGTAATAGTTTAGGTTTATGTTTTTTGCTTTATTTTTATTATGAATATATTTATTGTGTGGTTAGTAATTCTAGGGTGTGAATAACATACTTGTGATTAAAATTAACTTAGAATAACTAATTTAAAAAGATAAATATTTGAACATGGACACTCACACACGTAAGTCGATCTTTGATCGCCATCTTGCACTTTCTAGGGTTACCTCTCATGTTGCCTATTTCAAAAGGTCAAGTAAGGTGTCTTAAGAAAAGTCCCTTCTCAAACATCATCAAGTCCCTTCATTCTATAAGATAAAGTCCCTTCGAGGTTGCCTACAATAAATGATCTTGTCCCTCCGAATAAAAGATGATAAGTCCCTACGAATTGCTAAAGACACCTTGCAGTTGCATATATTTAGATGTCCCTACACATGTCCCTTCTCACATCCAAGGTAATGACTACCTATTCCTTAATAATATGGATAGTCTTACCATTGAAAGAACATAAGAACAGTAAAGACCTAATATAGGGTAGGTTCCTCTTAATTACTTGCTCACACATTTCAAAATGCATTTTACACTTCACTTTTCAAACAAATTTTCAAAAACAAGTCTTTGTATACATCCATACGAGAATCATTACAAAGTACTTAGAGAGTTTCTAATCACATACTACACATTTCTCAAAACAATTTAAAGTGAGCTAAGTAACTAAGAGCCCATGGATAACCATGGATATAAAGGGCGCTAACACCTTCCCTTTGTATAACCTACCCCCCGAACTCAAAATATTTTTAAGGCCTTTCCTGTTCTTTTATGTCTTTTCCTTTTGGATAAAATAAAAGTCGGTGGCGACTCTTGCTATCCGCAACATTTATAGAAAGTCGGTTCTCCCACCGTGTTACAGAACTGGCGACTCTGCTGGGGAATTACTAAGTAATAGAGGGGTACCCTTAGGAATTAGATCACTTTAAATTGTTTGCTTTGTTTGCTTTATAATACTTGTTGGGCTTTATGTGTGAAAGATCCTAATCCGGATCTAGTGTACCCTAGGTAAATGGCAATAGACCAAGGAAACTGTACGGCGTATACCGATATGGTTGATCTGGTGGCAATAGTTAGTGTGACTTCTTGGTTGGTGCTTATGTTCCTTAAGTAAGTTAAGGATAATATGGGGCTGCCATATGTTGTCAATACACTAACTGACTTTTAGAACCCTAGTTATCCCATTTTGGCCTTTAGAAAGTAGTGAGATAACTGGCTTTGGTGAAGACTGAAGTTGGTTGATACTCGATACTACGCTCATTGAGATCCTAAACTTGGAGGGTTTTGGTTGGCAAGTAAGTTGCCTACTGAACAACCACCCTTGTGAAGGATCAATGATATTGAGATCCCTTAGAACCTGGTTACTTTATAGGACAAGATGAACCAACTAAACTTCAGGGGAAGGTACTTACCTTTAAACCTCATGCAAGCCTTCAAACCTATGGCTATGGTGTGACTTGTTTGTGTGTGCCACATGTTTGTGATTGAGCATAACATCATGACATCATCATGCATCATAAGCATAGCATTTTCACTAACCATTTCACGGACCAAAGGATTTATCTTTGTTCTTTGTTTCAGGTCATGGCTTCTGCTCGTAGGAATACTATTCGGATTAACTTTGTAGGAATACCTCCTAAGCTTAAGGAATTGGTCTCTCAAGTTTCTGAAAACTCCCAATTAATCAAGAGGCATGGTCACCTACTGGATCTAGTCACTTCAGGGTTCAATGAAGACATGATGAGTGTCCTATTTCAGTTCTTTGATCCTAAACATCATTGTTTCACATTCCCCGACTATCAGTTGGTTCCTATAATGGAGGATTTCTCCAAGCTACTGGGTACACCTATCCTTGATCAGAGACCTTTCACAGGCTTGGAAAAAGAGCCTAAACCTGAAGTCATTGCTGCAGCCCTACATTTGAAGAAATCCGACATTGTCCTAGAAACGAGAAGTGGAGTTAAGGGTATTCTTGCTAAGGTATTGATGGAGAAAGCTCAAGTGTTCCTGAAGGCTCTGAGTTATGATGCTTTTGAGGAGATCTTAGCCCTATTGATCTATGGCTTAGTGTTGTTCCCCAATCCAGACTAGTTCATAGACGTACATGCCATCAACATATTTTTGACTCGCAATCCAATGCCTACATTACTTGGAGACATCTTACACTCTCTTCATACCCATACTACGAAGGCACGAGGAACTCTGATGTGTTGTATACCTCTATTGTCTAGGTGGTTTATTTCTCACCTTCCTCGATCAGTGATGAAGAATAAACAAGGGTTCAGGTGGTCTAAGAGGATTATGTCACTTTCTCATTTAGATATTCATTGGTGCTCTAGATCTATGGAGAATGTTACTATCATTAACCATTGTGGGGAGTTCCCTAATGTGCCACTCCTTGGCATAAGAGGGGCATTACCTACAATCCTTCTTTAGCTCTACGTCAGTTTGGTTACGCTCGGAGTGATGGTCCTCATGACATGCTTATTCAGGGTATTATGTTCGACTACGACAACGATCTTCAAGGTTATCGTCAAAGGTTTATACGAGCATGGGGTAAAGTGAACAAGGTTGACAGCAAGACTCTGGAACCAAAGTACATTATTCCTATGGAACCTTATCTCAGATGGGTGCGATCTCGTGCTCAGACTCTTATGATGCCATATCCTGCTATCCTGTCAATTACCATGGAGCTTGTTGCTGAAGGAGATACTTCCTATATCATTCTTCATCCAGACATGCCCACTGACATGGAGGAATTACAGAGGTCCTGGATCCAGTTGAAGGAGCAAAGGGATACTTTTGAGACTCATTTCAAAGCTAGTCAAGAAAGAATCCTGGAGCTGACAAAGCAACTTCACGAGGAGCGGAATCTCAACTCATACCTCAACACAAAGAAGAAGCGTCCATGGGAGACTTAAAACCCCATCTTTGTATTCATTTCATTTTGTTGTAAGCCCAAGAGGCAAACAAGTTTATTGATTACTAATAAAAGTTTACTTTCTGGTTGTTTAAACAAATTTAAATCCTGCGGTCCTTGAAAACATTGCATATGCATTTACATACAATGTCATTGCATCACAGGTTTCTTATGAACATGTGTCTTATCTTCTCGTTGTTTATTTCAGCAGAAATGGCTCTTGAACAGACTGTCAAAGATCTCCAGGCTCAGAATGCACAATTCCAAGAGTTGATTCTGAACTTGTCTAAAGGGCAAGATGAGCTGAAAACACTGCTGGCTAAGAAGAAGAAGAAGAAGAAGACCAGGAAATCAGGAGGCCTTATCAATCTGGGTAGAAGGTTCAGAGGTCCTATCAAAATAAAGGAACAGATTGAGGATTCTGAGTCTGAGAATTCTGAGAAAGAGGGAGGTAGTCTCCATGATACTGTGGGAGATTCTGATTCTGAGGCAAACCATTACCATGATCCTGCTAGTGAGGAAAAGTACAAGATGCTGGTAGACAGAATGAATGCCATGGAATTACAAAAATCTTCTGGGCTTGATTTTGAAGATCTGAGTTTGGTTTCTGGAGTGGTTATACCTATTGGCTTCAAGGTTCCTGTTTTTATGGTGTATGATGGTGTTTCATGTCCTAAACTGCATTTGAGATCCTATGTCCGGAGGATTCAACCACATACTGCTGATAAGAAACTGTGGATTAATTTCTTCCAAGAGAGCTTATCTGGAGCTCAATTGGAATGGTACTATCAACTAGAGAGTGTTAATATTCGTGATTGGAATGATATTTTTCCATGACTTTACTATATTTCATAGAGGTGTTATGCACTTATAAATACATAAAAATTTATATCATCAATTAACCTCTTTCAAAATACAATTCAAACATTTCTTTTTCTTCATCTTTCAAAATTTTCTTAAGTGTTCAAAAATCAGAATTTTCAACTGAAACTTTTTGCACTTAATTTTCATTAATATATTGTCATAAATTTTCTTTCCATACATTGTAAACACTTTTACATTGTTCAAGGAATTGTTCGCTTGAAAGAGAAGATCAATCTAAGGATTGATACATTGAAATCTTCATATCAAATACTTATTACAAAATGTCAGAATTATTGTTGTATTCCTTGTTGTCCAGAATTGTTGGAAACAAGAGAGTAAAAAGTAAATAATTGGTTTCTTGTTCTATTTGGGTGGTTATTCCTTTTTATCCGGATTGTGGATACAAGAGGTTCATTGTGAGAGGATTGTTCTCGGTTGGACTTTAAGCTTGTAAAATACAAGAGTTTGTTCTTGGGGGGTTGTATTTAGAAGATTGTAGGATAAGTATTGGGTTTAGACTTATACAAATATCTAATAATATTGAAATCTCTTTTGTGTTGAAAGGGTACTGGAGTAATCTCGGACTGTGAGAAGAACCAGTATAAATTTCATGTGTTCTTTACTTTTCGCATTTTACAGTTTTCATAACTTAGTAAATTTAAGGAAAGTAAAATTAAAAACCGGTGATAAATAAAGAAAAGTCTTAAAGGCCTAATTCACCCCCTCCCTCATAGGCATATCTCAAAATTACAATTGGCATCAAAGCAGGTTATAGGTAACTTGTTCCTAAAAGATCCAGAATGGCTTCCACAATCCCGGTTTTCAAAGACGGTGGCAGTAGTAACAAGCCTCCTCTATTTTCTGGTGAATATTTTTATTTTTAGAAGATTCTAATGAAGGCTCACTTAGAAGCACAAGGAGAAGGAATATGGGAAGTTGTTGAAAATGGTCCACACATTCCGGTCACGGTGATAAATGGTGAAGGCTCCGATAAAACAAAAAGTGCACTCAATGAAGATGATAAGAAAAGAATTCTAAATAAAAATAAGGCTATTAATATTCTTAAAAGTGCATTAAGTATCCCATATTCTCATTGTAAATCAACAAAGTAAATATGGGATACTTTGGTGGAGACTCATGAAGGAACCGCTGAAGTAAAAAGATCAAGATTGAATACATTGAGTCAAGAATACGAGATGTTAAGAATGCAACCCCGGGAATCAATACTTGCTCTACTAAAGAGATTTTTTCATTTAACCAATCACCTGATCGCTCTTGGTAACACTTTTACAAACGATGAATTAAATTTTAAAGTGCTTAGGTCTTTAAAAATGGAATGGCAACCAAAGATGACAGCAATTTCAGAAAAAAAGAGTCTTTCAAGTAAATGATTCAAAAGATGTTTTATTAAATATAAGAGTAAAAAATTATGATAGAGGATGAATCCAATAATGATGAAGACGATGAACTTATAAAGAAATTTGAAAATTTTCTAAAAAAAGAGAGAAAAAAGGAAATTATTAAAGAAGAAGCACAACAAGGAAGATTAAATGTTTTTAATGTGGATTAAAAAGTCATGTTAAAAGTAAATTCCCTACACTTAAAAAGAAGGATAAATACTTCACAAGAAAGAAGGAGAAAAAGCCAAAGAAAGCATATGTTGTGTGGGATGACAATTAAATAAGTTCATCTTCAGATGAAGATCATGCAAACAAAGCATTAATGGCCTCACATCATTCAAGTGATGAAGAACATGAGTTTAGTGATTCTGAAACTAATGATATTCCATATTATGATGAACTACAGAGTGTTTTTCATGAATTACATGATGAACTTTTGAAACTTTCTAGAAAATATTCAAGTTAAAAGAAACAAATAACATCCTTGGAAGATAGTTAATATGGAAAAAGATGCTAAGGATGAAAAAGAAAATATTATAAGTGAAGAAAGACAATTTTTTGTATAAAAATTGTGAATTGTGAATCACTATCTTTTCAAATTGTCCAATTGAAACGAGTCCTTGAAAGATATGAGAAAGGAAAAGTTGGATTAGAAATAGTACTTACCCAACAAAGATACTCAAATGACAAAAATGGACTTGGTTACCCTAAATTTCCTAAACCAAGTTACAATAAAACAATCTTTGTAAAGGCAAGTAACCAAACAATTAAAGAGAAAGTGAACAAGCCTAAAGTAATTCATCATCATCCTAAAAGAAAAAGATTTGTTAAGAATAAGTCTTATGTCCCTAGTTATAAAAGCAACTTTGGACCAACATGTTTTTATTGTGGAATAATTGACCATACACCTAATGCATGCTATATGAAAAAATTTAGTGTAGCACAAGAGCATTATGTGTGGGTCAAGAAAGGAACTAACTATGATGGACCCAAAGCACATTGGGTACGAAATAAAACTTAATTGTTTTGTAGGTTTATTTGGAGACCACTTCAAAATATATGATTTATTGATAAAATGGTTGTTCTAAGTTTTTTATGGGAGGCATAAACTAACTTTCAAATCTAGTTTTAAAGTCAAAGGGTTATTTCATATATGGGGAATACCTTAAAGGAATAATTCTTGGTATTGACAAAGTTGAAGCACTAACTTTCACATCCATTGAAGATATACTTTATTTTAAAAGACTAAAGTACAATCTTCTAAGTACAAGTCAACTTTGTGACTAAGGCTTCAATATCATGTTCACAAAAGATGAATGTTTGATGAAGTCACTCTTGAGGTGAATCTAATTTGTATAAATTATTCTTACTATCATTAAATTCTTTATGTATTATAAAACTTTTCTCATCCTTTTTGCTAATGACAAAGGGGAGAAGATATATATATATATATGTGTATGTCTAGGCTTTTCTCTAACAATTGTAGCCCAAAAGATGCAAATTCCCTAAGAATCAAGGGAGGGCTTTGATCAAGTGGGAGTTATCAAAGATAGGGCATTCACATAAGAAATTCTCATTCATTCTAAAAGATTCAAACATCTCAATTTTCAATGGTTGTCATCATCAAAAAGGGGGAGAATGTGAAGTCAAGCTTATTCAACATCATGTTTTGATAAAGACAACTACTATGTGTATTTATCAAATGATGAGAAAAAGTATCATGAAGCAATATGGCTATGGATCAAGATTGCAACATTATGAAGACTTGCATTGATCTTTATTTATCGAGGTATAAGCATGCAATATATATTGATAAAATAGTGCTCAAAATAATCTCCAAAATTCACTTGCATGCATGGTTCATTTGATTGAAAATATATCATTATTTCTAACTTTAAAATATTGTTTATCATACATTTAAAAATTTATTTTTCATATTTGAATCATGTTAAATCACTTTCAAATATAATTTATTGACTTGGTTAAATCAATAGATGTTGCATATGATTGGTTCAAATATTTTGACAAAATTTATTTTTTCAATTTTTTTAAACATGTAGGTTTTGGTAAATTATGGCGTTTTGAACGGTCATAATAACACAAAAACCGCCATAATGTACAACATACTGAAACAATATTTTTAAATTTGAAATCATTTTCATGCACCTCTTCATGAAACCTTTTCACTTTAACTTGACAATTGTTCATGATATTTTTCCATGACTTTACCGTGTTTCATAAAGATGTTATGTACTTATAAATACATGAAATTTCATATCATCAATTAACCTCTTTCAAAATACAATTCAAACATTTCTTTTTCTTCATCTTTCAAATTTTTCTTAAGTGTTCAAAAATCAGAATTTTCAAGTGAAACTTTTTGCACTTAACTTTCATTAATATATTGTCATAAAGTTTCATTCCTTACATTGTGAACACTTGTACAACATTGAGGAGATTATTCGCTTGAAAGAGAATATCAATCTAAAGATTGATACATTGAAATTTTCATATCAAATACTTATTTCAAAAAGTCATAATTATTGTTGTATTCCTTGTTGTCCAGAATTGTTGGAAACAAGAGAGTAGAAAGAAAAGAATTAGTTTCTTGTTCTACTTGGGTGGTTATTCCTTGTTATCCAGATTGTGGATACACGAGGTCCATTCTGAGAGGATTGTTCTTGGTTGGATTTTAAGCTTGTAAAATCCAAGATGTTGTTCTTGGTGGGTTGTTGTTAGAAGATTGTAGGATAAGTCTTCGGTTTAGGCTTGTACAAATATCTAACAATAGTGAAATCTCTTCCGTGTTGAAAGGGGATTGGAGTAATCTCGGACTGTGAGAGGAACCAATATAAATTTCTTGTGTTCTTTACTTTCCGCATTTTACAGTTTTCGTAACTTAGTATCTTTAAGGAAAGTAAAATAAAAAATCGGTGTAAATCGAGAAAAATCTTAAAGGCTTAATTCACCCTCACCTTAGGCATATCTCAAACTTACAATTTCGAAAAACGTAGTATCTATGAAGAAATAGACGCATGTGAATTTCTTGACTGACCCACATAAGAGAAGATCGACATTTAGACCGATAGATGTTCAGGTGTACATGTGGGTCAGAGGGAATCATGTATGTGTAAAATTGACTGGAGTTTCTCCACTACTAATACTAGGACCAGAGGTTTTATATACTGTGGGATATGTATTACTCAAATCCACTAAAATAAATTATTTAAACATAAGATAATGTGTTTTCATATCATTTATTTTTTACACACTTAATTTTCTAGCACCAAAAATAATAAATTTTTATGAGATATCCAAAGACTATATGATATGTTATATCCTCTAATATAATAAATATAATTTTGAAGATAATTGATTTTGTCATAAAAATAAATAATTACACAGTTAGTTGCATGTTTGTCTTGTACTCTACATAAAATTTATAATGCCATATGAATTTTAGATGAATTTTCCATATTTAATTAAAAATAAATAAAAATATTAACCTTGTATAAAAAATAATAATGGTTATTTAAGATGGCTGAAGTGTTACAACTATTTTTAAAATAGTAAAAAGAAAAGTTGTTACTAGTAATAGTTTGACTATTCTCACTATTAGCGATGACCCTACCATAACCTAAGGAGGCAATGACCATTAACATTGTCTAAAACATATTAGTAGTATTGAATTAACTTTATCTAAAACATATATTAATTATGTCTTTCAGAAGTTACAAACTTGATACTGTATGATTTAATTTAATTTCAATATTAAATTTGACTCTATAATTTAATTTAAGCCTTTACTACTATTGAAACAAGTTCACGACTTTAGCATGTGTTAATGGGTCCCATTTTGATCCGAAAATCCTCTGATTTTGACTCACTAGGGATGATTGATGGGTATGACAAATCAGGAGTATATATATATATATATATATATATATATATATATATATATATATATATATATATATATATATATATATATATATATATATATATATATATATATATATATATATATATATATATATAATGTCACTGCTTACAGTACAACTACCCTCTTTAGTACCCACAAGGTTTGAAATTTGAAATGACTTCAAAACAACGACAAAAATGAATTAATATGTAACAGGTGATAGGACAAAGAAAAAATAATAAACTAGAGAGGAATATTGCAAAAGTCATATGGTAGATCAAAAAACTGAGAAAATTTATTTAAAATCATTGTTAACAAATATTTTTCCTTTTTCAATAGTACTTCTTTTCCATTCTTCTAAATATTTGTTTTACTCCCTTTTTATATGTGATATTAATCTTGATCTTTCTTGAGCCTTAACTTTTAGAGCGACTCACATTTTGTCATAATTAAAGAATACTTCAAAGTTGTTAGTGTGTTACTTTTATTTTTATCATATGCCCCACAAAATAAATTATCACCCTAATCAAAGGGTATAATATTTTGTTGCAAATAAAGCCTAGAATTTATTTTGTGATGTTAAGAATGTATACATTTTAAATATTAAATCATAAAATTAATTAAATATTGATGAAAAACATTACACGTCTTTATATTGGAGACAATACTTTTGAAGAGTATTTTTTATCAATTACTTTCTAAGAGTATTAGAGCATCTCCGTTGTATGGGATAAAATCTCAATCACAAAAACAATAATGAATAATTGAGAAATTGAGAGAATTATATAAAATTAGGGTGAAAATATGATATTCTAAGTTTAATGATCCAATAGAGATATTTAAACCATTATATAAAATAATATAGTCAATCAATGAATGAGAAAAATAAACTATTCAGACCTATAATCAATTGCACATTTAGTGCAAACGATTTCTCTAAATCTATGTCTCAGAAAATACAAAGGTGCAATCGGTTGCACATTTGAAGTAATTTGTTGCTCCAAGTCTCTGCCTTGTCATTAACAATACTACAACATGCATGTTGCACTGACTTGAATTACACTAATTCTCAACACACCACTTTAATTCAATTTCTCTAAGTCTTCCAAACTCATGTGCTCCTTCAACCTCTTGAACACTTCAATTGTCATTCTTTTGATTATCAAATCGACCATTTGATTTTCACTTTGACAATATCTCAACTTCAATTTTCCTCCACTTACAAACTCTCTCAAGTAGTGAAATCCCATATCTATATGATTGCTTCTCTCATGTGCAATGTAATTGTTAGCAAGTTTTATAGCAAAAACATTGTTTATCATCCAAGTCACAACTTCATACACTTTGTTGCATAACTCCTTCATCAAATTCATTAATCACATAACTTAACACGCACACATAGACGCTGCAATGTACTCAGTCTCACAAGAAGAGAGCGTCATAACTAGTTTCTTAGAATAATAAGATATTGGTGTTTCTCCATACATAAAGATGTATCCAACAGTGGATTTTTTGTCATCTTTATCTCCACATCATTTTGAATTGGTATAACCGAGCAATTTGTAACTTTTAGAAATAGAAATCTCCAGCCAATCAAACCTTTGACATATCTCAAAATTCTCTTAACTACTGCCAAGTGTGATGCCTTTGGCTTCCTCTAGATATACTCACAATGTCAAAACTAAATTCCAAGTTTGGTCATGTATTGCACAAGTACCACAATGATCCAATCAGCCTCTTATACAACGTTTGATAAATATCCTACTCATCTCCATTTTTTACCGTTGAAAGTTTGGCTCTCTGGGGGTAATTTCCACATTATAATGCTCCATTTCGAACTTCTTCAATATCTCAAAAGCATACCTCATTTTATGCATGAGTAGTTTTTTGCAACTAATAACCTTTATATTTTATTATGTTACCCTTGGAAATTGCCTTCACTTTGTACATTCTTCTTACACAAATCGACTATTTTCCATCATGTAGATCAACTAGTTCCCATGTCTTATTTTTCTAAATTGACTCCAACCCCTCTTTCATGGCATATATTCATTTGGATCACTCAAGGCCTCATCCATTTTCACGGGTTAGGATTCAGCCATGAGCGTAAAATGGACATGATCACCATTATTGTTTACTTCATTATCCATGAACAACTCATAATCATGTAGTCTTGCAGGCAAGCCTTTTTGCCTTACTGGTCTTCTCACATTTTCTTCAACTTGAACTTCATCAGTTGTATTTTATTCATTTTCAAAAACTGGAAAAAAAAATTGTTCTAACACCATTTATGTTAAATTATGCACGTGGCCAGTCTTTCTATTCATAAAAAATCATGTCCCTATTGACTATGCATCTTTTGTTTATTGCGTCATATATTTTGTATCCATCGGTAGAGTGATACCCAACAAGTATCATTTGTCATCCCTTGTCATCTAACTTCTTTCTAACTTGATTCGGAACATGTTTATACACTACCAAACAAGATAACTTCAAGTAACTCAAGTTTTGGTTGAATCCAGATCAAAACTCTTTGGGTGTAATATTTTTCCGCTTTTTTGTTGGACACCTATTCAACAAATATGCAATTATGAACATCGGTTCTCCCCATATTTCTTTTGGCAAGTTCTTCCCTTTTAACGTGTTTATCACCTTATTCATAAATGATCGATTCATTCTCTCGGCGACTCCATTTTTTGAGGTGTATAGGGTGGCACTATCTCGTGTACAATGCCCTATTGATCACAAAATTTCCCAGAATCATTTGAGCCATATTCCCATCTACCATTTATTATTAGAGTTTTGATTTTGTGATCACTTTCTCTTCCCACCATGGATTTGAACTTCTTGAATACATCCAACACCTCATTTTTTCTTTAAATTAAGTAAGTCCATAAATTTCTACTAAAATCATCAATGAAAGTGACAAAGTACCTAATGCCTCCGATTGAGTCAACTTACATCGGTCCACATACGTCTGAATACAACATCTTAAGATAACACTTGTTTCTACATCTTGAATCTTTGTTAAATCTGCCTCGGTGTTGCTTATCCTGTAGACACTCTTCACATACTTCAATTGGCATATCGATTGATGGAAGCCCCTTAACCATGTAATTTTTTTGCATAACATCGAGATCCTTGAAATTCAAATGCCCAAGCCAATAGTTTCATATTCATTCTTCTCTACTAGCAGTCGCTGCAAGACATCTATGTTCCATTACTTTTATTTTCAACTTTGAAAATTTTGTTTTGAGCCATAGAGGCCTTTAGGACCAAACTTTTATTTACACCCATAATTTTTATCACTTTGTTTTCCATGTGAATCTTGTAATTTATTTCAATCAATTGGTCAATTTTTAAAATATTACATTTAATTCCCAAAATATACAACACATCTTTAATCAAGAAATGTTCACCATTCTACATTTTGATTGATATGTCGTTAATACCCTTTGCTGCAAGTATGATATCATCTGCGAATTTCACCTTGTTTTTCACCAGTTGAATGATTTTAACAAACCAAACCTTAATTCCCACCATGTGCGTTGAACACCTAGAGTCAAGGTAGCATTGATTGTTGCATTAATTCTACGTCTTCTTGTGGTGTCACCGTCACATTTTCAAGCGATTGTACCAGACTTTGGCTGCATTTTCTACATTGTTTTATGCTTTAGCAATCACTATTAAGCAGTGTGTTCTCACCATCTTCTTACATTGCAAATTTTGCTTCAACTTCTTGTGGATCAATATTTTTGGCATGACATTTGCAATCAAAATGTCCAAGCTTTTGGCAATTGTAACATTAAATACTGCTCTTGTCATTCTTCTATATTCCTCATTTTGCTCTATTGTTATCACCTTTGTAATTGATTGATCAACCATTTTTGTTATTGTTGCCTTCACCCTTTTGGAATGTTGAATTGATGAAATTTTGGGAGTCTCTCCCACCATTATTGTGGTAGTTTCCTCTACCTCTATTCATGGATCAATCTCCCTTCACTTTCTTGTCCTTTCCGACGAAACGAGCTCACAGAGAAACTCCAGCCTTTGCTTTGTAAACATTATTCTCCTTCATTCTCTGCTCATGAGCCTCAAGAGAACTTTGCAACTCTTTTTTGCTCATAGTTGAAAGACATTTGGACTCTTCAATTGAAACCACTAAGTTATTGAATCTTGACGTCAATGAACTCAAGATTTTACCAACCACATACAACTCAGTGATTGTCTCTCCATATACTTTCACTTAATTCATCAATCTTGTGATTCTTGTAGTAAATTCATTAATGGTTTCATTCTTCTCCATTTAAATTAACTCTAATTTCCTCTTGTCTGTTTGTAACCTCACCGCCTTTTTCTTATCAGCTCCGCATAGCTTTTCTCCAAGATTTCTCAAGCTTGTTTTAAAGATGTGTGGTAACCAACCTTCTCAAAGTTATCAGCATCAACACATTGATGAATGAGATAAAAAGCTTTGAAATCTTTTTTCTTCTCTTCTTTGTATGTAGTTCTTTGTGCAGTCATTGCACCTTCTACAATTGGATTAATATTGTTTTTTATCACTTCAGAACATCTTGATAACCAAACATCACATTCATTTGTTTGCACTACTTGTCATAATTCTTTGCATCGAGAATTGGGAGATTTGCAGGGATACATTCATTGGAGATGAAAATCATTTCTCAAACAAAATGTTAGATCAAAGAACATTGCTCTTGATGCCAAATGGTGTATAAAACCTCAATCACAATAATAATGGTGAATAATGGAGAGATGAAGAGAATGAGAAAGTTAGAGATAATTGGGGTGAAAATATGACATTCTAACATGAATTACCCAACATTGATATTTAAATCATCATACAAAACAATACAATTAACCAACTAATGAGAAAAACAAACTTTCCAGGTCTGCAACTGATTGCACATTTAGTGCAACCAGTTTCTCTAAATCTCTATCTCAAAAAATATACAGGTACAATCGGTTGCTCATTAGGAGCAACTTGTTGCTCTAAATCTTTGCCTAGATATTAGCATTGTTGCAACTTGATGTACCGACTTGAATTACACTAATTTCTCAACATAATGGAGGTTGCTTAGTGAGTTTATAAGTTCTCAAACTTGAATTACACTTGCTTAGTGAGTTTATAAGTTCTCAAACTTGAATTACACTAATTTCTCAACACAATGGAGGTTGCTTAGTGAGTTTATAAGAGCATCTCCAACCGTGAACCCATTTTTGGGTTCCTTGTGGGACCTATTAAGTCACGTCAGTTTAAAGCAACTCATTCAGTTTTTCACTTCAATGGTGCAACTCCGAAGAACTCATATTTGGTCCCACAACTTTACTATATATATTAATATATTATTTATATTAAATTTTATATTAATTAAAATAATAATTTTAAATATTTAAATTAAAATTGATAAAAAAATAAATAAAATTCAAATTAAACTTATAATCTAAAATGATAATTAAAATTAATCTCAAATACATGATATATAATTAAAAACAATAAAAATAAATAACATCACATAATTAATCAAACTTAAATTTCATCATCTTCATGTCCAAAATGTTCCCAAATATACTCGATTAGATCTCTTTGAAGTTGACGATGGACTTGTTTTTCACGAATACTTTCTCTTCTTTGTAGCCTTGTTGCAAGATTTGGATGAGGACCGCTAAATATTCCAGTTGTTGAGTTGTTGATATCCACATTATCATAAGAGTAATCAAAATTACCTCCATATGTATGTCGTTCGTCTTCCACAATCATGTTGTGCAATATGATGCAGGCATATATAGTATGCTTGATGGTGTCCATGTGCCAAGCAAGCACTGGGTCACGTATAATTGCAAATCGAGATTGAAGCACTCCAAATGCCTGCTCCACATTTTTTCTAGCTGATTCTTGATGTTGAGCAAATAATTTTTTATTTTCTCCCTGTGGCATTGAAATGGTTTTGATAAATGTAGCCCACTCGGGATATATACCATCTGCTAAATAATATTCCATATTATATGGTGTCACATTGATTGTATATTGCACATTAGGAGCATGTCCTTCCAAAATATCGTTAAACACGTTGGATTGGTTTAGCCCATTAATGTCATTGTTTGAACCTGCAATACCAAAGAAAGCATGTCAAATCCATAAGTCTTGAGATGTCACTGCTTCAAGCATGATTGTGGGCTTACCATGATCACCTCGACAAAGTTTTCCCTTCCATGCAATAGGACAATTTTTCCATACCCAATGCATACAATCAATAGAATCCAACATACTTGAAAAGCCACATGACTCTCCCATTTGTAAAAGATGTTCAACATCAGTGTTGTTAGGTTTTCTCAAATACTCAGCCCCAAATACAACATTCACGCCCTTAACAAATCTTTGTAAGCACTCATTTGAAGTGCTTTCACCGATTCGAAGATATTCGTCTACAAGGTCAGTAGGAGACCCATACGCCAACATACGAATAACAGTTGTACATTTCTGCAATGGTGAAAGACCCATTTTACCAGTTGCATCGACCCTTATTTGAAAATATTCATCATAATTGCCAAGGGCATCTACAATTCGAAGAAATACATGCCTATGCATTCTAAACCTTCTTCGAAATTGAACATCTATGTATACTGGGTTTTCTGAGAAGTAGTCATTGAATAATCGATTGTGCCCTTCTTCACGACCTCGATCAATATTTGTTTTTTTTATTTCGCCTAGAGGAACTCCCATAATTATGAATTTGTTGTTCTTCATCACTATCGTCCATAAATTCTTCTTCAACCAACGCCCAAAATTCTTGATCGTAATTATCTGAATTGTCTGAATCCATTGTAGTTAGTAAAGAATGAGAGATATGTGGTAAATATGAGAATGAGAAAACAATAGCATAAGTGGTAGTATATATAATGGTTTGAATAACGGCTAGTTTGAGTAATATTATATTTATTATAAATTAAAGTGGTACTAATGAGCATTTTACATATGTGTTGACAAATTAAAGTGGTACTAATGACCATTTTACATAGGTGTTGACAAATTAAAGTGGTACTAATGACCATTTTACATAGGTGTTGACAAATTAAAGTGGTACTAATGAGCATTTTACATAGGTGTTGACAAATTAAAGTGGCACTAATGGCCATTTTACATAAGTGATATTAACTACATTCCATTTTTTTTCATCTTATTAGTATATTTTTCATGAATATCTCGTTGACATCGCTCATAGTAGAAGTGTTTTTCATCATCATTTGCACCACCCTTAATTCTAACTCATCCTCCTTAGATTACGCAAGTCTTTCCATTGATATTGCTCTTTTATTCTTTGCATCTTGTGTTGCATTTGGAATTTCCTTACCCTTCCTTTTTGCTGCTTTTTGTCCCATTGGACGCTCCATTGGTGATGATGAGTTAAACTCATAACTTGAAGTTGTATCTGGATTCTCCGATGATGCCCCACTAGCAGAAGTCTTTGTTATTTTTGAAGAACTTCCAATCGATTCTCCGACGATGCACCATTTAGCTTCATCTTTTAACAATCGCCATGCGTACTCAAGATTGAATGTTGTACCTTGATCCTGAGAAAAATAGCATGTGCATCTGCCATGATATCGATCTCCGATGTTCCACTTTTTTTTCCTTTAACAGCATTTTTGTAACACCCAACAAATTTTTGAACCATGTCATTTATTCAATGTCATCGACATTTTAATTGCCCCCCTAACTTTTCTCGCGATTGCCCATGATATTAGTTATAACTAGCAACAATTCTTAACCAAAAACTCTCAGCATTTTGATCAACTTCCACAATTGGATCCTTTGAAACATTGAGCCATGATTGGATAAGTAATATATTCTCATCCCTTGTAAATTGCTTTCGAGATTTTTTTTTAACGATAACTCTTTCTTCTTTTTCAGTACCAACTTGAGTAGAAAATGGTGGAACTTGAGTAGAAAATGGTGGAACTTGAGTTGAGAATTTCATACTATTAGAATTCATTTGAGGTATAGGATACATATTTGGATTGTTTGGTGATGGAAGAAATATGGTGGGGTTTGTTGGTACCGATGAAATTTGAGAATTTTGAGGATTAGGATTTTGATAATTTTGCATGTAATTGAAGAAAGCTTGTTGATAATGAAAATGATTAGGATCCATTTGAGAATAAATTGTTGAAAAAAAATTAAAAGTTTAGGAATAAAATGATAAAAGTGTGAGAGAGAAATTTCAAATTGAAGGGAAAATAAAAATGAGAGAAAATTTATATTTATAATTTTTTGTGGATAAAAACTATATTTATAATAAAATTAAAAATAAAATTAAAAAAATTAAAAAAAACTGTTAAAAGTTACCGTTGAGAGTTTTGTATTATATTAAAAATAATCGTTGTTTTATATTAATTATTTGAATTAAAAAATAGAAAAAATTACCTAGAAACCAACTCTTCAGATTATCCAAGGTTTCTCAATATGCTACGCTGCTCCAACCTGGCAACTTGAAAATTGCAATTTCAGTGAAAAAAAGTCTTGGCGAACCAATTTAAAGAAGTGCCGCTGTAGTTGGTCTAAGTTCTCATGTTGCTTAGTGAGTTTATAAGTTCTCAAATTTGAATTACACTAATTTCTCAACACAATGGAGGTTGCTTAGTGAGTTTATAAGTTCTTAGGTTGTTTAGTGAGTTTATAAGTTCTCAAACTTGAATTACACTAATTTCTCAACACAATGGAGGTTGCTTAATGAGTTTATAAGTTCTCAAACTTAATATTTTTAGCATTGCAGTAGTTACATGTGGCGTTCGCCTTAGTTAAATTTTTGTGTGAGTTGTTTCATGAAACAATATGAAAAGGTGAGTTGTTTATTATAAAATTTTATTAATCTTAATAATTTGTGGAGCCAAATATGAATTAATTGGGTCAAATATAGATTCTTTATTAAAATCACCATTATATTAAAATTGATTTAAATTACTTAAATGCAATGTTACAATTAATTTCACAAAAATAACTCAGACAATTAAAAATTAGTTCTCACATGCTCTTAATCTCCTTAAGAAAAGGATTCCGTCAAATGTAATTTTACTAAGATTTTAGAGGGGGATAGTTACCATCCTCAGACAATAACAACAAAATGCATTGAAATTGACACCGACCAAAAAGATAGTACTCACTACCAAACAACAATCATGATAATGACAATGGTGGAGAGTGTTGGATACCATCCAGTTGAAGAGTCTTAGAAAGTCGAGAACAACAAAATCAATACTCCAGAATTACTATGACCAAAAATAAATGAAGGTTGTTTTACCATATGGATTATCTTAGTATAGTTGCTCAATGGTAAATTACTAAACATCAATAGATCATGGTCCCTCCTCCATACAAAATCTCACTCCCTCACCATGTTCCAGCCCCACTATCTCACTCTCTTAAATAGCTTTGTTTGGATTAGAAGACACTTCACAAATAACAAGAGAGATATTTTCCTTTTGGATAGAAACTACAAAATACAAATGAATGACAGCAAAGGGAGAGAAAAAGAGCGGGAAATAGAAAGGAAATGAGAAGAGCTTGAAAAAGTTTGTTCGATTCTCTTCCTAAAGAGAGAAAAAAACAAACAAAAAAAACAAAAGCTTATTATTATATTCTAAAGTTATCCAACATTGTTCAATCACAAGATGTTTCCATTTAGTGATTTTTTCATTAATAAAAACAATTTTGGTCACCACTTTCTTGTATCTTGCATATTACTTTGATAATCACAACTAAGAAAAAAAACCTAAAACTCTGAGCAATCTTACCAAGTTGATTAACAACCACTCCATTCATACCATAGGATGGTGCAGATTGGCATGAACAAAGAAGAATCCATCTGATCAGAAGAATCAAAGTTGAGAGAAACTAAAATATTTATATATACAATAAGGTCTCGAAAAGCTCACTTCCCAGGTCAGCAATACATCGAGTCGAACTTGGAAAGGAAAGCCTTGAAGATTGACTTCCCTAAGGTCACATATATCTACATAATAACTGGGGTGGCCACAAAGAGTAATTAGCACCTCTATAACCTTAAACTATTAACCTAATATACTATATTAGAACGACACAGATTCCCGATAAGTATGTTACATAATTCAAAGGGAAGTGAACACTAGATACAATTATCTCTGTTAGCATATAACTTAACATAGCTTGTCATTTCTCGCATCACCCGAATCTCATTTGCACACGGTCTTGAGCCTCTTCGCAGCATTGACAAATCCCTTAATCACCTGCAACTCGTCCAATATTTGCTTCACAAGAAAGAAACACAATTTCAGGCCAAAACTATGATAACAGCCAAAAACTTTATCAAGTTTTACATCAAGCTTTCATCAAATAAATTACAATTTCGGCGTAATTTGTGAAAAATACAGAAACATGATATGATATAAGGCTCAAAAATACCAAAACATCAATTACAAACATCACAATATTTTATAACAATTTTAAGATAGACATTATTGAGATTAGTTTAATGCTATTATTCTAATGAGCACATGCTCCTGAGGAGTACTTTATTTCAATGGCAACTAGTAGAAGTTTTTTTTTTTTAAATAAGCAATTTGCATCTAGCTGGATTCGAACCTGAGGCCTTGAGAGGAGTACACTTCTCAAGACTCAAGTCTTTACCACTAGACCACACACACGCACAATTTTAAAACAAATAAGCAAACAACAATTTAAGGTACCTGAGACATGAAATGCCTCTGAACAACATCTAGAAGCTGCTCTTTAGATGGATTTGGGACGACATCCACCTGCAAAATGCAAATCCATTTATGAATTAAATACCAAAAACACTCTCAGACTGCAATAAGCATCTTCCATAGGGGATTAGAATTTACAAGATTAAAATGTCGCCAATATCTCCACAATGCAGCCATTTCAAGCTTGCTCAAGTCAACTTTCTGCAGAAAATATTTTTAAAAAAAAACATTAATAATTAAAATATCAAGGAATAAATTATCTCATTTGTCAGTGGGTGGAGAAATAAATTATGAAAAAGAAGTAAAGCTGATATGATATATACCATGGACCCATGAGGCATAGTAACGGACCCCTTAGACTGTGAATCACCAGAGAAGGACCTACTCATTGTCTTGTGACATGATCCCAATGATCTATGCATTCTGTGCCTCGATTTGTGAGACTTGTGTGTGTCGTCCGATGCTGAGAAAATCACACAAAGTACACACTTTTATTTATTTCAAAAAAAATAGTGGTATGGTGGGGTCAATAAAGAATTAAGGAAAAAAAAACCAAGACACTAGAGCCTTTTGATATATAGAGCAAAAAAAAAAAAGGTACACATAAAGGATCCAATGTTACCAAACTCTGTCAATTTGAAAAGTCATGGAAGCAGAAGCAAAAGCAAAAACAAAAATTCATAAACAAACAGTAAAACACCACAGCATTCTAACTTGTGTACTAGGTGCAGAAACAAATAAGAATTAATTACATTGAAGAGAAAACAAAATGATAAACTTAATTTACAGTCATTATTGAGATGGTCTTGTCAGAATTAACAAAGGTCACTTGAAGGTGTAAAAAGTGTAAACTCACCCATATCTGATCCATTCCATGGTACATTGTCAAATTCAAGGTCATCATCTTCTTCATTACCAGTTGGTGCTTCAATCACACTAAGAGCATTTCTTTGTAGCTTCACTTCAATACCATTTGTAAGAACCTGCATTTATGTATACCAATATACTAACAATGTAAAATAACCATCACTACAATAAAGTTCTTGGCCAATTTTCATTAGATTTTTCAATTTTGCAATAAGCAGTGTGAGAGAACATGCATGTAACTACTTTTCACCATGAAAACAATAAAAATTCATATGAAGAACATGCAAGAATCTGAATAAAATCTCCATTAGATTGAGAAAATCCACAAATATGATTTAATTAAAAATGGAAAATTATACCAAAGGGGGTAATATACTCAATTCAGAAATCAAACCCTAAATTACAAAATTTCTGCATATATGAATAAAACTAGAAAGAAAAAAAAAACTAACAAAAAATTGATCCCGTGAAACACCAGATCCAGCAATTAGAAAAAACATGCAATGGAAATTGTAACTCAAAATTGTGATTCAAAGTTGTAATTCAAAACACAGATAAAGTTAAAATTCTATTCAAATTTCAAAAGAAAACCCCAACATTTTGAGAATCCAAGTTGAAAATTAAAAGTTTGGATGATTTGGATAAGAATTCACAGAGTAGGGTTTAGAACACATTTAATTAATCAAAACCTCTCGAATTAATTTCAAAAAATTAAAAAATAAAAATAAAACGTAATCAATTAATAAAAGCTTTAAAAGCCATTAAATTTAAGCATATGATTAAAGGAGTGCTGTAATAAAATCAAAAAATTTAAATTAAAAAAAAAAAATTGACCGACAGAAGAAAATTAGTTGAATTCATGAAAATGGTAATAAAATTTTCAAAACACATTAATTATCGAAAATTAAATAAAAACGAAGAAATTGAGAATTGTGTTGAAATTTACCAGCCAATGCCATCCACCTAATCCAACGGCTTTCTTAACGACACCTTGAAGACCGACGAGCACCGATTTGGTACGGTTGTTTCCGGTGACCACCACTTTCGTATGGCGAGGTAGCACCGATAGCTCTTCTTCACTACTATCACCACCGCAGCTTTGCAAATGAGAGAATCCACCACCATTCACTGAACTTTCCATTGCTTGAAGCATTTCCAATTCAACAAAAAAAAACTAAAATTGAGTTTTATAGAAGATCGTGCATTGTTAGTTACGTATTGGAGAATTTCAGGGGGAAAAGGAGGTAGAATGAGGAAGAAAATGGGGAAATTGTGGTAGAAGAAACACAAAATGAGAGAGAGAAAGTGAAGAGTGAGAAAGAGAAGAGAGAGAAAGAGGGGAGAGAGAGTAGAGTGAGAGTGACTGGTAACGTTTATTGGTTTGTTGGTATGAATCCCGACGAGAAGGAATGGACGAATGAGAGAGTGACACGTAGGATTGGGAAGGTGGGTTCTTTAATCATGCGCTCGGAGAGAGAGAGGTGATTCTTCTCGGAATGGAATGGAATGGAACTTGTTTCTTGCTTGGTGTGATTGTAATTCAAAAAGTTTAATAATAGGACAAAAATAAATTAAAATTATGTAAGTTTTTTTGAAACGGATTCATGGGTGGTAGAGATTATGAACGTGAATTATGCATTGATATGCATCAGCGGTGGCACATAATTTGGTTACCTTGCTTGGTTGGTTTTCAAATTTTAAGAGTTGTTTTGTTTTGCTTTTTAAACACGAAACATGAGTCGTTTGTAATAACTTCTTACTAAACACATGATTTTTTCCTCTCTACTAGTTTTGTTATAAATTTTTCGTTCAATTAAGTATTTTCCATGTGATATATGTATAAGACTCTTCTCATTTATATGCTCCTATAGGTTGGAGTTTACAATGAAATTTCATTGAGGTACAAAAAGATAAAGATTGAAAGAATTGTATAGAGACAGAAAAAAACTAAGTAAACTAAGTAACTAACTCAATCTTAATAAACTCAATTTCTCAATATTATATTTGTAATTAATTTTTGGTTTATATACACTAACACAAACTCAAATATAAACCAAATGAAACTGAAACTAAACAATTTAAATTTGAATTGCATTTAGTATCATCTTTTAATTCATATTTAAGATTAAAAATCAACAACACCAATTAAATTTTCAAATTGATGAACTGTTCAGATTTGATTGTCTTGATCAACATATCTGCAAGTTGCTTATTATTAGTGTTGCAATGAACAACCTCAAGCACTACATTCTGAATTTGAATCGGTAGAAAATGAAATTGTGTTAATATGCTTGCTTCTTCCTTGCAACACTGAATTTTTGACAAGACTTATGGCTGATTTGTTATCTATCATCAATCTGATTGGTTTGCTCACCTTGAACTTCAGTTCCTGCAGCAAATTCATAAGCTAAACAGTCTGACATGGAGACAAATCATCAGCTATGTATTTTGTTTCATAAGTTGACAGTGTAATCACTAGTTGCTTCTTGGAACACCATGAGATGAGAGATCATATATACATGAACATATACCATATATTACTCCTTATGTCCATTCTGTCACCACATTAATCTGAGTCTGAATAGCATATAAGCTCAACATCATCTTGAAGGTGTGAGAAAAACACAAGAAATGAGGGGTTGAATTGAGGTTTTCACTCTTGACTACTTTTCGCACTTTGATGAGTTGTGTCAAGCTATGTTATAGATGCGTTGCAGACGTATAAATAAATTAAAGCATAAAGCAAGAGTAAAGAACACACGATATATCCTGGTTCACTTGAGAACTTCTCAAGCTAGTCCAGTCCACCCACCAAGGTGATTTCGCCTTAAACAATAACTTAATCCACTATAACCAAAATCCATGATTACAATCGCACAACAACATTGTGACTAACTCATCTCAACTCATAGCTAGACCGTTCAGGGATCCCATCAGGATATAATGTCTACTTGAGGAGGAACCTGCGCGACAGCCTGTCGTGACTAACTGCACAACACCATGTGTCATGACTTCCTGCGCGACCTACAACCGTGACTAACTGCACAACAAATCGTTGCGACTTCATGCTCCAGAACCAACAGTTCTGAGTTGCACCAGACCTTAGCCATAGAACATATCATCAGAACACATAGTTTTATGAATGTGCTAGCTACTAATTTCCGTGCCTTCCTAAAGTTTTAACCTTCACAAGTCCTTTAGGGAAAAGGTTGTTTACAAATGTTGTGTTTCTTAATAAGCAGATTGTAAACTCACTTAAGTACATCAGAAGAACCTAATACACACTAAGAATATTACATTTTATTCTTGCTCTGTTGTGTGGTCTTCAGCTTCTTCAAGTTGCTTCTTCATTGAGCACTTGAAGGTTGAAGTTTTCTTCTTCTTCTTCAAAAGCTTTGCTAGCTTGATCTTTGTTGAGGCACAAGAAGGACTTCTTCGTCTTGATTCACATATGAACATTTCTAGACAACGACCTATGTTCTTCTTCAATCCAATGATCACTTTAGTAGTTGATTTGTTGTTGAAGCTTGCATGATCATCTTCATTGTCTTCTGCGACTTTGCAAGTCTTCTGCAACATATGAAGTTAAGCATATTATGAATTCAAGATCTCTCTGCTTTTAGCAGATTGTTGTCAAAGAGTAATCAACTAGAAGAGTTGCATATTCAGGTAAACTTTTTGCGGATTGTTCCAATGTTATCTTTGTTTATCATCAACCTTATGTGATTATATGACAACATCAACAACATGGTTCAAAGACCATTTGACAACTTGGTTGTATGTGTGTTTAGAAACCTTTTGGTTATATCAATCAACAACAACACATAAACTATTCTAGATTGGACTAACGACTAGGCATGACTCAATCCTTTCTGGCCCCTAAAACGGCCCAATGACCCACGATCCAGGGGATCCATTGTACTAGTGGTCGGTTCACTCTCCTCGTTCAGGGTCTCTGCTCGACAACCGCAGAGACTGCCCAAGATCGGCTTGGATGGTTCTTGCTCGGAGGTATTTGTGCCCGACACAACACTCTCGGTCATGATGCTCGTCTGACGGCCAGTTCATGGTAGTTACCTATTTTCGGGGGATCCGCAACCCAAACCCAAAAATAGGAATCGTTGGCCACGCGCTGGGGGATCCCAATATAAACCCTCTCAGACCTTGGAATCCACGTCAGCAGCCATTGGAGATTCTGATCACAGGTACGATCAGTGGCACCGTCTGTGGAAAACAATTTGTTACCCCGTTTTCTCACCTTTCGTTCGTGAAAACAAAAACATCTTTTTTTGATCTCCTTCCCAATGGCTCACCAAGAAGATTATGTCATTGCCCGCCTCACCACCGGCATTCCCATCAAACATCGGGAGAGTGACGGTACCCCCCCCCCCCCGCCAGGGATCAAGACCGTTTCCTCGACGGGAGAATAGCCACACCGTCGCCTGAACCTTTCCAACAGCCTAAGGTCACGCCTACTGATCTTCCAGTGATTCCCATCCCAAAAGGAGTGAATCAAACACTAGCAGCTCTGGTCGAAGCGACCAACAACATCAACCTCCTCCTACTCCGCCAAGGCGAAAAGGTTGGATGTTCTTGAAGAAGCAAGGCGTGTGAGATCCCATACCCCAGCAAGGAGACATCATCGTTCCTGATCAAGGTCACCCAGGAAGAGGAAAGATCACCATCAGCCCGAGGCTTTTGGATCCATCAAGAAGAGGACCCATTTGTCTCCTTGACGAAATAAGTCCCCGTAAACGAAGAAGACCTGGCGGACCCTCCAATCGAGAGCACGACTTTCACCAGGTGGAACGAGAAATTGCTCAAAGTCTCCTCCACGCAGACACATGGACAATCGTTCCCGCTCCGTCTCCCCATTCTCCAGCGACGAAGACAAACCCCGTGGTCCCCTCTCTGAGGTGATCGTGTCCACCAGAATTCCGATAGGACTTGAGATACCTCCACCACTGTGAATATATGATGGGAACACAGATCCAGACGAACACATTGAAAATATCGACGCCCTGCTGGATTATAGGGGTGTCCGAGGAGCCATCAAATTCCGCCTCTTCCCCACGACCTTGAGAAAGGGGGCAATGGCTTGGTACAAAAGCCTGCCCCACAAATCTATCACCTCGTGGAGGCAATTGGGCAGAACATTCTCTCGACACTTCATAACATCGCGACACCATCCCAAATTTGAGGCCTCTCTAGAAGCAATCATTCAGGGGAAGGATGAGCCTCTCCCGACATATATCGAAAGATTTAACAAAGAAGCCGTCCAGGTGTCCACCACTGACGACAAGAAAAAATATCTTCTAGAATGGGGATTCCGCCCCCATAACAATTTTAAGAGGGTTGTGGGGATCGAAACACCGACCACGCTCGAAGCGTTCCTCCTTAAAGCGCAAGCATATATCCAGTACGAGGAAAAGGAAGCGGCGAGCAATTCCCGTAACACCCGGTGTAATGAAGACACCCAACCTTCCAAGCATGATGATTCCTCGACATTTCGTCGGGGAGGTGACAAAAGAAAGGAAGATCGCTTCGATGAACCGCGGGAGAAAAAGGGTCATGTCGGGAGGTTCCACAACTGCACACCTCTTACAGCGACCAGGGAAAATATCCTATCTGAATGCGCAAACTCTGAATTTTGCCAAGCATGAGTCAGATTCCTAAAACTGCTACCAAATAAACCAAATACTGACAAGACAAAATACTTTTGTTTCTATAAATCGCACGGGCATAACACCGAAGATTGCATTCACTTGAAGGACGTCATTGAGATACTCATTTGAGATGGTCATCTCAAGCAGTTAACTAAGAATATGGACGCTCCTCGACAGGAAGTGCAGGAGACCCAGAAAGCTGAGGACATAGAGATACCAGCCATGGAAACAAACCTTCAGGTCGCTATTAACATCATGCGGCTCGAGGATTTTTACATCCCCGAACCGTATACAGGCTCTACATACTTCGCTGTGTATAGCCCGTGGGAATCCTTCCCATCGGCAATGGTCATATCCGGGGGAGGACCCAACAAGGTGACAGTAAGGTCAGTGAAGAGGCGATTCGACCAACTAATCAGCATTAGCTCCAATCAGAGCTCAACCCTCGATCCCCCGCGAGGAGGATCTGACCCCATCCCATTCTATAAGGAGGATCTCCTCGGAAGGGCACCTAACGCTAGTATTTATTTGATGGTTCGTGCACAAATAGCGAATTTCGACGTCCGCAGGATCCTGGTCGATCAAGGAAGCTCGATCGACATTATGTACTCCCAGTTGTTCACAACCCTCCAGCTGAAGGAAACACACTTAAGGCCCTACGTAGGCTCGGATCTCCAGGGGTTCAACGGGACGGTTTCTAGGCCTTGGGGTTACGTCGATCTGATTGTTACCTTTGGGGCAAGAGAAATTGCAAGGTCTATTAAGGTGCAATTCCTTGTGATAGACTGCCCTTCCTTCTACTAGTGCATCCTAGGACGACCTACTCTTCCCTAGTTCATCGCGGTTCCTTTTACGGTGCACCTGAAAATAAAGTATTACACTTTGTCGGGGAAGGTAGCCTCCCTCCACGGAGACATAGAAGCTGCCCGCAGATGCTACGAGGCCGCATCCAAGGGTCTCAACACCATCACTGCCAAGCCTAAGCCGACCAAGGCCATCCTTCCGTGCACTTCTGAAAAATCAAAGGTACTGCCTCATGTAGACTCCATAGACCTTGAAAGTAGGTTCAATGATGAAGAAGAACGAGCGCAGTTGGTCACGAAGCTTTCTTCATCCTCCAGACCTATCCCCAACGGTGATTTCGAGATAGTGGCACTAGGGAAAGATCCCACAAAGGGGGTAAAGATTGGAGCAGGTCTCCCCAGCCTAGCAAGAAAGAAGCTCAAAGTATGCCTTAGGGAAATCGAGACCTATTCACGTGGAGTGCTGCAGAAATTACGAGCTTGGATCCATAAACGACATGTCACCATCTCGCCATAGATCCTTCCATCCGAGCAGTTGCACAGCGAAGAAGGAAGCAATCACAGGAAAAGGTGGAAGCGGACGAAAAGGTTGTAAAAGACCTCCTATAGGCACATTTTGTAACTGATGCTAGGTACACCACCTAACTCTCGAATATTGTACTCGTTAAAAAGAATGATGGAAAATGGCGCATGTGCGTTGACTACACCGATCTTAATCGTGCTTGCCCGAAAGACGTTTACCATTTTCCTAACATTGATAAGTTGGTAGATAACTCTACAGGTTTTAAGTTTTTGTCGTTCCTCGACGCCTATTCCGGGTATAATCAAATACCCATGGCCGTGACCGACAAAAAATACATCGCCTTCATGACCGAATTGGGCAACTATTACTACAACGTAATACCCTACGGCTTGAAAAACGCAAGCGCTACGTACCGACGAATTATGAACAAAGTCTTCCAAGAGGAGATCAGAAATATGCTCGAAGTCTACATAGACGACATGATCGTGAAATCCCACGAGGAGACCGACCATGCTCTCCACCTAAAGAAAATTTTCGATCAAGCACGCAAGTGCAAGATGTGATTCAATCCTGAAAAATGCACGTTTGGGGTACGAGCGGGAAAATTCCTCGATTTCTATCTAACCGGAAGAGGAATAGAAGCTAATCTCGACAAATGTCGAGCATTCGCCGAAACGCCCAACCCAACTTCTAAAAAATCCATCCATCGTTGAACGGGGTGCTCGCATCTTTGTCGCGTTTCATAGAAAAGACTGCTAAACACGCGTTCCCCTTCTTCAAGCTCCTTCGCAAGGAAGTTGCTTTCGAATGGACGGAGGGGTGCAGACGAGGCCTGACACACCTCAAGAAGGCTCTGTTAGAACCCCAGGTCCTCTCCCGACCAGAGGCAGGGGAAACCCTATTCCTCTACCTTGTCGTTGCTAACAAGGCCATAAGTGTCGCCCTCGTACGAGAAACACCTGAGGGACAAAATTCAATCTATTTCACAAGTAAAGCCCTACAAGGGCCCGAACTTAGGTATCAACAAATCGAAAAAGTTTCCTTGGAACTCCTCCACACTGCCAGGAGACTCAGACATTACTTCCTCGCACGCACAATTGTGGTGCACACCGATTAACGCATCAGATAACTCCTCGGTCGACCTGATATGGTCGGAAGAATGCTCAAATGGTCCCTGGAACTATCTGAGTTCGACATCCGTTACGAGTGCAAAGCAGCTGTCAAATCCCAGACCCTCAGAGACTTCTTGGCCGAAATGACTGCCCCATAGGACCAACTCTACACGCCCAAAAGGTGGACCATTTTCGTCAACGAAGCTTCGATCTCAGTGGGAAGCGTTGCAGGAATCATTTTAGAAAATGTGGAGGGAATCCTGATTAAGGTATTCTTCGCCCTATTGTTTCCCACGTCCAACAACCAGGCGAAATATGAAGCATTCCTTGCAAGTTTGAGACTCGCTGACGACCTCAGGGCAGAGGAGATAACTATCTGTACAGACTCCCAACTCGTGGCTATGCAAGTTAAAGGTGAGTACCAGGTCAAAAATGACAACTTATCAGATTACTTGGCCCTATTCAAGGAGAAGATAACAAAATTTACATATGTGGAAGTCAAACATGTACCCCGCGAAAATAACATTCGAGCTGGCATACTCTCGAAACTCGCAAGTACAAAGAAAAATGAGGAAATAGTATCGAAAAATCAGGCCCGACGATAGATACCAACGCCATCGGCGACGCCAACTGTTGGATGACCCTGGTATATAAGTACCTAACCAGCGATGAGTTTCCTGAGGACCCGAAGGAAGCCAGCATCGTCAAACGCCGAGCTTGCTCATACGTCTTGGTCGAAGGAAAGCTCTACCGCTGAGGATTCTAAATTCCCCTCCTCAAATGTGTCATGGAGGAATTGATCCCATACATCTTGTGCGACGTCCATGAGGGAATCAACGCTCAACATCCGGGCGGAAGATCTCTCGCAAGGAAGGCTCTTCGAGCAGGATACTACTGGCCTATAATGCAGAACGACACCAAGGAGCATGTAAAAAGATGTGATAAATGCCAACGACATGGGGACATGCACCTTGCTCCACCCAACGAGCTTAAAACAATGTCGTCCTGATGGCCATTCGCATGGTGGGCCTGGATATCCTCGGTCCTTTCATCATCGGTTCAAACCAAAACAAATACCTAATAGTCGGAGTTGATTACTTTACAAAATGGGTCAAGGCTGAACCCCTTTCCAAGATCACAACCCTCAACATACTGTGCTTCTTCAAACGCAACATCCTCGCCCGCTTCGGAATACCCCAGGCCATCGTCACTGACAACGACACCCAATTCACGGATAAGAACTTCCAAGAGTTCGTTGCCAACATCGGGACTAAATAACACTTTGCATCTTTCGAGCATCCGCAAACCAACGGGCAGGAAGAGGCAGCGAATAGGGTTATCCTCTGAGGACTCAAGCGAATACTGGAAGAGATCAAGAAGCGATGGGTTGAGGAGCTATACAGCGTCTTGTGGGCATATCGGACTACCCCTCACTCAAATACGGGGGAAACCCCCTTTCGACTTGTGTATGTGATAGAGGTCTTTATCCCCATAGAAATGCATATCCAGTCTAGGAGAACAGAAGTCCCAATGGACGAGGACGTCAATTCGGAGATACTATGTGAGGAGCTCGACCTGGTCGAGGAAGTCAGATCCGGGGCAGCCCTGCGCGAGACATCCCTTAAGAAAAAGATTGCTTTAAGACACGACTCCAAAGTCATAAAATGTTCGTTTGCGGTCGGCAGTCTCGTCCTCAGGAGGAACCATAAAGATTCCAGAGAAGGAAAGCTAGCCGCGAATTGGGAAGGGCCCTACCGAGTTTGAGCAAAAACGAACAACGGGGCGTACTACCTAGAAAATTTGAATGGGGAGGAACTTGTTCGTCCTTGGAACGCCGAAAAACTCAAACAGTATTACAGTTAAGGCGTCGACTGACACTAACACCGGCCTAACATGTGTACCTAGGTACAAGTATCGCATACCAAACATCCACTTGTATGAGGTCCCCTTCAAGAATGAGGAGGATCATCATAACACGATTGGGACCTCAAACGAGCCCATCGTTGTCTATGTACCACGACTAGACAGAACACCCAGCTCGCAATGGGACGTTCATGCCGCGAGGCACAGATCATCAACATGTCCCGAGCGTTGTTCCCCAGCCAACCTCAAGATGGAATTCTACCTAGTTCCCCAAACTGACAAACATGTAAACCGATCATCATTCCCCGAATCTATAAACGCGACGCTGGCCATCTCTTCATGGTCAGCATACCCCTCCTCGATTTTTGCCACAAGCTCTTCCCGGGACTTCAGTGACCTTACCTCCTCGGGCTCGTCTTCAGCCATATCCAGAGCAACCTTCAAACGGGCGGCCTCATCCGCAACAGACTTCTTATTAGACGCCACCATATCTTCCAGCTTCTTCACCCACTTGGCAGCTTCCTTCAAAGACTTCTATTGCCCGATAACTAGCTCCTCGGAGGCCGACAGCTTGGAATTCAGCTGATTTATCTCCTGCTCTTGGGTGGCAATCCCCTCAACAAACATGGAGGCCATGGTGAGAACCCGCATGACGGAGCTCGTGTCCCGATCCAACCACACACCTCTATCCAGCCTGCTCGTCCCCTCCAATTGAAGTGATTCTTCCCAAGGGACTTGGAGGGAAAGCTCCTCGAAGTAATTCGATTTCAGGAAGCATGAGGGGAGCTCATGGGAAGGTTTTGGAGAAGCGTTGTCCAAGTTCACCATGTCGTAGGGCCTGGCCTCTTCCCCGCCCTGGAAGTCCTACTGGGAGAACCATGTGGAGCGGGAGAAGAGGTACGCGAGCATGTCACCAACCTATCGCTCAATCTTGTTTGCGTCAGTTTTTTAGGCCTTCGTCTTTTCCCGTGGTTGGTCATTAGTTTATCTTGAATGTTCACCATTGAATCTGAAAAACATGGAGAAAAACCGTTAGGACACAAATCATAGACGAGCATAGATGAAATACGAGCAAATAAACAATAAAATACCAAGGTATTGGTGGACGTCCTCGTCCCTCTCACAAGCTAGGAGCTTGGATACTTCTATAATTATGGGGGTCACCTTGGCGCCCCCGTTCCTATCTACGATTATGTGAGCATGCTTGTCAACATGCATAGTCATAGTTATCCTCGAGACATAACCCATCAAGGCCTCGTAGCTGGCCTGGTCACTTTCACTCAAGACAAAAGCAATCTTGAGGAATTCTTCGGTCCCACGCAAGAAATGGTCGCGCGACTAGGAAAAGTGAAACTTCGGCAGTAAGCGGGGGATCTCCTTTCCTTCCTCATCCAACAGAACCTTCCCCTGGTCATCCGTATCTACTCCCCAAAATTTGCAGGAGTTTAAAGCACGCTTTGAGATTGGTTCGACCAAATAGAAATGATCTTTGAATTCTCTGATCAACTCAGAATACGCCTTGAAGATCTTCTTTTTTTGCTTCAAGGAAACCCATCCGAATTTCCCATTGACGACCTAGTGTTAGAGGTGGAAGACATGAAAGAACAAGGGTAGTGTTTCCCTTATCTTCAAGTACTCGCACGTCATCTCGAAATATCGTATAAAGGCAAACGAGTTCTGGTGCAGCAGGGAAGGCGCGAGCTCCAGGTGAACGAACATGCTCTGTTGGAATTCGGAGAAGGGCAACCTAAACTTCATCTCCCTGAATAGGATGTCGTACAAAGGAAATTTGTCTAAGCCAAATTCCCAGCAGATATAATCTTCCGAGCCCGGGTATTTCACCGTCCAGTCTTGTGGGTCCCCGACCACAGGAAGCGGCCCCTCCAAGTCCTGAGTATAGAGAGAGGCGATGGTCACGGGTTTGTCAGCGGCCCACTCACTCACAGGAACATCTTTGTCCTCGTCCTCTTTGAGATCATCAGGGACTGTCATATTTGAAGTTGTCTGCTTTGAATCACCAGGGGATGTTGAACCCCTCCTCGTAGATGAGCTCTCCTTAGAATCAGCAGGAGAGGACGCAAAGTCGCTAGACAGATTCTCAGTTTCCATTTGGGTCCGCTCGTCTTTGGACATCTCGACTCCTGAAAAACAGTGAAAGTAAATGTGAATTCGATGGGAAAATCAAACCCAACCTTCCACCATTTTTTAAGTGAAAGGGCACTCTAAGGAACGAGGACGCTATCCTCGATCAAAGCCCACATTCAAAGAAAAAATCATGGTCGTAACAACGACCAGATAATCACACGGGTAAGGGAAAAGATTGACACGACGAAACCATCATGTCATGGAAAACGAGCAGGCTACAAGCCTATAACTCCAGTTGAAGCTCAACCGGAGATGACGGACAAAGCAGTCGTGGACGGTGAAAAGTAAACCTATCTACTGCATTATAAACAATACTATCTTCGGAAACCATCATGCACAGGCAGTTAACGCTGCACCGGAAACCTAGAAATCCTACTGATTTGTCATATTGACCCTAAACCTAGTCCTAACCATATGCAACTAACTTATTTACCAGAATCGAAAGCTAAATCAAATAGAAAGTCATGAAAACTTACAAGTTTAGAAGAAGTTCTGGTCTACTCGGAGAGTTTCCTCGGAATACGTGGTGGTTGACGGTGGTTGACAGAGGCGAACAAGCACTTGGTCAATACGAGCAGTAGAAACACAAGCGAAAAGTGTGAAAATGAAGCCCATCGCTTTATTTACAGGCTTCGCTAGCATGTGCACGAGCACGTGAAGCCTGCAAACCTAGGAATGACACACTCATTACCTAGGGACGGTCGTAGGGTAGCCATCATTACGCATTAAATGCACACACTTCCCAATACGCAGACATGTCTCAATGACTATACCAAACATTTGGGATCCTCGATCAAACGACCATTGTTTACGACCAATCTCGCGAACGATCGCCGATGGCCGACCAGGATCGACGAAGTATCATTACTTTAGAATCACCTCGTGTATGGTCGAGCACCCTTAAGTAATCACTTCTGCGTCCAGAAAAAATGACTTACGGGGCTCCTATTCTGGACTGGACCAACGACTAGGCATGGCTCAATCCTTTCTGGCCCCTGAAACGGCCCAATGACCCACGATCCAGGGGATCCATTGTACTAGTGGTCAATTCACTCTTCTTGTTCATGGTCTTTGCTCGACAACTGAAGAGACCGTCCAGGATCAGCTTGGATAGATCTTGCTCGGAGGACCTTGTGCTCGACACAGTGCTCCCGGCCATGATGCTTGTCCGACGTCTAGTTCCTGGCAGTTACCTATTTTTGGGAGATCCGCGATCCAGACCCAAATATAGGAACCGTTGGCCACGCGCTGGGGGCTCCCTATATAATATGTCTAAGATGACATGTGAATGTATGAAATGTCATGGCAAGTTCATGTATGGATGCATATGCAAGATGAATGCAAATGAAAGTGCAAAATTAGGGTTACATGAAAGGATGAGATGAAAATGATCAAAACAGAAGTATATGTCATGATAAAAATTTGAAAATGAGCTCAAACAAACCCTAACCCCATATGGTAACACACCCCAAAGGAGAAGGTCTAACTTTTAACCTAAAGAAAGTTATGATTTTTCTAAGTTAACTAGGGTTTTTTGAGTGTCTTAAAAGGGAAAATGCAAATCAATTTGAAAATGAAAGACAAATTTAAACCAAAAATATCCTAGATACTACATGATATGTGGAAAATAATGCGAAAATAATCATCATCAAACCCTTCATGGTTAGGCAGAAAAGATTTTTCAAAGTTAGGGTTCCAAAAAGGGGATTTTATGAACCCTAAATTCAAAGAAAATGTCAAAGTATGTTCAAAACCAAAAAGAAATTTGTATGAGTGGTTTGACAATGTTTCTAAATGTCTTAAGATGCAATGTGAATTTTTTTGTGATTTTTAGAAACCTAAATGGTATTTTAATTAATTAATTTCCATTAATTAATTAAAATAAACATTTAAATATTTTAAAAATGCTTTTAAAATGCAAAAAATAAAATAAAATTTTTTTTGGATGAATAAAAATATTTGAATCAGAAATGCAAAGTTTGAAATTTTTTTGATGAGTTTTGATATTTTAAAATAATTATGCAAAAGAAATAAGAAAAAATGAAATAAAAATGAAATAAATGAGAAGTATGCGCATCTGATGGTTGATATTCAAACTGGGAAAGGAGGGAAAGACCATGCGCGTTTTTGGAGGGCTGAGATTGCATCTGGAAAAATAATTCATTAAACCTAATTAATTCTGATTATTTTTATTAATTGAGGATTAGGGTTTTAAATGACCAATCTGGGCCATCCGTCCACGTACGAGATCAAGATCCTAAGGCCAGAATTCAAACCTACGCTAACCCTAATTAATTAACCCTAACAACATTCAGGTGACCGGAGCAAGCTCCGGTCATCTTCTTCGGTCACTCTTCTTCCTTATCTCTCTCAAAAACTCCATAAAAATGCCTCAAACTCTCCAGAAATGATCCTCACATCACTCTAAACATGAATCATCCAACAAAATCCATTTATTTCACATGAACAACACGAATCAAAGCAAAACGGGAAAGCACTCAAAAATTTCAGAAGCTCGTGAAATGCTTAAAACTCAACCATTTTCAAAACAAATCATATCATGGCAATCAGGGGAGCATGTAGAATCATTCTATAACATAAAAGATAGGTTCTGTAAAATTTGTTCTTGAGGTATACCTGGGATGAAGCTTTTCAATTTGGCACCTTCTGGACCTCTCTCTTGTGCAAATAGCCTCCACTTGATCCCCTGATGATGTTGCAAGGCTTTGAATGAGTTGAAATGAGCTGGTTTGAGAGGTTGCAACTCAACTGCACTGAAATCGTGTTTTTCTTTCAGGGGCTTTCAGGCTTGTTTAATGGTTGGGAAAGGTTTTATGGATGATGGTGAGTTGAATGGTGAAGTTTGTTTTGAGGTTTGAGGCTTGTGCTGTGTGAATCGAAGAAAGGAAAGTCTTGAGTGATTTTGTGAAACTTGGTGTATGAGAGTGTTCAGGCTTGTGTGTCTTGTGTTATGGCTTGCTTTTGGTCCACATAACATGTCTCTATTGGCCAGAGAGTTGTTGTGGCTGCAGCTGATTGGTATGGGCTCAATTGCAAAAAGTCAACAACTTGTGTACCATAGGCATGGGCTTGTGCAGAAGCTGTTTCATAGCATGTCTGGCCTCAGCATGAATCAAGGAGGTCCATGAAATTGAAATTATGCATGTGGATGGCTTGAAGGGAAAGATTTCATAGGTTTTGCAAGACTTTGCATTTTTGCCCCTTTGAGAAATCTTGTGATGCCAGGCATGAAAACAAGTGATTCCTTGGGCAATTCTGATCACAATGCATTGTACTATGTTTGTATGATGCTTAGAGATGCATTAGAGGTCACAAAATGGCTTGTCATGTGAAATTGCAAAAAATCCTCTTTGGTGTGAAAGTGAAAATTATGTGATTTTTGCCAAATTTGCAAGGCCATAACTTGAGTTCCATAATGAATCAGAACATGTTCTTGTACTTTTTGAAAAGGGAATGATCCAATCTACAACTTTTATGACCAACAATTTTTCATTTGAAGCATTTTTGGTTGAGAAAGAGGAGGTTGAAGAACTTTCCCAAAATGGAAAGTTTCCATTACAAGTCATTTCCATTTTTGACAACTTTTGGTTTAGCTCGAATTTCTTCAATTTTGTGAACTTCCAAGCACTTCAATGATCAAATAAAGACCATATAACTTCAATTTGATGAAAATATCACTTTGGTTCCATTGTTGGGGGCCTCAGCTGCCCTAATTTTGCTCTGACTTGCTCAAGAAGTTATCCAGTGAACAGATGACTTCCACAATGAATTTCTTCATCAAACTTGGTACACATGATCCTTATAACATCTTCAGTACATTAGAAACAAGAATGGCCCAAAAATTTGGAGTTATGGCCTCTGAAACCAAAACCCTAATTTTGGTCATCTGTGTAGTGAAAACCCTAGCTCTGCTTCCATGCCTTGCCAGTTCTTGTGATTTCTTGACTTCCTTGAACTTTGAAAGACATAATATGATGATTTAATACACATGGACCCTCTTGGAATGCTTGGAGGCCTTTGGAGTGGCTCAGATGGATCCTTAGATTGCTCAGATCACAAACCCTAGATGGAGATGAACTTGAACTATGCAGATGAAACAAATATGCAATGTGATGTGGTATGCTTATGCTTATGTACATATGAAAGATCACAAGTCATGGTGTGAAATGAGTAAGGGAAAATTTGGGGTGTTTACAGTTGCCCCTATTCAAACATGAGTTAGCTGTGCATGGTGTAAGCGTCTGGCTTAACAGACAAACAAGATAACTTGTGGTTGAATACCAAAGACAATCCAAAATTTGCACTCGCTGGGGGAGAAGAAGAAAAGGGATATAAATTGTAAAAGAAAGTATATCATGATTATCAAATGAAAGCGATGGAGGACGACCATCGAGCAGAGGACGACTGCTGGGGATAAAGTAATGACGGGGACGGCTGACATGCTGGGGAAATAAAGAGATCATGATGGGGACGACCATCGAGTAAAGAAACAAGATTCTCTGGGGATTAAAGTAAAGGAAATGATGGGGAAGGCCATCAGGTTTGCAAAGTAAAGTAAACATCGATGGGGACGGCCATCGGTTCAAAGAATAAATGAAAAATTTATGAGGGAAGGTCATCAAAATGTGAAGGACGATCACCTAGTAGGGGACGACTACTCTTTACCACGACATAGGACGAATGTCGGATAGAAAAGGTCAACGATGGGGACGGCCATCGGGTAAGCATGATGAAGGACGATCATCAAGAGGTGAAGGACGATCACCTAGCAGGGTACGGCTGCTCTCGGGGTTGTATCATGACATAGGACGAATATCAGATAACAAGATCAACGATGGGGACAACCATCGAATAAAATGATGAAGGACGATCATCAAAAAGTGAAGGACGATCACCTAGTTGGGGACGGCTGCTAAATATCACGACATAGGACGAATGTCAAATAGAAAAGGGTTCCAATAATGGAGACTCCTCTGGGAAAAGGATGAGGGACGGTCATCCGAAGGTGAAGGACAATCACCTGGCAGGGTACGGCTGCCGAAAGTATCACGACAAAGGACGAATGTCGGATAGAAGAACAATTGCTTTGCTGGGGAATGGTAAACACGGACGAGTGTTTACGCTCAAGAATAAAAGGCATAAGTGTTTGACGTTGTGTATAGATTAAAGATGCGGACGAGCATCATTAGGACCATGATACGGACAAGTATCGGTAGAAACAAACGCTGATGCGTGTTCAGAGATGATGATACGGATGAGTACCAACTGGTTAACAAAGAACACGGACGAGTGCCGAATCTGTTGAAGAGTGATATATATATATATATATATATATATATATATATATATATATATAAGAGATACGGACGGGTATCTGTATAAGTATGAATGAGAATTGTGAAGTATGAGCAAGACACGGACGAGTGTTTAACTTGCTGGGGAAAGGTGACACGGACGAGTGTCAAAAGGAGATGTATAGGTTTCTGGATGCAAAGAGGATGTTTTGGCTTATATCTGTAGGGGAAGTAAGCTTTTATATACATTGCTCGATGAAATGCTGGTGGTATTTGCAGGTGACTGACTCGAACCTGGCTTGTGATCATGCAAATGTTTGATTTTTTTGCCGTAATGCTCCATTTTAGACGGAATGCTACGCTTTGTGGGGAAAAATGATGCGAATGCTATGATTATGCAAAAATAAAACCGATTCGGGATTCGGATCCTGCCATTGTAAAAGATCTCTGGTTGATCTGCTTGGAGGGATATCCCAGCTGGGGGGAGATCTTTGGTAGATCTGATAAGATATATGGCTCTGCTTGGGGAACTAGATCGTTGATAGACCTATCCTGTAAGGAGAAACCCAGCTGGGGATAAGGAAGATTTTGTCACTTTGTTGTGCGGGAGTTTCAGGCATTACTCTTCTGGGGAGAGACTGGAAATTCTGTGGGGAGATAGCTCTTTTATCTTTGAGAGACCTGGTACTCTGTTTGGGGAAGAAAAGATCACTGAACGAACTCCCTAGAGAACTCTATGGGGATCCCGGCTGGGGGAGCTCCTGTTGAATATACTTATGCTGGGGATGAAGTGGCTTTGACAACTCCACTGGGGAAAAGCATCCCAGATACTGCTTGGAGGAGGTATACTGGGGAAGGGTGCTTGGCATGCCCCATGCTGCGTATTTGAATACCTGCAATACTGTTAAGACAAAGAAACGCATAAGTATCCTGAGGTATCCCTTACCGGATTCCGTCATATATATTCCTGAGAGTAAATACATTTCCTGCAAGCACTTATTTGAAAAGGGCTCATTTGTTTTATGCAAATATTATATCATGGATATTGGACATTTTGCAAACGAAACAAAAATGTACGAAACGAGGTGTGACTGAAAATCTGATTTTATTAATCTGGGTGCCCTGAATTGGCAAATACAGTCAAAGAAACAAATCCCCTAGAATGAGGAGATTGTTACAAATTGAAAAAGTAAAAGTGCTGGCAATGTTGACGACGCTCCAGCGAGCTTCCTTTGCTATGACCTGTATGACCTTGACATTCTTCTCGTATTGCTTTCTGAAGAAGGTTGATTCTGGCTGATGCTTTATCCTTTCGAAGCTTACTGTGTTGTGAGTGATACAAACAAATTCAGAATATAGTTGTTCGCTTATTCCCTGATTTTGCGTGGATCGCTCTTTCGGGTTTTCAATCCACCGGGATACCCATTTTTGCCTGAGCTGTCCAATGCGGCTTTTCAACTCAGCGGGTGTACATTTTTTTTATTTCCCTTATTTTTGCCCGAGTGTTTTATTCTGGTTTTGACTCGCCGGGATGCCCTATTTTTGCCTGGACTTACATTCTGTTTATATGTCCAACGGGTCATTTTATGCGAAGTATTTTTTAACTGCATCTGAATTCACAGGGGATAAGAAATCTTCACCATCTATAGTAGTGAGCATCAGTGCTCCACTAGAGAAAACCTTCTTTACTATGAATGGACCATCATAATTTGGAGTCCATTTGCCCCTATGGTCTGTATGAGGAGGAAGAAATCTTTTCAGCACAAGATATCCTACTTGGTATTCCCGAAGCCTGATTTTCTGATTGAAGGCTTTCTTCATCCTTTTCTGATATAACTGCCCATGACAAATATCAGCTAACCTCTTTTCTTCGATCAGATTCAACTGATTGTACCGAGATCGGACCTATTTTGCTTCATTCAACTTTACATCCATTAGTACCCGTAAGGAGGGTAGTTCAACTTCAACAGGTAAGACAACCTCCATACCATACACAAGCTGATATGGTGTTGCCCCAATGGACGTTCTGATGGAGGTTCGATACCCATGCAAGGCAAATGGTAGCATTTCATGCCAGTCTTTGTAAGTAACCACCATCTTTTGCACAATCTTCTTGATGTTTTTGTTAGCTGCCTCAACAGCACCGTTCATCTTTGGCTTGTAAGGAGAAGAGTTGTAATGTTGGATTTTGAAGTCCCGACACAGTTCTGCCATCATTTTGTTGTTCAAATTGGAACCATTGTCAGTAATGATTCGCTCGGGAACTCCATATCGACAGATGATGTCTCTTTTCAGAAATCTGGCTACCACTTGTCTGGTGATGTTAGCATATGAAGCTGCTTCAACCCACTTGGTGAAGTAATCAATGGCTACCAGGATGAATTTGTGGCCATTTGAAGTAGTTGGTTCGATCTTTCCAATCATGTCAATGCCCCACATGGTAAAGGGCCAAGGTGAAGACATCACGTTCAAAGGATTTGGAGGCACATGCACTCTGTCTGGGTAGATCTGGCACTTGTGGCACTTTCTGGCATAGGCACAACAGTCTGCATCCATTGTGATCCAATAGTAACCTGATCTTAATAATTTCTTAGCCATTGCATGTCCTCCAACATGGGTACCGAAAGATCCTTCATGCACCTCGTGCATCAGCATGTCTGCTTCTTTCTTATCAACACATCTGAGAAGAACCATGTCGAAGTTTCGCTTGTATAATGCACCATCAGCATTGAGGAAGAAACTACCGGCCAACCTTCTTAATGTCTTATTATCATTGGATGATGCCCCGGGTGGGTATGTTTGATCCTCTAAGAAGCATTTGATGTCGTGGAACCAAGGCTTGTCATCTTTAGCAATGTCCATAGAGAATACGTATGTTGGTCGGTCTAGTCTGGATACCGAAATCCGAGACACAAAATTGGCAATTTGAACCTTGATTATGGAGGAAATGGTAGCTAGAGCATCCGCGAACTGATTTTTCATCTCGAGGGATATACTCAAGTTTGACTGTTGTGAAGAAAGTCAATAACCTCCTCGTGTAGTCACAGTATGAGATCAGATGCTCTTGGTGAGTGTACTATTTGCCGTTGGTCTGATTGATTACCAAAGCTGAATCTCCGAATACAATTAATGTCTTGATCCTGAGGTCAATGGCTTCCTCAAGACCCATGATACAGGCTTCGTATTCAGCTTCGTTGTTAGTGCATGCAAAGGTGAGTTTTGCCGAGAAAGGCATATGAACTCCTTTAGGTGTAATGAGCACTGCACCAACTCCACGACCATTCATGTTGATAGCCCCATCAAACATCATTGTCCATTCTTCTTCTGGGTCAGACCCTTTTAGTGTGAACAGGCTCTTCATGATCTTTTGCTTTCAGAAACATGATGTCTTCATCAGGGAAGTCAAATCTCATGGGTTGGTAATCATCAATGGGTTGCTCAGCCAGATAATCAGATAGTACACTGCCTTTGATGGCTTTTTGAGATGTGTACTGAATGTCATATTCTGTCAGAATCATTTGCCATCTTGCAACCCTTACGGTAAGTGCTGGCTTCTCAAATATGTACTTGACTGGATCCATTTTTGAGATCAACAAGGTATTGTGAGTCAACATATACTGTCTTAGTCGGCGAGCAGCCCACGCTAAAGCACAACAAGTTTTCTCGAGCAGTGAATAACGTTGTTCACAGTCAGTAAATTTTTTGCTTAGGTAGTATATTGCATACTCTTTTCGACCAGACTCGTCATGCTGGCCCAACACACACCCCATTGATCCCTCTAATATAGTTAGGTACATTATTAGAGGTCTTCCTTCCACTGGAGGCATAAGAATTGGAGGTTATTGTAAGTACTCCTTGATTTTGTCAAAAGCCTTCTGACAATCTTCGTTCCACCTGACTGTTTGTTCCTTTCTTAACAATTTGAACAAGGGCTCACAAGTTGCAGTAAGATGAGATATGAACCTCGATATGTAGTTCAATCTAGCTAGGAACCCCCGAACTTCCTTTTCAATCCTAGGTGCAGGCATCTCCTGAATGGCTTTGACTTTGTCGGGATCAACCTCAATTCCTTTTTCACTTACAATAAATCCCAACAGTTTATCGGATCGCACCCCGAATGTGCATTTGTTGGGGTTTAGCTTCAGCTGATACTTTCTCAGACGCTTGAACAACTTCAGCAAATTTACTAGATGATATTCTTCAGTGAGGGATTTGGCAATCATGTCATCTACGTAGTGATGCGTGTTTTTCGCAAGTGTACGAACACGTCAGAGTAATATAAAAGATTGTCGAATCCACAGAGACCAAGTGTCAATCTATCGTACCTGTTGTTATGGTATGTATCTAAGGCAACTGAATATAAGGGTTTTAAGGAGAGTGCAATGGTAAATAAAATAATAATTTTTAAACAATTAATAAAGGCAGGCTCGAATGTAATTCACGTAATCAATTGATAATCTGGTACTTGTTAATAGAACTACTTATGGGCAATGTTTTCCACTTTGAAAAGAACTAATTTAACAGGAACTGTCGCTTTCGCGTATTCAGAACCGAGTTGTACTCTCTAATCAACCCCTTCTATTGTCACAGATAAAAAGGTGCGTACTGCGTTAGAGTAGTAAACCTATTTTTAAGAAATATAATATCTTAACTAAGTTGAAAAGTACTTTAACCTGGATTTCTTAGCAAAAAGAGGTTCTCACGAATCAGACTCTAAACTTCTTAACGCGTCCGCAAATCGTTTTAAAATCTCTTTTCTTTTTAATCTAAAAACTCCTAATGAACTAGACATGGCGCTTTTGGCTGTTTTTGAAATAGTTAAAAACAATTACTTAAATTGAAAGATAAAATAGCCCTTAAGTGTTTCCACGAACAATTGTACGGATTACTGGTTTAATTACGATCCTTACATTCTAACCTTTATGGATTTAGTTAGACATGGTAAAGTAAAAGTTCTTTTTATAATTTTTCATAAAAGTAATTAGTGCGAGTGCGGAAAGTAAATAAAAGTAGTGCGAGTGCGGAAAGTAAAGGTATTTAAAGCGAGTGCGGAAAATAAACGAAAGTAAAGGGAGTGCAGGAAATAAATAAAAGTAAAGCGAGTGCAGGAAATAAATAAAATAAAGTGCGAGTGCGGATAATAAATGAAAGTAAAGCAATGCAGAAAAGTAAAATACGAACTGGAATTAAAACGGCGGCAGGATTAACTTCCTCCCAGAGTGCTCCAAAACTCGATCACACAGACAGATACAGACTCGATCACTCGATTGCAGAAACACCCCGATGTGGAATAATAACTGCTTTAAAACTGATATATGCCTAAGAGATTCTAAGTTTGGATGATGAAAAACGAAAATCTAAGGTCCTATTTATAGGAAAACAAAATGCAGGAAAAGACCAGGATGCCCCCTCCACTAAAAAGTGGAGGGAACTGTTTTTGCCTTGTGGCGCCCGCCACAAGGCCATGGCGCCCGCCATAGGACTAATGGGGAATGAAAGAGTGGGGATCGTGGGTCTTGGCAGTTGTGGAGTGGTCTTGAGACGTGGCCACGTCATGGCAGACCCCATGGCGCCCGCCACGGTGGATGCCGTAAGTGTAAAACGCTGAATTTCTAGGTTTTCGTCCGTTTCCACTCCTTTTTCGCTCCTTTTCTCGATTTAGGCCCCGATTACAAAGAAAACCTGAAAACAAAGAAAAACAAAGTAATAACATAACAAAATAACAATAGAAGCTAAGAATGCATGCGAAATCGGAGTCAGAAATACGGTGAATTTTAGTGTGATCAAATTCTCCCACACTTAGACCTTTGCTTATCCTCAAGCAAACATTAAAGTTCAAGAAAAAATGGTGTCAACACGTGTTTTTAGGCTAAAGGGCTTCTAAGTTCAAGTCAGGATGTAGTGACAGGTACTAATTAAGTGAACCAAGGGTACCATAACAACACAAACACAAACTTTAATCCTATATTAACCACTCCATGTCATTCCACAATTCCTAGGCCTATCTTCTCATCTTTTTGGGTCCTTTTCATTCAGGCGCAATCACATTAAGCCCGTTATCCGTACATGCTTCATAGTAGAGTGACCGGTTAGTGATTCTGATCCATAACATAAGGTTTCTGGCACATAAGCATGTGTAAACCTGTTTTATTTGACCTAATTGTAGTTGCGGGGGATCGGATCGTAATCCGCCCTACCAAGTTCAGTGCCAGATACCTCTAAACCAACTAACAATAGGTGACTGCAATTTTTTTCTTTTTGTGGCCAAAAATTTTTTTCTTCTCTTTTTTCGGTTTAAATGACTTTGTGAGGGTCGCCTATCCCAGAGTTTTCCTTTTTCTTTTTTTTATTAGCACTGGATCATTCACTTATGTTCATCGGCCCCCTACGTAGAGCATGCTTAGGCCGGAGCTGACTGCTAGAATAAACTACTTAGGACAATTTTTTGAATGATAATAAAGGCCATGGTGTAGGGTTTAGGAGTGATTCATATATCCAAGAGGTATATGATGCTAAAATGGTACTGATGTTTCAAAAAGTTGACCTAAGTCGCCACATCCTAATCTAAACCTGTCTCAAAGCCCAAAAAACATGTGAAACAACATTGTTTTCTTTTTTAAAATTTTTCTGGTAAGGCTAAGGAAATGGGAAAAATGAGGATGTACTAAAAATACACTATACTGGTGACTCGTCAGACTCATGCATTATCTAAGAAAATTAAACTAAATAACTTACTGAAAAGGGAAATAACTGAAAGGGAAATGACAGAAAGCAATAAAATCCCCTCCCACACTTAAATCGAACACTGTCCCCAATGTTTCGAAATAAGATAAGGAGGGTAACCTGAAAAACTACTGCGGAGGAGCACTGGTGCCCTCGCCGTCCTGTTGTGATGGTCTGGAACGACGGGATCTACTCCACTGCTGGTCCCTCTGGTCAAGTCGTGCCGATAAGGCAGCCTGGGCACCCCGAACCTCTCGAAGGTTACCTAAGATGGAACCCTGAGTGGCCTCCACAAGCTGGTAGTGTCGGCGGTTGACTTCTCTCTGACGGTCCTGCTCTAATGTGATATCGTGCAAGGTACGGCAAACGTTGCTGTAAGCACGGTCCGAAACCAATCGCGATTGTTGCATGAAGCTCATGTTGTCCGTCAGTTGTTGTGAAATAGTAGAGAGAAGGCCGTCTCGCCTTTCCTCTCTAGCTGTCATATCACGCCACATCTCCTCAGTGACATAGAATCCAGGAGCAGCACCTGCAACAGGGTTAGAGGAAGATGGTGCAGTGTGTGACTGTGAAGGATGATGGGGGGACATGTGAGGTATGGGAGACTGCTCTCTCCGATCATACTCTTCATCAGTGTCATGTGCCTCCCCATCAGGAATATTAGGAGAAAGTAGACCCAAACAGGTGGAGCATTCAGATCATAGGTCCAGTTCCTTTCATTACGTACATCAGTTCGCCTACTGCAAGGTAAAGCAACAAATGAGATAGCTACCCCATGAACCATCAACTCATAACCACCTTCTCTCCTCGTTCGACACAATTTCATGTCTTTTAGAAATTTTAAATTAATTGTGCGAGTAGGTAGTGGTTCAAGTGTAGCTATCTCATTGTTCAGGTCAAGAGCCCGAGCAATAGACGTAACAAGCCCTCCAAAAACAATCGGTCCTGTTTTATTAGTAAGTAAAGCCATGTGTGCAAGCATAAACGGGACCGAATTGATATGGGTACTAGTGAGACATCCTTGCAAAAATAGGAGTTCTCTAGTGTTTACCTTGTTTGGACTCTCCCGGCCAAAAATAGTACATGCCAAAAGATATCTGAAAACTCTTATGGCTGGGTTATGAATGGTCGATGCAAGTATTCCTTCAAAAGAATTTATTGAAGTACTTGAAAGCCTCTGCCAGAAGGAAAATACCTCGACCGACCATTCCGCATCCAAAGGTACCTCACAAATCGCACCTTCCCTATGAGGGATTCCTAACAAGCCTGTTAGTTCGTCGGTAATGAATTCATATTCAATTCCAAACAGTCTAAAATTAACAGTACCGACTGTGCTAGCAGTGTTAGGACTGACAGTGTATATCAATGAACTTAAAAACTCAACTGTCAGCCTCTCATAGGTAGGTTCCTGATTAATAAAAATATTATGCAAGCCTAAAAAATCTAATAAATGGAAAACACTATGATAAAGACCCAAAGCATACAGAAAGTTATCATCGACGTACCTAGTCGAGAGAATTTCTCGACTCTGAAGCCTCTGAATAATTTTCCTTTGCCTATCACCCGGTCTTCCATCGCGAAGAAGAAATCCATTGAACTACATTGTTGTTGCTCCTTAGGAAGTGAAAAATGGTAGAAAATGGTTTATGAGAGAAATGATAAAGGTTTGATTTTTATGGTTTGTGGTGGATGAAAATGAAAATGGATTTTGGATAGGTTTTATGGATGGTGAGTATTTTGGAAATGGGGGAGCTTTAATGGGGTTCAATGGGGTTTTTGAAACTTGTAAAAATGGGTTTTTGAAGATGGAAGGTGTGAAAATGGTGAAAATGAAGGATCAACCCCGTTTTAGGGGAGGACGGCATGGCGCCCGCCATGGGCCTGTGGCGCCCACCACAAGGCTATTTCCTGATGGGCCTTGGATTTTTTAAATCCTCCTTTGGGCCCTCTTTGCACCTTCGGTCTTCGGGGGGTCTGGATAGCGTTTTCTTCTCTTTTCCAAGGCATGAGGCTTGCATATATTTTTTTATGAAGACAAAAATGAAAATATTTTTGTCTTATATATTTTTTTCTTTGCTTGACAAAAATAAAATAAAATAATTAAAAATCAAAAGAAAAGAGAAAAATTGACATTAGTGTATGAAATAATATGTATATATAAGATAAACTCAAAGTACATGAAAAAAGAAGATGTAATAGATGCAATAATGTAAGATATGTCTGGAGATGCGAGAAATAAAATAAAGCATGAAAAAAAGAAATTAAATACTAGGGTAATATCGTCAGTGTAGAACGAATCATGTGGTATGCTTCTCCTCCTGGTTTGATCCACGAATCTCAGTTATCTCCCTCCGAAGCTCTTCAATCTCCTGATATAGAGCATCGGCCTCTGAGGCATGAGTGAGATCAAAAACCTGAATCTGTAATTCCAAGTCCGCTACTTCCTGCTTGAGCAGGGCAGTCTCCTTGCGGAGCTCATAAATCTGAGTTTGTAGATCAGGCGGCTGCAGAGACATATTGTTAGACATAACAGTGATTCGGGGAGAAAGAGGTGTAGGAGTGTACTCAGCGGCGGGAGGTGATTTCGGCTCTTCGACAGTCTCTCCATAACCCTCTAGAGCATAACTCCAATTAGCAGGATCATGGACACTGGTCATCATCGGGTCTGGTAACGTAAAGTAATGTATCACTTCTCCGTCGATCAGTAATCTGAAAGTGTTGGGCTCAAAAGAGGCCCTCCTCATCAGTCCTCTGTCAAGACAAAAGTCAATATCCAGGGTGGTGTAGCAGTAGAAGGTCCTGAGGTGCAATAATTTGCGAGACAAACCCAATGCAGTAGCTATCTGTGTAACAATCCCACCGACATGTATGATGCCTACAGATGATCTGGCAACACTAGCAAGGCCCTTCAACAGAAAGTTGCCACAAGCAACTGGGCGAGACTGAGTCGCACAAAACAGTAGAAAAATCTCCTTTTCACTTAGCAGAGTCTCTGTATCTGGCAAACCGAGGAAAGAATATGCTAGAATCATCTGGAAGTACCTTAACACAGGGTTATGGATTACCTGATAAAACTGAGTGGAAGGATCTTGGCTCCCTCCACCTGAGATGTTAGACCAAAACTTTTCCACTTCTCTGCTCATAAAATACCCCATCGGTGTCTCTGGAATAGCATCAGGAGTAGTCTGAAAACCTAGTAAATCACCAAACTCTTTGTGAGAGAAGGAGTAGTCAATCTCGAACAACCTGAAAACAACATATCCATCGGGTCCAGCCCAAGGATCATAATGAAACGAGCTGAGGAACTCTAGAGTCAAGTTCCTGTAAGTGTTGTTCCTATTGTGAAACTGGTCCCACTGGAGTTGATGGCATAAGAATCTGACGCTTGGCTCTATCCCCAAGGCATCCATGCAGTCATGGTCAGGGTACCTGGTAGGAGCCATAGGGCGTCTCATGTGGACATAATAATGCTCTCTCTGTGCGTCGTCTCTAAAGGCCACGTGCATGTCATCGGGGTTCTGCATTCTGCACAAGGTTAGCAAACAAGTCCTGAAATCACATAAAACATTAAATCGTTAGTCCTGACATAATAATAAAGTAAACAAATTAAAATAAAGTAAAAATAAATAAAAATAAAAAGTACGTAAATAAGAAAAACCATGGGTTGCCTCCCATGCAGCGCTTGTTTAACGTCATTAGCTCGACGACCGGTTTTTATACATCATCTGGAGGATATGGTGGATCGCTCAGAGTATGGCAGGTGTATGTTGTTGGGATGTCACCTCCTTCGTAGGGCTTCAACCTCTGTCCATTGACGATGAACGGCTTACATGTTTGGTTCTTGATTTCAATAGCACCAGATCTTAGGATCTTAGATACTTCGAAAGGGCCAGTCCATCTCGAACTAAGTTTCCCTGGAAAAAGTCGTAACCTAGAATCGAACAGGATAACAGGATCGCCTATTTTGAAGTTTTTTCTTATGATTCTTTTGTCATGCCAAGCTTTTGTTCTTTCTTTGTATATGGTGGCATTTTCGTAGGCAGATTGTCTGAGCTCTTCTAATTTGTGGATATCAAGGATATGTTTCTCACCAGCAGTTAAGTAATCCAAATTCAAAGTTTTGATGGCCCAATAGGCCTTATGCTCCAACTTAAAAGGTAAGTGACATGATTTTCCATAGACCAGTTGATAAGGGGTTGTTCCTATAGGAGTTTTGAAAGCGGTTCTATAGGCCCATAATGCTTCTTGAAGTTTCTACGACCAATCTTTTCTAGATATAGAGACAGTTTTCTCAAGAATTTGTTTGATCTCCCTATTAGATACTTCCACTTGTGCATTAGTCTGTGGGTGGTATGGTGTTGCTACTCTATGCTTAACTCCATACTTGCTTACAATTTTATCAAATATTCTCGATATGAAGTGTGATCCTCCATCACTTATGACTAAACGGGGGGTTCCAAACCTGGGAAATATATAGTTTTTGAATAATTTGATGACCACTCTGGTGTCGTTCGTGGGTGCGGCGATAACTTCAATCCATTTAGACGCGTAGTCAACTTCTACTAAGATGTACTGATTTCCGAAAGATGATGGGAACGGTCCCATAAAGTCTATAACCCATACGTCGAAGAGTTCTACTTCTTGGATATTTCTCAAAGGCATTTCATTACGTCTTGAAATATTTCCTGTGCGTTGGCATCTGTCACATTTGACAATGAAAGCATGGACATCACGCCACATAGTAGGCCAGAATAGGCTAGCTTGAAGAATCTTGGCGTAGGTCTTAGATGTGCTTGCGTGTCCACCATAGGGTGCAGAGTGACAATGCTCAATTATATTATGTACCTCTTCTTCTGGAACACAACGGCGGAAAATGCCATCTTTACCTCTCTTGAAAAGAAATGGTTCGTCCCAATAGAAGTTTTTCACATCACTGTAGAACTTCTTCTTCCGGTGGTAGTTTAGATCAGGGGGTATGATGTCAGCGGCTAGGTAATTAACAAAGTCTGCGTACCAAGGTGCATTACTTATAGCTAAGGATTTATGAGAATGCTCATGAGGGTCTGGGTTATCATCTTCAATGGTTTCTAGTTGGGCTATCAGTCTATTATAGGCAAAATCGTCATTTATGGGTACTAAGTCAGTTTTCAGGTATTCTAGCCTAGAAAAGTGATCAGCCACTACATTATTTGTGCCTTTCTTATCACGGATATCTAAATCAAACTCTTGCAGTAATAGAATCCATCGAAGTAACCTAGGTTTGGCATCCTTTTTACTTAGTAAGTAACGAATGGCAGCATGGTCGGTGTAAACTATAATTTTGGCTCCTACTAGATAAGATCTAAATTTGTCTATGGCGAAAACTACAGCTAGGAGCTCTTTTTCGGTTGTTGCGTAGTTGAGCTGTGCAACGTCTAGGGTTCTACTGGCATAATAAATTACGTGTAACTTCTTATCTTTTCTCTGACCTAGAACGACTCCTACAGCATAGTGTTGCACCCCAAAATTTGCCCTCCACAAGACAAGACATTGTGTACTAAGAGGTTCATAAGGTTCACAAGGTTCATATGACATCTCATGAGGTTCACAAGGTTCACAAGATTCACAATTAGTCAGAAAGTTTGACAATTCCCTCAGACAAGGCATTCTCCTAAGCAATGCATCTTAAACTAGGGTTTTGACTTTTATCAGGCTAAGTGGACTTCCAAGACTTCAATTTAGCTTCATAGCATCCTATATGTGTTCAAGAATCCCCATGTCAAGTTTCAAGACTTTCCCAAAAAGGTTTGCTCAGTCAGATGATCAGATAGGCTAAAATAAGTCAAAGCAGTTAAAAAGTCAAACTGAGGTCAACTGTGGTCAAACCAAAGTCAAAATTCATGATTTTTTGCCAACATCAAGTATATGAAGTAAAATGCATCATTTGATCAAGGTTTGATCATGATTCATCAAGGAGATTTCAGATCATCAAGAATCAGGAGTTTCTAAATTAGGGTTTTCATAGGAAAAGTCAACTGAACTTTGACCAGCCATAACTTTCACATGCTTCACCAAAATTTTCCATCCAAAGCTCATTTTGAAGGAAATTGAATTCTCTACAACTTTGTGTCTCACAAGCCAAGCCCAAAAATTCTTCATTTGGAAGGTATGAGCTAAGACATTACAGGTCCTTTTAAAAGTAGACAAAAAGTTAACAACTTCAAAAGGACATAACTTGAGAATGGTAAGAGATATGGACATGAGACCAAAGAGGTTGGTTAGAGGACTCTTTAAGCTTTCCAAAATGTCCAAGAACACCTTCGTAGCATTAAAATTGAAGGATTTGTGCCCTTGCAAAGTTGGGAAATGTTTGAGAGGTTTATGAAGCAAATAGGGTCTTAAAACCATAATTCACCAAATGGGCTTGCTTTTTTATGACCCAAACACTTCCATGACATCATGCACGAAATAAAATTTATTTATTCATAATTTTATTCATTTTATTTTATTTATTATGATTTTTTATGTTAAAAAATCATTTTAAATTAAAATAAAATATAAAATGAGGGATATTTGATTTGATTTGGTTTCTAGAAAGTCTTAAAACATATTTAGACTTGATTGATACAAAAATAATGAGGATCATACCAAAATAGCAAGGCTAGATCAAGGATATTCAAGTTTTAAGATCAAATATTTTTCAATCTCTCAAAGATCAAAAGTCCACAAGTTTGTGAAAGCTCTTAACCTAATTTCATTCACTTATATATAAACAACTTAAAACTCAACCCTAGCCACGGATTCAGAGCCTCAAGGATAAGTTTCACAAATTCAAAGTTCATCAAAAATTTGAAATTCGGATTCTAACTTTTTTTGGTTTTTCAGGTGAATTAAGGACACCAATCTCTTCCTTGAACATCACTGATCATGTAGCAATAGCCATATGCATCCCAAACTCAAAGAATTGATCAAACTGAATCAAACTTCTCACACTTTTATGAATTTTTCGTTCTCATACATTTGTGCAATATAAATTAAATTTGATCATTGTTTTGTGTTTATAATAAGCTCGTGATTGTTTATGGGCAAGTTAATTTGATTTTTGGTACAGGTTTGAAGAATGGCCATTGTTAGGGTTTTCGGTCTTCTTTAGGGTTTTTTGATTGAGCCAAAATAAATTAATTCTAAAGACATAGAATGAGTGCAAATGTCATTAGAAACTCAATGGTGTTGTTAATTTTGTGAAATTTTACTGTTTGGTTAGAGTTTGATATTCGCAGGTTTACATGCGAACAAAAATTTGCAGGAAAGTTCGTGGAAGAATTCGCAGGTAAATGCACAGGTTCAGAGGTAGGAGATGAAGTGGCTGCGCGCGAAAATCATATTTGAAATTGATGCAAAGATTAAAATGAATTCGTTTCATCTATATATCACAATGAGCATGTAGCTCAGCTGGTTTTGGTGCGCGTATGATCTAATGAGTGACTTGGGTTCGAAACCGGCCAAGGTAATTTTTTGCTTTGATTTATTTTTGTTTTCCAGGATAACAACAAAACAACTTGGAGTGGGTTGCTATCACAGGCGCGCAAGTGGCCCAGCTGGTTTTGGAAGCACATTATCCAGGTAAAGGACCTGGGTTCAAATCCCAGGTCCTGTTTTTTTGGTATATTGTCCATTTATTTTTTATATTCACATTTGTTTTTTTTTATTTTTAAATTTTATTCAATTTAGATAATTTCTAAAATAAATAATTAAATATTTTCTTAAAAAACTCATATTTTCAAAAATATAATAATTTATTTTCTCAAACTTTTTATGTTTATATTTATTAATATGTATATATGTTTTTGTATATAATTTCACTAATTATATTTAAATTAATTTCTAACCCTAATATTTTTTATATATAATTAAAACCCTAATTTTCTCTAACCCTAATCCTAACCTTAATTCTTATTTTATTTAAATCTTAAAATTAATTAAATTTTCCTAATATCCAATTAAATGATTAATCATAGTTTATTTTGTAAATAAATTAGTATATCTTTATTATCTTATTTTCATCTCAATTTTTTTTTAAATTGTTTATTTAAATCTAAAAATACTTAATTGATTTATATATATATATATATATATATATATATATATATATATATATATATATATATATATATATATATATATATATATATATATATATATATATATATATATATATATATATATATATATATATATATGTATTGTATATTATTACTAACATTTCTTCTTATAATTATTTTATCACTAACCATTTATTTAATTGCTTATTTTATTATAATTATTATTTAATTTGTTTTTATTATTATGTAACTGTAAAAGCGTTGTAATAGTCGTAGTATTTTATCGTTTATTTATTTATAAATATATTGCTATAGTTAGTAAAATAAGGAGTGATAACATGTTTGTATTTTAAAATTAATTTAGATCACTAATTATAAGATAAATATTTGAATTTATACACGCACACACATAAGTCGATCTTTGATCGCCATCTCACTTCTTAAGGTTATCCCTCATGTTGCCAAAATAAAAGGTCAAGTAAGGTGTCTAAAAGCAAGGTCCCTTCTCCTGAAATATCATCAAGTCCCTTTACGATTATAAGATCAAGTCCCTTCGATGTTGCCTTCGTAAATGATCTTGTCCCTTTCGAATAAAAGATGATAAGTCCTTTCGTATTGCTAAGACACCTTACAGTTGCCTAAACACAGATGACCCTTTATATGTCCCTTACAACATCCAAGGTAATGACTACCTATTCCTTAATAATAGGGATAGTCTTACCATTGAAAGAACATTCAAGAACAGTAAAGATTTAATCATAAGGTAGGTTCCTCTTAAGTACTTGCTCACTCATTAAAAAACATTTCATAAACACTTCACATTTTCAAACAATTTTCAAAACAAAGTCTTTATATATATCCGTACAAGGATCATTATAAAGTACTTAAGAAAATTTTTAATCACACACTACACTCTTGCAAACAAACAAAGTGAGCTAAGTAACTAAGAGCCCGTGGATAACCATGGATATAAAGGGTGCTAACACCTTCCCTTTGTATAACCTACCCCCCGAACCCAAAAATCTTTTAAGGTCTTTCCTGTTCTTTTATGCCCTTTCCTTTGGATAAAATAAAAGTCGGTGGCGACTCTTGCTATCCTCAACATTTAACTAAAGTCAGTTCTCCCATCGTGTTACAGAACTGGCGACTTTGCTGGGGATTTAATAAAAGAGGGGTACCCTTAGGAATTAGATCACTTTAAAATTGTTTGCCTTCTTTGCTTTATACTTATCTGTTGGGGTGCTCTTATGTGTGAAAGATCCTAACCCGGATCTAGTGTACCTTAGGTAAATGGCAATAGACCAAGGAAACTATACGACGTATACCGATATGGTTGATCTGGTGGCCATAGTTAGTGTGACTTCTTGGTTGGTGCTTATGTTCCTTAAGTCAAGTTGAGGGTAATATGAGGCTTCCATATGTTGTTAATACAATAACTAACTTTTAGAACCCTAGTTATCCCATCTTGGCCTTTAGAAAGTAGTGAGATAACCGGCTTTGGTGAAGACTGAAGTTGGTTGATACTCGATACTACGCTCATTGAGATTCTAAACTTGGAGGGTTTTGGTTGGCAAGTAAGTTGCCTACTGAACAACCACCCTTGTGAAGGATCAAGGATATTGAGATCCCTTAGAACCTGGTTACTTTATAGGACAGGATGAACCAACTAAACTTCAAGGGAGGGTACTTACCTTTAAACCTCATGCAAGCCTTCAAACCTAGGGCTATTGTGTGACTTGTTTGTGTGTGCCACATGTTTGTGATTGAGCATAACATCATAACATTATCATGCATCATAAGCATAGAATTTTCACTAACCATTTCAAGGACCAAAGGATTTATCATTGTTCTTTGTTGCAGGTCATGGCTTCTGCTCGTAGGAATACTATCCGGATCAACTTTGTAGGGATACCTCCCAAGCTTAAGGAATTGGTCTCTCAAGTTTCTGAAAACCCTCAATTCATCAAGAGACATGGTCACCTACTGGATTTAGTCACTTCAGGGTTCAATGAAGACATGATGAGTGTTTTGTTTCAGTTCTTTGATCCTAAACATCATTGCTTCACATTCCCCGACTATCAGCTGGTTCCTACAATGGAGGAGTTCTCCAAGCTTCTGGGTATACCTATTCTTGATCAGAGACCTTTCACAGGCTTAGAAAAAGAGCCTAAACCTGAAGCCATTGCTGCAGCCCTACATTTGAAGAAATCAGACATTGTTCTAGAAACAAGGAGTGGAGTTAAGGGTATTCTTGCTAAGGTGTTGATAGAGAAGGCTCAAGTGTTCTTGAAGGCTATGAGCTATGATGCTTTTGAGGAGATCTTAGCCTTGTTGATTTATGGCTTAGTGTTGTTCCCCAATCCAGATCAGTTCATAGACGTTCACGCCATCAACATATTTCTGACTCATAACCCAGTGCCTACATTACTTGGAGACATCCTACATTCTCTTCATACCCGTACTACAAAGGCACGAGGAACTCTGATGTGCTGCATACCTTTGCTATATAGGTGGTTTATTTCTCACCTTCCTTGATCAATGATGAAGAATGAACAAGGGTTCAGGTGGTCCAAGAGGATTATGTCACTTTCACATTCTGATATTCATTGGTGTTCAAGATCTATGGAGAATGTTACTATCATTGACCGTTGTGGGGAATTTCCTAATGTGCCACTCCTTGGCATAAGAGGGGGCATTACCTACAACCCTTCTTTAGCTCTACGTCAGTTTGGTTACGCTCGGAGTGATGGTCCTCATGACATGTGATTCAGGGTATTGTGTTTGACTACGACAACGATCTTCAAGGTTACCGTCAAAGGTTCATACGAGCATGGGTGAAAGTGAACAAGGTTGACAGCAAGACTCTAGAGCCCAAGTACACTATTCCTATGGAAGCTTATCTCAGATGGGTGCGATCTCGTGCTCAGACTCTTATGATGCCATATCCTGCCATCCCTCCAGTTACTATGGAGCCTGTTACTGAGGGAGATACTTCTTATACCATTCTTCATCCAAACATGCCCACTGACATGGAAGATTTACAGAGGTCCTGGGTCCAGTTGAAGGAGCAAAAGGATACTTTTGAGACTCATTACAAAGCAATTTAAGAAAGAATCCTGGAGCTAACAAAGCAACTTCACGAGGAGCAGAATCTCAACTCATACCTCAACACAAAGAGGAAACATCCATGGGAGACTTAAAACCCCATCTTTTGTATTTATTTCATTTTTTATTGTAAGTCCAAGGGCAAACAAGTTTATAACTAATAAAAGTTTACTTTTTGGTTGTTTAAACAAATTTAAATCCTGCGGTCCTTGAAAACATTGCATACGCATTTATACACCATATCATTGCATCACAGGTTTCTTATGTACAAGTATCTTATCTTCTCGCTGTTTATTTCAACAGCAATGGCTCTTGAACAAACAGTCAAAGATCTCCAAGCACATAATGCACAATTCCAGGAGCTGATCCTGAACTTGTCCAAGGGACAGGATGAATTGAAGACACAGCTGGCTAAGAAGACTAGAAGATCAGGAGGTCTTATTAATCTGGGAAGAAGGTTCAAAGGTCCTGTCAAGACCAAGGAACAAGTTGAAGATTATGAGTCTGAAGAGTCTGAGAAAGAGGGAGGCAGTCTCCATAATACTATGGGGGATTCTGATTCTGAAGCAAATTACTATCATGATCCTAATGAAGATAAGTTCAAGATGCTGGTTGATAGAATGAATGCTATGGAGTTACAAAAGTCTTATGGGCTGGATTTTGAAGATATGAGTTTGATATCGGGAGTGGTTATACCCATTGGTTTCAAGGTCCCTGCTTTTGTAGTATATGATGGTGTTTCGTGTCCCAAGCTGCATCTAAGGTCCTATGTCTGGAGGATTCAACCTCATACTGCTGATAAGAAGTTATGGATTCATTTCTTCCAAGAAAGCTTGTCTGGAGCTCAATTGGAATGGTACTATCAGTTGGAGAGTGCCAATATTCGTGATTGGAACGATCTTGCTGAGGCCTTCTATAGGCAATACCAATACAATGCTGATCTAGCACCTACTCGCATGCAACTCAAAAGCATGTCTATAGGTGCTAAGGAGAATTTCAAGGAGTTTGCCCAGAAGTGGAGAGACTTGGCTGGTAGAGTTCAACCTCCTCTAACTGACAGGGAGTTAGTGGATATGTTTATGAGTATGCTGAATGGTCCTATTTATAGTCATCTAATTGGAAGCTCATCATCTGGCTTCACTGAGCTGATAATGACTGGAGAGCGTGTAGAAAGTGGCATAAGAAGTGGCAAAATACAGGTGGGTGCCTCTTCATCAAGTACTGCAAAGAATCCCCCTAGTGGGAAGAAGGAGTCAAATGATGTTTATGGTCAACCTGGTCATAATAGGAGGCACCAATCTGTGATTGCAGTTCATATCTCCAATCCTACTCCTGCAGCACCAGAACCACCACAGGGCAATCAGCAGAAGCCTAGAAGACAGTTCACCAAGATCAACATGTCACTGGCCCAAGCCTTGCAACACCTGTTGAAAGGGGAGCTCATTACTTTGAAGGACCCTCCTCAGAATCCTAATGTTACCTCTCCTAGGTACAATCCTAATGCACGATGTGCATATCATTCTAATTATCAAGGACATGATACCAACAACTGCTGGATATTGAAGAACAAGATTCAGGATATGATTGATGCTGGAGAGATTGAGTTTGACCCTCCTGGTACTCCAAATGTGATTACTGCTCCCATGCCAAATCATGAGAAGTCTGTCAATGCCATTGATGAAGCTTCATATGTTTCCTCAGTTGCAGATGTGACTACTCCATTGTCTGTTATTAAGAAGAAGTTGGTACAAGCTGGGTTCTTTCCAGGTTGTAATGAAGATTGTTTCTATTGTGCTTATAAACCTGATAGCTGCTGGAAGTTGAAGGATGGTATCCAACGCCTCATGGACAATTACACCATATTGTTTGAGAGGACACCTTCTGTGGAGAGTATGGTTGAACATATAACTCAAGGTGCGAAGGTTGAAGAGGTGTATATGGTTGATAAAGTGCCAATGAGGATTACTTCCAAGGGCCCTATCAAGATCACTCATAAGGGTTCAATCAAGATTACTGCTGAAGGCCCTGTGAGGACTGTTGCTGAAGCTAGAGTTGCACCTATGATTATTACCACTCCTGGTCCTATTATTTATACTTTTGATAAAGCTATACCTTGGCATTACAGTTCCGATGTTTATATCCATGGTGTTAAACAGGAACCCTTAGCTGATACACCTGTTGTTGATGAAAACCTTGATGTCGATAATATTGCTGGATCTAGTAAAATCACAAGAAGTAGAAGAATTTTCTCTCTTCCGGCTACCTCCAAGAATACAGTTATTCCAACTACTACCTCTACTTCTGAGACAAATACTGATGCCCGGGGCAAAGGTCCTGTTATTGAACCTGTGCAAACTGATTCACCAACTGCTGAGAATCTTTCTAAGCAAATGGAAGAAGTGTTGAAGATCATTCGTAAGAGTGATTATGATATTGTTGACCAATTGGGGCATACTCCCTCCAAGATTTCCATGTTATCTTTGTTGCTGTGTTCTGAGGCTCATGCTAAAGCCTTGATTAAATTCTTGAAGACTGCTCACGTACCAAATGAAATTTCTGTAGATCAATTTGAGAATTGTGTTGCACACCTGACCTATGATAATGGGTTAGGCTTTTCTGATGCTGATTTGACTCCTGCCAAGAGGAATCATAACAGGGCTTTACATATCTCTATTGAATGTAGGGGCACTACCCTGTCACATGTGTTGATAGACAATGGTTCTTCACTGAATGTACTTCCCAAAGAGGTTTTGAACAAGCTTAGTCCTGAAGATGCTGTGTTGAGACCAAGTAATATAGTGGTGAGAGCCTTTGATGGTTCAAGAAGGGTGGTGCATGGAGAAATTGATCTCCCGATTAAAGTAGGCTCTCAAGTTTTCAATTCAACTTTCTATGTGATGGATATTCGTCCTTCGTACTCTTGTTTGCTTGGGCGCCCCTGGATCCATGGGGCAGGTGCTGTGACTTCTACTCTACATCAAAAATTGAGATATCCAGTGAAGGGAAAGGTTGTCAATGTTTACGGAGAAGAAGAATATATGATCAGTCATGTGAATACGTTTAAGTATGTTGAAGTGGAAGGTGAATATGTTGAGACTCCGTGTCAGACATTTGAAGTAGTTCCTTGGGTTGTTCCTACTGCTGAAGATCCCCCTGTTGTCAAAAGAGTTCATGTGGTCACCAGAGTACCTCCTACAATGGCCTCCCTCAAAGATGCTAGAGCTGTGGTTGAAGAAGGTGGTTGTACTATTTTGGGTCAACTTTATGACATTCCTTACAAGTCTGACAAGTTTGGTTTGGGTTTCAATGCAGAGTCCCAGAAGGCTGTTCGTCATGCTCGTGCTGTTCGTATCACCAATCAAGGGATCATGAAAGATCAGATCAATGTTGTGGGAGACTATAATGAAGACTATAACCTGGATGCTTGGATTTTTCCTACTGTGGGTGATGGGCTCAATAACTGGAAGGCTGAAGACATTATTCCTATCTCCTTTAGTCAGGAGTAAATACTATTACTGTGTTGTTATTTTTAAATTTGTAATTTTTGAACAATTGAACTCTTAAGCCTTGTGCCTTACCCGGGGTACAATGGTATGCTTGTTTCGGGATGTAATTTCATTTGCATACTTCATTCAATGAAAATCAATGGACGTTCCGTTTTCGTAAATATTGTGTTCCTTGTCTTTCTTTTCTTTTATTTTTGTTTTATCAGCTATGTGTTCTTACACACACCCACATCACTAAAATGCAGATCCTCATCCACTCTGGATCCTGTTGATAACAGTTCTACTATTGCCAATTATAATTTCGAGAATCCGATCTATCAAGCTGAAGATGGAAAGGAGGAAGATTGTGAAGTACCTGTAGAACTTGCTAGGTTGTTACAACAAGAAGAGAAAGCTATACAGCCACATGAAGAGCCAATCGAAGTTGTAAATCTGGGAACTAAAGAAAACAGGAAAGAAGTCAAGATAGGGGCTGAACTAGAGGATGGTGTAAAGAGCAGATTAATTCAGATGTTACATGATTATGTGGAGATCTTTGCTTGGTCCTATGAAGATATGCCAGGGTTGGATACAGACATTGTGGTTCACCGTTTACCGGTAAAAAAAGATTGTCGTCCAAAGAAGCAGAAGGTTCGTCGCATGCATCCTGAAATGTCAGAGAAGATTAAGGCAGAGGTGATGAAATAGTTTGATGCAGGGTTCTTAGCTGTGACTTCTTATCCTCAATGGGTTGCAAATGTGGTACCGGTACCTAAGAAAGATGGTAAGGTACGTATGTGTGTAGATTACAGGGATTTGAACAAGGCCAGCCCCAAAGATGACTTTCCACTTCCTCATATTGATGTTCTGGTAGACAACACTGCTCAACATAAAGTATTCTCTTTCATGGATGGTTTCTATGGTTACAATCAAATCAACATGGCACCCGAAGATATGGAGAAGACTATATTTGTTACACAGTGGGGCACTTTTTGTTATAAAGTGATGCCATTTGGTTTGAAGAATGTCGGGGCAACATATCAACGTGTTATGGTGGATTTGTTTCATGATATGATTCATCATGAGATAGAGGTGTATGTGGATGATATGATAGCCAGGTCCCAGAATGAAGAGCAACACCTTGATCATCTGCATAAGCTGTTTGAAAGGTTGAAGAAATACAAGTTGAGATTGAACCCAAACAAATGTACTTTTGGAGTTAGATATGGTAAACTCCTGGGGTTCATTGTCAGTGGAAAAGGTATTGAAGTAGACCCTGCAAAAGTGAAACAATATAAGAGATGCCAGCTCCCCGTACTGAGAAGGAAGTTAGAGGTTTCTTGGGACTATTGAATTACATTGCAAGATTTATTTCCCAATTAACTGCTACCTGTGAGCCAATCTTCAAGTTGTTGAAGAAAGATCAGGTAATGGAATGGAATGATGAATGCCAGACAGCTTTTGATGAAATTAAGAGATATCTTCTAGAACCTCCAATCTTGATGCCACCAGTTGATGGAAGACCCTTGATTATGTACTTAACAATGTTAAACAACTCAATGGGGTGTGTTTTGGGGCAACATGACGAGTCTGGTCAAAAAGAACAGGCAATATACTACCTTAGCAAAAAGTTTACCGACTGTGAAACAAGATACTCACTGCTCGAGAAAACTTGCTGCGCTTTGGCATGGGCTGCTCGCCGACTAAGACAGTATATGTTGACTCATACTACCTTATTGATTTCGAAGATGGATCCAATCAAGTACATATTCGAGAAACCTGCTCTCTCCGGACGAATAGCAAGATGGCAAATGATCTTAACAGAATATGATATACAATACACTACTCAGAAGGCCATTAAGGGTAGTGTGGTAGCTGATCATTTGGCTCATCAAGCAGTGGATGATTACCAGTCAATGAGTTTTGAGTTCCCTGATGAAGATATTATGATTATTACCAAAGAAACTGGACAATATGACGGACCTGAACAAGGATCTCGATGGACTATGGTTTTTGATGGAGCTTCTAATGCACTTGGCAATGGTGTTGGTGTTGTGATCAGTTCCCCTGAAGGTTGTCATACCCCGATTACTGCAAGACTTTGTTTCTATTGTACCAATAACATGGCTGAGTATGAGGCATGTATCCTGGGCATCAAAGCTGCCATTGATATGAAGATTCAGTTCCTGGATGTATATGGAGATTCAGCCCTGGTAATAAGTCAGATCAAAGGAGATTGGGATACCAAGCATGATAATCTCATTCCTTACAGAGAGCATGTGTTGTCTTTGATCTCATATTTTGAAGAGATTACCTTTGGACATATTCCACGAAGAGAAAATCAGTTGGCAGATGCATTAGCTACCATGGCATCTATGCTTGAAATTAGCTGGGATGATGAAGCTCCCAAGATTACTATTGATAGATTTGAGAAGCCTGCATACTGTAATGAGATTGACACTGAAGAAGCAGAAGAGAAGCCTTGGTACTATGAAGTGAAAAGATACCTTGAAGCTCAGGAGTTCCCTGAAGGGGCATCTATCAAAGATAAGAAGTTTCTGAGGAGGTTTTCTGCTAAGTTATTCTTGAGTAATGGAATTCTATACAAACGCAATCATGATTCGACTTTGTTTCGTTGTGTGGATAAGAAGGAAGCAACAAAGATTATGGAAGACATGCATGATGGGATCTTTGGCACTCATTCTAGTGGTCATACCATGGAAAAGAAGATATTGAGAGCAGGTTACTATTGGTCTACCATGGAAGCTGATTGCTATCAACATTCCAGAACATGTCACAAGTGTCAAATATATGCTGATAAAGTGCATATACCTCCATCACCATTGAATGTGTTGACTGCTCCTTGGCCTTTTGCCATGTGGGGCATTGATATGATTGGTGAGATCAAGCCTACTGCTTCTAATGGGCATCGTTTCATCCTGGTTTCTATTGATTACTTTACGAAGTGGGTAGAGGTAGCTTCATTTGCATCTGTTACTAAGAATGTGGTGGCTCGGTTCATTAAGAATAATCTCATATGTAGGTATGGCATCCCTGAAAGGATTATTACTGACAATGGCTCTAATCTGAACAATACTATGATTACTGATATCTGCACACAGTTCAAGATTAAGCATCACAACTCTTCTCCGTATCGTCCGAAGATGAATGGGGCAGTAGAAGCTGCTAATAAGAACATTAAGAAGATTCTACAGAAGATGATTGTTACTTACAAGGATTGGCATGATATGTTACCATTTTCTCTTCATGGCTATCGTACTACAATACGTACTTCAACAGGGGCAACCCCATTCTCCTTAGTATATGGTATGGAAGCAGTTCTGCCCATTGAAGTTCAAATCCCTTCTTTAAGAATCATGAAAGATGCAGGCTTGGATGAAGACGAGTGGATTCAGACTCGACTTGACCAGATAAATTTGATTGATGAGAAGAGGTTGGCAGTTGTTTGTCATGGTCAGATGTACCAGAAACGGATGATCAAGGCTTATAATAAGAAGGTTAAGCCAAAGGTATATCAGGCTGGTGACTTGGTAATCAAGCGTATCATATTACCACAGGGTGATCCTAGAGGCAAATGGACTCCTACATATGAAGGTCCATTTGTGGTCAAAACAGTATTCTTAGGAGGTGCCATGATGCTTACTACTATGGATGGTGAAGACTTCCCACAACCTGTAAACGCAGACATAGTTAAAAAATACTACGCATAAAAAGAGACCCGCTAGGTTGACTGGCCTAGGAAAAAATAAGTGCATCCCGGCGAACCAAAAGGGTTCGGGAAAAAATTAGGGATATATATATATATATATATATATATATATATATATATATAAATGTACACCCGGCAAGTCGAAAACCTGAAAAGGCGGCTTGGGCAAAAAAGGGTATCCCGGTGGATTGAAAACCTGAAAGGGCAATCCAGGCAAAAGTTAGGGATTAAAGCGTATGACTATGTCTCGTTTGGATCACCCATGTAAACTCTAACCAGTTGTGCTACTTAATTCAAGCTCGAACAGATAAAGCTCAATCCAATCGTTTCCGTCTCAACAACAGAAGATAAGATACTTGAAGATAATGGCAATAGTAGAATTGAAACTCAATAGGATTATTTCCCACATAGCTGATTTTCTTTGTTTTGTAAAAAATTTACGACGAATTCCTCTTACTAGGATTTCTGTCTCCTTGTACAAACTTGACCATGTATAGGTCACTTTGTGATATAAATAAAATTTCATCTTTGAATCCAGATTTACTTTTACCCTATTTACATAAGCGAAACGTCCATTGGTTGTGTTTGAATGTATGTATGCTTATGAATATGATTGATGTTTACCAGAAATGCATAAAATGCTTGAATATGATTGATGTTTACCAGAAATGCATAAAAATGCAGTAATAGTATTTACTAAGGACGAACGAGGGAAAGAGTTCAACGAAACTTCACCGGTTCATCCTCACAAGAAAACTACAAATCCCCAGCACAACAAAGCTATGCTTCAAGTTACATCTCCCCTTGAATTTATGTCCATCTCTTTTATCCTCAGTCAGGATACTCAGGAACTTATTCCTTCAATAGAAGTACGACGAATGAAGACGGGAGGTTATAAATACTATACTATCAAACAAGACGGGAACGAGGTCCTCATATTCTTCAGCAACGAATCGGGATCTATTTTCCCTAGCCAGCAGTTGTTATACAAAGATATCCGGACGCTTCAGGCTGCATGATTCATACATACATCATTTACATCATAGCATACATATCCATAAATGCATAATACATTTACTTAGGTTCATCATACTATGCGTGCATACATATTGCATAAATTAACATTCTCCTTGCAGGATAGTTATATGCAGATAAAACAATATCAACAATTCACAACAGGTCAGAAATGATCCATACATTACTCAAGATGTCCTCGGAGAGTAGGCAAACGGTCTGTAAGAAGATCCATTCCCTAATCCAGGATATTTCCAGAAGATTTCATCTATCTGGTCTTGAATAGCAGGCAAATGGTCTGTACAAAGATCCATTCCCTGGTTCAAGATATTTTCAGAAGATTTAATCTATTTCCTCGGAGAGTAGGCAAACGATCTGTACAAAGATCCATTCCCTAATCCAGGATACTTCCAGAAGATTTCATCTATCTGGTCTTGAATAGCAGGCAAACGGTCTGTACAAAGATCCATTCCCTGGTTCAAGATATTTTCAGAAGATTTAATCTATTGGCCCTTGAATAGCAGGCAAACGGTCTGTACAAAGATCCATTCCCTGGTTCAAGATATTTTTCAGAAGAATTAATCCTGACGTTCTTTTGACCTTGGAGAATAGGCAAACGGTCTGTACAAAGATCCATTCCCTAATCCAAGATACTTCCAGAAGAGATAATCATCATGAAGATTTATTTCTGCTGGTCCATTCAACAATTCAAATCATGTTGCATAAACGATTCAGAGACGACCTATACGAAGACCTAGTACTGATATCCAGTATCAACATAAAGTTATCATCGCATCCTGATATTTTAGATGGCATCTCTAAGCCCATCTCCAGTTCTTCCAAGTGGAATTTTTAAGCCCACTCAAGCATATACAACTAATAATCAATGTTACTTTACGCACTAGCGAGTGCAAATTTTTGGGCTTTTGTGTTCAATCCTCTTCAACCTTCCAGGTCACGAATGGCACATATACCAATCTAACCCCTCATGTTTCAGAAAATTGAACAGGGGCAGCTGTTGTACCCAAAAATTTGCCCTCCACAAGACAAGACTTTGTGTACTAAGAGGTTCATAAGGTTCACAAGACATCTCATGAGGTTCACAAGGTTCACAAGATTCACAATTAGTCAGAAAGTTTGACAATTCCCTCAGACAAGGCATTCTCCTAAGCAATGCATCTTAAACTAGGGTTTTGACTTTCATAAGGCTAAGTGGACTTCCAAGACTTCAATTTAGCTTCATAGCATCCTATATGTGTTCAAGAATCCCCATGTCAAGTTTCAAGACTTTCCCAAAAAGGTTTGCTCAGTCAGATGATCAGATAGGCTAAAATAAGTCAAAGCAGTTAAAAAGTCAAACTGAGGTCAACTGTGGTCAAACCAAAGTCAAACTTCATGATTTTTTTCCAACATCAATTATATGAAGTAAAATTCATCATTTGATCAAGGGTTGATCATGATTCATCAAGGAGATTTCAGATCATCAAGAATCAGGAGTTTCTAAATTAGGGTTTTCATAGGAAAAGTCAACTGAACTTTGACCAGCCATAACTTTCACATGCTTCATCAAAAAATTTCCATCCAAAGCTCATTTTGAAGGAAATTGAATTCTCTACAACTTTGTGTCTCACAAGCCAAGCCCAAAAATGCTTCATTTGGAAGGTATGAGCTAAGACATTACATGTCCTTTTAAAAGTCAACAAAAAGTCAACAACTTCAAAAGGACATAACTTGAGAATGGTAAAAGATATGGACATGTGACCAAAGAGGTTGGTTAGAGGACTCTTTAAGCTTTCCAAAATGTCTAAGAACACCTTCATAGCATTATAATTGAAGGATTTGTGCCCTTGCAAAGTTGGGAAATTTTTGAGAGGTTTATAAAGCTAATAGGGTCTTAAAACCATAATTCACCAAATGGGCTTGCTTTCTTATGACCCAAACACTTCCATGACATCATGCACGAAATAAAATTTATTTATTCATAATTTTATTCATTTTATTTTATTTATTATGATTTTTATGATAAAAAATCATTTTAAATTAAAATAAAATATAAAATGAGAGATATTTGATTTGATTTGGTTTCTAGAAAGTCTTAAAACATATTTAGACTTGATTGATACAAAAATAATGAGGATCATGCCAAAATAGCAAGGCTAGATCAAGGATATTCAAGTTTTAAGATCAAATATTTTTCAATCTCTCAAAGATCAAAAGTCCACAAGTTTGTGAAAGCTCTTAACCTAATTTCATTCACTTATATATAAACAACTTAAAACTCAACCCTAGCCACAGATTCAGAGCCTCAAGGATAAGTTTCACAAATTCAAAGTTCATCAAAAATTTGAAATTCGGATTCTAACTTTTTGTGGTTTTTCAGGTGAATTAAGGACACCAATCTCTTCCTTGAACATCACTGATCATGTAGCAATAGCCATATGCATCCCAAACTCAAAGAATTGATCAAACCGAATCAAACTTCTCACACTTTTATGAATTTTTCATTCTCATACATTTGTGCAATATAAATTAAATTTGATCATTGTTTTGTGTTTATAATAAGCTCGTGATTGTTTCTGGGCAAGTTAATTTGATTTTTGGCACAGGTTTGAAGAATGGCCATTGTTAGGGTTTTCGGTCTCCTTTAGGGTTTTTTGATTGAGCCAAAATAAATTAATTCCAAAGACATAGAATGATTGCAAATGTCATTAGAAACTCAATGGTGTTATTAATTTTGTGAAATTTTACTGTTTGGTTAGAGTTTGATATTCGCAGGTTTACATGCGAACAAAAATTTGCAGGAAAGTTCGTGAAAGAAATCGCAGGTAAATGCGCAGGTTCAGAGGTAGGAGATGAAGTGGCTACGCGCGAAAATCATATTTGAAATTGATCTAAAGATTAAAACGAATTCTTTTCATCTATATATCACAATGAGCATGTAGCTCAGCTGGTTTTGGTGCGCGTATGATCTAATGAATGGCTTGGGTTCGAAACCGGCCAAGGTAATTTTTTGCTTTGATTTATTTTTGTTTTCCAGGATAACAACAAAACAACTTGGAGTGGGTTGCTATCACAGGCGCGCAAGTGGCCCAGCTGGTTTTGGAAGCACATTATCCAGGTAAAGGACCTGGGTTCAAAGCCCAGGTCCTGTTTTTTTGGTATATTGTCCATTTATTTTTTATATTCACATTTGTTTTCTTATTTTTTTTAATTTTATTCAATTTAGATAATTTCTAAAATAAATAATTAAATATTTTCTTAAAAAACTCATATTTTCAAAAATATAATAATTTATTTTCTCAAACTTTTTATGTTTATATTTATTAATATGTATATATGTTTTTGTATATAATTTCACTAATTATATTTAAATTAATTTCTAACCCTAATATTTTTTATATATAATTAAAACCCTAATTTTCTCTAACCCTAATCCTAACCTTAATTCTTATTTTATTTAAATCTTAAAATTAATTAAATTTTCCTAATATCCAATTAAATGATTAATCATAGTTTATTTTGTAAATAAATTAGTATATCTTTATTATCTTATTTTCATCTCAAAATGTTTTTAAAATTGTTTATTTAAATCTAAAAATACTTAATTGATTTATATATATATATATATATATATATATATATATATATATATATATATATATATATATATATTGTATATTATTACTAACCTTTCTTCTTATAATTATTTTATCACTAACCATTTATTTAATTGCTTATTTTATTATAATTATTATTTAATTTGTTTTTATTATTATATAACTGTAAAAGCGTTGTAATAGTCGTAGTATTTTATCGTTTATTTATTTATAAATATATTGCTATGGTTAGTAAAATAGGGAGTGATAACATGTTTGTATTTTAAAATTAATTTAGATCACTAATTATAAGATAAATATTTGAATTTATACACGCACACACATAAGTCGATCTTTGATCGCCATCTCACTTCTTAAGATTATCCCTCATGTTGCCAAAATAAAAGGTCAAGTAAGGTGTCTAAGAGCAAGGTCCCTTCTCCTGAAATATCATCAAGTCCCTTTACGATTATAAGATCAAGTCCCTTCGATGTTGCCTTCGTAAATGATCTTGTCCCTTTCGAATAAAAGATGATAAGTCCCTTCGTATTGCTAAGACACCTTACAGTTGCCTAAACACAGATGACCCTTTATATGTCCCTTACAACATCCAAGGTAATGACTACCTATTCCTTAATAATACGGATAGTCTTACCATTGAAAGAACATTCAAGAACAGTAAAGATTTAATCATAGGGTAGGTTCCTCTTAAGTACTTGCTCACTCATTCAAAAAAAATTCATAAACACTTCACATTTTCAAACAATTTTCAAAACAAAGTCTTTATATATATCCGTATAAGGATCATTATAAAGTACTTAAGAAAATTTTTAATCACACACTACACTCTTGCAAAAAAACAAAGTGAGCTAAGTAACTAAGAGCCCATGGATAACCATGGATACAAAGGGTGCTAACACTTTCCCTTTGTATAACCTACCCCCCGAACCCAAAAATCTTTTAAGGTCTTTCCTGTTCTTTTATGCCCTTTCCTTTGGATAAAATAAAAGTCGGTGGCGACTCTTGCTATCCGCAACATTTAACTAAAGTCAGTTCTCCCACCGTGTTACACATAGTCACTAGCGTCACACATTATCTCAAACGGTTCCAACCAATAAGGGGGTTTCATTATAGGTGCTGAAATCAGAGCTTGCTTCAAAAGATTAAATGCTTCAGTACATTTTTCATCGAAGATGAATTCAGCATATTTCATTAAAAGACCAGTTAAGGGCTTTGTTATTTTGGAGAAATCCTTGATAAAACATCGGTAAAATCCGGCATGTCCAAGGAAACTTCTTATCTCCCTGATAGTCTTCGGCGGTTTTAGATTCTCTATGACTTCTATTTTAGCTTTATCTACCTCTATACCTTTTTTCAGAAATTATATGTCCTAAAACAATCCCTTCGGTGACCATAAAATGACATTTTTCCCAATTTAGCACAAGGTTTACCTCCACACATCTTTCCAGGATTTTCTCAAGGTTGATAAGACAATTTTTGAAATCAGATCCACAAACTGAGAAATCGTCCATAAATACTTCCATGATTCCATCTAAATAGTCTGCAAAGATAGACATCATGCAGCGTTGGAAAATGGCAGGGGCATTACAGAGTCCAAAAGGCATTCTTCTATAGGCAAATGTTCCAACTAGGCATGTAAAGGTAGTTTTTTCTTGATCTTCGGGGTGAATAGGTATTTGGAAGAATCCTGAATATCCATCTAGGTAACAAAAGTAAGAGTGTATGGCTAGGCGCTCCAACATTTGGTCTATGAATGGTAATGGGAAATGGTCCTTCCTAGTTGCTTTATTTAATTTTCTATAATCTATGCACATACGCCAACCTCCATCGGTTATTTTTGCTACAGGTTCACCCTTCTCGTTTTGCACGACTGTGATGCCTCCCTTTTTAGGTACTACATGCACTGGATTCACCCATTTACTGTCCGAGATCTGATATATTATACCTACCTCTAGTAACTTAAGAACTTCAGTCTTAACTACATTACTCATCATAGGATTTATTCTTCGTTGGTGTTCTCTGGAGGGTTTTGAATCTTCCTCAAGCAAAATCTGATGCATGCATACGGATGGGCTTATTCCTTTTAGATCAGAGATCTTATATCCTAAGGCTGAGGGATACCTTCGTAAAACATCTAATAATTGGTCTGTTTCCTCTTGGTTTAAGGTAGCGCTGACTATAACTGGACGATTCATTTCTTCATCGAGAAATTCATATCTCAGGTTTTTAGGCAGTTCCTTAAGTTTTACGGTCGGTTTCATAGGGCAAGGCATAGGATCTGGGGTAAGAGATAAACATTCGTGAAGATTATCATCAATGTAGGGTTTTTTATAATTGTCATCTTCCAAAATAAGGGTTGATGGCAATTTTATAGATTCAGTTTCTTCTTCTTGTTCTAATTCCCTAATGCATTCATCAATGATATCTAAGGCATAACAAGCATCTCCTATTACAGGTGCCATAAGAAATGTTGAAAGTATAAATTCTATCTTCTCGTCACCTACCTCAAAGGTTAGTTTCCCTTTTTTAACATCTATTACGGCTCCAGCAGTCGATAAGAACGGTCTACCTAGGAGGATTGGCATGTCATCATCTTCTTTAATGTCCATGACAACAAAATCAGTAGGTATAAACAGCTGACCTATCCTAACAGGGACATCTTCAAGTATGCCTATAGTGTATTTAACGGATCTATCGGCTAATTGAAGTGACATCTTAGTAGGTTGTAATTCTCCTAAGTTTAATCTCTCACAAACTGCTAAAGATATTAAGCTCACACTAGCTCCTAAGTCTAGAAAAGCTTTTTCGATGACATGATTCCCCAAAATACAAGGAATGGAAAAATTTCCGGGATCTTTATCTTTCTTTGCTAACCTATTTTCGGAAATAGAATTACATTCCACGGGTTTCGGATCTTCAAGTCTACGTTTATTTGTAAGTATGTCTTTGAGAAACTTAGCGTAAGAAGGTATTTGGGTGATGGCTTCTGTAAAGGGGATTTCTACGTGAAGTTTTTCTATAACCTTAACGAATTTTTGATATTGATTATCGATTTGGGTTTTCTTTAATATTTGAGGGTATGGTATAGGTGGTTTGTATGGCGGTGGTGGTACATAGGTTTTATTTTTAGGCTCTTCTTCTTTTTCTTGACTTTCCGGGTTTTCAGCTTCCTCTGGTTCCTTCTCCTCATTTCTCTCAGAAGTTTCGGGCTCACTTAACCTAGGGTTTAAAGGTTCCTTATAAGCGGTTCCACTTCGTAGAGTAATGGCATTTGCTTGCCCTTTCGGGTTTTGTTGAGGTTGTCCAGGGAGCTGTCCTCCAGGCGTAGTCTGAGGGGCTTGGTGTAAAGCTACCTGAGAGATCTGGGTTTCAAGCATCTTATTATGAGTAATAATTTGATCAACCTTGGTTCCTAACTGGGTAATTAGTTCGTTAACATGGACGTTTTGGTTCATGAACTCTTTGTTTTGTTGTGTTTGAGCGTGATAAAATTGTCCATAATTTTCTCAAGGCTCGGTTTTGGTGGTACAAGTTGCATAGGTTGATTTGTTCTTGGGGCTTGGTAACCTTGTTGTCTCGGAGGTGCGGTACTTTGAATAGGGTTATTATTTTTGTAGGAGAAGTTTGGGTGATTCCTCCATCCAGGGTTATATGTGTTTGAAAATGGGTTCCCTTGGGTGTAGTTCACTTGCTCAGGGCTGGTCTCATTTAACAGATTGCATTCGGCGGATTGGTGTCCTTGCGTCCCACATATCTCACAATTCGGCGAAACTACAGTTACAGTATTCGGAGTTGTACACATATGTTCGACTCTAAGGGCCAATACGTCCATTTTAGCTTGCATCATGTCCATAGAGCTTAGCTCATGTATTCCTCCTTGGGCTTCCTTCTTTTCCATAGTCGCTCGTTCTACTCTCCATGATTGATGGTTTTGGGCCATATCTTCGATAAGGGCACTAGCTTCAAGGTAAGGTTTGTTCATCAGTGCGCCACCAGCGTCAGTGTCGATGGTCATCTTAGTGTTATAATGAAGTCCATTATAGAAGGTTTGAATGATTAACCAATTCTCTAAGCCATGATGTGGGCATGCTCTTAATAGCTCTTTATATCTCTCCCAGGCTTCGAACAACGACTCTCCTTGGTGTTGGGTAAATCTGGTTATTAGGTTTAGAAGAAGAGCAGTCTTACTTGGGGGAAAATATATAGCAAGGAAAACTTTTCTAAGGTCATCCCAAGTTGTTATAGAATTGGGTGGAAGGGAATCTAACCAAGATAGAGCTTTATCTCTGAGGGAAAAGGGAAATAATCTTAAGCGTATCGCCTCAGGAGGAGCTCCATTGGTTTTAAAGGTGTCTGCTAACTGAAGAAAGTTTTTTAAATGTTGGTTTGGGTTTTCAGTAGCAAGACCTGCGAATTGTCTCTGTTGCACTAATTGCAGCAGGGATGGTTTAAGTTCAAAATTATTGGCTGGGATAACGGGGTTTACTATACTAGAACTAGGTTCCTCGTTTGATGGTTGGGCGAAGTCCTTAAGAGGTCTTCGGTTTTGATCTTCGGCCATAGCTCTCCTATTCCTATGGAAAAAAAAACGTGCGAGAGCGTAACGTTCAGGTTCAGCTAGAGGGTCTACTAAACTTCCGGCACTGCGAGTCTTTCGCAGTGACCGGTGGGTAACAACCTTAGTCTAAACGGTATAACTACAGGGTATGAAATTTGACGAAATTGGTCCCCGGCAACGGCGCCAAAAACTTGATGCGTATTTTCGCAAGTGTACGAACACGTCAGAGTAATATAAAAGATTGTCGAATCCACAGAGACCAAGTGTCAATCTATCGTACCTGTTGTTATGGTGTGTATCTAAGGCAACTAAATATAAGGGTTTTAAGGAGAGTGCAATGGTAAATAAAATAATAATTTTTAAACAATTAATAAAGACAGGCTCGAATGTAATTCACGTAATCAATTGATAATCTGGTACTTGTTAATAGAACTACTTATGGGCAATGTTTTCCACTTTGAAAAGAACTAATTTAACAGGAACTGTCGCTTTTGCGTATTCAGAACCGAGTTGTACTCTCTAATCAACCCCTCCTATTGTCACAGATAAAAAGGTGTGTACTGCGTTAGAGTAGTAAACCTATTTTTAAGAAATATAGTATCTTAACTAAGTTGAAAAGTACTTTAACCTGGATTTCTTAGCAAAAAGATGTTCTCACGAACCAGACTCTAAACTTCTTAACGCGTCTACAAATCGTTTTAAAATCTCTTTTCTTTTTAATCTAAAAACTCCTAATGAACTAGACAAAGCGCTTTTGGTTGTTTTTGAAATAGTTAAAAACAATTACTTAAATTGAAAGATAAAATAGCCCTTAAGTATTTCCACGAACAATTGTACGGATTACTGGTTTAATTACGATCCTTACATTCTAACCTTTATGGATTTAGTTAGACATGGTAAAGTAAAAGTTCTTTTTATAATTTTTCATAAAAGTAATTAGTGCGAGTGCGGAAAGTAAATAAAAGTAGTGCGAGTGCGGAAAGTAAATAAAAGTAGTGCGAGTGCGGAAAGTAAAGGTATTTAAAGCGAGTGCGGAAAATAAACGAAAGTAAAGCGAGTGCAGGAAATAAATAAAAGTAATGCGAGTGCAGGAAATAAATAAAATAAAGTGCGAGTGCGGATAATAAATGAAAGTAAAGCAATGCAGAAAAGTAAAATATGAACTGGAATTAAAATGGTGGCAGGATTAACTTCCTCCCAGAGTGCTCCAAAACTCGATCACACAGACAGATACAGACTCGATCACTCGATTGCAGAAACACCCCGATATGGAACGATAACTGCTTTAAAACTGATATATGCCTAAGAGATTCTAAGTTTGGATGATGAAAAACGAAAATCTAAGGTCCTATTTATAGGAAAACAAAATGCAGGAAAAGACCAGGATGCCCCCTCCACTAAAAAGTGGAGGGAACTATTTTTGCCTTGTGGCGCCCACCACAAGGCCATGGCGCCCGCCATAGGACTAATGGGGAATGAAAGAGTGGGGATCGTGGGTCTTGGCAGTTGTGGAGTGGTCTTGAGACGTGGCCACGTCATGGCAGATCCCATGGCGCCCGCCACGGTGGATGCCGTAAGTGTAAAATGCTGAATTTCTAGGTTTTCGTCCGTTTCCACTCCTTTTTCGCTCCTTTTCTCGATTTAGGCCCCGATTACAAAGAAAACCTGAAAAAAAAGAAAAAAAAAGTAATAACATAACAAAATAAAAATAAAAGCTAAGAATTCATGCGAAATCGGAGTCAGAAATACGGTGAATTTTAGTGTGATCACGTAGCATTCAATTTCTTTGTGGATCATATCATGGAATAACGTTACCATAGCCCGTTGATAGGTCGCACCGGCGTTCTTCAGTCCAAAAGGCATTACCTTGTAACAAAAAGTTCCCCAAGGTGTGATGAAGGTAGTCTTCTTCATATCTTCGGGTGACTTTTTGATCTGATTATACCCGGAAAATCCATCCATGAAGGAAAATACCGAGAACTGAGCTGTGTTGTCAACCAATACATCAATGTGAGGTAAGGGGAAATCATCCTTCAGGCTAGCTCTATTCAGATCCCGGTAATCCACACACATCCTTACTTTGCCATCCTTCTTAGGCACTGGTACAATATTAGTGACCCACGGCGGGTAACTAGTCACAACAAGGAAACCGGTGTCCCACTATTTTTGTACTTCTTCCTTAATCTTCATGGCCATATTCGGACGAGTACGACGTAGCTTCTGTTTTACTGGAGGGAAATCTTCCTTCAAAGGTAGCTTGTGCATAACAATGTCAGTGTCAAGACCTGGCATGTCTTGATAGGACCAAGCAAAGACGTTAACGTATTCTCGCAGCATGTCAATAAGCTATTCCTTTACTAAAGTCTGCAGACCGACCCCAATCTTCACTTCTTTCAAGTCTTCTTAGGTACCAAGATTAACTGTTTCAACCTCCTCCTGATGAGGAGTAATCACTTTCTCTTCTTGCCTCAACAACCTGGATAACTCTTCAGGTAACTCATTATCTTCTTCAACCCCTTCATCAGCTTGGTTAATTGGATTGTCGAAGTCATACAAGGCCATAGCAGTGTTGTTGTCGGTGCAATCTGGAGGATAATCTCTGCAAGGGTTGAGATTTGTTTGTTTTAGTGATCAGTTTTAATCTTGTTTAGAAAAAGTGAAAATGAAGTTACTATTTTGAAAACATTGCCATTTTATTGTTTTGTACAAAATTGAAAAATGAAAAGAAAGTGAGCAAAAAAGAGACTTGTTTGCAAAAGATGTCTGATATTCATTGATTAATTCATTTGCACAAAATTACAATATGGCCCTATTACAAAATGAGTTATGTCACCTTGGGCAAAATGCAGGACTTGATGCATGCTAAAAAGACAGGAAATAATAATTACTCTGCAGGAGTAACCCTTATAATTTCCTGGAAAGACCAGTTAAGGACTTGGTTCCCCGGGATCCTTGGACGTATCTAGCTCTCCAGGTTGCGGTTGCTTTCCGTCTCGTCTTCCAGGTTGTTAACAACATCTAGGGTGAGCATCCCCCCACTGATGAACTTGGGCTCTTTGGCAGCCTCTGATTGATCTTGTCGGAATGGTCTGCAACCCAAACCGAATCTGTCCTCCTTCTTCTCCACTGGCAGCAGCTTGCCCCAGCCTTGGGTATTACCATCTTCAACAACCTTTCGGGCTTGCTGATAGGAGACAATTGAAGTACCAATCCTATCTTCCTGGGATGCAACAAATACTTCAGTCGTCGCCTCATTGACATTCAGGGCCTCGAACCATTGGCTCATAGTTTCATGGATTTCACCATCCATCTCAATATACTTGTATGTAGCCAGATGGCTAACAAATATGTCTTCCTCACCACAGATGGTGATAATCTGTCCTTCCCACTCATATTTCAGTTTCTGGTGAAGGGTCGACGTTACTGCGCCTGCGGCGTGAATCCATGGTCGACCTAACAAACAGCTGTAAGCAGGCTGTATGTCCATCACATAGAAAGTGATCTTAAAGACATGCAGACCGATTATCACTGGCAGCTTCACCTCTCCAAGAACGGATCTTTTGGAGCCATCAAAAGCCCTGACCACAAGATTACTTGGCCGGAGAGCTATTCCATCATATTCGAGCTTGACAAGGGCTTTCTTGGGTAAGACATTGAGTGAGGACCCAGTGTCTACAAGAACATGAGATAGTACAGCTCCTTTGCAATCCAGGGTTATGTGCAAAGCTTTGTTGTGGTGACGTCCTTTTGTTGTTAAATCAGCATCGATGAAACCTAGCCCATGGCTAGTATTGACATTTGACACAACTGTTTCAAGCCGATTCACTGTGATCTCTTCTGGCACGTAGGCAGCGTGCAGAACTTTGAGTAGTGCATCCTGATGGGCTTCGGAACACAACAACAGGGATAAGATAGAGATCTTTGAAGGAGTCTGGTGGAGCTGGTCCACAACTTTATAATCGCTTCTTTTAATTATCCTCATAAATTCATCCACATCCTGATCGAAGGATGATTTATGAGTCTCTTTTGGTGCAGATTCTTCAGGTATCACACTCTTCCCTTTGGCTTTGGCAGCAACCTCTGCCTCAATATTGGTTCTAGGAGCTTGTGACGCGAAGAGACATCCGCTTCGGGTGAAGCCTCCGCCTCCCCCGACATTATCCACTTGGGGAGTAAGAACTGGAGAATCAAGAAGGACTTTCTCTCCGTTGCAGTAAAGGTCAGCACCATAATGCCATGGTATAACATTGTATTTATCATATGGAATTGGCTCGGGCACCGTGATGGTGACTGGGCTTATTGCAGCAGAAGTTGGAACTGTAATAGTCTGTGGATCATAAAAGATAGTAACAGGACTTCTTATGGATGTTGGAGGTGGTGAATTGAAGCTTGGTTGAAACTGTTGTTGAGATTGTTGAAAGTTGCTGGAGTTCGGGACCGCTGTCGGGTCATAATAAATTATAATTGTGGATACATCATTGTTGGTGGTTTCTGGAGTTGTAGAAGGAGATGAAATGGAACTGTTGTTTGTTGAAGTGACAGATGAAATGGTTGCTGAAGTTGTAGATGAATCAATAGGAACAATGGTTGTTGCAGTTGTAGAAGAATCACTTGTTGTTGACAAAAGAGTTGCTGGTGTTGTAGAAGCTGTTGTGGTGATTTGCAGAATGCCTTCCCTGATTAAGCCATTAATTCCACTCTTCAAGCTTGCACACCCATTCTTGGAAAGTTGGCATGATTCACAACAGGCCTCACAACCTGGAAACACTTGGCACTTCAAAAGCTGGGCTTTAACCTCTTCCAGAGGTGTCTGAATACATGCAATATCTTCTATTAAACTTATGGGTGAGCCTTCCTCTATAGCATTAATCCTTGGCCCACTGTGGCTTGGAATGGGATTTTTCATGACATTGGGAGGTGGTGCAAAGTTCAGGGCCTTTGAATCTACCAGATCCTGGACCTTCATATGCAGAGCTCTGCATTTTTCCTTAGAGTGACCAGGTGCGTTAGAATGAAAAGCACACCTAGCATTGACATCGTAGTTTCTCTGAAGGTTCTGAGGATCAGGTGGAGCCAATGTCCTCAACTCAACAAGATTGATCTTTAGGAGTTGTGGCAGCAATGTGGCATATGGCATTGGAATAGGGTCAATCACCCTGTTGATCTGAGATGGTCGCTGTTGGAAAGGGCGTTGTTGTTGATTGTTGTTATTGTTGTTGTAGGATCTCTGTTGATGAAACTGTGGCTGTTGAGGAAAGTGTTGTGGTTGTTGAGTATACTGAGGAGGTGGAGTAGGAATAGTGACGACAACAACTGATCTGGGCAGATATTGAGGTCTCCCTCTTCCCATATGTATAGAATTTGTTTCACCGGATTTACGGGGCCCTGCAAATGGTTTCCTTTCACTGCTTGAACTGGCACCATTGTCAGAAATCTTCCCCATCTTCAGTAGGCTCTCTATTCTTTCCCCAACTATCACCACATCTGCAAAGCTGGTGGAAGAAAATGCAGCCAATCTGTCAATATAGGTACCCTGGAGAGTATTCATGAACATGTCTGCCATTTCCCTTTCAGACATCGGGGGTTGAACTGCAACAGCCAGTTGCCTCCACCTTTGGGCATACTCCCTAAAACTTTCACGGGAAGATTGCGACATTCCCATCAGAAGGGTCCTGTTTGGAACCATGTCCAGGTTATATTGATACTAACGGATGAAAGCTTCAGCCAAGTCTTTCCAGTTTCTTACTGTGGCTCTGGTCAAGTGGGAGTACCATTCTCGGGATGCCCCGATTAAGCTATCCTCGAAGTAAAACATCCACATCTTATCGTCCATGGTGTATGCCTTTAATCTTCCCAAGAATGACTGAAGGTGGGTGCGTGGGCAGGATGTGCCATTATACATTTCAAAACACGGGGGTATGAACTTGTGAGGAATTCTCACCCCTTCCACCAATCCCATGTCCATGACATCAAAACCTAGGGAGTTTTGGGATTCAAGAGACCTCAGCTTCTCTGTAATCTCATCTAACCGTCGGTCGTAAACCTCGTCTCCAGCCCCTACTACAATGAACTGTTCTTCTTGAGGATCTTCCTGCAAGACCCTTCCTCCAGCAGTGTTACCCTGAGTATTTCTTATGGCATTGATTTCTGGGTTCAGATGAGGTCCAAACTCTGGTGGATCAGTGCGAGGCTGCACGTGATCGTTGTTACTGGTACCCCTTGTACCTGGATGGTGTTCCTCAGGAGTTTGTCGCTCAACTAACTCCCTCAGTCTTTCCTGGCTCTGAGCTAGGCCAGTCATTATTGTCATGAATTGATTCATATAATTTCTCATCTCAACCCTTTCATTGGCCATCTGGGCCCTTACTTCATTCAATACTTGCTGAACTTGATCCATCTGTAGTCCCATAAGGTTGTTTCTTGTCGGGTACCGGTGTATTCTGTTGACAGGGAACACTCTTCTGCGAGCAATGTTTCCTGAAACCACAACAAAATGAGAAACAAAAACAAACAAAGACCTACAAAACAAGGAAAAAGTTAGTATGCAATGCAGGATGCCTATTTGTCTTCCAAGGGTATCCGGTTTGGTTCTTTGGTTTTGACCTTTCCAGACCTTGAGGAAATGCTGATGATGTTGCAGAGAGGGATAAAACCCACCAAAAATAATACAAACCATGTATTACAAAGAGTGAAGATACATAGTTTGATTACAATAACATTCCCATGGCGGGTCAAAATACATCAACAAAAGAAAATACAATAAAAATGAAGTACAAACAAACAAAAGTCAAACATCTAATCCAAAGTCATCTTCTCTGACTTTCTTCAGGAGGGCCTCAGTCACTGGACCTACTGGGTGTTCTGTGATATTCCTGATGAGGAGGTTCCTGGTAGCAATGGCACTGGTCAACCTCTTATGCTTATCCTGATCCTTTGACCTCTTCAACCCCGCCCAGAGTTTTAATTCAGAGATCTCCTTCTGTGCTGCTGTAACACGGTGGGAGAACTGACTTTAGTTATGTTGCGGATAGCAAGAGTCGCCACCGACTTTTATTTTATCCAAAGGAAAGGCATAAAAGAACAGGAAAGACCTTTTAAAAGATTTTTGGGTCCGGGGGGTAGGTTATGTAAAGGGAAGGTGTTAGCACCCTTTACATCCATGGTTATCCATGGGCTCTTAGTTACTTAGCTCACTTTAAAATGTTTTTGAAATATGAAGTGTGTGAATAGAAATTTTCTTAAGAGTTTGATAATGATCCATGTACGGATGCGTAAAAAACATTTGTTTTGAAAATTTGTTTGAAAGTGTGAAGTGTTTGAAAAGTTTTGAAGAGTGAGCAAGTAACTATGAGGAACCTACCCTAAAGTGAAGTCTTTTCTGTTCTTGAATCCTTTAAATGGTAAGACTATCCCTATTATTAAGGAATAGGTAGTCATTACCTTGGATGTGAGGGACAAGTAATGGTCATCTGTTAATGTAGGCAACTGTAGGGTGTATTAAGCAATTTTGGAGGGACTGTCATCTTTATTCGAAAGGGACAAGATCATTACGAAGGCAACATTCGAAAAGGGACTTGATCTTTTATTTGTTAAGGGACTAGATGACCTTATTTTGAGGGACTTTTGCTTTATACACCCTACTTGACCTTTTTGATTAGGCAACTGAGAGGGGTAACTTAGGAAGTGCAAGATGGCGATCAAAGATCGACTTACGTGTGTGAGTGTACAATTTAATATTTATCTTTTGAATTAAGTGATCTAAATTAATTTTAAATAAACATACATGTTACACTCCCTATTTACTAACCATAGCATAAAATAAATAATTTAAACATTATAAAATATTACATTCAGGAGCAATTACATAATAATGATAAAAGCAAAAATTAAATATAATAAGCAAAATAAATAAATAAGCAAAATAAATAAATAATTATAATAGGGTTAGTGAAAATAATAATAAAAATACCAAATTAAATGGGGTTAGTAATAATCATATAAATATAATTAATAATAATAATAATAATGAAATAAAAAAATTCAAATTTATAAACAATTATCATTCAATATTAAAATATAAACAATTATACTAATTATTATAAAATTTTTAAATTATGTATAAATTATATAAAAAATTAATTATGCACATAATATAAAAATAGAATTATACTTATAAAAATTAAATTAGCAATTTTAAACATATAATAAGAATTATTTTCATGCAAAATTAAATTCTAAACAAATTAAGTCATATAATTATATTAAGCATTTTAACTTTTAATTATATTTATATACAAAATTTTAAATTATAAACAATTTATATATTAACAAAAATTAACTCAAGAATTTTTAATGAAGTTTATGAACATAAATAATAAAAGAAGAAAAATTAGGGTTTGAAAAGAATATGCTTTTTAGGGTTTTATAAAAAATAAATTAGGGTTTCTAATAATATTAACTTAATAACTAAATAAATATATACATATTTTTTATTTTAAATATATAATAATAAAAACTAGGTTTAGAATTTAGAAAATAAATTAGAAGTTTTTTTTTTTTTAGAAAATATGAAATATTTACATATTATTTTCCTAGAATGATTTAAATATACATTAAACATGATTATATTTAATTAATAATAAAATAATTAACAAAATAATTAAATAAAACAAAAAAAACTGAAACTTACCTGGGGTAGGGATTGAACCCACGCCCTAGGCATCATCACCCTTGGACCAACATGACCTCCACTGGGCTGCGCATGCGTTGTGAACAATGGATGAACACTGATTATTATATATCAAGCCTGAAAATACAAAGAAAATAAACGAAAAAAACGTTGAAGCTGGGATTCGAACCCCTGCCCTGGTCTTCACACGCGCATACACTTACCAGCTGAGCCATTGCAGCGTTTTTGAAATATAACAGAAACAAATCATAATAAAATAAGTTCAATATTCAAACTATATTTTCGCGCCAGACCAGCTTCATCTTCCTCAATTTTCCTGCGAAAATAGCTAGGAACTTAGCTGCGTATTTTCCTGCGAAGTTCATCATATCCAGAACCTACGAATTTCAAACATCAACAACACAGCAAAATTTGTTAAAATCAAGAACACCATTGAATTCCTAATGACATTTGCAACCATTCTGTGTCTTTAGAAATCATTTATATTTGTTAAATCATTGGATCCTAATTTGGCCGAAAAAACCCTAACAATGGTGAATACTCATTCGTGTCTCCAAAATCCAATTGATTCATCCAGAAACGTTCCTTGTATCATAACAAACACAAATCAACAGTCAAATATGATTAATCATGAATAAATATGTTAAATCGAAAAATTGTTAAATGAGCATGAACATGGATTCGGTTTGCATGAATGAGGATGTTTCAGAGGTTGTTTATGATCCAAACACGTTCAATGAACATCATAGAACATGTTGCAATACTCAAAACTCATTGAAATTCCCTCTACCTTGAAATCCGAATGTGAGTTTTTGATGAATTTTATGAAGTTTGAAACTGATTTTGGAGGCTGTGAATTCGTGTGTTTTTGTTAGGGTTACCTCATGTACTTATAGTGTGATCAATTAGGTCAGAAAAGATTGATGCTTGTGTGAAAAGTTTGATCCACAAAGATTCAAAAAGATAAGCTTTGAAAATCAAATATTTTTGCATAAACACTTACTATTTTAGGCCAATCATCATGATCCTCTTACCACTTTGATTCCAATCATATTTATGAATTTCTATAAGCTTTATCCTTTTTAAATCTTTGACTTTTATATTTTATTTTAATTTAAAATGATTTTTAATGAATTAAATCAAAATAAATAAAAATAAAATGATAACAAATCTGATTTTTGTTGACTTGGGTCGTGCATGAGGTCAAAGTATGGATTGGGTCATCATATGGCAAGCCCATTTAGAAAAAATTGGTTTTAGACCTCCATTTTCTTCATAAACCAACCAAAAATTTCCCAACTTTGCAAGGGCACACATCCTTCAATTTTAATGCTATGAGGGTGTTCTTGGACATTTTGGGAAGCTTGAAGAGTCCTCTAACCAACCCCACTGGTTTCATGTTCATATCATTCACCATTCTCAAGTTATGCCCTTTTGAAGTTGTTGACTTTTTGTTGACTTTCAAAAGGACCTATAATGTCTTAGCTCATACCTTCCAAATGAAGCATTTTTGGGCTTGGCTTGTGAGACACAAAGTTGTAGAGAATTCAATTTCCTTCAAAATGAGCTTTGGATTGGAAAAATGTGATGAATCATGTGAAAGTTATGGCTGGTCAAAGTTCAGTTGACTTTTACTGAGGAAACCCTAATTTAGAAACCCCTGATTCTTGATGATCTGAAACCTCCTTGATGAATCATGATCAACCCTTGATCAAATGATGAATTTTACTTCATATACTTGATGTTGGCAAAAAATCATGAAGTTTGACTTTGGTTTGACCACAGTTGACCTCAGTTTGACTTTTTAACTGCTTTGACTGATTTTGACTTATCTGATCATCTGACTGAGCAAACCTTTGAGAAAAGTCTTGAAACTTGTCATGGGGGTTCTTACACACATGTAAGATGTTATGAAGCTCACTTGTAGTCTTGGAAGTTCATTTAGCCTGATTAAAGTCAAAACCCTAGTTTTGAATGCACTGCTTAGGAGGTGCATTGTATGAGGGGATTGTCAACTTTTCTGACTATTTGTGAACTTTGTAAACCTTGTGAACCATCATAACATGTCTTGTGAACCTTGTGAACCTCATGGGAGGTCTTGTGAACCTTGTGAACCTCATAAAGTGTCTTGTAGACTTCATGAACCTCATGAAAGGTTTTGCAAGTATTGTGAACCTTGTGAACCTTGTGAACCTCATAAAGTGTCTTGTAAACTTCATGAACTTCATGAAAGGTCTTGTAAGTGTTGTGAATCTTGTGAACCTTGTGAACCTTATTAGCACACAAAGTCTTGTATTGTGAGGGCAAATTTTGGGGTGCAACAGCTGCCCCTGTTCAATTTTCTGAAACCTGAGGGGTTAGATTGGTATATTTGCCAGTCGTAACCTGGAAGGTTGAAGGGGATTGAACACAAAAGCCCAAAAATTTGCACTCACCAGTGCGTAGAGTGATGCAGATGACTAGTTGAATATGCTTGAGTGGGCTTAAAGATGCCACTTGGAGAAAAATTCTTCAGGTACATTTCTTGGAGGATAAATAAGTCCAAAATATGAAGGTAAAATGATAGCTTTCAGGAGGATAAAGCAGTCCTGAGCTAATAATATGCTTTCAGGAGAATAAAGCAGTCCTGAGGTAATAGTATGCTTTCAGGAAGATAAACAACGTCCCGAGGTAGGGGTGATAGCTTTCAGGAAGATAAACAACGTCCCGAGGAGATAATATGCTTTCAGGAGGATAACAACGTCCTGAGGAAGCGGTAACCTTTGGGAAGATAACAACGGCCCAAAGTAATAATATGCTTTCAGGAGTATAAACAACATCCTGAGGAAGTGATGATATGCTTTCAGGAGGATAACAACGTCCTGAGGAGGTACTATGCTTTCAGAAAGATGAACAACGTTCTGAGGTATAAGAAGCTTTCAGGAGTATAAAGCAGTCCTGAGGGAATGATATGCTTTCAGGAGGATAACAACGTCCTGAGGTATAGGAAACTTTCAGGAGGATAAAGCAGTCCTGAGGGAATGATAACTTTCAGGAGGATAAAGCAGTCCTGATAGTCACAAGTTGTTGATGAAGTCTGTCTGCTGGAGAACTAACCTGAAAACAAGGTAGCATTCTATATGGTAATATTAGTTTTATGCATTATGTATGCATGTATAATATGATGCACTTAAGTAATGTATTATGTATCTATGGATATGTATGTTGTGATATGATGTAAATGATGTATGTATGATATGATGCTGCCTGAGGCGTCTGGATATCTTCGTATCACAACTGCTGGCCAGGGAAAATAAATCCCGATTCGTTGTTGAAGAATATGAGAAACTCATTCCTGTCTTTGTAAACACCCCAAATTTGCCCTCACCCATTTCACCATGGCTTGTGATCATTCTCATATGCATAAGCACAATCATAACATCTCATATCTCATTTTTGATTCACTGGATAGTTTCTAAGTCATCTGCACCTAGGGTTTGTGATCTGAGCAATCCAAGGGCATCTTGAGCCACTCCAAAGGCCACCAATCACTTCAGGGGTCCATGTGTGTCCATCTATCATATTACATCCTCTCAAAGTCAAGATTTCAAGAGAATCACAAGAACTAGGGTTTGGATGGATGCAGAGCCAAGTTTGACTGCATAGTTGACCTGAAATTAGGGTTTTGGTTTCAGAGGCCACAACTCCAAATTTTTTGGTCATTCTTGTTTCCATTGGTCTCTATATGGTATAGGGAGTATGCATATCAATTTTCATGAAGAAATTCCATGGGGAAGTCTTCTGATCAAGGGTTGACTTTTCAGACAAGTCAGTGTAAAATCAGGGCATCTGAGGCCCCCAATGACCCAACCAATGGGTGATCTTCATCACTTTGAGTGTATATGATCTTTATTAGATCATGGAAGAAGGTTGAAGTTCATAGAAATCAAGAATTTGGAAGTTTTGCAAATGTTGACTTTTTGGGCATAGTTGACTTTTCAAGAATGCTTCATTTTAGGTCATTTTTCAAGCCTTGATTCTTGATCCAAAAATGCTTCAAATGGAAAAACTTTGGTCATGAAAGTTGTAGATCTCATCTTTCCCTTTTCAAAAAGTACAAGAACATGATCAAACTCTTCTTGGATCAAAAGTTATGGTGTGACAAAGTTGGCAAAAATCATTGATTTTCAAGTTATGCACCAAGTGTGAAAATTGCAAAATCATGTACCAAGGCAAATTGCAACTTCTAATTGGCATCAAACCATCACATAAACATTCTATAAGTCATAAAATTCATAATGAACCAAGAATGCCCATGGTTTATGGTTGGTTGGACAAAGAAATCACATGTGAACCAAAGTTGTAACAAGTTGCAAAACCACTCATTTCTCTTCCTACAACTTGTGACATTGGCTGCTGACTTTGGCTAGCCTTTCCCCTCACCCTTGCTGCGCAGCCCCATGCTTGTACTTGCCTAGATCATGAGCCATACTTCTCTTACACAAAAGGTGGACTTTGAGCAAAAGCAAACTTACCAATCACCATAGGCCAAGTCACATCATCTGACCTATAGGATTAAAATACAATATCTCTTTGCAAGCCATTCCATACATCTAGCAAGGCTGAAACTCACTCATCCAACACATACACCAAAACACTCCATTTTGCATCTTCCTTCGAATTTGTTTTCTCAGCTTGCAAACACAAAAACCATTTCCATAGATCAACTCACCATACTTCATAGACCTCAAACCACCAAGAGCCAGGCCTGTAACAAGCAAGAACACCCCATTGCCATTTCTCACCTCAACTTGCAGTTTCATTCGAAACTCTCTCCATAGCTCACAAACATCAAAACAAACACCACAGACCTTCTCCATTCACCATCTGGATCACAAAGAACCAATCACAATGGCCTGAAACTGCCTGAATCATCCCTTCCATTTCTGACTGAGCTTGAGCAGAAGCTTGTCAAACTCCTCATCCAGCCAACATAAATTCCTCTTGAGCATTCAAACATCATCTGGGGATCAAGTGGAGTGGATTGCACTGAAGGAAGTGGCCAGAAAGTCATCAGAGTGAAAGCTTCGAATCTCAGGTAGCTTGAAAAATATTCTTCCAGAAATCATTTCTTTTGTTCTAAACTTGCTCTTTGTGCCTTCCTGATCATGAATATGCTTTCAGTTTTTGAAATGGTGATGAAATGAACATTTAATTGCTCTCTGAAACTTGCGTGCCCTAGTTCTTATTTGCTTCGATTCAGCTTTGTTAGGGAATATAAATTTGTTTTGAGAGAGGGTTTTGATTCGTGAGTGGTTGGAGATCAGTTCCCAATTTTTAGATTTCATTTTAGTTAGGTTTTTGGAGTTTTGGGGATTTTCAGGGGAGATGCTGGCCGGAGAAGACGACCGGAAGTCTTCTCCGGCCACCTGAAAGTGATTTGTGCCCTAATCACGTGATTAATGGTCATTTGAATTTGGACCGTGAGATGCCTTTGACCCGTTGACTTCGCGCGTGAGTGTGTGGCCTGGATCTTCCTGATTAGCCCTAATCCACGTGTTTAAGTTTAATTAATCATAATTTAATTAATTTGACCAGAATCAACCACAGCCACTGGATCTGGCGCCAGTCAACCAATTCAAACTCAGAGCTCATCCTGGCCCTCCTTTCTGATTACCTTTCATTTTATTTATTTTAATTTCATTTTCTTTTCATTTGTTTTGCATAATTAATATAAAATAGCAAAAATGTCTTAAAAATTATGAAACTTTTTCTTAAAAGTTTTATTAATTTTTAAGACCCAAAAATATTTTTATTTTATTTTTTATCATTTAAAAAGTATTTTTAAATATTTAAAAGATTATTTTTAATTGATTAATGGAAATTAATTAATTAAAAATACTTTTAAGTATTTAAAAATCACCAAAAAATTCATGAAATGTTCTAAGACATTTAGAAACATTGTCCAACCTTCAAACCAAATTTCTTTTTTGATCTTGATGCATTTTAAGAATTTTTCATTGAATTAAATCATTTTTTGTGCATTAATTTGATCCAAAGTTCAAAAATTCATTTCTGCCTATCTAAGAAGAGTTGGACATTGATTCTTCTTGCATTGTTTTGTGTTTAGCATGTAGTTTCTAGGATTAAATGGCCATGATTTGTTTCCTCATTTTCAATTTGTTTGGTATTTCTTTTGTTTAGGAACCCTAAAAACCCTAATAACTTAGAAAAATCATAACTTGAGATTGGTTAAGAGTTGAGACCTCCCCTTTGGACCTTGGTTTAGTATAGGTTTAGGGTTTCTTAGGATGGCATTTTCCATTTTTTATCTTAGGGTTTGTCTCTGTTTTGGGTTTTTGTTTGATGTTTGGTTCATAAACCCTAATTTGGGCTTCCATTTGCATCCTTCTTGCATTCTCTTGCATAACATGACTTGCCATGACATTTCAAGCATTCATGTGATTCATTTGACATCATGAGACATGTAGAAAGTATGTTTGATCATTGCATCACATATTTGCCATCTTGTATGCCATGTATGCTTCCTAACTTTTCATGTGTATCCATGCTCCTTAGCTTGCTTCATATGCATCCATAAACTTGCATGAACATTTCCATGCCTTGTCTCATGTTTGTAGCATTCCATAGCATCATTATCATCATCAACATACTTCTGGTTTTGTTTAGCATCATACTATTTCATCCCATTTTGCATTGCATTGCATTTCTTTCTAACATTTCAGGTGGTAAGTAAACATGAGAAGTGAATTTGCCTTCACTTCTCATAACTTTTCTTTTCATCTCTCTTGCATCCATTGCTGCATTTATTTATGTGTTTGAGATTGAGCTTGCTCATTCTTGTTCCTTCCACTTTCTTTCTTCAAGTGACTTGACTTCTTGAATGAAGCAAGTCACTTTGCTTCTCTTGATCCTGTTCATCTGCTTCCTGGTGGTTCTCTTTGAAGATTGCTCTTGAAAACCTCACAAACCTTAGGAACAACCAAGCATGACAATGAATTAGGGTTTTGATTAGTCTCCCCTCATAGTTTTACCTTTGTGTTTCTCTTTGAGTCTTCTCTTCTCATCTCATAATCAGGGACTAAACCCTAAAGGCTTTAAGGCTTTGTGATTAAGCTTATGCCTGCATCCTTCTCTTAGGATGGAGTGTATAACTTTAATCCTAAGTGTTAAACCCTTAATGTGTTTAAATCTCTTAATCAACTCACTTAATAATCATCAAGACATCACACTTGTAACTTGGGCCTTGCATTAGGGTTCTAATTCTTCCTTAAATGGTTAAGAAGGACTAACCCTAGTGTTAATGGACAAGTCCCCCTCAAGTTGTCTTACAAATCATAAAATTCACTTCTTCATCTCACCATTAAATAAAATCCACTTAGTCAAGGGCTTGTTTTGTCATGAGTTTAATCCCTAATCATGGATTAAGTTGAGGAGCTTTCCTCAGCTTAAACATTCTCATCTATTATCCTTCTATTAGGATGGTGTAATGAGTCTGTTTAATCCCTGATTATGGCTTAATCTCATTACTCAACACTAAACAAAAACACCAAAAACATCTAAATAATCACAAGTAGGTTAATGATCTTAATCCTACACCAAAGGTGATTAAGTGTGAGAATCTGACTTCACACTTAAGGTATTCTCATTACCCCTAATCAGAGGGAAGATGTGATGAGTTTACTAAATCCATTGGTTTAAGCTTAAGCTCATCAACTTATGACAAATCCAAAAAAACAATAAAAGACTGAAAACATAAAAACAAACAATAATCGTCTCCTCCGGGATTCTTTTCTCATCTCATTCACTCACAAACGAGAACTTGCTTCTTCCGTCTAATGCAAGACAGTTCGCATCTGTGCCAGACAGATCATACACTTGAGCATATGCAAGTAAGCAGTTCACAAGTCAATTCATCTTTCAGTCTCTTTGGGTCGAACTACGGTGTTCTGACTTCCTCATTGCACGAGAGGATACGTAGGCATAAATTAACAGTTATCGAACAAAAGTCTCTGTATATTCCCCCTCCTTCCAGCTTCATTCTTTAGCCTCATGATCTTGAGCATTTCACTCCTTTCTTACACTGACACTTTCATACTTCACATCACTTATACACTTCATTTCTTTTACACTGACACCTGTACACATCCTTTTCCAGCTCTTTTATACACAGATTGCACTGACACTACCCCTTTAAAACACAAATCTTTTAAGCGTGGATCCCGTCGAGTACGGCGGACAATCTGGGTGCTAATACCTTCCCAGGTTGTAACCAACCCCCTTTCTCAGTCTCTCTGGTTCGCAACCGTCTTATCCATCTTTTTCTAGGTCTATGCAGCATTACCTTTCCTCCGGGATAAAAATGCCTAGCTGGTGACTCTATTCATTCTCCAGTGAGTTCACGGCTGTGTGTTCTCATTGTCCCTCTCGCCGACCGTTCGCGTCTGTACCTTCATCTGATCCCATTTCATTTGTCGGGAGCGACAGCTTGGCGACTCTGCTGGGGACCCTTATATTGCAACCAGGGCTTCTGGTTCTTTTTGTGGGTTCCTCCTAGCGCTTGATTGATTTGTGTTTACTGGGGTGTTATGTGTATTTGTGTTTGTATATTTATATTTGTTTTTGCTTTATGTACAGTTGTTTACTGTTTTCTTTATAGCTTTGCATATTATCATACTGTTGTACTGTACTGCTGGCTGGATCTGGTTTTCCTTTGGTGGGTGGGGTTCTATTGAGAGTTAAGGTCCTATACCTGGGACCTGAGTGACACCTAGGCTAGAGTGAATCATATTCTTTCCCATTCCATTTCGGTCTGGTGCGGGAATATGAAACACGGTTCAGATATGGGTTTCTTCTTGAGAACTCTGTGTTGCAGATTTCCTGCAATGCTAGGGCTATCTGGGAAGCCTGCTAAGTCTGGATGACCTTTTAGTATTGACCTTCAGAAACTGAGGTGAATTAGAGGAGGAACTTTTATGATTATTGTAAACACTGTACCTCCGGGTTGGAAGTGTTTACACTTCTCATAACTGATCCAAGTCTGAGGATCCTTGTTCTAGAACACCACCTGTGAGGGGGCTAGGCTGTTTACAGGTTTGCAGGTACCTTGACCTCAGAATACCCTGTTACTTTGTTTGTTAAGAGTACTCCATGTTGGACAGTTCTTGTGATTCTAAAACCCTGGACATGTGGCTCTTTATTTGAGTCCCCCACCTTGGTTACTGGATTTATAGACCTCCATCTGGCTTTCTTGAATATGTCATGGACTTATATCAGGGCTTTTGATCAGATCCAGCTCAGTCACAAACCCTTGCATATCATTTGCATACATAATCATTGTATCATATTGACATTTGCTTATTTGTGTTTCAGGGTATCCATCTTCATTTGGTTTTGGTTTTGACCCCATCTTCAGTGCTGACCTATCTTCACCAGCATCTGCTTCAGCTATCACCAGCACCAGCCAATCAGTGGCTCATTCTTTCAGCATCATCATCAGCACTTGTCTCTACTCAGTCTCAGCATCATGGCTCCTAAAAAGAGCAACATCACCTATCACTTCTTCCAGCCAGAGTTATCAGATATCAGGAGGATTCAGACCTTGATCACTCCAGATCACATACCTTTGTTCAGGGAAAGTTATGGAGATATACTTGATATGGTTATGGATTTGGACCCATCACAGAGAAGCCTGATCCACACCTGCATTCAGTTTTATGATCCTCCACTGAGGTGTTTTACTTTTCAAGACTTTCAGTTGGGCCCCTTATTGGAAGAGTACTCCTCATTAGTTGGTATACCTATCAGAGGTGGAATCCCTTTCAACCCTGAGATGGTCTTTCCTGCTAATGGAGAAGTAGCAAAGGCTTTGCATCTGGAACCTGTCCTGGTTGAGCAGCATATGACTTCTAAAGCTGGAATCCCTGGTTTCCATCTGGATTTCTTGATTTCTCAAGCTACCCTGAAAGCCTCTGTAGGAGAGTGGAAAGCTGTCTGTGCTTTACTGGCTTTGAGCATATATGGAATTGTATTGTTTGCAGATGAGCCTCGATTCATTAGCAAGAATGCAATCCACCTATTCATGCTAAAGAACCCAGTGCCCACTTTATTGGGGGATCTTTACTATTCAGTGCATCAGAGGAATGAAAAGCAGAGGGGGAGATTAGTGAGGTGTTGTGCTCCATTGTTCCACACTTGGCTTCTCAGGCATCTACCCAGGACAGATGCATTTTTAAACCCTCATCAGCAAAGCAACTGGGCTAAAAGACTCACTGTTCTAACTTCAGCTGACATCAGATGGTGTACTCAGAACACCAAGGGCAGGGATATCATCACCAGCTGTGGGCATTTTCCTAATGTGCCTTTGGTAGGAGTTAAGGGTAGTATCAATTACAATCCTCTGCTGTTCAGAAGGCAACTGGGCTATGCACTGGTCCACACTCCTAGGGCACAGGACTTGGTTGAGACCCTCTATTGTGAGAACAAGATTAGTTTGACTGTTGTTAGGCAGGCTGCCTGGGCCTGGGATAATGTTCAAACCAAGGGAATAACCATCCTAGGGAAGTGCAACAATGTGGCATCAGCACAATATTATGAATGGTCCCGTGCCAGGGTCCAATTCTCTGGGATGCCCTTTACCATAGAAGACATGCCTGAGTCATCTTCAGCACCACCCCCTGCCACTATCAGTTTGGAGGAGTTTGAGAGCTTGAAGGAAAGGAATGAGAAGCTAACCCAGGCTTTGCAGAAGACCCTCCGGGAAAGGAGTGAAGGTATGAGGGAGATTGAGAGGTTGGAGAAATTGAGAGTGGAGCATTTGACTAAGATTGAGAAGTCTGGGGATTATATCAAAAAGTCTAAGGCTGGTGAACAAATTCTGAAGAATGCTTGCAAAGAAGCCCAGTTCCAGAGAGCAAGGACAGACTTGTATTTGAAGGAGAGTCAAGCCCGGTGGGTCAGGATCACCGAGGCTCGTACCCTGGAGGACAAGAGAGTTCAAGACAAGATGGAGCAACTGGAAGTTAGTGCAAAAGAACAACAAGAAGCCCTGGCAGCAGCCCAGAGGGAGATATCAGAATTAAAGGTCAAAGCAGGAGTGAAGAGGTCAAAGGACCAAACTCAGCACAAGAAGCTAGCAGCAGCTGTCACGACCCGGAACCTCCTCATCAGGAATCTCATGGAGCGTCCGGCTGATCCTGTGACCGAAGCACTTCTCAAGGAAGTTCGTGAGGATGAGTTTGGTCTTGGTGTTTGACCATTTGTTTGTTGTTGCTTTCTTTCCATGTACTTTTTATTTTCTTGTACTATGTTTTGACCCTTTAGAGGGCTTGTGTTGTAAAATGAACAAGTTGTATTATTTCACCTTCTGTAATATATTTGTGTTAGGTTGTTCCATCTGAGTTCGCTTGGAAAGCAACAACAACAGCATCTTCAAGGGTCTGGAAGGGTCAAAACTGAAGGCCAAACCGGATACCTTGAGAACAAATAAGCATAACTGCATTGCATGCTAACCCTTTGTTTGTTTTGTAGGTTTTTGTTTTGTTGTTGCTAACCTCTGTTGTGATGCCTCAGGAACTATTGCTAGACGCCGAGTATTTCCCCTCAACCGTCCGCACCGTTATCCAACCCGAAACAACCTTCCGGGAATTCAGATGGATCAGATGCAGCAGGACCTCACTGAGGTCAGAAATCAAATGGCGAACGAAAGGCTAGAAATGAGGAATCAAATGACGCAGTTCATGGAAGTTATAAACAACATGGCTCAGAGCCAGGAAAGATTGAGGGCCATGGTGGAAAGGCAAAATCAAGAGGATCCACATATAGGGACTGCCGGTACCAGTAACAATGAAAGGGTACAACCTCACGTCAACCCTCCGGTATTTGGGCCACACCTCCATCCTGAGGTCAATATTCCTGCAAATGTTCAAGGGACTGCCACCGCAGCTAGGGTACTTCAAGAAGACCCCCAAGAGGACCAGTTTACAGTAATGGGTGCTGGGGAAGAAGCTTATGATAGGAGGTTGGATGAGATAGCTGAGAAGTTGAGGTCCTTAGAATCTCAAAACTCTTTGGGCTTCGATGTCATGGATATGGGCTTGGTAGACGGGGTCAGGATCCCCCATAAGTTCAAGCCTCCTTGCTTTGAAAAATACAACGGGACTTCATGCCCCCGGACTCATTTACAGTCATTTCTGGGAAGGCTGAAGGCCTATACAATGGATGAGAAGCTCTGGATGTTCTATTTCGAAGACAGCTTAACCGGAGCATCAAGAGAATGGTACTCTCACTTGACAAGGGCAACTATAAGATGCTGGAAGGACCTGGCAGAGGCCTTCATCAGACAGTATCAGTATAACTTAGACATGGCACCCAACAGGACCCTCCTAATGGGAATGTCACATTCGTCAAGGGAAAGTTTCCGAGAATATGCACAAAGATGGAGGCAACTGGCTGCTGCTGTTCAGCCACCTATGTCTGAACGGGAAATGGCAGATATGTTCATGAACACCCTTCAGGGAACATATATTGACAGGTTGGCTGCTTTCTCTTCCACTAGCTTTGCAGATGTTGTCATAGCCGGGGAGAGAATTGAAAGTTTGTTAAAAATGGGAAAGATCTCAGACAACGGTGCAAGCTCGTCCAGTAGTACAAGAAAGCCTTTTGCAGGCCCAAGAAGAACTGGCGAGACCAATGCCATCCATTCAAACAGGGGCAGGCCCCAATATGTTCAAAGGTCAATAGCAGCAGTCACCATTCCTGCTCCGGCTCATCCTCAACCTGTCTATCAACCTCCACAGCAAAACTATCAGCCGCAACCTCAGTACCATCAGCAAAATCAGTATCCTCCAAGGAATTACAACAACAGCAACACCAACAACAACAGTCAACAAAGGCCATTCCAACAGAGGCCATCTCAAGCTAACAGAGTGATCGATCCGATCCCAATGCCATATGCTACTTTGCTGCCACAGCTTCTGAAACTCAACCTGGTTGAGCTAAGAACGTTGGCACCTCCAGATCCCAACAGTATACCCAGGAACTATGACTCCAATGCTAGGTGTGCTTTTCATTCAAACGCACCTGGCCACAGTACAGAAAAATGCAGGGCTCTGCATATGAAGGTGCAAGACCTGGTAGACTCCAAGGCTCTGAATTTCGCACCACCACCCAATGTCAATAAGAATCCGATGCCAAACCACGGTGGTCCTAGAATTAACGCTATTGAAGAAGACAAGCCGTCTTATTTAATAACCAGTGTGGGACAGATCAGGACACCATTGGTAGAAATCAAGGCTCAACTCTTGGAATGTCAAACGTTCCCAGGGTGTGAATTGGGTTGTGCTTACTGCAATATCTCGGTAAATGGGTGCGATAATTTGAGGAATGGCATAGATGGCCTTATTCGGAGTGGCCAACTTCAGATCACCACATCATTTCCAACAAATCCAGCAATATCACCAGCAACGGTTTCAAGAACCTCCTACAACTGCAACAACCATTGTCCCTGACAATTCTTCGGCTTCATCAACAAGTACTTCATCCATCATCTCAACCGATCAGTTTGCAACAAATGTTCCTGCTACAACTTCAGCTTCACTCCATTTTGAGACTTCTACAACAATAACATCATTTCTTCCGACGATATCTCCTACAACTCCAGCAACAAATCATGAAGATGTCTCTACTGTCACAATATTTTATGATCCTGAGAACGACTCTGCCTACCATTCAGAAGGTGCTGCTCCCACCAGAGCACCAGTTACAATCTTTTATGATCCACAAACAATTACAGTCCCTTCAGCAGCAGCAATCAGTCCAGTCACTGTCACGGTGCCTGGGCCAGTACCATATGAAAGCAATAGGGCCATCCCTTGGCACTATGGCTCAGACGTGTACTGCGAAGGAAAAAGAATCACTCTTGAAACATCAACACCTGCACCACAAGTAGATAATGTGGGGGGAGGCGGAGGCTTCACTCGAAGCGGACGTCTCTTTGCTCCACCAATTCAAAGACCTACTGCCGAAGCAGAAGCTGCTGCCAAGGCAAAGGGAAAGAGCCCGGTGCAGGAAGATCAAGCTGTTAAAGAAGCCTTGAAGACGCCGTTCGATCAAGAATTTGATGAGTTTATGAGAATCATCAAAAAGAGTGATTACAAAATTGTGGATCAACTTCACCAGACGCCATCCAAGATCTCCATCCTCTCACTGCTAATGTGCTCCGAAGCCCATCGGAATGCATTACTTAAAGTATTGCACGCGGCTTACGTGCCTGAAGAGATCACTGTCAACCAGTTGGAGACCGTGGTTGGAAATGTTACTGCTAGCAATGGGCTAGGGTTCACCAATACTGACCTGACAGCGGATGGCCGCAACCACAACAAAGCCTTGCACATCACCATGGAATGCAAAGGAGCAGTCCTTTCTCATGTACTGGTAGACACGGGGTCGTCCCTTAATGTCTTACCAAAGAAGGCTCTGGTGAAGCTAGAATATGACGGATTGGCATTAAGACCCAGCAACCTGGTGGTAAGAGCCTTTGATGGTTCTAAGAGATCGGTTCTGGGAGAGATTGAGCTACCTGTGACAATTGGCCCGCAGACCTTTAAAACTATCTTTTATGTGATGGACATTCAGCCCGCCTACAGCTGTTTGTTGGGTAGACCCTGGATTCACGCCGCCGGCGCAATAACGTCTACCCTTCACCAAAAGTTAAAATTTGAGTGGGAAGGCCAAGTTGTTACAATTTGTGGGGAGGAGGATATATTTGTTAGCCATCTGGCTACTTATAAGTATATTGAAATGGATGGGGAGATCCATGAAACAATGAGCCAAGGATTTGAAGCCTTGAATGTGAATGAAGCATCTGCTGTATCTGGAATCTCCATGTCATCTTACCAACAAGCCCGAAGGGTTGTTGAGGAAGGAACGGCCCAAGGCTGGGGCAAGGTTTTAGCTGTGGAGGAGAAGAAAGACAAATTTGGGTTGGGTTACAGACCAACTCAACATCAAGCAAAGGCTGCTGAGAAGCCCGGTTTTGTGAGTGGGGGGATGCTTACCCCCGATGCTATCAACTGTCTGGAAGACGAGCTGGAAGAGGAACGCAACCTGGAAAGCTGGATTCGTCCAAAGATCCCGGGGAGCAGTATCTCGAACTGGTCTTCCCAGGAAATTATAAGAGTTACTCATGCAGAGTAATTATTATTTCCTGTATTTTTATAAGCATGCATCAAAGTCTTGCATCTTGCCCAAGATGACAAGACTCATTTTGTAATCGGGCCATCTGTACTTTTTGTGCAAACAAGATCAATTAATGAAATATCAGACATCTTTTTGCAAACGAGTCTTTTTCTTTTCGTTCACTCTTTTTTCCATTTTTCTTTTTGTACAAAAAATAAATGGCGGTGTTTTCAAAATGACAACTTCATTTCACTTTTCTAAATAAAGATTAAAATCAAATCACTAAAATGAACAACTTAACCCTTGCAGAGAGTGCCTTCCAGACAGCACCGACAACAGCACGGCTATGACTTCGTATGACTTTGACAATCCAATCAATCAAGCTGACGAAGGGGTTGAAGAAGAATATGAGCTTCCTGAAGAGCTAGCCAGATTGTTGAGACAAGAGGAAAAGGTTATTACCCCTCACCAGGAGGAGGTTGAAGTGATTAATCTTGGTACAGATGAAGACGTGAAAGAAGTTAGAATCGGGGCCTGCCTGCAAGACTCGGTAAAGAGACAACTGATTGACCTGCTTCAAGAGTATGTGGACGTGTTTGCTTGGTCGTACCAAGACATGCCAGGGTTGGATACCGATATCGTCGTGCACAAGCTGCCTTTGAGAGAAGAATGCCCGCCAGTTAAACAGAAGCTGCGCCGCACTCGTCCGGACATGGCTATGAAAATCAAGGAAGAGGTACAAAAGCAATGGGATGCCGGATTCCTTGCTGTAACTAGCTATCCGCCGTGGGTTGCTAACATAGTACCTGTGCCTAAGAAAGACGGAAAAGTAAGGATGTGTGTTGACTACCGGGATCTGAACAGAGCCAGCCCGAAAGATGACTTCCCATTACCTCACATTGATGTATTGGTGGATAACACGGCTCAGTTCTCGGTATTCTCCTTCATGGATGGGTTTTTCAGGATACAACCAGATCAAGATGTCACCTGAAGACATGGAGAAGACAACATTCATCACACCCTGGGGCACGTTCTGCTACAAAGTGATGCCATTCGGACTGAAGAATGCTGGTGTAACATATCAACAGGCTATGGTAACATTATTCCACGATATGATCCATAAGGAAATCGAGTGTTATGTGGATGACATGATCGCCAAGTCCCTCACTGAAGAAGACCATCTGGTGAATCTACTGAAGTTGTTCAAGCGTCTGAGGAAGTACCAACTGAAGTTGAACCCCAACAAATGCACATTCGGGGTGCGATCCGGTAAGTTGCTGGGCTTTATTGTAAGCGAGAGAGGGATTGAAGTTGACCCTGATAAGGTCAAAGCCATTCAAGAGATGCCTGCACCGAAAACTGAGAAAGAAGTTCGAGGGTTCTTAGGTCGATTGAACTACATTTCAAGGTTCATATCTCACCTGACAGCAACCTGTGAACCCTTGTTCAAGCTGTTAAGAAAAGAACAGACGGTCAGGTGGAACGAAGACTGCCAAAGGGCTTTTGACAAGATCAAGGAGTACTTACAAGAGCCTCCAATCCTTATGCCTCCAGTTGAAGGAAGACCTCTAATCATGTACTTGACAGTATTAGAAGAGTCAATGGGGTGTGTGTTGGGCCAGCATGACGAGTCTGGTCGAAAAGAGTATGCAATATACTACCTAAGCAAAAAGTTTACCGACTGTGAACAACGTTATTCACTGCTCGAGAAAACTTGCTGTGCTTTAGCGTGGGCTGCTCGCCGACTGAGACAGTATATGTTGACCCACACTACTTTGTTGATATCAAAAATGGACCCAGTTAAGTACATTTTCGAGAAGCCAGCTCTTACCGGACGGGTTGCAAGATGGCAGATGATTCTCACAGAATACGACATCCAGTACACTTCTCAGAAGGCCATCAAGGGCAGTGTACTATCTGAATATCTTGCCGAGCAACCCATTGATGACTACCAGCCTATGAGATTTGACTTCCCTGATGAAGACATCATGTTCATTAAATCAAAAGATCATGAGGAGCCTGTTCACACTGAAGGGCCCGACCCGGAAGAAGAATGGACTATGATGTTTGATGGGGCTGTTAATATGAATGGTCGTGGCGTTGGTGCAGTACTCATTACACCTAAAGGAGTTCACATGCCTTTCTCGGCAAAACTCTCTTTCAACTGCACTAACAACGAAGCAGAATACGAAGCTTGCATTATGGGTCTTGAGGAAGCCATTGAACTCAGGATCAAGACATTGACCGTATTCGGGGATTCAGCTTTGGTAGTCAATCAGACCAACGGAAAATGGTACACCCACCAGGATCATCTGATACCTTATAGGGATTATACAAGGAGGTTATTGACTTTCTTCACAACAGTCAAGCTCGAGTATATCCCTCGGGACGAGAATCAGTTTGCAGATGCTCTTGCTACCATTTCATCCATGATCAAAGTTCAAGCTGCTAACTTTGTACCTCAAATTTCAGTGTCCAGACTCGACAGGCCAGCATATGTATTTGCAGCAGATGTTGTCAAAAATGATAAGCCTTGGTTTCATGACATTAAATGCTTCTTGGAGGATCAAACATACCCACCTGGGGCATCTTCCAACGATAAGAAGACTTTGAGAAGGCTTGCTGGTAGTTTCTTCCTGAACACTGATGGGTCTTTATATAAAAGGAACCTTTATATGGTACTCCTCCGATGTGTTGACAAGACAGAAGCAGATTTATTGATGCATGAAGTGCATGAAGGCTCTTTTGGTACCCATGCTGGAGGACATGCAATGGCTAAGAAATTGTTAAGGTCAGGCTATTATTGGATCACAATGGATGCAGACTGTTGTGCTTACGCCCGAAAATGCCACAAGTGCCAGATCTATGCAGACAAAGTGCATGTGCCTCCGAATCCTTTGAACATTATGTCTTCACCATGGCCCTTTGCCATGTGGGGCATTGACATGATTGGCAAGATTGAGCCAACTGCTTCGAACGGCCACAGATTCATCCTGGTCGCCATCGACTATTTTACCAAGTGGGTTGAAGCAGCCTCATATGCAAACGTCACCAGGCAAGTGGTAGCCAGATTTCTGAAAAGAGATATCATCTGTCGATATGGAGTTCCCGAGCGAATCATTACTGATAATGGTTCCAACCTAAACAACAAGATGATGGCTGAGTTATGCCGGGACTTCAAGATACAACATCACAATTCTTCTCCTTACAGGCCAAAGATGAATGGCGCTGTTGAGGCAGCAAATAAGAATATCAAGAAGATTGTGCAGAAGATGGTAGTCACCTACAAAGACTGGCATGAAATGCTACCGTTTGCCTTGCATGGGTACCGCACGTCAATCAGAACATCCACTGGGGCAACACCGTATCAACTTGTGTATGGTATGGAAGCAGTCCTACCAGTTGAAGTTGAATTACCCTCCCTACGGGTATTGATGGATGTTAAGCTAAGCGAAGCAGAATGGGTTAGGGCCCGTTACGAGCAACTGAGTCTGATCGAAGAGAAGAGATTGGCTGCAATTTGTCATGGGCAGTTGTATCAGAAAAGAATGAAGAAAGCCTTCGATCAGAAAGTCAGGCACCGAGAGTACCAAGTGGGAGATCTTGTGCTGAAGAGAATCCTCCCTCCTCATACGGACCACAGGGGCAAATGGACTCCAAATTATGAAGGACCATTTGTGGTGAAGAAAGTTTTCTCTGGTGGAGCACTGATGCTCAGCACCATGGATGGTGAAGATTTCCCGTCCCCTATGAATTCAGATGCAGTTAAAAAATACTTCGCATAAAAAGGACCCGCTGGACATAAAAACAGAATGTAAGTCCAGGCAAAAATAGGGCATCCCGGCGAGTCAGAAACAGAATAAAAGACTCGGGCAAAAGTAAGGGAAAATAAACAAAAAAAATGTACACCCGCTGAGTTGAAAAGCCGCATTGGACAACTCAGGCAAAAAAGGGTATCCCGATGGATTGAAAACCCGAAAGGGCGATCCATGCAAAATAAGGGAATAAGCGAACAACTGCACTCTGAATTCGTCTGTATCACTTACAACTTGGAAAGCTTCGACAGAATCAAGCTTCAATCAGAATCAGCCTCCTTCGGAAAGCAAGACGAGAAGAACGTCATTGTCATACGAGTCATAGCAGAAGAGGAAGCTTCTTAAAGCATCGTCAACACCGCCAGCATTTTGTTTCTCAATTTGTAACAATCTCCTCATTTCAGGAGATACGTTTCTTTGACTGTATCTTGCCAATTCAGGGCACATGAATTAATAAAATCAGATTTTTTAGTCATGTTTCGTTTTGTATATTTTATTTGCAAAGGATGTCTGGTGTCTCTAAAAAATCAATTGCATAAGTACAGATGCTTTTCTCCCAAAAATAATAATAATAAAACACATGCTTACAGGGAATATACTTACTCTCGAAAGTACTTAACTCCTATGACGGAATCCAGTAAAGGATACCTCGGGACCTTTTGTGCGTTTCCTTATCTTTGCAGGATCGCGGGTATACAGGACGCAACTTGGGGCATGTAAGCTTCATCCCAGCAAGCTGGCAAATCAACAAAAGATCTCAGCATCCGAAATGCTCTATCCCCAGCTGAGTTGCCTCTTGTTGCTCTCCCCAGCTGAGTTGCCTCTCATAATTCCCCAGCCGAGTTGCCATTTCATCCTCAGCTGAGTACAGGAGTCAGGGCATCATCTCCCCACAGAATCTTCAGCCCCTATCCAGAAGAGCAGCGCATAGAAGATCACAACAGAGTGAAGAAAGCCTCTACAAACCCCAGCTGGGTCTCTCATGTCAAAGGATATGTCAATCGGTGACCTATATCCCCAAGCAAATATCATCTTATTAGATCTACCAATGATCCCATCCCCAGCTGGGAGGTCCATATCAAACAGATCAGCCAGAGATCTTCGCAGCAACGGGATCTGAATCCCGGTTTGATATCTTTGCATAATCATGGCATTTGCATCATATTTTCCCCTCAGAGCGTAGCATTCCGTCTAATACGGAGAATTACGGCAAAAAATCAAACGCATAGCATAATCATGAGCCATTTTCTAAATTAACACTTGTGAATAATAAACCATCTGTCAGTATACAGAATACAATACACAAAAAATCCCCACCAGAGTTCCCAGCAAAAGCAGTTGCCTCACAACTCCCAAACATCAGTATATACTCCTTTTGACACCCATCCGTGTCAAATCACCAGCAGAAAGCCAAAGACATCCTTTTTGCACTCACATATACTTATATACACTTTCTTGGCACCCGTCCGTGTCGTATCCCCAGCGCAGTCACCTACACTTTGTATATCAAATGTTTGTTCATACTATACTTTTCTCCTTTGACACTCGTCCGTGTCACTCTCCCCAGCAAATTAAACACTCATCTTTACACCATTTGCTCTTACACAGATACTCGTCTGTATCTTGTACATACCCGTTATATACCCACAGATTCGACAATAGTCCTTGTTCTTTGTTAACCAGTTGGTACTCGTCCGTATCATCATCTCAGAACATTGCGTCTAATGTTTGTTTCTACATGATACTCGTCCGTATCATAGTCTTAAGGATGCTCGTCCGCATCTTTAATCCATACACCGTGTCAAACACTTGTCTTCTTGAATATAGACACTCGTCTGTGTCTACTATTCCCCAGAAGAGTCTCTTCAGATGCAACACTCGTCTGTGTTCTTTGTTAACCAGATGGTACCCGTCCGTATCATCATCTCTGAACACGTGTCAGTATTTGTTTCTACATGATACTCGTCCGTATCATAGTCTTAGGGATGCTCGTCCGCGTCCTTGATCTATACACAACATCTCAACACTTATACTTTCCTTTCTTGGATGTGAACACTCGTCCGTGTTTACTATTCCCCAGTAGATAACAAAACGAATTTTCCTTCTTATCTAACACTCGTCCTGTGTTATGATAAACCTCGAGAGCAGCCGTACCCTGCTGAGTGGTCGTCCTCCACTTCTTGATGGTCGTCCTCCATCATGCTCATCCGATGGCCGTCCCCATCGTTGTTTTTGGCAGCCGTCCCCTGCTAGGTGGTCGTCCTCCACCTTTTGATGATCGTCCTTCATCACCCTATCCAATGGCCGTCCCCATTGTCGATTTCGGTTGTCTAACATTCGTCCTGTGTTATGATAAACCTTGAGAGCAGCCGTACCCTGCTGAGTGGTCGTCCTCCACTTCTTGATGGTCGTCCTCCATCATGCTCGTCCGATGGCCGTCCCCATCGTTGACCTTTTCTATCCGATGGCCGTCCCCATCGTTGATATTTTCGGCAGCCGTACCCTGCCAGGTGGTCGTCCTCCACCTTTGATGGCCGTCCCCATCATACTTCCTTTATTCCCCAACAGAGCAGCCGTCCCCTGCTAGGTGATCGTCCTTCACCTTTGATGGCCGTACCCCATCATCTGTTTATTTCATTTATTCTTTAACCCGGTGGCCGTCCCCGTCGTGGTCCCTTTTCCTTTTCTTTTAGCTCGATGGCCGTCCCCATCGTCGGTTACCTTGCTTTATGAACTTGATGGCCGTCCCCGTCATGTTTCATTAACTCCCAGAAAATTTTACAGCTTTGTCCTGATGGCCGTCCCCATCATAATTTGACATTCCCCAGCTAGTCGGCCGTCCCCGTCTTGGCTTTACCTTTTATCCCCAGCATGTCGGCCGTCCCCGTCATTGCGTTGTTTCCCACTTTACAGTATACTTTATTTTCCTTTACAATCTATATCCCTTTCCTTCTTCATTCTGTGAGTGCAAATTTTGGACTGTCTTTGGTATTCAACCACAAGTTATCTTGTTTGCCTGTTAAGCCGTCGCTTACATCCTGCACAGCTAACTCATGTTTGAATAGGGGCAGCTGTAAACACCCCAAATTTGCCCTCACCCATTTCACCATGGCTTGTGATCATTCTCATATGCATAAGCACAATCATAACATCTCATATCTCATTTTTGATTCACTGGATAGTTTCTAAGTCATCTGCACCTAGGGTTTGTGATCTGAGCAATCCAAGGACATCTTGAGCCACTCCAAAGGCCACCAATCACTTCAGGGGTCCATGTGTGTCCATCTATCATATTACATCCTCTCAAAGTCAAGATTTCAAGAGAATCACAAGAACTAGGGTTTGGATGGATGCAGAGCCAAGTTTGACTGCATAGTTGACCTGAAATTAGGGTTTTGGTTTCAGAGGCCACAACTCCAAATTTTTTGGTCATTCTTGTTTCCATTGGTCTCTATATGGTATAGGGAGTATGCATATCAATTTTCATGAAGAAATTCCATGGGGAAGTCATCTGATCAAGGGTTGACTTTTCAGACAAGTCAGTGTAAAATCAGGGCATCTGAGGCCCCCAATGACCCAACCAATGGGTGATCTTCATCACTTTGAGTGTATATGATCTTTATTAGATCATGGAAGAAGGTTGAAGTTCATAGAAATCAAGAATTTGGAAGTTTTGCAAATGTTGACTTTTTGGGCATAGTTGACTTTTCAAGAATGCTTCATTTTAGGTCATTTTTCAAGCCTTGATTCTTGATCCAAAAATGTTTCAAATGGAAAAACTTTGGTCATGAAAGTTGTAGATCTCATCTTTCCCTTTTCAAAAAGTACAAGAACATGATCAAACTCTTCTTGGATCAAAAGTTATGGTGTGACAAAGTTGGCAAAAATCATTGATTTTCAAGTTATGCACCAAGTGTGAAAATTGCAAAATCATGTACCAAGGCAAATTGCAACTTCTAATTGGCATCAAACCATCACATAAACATTCTATAAGTCATAAAATTCATAATGAACCAAGAATTCCCATGGTTTATGGTTGGTTGGACAAAGAAATCACATGTGAACCAAAGTTGTAACAAGTTGCAAAACCACTCATTTCTCTTCCTACAACTTGTGACATTGGCTGCTGACTTTGGCTAGCCTTTCCCCTCACCCTTGCTGCGCAGCCCCATGCTTGTACTTGCCTAGATCATGAGCCATACTTCTCTTACACAAAAGGTGGACTTTGAGCAAAAGCAAACTTACCAATCACCATAGGCCAAGTCACATCATCTGACCTATAGGATTAAAATACAATATCTCTTTGCAAGCCATTCCATACATCTAGCAAGGCTGAAACTCACTCATCCAACACATACACCAAAACACTCCATTTTGCATCTTCCTTCGAATTTGTTTTCTCAGCTTGCAAACACAAAAACCATTTCCATAGATCAACTCACCATACTTCATAGACCTCAAACCACCAAGAGCCAGGCCTGTAACAAGCAAGAACACCCCATTGCCATTTCTCACCTCAACTTGCAGTTTCATTCGAAACTCTCTCCATAGCTCACAAACATCAAAACAAACACCACAGACCTTCTCCATTCACCATCTGGATCACAAAGAACCAATCACAATGGCCTGAAACTGCCTGAATCATCCCTGCCATTTCTGACTGAGCTTGAGCAGAAGCTTGTCAAACTCCTCATCCAGCCAACATAAATTCCTCTTGAGCATTCAAACATCATCTGGGGATCAAGTGGAGTGGATTGCACTGAAGGAAGTGGCCAGAAAGTCATCAGAGTGAAAGCTTCGAATCTCAGGTAGCTTGAAAAATATTCTTCCAGAAATCATTTCTTTTGTTCTAAACTTGCTCTTTGTGCCTTCCTGATCATGAATATGCTTTCAGTTTTTGAAATGGTGATGAAATGAACATTTAATTGCTCTCTGAAACTTGCGTGCCCTAGTTCTTATTTGCTTCGATTCAACTTTGTTAGGGAATATAAATTTGTTTTGAGAGAGGGTTTTGATTCGTGAGTGGTTGGAGATCAGTTCCCAATTTTTAGATTTCATTTTAGTTAGGTTTTTGGAGTTTTGGGGATTTTCAGGGGAGATGCTGGCCGGAGAAGACGACCGGAAGTCTTCTCCGGCCACCTGAAAGTGATTTGTGCCCTAATCACGTGATTAATGGTCATTTGAATTTGGACCGTGAGATGCCTTTGACCCGTTGACTTCGCGCGTGAGTGTGTGGCCTGGATCTTCCTGATTAGCCCTAATCCACGTGTTTAAGTTTAATTAATCATAATTTAATTAATTTGACCAGAATCAACCACAGCCACTGGATCTGGCGCCAGTCAACCAATTCAAACTCAGAGCTCATCCTGGCCCTCCTTTCTGATTACCTTTCATTTTATTTATTTTAATTTCATTTTCTTTTCATTTGTTTTACATAATTAATATAAAATAGCAAAAATGTCTTAAAAATTATGAAACTTTTTCTTAAAAGTTTTATTAATTTTTAAGACCCAAAAATATTTTTATTTTATTTTTTATCATTTAAAAAGTATTTTTAAATATTTAAAAGATTATTTTTAATTGATTAATGGAAATTAATTAATTAAAAATACTTTTAAGTATTTAAAAATCACCAAAAAATTCATGAAATGTTCTAAGACATTTAGAAACATTGTCCAACCTTCAAACCAAATTTCTTTTTTGATCTTGATGCATTTTAAGAATTTTTCATTGAATTAAATCATTTTTTGTGCATTAATTTGATCCAAAGTTCAAAAATTCATTTCTGCCTATCTAAGAAGAGTTGGACATTGATTCTTCTTGCATTGTTTTGTGTTTAGCATGTAGTTTCTAGGATTAAATGGCCATGATTTGTTTCCTCATTTTCAATTTGTTTGGTATTTCTTTTGTTTAGGAACCCTAAAAACCCTAATAACTTAGAAAAATCATAACTTGAGATTGGTTAAGAGTTGAGACCTCCCCTTTGGACCTTGGTTTAGTATAGGTTTAGGGTTTCTTAGGATGGCATTTTCCATTTTTTATCTTAGGGTTTGTCTCTGTTTTGGGTTTTTGTTTGATGTTTGGTTCATAAACCCTAATTTGGGCTTCCATTTGCATCCTTCTTGCATTCTCTTGCATAACATGACTTGCCATGACATTTCAAGCATTCATGTGATTCATTTGACATCATGAGACATGTAGAAAGTATGTTTGATCATTGCATCACATATTTGCCATCTTGTATGCCATGTATGCTTCCTAACTTTTCATGTGTATCCATGCTCCTTAGCTTGCTTCATATGCATCCATAAACTTGCATGAACATTTCCATGCCTTGTCTCATGTTTGTAGCATTCCATAGCATCATTATCATCATCAACATACTTCTGGTTTTGTTTAGCATCATACTATTTCATCCCATTTTGCATTGCATTGCATTTCTTTCTAACATTTCAGGTGGTAAGTAAACATGAGAAGTGAATTTGCCTTCACTTCTCATAACTTTTCTTTTCATCTCTCTTGCATCCATTGCTGCATTTATTTATGTGTTTGAGATTGAGCTTGCTCATTCTTGTTCCTTCCACTTTCTTTCTTCAAGTGACTTGACTTCTTGAATGAAGCAAGTCACTTTGCTTCTCTTGATCCTGTTCATCTGCTTCCTGGTGGTTCTCTTTGAAGATTGCTCTTGAAAACCTCACAAACCTTAGGAACAACCAAGCATGACAATGAATTAGGGTTTTGATTAGTCTCCCCTCATAGTTTTACCTTTGTGTTTCTCTTTGAGTCTTCTCTTCTCATCTCATAATCAGGGACTAAACCCTAAAGGCTTTAAGGCTTTGTGATTAAGCTTATGCCTGCATCCTTCTCTTAGGATGGAGTGTATAACTTTAATCCTAAGTGTTAAACCCTTAATGTGTTTAAATCTCTTAATCAACTCACTTAATAATCATCAAGACATCACACTTGTAACTTGGGCCTTGCATTAGGGTTCTAATTCTTCCTTAAATGGTTAAGAAGGACTAACCCTAGTGTTAATGGACAAGTCCCCCTCAAGTTGTCTTACAAATCATAAAATTCACTTCTTCATCTCACCATTAAATAAAATCCACTTAGTCAAGGGCTTGTTTTGTCATGAGTTTAATCCCTAATCATGGATTAAGTTGAGGAGCTTTCCTCAGCTTAAACATTCTCATCTATTATCCTTCTATTAGGATGGTGTAATGAGTCTGTTTAATCCCTGATTATGGCTTAATCTCATTACTCAACACTAAACAAAAACACCAAAAACATCTAAATAATCACAAGTAGGTTAATGATCTTAATCCTACACCAAAGGTGATTAAGTGTGAGAATCTGACTTCACACTTAAGGTATTCTCATTACCCCTAATCAGAGGGAAGATGTGATGAGTTTACTAAATCCATTGGTTTAAGCTTAAGCTCATCAACTTATGACAAATCCAAAAAAACAATAAAAGACTGAAAACATAAAAACAAACAATAATCGTCTCCTCCGGGATTCTTTTCTCATCTCATTCACTCACAAACGAGAACTTGCTTCTTCCGTCTAATGCAAGACAGTTCGCATCTGTGCCAGACAGATCATACACTTGAGCATAGGCAAGTAAGCAGTTCACAAGTCAATTCATCTTTCAGTCTCTTTGGGTCGAACTACGGTGTTCTGACTTCCTCATTGCACGAGAGGATACGTAGGCATAACTTAACAGTTATCGAACAAAAGTCTCTGTATATTCCCCCTCCTTCCAGCTTCATTCTTTAGCCTCATGATCTTGAGCATTTCACTCCTTTCTTACACTGACACTTTCATACTTCACATCACTTATACACTTCATTTCTTTTACACTGACACCTGTACACATCCTTTTCCAGCTCTTTTATACACAGATTGCACTGACACTACCCCTTTAAAACACAAATCTTTTAAGCGTGGATCCCGTCGAGTACGGCGGACAATCTGGGTGCTAATACCTTCCCAGGTTGTAACCAACCCCCTTTCTCAGTCTCTCTGGTTCGCAACCGTCTTATCCATCTTTTTCTAGGTCTATGCAGCATTACCTTTCCTCCGGGATAAAAATGCCTAGCTGGCGACTCTATTCATTCTCCAGTGAGTTCACGGCTGTGTGTTCTCATTGTCCCTCTCGCCGACCGTTCGCGTCTGTACCTTCATCTGATCCCATTTCATTTGTCGGGAGCGACAGTCTTGTTTGATAATATATTATACATAACCTCCCGTCTTCATTCGATAGTAGGGTATATATAACCTCCCGTCTGCTGGGGATAGCAAGGTATACATAACCTCCCGTCTTCGTTCGTCGTACTCTTATTGGAAAGTAAATTCCCGAATATCCGTATGAGGATAAAAGAGATGGATATAAATTCCAGGGGAGATGTGACTTTATGAAGATGGATTTGTCCTACTGAGGGTTTGTAGCTGTTTTGTAAAGATGAACCGGCGAAGCTTTGTTGAAATCCTTCCCTCGTTCGTCCTTAGTAAATACCATTACTGCATTTTCATGCATTTCTGGTAAACATCAATCATATTAAGCATACATGCATTTCTGGTAAACATCAATCATATTCAAAAGCATACATACATTCAAACACAACCAATGGACGTTTCGCTTATGTAAATAGGGTAAAAGTAAATCAGGATTCAAAAATGGAATTTTATTTATATCAAAGAGTGACCTATACATAGGTAAGTTTGTACAAGGAGACATAAACCCTAGTAAGAGGATTTTGTCATAAAGTTTTTATAAAACAAAGAAAATCAGCTATGTGGGAAATAATCCTATTGAGTTTCAATTCTACTATTGCCATTATCTTCAAGTATCTCATCTTCTGCCGTTGAGACGGAAACGATTGGATTGAGCTTTATCTGTTTGAGCTTGAGTAAGTAACACAACTGGTTGCAGTTTCATGGGTGATCCAAACGAGACATAGTCATACGCTTTAATCCCTAACTTTTGCCTGGATTGCCCTTTCAGGTTTTCAATCCACCGGGATACCCTTTTTTGCCCAAGCCGCCTTTTCAGGTTTTCGACTTGCCAGGTGTACATCTTTTATATATATCCCTAATTTTTGCCCAAACCCTTTTGGTTTGCCGGGATGCCCTTATTTTTCCTAGGCCAATCAACCTAGCGGGTCTCTTTTCATGCGTAGTATTTTTTAACTATGTCTGCGTTCACAGGCTGCGGGAAGTCTTCACCATCCATAGTAGTAAGTATCATGGCACCTCCTGAAAATACCGTCTTGACTAAAATGGTCCTTCATATGTAGGAGTCCACTTGCCCCTAGGATCACCCTGTGGTAATATGATACGCTTGATTACCAAGTCACCAGCCTGATATACCTTTGGCTTAACCTTCTTGTTAAAAGCTTTGATCATTCGTTTCTGGTACATCTGGCCATGACAAACTGCTGCTAACCTCTTCTCATCAATCAAATTTATCTGGTCAAGTCGAGTCTGAATCCACTCATCTTCATCCAAGCCTGCATCCTTCATAATTCTTAAGGAGGGAATCTGAACTTCAATGGGCAGAACTGCTTCCATACCATAGACCAAGGAGAATGAGGTTGCCCCTGTTGAAGTACGTATTGTGGTACGATAACCATGAAGAGCAAATGGTAACATCTCATGCCAATCCTTGTAAGTAACAGTCATCTTCTGTACAATCTTCTTAATGTTCTTATTGGGAGCTTCAACTGACCCATTCATCTTCGGGCGATACGGAGAAGAGTTATGATGCTTAATCTTGAACTGCGTGCAGAGATCAGTAATCATAGTGTTGTTCAAATTAGAGCCATTGTCAGTAATAATCCTTTCAGGGATGCCATACCTACATATGAGATTATTCTTAATGAATCGAGCCACAACATTCTTAGTAACAGATGCAAATGAAGCTGCCTCCACCCACTTTGTGAAGTAATCAATAGCAACCAGGATGAAACGATGCCCATTAGAAGCAGTAGGCTTGATCTCACCAATCATATCAATGCCCCACATGGCAAAAGGCCAAGGAGCAGTCAACACATTCAAGGGTGATGGAGGTATATGTACTTTATCAGCATAAATTTGACACTTGTGACATGTCCTGGAGTGTTGATAGCAATCAGCTTCCATGGTAGACCAATAGTAACCTGCTCTCAATATCTTCTTTGCCATAGTATGACCACTAGAATGAGTGCCAAAGGTCCCATCATGCATATCTTCCATAATCTCAGTTGCTTCTTTCTTATCCACACAACGAATCATAGTTGAATCATGATTGCGCTTGTACAAAATCCCATTACTCAAAAAGAACTTAGCAGAAAACCTTCTCAAAAATTTCCTATCTTTGACAGATGCCCCTTCAGGGAACTCCTGAGCTTCAAGATATCTTTTCACTTCATAGAACCAAGGCTTCTCTCCTGCTTCTTCAGTGTCAATCTCATTGCAGTATACAGGCTTCTCAAATCTATCAATAGTAATCTTGGGAGCTTCATCATCCCAGCTGATCTCAAACATAGATGTCATGGTAGCTAATGCATCTGCCAACTGATTCTCTCTTCGTGGAATATGTCCAAAGGTAATCTCTTTGAAATGTGGGATCAGAGACAACACATGCTCTCTGTAAGGAATGAGGTTATCATGCTTGGTATCCCAATCTCCTTTGATATGACTAACTACCAGGGCTGAATCTCCATACACGTCAAGGAACTGAATCTTCATATCAATAGCAGCTTTAATACCCATGATACATGCTTCATACTCAGCCATGTTATTGGTACAATAGAAACAAAGTCTGGCAGTAATCGGGGTATGACAACCTTCAGGGGAACTAATCACAACACCAACACCATTACCAAGTGCATTAGAGGCACCATCAAAAACCATAGTCCATCGGGATCCTTGTTCAGGTCCGTCATATTGTCCAGGTTCTTTGGTAATAATCATAATGTCTTCATCAGGGAACTCAAAACTCATTGACTGGTAATCATCCACTGCTTGATGAGCCAAATGATCAGCAACAACACTTCCTTTGATGGCCTTCTGAGTAGCATACTGTATATCATATTCTGTCAAGATCATTTGCCATCTTGCAATTCTTCCAGAGAGAGCAGGTTTCTCAAATATGTACTTGATAGGATCCATCTTCGAAATCAATAAGGTAGTATGGGTCAACATATACTGTCTTAGTCGGCGAGCAGCCCATGCCAAAGCGCAGCAAGTTTTCTCGAGCAGTGAGTATCTTGTTTCACAGTCGGTAAACTTTTTGCTAAGGTAGTATATTGCCTGCTCTTTTCGACCAGACTCGTCATGTTGCCCCAAGACACACCCCATTGAGTTGTCTAACACTGTTAAATACATAATCAAGGGTCTTCCATCAACTGGTGGCATCAAAATTGGAGGTTCTAGCAGATATCTCTTGATTTCATCAAAGGCAGTCTGACACTCATCATTCCATTCCATTACCTGATCTTTCTTCAATAACTTGAAGATTGGCTCACAGATGGCAGTTAACTTGGAAATAAATCTTGCAATGTAATTCAATCGTCCCAAGAAACCTCTAACCTCCTTCTCAGTACGGGGAGCTGGCATCTCTCGTATAGCTTTCACTTTTGCAGGATCCACTTCAATACCTTTTCCACTGACAATAAAACCCAGGAGCTTACCAGATCTAACTCCAAAAGTACACTTGTTTGGATTTAATCTCAACTTGTATTTCTTCAACCTTTCAAACAATTTATGCAAATGATCAAGATGTTGCTCTTCATTCTGGGACCTGGCTATCATATCATCCACATATACCTCTATCTCATGATGAATCATATCATGAAACAAAGCCACCATAGCACGCTGATATGTTGCCCCTGCATTCTTCAAACCAAATGGCATCACCTTATAGCAAAAGGTGCCCCACTGTGTAACAAATGTTGTCTTCTCCATGTCTTCAGGAGCCATCTTGATCTGATTGTAACCAGAGAAACCATCCATAAAAGAGAATACCTTGTGCTGAGCCGTGTTGTCCACCAGAACATCAATATGAGGAAGTGGAAAGTCATCTTTGGGGCTGGCCTTGTTCAAATCCCTGTAGTCTACACACATACGTACCTTACCATCTTTCTTAGGAACTGGTACCACATTTGCAACCCACTGAGGATAAGAAGTCACAGCTAAGAACCCTGCATCAAACTGTTTCATTACCTCTGCTTTTATCTTTTCTGACATCTCAGGACGCATACGACTAACCTTCTGCTTCTTTGGACGACAATCTTCTTTTACTGGTAAACGGTGAACTACAATGTTTGTATCCAACCCTGGCATATCTTCATAAGACCAAGCAAAGATCTCCACATAGTCACGTAACATCTGAATCAATCTGCTCTTGACACTATCCTCTAAATCATCCCCTATCTTGACTTCTTTCCTGTTTTCTTCAGTTCCCAGATTCACAACTTCGACTGGATCTTCATGTGGCTGTATGGCTTTCTCTTCTTGTTGTAACAACCTAGCAAGCTCTACAGGTACTTCACAATCGTCCTCATTTCCGTCTTCAGTTTGATAGATCGGATTCTCGAAATTATAATTGGCAATAGTAGAACTGTTATCAACAGGATCCAGAGTGGATGAGGATCTGCATTTAGTGATGTGGGTGTGTGTAAGAACACATAGCTGATAAAACAAAAATAAAATAAAAGAAAGACAAGGAACACAATATTTACGAAAACGAAACGTCCACTGATTTTTATTGAATGAAGTATGCAAATGAAATGACAGCCCGTAACAAGCACACCATTGTGCCCCGGGTAAGGCACAAGGCTTAAGAGTTCAATTGTTCAAGAAATTACAAACTTAAAAAGTAACAATACAGTTATAGTATTTACTCCTGACTAAAGGAGATAGGGATAACATCTTCAGCTTTCCAATTATTGAGCCCAGCACCCACAGTAGGAAAAATCCAAGCATCCAAGTTGTAGTCTTCATCATAGTCTCCCACAACATTGATCTGATCTTTCATAACCCCTTGATTGGTGATACGAACAGCACGAGCACGACGAACAGCCTTCTGGGACTCTGCAGTGAAACCCAAACCAAACTTGTCAGACTTGTATGGGATATCAGGAAGCTGACCCCAAATAGTACAACCACCTGCATCCACTACAGCTCTAGCATCTTTGAGGGAGGCCATTGTTGGAGATACTCTGGTGACCACAAGAACTTTCTTGACAACCGGAGGAGCTACATAATCATTAAAAATCCAAGGAACCACTTCAAATGTCTGACACGGAGTTTCAACATATTCACCTTCCACTTCCAGATACTTGAAGGTATTCACATGGCTGACAAAATATTCTTCTTCTCCATAGACAGTAACAACCTTTCCTTCTACCGGATATCTCAGCTTCTGATGTAATGTAGAGGTTACAGCACCTGCCCCATGGATCCAGGGACGACCAAGCAGACAAGAGTACGAAGGACGAATATCCATCACATAAAATGTAGCATTAAAAACCTGAGAACCAACTTTGATTGGGAGATCAATTTCTCCATGCACCACTCTTCTCGAACCATCAAAAGCCTTTACCACTATACTACTGGGCTTCAGCACAGCATCTTCAGGACTCAGCTTATTCAGGACTTTTTTGGGCAACACATTCAGAGAGGAACCATTGTCTATCAATACATGTGACAGGGTAGTGCTCCTGCATTCAATTGAGATATGCAGGGCCCTGTTATGATCCCTCTTGGCAGGGGTCAAATCAGCATCAGAGAACCCTAACCCATTATCATAAGTCAGGTGGGCAACACAATTCTCAAATTGGTCAACAGAAATTGCATTGGGTACATGAGCAGTCTTCAGAAACTTAATCAAGGCCTTGGCATGAGCCTCAGAACACAACAACAAGGATAGCATGGAAATCTTGGAGGGAGTATGCCCCAACTGATCAACAATGTCATAATCACTCTTGCGAATGATTTTCAATACTTCTTCCATCTGCTTAGAGAGATCATCAGCAGCTGGCACATCATTAGGTACTGGTTCAATAACAGGACCTTTGCCCCCGAGCATCAGTGGTGGAAGTAGCAGCAGGAGTAACTGCATCCTTGGAAGTAATTGGAGGAGAGAAGACTCTTCCACTTCGTGTGATCTTACTTGTCCCAGCAATATTATCAACATCAACAGGCACATCAGCTAAGGGCTCTTGCTTAACACCATGGATGTAAACATCAGACCCATAATGCCAAGGCACAACTTTATCAGACGTATACGGAATAGGACCAGGAGTAGTAATGACCATAGGAGCCACTCTGGCTTCAGCAACAATCTTCACAGGGCCTTCAGCAGTGATCTTAATTGGACCCTTATGAGTGATTTTAACAGGTCCCTTTGAAGTGATCCTTACCGGTACTTTATCAACCATGTCAACCTCTTCAGTCTTCCTACCATTAGTAATATGATCCACCATACTTTCTACAGACGATGGAGTCCTCTCAAACACTATAGTATACTTATCCATGAGACGTTGAATTCCATCTCTCAATCTCCAACAACTATCCGACTTATAGGTACAATACAAACAATCTTCACGACAACCTGGAAAGAACCCAGCTTGTACTAACTTCTTCTTGATAACAGACAATGGTGTGGTCAACTCTGCAACTGAATAGATATGTAAATCTTCATCAATGGCATTGACAGTCTTCTCATGATTTGGCATGGGAGCAGTAATCACATTTGGAGTACCCGGAGGGTCAAACTCAATCTCTCCAGCCTCAATCATATCTTGGATTTTGTTCTTCAAGACCCAGCAGCTATTAGTATCATGTCCCTGAAAATTTGAATGATATGCACATCGTGCATTGGGATTGTACCTGGGAGAGGTAACATTGGGATTCTGAGGAGCCTCTTTCAGAGTAATAAGTTCAGCCTTCAACAAGTGTTGCAATGCCTGAGCCATTGACATGTTGATCTTTGTGAACTGCCTTCTAGCCCTCTGTTGGTTGCCCTGTGGCTGCTCTGGTGTTGTAGGAGTTGGATTTGAAATATGAACTGCACTAACAGACTGATGCCTTCTATTACGATCAGGTTGACCATAAACAGCATTGGATTCTTTCTTCCCAGTGGGAGGCTTCTTTGCAGCACCTGATGAAGAAGTACCCACTTGAATCTTGCCACTCTTTATACCATTTTCCACGCGCTCTCCTGTCATTATCAACTCAGTGAAGCCAGATGATGAGCTTCCAATGAGATGACTGTAAAAAGGACCATTCAGCGTACACATGAACATATCAACCAATTCCTTGTCAGTTAAAGGGGGTTGTACTCTTCCAGCTAAGTCTCTCCACTTATGAACATACTCCTTGAAACTTTCTTTGGCACCCATAGACATGCTTTGCAGCTGCATGCGAGTGGGAGCTAAATCAGCATTGTATTGATACTGCTTATAGAAAGCTTCAACAAGATCATTCTAATCCCTGATGTTGACACTCTCCAACTGGTAATACCACTCCAATTGAGCTCCAGATAAGCTCTCTTGGAAAAAATGGATCCACAACTTCTTATCAGCAGTGTGAGGTTGAATTCTTCTGACGTAATACCTCAGATGCAGCTTGGGGCAAGAGACCCCATCATAAACAACAAAGGTAGGAACTTTGAAACCAATGGGTATGACTACCCCAGATATCAGACTCAAATCTTCAAAATCCAGCCCAGATGACTTCTGCAACTCCATAGCATCCATTCTATCCACCAGCATCTTGAATTTGTCTTCATTAGGCTCCTGGTAGTAATTAGCCTCAGAATCAGAGTCCCCCATAGTGTTGTGGAGACTGCCTCCCTCTTTTTCAGACTCTTCAGACTCATAGTCTTCAACTGGTTCTTTGGTCTTGGCAAGACCTTTGAACCTTCTTCCCATGTTGATCAGGCCACCTGACCTTCTAGTCTTCTTAGTCTTCTTGGCCAGCAGTGTCTTCAATTCATCCTGCCCCTTGGTCAGGTTCAGGATCAGCTCTTGGAACTGTGCATTTTGTGCCTGGAGATCCTTAACTGTTTGTTCAAGAGCCATTGCTGAAATAAACAGCGAGAAGGTGAGAAACCTGTGCACAATTATAAACCTGTGATGCAATGATATGATATGTGAATGCATATGCAATGTTTTCAAGGACCGCAGGATTTAAATTTGCTTAAACAAACAAGAAGGTAAACTTTTATTAGTAATAAATTTGTTTTGCCTCTTAGGCTTACAGAAAATGAAATGAAATAAATACAAAAGATGGGGTTTTAAGTCTCCCATGGACGTTTCCTCTTTGTGTTGAGGTATGAGTTGAGATTTCGTTCCTCGTGAAGTTGCTTTGTTAGTTCCAGGATTCTTTCTTGGCTTGCTTTGTAATGAGCCTCGAAAGTATCCCTTTGCTCCTTCAACTGGATCCAGGATCTATGTAAGTCTTCCATGTCAGTAGGCATGTCTGGGTGAAGGATGGTATAAGCAGTGTCTCCTTCAGCAACATGTTCCATGGTAACTGGTAGGATAGCAGGATATGGCATCATGAGAGTCTGAGCACGAGATCGCACCCATCTGAGATAAGCTTCCATAGGAATAGTGTACTTAGGCTCCAGTGTCTTGCTGTCAACCCTGTTTACTTTTCCCCATGCTCGTATGAATCTCTGACGGTATCCTTGAAGATCGTTGTCGTAGTCAAACACAATGCCCTGAATCAACATGTCATGTGGACCATCACTCCGAGCGTAACCAAACTGTCGTAAAGCTAGAGAGGGGTTGTAGGTGATGCCTCCTCTTATGCCTAGAAGTGGCACATTAGGAAACTCCCCACAACGATCAATGATAGTGACATTCTCCATAGATCTGGAGCACCAATGAATATCTGAATGCGAGAGTGACATGATCCTTTTGGACCACCTGAACCCTTGCTCATTCTTCATTACTGAGCACGGGAGGTGAGAAATAAACCACCTAGATAGCAAAGGTATGCAACACATCAAAGTTCCTCTTGCCCTTGTAGTACGGGTGTGAAGAGAATGCAGGATGTCTCCAAGCAATGTAGGCACTGGATTGTGACTCAGGAATATGTTGATGGCATGAACGTCTATGAACTGATCAGGATTGGGGAACAATACTAAGCCATAAATCAGCAAGGCTAAGATCTCCTCAAAAGCATCATAGCTCATGGCCTTCAAGAACACTTGAGCTTTATCCACTAATACCTTAGCAAGAATACCTTTAACTCCTCTTCTCGTTTCTAGAACAATGTCAGACTTCTTCAGATGTAGAGCTGCAGCAATAACCTCTGGTTTAAGCTCCTTCTCCAAGCCTGTGAAGGGTCTTTGATCAAGAACAGGTATACCCAGAAGTTTAGAGAACTCTTCCATTGTAGGAACCAGCTGATAGTCAGGGAATGTAAAGCAATGGTGCTTAGGGTCAAAGAACTGAAACAGAACACTCATCATGTCTTCATTGAACCCTGAAGTGACTAGATCCAATAGGTGACCATATCTCTTGATGAACTGGGAATGATCAGACACTTGAGAAACCAACTCTTTAAGCTTAGCAGGTATGCCCACAAAGTTGATCCTGATGGTGTTTCTACGAGCAGAAGCCATGACCTGCAACAAAGAACAAAGATAAATCTTTTGGTCCTTGAAATGGTTAGTGAAAATGTTGTGCTTATGATGCATGATGATGTCATGATGTTATGCTCAATCACAAACATGTGGCACACACAAACAAGTCACACAATAGCCCTAGGTTTAAAGGCTTGCATGAGGTTCAAAGGTAAATACCCTCCCCTGAAGTTAGTTGGTTCATCCTGTCCTACAAAAGTAACCATGTTCTAAGGGATCTCAATATCATTGATCCTTCATAAGGGTGGTTGTTCAGTAGGCAACTTACTTGCCAACCAAAACCCTCCAAGTTTAGAATCTCAATGAGTGTAGCATTGAGTATCAACCAAATTCAGTCTGCACCAAAGCCGGTTATCTGACTACTTTGTTAAAGGCCAAGATGGGATGACTAGGGTTCTAAAAGTTAGTTAGTGTATTGACAACATATGGAAGCCTCATATTATCCTCAACTTGACTTAAGGAACATAAGCACCAACCAAGAAGTCACACTAACTATGGCCACCAGATCAACCATATCGGTATACGCCGTACAGTTTCCTTGGTCTATTGCCATTTTCCTAAGGTACACTAGATCCGGGTTAGGACCTTTCACACATAAGAGCCCAATAAGTAAGTATAAAGAAAACAAAGCAAACAAGTTAAAAGTGATCTAATTCCTAAGGGTACCCCTCTTTTATTAAGTCCCCAGCAGAGTCGCCAGTTCTGTAACACGGTGGGAGAACTGACTTTAGTTATGTTGCGGATAGCAAGAGTCGCCACCGACTTTTATTTTATCCAAAGGAAAGGCATAAAAGAACAGTAAAGACCTTTTAAAAGATTTTTGGGTCCGGGGGGTAGGTTATGTAAAGAGAAGGTGTTAGCACCCTTTACATCCATGGTTATCCATGGGCTCTTAGTTACTTAGCTCACTTTAAAATGTTTTTGAAATATGAAGTGTGTGAATAGAAATTTTCTTAAGAGTTTGATAATGATCCATGTACGGATGCGTAAAAAACCTTTGTTTTGAAAATTTGTTTGAAAGTGTGAAGTGTTTGAAAAGTTTTGAAGAGTGAGCAAGTAACTATGAGGAACCTACCCTAAAGTGAAGTCTTTTATGTTCTTGAATCCTTTAAATGGTAAGACTATCCCTATTATTAAGGAATAGGTAGTCATTACCTTGGATGTGAGGGACAAGTAATGGTCATCTGTTAATGTAGGCAACTGTAGGGTGTATTAAGCAATTTTGGAGGGACTGTCATCTTTATTCGAAAGGGACAAGATCATTACGAAGGCAACATTCGAAAAGGGACTTGATCTTTTATTTGTTAAGGGACTAGATGACCTTATTTTGAGGGACTTTTGCTTTATACACCCTACTTGACCTTTTTGATTAGGCAACTGAGAGGGGTAACTTAGGAAGTGCAAGATGGCGATCAAAGATCGACTTACGTGTGTGAGTGTACAATTTAATATTTATCTTTTGAATTAAGTGATCTAAATTAATTTTAAATAAACATACATGTTACACTCCCTATTTACTAACCATAGCTTAAAATAAATAATTTAAACATTATAAAATATTACATCCAGGAGCAATTACATAATAATGATAAAAGCAAAAATTAAATATAATAAGCAAAATAAATAAATAAGCAAAATAAATAAATAATTATAATAGGGTTAGTGAAAATAATAATAAAAATACCAAATTAAATGGGGTTAGTAATAATCATATAAATATAATTAATAATAATAATAATAATAATGAAATAAAAAAATTCAAATTTATAAACAATTATCATTCAATATTAAAATATAAACAATTATACTAATTATTATAAAATTTTTAAATTATGTATAAATTATATAAAAAATTAATTATGCACATAATATAAAAATAGAATTATACTTATAAAAATTAAATTAGCAATTTTAAACATATAATAAGAATTATTTTCATGCAAAATTAAATTCTAAACAAATTAAGTCATATGATTATATTAAGCATTTTAACTTTTAATTATATTTATATACAAAATTTTAAATTATAAACAATTTATATATTAACAAAAATTAACTCAAGAATTTTTAATGAAGTTTATGAACATAAATAATAAAAGAAGAAAATTAGGGTTTGAAAAGAATATGCTTTTTAGGGTTTTATAAAAAATAAATTAGGGTTTCTAATAATATTAACTTAATAACTAAATAAATATATACATATTTTTTATTTTAAATATATAATAATAAAAACTAGGTTTAGAATTTAGAAAATAAATTAGAAGTTTTTTTTTTTTTAGAAAATATGAAATATTTACATATTATTTTCCTAGAATGATTTAAATATACATTAAACATGATTATATTTAATTAATAATAAAATAATTAACAAAACAATTAAATAAAACAAAAAAAACTGAAACTTACCTGGGGCAGGGATTGAACCCACGCCCTAGGCATCATCACCCTTGGACCAACATGACCTCCACTGGGCTGCGCATGCGTTGTGAACAATGGATGAACACTGATTATTATATATCAAGCCTGAAAATACAAAGAAAATAAACGAAAAAAACGTTGAAGCTGGGATTCGAACCCCTGCCCTGGTCTTCACACGCGCATACACTTACCAGCTGAGCCATTGCAGCGTTTTTGAAATATAACAGAAACAAATCATAATAAAATAAGTTCAATATTCAAACTATATTTTTGCGCCAGACCAGCTTCATCTTCCTCAATTTTCCTGCGAAAATAGCTAGGAACTTAGCTGCGTATTTTCCTGCGAAGTTCATCATATCCAGAACCTACGAATTTCAAACATCAACAACACAGCAAAATTTCTTAAAATCAAGAACACCATTGAATTCCTAATGACATTTGCAACCATTCTGTGTCTTTAGAAATCATTTATATTTGTTAAATCATTGGATCCTAATTTGGCCGAAAAAACCCTAACAATGGTGAATACTCATTCGTGTCTCCAAAATCCAATTGATTCATCCAGAAACGTTCCTTGTATCATAACAAACACAAATCAACAGTCAAATATGATTAATCATGAATAAATATGTTAAATCGAAAAATTGTTAAATGAGCATGAACATGGATTCGGTTTGCATGAATGAGGATGTTTCAGAGGTTGTTTATGATCCAAACACGTTCAATGAACATCATAGAACATGTTGCAATACTCAAAACTCATTGAAATTCCCTCTACCTTGAAATCTGAATGTGAGTTTTTGATGAGTTTTGTGAAGTTTGAAACTGATTTTGGAGGCTGTGAATTCGTGTGTTTTTGTTAGGGTTACCTCATGTACTTATAGTGTGATCAATTAGGTCAGAAAAGATTGATGCTTGTGTGAAAAGTTTGATCCAAAAAGATTCAAAAAGATAAGCTTTGAAAATCAAATATTTTTGCATAAACACTTGCTATTTTAGGCCAATCATCATGATCCTCTTACCACTTTGATTCCAATCATATTTATGAATTTCTAGAAGCTTAATCCTTTTTAAATCTTTGACTTTTATATTTTATTTTAATTTAAAATGATTTTTAATGAATTAAATCAAAATAAATAAAAATAAAATGATAAAAAATATGATTTTTGTTGACTTGGGTCGTGCATGAGGTCATAGTATGGATTGGGTCATCATATGGCAAGCCCATTTAGAAAAAATTGGTTTTAGACCTCCATTTTCTTCATTAACCAACCAAAAATTTCCCAACTTTGCAAGGGCACACATCCTTCAATTTTAATGCTATGAGGGTGTTCTTTGACATTTTGGGAAGCTTGAAGAGTCCTCTAACCAACCCCACTGGTTTCATGTTCATATCATTCACCATTCTCAAGTTATGCCCTTTTGAAGTTGTTGACTTTTTGTTGACTTTCAAAAGGACCTATAATGTCTTAGCTCATACCTTCCAAATGAAGCATTTTTGGGCTTGGCTTGTGAGACATAAAGTTGTAGAGAATTCAATTTCCTTCAAAATGAGATTTGGATGGGAAAAATGTGATGAAGCATGTGAAAGTTATGGCTGGTCAAAGTTCAGTTGACTTTTACTAAGGAAACCCTAATTTAGAAACCCCTGATTCTTGATGATCTGAAACCTCCTTGATGAATCATGATCAACCCTTGATCAAATGATGAATTTTACTTCATATACTTGATGTTGGCAAAAAATCATGAAGTTTGACTTTGGTTTGACCACAGTTGACCTCAGTTTGACTTTTTAACTACTTTGACTGATTTTGACTTATCTGATCATCTGACTGAGCAAACCTTTGAGAAAAGTCTTGAAACTTGTCATGGGGGTTCTTACACACATGTAAGATGTTATAAAGCTCACTTGAAGTCTTGGAAGTTCATTTAGCCTGATTAAAGTCAAAACCCTAGTTTTGAATGCACTGCTTAGGAGGTGCATTGTATGAGGGGATTGTCAACTTTTCTGACTATTTGTGAACTTTGTGAACCATCATAACATGTCTTGTGAACCTTGTGAACCTCATGGGAGGTCTTGTGAACCTTGTGAACCTCATAAAGTGTCTTGTAGACTTCATGAACCTCATGAAAGGTTTTGCAAGTATTGTGAACCTTGTGAACCTTGTGAACCTCATAAAGTGTCTTGTAAACTTCATGAACTTCATGAAAGGTCTTGTAAGTGTTGTGAATCTTGTGAAGCTTGTGAAACTTCTTAGCACACAAAGTCTTGTATTGTGAGGGCAAATTTTGGGGTGCAACAGCTGCCAATATTGCCTCCTGATGCTTTTTCTCACTAGCCTCTAACTGCTCTGTCTTAGCTTGAGTTCTCTGATCTTCTTGTGCACGAGCTTCAGTGATCCTGATCCACCTAGCCTGGCTCTCCTCTAAATAATGCTCTGCCCTAGCCTTCTGAGTCTTTGCCTCCTTGCAAGCATTCTTCAGTACTAATTCCCCTGCTCTAGCCTTTCTGATGTAGTCATCTGTCTTCTCAATCTTGGTCAAGTTCTCAACCCGAAGCTTCTTTAACCTCTCATTATCTAGACGGCTGTCATTTCTCTCCCAGAGAGTCTTCTTTAAAGCTTCAGAGAGCTGAGCATTTCTTTCCTTCAATTTCTCAAATTCTTCCAGACTGACAGTAGCTACAGGCTGCACTGTTGAAGGTCCAGGTGTATCTTCTAATGTGAATGGCATCCGGGTGATCTGTGCCCTGGTACGAGACCAATCAAGATACTGTGCTGAAGCTATATTGTTGCACTTGCCAAGGATAGCTGTCCCCTTAGTCTGGATGTTGTCCCAAGCCCAGGCAGCTTGTCTGACAACAGCAGAGTTGTGCTGGATTTCACAATAGAGGGTCTCAGTCAAATCTTGCCCTCTTGGAGGATGAACCAAAGCATACCCTAACTGTCTCTTAAAAAGCAAAGGGTTGTAGTTGATGCAACCTTTTACTCCAACCAAAGGCACATTAGGATACTGCCCACATCTAGTAATGATGTCTTTGCCCTAGGTGCTCTGAGTGCACCATCTGATGTCTTCTGATGTCAAGGCAATCAATCTCTTAGCCCAGTTCTTTGGCTGATTGTCGCTCCCCGGATTTCCATCCTGGTACAAACGCGAAAGTGGCGCGAAAAAGAATAGAGTCGCCAGCCAGGCATTTTTATCCCGAAGGAACGGGAATGGTAATGCTACACAAACCAGAAGAAAAGAAGAGGAAGGACACAGGTCATTAGAACTAAAGAGACTGAGTTTGGGAGTCGGTTACGACCTGGGAAGGTATTCGCACCCAGATCGCCGTCGTACCTGACGGGATCCACGCTTGCAAAGAAACTGTTTCAAAGGGTGAAGAAACGAAAGCTGCTGCCAACGAAAAAGAGTTAGAACTGGAAATGGAACTAAGAAAAGAATTGAAAGAAGAAATGAAAAGGAAAAATGTAGGGAAAATAAAGATTGTGCTCGAACGGGCCCTACTCCGCTGCCTACGTACCTCATCAAGACAATGAGGATCAGAGACGCCGTAGTTCCCCTAACTAGGGGTAGAAAAGAAATTTCCTGTGAATTAAAGCTTGAACTGCCTATGCCATTGCTTAGGTGTTACGGACTCGGACGACGAGTGCGTAACCGTCTTGAAAAATTACAAGTAGGAGCAAGTTCGCGTACGGAGCGAATGAGATGAGAAAAGAATTCCCGAAGGAAAGACGCTTATTATTTGTTTGGTGTTTTTTAGAAGCTTTTTATGAATGAAATTTGCATAGGTAAGTGTACCTAAGTCTTACTCACTGGGATGTGTACGTCTCACATCATCCCGAAATGGAATGCGCAAGAGGCACACCTATCTATGGAGGAAATCCCCAAAGCTAGTCCCACAAGTGAAGGCTCAGACACATTGACCTATTACCATTTATTAAGTGTTTTTGTGGTTTTTGGTTAAGAAGTGTTTTTTTAGCTTTTCTTTGTGAGGTAATATCATGCTAAGACCTATCCACCACGAGGGATAACTTACACCTCACCCCGAAACGGAACGCGTGCAAGTATCTCATAGCAAAGTATCATGTCACATGAAAGTACTAAACCTTTATTAAGTGAATTAGAATTAAGTTTGAAGATGAGAAGAGAAAGCACCAAAGGATCTAAAGGTAAAACATCTAATGGGGGACTAAAGAATCCTAAGTGTTGTCATGCATGGATATCCTAAGGTTAGTGTGGTTTACTATCCTAAAGAAGAAAGAAAGAAGAAGAAAAGAAGAAGAAAGAAGAAGAGATGAGTAAGGCCTAAGCCCAACAAGCAAAGGGTTAGCACAAGTAAGAATAAGAAGAGGAGAAATGAGATTTGGAGATGTGGGAATCACTTCCACACCTCTCACTTACCATAGCCCCTGCAAGGTTAGCAACATGAGCCTAAAAGCAAAACCAAATGGACTTAATGACATGCCAACCTCATGCAAACAGAAGTGAAGTCATATATACAAATGCTCAATGGATATGCAAGTTACAAAAATGAGAGAAGAAGCATGCAAGTCAATTAAGATGCAACATGAATCACATGGCAAACAAATGCACACTTAAGAAGATGCAAAGCAATAATGCACAAAACAAGAACTCAAAGCCCAAGACCAGAACCAAAACAAGTCAAATAAGTGCTTAAGAAGCAAGATAGGTGAAGAGAATGGAAGCACAAGACCAAACAATCACAAAATGGAAGGAAAGAAGTAAAGAGATTAGGTGAAAGCACATAATAATGGAAGAACTTAGGAGATAAGCCAAATACAAAAATTTCTAAGACACAAACCCTAAGATAAGATCAGAAAGGTACCCACACCCCAAAGGGACCCCAAATGAGAAGAAGAAGTTGGCACAAGTGCCCTTCTAAGCCAATAAGAGACCTTAAGATCAAAAGGAAGCAAAATGGGACAAGGTATGAACAAAAATTCACATCAAATCAACAATGCATCTAAAAATTCCATAACTTAGGACAAATGATCCTCAAACATGATATAACAAGACACCAAAAGGATTGGGAGAAATTCAGAGGCTAGATGGGTCAAATGAGGACAAGAACATGAACTAGGGATAAGAAACTTCCTTCACAAGCCAAGGATCAAAACCAAATGAATAAATTTCTAAAAATCAGGGGAAAAATCACACATAAACTACATCCCCTTATGGATCCAGAGCAAAAAGAAACAACATAAAACTAAAAAAATATGAACCCTAGGGAAATTAAACAAGACAGGGTGCTCAAAAAGGACTTAAAAAGAATTAATTAAAAGGAACAATTATAGACACGTGGATATTAAGAAAAAAAGGAAAAGAAAAATATGAAAAAATAAAGAAAACTCAAATGAACACTCATGAATTAATTTGGAATTTTTTGATGATTGGAAGTATTTTTAAAAATTAGAAAGAAAAAAGAAATAAAGAAATAAAATGAAAAAGAAAATAAAAAGAGAGAAATGGACTGGAGGTGAGAATAGTAAGGACTGCAGTGTAAATGAACTGAGCTTATGGTTGTGGGGGTGCAGATATCACTCTGGGCCCAATGGCCTGCGCAAGATCACAATTCATAAGGTGGAAATTCAGAGGAAATAAATGGAAAATAAGTTGGCCTTGAGATGAATCCAACGCACACTGAACTTCATTCATTAAATGACGTGGCTAATTGGCTGGATGAGGAGTGAGGGACTATGAGACTTATTGTGAGACACACAACATGTTGAATTATTCAGAAAGAAATAAAAAGGAAACGACACGTGAGAGGGACGCTGCCTCATTAAATGAGGTGTCCAGATCTAGAGCGTGGATGAGAAATGATCCAAGGGCAGGAGAGTCATCACTAACCTCATAAAACCTAATGCAAAGATTTGCAGATTCCGGTGACCGAAGCTAGGGCTCCGGCACCGGAAGTTACACCAGATGAACAAAACTCAATGAAAATCAACAAATAGCTCCAGATTGACTAAACAAGGGGCCCTGAGTCCAAATATGAGCATGAAAAGTTCAAAAACTCAAAGAATCTCCTGGATCGAATGAAAACAGGTGTGACCATGAAACTTTGAAATCACATATTTAACTCATTAGTGCATCAATTTTGAAACTACAAACAGCAGAATAACCAGCAAACATCACAGATCAAGATGCACACAAAGAATTTCAATTTCAGATCTGAAGATTCAAAGCCATACCTGAGCTTGCTGATCTTGAAAATGCTTGCTAGAAGTCCAGATAATGAGGCCAAATCACTTCAAATGCTCTCTAGTTGCAAAATAAATGCAACTAGAGCCTTGAATATGGCTGGATCTTGAGCTTTGCAAGCAACTGCCCTGAAATGGCAAGGTTGTTGATCTTGAGAGATAGCTTGAACAAGTGTGTGATTAATGATCCTGAGCTTCCAAGGATCAAGGATCTACAATTTGTTTCTGGAGAGAGCTCGTGTATGAGGAGATTTGAGAGAAAATGCAGTTTGTGCAAGAACTTTGAAACTGAAGAATGAGAGAGAATTGAGGCAAGATGAAACCCTAATTTCTTTTATATCACCTCATGACCTAATGTTGAAAAGATGAGATGATTTGCACGTGAGAAGAAAAAGTTTTGGTGATTTTGCAAATTTTGCAAGTTCTGTGTGGTATCATGTAATCCTCATGCTTTCCTTGGCCTCTTGTCCATGTGCACTCTAATCTGATCCATTAATCATAATCCAACAAATCTTGGCCATTAGATTAAAGGAGTCACACTTTTCCCATGTTCATGCAAAAAATCCACTTATGTAATGCCATTCTTATTGTGCACGAAATTTGTGAATTCTCTTGAGCAAAATGATCCAATTGCATTGCATTTTAACTTTGTAAACTCACTTGATCCATACCAAACCTTGCAATTGAGTTTTGTGACTTTTGGCCCTTGGTGCATGCATGAAATTTTGCTTTTTGCCCTAATTTGAAGGAATTTTCGAGGGACATATATTACAAACCATGAGGGCTATGAAAAAGTAATTGTACTTTTTGAAAATGGGAGACATTAATCTCCAACTTTCAAGTTTGACTTTGGTCCATTTGAAGAAGTTTTGATTAAGTTAAGGTCACTTGAATTTTAGGGCAAAAGTTGCCAAAAATGGAATTTTCTCAAAACCAACTTTGCACCAATTTTGCAAAACCCCTCAAAACTTCATGATTATTGATCCTTGAACTTGCCAAACCTCTTATAAAATTGTAAGAACATCCCTTGGCTAGAAAAGTTGGGTTGGACCCCTTGAAATCACACAGTTGACTTTTTAAAGGCACAGTTGACCAATTACTTCATCTGCAAGCAACTGAAGAATTTCCTGACTTCCACAAGGAATTTTCTCACCAAAATTGGTACCTAGGATCCTCTTGACATATAAAAGACTTTGCACAAATGAAATGGCCAAAGTTTTATGGTTTTCAAGCTTGAATCTCAAACCTTAGTTTAGGACCATTGTATAGGACCTTTGCCATAGCCTGGAATCCTTGATGATCTTCCAACCTTCTGAGCTTTTGTAAATGAACTTGAACTTGTAAATGCAATGTAGACTCCTCATAGGACTTGTACAAAACCATTGGGCTCCTTGTCATGGCTTGTGATGCTTCAAGAACCTCCACAGATGATCATATGCCTAATGCTAGGTCATGAAGAATGTTATGCCTCATCTTTCCATGCTAGGATGCTAAGAAAATGATATGTTCATGATGAATATGATGTGATATGATGCTTAAAATGAAGAGGGAAAATTTGGGGTGTTACAGCTGCCCCTATTCAAACAACTGTTAATCTGAAAAGGACGGTAACACGGGCTATCGACCGTTCAAGATAAACTGTGGTTGAATACCAAGAAAACCTGAAATTTGCACTCTGACGAAGAATGCAAAAAACTGGGAAATAAACCCAACCAAGTGACGCTTTTGTGACTGCAGGGGAGAAAAAAGCAGACGAGCTTCTTCCAAGTTGAAACTGGTATCTGGTAATAAAAATACATTGACAGACGAGTCTTCTTCGAACAATCCTGTTACGCCAGGAGCTGGACATACGAGTCCTCACTGCAAAAACATATGACTTGAGACAGACGAATCTCCTCCGGATATAACTGTTACGCCAGGACCGGTGATGCATTAAAGTTTGTTGGATAGACATGCATAAACAAGGTAGACGAACCTTCTTCATATATTATCCGTGGATATATGGTACAAGACATACGAGTCTTCTTTGAGCAAACCTATTACGCCAGGTGCAACATTAATAATTGCTTGAGACAGACGAGCCTCCTTCCAATAATCCTGTTACGCTAGGACCATAACCATTTTGACATTTATTCCCACAGTCAGGATTTTAAACCTCTTCAATACAGACGAGTATTGGATGATCATCAAGATAACACAGACGAGTGCCAACAGTTAATGATACATACAAGTATCAGACGATGATCTACGAAACACAGACGAGCGCTTCGGGCAATGATACAGACAAATATCAGCCACTGGTACAGACGAATACCAGAAATTCAAACACAGACGAGCATTTGGAGTTGCAATACAGAAAAGTACCAGGATAATCAACAAATCCTCACATACAGATATAAGTTAACACAGACGAGTGTTGGGGATGATACAGACGAGTATCCAAATGAAGCAGACGAGCTTCAAACAGGTAATAAACACAGACGAGTGCTGGAAAGTGCAGACAAGCAATAACAAAGATCAAATATCAAACACAGACGAGTGTTGGAAATTGCAGTCGAGCAGACAGCAAATACCATATATCAACCACAGACGAGTGTTGGAAATTGCAGACGAGCAGACAACAAATACCATATATCAACCACAGACGAGTGTTGAAAATTGCAGACGAGCAATAAACAGAGATCAAACACAGACGAGTGTTGAAAATTGCAGACGGGCAAAAGAAAATATCAAGCCCCAACCACAGACGAGTGTTGGAAATTGTAGACGAGCAATAAACAGAGATCAAACACAGACGAGTGTTGAAAATTGTAGACGAGCAAAAGAAAATATCAAGCCCCAACCACAGACGAGTGTTGGAAATTGCAGACGAGCAACAACAAAGTAATCATGGGCCACTGCTGGGGAAAGCAAACGAGCAATACCACAGTGATAACACAGACGAATGTTGAAAGATGCGGACGCGCAACAATAAAGTACGAACACACATACGAATGCTGGGGAGTGCAGACGAGCAAGAAACAAATGCCTGATTGGCCACAAAAGTTACAACTCTGTAGGGGAAAAACAAGTTGAGAGGCCTTGACACCTAACTCTGACTGGGGTGATGAATACCTGACTGTATCATCATATTGACCAAAAGAATGGCAACTTTACTGGGGAATATTTCAATGATGGGACTGAAAAATCAAATGTGAACTCTGTGGGGAAGGATCATCTTCAGACTTGGCTGGGAAAGATGCTTCAACAGGGCTCTAGCTGGAGAGAGAATTTTGCTAATTCTAAGCTCTGTGGGGACATCAGGCATTCAGCTTCCTGTTGGGCATACTCCACTGGGGAAGGATAAACTGCTTGGGCTACCTGCCAAGGCTTAGCTAGGGAAACTTCTGCTTGGGAGAATGTGACGCCATCCTGCAACCTGCAACAGAAAACACAAGTGCGCCCCGGGGACTTGCATGGTATGAGCTGTTCATCCATTGTCACCCGACATTCAAAGAGGGTTTCAAATGTTTCCCTGCATGTCATTTTCTTTCAAATTATCACCATGTTTTAAATGCAATGCTATTTTTTGCCAAAAATTCAAGACATTTTGCAAACAAAAACACAACACAACACAACTTTTTGACTGAATATTATTTTTATTGAAAAGCCTCTGAATAGGAAAAGATTTACATCAGGAAGCAACCACCTGGAAAGAGATAGCTACCATAAAATTGAGAAAATAAATTATCCTAATGGCAATGGGCACAACATCCCAAGGAGTTCCATTTCTGCTATGACCAGCATGTCTTCAAAACTCTCCATTCTTTCCTTTGCTTTCTGAGAAGATGAGGGAACTGATTCCTACCCTTCTGACATTGTCAAGCTGTATGAAACGATGATGTGGTTCAGATTACCCGGATCGCAGTTGTTCGCTTATTCCCTTGTTTTGCGTGGATCGCCCTTTCGGGTTTTCAATCCACCGGGATACCCTTTTTTGCCTGAGCTGTCGAATGTGGCTTTTCAACTCAGCGGGTGTACATTTTTTTTTGTTTATTTTCCCTAACTTTTTCCCGAGCTTTTTATTCTGTTTTTAGCTCGCCGAGATGCCCCTTTTTTTTCATGGACTTTAATTCTGTTTTTGTGCCCAGCGGGTCTCTTTATGCGAAGTATTTTTTAATTGCGTCCGAGTTAACAGGGGATTGGAAGTCATCTCCATCCATAGTGGTGAGCATCAGTGCTCCTCCTGAGAAGACTTTCTTCACTATGAATGGTCCTTCGTAGTTTGGGGTCCATTTACCCCTATGATCTGAACCTGGAGGAATGATCCTCTTCAGCACAAGCTCTCCTACTTGATACTCCCGAGTACGTACTCGTTGGTCGAATGCACGCTTCATTCTCCTCTGATAAAGCTGACCATGACAGATAGCCGCAAATCTCTTTTCCTCAATTAGACATAGCTGATTGTAACGAGCACGCACCCATTCAGCCTCATCAAGCTTCACATCCATCATCACACGCAATGAAGGAATTTCTACTTCAACAGGCAGGACTGCTTCCATACCATACACCAATGAGAAGGGAGTTGCCCCAGTTGACGTCCTGACCGACGTTCGATACCCATGCAGCGCAAATGGTAACATCTCATGCCAATATTTGTAAGTGACAACCAGTTTTTGCACAATCTTCTTGATATTCTTGTTTGCCGCCTCTACCGCACCATTTATCTTTGGTCGGTAAGGAGAAGAATTGTGATGCTGAATCTTGAAGTCCCGACATAACTCAGCCATCATCTTGTTTTGAGATTAGAACCATTGTCAGTAATGATTCTTTCGGGCACTCCGTATCTACAAATTATATCCCTTTTCAAAAATCTTGCAACCACTTGACGAGTGACATTGGCATAAGATGCTGCTTCCACCCATTTAGTGAAGTAATAAATCGCGACCAAGATGAAGAGATGACCATTTGAAGCAGAAGGCTCTATCTTCCCGATCATGTCAATGCCCCATATAGAAAAGGGCCAAGGAGATGACATAATGTTGAGCGGGCTTGGAGGAACATGCACTTTGTCTGCATAAATCTGGCACTTGTGGCACTTACGAGCGAATGAACAACAATCTGCATCCATTGTCATCCAGTAATACTCTGATCTCAGCAATTTCTTAGCCATAGCATGCCCTCCTGCATGGGTACCGAAAGATCCTTCGTGGACTTCCTGCATTAACAGGCTTGCTTCGTGTCTATCCACGCATCTGAGCAAGACCATGTCAAAATTTCTCTTGTACAACACCCCATCAGTATTCAAGAAGAAGCTAGCAGCAAGTCGCCTTAAGGTCTTCTTATCATTGGAAGATGCCCCAACTGGGTATTCTTGTTTTTCCAGGAATAGCTTGATATCAAAATATCAAGGTTTCTCGTCAGACACTGCGTCTACAGAGAAAGCATGAGCTGGAGCGTCAAGCCTGGAGATGTCAATTCTGGGCACATAATTCCAACGCAAGACTTTGATAGACGAAGAAAGAGTGGCCAATGCATCGACAAACTGATTTTCATCACGTGGTATGTATTGAAGCATAACTGTCGTGAAGAACGTCAACAGTTTTCTAGCATAATCCCTGTATGGAATTAGATGCTCTTGATGCGTATACCACTTGCTGGTGACCTGGTTAATGACGAGGGCTGAATCTCCGAATATGTCGAGGGTCTTAATCTGAAGGTTAATAGCCTCCTATATTCCCATTATGCACGCCTCATATTCCACTTCATTGTTGGTGCAACCGAAAGTGATTCTGGCAGCGAAGGGAAGGTGAACACCTTCGGGAGTAATAAAAACAGCACCAACTCCACGTCCATTGATATTGACTGCCCCATCAAACATCAACTTCCATTTGGATTCAGGGTCTGGCCCCTCCTCCGGAAGTGGTTCCTCGTAATCGTTTGCTTTGAGGTACATGATGTCCTCATCAGGGAAATCAAACTTCATTGGCTGATAATCATCTTCAAGAGGTTGCTGTGCAAGGTAATCCGACAATACACTTCCTTTGATGGCTTTCTGAGAAGTATACTGGATGTCATATTCAGTTAAGATCATCTTCCACCTTGCAACCCTTCCGGTTAACGCTGGTTTCTCAAAGATGTACTTGACAGGATCCATTTTGGAAATGAGTAGTGTGGTATGAGTCAACATGTACTATCTCAGTCGGCGAGCAGCCCATACCAAAGCGCAACAAGTTTTCTCGAGCAGTGAGTAACGGGATTCACAGTCGGTAAACTTTTTGCTAAGGTAATAAATAGCGTACTCTTTTCGACCAGACTCATCATGTTGGCCTAGAACACACCCCATGGACCCTTCTAGCACGGTCAAGTACATGATTAAAGGTCTTCCTTCAACTGGAGGCATAAGAATTGGAGGTTCCTGCAAATATTCTTTTATCTCGTCGAAAGCTCTTTGGCAGTCTTCATTCCACCTGACCGTTTGCTCTTTTCTTAGCAATTTGAATATTGGTTTGCACGTGGCAATTAGATGAGATATGAACCGAGAAATGTAGTTCAACCTCCCTAAAAACCGGCACACTTATTTTTCTGTTCTTGGTGCAGGCATATCTTGAGTTGCTTTTACCTTTGCAGGATCTACCTCAATCCCTTTCTGACTAACAACGAAACCCAGTAGTTTCCCAGAACCCACTCCGAAAGTGCACTTGTTTGGATTCAACCTCAGCTTGTATTTTATCAGTCTATCAAACAGCTTCTTAAGGTTGACCAGATGCTCTTCTTCGTCCCGGGACTTAGCAATCATATCGTCCACATAACACTCAATCTCCTTGTGTATCATGTCGTGGAAATATGTGACCATCGCCCGCTGATAAGTTGCTCCGGCGTTCTTCAAACCAAAAGGCATGACCTTATAGCAGAATGTACCCCACGGGGTAATGAACGTTGTTTTCTCCATGTCTTCCGGCGCCATCTTAATCTGATTATATCCAGAGAAGCCGTCCATGAAGGAAAATACCGAGAATTGAGCAGTATTGTCTACCAACACATCAATGTGTGGCAACGGAAAGTCATCTTTTGGGCTTGCTCTATTCAAATCCCGGTAGTCAACGCACATCCGGACCTTGCCGTCCTTCTTTGGTACAGGTACAATGTTAGCTACCCAAGGTGGGTAACTAGTTACAACAAGGAAACTGACATCCCATTACTTCTGAACCTCCTATTTGATCTTCATCGCCATGTCAGGACGAGTTCTTCTCAATTTCTATTTCACAGGAGGACAATCTTCTCTCAAAGGTAGCTTATGCACAACGATGTCGGTATCCAACCCTGGCATATCTTGATACGACCAAGCAAAGATATCCACATACTCACGCAGCATACTGATCAGCTCTTTCTTGACTTCGGCCTGCAGACTGGCCCCAATCTTGATCTCTTTCTTTACATCTTCAGTGCCGATATTGATGATCTCAATTTCTTCCTGATGAGGCTGAATAACCCGTTCCTCTTATTTCAACAATCTGACCAATTCTTTAGGGAGTTCACAGTCTTCCTCAACCCCTTCATCAACTTGGTAGACAGGATTGTCAAAGTCATGCGTGGTCATAGCAGGAATGTTATCAATGGAATTCAGATGATCAACACTGCACAGATGATGTGCTTATTTCAGAATCTGCTCATTTTGCAAAAGAGACGCAAACACAAAACAAAAAAGAAAAACACATTACCATTTTTATATTTTTTTGTGAAAAATTTAAAACAAAGAAAGCGAACACAATTTGTCTGAAAATGTCCTTTATTTCATGGTAAAATAAGTGCAGAACAAACATGGTGGCCCAATACAATGGATCCTAGCATCTTGGGCAGAATGTTGGATTTGACAATGCAGTATGATAAGAAAAAGGAAACAAAATAAATTACTCTGAGTGCCAGGTAACTTGGACAATGTCTTCAGCAGACCAGTTCTTCAGCTCCTCTCCGGGCACACACGGATGAATCCAGTTGTCCCAGTCACCATCACTGTCTCCATCTTGGCTTGTCACACAAATTTGGTTCCGGTCGAGCATCCCAGCGCTTGTAAAAATAATGGCTTTACCACTTGAAGTAGATCCACCAGGCTGATAACCCAAACCAAACTTGTCGTCTTTCTTTTCCAATTCCAACAATTTGCCCCAGCCTTGGGCACTTCCTGACTGAACTACCTCCTTTGCCTGCTTGTAGGAATGGATGGAGGTACCTTCTTTCTCGCTGCTCTTCTCTACATGAGTCAAAATGATGACGTTAACTGCTTCGAAAGCTTGACATAGAGTCTCATGGATCTCTCCATCCATCTCTACATATTTGAAGGTTGATAAGTGGCTTACAAAGATGTCTTCTTCTCCGTATACTGTGATTACCTGGCCATCAACCACATATTTGAGCTTCTGATGCAGAGTAGAAGTAACAACTCCAGCAACATGAATCCATGGGCGTCCCAACAAGCAGCTGTACGCGGCTGGATGTCCATGAAATAGAAGATGCTTTTGAATACTTGAGAACCTATTTTCACGGGTAACTCAACTTCTCCAAACACTAATCTTCTGGACCCGTCAAAAGCTTTGACAATCAAATCACTTGGTCTTAGGACGATACCATCAACATTGAGCTTCATTAATGCTTTCTTCGGAAGTACATTAAGAGAGGAGCCCGTGTCAACAAGGACATGTGACAACACAACACCCTTGCACTCCATAGTAATATGTAGTGCCTTGTTATGGTTTCAGCCCTCTGACGTGAGGTCTCTGTCTGTAAAGCCCAGCCCGTGGCTTGCATTCACACTGCCCACTACAGCTTCAAGTTGATTGACAGTGATTTCTTGAGGAACATAGGCCATCTGCAACACTTTCAACAAGGCCTCTCTATGTGCAGGAGAACACATCAGCAAAGATAGAATGGATATTTTGGAAGGTGTCTGGTTCAACTGTTCGACCACCTTATAATCACTCTTTTTAATTATGCGCATAAATTCCTCGAACTCTTTCTCAAATGTACCCTGCCTAGTAACAGGAGTTGTTGTCTCATCAGTTACAACTTGCTTTCCATTAGCCTTTGCCTTTGCCGAAGCCTCAGGATCCCCTCTCAGAACTGGGGGAGCAAATAAACGACCACTTCTTGTGAAACCTCCAACTCCTCCGACGTTCACTACAGTCGGGTCAATAGCAACAGATTTGCTCTCAACTTTATGTCCTGCCACATACACATCCGAGTCGTAATGCCATGGAATGGCTTTATCATCTGTATAAGGAACAGGCCCAGGCACAATGATAGTCACAGGGCTAACTTCAGGCGCATAGATGGTTACGGGCTCTCTTCTAGCAGGCATCTCAGTTTCATAATAGAAAATGGTTATTGTGGACACATCATCAACTTCATTACCAATCTTGTTAAACTGCAAAGATCCTTCATCAATCAGATTCTGCAATCCCATCTTCAAATTCTCACACCCATTCTCTGAATTCAAACAATTCTCACAATCAGGACTGCATCCCGGAAACACTTGACCTTTCAGCAGCCTCTCTTTCACTACTGACAGCAGAGTCCTTACTTCTTCTATGCTCAGCACCAGGTTTAACTTCTCACCACTATCAACAACATGGATTCTAGCCCCTCCATGATTAGGAATAGGGTTTGAAGTAACATTCGGTGGTGGTGCGAAGTTAATCGCCTTAGAGTCTACCAGATCTTGAACTTTGTGTTGTAGCGCCCTGCACTTCTCAGTTGAGTGCCCGGGTGCCCCTGAATGGAAAGCGCATATTGCATTGACATCGTACCCCACTGGAAGCTCTCCAGGTGGTGGTGGTGCTAAAGTTCTCAATTGAATCAAATTCAGGTCCAACAATCTTGGTAGCAAAGCAGCATATGTCATGGGGATGACCTCAAGCAACCTATTAGCCGGGCGAGCCTGCCTTGGCTGATAAGGTCTTTGATGATAGTTGTTACGTTGTGGCTGCTGTTGTTGCTGTTGTTGTTGAGGTTGCACCTGCTGCACAGGACTGGAGGGAATTGTGACAGCTGCCACATGCTCATATGGTCTTCTATACCCTCGGCCCTGTCCTCGGCCAAACACAACATTTGTCTCGCCTTCCCTTCTCTGCGGGGGTCCGCTGAAAGCTTTTCTTGCTTCATTAGAACTGCTCGCACTTGTATCTTGGATCTTTCCCATTTTCAACAAGGTCTCTACCCTCTCTCGAGCAATTACTATGTCGTTGAACTTGGTGGTAGAACAAGACGCCAATCTTTCGATGAACACACCTTGCAATGTCCCCATAAACATATCATCCATCTCATTCTCCAGCAGTGGGGATTGCACTCTGGTAGCGAGCTGACGCCACCTCTGAGCATATTCTTTGAATCCCTCCTTAGCAGTTTGAGACATGTGTTGCAATTGAGTGCGATTTGAAGCCTTGTCCAAATTATGCTGGTATTGTCTCACAAAAGCTTCTGCCAGGTCCTTCCAGCTCTTAATGTTGACTCTGCTTAGCTTCATATACCATTCCAAAGAGGCCCCGACCAGGCTGTCCTGGAAATAGTACATCCACAACTTTTCATCATCAGTGTGAGCAGCAATCCTCCCTACAAAGGACTGAAGATGAATTTTTGGGCACGCTGTGCCGTTGTATTTCGCAAAAGTTGGAACCTTGAACTTCTAAGGGATTCTAACCCCAGGAACCAAGCCTAAGTCAGTAATGTAAAATCCCAAAGAATTCTGGGATTGAATAACCTTGATTTGTTCTGCTATTTCCTCAAACTTCCTGTTCATCTCAGCCCCCTGACCTTCAACTTCGTCCAGCAGAGTGAACTGTTCGTCTTGTCTATCCATTTGCACATTATTCAGCCCATCATTGATTATGGTAACCCCTGGTTGTGTTACAGGGATTTCAACCTGACGTGAGCCCGCACCGTTACGATTATCAGCAGTGGTGTTGTTCCTGGCTTGACCATTTTCAATCAACTCCCACAGACGTTCTTGATTCTGACCCATGCCTGCCATCAAGGTCATAAAATTGTCCATCCTTAGCCTCAAGTCAGCTAAGTCAGCTTGCATCTGATCCATGATTCTCTCTCTGTTGACCTTTGTTGGATATCTGTGTGCGACTGGTTGTTCTCGAACTTTCCTGGGAGCTATAGTGCCTGAAACAGAAAATACATTAGGAACTGGTGGCCATACCTGCAAAACAAGAAAACAGGTGATATGTATGCAATGTCGTTTTTTATGTTTTCAATCCCAGGTCATTCATGCCCCGGTTCCAGTATTTAGCAAAGAAAACCAGATGGACACTGATCCTCGACTTTCAGAAACTTCGCATAGAAACCACATTCAAACCATAACAGCAGGCACAAAAAAAGGTGAACTGAAAAACTGCATAACATAACTCAGCCCATTAGGCAAACATAACAGAATTCCCCATAGGGTACAAGTTTCTAAGAAGAAAAACAAACAACCAGGATTCCTACAACATGCCTGTAGGTAATCCAAAAACAAGGAAAAAAAACTAAGAAGCAAACCCACTACCTGAGGACCCTGAACCTCCCTCACTAAGCCCCACATTAGACCTAGCCTTCTTGACTCCAGCCATCAACTTGAGATCTTCAATCTCTTTAAGTGCTTCTTCTAAAGCTTGCTGACTATCTACTAACTACTGAGTCTTCTCCCTTCGAATGTTGTGGACTTGCTCCACCTCTTCCTTCTTATAGGCCATTTGCGCCTCAAAAAACTCTTCTTTTTATTTATATCTCTTCAACTCTTGCTCTCTCTGTCCCTGCAACCAGACAATAGACTGACGAGCTTCCTTGAGAGTCTTCGAATTCTTCTCGCGTTTAGCTTCTCTTTTTGCTTCCATCATACTCAACCTGTGAAAGTGAGCTTCCCTTCCAGCAAAGTCTTTCTCTTTGGCTTCCAAGGTGATCTGCATCTTCAGCAATTTCTCTTTAGCTTCATTCTTGGCCCGGTTGGCAAGATGATACAGATTAACCATTTCAGTGTTCTCCACCCTGACTTAATGCTGCTGGGCTTGCAACTTCTTGAACTCTTCCAAAGGCACAGTATCAGTAGACTCAGCAACTGGAGGAACTGGAGGTGAGAATGGCAGCAATACCCTTTTGGCTCTGTCTTTCAACCAAGCTTCATACTACGAGAAGGTCTGATTGTTGCACTTTCCAAAACTAGCTATCCCTTCTCCCTTGATACACTTCCAAGCTCCAACAACTTTCCTCACTAAAGGCATATTGTCCTTTACAGGGAAGTAGAAAATAGGGGACAACTTCAATTCTTCTGGTACCTCTCTCAAGGCATATCCCAACTGTCTTCTCAACAAGATTGGATTATAATTGATCCCTCCAGTTACTCCCAATAAAGGTACACTAAGATAGCTCCCAGAGCTAGTGATGAAACGTGCACCTTGAAGCCTCTGAGTAATCCACCTGACATCCTTGGCAAGCAACTTTTCCAGCTTCTGAGCCCATACCAAGGTATGATCACCAAACACTCTAGTACTAGGCAGATGCCTCATGAACCACATATGGAATAAAGGAGCGCAACAACGAACTAAACCTCCCCTCTTCTTCTCAGTTTTGTAGTGCACTGAGTAATACAAATCTCCGAGCAACGTAGGCACATGATTCTTTAGCAAGAAGAGATGTATGGCATTCATATCTATGAACTTCTCCATATCTGCAAACAAAATAATGACATAGATAGAAAGAGCCAAGATAGCACAGACAACATCCCAGTCTTCCTCAACATCCAACTCTTCCACCTTCTTTACCAAAGCCTCCAAAGAAAACCCAGGTACACCTCCCTTAATGATGGTCAAAGAATTCACAGCAGAAGTGCTCAAATAAAGAGCCTTGGCAATAGCCTCTGGTGCAGGTCTACTCATCTCAGCATTGAACGAAATCTAGTCTCAAACAGGAACTCCCAAGATCAAAGCATACTCCTCCAGCAATGGACCTAACTGAAAATCAGGAAAAGTGAAACAGCGGAGCTGAGGATCATAATACTGAAGCAGGGTATGAATGGCACTTCTCTCAGAAGGATCTAACTCTACCACCACATCCAGAACACTTCCATAAGCCTTCCTGAACCTCTCTACATGATTGGGTGTAATCAGTTTCACCATCTTCTTTAACAGGCCAACCTTAGTGTCAAAAAAACTTGAAATGAATATTCTGCTTGCGAGGATCTTCCATCTCTGAAGAGGATACCGGAACCGGAAGCAAAGATATGAACCTGTGAATGAAAACAAAACATGATTAATGATGAAATGATGCAATGCAAATACAAATGCAAAGACATATGATCCATCTGGGACTGTCTGGAATCTGGATACCAAGGCCAAGTGATCAGAAACCCAAATCCTCTGGATAACAACCCACAAACACTCAGATAATCTCAGATACTCCCAATCAAGAACCAAATAAACTCAAGAACTCCGGAACCAAAGTAACTGTATCAGAACATGAAACTGCACTGGTAATCAAGGGTATGATGGAGTCAAGGGTTCTTGCAAACCTGTAAACCCCTCCCAATCTCACAGGTGTGCTCCGGGTCAAACATCACAGACTCTCAAAGCCGAATAGCAATAATACTTTCACCATTTCCGAGAAATGACTCATGACCAAATCAGGGAATCGGTTAGGCATTATGTACTACGCAGGGTGGCCTCAGCTGAGTCCAGGAAAAACAAGCATCCCTTATAAGTTCCCAGCTTCAAGCGCTGAAATCGAGAAACAATAGTACAGTCAGCCCGTAGGATATATTACTAATGTCATACGACCATATGCTTTAATTGAGTTCCTATAAGAGAACCAGGCCATCCTATGCGAGTCCCCAATGGACCCTCGGGTGCGAATGGGTTTGCCACAAAATGTGGTCTGCCATTTCCACCACTGGAGAGGGTTGCTTCCACAAAGGTTCTCAATGATCGGTCCCCAGATGCACATAACTATCAAGGTCCTATCCCGAAGTGGAGGAAATCCCCACACAAGATATTTCCAAGACGGTCGCAATCTGGGCGTGAAACACATTGCCACTCATCATGTCACATGTGAGTACAATATGTCCACTCTAATCCTATAGTGCACTCAAGCCGGGTACTTGGCTTATTTCTCAGAAACAGTATCACCCGAGCCCACCAAACAGAAAACCAGTCCAGACAGACCAGTATGATATATATGATACGGGAAATAAATACTGAAAACTGTAAATAAAGCTGTAAATAAAACTGTAAATAAAAACAGTAAAATACAACAAACCACATCAAACAAACATCACCCAAGGAAACAGAAACACGCAAGCGCTAGGAGAGACTCACAGGGGAACCAGAGATTCTGGGTTAGGAGTCCCCAGCAGAGTCGCCAGCTGTCGCTCCCCAGATTTCCATCCTGGTACAAACGCGAAAGTGGCGCGAAAAAGAATAGAGTCGCCAGCCTGGCATTTTTATCCCGAAGGAACGGGAATGGTAATGCTGCACAAACCAGAAGAAAAGAAGAGGAAGGACACGGGTCCTGCGAACCAAAGAGACTGAGTTCGGAAGTCGGTTACGACCTGGGAAGGTATTAGCACCCAGATCGTCCGCTGTACCCGAAGGGATCCACGCTTGCAAAGAAACTGTTTCAAATGGTGAAGAAACGAAAGCTGCTGCAAAAGAAAAGGAACTGGAACTGGAAATGGAACTGAGAAAAGAATTGAAAGAAGAAATGAAAAGGAAAAATGTAGGGAAAATAAAGATTGTGCTCGAACGGGCCCTACCCCGCTGCCTACGTACCTCATCAGGACAATGAGGATCAGAGACGCCGTAGTTCCCCTAACTAGGGGTAGAAAAGAAATTGCCTGTGAATTAAAGCTTGAACTGCCTATGCCATTGCTCAGGTGTTGCGGACTCGGACGACGAGTGCGTAACCGTCTTGCAAAATGACAAGTAGGAGCAAGTTCGCGTACGGAGCGAATGAGATGAGAAAAGAATTCCCGAAGGAAAGACGCTTATTGTTTGTTTGGTGTTTTTTAGAAGCTTTTTATGAATGAAATTTGCATAGGTAAGTGTACCAAAGTCTTACTCACTGGGATGTGTACGTCTCACATCATCCCGAAATGGAATGCGCAAGAGGCACACCTATCTATGGAGGAAATCCCCAAAGCTAGTCCCATAAGTGAAGGCTCAGACACACTGACCTATTACCATTTATTAAGTGTTTTTGTGGTTTTTGGTTAAGAAGTGTTTTTTTAGCTTTTCTTTGTGAGGTAATCTCATGCTAAGACCTATCCACCACGAGGGATAACTTACACCTCGCCCCGAAACGGAACGCGTGCAAGTATCTCATAGCAAAGTCTTATGTCACATGAAAGTACTCAACCTTTATTAAGTGAATTAGAATTAAGTTTGAAGATGAGAAGAGAAAGAACCAAAGGATCTAAAGGTAAAACATCTAATGGGGGACTAAAGATTCCTAAGTGTTGTCATGCATGGATATCCTAAGGTTAGTGTGGTTTACTATCCTAAAGAAGAAAGAAAGAAGAAGAAAAAAAGAAGAAAGAAGAAGAGATGAGTAAGGCCTAAGCCCAACAAGCAAAGGGTTAGCACAAGTAAGAATAAGAAGAGGAGAGATGAGATTTGGAGATGTGAGAATCACTTCCACACCTCTCACTTACCATAGCCCCTGCAAGGTTAGCAACATGAGCCTAAAAGCAAAACCAAATGGACTTAATAACATGCAAACCTCATGAAAACAGAAGTGAAGTCATATATACAAATGCTCAATGGATATGCAAGTTACAAAAATGAGAGAAGAAGCATGCAAGTCAATTAAGATGCAACATGAATCACATGGCAAACAAATGCACACTTAAGAAGATGCAAAGCAATAATGCACAAAACAAGAACTCAAAGCCCAAGAACAGAACCAAAACAAGTCAAAGAAGTGCTTTAGAAGCAAGAGAGGTGAAGATAATGGAAGCACAAGACCAAACAATCACAAAATGGAAGGAAAGAAGTAAAGAGATTAGGTGAAAGCACATAATAATGGAAGAACTTAGGAGATAAGCCAAATACAAAAATTTCAAAGACAAAAACCCTAACCTAAGATCAGAAAGGTACCCACACCCCAAAGGGACCCCAAATGAGAAGAAGAAGTTGGCACAAGTGCCCTTCTAAGCCAATAAGAGACCTTAAGATCAAAAGGAAGCAAAATGGGACAAGGTATGAACAAAAATAAACATCAAATCAACAATGCATCTAAAAATTCCATAACTTAGGAAAAATGATCCTCAAACATGATATAACAAGACACCAAAAGGATTGGGAGAAATTCAGAGGCTAGATGGGTCAAATGAGGACAAGAACATGAACTAGGGTTAAGAAAATTCCTTCACAAGCCAAGGATCAAAACCAAATGAATAAATTTCTAAAAATTAGGGGAAAAATCACACATAAACTACATCCCCTTATGGATCCAAAGCAAAAAGAACCAACACAAAACTCAAAAAGATGAACCCTAGGGAAATTAGACAAGACATGGTGCTCAAAAAGGACTTAAAAAGAATTAACTAAAAGGAACAATTAAATGACACGAGGATATTAAGAAAAAAAGGAAAAGAAAATTATGAAAAAATAAAGAAAACTCAAATGAACACTCATGAATTAATTTGGAATTTTTTGAGGATTGGAAGTATTTTTAAAAATTAGAAAGCAAAAAGAAATAAAGAAATAAAATGAAAAAGAAAATAAAAAGAGAGAAATGGACTGGAGGTGAGAATAGTAAGGACTGCAGTGTAAATGAACTGGGCTTATGGTTGTGGGGGGTGCAGATATCACTCTGGGCCCAATGGCCTGCGCAAGATCACAATTCATAAGGTGGAAATTCAGAGGAAATAAATGGAAAATAAGCTGGCCTTGAGATGAATCCAATGCACACTGAACTTCATTCATTAAATGACGTGGCTAATTGGCTGGATGAGGAGTGAGGGACTATGAGACTTATTGTGGGACGCGCAACATGTTGAATTATTCAGAAAGAAATAAAAAGGAAAGGGCACGTGAGAGGGACGCTGCCTCATTAAATGAGGTGTCCAGATCTAGAGCGTGGATGAGAAATGATCCAAGGGCAGGAGAGTCATCACTAACCTCATAAACCCTAATGCAAAGATTTGCAGATTCCGGTGACCGGAGCTAGGGCTCCGGCACCGGAAGTTACACCAGATGAACAAAACTCAATGAAAATCAACAAATAGCTCCAGATTGACTAAACAAGGGGCCCTGAGTCCAAATATGAGCATGAAAAGTTCAAAAACTCAAAGAATCTTCTGGATCGAATGAAAACAGGTGTGGCCATGAAACTTTGAAATCACATATCTAACTCATTAGTGCATCAATTTTGAAACTACAAACAGCAGAATAACTAGCAAACATCACAGATCAAGATGCACACAAAGAATTTCAATTTCAGATCTGAAGATTCAGAGCCATACCTGAGCTTGCTGATCTTGAAAATGCTTGCTAGAAGTCCAGATAATGAGGCCAAATCACTCCAAATGCTCTCTAGTTGCAAAATAAATGCAACTAGAGCCTTGAATATGGCTGGATCTTGAGCTTTGCAAGCAACTGCCCTGAAATGGCAAGGTTGTTAATCTTGAGAGATAGCTTGAACAAGTGTGTGATTAATGATCCTGAGCTTCCAAGGATCAAGGATCTACAATTTGTTTCTGGAGAGAGCTCATGTATGAGGAGATTTGAGAGAAAATGCAGTTTGTGCAAGAACTTTGAAACTGAAGAATGAGAGAGAATTGAGGCAAGCTGAAACCCTAATTTCTTTTATATCACCTCATGACCTAATGTTGAAAAGATGAGATGATTTGCACGTGAGAAGAAAAAGTTTTGGTGATTTTGCAAATTTTGCAAGTTTTGTGTGGTATCATGTAATCCTCATGCTTTCCTTGGCCTCTTGACCATGTGCACTCTAATCTGATCCATTAATCATAATCCAACAAATCTTGGCCATTAGATTAAAGGAGTCACACTTTTCCCATGTTCATGCAAAAAATCCACTTATGTAATGCCATTCTTATTGTGCACGAAATTTGTGAATTCTCTTGAGCAAAATGATCCAATTGCATTGCATTTTAACTTTGTAAACTCACTTGATCCATACCAACCCTTGAAATTGAGTTTTGTGACTTTTGGCCCTTGGTGCGTGCATGAAATTTTGCTTTTTGCCCTAATTTGAAGGAATTTTCGAGGGCCATATATTCCAAACCATGAGGGCTATGAAAAAGTACATGTACTTTTTGAAAATGGGAGGCCTTAATCTCCAAATTTCATATTTGAATTTGGTCCATTTGAAGAATTTTTTATTAAGTTAAGGTCACTTGAATTTTAGGGCAAAAGTTGCCAAAAATGGAATTTTCTCAAAACCAACTTTGCACCAATTTTGCAAAACCCCTCAAAACTTCATGATTCTTGATCCTTGAACTTGCCAAACCTCTTATAACATTGTAAGAACATCCCTTGGCTAGAAAAGTTGGGTTGGACCCCTTGAAATCACACAGTTGACTTTTTAAAGGCACAATTGACCAATTACTTCATCTGTAAGCAACTGAAGAATTTCCTGACTTCCACAAGGAATTTTCTCACCAAAATTGGTACCTAGGATCCTCTTGACATATAAAAGACTTTTACCAAATGAAATGGCCAAAGTTTTAAGGTTTTCAAGCTTGAATCTCAAACCCTAGTTTAGGACCATTGTATAGGAGCTTTGCCCTAGCCTGGAATCCTTAATGATCTTCCAACCTTCTGAGCTTTTGTAAATGAACTTGAACTTGTAAATGCAATGTAGACTCCTCATAGGACTTGTATAAAACCATTGGGCTCCTTGACATGGATTGTGATGCTTCAAGAACCTCCACAGATGATCATATGCCTAATGCTAGGTCATGAAGAATGTTTTGCCTCATCTTTCCATGCTAGGATGCTAAGAAAATGATATGTTCATGATGAATATGATGTGATATGATGCTTAAAATGAAGAGGGAAAATTTGGGGTGTTACACTGATGAGGGTTCAGGAAAGTATCTGATTCTGGCAAGTGTCTTAGAAGCCAAGAGTAATAGAGGGGAGCACAGCATCTGACCAATCTTCCTCTTTGTTTCTCATTCCTCTGGTGCACTGAATAATAGAAGTCTCCAAGCAAGGTAGGAATTGGGTTCCTCAGTAAGAACAGGTGAATAGCATTCTTGCTTACAAACTTTGGCTCATCTGCAAACAAGATAACCCCATATATACTGAGGGATAAAAGTGCACAAACAACATTCCATTTTCCTGTTGCAGCATGCAAAGTGGCCTGGGAGATCAAGAAATCTAGGTGAAGGCCTGGAACCCCAGCCTTGGTGGTCATGTTCTGATCAATGAGGCCAGGCTCCAAATGCAATGCCTTAGCTATGTCTTCATTCTTGGGAGCAACCATCTCAGGGTTGAAAGGAATCCCCCTCCTGATAGGGACACCCAACAACATGGAAAATTCTTCTAGCAGAGGTCCCAACTGAAAATCAGGAAATGTAAAGCATCTGAGAGGAGGATCATAAAACTGCAAGCAAGTATGGATCATGCTCCTCTGGGATGCATCCAGATCCATGATCATGTCCAATATGCCTCCATAATGTTCTCTGAATAACGGAACATGATCAGGGGTAATGAGAGACTGGAGTTGCCTGATGCCTGTCAGGGTGGGCTCAAAGAAGTGATATGTGATGTTGCTCTTCCTGGAAATGTCCATGCTGATAATGGATGCTGGTGAAGAAGCTGAGATAAACCCTGATGAAGGTAACTGCTGAAGACTGATGAAGACAACTGGAGGAAAGACTCTGACAAACTGATGAAGGCGCTGGAGAAGATAACTAAAGAAGTCTGAGCAGAATGGGTCAAAACCAAACCAAAGATAATAAGGAGGATACCTTGTAAAACAAATAGGCAAATTTTAAATGATGCAAAAATGATGTATGCAAAATGATATGCAAAGGGTTTGTGATCAAGTGCTGGATCTGTTTATCTGCCTTGGTAAGGTCCATGTGTGTTCATAAGTCCGAATGAAGGCTTAGAAATCCAGTAACTAGGTGGGGGACTCAAATAAAGAGTCATAAATCCAGGGTTTTCACAAGAACTGTCCAAGGTGGTGCATTCTTAAAATAATATAAGTAACCAAGGTATGATGAGGCCAAGGTTTCATGTAAACCTGTAAACATCCCAACCCCCTCACATGTAAGGTTCTAGAACAAGGATCCTAAGACTTGGATCAATTATGAGAAATGTAAACACTTCTAACCCGGAGGTACATTGTTTACAATAACCATAAAATATCCTCCTCTAATTCACCTCAAATGCTGAAGGTCATAAAAGGTCATCCAGACTTAGCAGGCTTCCCAGATAGCCATAGTACTACTGGAAATCTGTAGCACAGAGTTCTTAAGAAGAAACCCATTTCTGAACCGTGTTTCATATTCCCGCACCAGACCGAAATGGAATGGGAAAGAATATGAAGCCACTCTAGCCTATGTGTCACTCAGGTCCCAGGTATTGGACCTTAATCACTCAATGATCCCCACCCACCAAGGAAATAGCAGATCCAGCACATGATAATGACAGTATGAAATGCATAAAACTATAAATGAAAGCAGTAAATAAAGTTGTACAAAACGCAATAAATAAAGCAATAAATAGACACAAGTAGCACATAACACCCTCGTAAACATAAATCAAACAAGCGCTAGGAGGAACCCACAAAAATAATCAGAAGCCCTGGTTGCAATATAAGGGTCCCCAGCAGAGTCGCCAAGCTGTTGCTCCCCCGAAAAGACACCTGGTCAGATAGGGTACAGACGCGAACGGTCGGAGAAAGGAGAAGATGAAAGTGAAGATGAATAGAGTCGCCAGCTAGGCATTTTTATCCCGAAGGAAAGGTAATGCTGCATAAACCAAGGAAAAGATGGATAAGACGGTTGCGAACCAGAGAAACTGAGAAAGGGGGTTGGTTACAACCTGGGAAGGTATTAGCACCCAGATTGTCCGTCGTACTCGACGGGATCCACGCTTGAAAGTTTGTGTTTAAAATGGGTAAGTGTATGTGCTATCTGTGTGCAAAAGCTGGAAAATAATATACAAGTGTCAATGCAAAAGGTGAATTGCTCAGGAACTGAGGCTTAAAAGAGAATGCTGAAAGAGGGGAAAGACAAAGAGACTTTTGTTCGATAACTGTTAAGTTATGCCTACGTATCCTCTCGTGCAATGAGGAAGTCAAAACACCGTAGTTCGAATCAAAGAGACTGAAAGATAAAAATTACTGGTGAACTGCTTGCTTGTCTATGCTCAAGTGCAATGACTTGTTTGGCTCAAGTGCTAACTGTCTTGCATTAGACGGAAGAAGCAAGTTCTCGCTTATGAGTGAGTGTGATGAGAAAAGAATCCCGAAGGAGACGATTATTGTTTGTTTTTGTGTTTTCAGTTTTGTTATTGTTTTTTTTTGGTGTTTGTCATAAGTTAATGAACTTAAGCCTAAATCAAAGGTTTGTAAACTCATTATATCCTCCCGGATTAGGGATAATGAGAATACTTAAGTGTGAGATAAGCATCTCAACTTAATTACCATGATGATGTAGGATTAAGATCATTAACCTACTTGTAATTATTTAGATGTTTTTGGGTTTTTGTTTAGTGTTAAGTAATGAGTTTAAGCCATAATCAAGGATTAGTGAACTCATTACACCATCCTAATAGAAGGATAATAGATGAGAACACTTAAGTTAAAGAAGATACCTCAACTTAATCCATGATTAGGGATTAAAGTCATTAGATGACAAGCCTTTATTAAGTGGATTTTAATTAAGAGATGAGATTAAGAAGTGGATTTTATGGTTTATAAGACAACTTGAGGGGGACTTGTCCATTAAACACTAGGGTTAGTCCTTCTTAACCAATAAAGGAAGAATTAGAACCCTAATGTAAGGCCCAAGTTACAAGTTAATGTCGTAATGATTATTAGATGGATTGATTAAGAGGTTTAAAAAATTTAAGGGTTTAACACTTAGGATTAAAGTTATACACTCCATCCTAAGAGAAGGATACAAGCATAACCTTAATTCCAAAGTCCTAAAGCCTTAAAGGTTTAGTCTCTAATGATGAGGTGAGAAGAGAGACACCAAGAAGACTCAAAGGTAAAAACTAAGGGGGACTAATCACAACCCTAATTATTATCATGCTTGGATGTTCCTATGGTTTGTAAGGCTTGAGAAAGATCTTCAAAGAAGCCACCAATGGGAGAAGCAGATGAAAGGAGGAAGAAGCAGAAGAGATAAGTTACTTACTTCAATGAAGTAGATAAGTAACTTAGAGAAAGAAAGTGAGAGATGAACATGAGTGAGCAAGCCTAGTCAAGGAGAAGATCACAAAATTTACATATGTGGAAGTCAAACATGTACCCCGCGAAAATAACATTCGAGCTGACATACTCTCGAAACTCGCAAGTACAAAGAAAAATGAGGAAATAGTATCGAAAAATCAGGCCCGACGATAGATACCAACGCCATCGGCGACGCCAACTGTTGGATGACCCCGGTCTACAAGTACCTAACCAACGATGAGTTTCCTAAGGACCCGAAGGAAGCCAGCATCGTCAAACGCCGAGCTTGCACATATGTATTGGTCGAAGGAAAGCTCTACCGTCGAGGATTCTACATTCCCCTCCTCAAATGTGTCATGGAGGAATTGATCCCATACATCTTGTGCGAAGTCCATGATGGAATCAACGCTCAACATCCGGGCGGAAGATCTCTCGCAAGGAAGGTTCTTCGAGCAGGATACTACTAGCCTATAATGCAGAACGACGCCAAGGAGCATGTATAAAGATGTGATAAATGACAACGACATGGGGACATGCACCTTGCTCCACCCAACGAGCTTAAAACAATGTCGTCCTGATGGCCATTCGCATGGTGGGCCTGGATATCCTCGGTCCTTTCATCGTCGGTTCAAACCAAAACAAATACCTAATAGTCGGAGTTGATTACTTTACAAAATGGGTCAAGGCTGAACCTCTTTCCAAGATCACAGCCCTCAACATATTGCGCTTCTTCAAATGCAACATCCTCGCCCGCTTCGGAATACCCAGGCTTTCGTCACTGACAACGGCACCCAATTCACGGATAAGAACTTCCAAGAGTTCGTTGCCAACATCGGGACTAAATAACACTTTGCATCTTTCGAGCATCCGCAAACCAACGGGCAGGAAGAGGCAACGAATAAGGTTATCCTCCGAGGACTCAAGCGAAGACTGGACGAGATCAAGAAGCGATGGGTTGAGGAGCTATACAGCGTCTTGTAGGCATATCGGACTACCCCTCACTCAAATACGGGGGAAACCCCCTTTCGACTTGTGTATGTGATAGAGGTCTTTATCCCCATAGAAATGCATATCCAGTCCAGGAGAACAGAAGTCTCAATGGACGAGGACGTCAATTCGGAGATACTATGCGAGGAGCTCGACCTGGTCGAGGAAGTCAGATCCGGGGCAGCCCTGCGCGAGGCATCCCTTAAGCAAAAGATTGCTTTAAGACACGACTCCAAAGTCATAAAATGCTCGTTTGCGGTCCGCAGTCTCGTCCTCAGGAGGAACCACAAAGATTCCAGAGAAGGAAAGCTAGCTGCGAATTAGGAAGGGCCCTACCGAGTTCGAGCAAAAACGAACAACGGGGCGTACTACCTATAAAATTTGAATGGGGAGGAACTTGTTCGTCCTTGGAACGCCGAAAAACTCAAACAGTATTACAGTTAAGGCGTCGACTGACACCAACACCGACCTAACATGTGTACCTAGGTACAAGTATCGCATACCAAACATCCACTTCTATGAGGTCCTCTTCAAGAATGAGGAGGATCATCATAACACGATTGGGACCTGAAACGAGCCCGTCGTTGTCTATGTACCACGACTAGACAGAACACCCAGCTCGCGATGGGACGTTCACGCCGCGAGGCACAGATCATCAACATGTCCCGAGCGTCGTTCCCCAGCCAACCTCAAGATGGAATTATTCCTGGTTCCCCAAACTGACAAACATGTAAACCGAGCATCATTCCCCGAATCTATAAACGCGACGCTGGCCATCTCTTCATGGTCAGCATACCCCTCCTCGATTTTTGCCACAAGCTCTTCCCGGGACTTCAGTGACCTTACCTCCTCGGGCTCGTCTTCAGCCAGAGCCAAAGAACCTTCAAATGGGTGGCCTCCTCCGCAACAGACTTCTTATTAGACGCCACCGTATCTTCCAACTTCTTCACCCGCTTAGCAGCTTCCTTCAAAGAATTCTCTTGCCCGATAGCTAGCTCCTCGGAGGCCGACAGCTTGGAATTCAGCTGATTTATCTCCTGCTCTAGGGTGGCAGTCCCCTCAACAAACATGGAGGCCATGGTGAGAAGCCGCATGACGGAGCTCGTGTCCCAATCCAACCACACACCTCTATCCATCCTGCTCGTCCCCTCCAATTGAAGTGATTCTTCCCGAGGGACTTGGAGGGAATGCTCCTCGAAGTAATTTGATTTCAGGAAGCATGAAGGGAGCTCAAGGGAAGGTTTTGGAGAAACGCTGTCCAAGTTCACCATGTCGTCGGGCCTATACCTCTTCCTCGCCCTGGAAGTCCTACTGGGAGAACCATATGAAGCGGGAGAAGAGGTACCCGAGCATGTCACCAACCTATCGCTCAATCTTGTTTGCGTCAGTTTTTTAGGCCTTCGTCTTTTACCGTGGTTGGTCATTAATTATCTTGAACGTTCACCATTGAATCTGAAAAACACGGAGAAAAACAGTTAGGACACAAATCATAGACTAGCATAGATGAAATACGAGCAAATAAACAATAAAATACCAAGGTATTGGTGGACGTCCTCGTCCCTCTCACAAGCTAGGAGCTTGGATACTTCTATAATTATGAGGGTCACCTTGGCGCCCCCGTTCCTATCTATGATTATGTGAGCATGCTTGTCAACATGCATAGTCATAGTTATCCTCGAGACATAACCCATCAAGGCCTCGTAGTTGGCCTGGTCACTTTTGTCGCTCCCGCTAAAAGACACCAGGTCAGATAGGGTACAGACGCGAACGGTCGTCGAGAGGAGAAATGAAATGAAGTGAAAAGAGTCGCCAACTAGGAATTTTTATCCCGAAGGAAAGGTAATGCTGTATAAACCTAGAAAAGATGTGGATAAGACGATTGCGAACCAGAGAAACTGAGAAAGGGGGTTGGTTACAACCTGGGAAGGTATTAGCACCCAGATTGTCCGTCGTACTCGACGGGATCCACGCTTGAAAGTTTGTGTTTAAAGGGGTAGTGTCAGTGATATCTGTGTGCAAAAGATGGAAAATAATGTACAAGTGTCAGTGTAAGAAAGTGAAATGAATTGCTCAGGAATGAGGCTTAAAAAGAATGCTGGGAAAAGGGGGGGGGGGAGACAGAGACTTTTGTTCGATAACAGTTAAGTTATGCCTATGTATCCTCTCGTGCAATGAGGAAGTCAGAACACCGTAGTTCGACTCAAAGAGACTGAAAGATAAATTGACTGATGAACTGCTTGCTTGTCTATGCTCAAGTGTATGACCTGTCTGGCTCATGTGCTAACTGTCTTGCATTAGACGGAAGAAGCGAGTTCTCGTTTGTGAGTGAAGATGATGAGAAAAGAATCCCGGAGGAGACGATTATTGTTTGTTTTTGATGTTTTCAATCTTTTATTGCTTTTTTTGTGTTTGTCATAAATTAATGAGCTTAAGCCTAAACCAAGGGTTAGTAAACTCATCATATCCTCCCTTTGATTAGGGATAATGAGAATACCTTAAGTATGAGGTAAACACCTCAAACTTAATTACCATGGTGTAGGATTAAAATCATTAACCTACTTGTGATTATTTAGATGTTTTTGGTATTTTTTTTTAGTGTTAAGTAATGAGTTTAAGCCATAATCAAGGATTTAATGGATCCATTACACCATCCTAATAGAAGGATAATAGATGAGCACATTTAAGCTGAGGAAGATACCTTAACTTAATCTATGATTAGGGATTAACCTCATGACAAAACAAACCTTTATTAAAGTGGATTTTAGTTAATGGTAAGATTAAGAAGTGAATTTTATGGTTTGTAAGACAACTTGAGGGGGACTTGTCCATTAACATTAGGGTTAGTCCTTCTTAACCAATTAAGGAAGAATTAGAACCCTAATGCAAGGCCCAAGTTACAAGCTATTGTCTTAGTGATTATTAAGATGGATTGACTAAGAGGTTTAAACAAATTAAGGGTTTAACACTTAGGATTAAAGTTATACACTCCATCCTAAGAGAAAGATGCAGGCATAACCTTAATCACAAAGCCTTAAAACCTTAAAGGTTTAGTCTCTGATAATGAGATGAGAAGAGAGACACAAAGAAGACACAAAGGTAAAACTAAAGGGGGACTAATCAAAACCCTAATTATTGTCATGCTTGGGTGTTCCTATGGTTTGTGAGGCTTGCAAGAGATCTTCAGAGAAGCCACTAATGGAAGAAGCAGATGAAAGGAGGAGAAGCAGAAGAAACAAGTTAACTTACTTCATTGAAGAAGATAAGTCACTTAAAGAAAGAAAGTGAATGATGAACATGAATGAGCAAGATCACTCTAAAGCAAAAGGAAATGCAGCAAGGATGCATAAAAAGAAAGAGAAGATAAATGAGAAGTGAAGGCAAATTCACTTATCAAAGTACTTACCACCTGAAATGGTTAGCATAAAGAAAGGAATGAAATGAAAATGAAATGTTTGCAAAGATGCAAACCAAAACCAGAAGCATAAACATGATGTGAATGATGCTATGACATGATGCAAAAGCATGTCAAGTGTTATGAATGTTCATACAAAAGATGAGAATGCAAATGAAGCATGTAAGAAGCATGAAAGTTCATGAAAGTTTAATGAAATGAAATGAATGCAAATCATGGAAAATGGATGAAGAAATGATCAAGCATGATTCTAATGTGTCCTATGATGTCTTGGATGTTATGTGAATGCAAGAAATGTCATGGCAAGTTCATGAATGAATGCATATGCAAGATGTATGCAAATGAGCATGAGAAATTAGGGTTTTAATGCAACATGAGATGCAAAAGTCAAAAACAGAAGCAAAATACAAGATAAAAAATTGCAAATGAACTCAAAGGAACCCTAACCCCATATGATATCACACCCCAAAGGAGAAGTTCTAACTCTTAACCTAAAGGAAGTTGTGAATTTTCTAAGTTATCTAGGGTTTTAAGGCACCTTAAGAGGGAAAATGCAAATCAAATAAATAATGCAAGATAAATTTGTGACAAAAATATGCTAGACACTACATGCTATATGAAGATCAATGCAAAAAGAACTAATGTCATACCATTCATGGTTAGGCAGAAAAGAATTCTTGAAGTTAGGGTTCAAAAATAGGATTTTTATGAACCCTAAATTCAAGAAAAATGTCAAAATTGATTCAAAACCAAAAATAAATTTGTATGAATGGTTTGAAAATGTTTCTAAATGTCCTAAGATGCAATGTGATTTTTTTTGGAATTTTTAGAAACCTAAATGGTATTTTAATTAATTAATTTCCATTAATTAATTAAAATAAACATTTAAATGTTTTAAAAATATTTTTTAATGCAAAAAATAAAAATAAAATATGTTTTCTGGTTGAGAAAAATATTTGAAATGAAAATGCAAAAGGAAAATATTTTTTTGGAATTTTCTAACTATTTTTAATAAATTGTGCAAAATAAATGGTAAAAACCGAAATAAAAATTAAATAAATGGAAGGTATGCTGATCTGATGGTCTGGATTGAACCTGAGGGGATTTGGTTTGACCACGCGCCACATCTAAAGGCTGAAATTCAAACTCAGTTAATTTTAATTTTAACACGCGGGTAACTAAGATCCAAACGCTCAACATCCCAGCCATTCAAACACGCGGGTAACTAAGATCCAAGGGCTCACGTTTAAACTTAACCCTAAACCCTAATTAAACATTTAATAACTTTCAGGTGGCCGGAGAAGACCTCCGGTCATCTTCTTCGGCCAGCTCCTCCCTGAGCAACCCCAAAACACCACCCCAGACCCTCAAACTCTCCAGAATTGATCAGTGAACAACAACAAACAAGAATCCAGGCACATAATTCATTTATTTTCAGAAACAAACATGAATCGAATCAAACTTCTTTTAGGTCAAAAATTTCAGAGATTCGGTTCATGCTTGTTTTTTCATCATTTTCAAAAATAACAAGTGCAGTGAGATCAGGGGAACATTTCTATAACTTAAAAAGAGATTTCTGGAAAATTTGTTCTTCAGGTTACCTAAAGTGAAGCTTCCTGGTTCTGAGCTTTCAAGCCTTCTCTTTGGTGCAAAAAGTCTCCAATGATCCTCCTAGTGATGTTGCAATGCCTAGAACAAGCTGAAATGAGTTGGTTTGAGAGAATGAAGCCTTGTTGCACCAGAATCGTGTTTCAGTTGTGGGGTGTTTTTGGCTGTTTTAATGGTTGCTTTGTGTTCTATAGATGATTTTGAGATGAATGGTGAAATTTGTTTGGAGTTTGAGTGAGTGAGCAGAGAGTTTCGAATGCTTTTGCAAAATGGAGTGATTTTGGGAACTTGAGGATTCTGAGGTTTCAGCTTGGCTTGTTGTGTGTTATGGCTTGGGTTTGATCCACATAACAAGTTGTGATAGGTCAGAGAAGTGGTTGTGGCCTATGGTGATTGGTATGGGTGTTTTTGCACAAAGTAAATAAAGTTTGTACTTGAGGTATGGGCTGATTCAGAGGTGGTACAAGGGCATGTCTGGCCTCAGCTTTGATCAAGGAGAGCCATAGAATTTTTTGTGTGGTGATGCAGCAAGTTTGTGAAAGGTTCTATGTCATTTTGCAATTTTGACAAAGTTTGGCCCTTTTGTGATTTCTTCATAGGCAAGGCATGAAAACTTGAGATTCTTGGGCCAATTCTGAGTTTTGGGCAATTCACTATGTTGGTATGATGCTTAGAAGTGTGTTTGAAGTCACAAAATGGCTTGGCAAGTGGTTTTGCAAAAAATCCTCTTTGGCATGAAACTTGAAATTATGTGATTTTTGCCAACTTTGACAAGCCATAACTTGAGTTCCATAATGAATTAGAACTTGTTCTTATACTTTTTGAAAAGGGAATGATCCAATCTACAACTTTCATGACCAACAATTTTTCATTTGAAGCATTCTTGGTTGAGAAAGAGGAGGTTGAAAAACTTTCCCAAAATGGAAAGTTTACATTACAAGTCATTTCCATTTTTGGCAAATTTTGGTTTAGCTCACTTTTCTTCAATTTTGTGAACTTCCAAGCACTTCAATGATCAAATAAAGATCACACAACTTCAATTTGATGAAAAATCCACTTTGGTTCCATGTTGGGGGGCCTCAGATGCCCTGATTTTGCTCTGACTTGCTCAAGAAGTTACCCAGTGAACATATGACTTCCACAATGAATTTCTTCATCAAACTTGGTACACATGATCCTTATAACATATTGAGACCATTAGAAACAAGAATGACCAAAAAATTTGGAGTTATGGCCTCTGAAACTAAAACCCTAATTTCAGGATATCTGTGCAGTGAAACCCTGGCTCTGCTTCCATGCTTTGCCAGTTATTGTGATTTTTTGACTTCCTTGATCTTTGAGGGATATAAAATGATGATAGAACATAGATGGACCCTCTTGGAATGATTGGAAACCTTTGGAGTGGCTTAGATGAATCCTTGGATTGCTCAGATCACAAACCCTAGATGCAGATGAACTTGAACTAATGCAGTGAAACAAAAATGCAATATAAGATGATATGTTTATACTAATGCAAATATGAAAGATCACAAGCCATGGTGTGAACTTAGTTAGGGAAAATTTGGGGTGTTTACAACTTTCACTCAAGACAGAAGCGATCTTGAGGAATTCTTCGGTCCCACGCAAGAAATGGTCGCGCAACCAGGAAAAGTGAAACTTCGGCAATAAGCGGGGGATCTCCTTTCCTTCCTCATCCAACAGAACCTTCCCCTGGTTGTCCGTATCTAATCCCCAAAATTTGCAGGAGTTTAAAGCACGCTCTGAGATCGGTTCGACCAAATAAAAAATATCTTTGAATTCCCTAATCAACTCAGAATACGCCTTGAAGATCTTCTTTTTCTGCTTCAAGGAAACCCATCTGAATTTCCCATTGACGACCTAGTGTTGGATGTGGTAGACATGAAAGAACAAGGGTAGTGTCTCCCTTATCTTCAAGTACTCGTACGTCATCTCGAAATCCCGTATAAAGGCAAAAGAGTTTTGGTGCAACAGGGAGGGCGCGAGCTCCAGGTGAACGAACATGCTCTGTTGGAAGTCGGAGAAGGGCAACCTAAACTTCATCTCCCTGAATAGGATGTCGTAAAAAGGAAATTTATCTAAGCCAAATTCCCAGCAGATACAATCTTCCGAGCCCGGGTATTTCACCGTCCAGTCTTCTGGGTCCCCGACCACAGGAAGAGGCCCCTCCAAGTCCTGAGTATAGAGAGAGGCGATGGTCATGGGTTTGTCAGCGGCCCACTCACTCACAGGAACATCCTTGTCCTCGTCCTCTTCGAAATCATCAGGGACAGTCATATTTGATGTTGTCTGCTTTGAATCACCAGGGGATGTTGAACCCCTCCTCGTAGATGAGCTCTCCTTAGAATCAGCAGGAGAGGACGCAGAGTCGCTAGACAGATTCTCAGTTTCCATTTGGGTTCGCTCGTCTTTGGACATCTCGACTCCTGAAAAGCAGTGAAAGTAAATGTGAATTCGATGGGCAAATCAAACCCAACCTTCCACCACTGTTCAAGTGAAAGGGCACTCTAAGGAACGAGGACGCTATCCTCGATCAAAGCCCACATTCAAAGAAAAAATCATGGTCGTAACAACGACCAAATAATCACACGAGTAAGGGAAAAGATTGACACGCCGAAACCATCATGTCATGGAAAACGAGCAGGCTACAAGCCAAGAACTCCAGTTGAAGCTCAACAAGAGATGACGGACAAAGCAGTCGTGGACGGTGAAAAGTAAACCTATCTACTGCATTAGAAACAATACTATCGTCGGAAACCGTCATGCACAGGCAGTTAACGCCGCACCGGAAACCTAGAAATCCTACTGATCGGTCATATTAACCCTAAACCTAGTCCTAACCACATGCAACTAACTTATTTACCAGAATCGAAAGCTAAATCAAATAGAAAGTCATGAAAACTTACAAGTTTAGAAGAAGTTCTGGTCTACTCGGAGAGTTTCCTCGGAATACGTGGTGGTTGACGGTGGTTGACAGAGGCAAACAAGCACTTGGTCAATACGAGCAGTAGAAGCACAAGTGAAAAGTGTGAAAATGAAGCCCATCGCTTTATTTACAGGCTTCGCTAGCATGTGCACGAGCACGTGAAGCCTGCAAACCTAGGAATGACACACTCATTACCTAGGGACAGCCGTAGGGTAGCCATCATTACGCATTAAATGCACACACTTCCCAATACGCAGACGTGTCTCAATGACTATACCAAACATTTGGGATCCTCGATCAAACGACCATTGTTTACGACCAATCTCGCGAACGATCGCCGATGACCGACCAGGATCGACGAAGTATCATTACTTCAGAATCACCCCGTGTATGGTCGAGCACCCTTAAGTCATTGCTTCTGCATCTAGAAAAAACGACTTGGGGGGTTCCTATTATGGACTGGACCAACGACTAGGCTTGACTAAATCCTTTCTGGCCCCTAAAACGGCCCAATGACCCATGATCCAGGGGATCCATTGTACTAGTGGTCAATTCACTCTCCTTGTTCATGGTCTTTGCTCGACAACCGAAGAGACCGTCCAGGATCGGCCTTGATAGATCTTGCTCAGAGGACCTTGTGCTCGACACAGTGCTCCCGACCATGATGCTTGTCCGACGTTTAGTTCCTAGCAGTTACCTATTTTTGGGAGATCCGTGATCCAAGCCCAAATATAGGAACCGTTGGCCACGCGCTGGGGGCTCCCTATATAAGATGTCTAAGATGACATGTGAATGTATGAAATGCCATGGCAAGTTCATGTATGGATGCATATGCAAGATGAATGCAAATGAAAGTGCAAAATTAGGGTTACATGAAAGGATGAGATGCAAATGAACATTTAAATACTTTAAAAATGCTTTTAAAATGCAAAAAATAAAATAAAAATTGTTTTTGGATGAAGAAAAATATTTGAATCAGAAATGCAAAGTTTGAAATTTTTTGATGAGTTTTGATATTTTAAAATAATTATGCAAAAGAAATAAGAAAAAATGAAATAAATGAGAAGTATGCGCATCTGATGGTTGATATTCAAACTGGAAAAGGAGGGAAAGACCACGCGCGTTTTTGGAGGGCTGAGATTGCATCTGGCAAAATAATTCATTAAACCTAATTAATTCTGATTATTTTTATTAATTGAGGATTCGGGTTTTAAATGACCAATCTGGGCCATCCGTCCACGCGCGAGATCAAGATCCTATGGCCAGAATTCAAACCTACGCTAACCCTAATTAATTAACCCTAACAACATTCAGGTGACCGGAGCAAGCTCCGGTCATCTTCTCCGGTCACTCTTCTTCCCTATCTCTCTCAAAATTCCATAAAAATGCCTCAAACTCTCCAGAAATGATCCTCACATCACTCTAAACATGAATCATCCAACAAAATCCATATATTTCACATGAACAACACGAATCAAAGCAAAACGGAAAAGCACTCAAAAATTTCAAAAGCTCGTGAAATGCTTAAAACTCAACCATTTTCAAAACAAATCATATCATGGCAATCAGGGGAGCATGTAGAATCATTATATAACATAAAAGAGAGGTTCTGGAAAATTTGTTCTTGAGGTATACCTGAGATGAAGCTTTTCAATTTGGCACCTTATGGACCTCTCTCTTGTGCAAATAGCCTCCACTTGATCCCCTGATGATGTTGCAAGGCTTTGAATGAGTTGAAATGAACTGGTTTGAGAGGTTGCAACTCAACTGCACTGAAATCGTGTTTTGCTTTCAGGGGCTTTCAGGCTTGTTTAATGGTTGGGAAAGGTTCTATGGATGATGGTGAGTTGAATGGTGAAGTTTGTTTTGAGGTTTGAGGCTTGTGCTGTGTGAATCGAAGAAAGGAAAGTCTTGAGTGATTTTGTGAAACTTGGTGTATGAGAGTGTTCAGGCTTGTGTGTCTTGTGTTATGGCTTGCTTTTGGTCCACATAACATGTCTCTATTGGCCAGAGAGTTGTTGTGGTTGCAGCTGATTGGTATGAGATCAATTGCAAAAAGTCAACAACTTGTGTACCATAGGCATGGGCTTGTGCAGAAGTTGTTTCATAGCATGTCTGGCCTCAGCATGAATCAAGGAGGTCCGTGGAATTGAAATTATGCAGCTGGATGGCTTGGAGGGAAAAATTTCATAGGTTTTGCAAGACTTTGCATTTTTGCCCCCTTTGAGAAATCTTGTGATGCAAGGCATGAAAACAAGTGATTCCTTGGGCAATTCTGATCACAGTGCATTGTACTATGTTTGTATGATGCTTAAAGATGCATTAGAGGTCACAAAATGGCTTGTCATGTGGAATTGCAAAAAATCCTCTTTGGTGTGAAAGTGAAAATTATGTGATTTTTGCCAACTTTGCAAGGACATAACTTGAGTTCCATAATGAATTAGAACATGTTCTTGTACTTTTTGAAAATGTAATGATCCAATATACAACTTTCATGACCAATAATTTTTCATTTGAAGCATTTTTGGTTGAGAAAGAGGAGGTTGAAGAACTTTCCCAAAATGGAAAGTTTCCATTACAAGTCATTTCCATTTTTGGCAACTTTTGGTTTAGCTCAAATTTCTTCAATTTTGTGAACTTCCAAGCACTTCAATGATCAAATAAAGACCATATAACTTCAATTTGATGAAAATATCACTTTGGTTCCATTGTTGGGGGCCTCAGCTGCCCTGATTTTGCTCTGACTTGCTCAAGAAGTTATCCAGTGAACAAATGACTTCCACAATGAATTTCTTCATCAAACTTGGTACACATGATCCTTATAACATATTAAGAACATTAGAAACAATAATGGCCCAAAAATTTGGAGTTATGGCCTCTGAAACCAAAACCCTAATTTTGGTCATCTGTGCAGTGAAAACCCTAGCTCTGCTTCCATGCCTTGCCAGTTCTTGTGATTTATTGACTTCCTTGAACTTTGAAAGATATAATATGATGATTGAATACACATGGACCCTCTTGGAATGCTTGGAGGCCTTTGTAGTGGCTCAGATGGATCCTTAGATTGCTCAGATCACAAACCCTAGATGCAGATGAACTTGAACTATGCAGATGAAACAAATATGCAATGTGATATGGTATGCTTATGCTTATGTACATATGAAAGATCACAAGCCATGGTTTGAAATGAGTGAGGGAAAATTTGGGGTGTTTACACATAACAACATGTAGGAGCTATTCCCAACTGATCTGGATGAAGAAAATTTTAACTGAGTATAATGGCACATACGATGTCATGACATCTTTCTGTGACGACTTAAGTTACATTAACGTTTGCAGAAATCAAGTTGAGAATAAGGGCAAACTAGGGATGTGTTAACTAGACAAATTATAGCAATTAATTTGGTGTGGGAACAATATTCAAATTTGTGTTTGTTCCCAAGAGAGAGGCTTTCAAATTCAATCATTTCAAACCCTCATAAATTTTTCTTACGCACATCATCTCCATATTGTGCCCTATTTCTCAAAACTCTTCATCATCCACGTTAGAAAAATAATTTGTTGTGTTAATCTATTTCCTAATCTAAATATGTCTCAACAACATTCCTCACAAGATTCTACCAAGAAAGGTAATGCCTCTTCGTCAAAACCTATGTCTAAATATGTGAAGATTGTGTTTGAGGATGTTGTGGATGTTGCTTCATTTTCCATGGTTCCATGCAATGAAATTGAAGTTCCAAAGCTTGACAAACTGTCAATCAAAATTAAGAAGAAACTTCCTGCAGGTAATACTTCAAAAACTTCTAATTATTTTTCAAACCCTAGGTCAGAAAAAGAAAAATTTCCAGTAGATAAGAGTATTAGAAAAATAATTGGCAGGACCATGGATGTGGGAAGTCATCTTGTTATCCCTATGATTATTAGGACTCTTGCTAAAATTAGACCTCCTACACATGTGGTTCAATCTGAACCAGAGATAAAGATTGAGAAAGTTGATGAAGTTAAAGGTAAGGCTGAAAAGAATAATGTTTAAGAACTTGGGGTTAAGGTGACTGAGCAAGAAGGATCAGCTGGAAATATGCACATTTTTGCTGCATATGTGTTGGAAGATGTCGAAGTTGATGTTACAATATCACCTATGAGAAAAGAAGGTTCTATAAAAGGTCAAGAATCTAGGGATGTTGTTAGGGCAACATGTGAGAAGAAGAATGATATTTCTCAGGAACATGTTATCAATGTTGAAGAATATCCCTCTAACAATGAGGTCATTTCCAAAAGCCTCCATCATGGTGTTTCCAAGAGGCTCAAGAGCAGAAAATGGAAAGTTGTTGTTGTTGATAACACTTCTACTAATAGCTCAAAGAATACACCTGGTGTTTGTCCTGCAAAACCCTGAAACAAGGTTGTTATAGTCTTCATGAAAAGGAAAGCTGAATATGACAATGAGCCAAATTACAATGTTGAAGATGATGTCCAATACATCACACATGAGAAAAGGTATACTTCAAAGAAGAAGTTTGTTGATGTTCATGAGGCTCCTTTTGACAACGTCTCCTTTCATGTTGTTGAAAATATGGAAAGATGGAAATATATCTTTCAAAGAAGAGTGCCTTTGGAAAGAGAGCTTGGAAAAAATGCTCTTATTTGTAAAAAGGTGATAAAGCTCAATGAAGATGCAGGTTTAATGAAGGTTGTCATCAGATTTGGTCCCTGATATGAGAAACCAATTAAGGAATTTATAGTAAACATCCCAGAGGGATGTGATGATGTGAAGAGCAGGGACTATAGTAAAGTTTATGTCAAAGGAAATGTTGTAACATTTTCTCCTGCTGTTATAAGAAACTTCTTAGGGAGATTTGAAGAATCTCAAACTGATCTTGAAGATACGGATGATCAGGTATGTAGAGAGATAACATGCATACAAGTGAAGAATTGGCCTAGCAAAGAAAAGCTGTCAGCTAGGAAACTAAATGTGAAGTATTCAATTCTCCATAGAATTGCTAATGTGAATCGGGTTCCTATAAGTCACACCTCCACCATCTCTACTTCACTTGGAAGGTTTATATATGTTGTGGGAACAAGAAGGAAATTCAAATTTGGGGCTTACATGTTTTATCAAATTTTGAAACAAGCTCTTTCCACTGTTACTAAGTTGCCTATCCGCTTTCCATCTCTCATTTGTGGTATAATGTTTCATTAACATCTTGGAATTTTATTGCCTGTTGACAGTGTAATGAAAAGGAAATCTCCTTTGACTTTACATTATAAACTTTTTACTGGAGATCACTTTCTAGATCTTGTCACAACATCTGTTCAGACATCTAGTCTTGCACCTTCCAAAGAAGTTGTTATTGCTCAACTAAAGGAGACTCGAGGGGAGTTATAAAACACCATTAAGGTGAGTACTACAAGAAAGGCCAAGCTTGAGTAGTTGATTCAAGCTTTGATTGCAGAGAAGACAATGAGGCATAACCTACTGAAGATGTTGAAGAAGATGAAGGATCTGATGATGATCACCCTGATGAAGAAAAGGAAGAAAATGATGATGAGGCTACTGAAGATGATGTCTGATGTAGTTCTTTGTTTTTGTGATTCTAAATATCTATGTAAGGGTTAAATACCAAGAATATTTTGGCACCTCATGTGCTTTTCGTGTAACTTGAATTCTTATTCAACAATGTGTTATTGATTTGGTGTTTGGTTATGTTACTTACGTTTGTCATATTATGGCTAAAAGGGGGAGTGTTACTAACTATTAACTAACTTTAAGTTGTTGTTGAGAGGGGGGAATCACTAACTACTGCAGTTGAGGGGGAGAATCACTAACTATTGTTGTTGAAGGGGAGAGTTACTGACTGCTGCATATTGAATCACTGACTACTATTATTAAGGGGAGAGTTACTGATTGTTGCATATTTGATTTTTTTGTGTTTGATTTATTTTCAAACCTAAGTGTTATGGCTGCTAACTTTTGTATGCTAAGATTATTTAGTTGTTTTAGCCAAAAATTTCCAAAGGGGGAGATTGTTAACTCTTCATATTTGTTATTGGCATTAATTTTGTTAAAAAAATCTGAACAACATCATCAAGAATATTATGAAGAATAACAGGGTTTTCAAGATGTCGAATAAGATGTCCTAACGAGTATATTCGACATCCTGACTATCAGTTGACAGTTTGAACTCAACTGTTATATGTACAGATTACAAAATATTCTTTGAATATTATGTGATCCTAACTAGCGCCCAAGATTGAAATTTTTCAGAGCTTCAGTTTGGAATTGAAGATTTTTTATTTTCTAACCATGGAGACATTTTAGGAAACTTTAGATTGAAATTCTATTTTCTTGGAGAATAAGTTGTAGATTATGTGCACCAGATTTGTTGCGATTTGAAGCCCAAAATTCCAGTCTAAATTATACCTATATATAGGATGCTTCAATCCTAATTGTAACATGGAACATATATTACTTTTAGTGAGTTTAGGGTTTTTTATTTTTAGTGTCTCTCTTGTATCTTGTTGATACTAGAGTTTGAATGTTTTTATTGAGTTGTAAAGTTTTGATCACTCTTAAGCCTTTAAGCATTGAATGCGTATGTATCACGTGGTGATTGTAAAATGAGGTGAGAAGGGTCTCATACCTAGGAGTGTCTTATGTAGAAATTAAGCACATATAGTGATTAGGTGCAAAGATTAAACCAGAGGTTGTTTACTTCAAACTAATACTATATAGTGGATTTACTTCCTGACTTGGAAGCCCTCTAACGCATGTGTTATTATACACCAAACTGGGTTAATAGTTGACTATGTGTTCTTTAATTTCTTCAATTCTATTGTGTGTTTGTATTGTCATTGTGTTAAGTGTAGAGATCAATGTCTTGACATCTCTTAGGACATTTGAGACCTGCATACCAGAATTTCATATTCTTTTCTTTTAACATGCTCCTGGTAATGTCAAGTAGAGTTTTATTTCTTCTTTCAGCAAGACCATTATTATTTGGAGTGTATGGGGAAATCACCACATTCTCAATTATATGATTCTCACAAAACTTCTTGAACTTTGTTGAATTGATCTCACATCCATCATTGGTTTTGAGGATCTTCAAACTTTGTCCACTTTGATTTTTAGCCTTCACTTTGAACTCAACAAACACCTCATGTTTGAACATTATGAGTGCTACCCATGTCATTATTGTGAACTCATTCACAAATGACACAAAGTAAATATTTACTCCAAGTGAATGTACCTTAAATGGCCCATATGTCAGAATGCACCACACCGAAAGCATGAGTTGCTCTTAATGGCATTTCGGATGAGAATGGAAATCTGTGTTTTTTTATCTCTCATGCATATATCACATGATTTCTTTGGTGTCACAATCTTTGGAATTCCATGTACTAGTTTCATTGAACTTAGATGCCTTAAAATTTTGAAGTTCAGATATCCTAATCTCTTGTTCCACAACTCACTTTCCCTTACAACACCAGTTGCACTAAGGAGTTTAATGTCTGATGTTTCAACATTCACCTTGAATGTCCTGTTTATTCCCAATGTAAAATTCATAATAAACTTTAGGTCACAGTCATACAACTTCAAGATATTGTCCTTCACGGTTGCTAAAAACCATATTTCAAGCACCTAACTTACACTCATCAGATATCTATTCATGCCATCAACATACCATGCATCCTTGATCAGTACAGTTTTTCCATTCTTCAATTTTACCTTGACATTTCCCATTCCTTCAACATTCAGATACGCATCAATAACATATATGACCCCGGTCTTTCTACCAGAGTTAAAATCAACTAGTCATTTTTTGTTTCCAGTTAGGTGATTTGAGTAACTGGTGTCCATATACCACCAATACATCATTGTTCACCTTCATTCTCAAATTCCATTAATAACACAAGTTCATCCTCAAAATCTCCTATGGATATGTTGGCTTCTTAACCCTTGACTTTCTTGTTTGACCATCAATTATCCGCAAAATGGAAAAACCTGTTATTGTTGTAGCACTGAACATTTCTCTTGTCAAACTTCTCATTTCCCTTCTAAAATTAATTGGGGAGTTCATACTTTTGAGCAACACTAACATTATTTTTCTTGTTCTCTAGCCATGCTTACTTATTGTTCTTCTTGACAAAAGAAGCTTTCACAACCTGTTATGTTTCCCTTTCAGGGTTTCTTTCATTCAGACACAATTCTTGTGCTTCTAAACTATTCTGCAACTCTTCAATTCTCATGATGCTAGTGTCTTTCTAGTGTTCTATGGCTACAACTATGTAATCAAACTAAGGAGTAAGTGATCTTAGTACATTTTCAATGATTACTTTTTTAGAGAGTGTTTCTCCAAAAGATTTCATCTCATTCGTGACAACAATCATTATGGAGTTGTAATCAGGAAACTTCTCATTGTTCTTCATATTAAGATTCTCACTTTTCTTGCGTAGGACTACAAATTTACTTTTTTTACTAATGTGTCACCACCATAGTACCGCACAAGTGTATCTGTAACACGGTGGGAGAACTGACTTTAGTTAAATGTTGCGGATAGCAAGAGTCGCCACCGACTTTTATTTTATCCAAAGGAAAGGGCATAAAAGAACAGGAAAGACCTTCAAAGATTTTTGGGTTCGGGGGGTAGGTTATGTAAAGGGAAGGTGTTAGCACCCTTTACATCCATGGTTATCCATGGGCTCTTAGTTACTTAGCTCACTTTAAAATGTTTTGAGAAGTGTAGTGTGTGATTAAAAATTTTCTTAACTACTTTATAATGATCCTTGTATGGATATATATAAAGACTTTGTTTTGAAAATTATTTAAAAATGTGAAGTGTTATGAAATGTTTTTGAAGGAGTGAGCAAGTACTTAAGAGGAACCTACCCTATGATTAAATCTTTACTGTTCTTGAATGTTCTTTCAATGGTAATATTATCCCTATTATTAAGGAATAGGTAGTCATTACCTTGGATGTTGTAAGGGACATGTGAAGGGTCATCTATGTTTAGGCAACAGTAAGGTGTCTTTAGCATTTCGTAGGGACTTATCATCTTTTATTCAAAAGGGACAAGATCATTTACGAAGGCAACATCGAAGGGACTTGATATTATAATCTTAAAAGGGACTTGATGATATTTTATGAAAAGGGACTTTGCTTTAAGACACCTTACTTGACCTTATAATTAGGCAACATGAGGAGTAACCTTAGAAAGTGAAAGATGGCGATCAAAGATCGACTTACGTGTGTGAGTGTTCTTATTCATATATTTATTTTATTAAATTAGTGATTCTAAGTTAATTTTAATTACAAATATGTTATACACACTCTAAAATTACTAACCACACAATTAAATGGCATAAATAAAAGGGCAAGAAAATAAATCTACGCTATTACATTGCTTTGGGGCAGATACATAATGATCGACGAACATAAATTACATTTTTTGATATACGCCTATACATTTTTCTAGTAATTAAATTAAAACGAGAAATAAATAAATAATTGAACAATATATAAATAAAACAATAATTATCAAGATTAGAAAAATAAATAAATCAGGGTTAGTAAAGAAATCAGGACGTGATTAAATTCTTAAACCTAATTAAATTAATAAGTTTGATAAGAAAAACTAAAAAAAATATTTATAAAATATATTATGTAAGAAAAACAAATTAATATTTATTTGTGAAATTTTATTTATAAAAGAAAAAATTAATGGTGGTTATTCTAATTAAGTTTCTATTAATTATAATTATTTAACTAATTAATCTAATATAATAAATAATAATTTAAATAAGAAAATAAAAAGAAGAAAGAAAATAGGCGCAAAAAGAGAATGGGGGGGAAGCCTGGGATCGAACTCGCCCCCCCAAGCTTACCAACACAGAGTCTCAACCACTGGAACACACGCTTGTGTGTGATTAGAAACGGAAAACAAATATTATAAAATAAAACAAATTTCAAAAATTAGAAACGCGCGCCAAGACTATCTTCTTCCTCTGGCCGTCGCATTAGGCTTTACCTACAGTTCTTCCGTCACTACAACTTTTAGTGACGGTTTTCATGCGTCACTAGAGGTCCTGCAAATCAAAAAATGTTATATGCACAAGATAAATTTGTCCCAATGGTATAAACCTATCAAAAGAGGTCTTGTGAATCCAATTATGCAGTCAATTCCATCTGAAATCGCGTCTAAACGGAATCCCTAATTTAATGTTTTTAAATCCTAACAATGGTGTGGGAATATCCGCGCATCAAAACATCGATTCCTTTGCCCAGAAATCATCCATACACAGCAACAAACAAGATTAGAAGCACAAAAATGATTTATAATGGATAAATAAGTGAAATCGAAAATCGAAAAAAAGTGAAGAACATGAATTCGGTTTCCATGATATATGAGGTGTTTGATGAACATGATGATCCCAATGCACTCTAAATGTTTCTAGGAAGCTATTTCCATCATAATTTGGCCTTGTAACTACCTTAATCTTGCAAACCGAATGTGAGTTTGTTCTTGAATTTTTTGAAGTTTGGAGAGTATCCTTGGAGGCAGAATTTTGTGTCCTTGTGATTGGGATGTCTTCAAGTATATATAGAGATGAAAATTAGGTCAAAAAGTCATGGATTTATGGGCTTTGTAATGATGACAATTGATTGCTTGATTATGAAGAAATCTCTTATCCAAAAATGTCAAAAAATCCAATATATTCTTACTATCTTGGTCTAGCACGAATTTGGATGTGATCAATTAGTCTTGAATGGTGTTTATGACCTTCTAGAATCATAATCTCTTCCAAATATATGATTTTCATATTTTATTTTAATTTAATTTGTATTTTAATGAATAAAATTCAAATAAATATCAAATAAAATATAAAAAATCAGAAAATGCATGGGCTGGATCATGCTTGATGACATTATAAAGATTGGATGGCAATTTGGTAGGCTCATTTAGCAAAAAATAGTTTTAAGGCCTTATTTGCTTCATAAACTTCCCAAAAATTTCCCAACTTTGCAAGGGCACAAATCCTTAAATTTTAATTCTATGAAGGTGTTCTTGGACATTTTAGAAATCTTAGAGAGTCCTATAACCAACCTCTTTGGTCTCATGTCCATATCCTTTACCATTCTCAAGTTATGCTCTTTGGAAGTTGTTGACTTTTTGTTGACTTTTAAAAGGACCTATAATGTCTTAGCTTATACCTTCCAAATGAAGCATTTTTGGGATTGGCTTGTGAGACACAAAGTTGTAGAGAATTCAATTTACTTCAAAATGAGCTTTGGATGGAAAAAATTTGATGAAGCATGTGACAGTTATGGCTGGTCAAAGTTCAGTTGACTTTTCCTATGAAAACCCTAATTTAGAAACTCCTGATTCTTGATGATCTGAAATCTCCTTGATGAATCATGATAAACCATTGATCAAATGATGAATTTTACTTCATATACTTGATGTTGGCAAAAAATCATGAAGTTTGACTTTGGTTTGACCACAGTTGACCTTAGTTTGACTTTTTAACTACTTTGACTGATTTTAACCTATCTGATCATCTGACTGAGCAAACCTTTTGAGAAAGCCTTGAAACTTGAAATAGGGATTCTTAAAGACATATAGGGTGCTATGAATCTCACTTAAAGCCTTGGAAGTCCATTTAGCCTGATAAAAGTCAAAACCCTAGTTTAAGATGCATTGCTTAGGAGGATGCATTGTTTGAGGGAATTGTCAAACTTTCTGACTAATTGTGAGCCTTGTGAACCTTGTGAACCTCATGCGATGTCTTATGAGACTTGTAAACCTTGTGAACCTCTTAGTACACAAAGTCTTGTCTTGTGGAGGGCAAATTTTGGGGTGCAACAGCTTCCCCTGTTCAATTTTCTGAAACCTGAGGGGTTAGATTGGTATATGTGCCAGTCGTGACCTGAAAAGTTGAAGGGGATTGAACACAAAAGCCCAAAAATTTGCACTCACCGGTGCGTAAAATAACACTGATGATTAGTTGTATATTCTTGAGTGGGCTTGAAGATGCCACTTGAAAGAATTGGAGATGGGCTTAGAGATGCCATCTAAAGTATCAGGATGTGATGATGTCTTTATGTTGATATTGGATATCAGTGCTAGGTATTCGTATAAGCCGTCTCTAAATAATTTATGCAACATGATTTGAATTGTTGAATAGACCAGTAGAAATAAATCTTCGTGACGATTATCTCTTCTGGAAATATCTTGGATTAGGGAATGGATCTTCGTATAGACCGTTTGCCTACTCTCCAAGGGCCAAAAGAACGTCAGGATTAGTTCTTCTGAAAAATGTCTTGAACCAGGGAATGGATCTTTGTATAGACCGTTTGTCTGCTATTCAAGGGCCAAAAGAACGTCAGGATTAGTTCTTCTGAAAAATATCTTGAACCAGGGAATGGATCTTTGTATAGACCGTTTATCTGCTATTCAAGGGCCAAAAGAACGTTAGGATTAATTCTTCTGAAAAATATCTGGAACCAGGGAATGGATCTTTGTACAGACCGTTTGTCTGCTATTCAAGGATCAAAAGAACGTCAGGATTAGTTCTTCTGAAAAATATCTTGAACCAGGGAATGGATCTTTGTATAGACCGTTTGCCTGCTATTCAAGGACCAAAAGAACGTCAGGATTAGTTCTTCTGAAAAATATCTTGAACCAGGGAATGGATCTTTGTATAGACCGTTTGCCTGCTATTCAAGGGCCAAAAGAACGTCAGGATTAGTTCTTCTGAAAAATATCTTGAACCAGGGAATGGATCTTTGTATAGACCGTTTGCCTGCTATTCAAGGACCAAAAGAACGTCAGGATTAGTTCTTCTGAAAAATATCTTGAACCAGGGAATGGATCTTTGTACAGATCGTTTGCCTGCTATTCAAGGCCAGATAGATGAAATCTTCTGGAAGTATCCTGGATTAGGGAATGGATCTTCTTACAAACCGTTTGCCTACTCTCCGAGGACATCTTGAGTAATGTATGGATCATTTCTGACCTGTTGTGAATTGTTGATGCTGTTTTATCTGTATATAACTGTCCTGCAAGGAGAATGTTAGTTTATGCAATATACGTATGCATAGTATGATGCACCTAAGTAAATGTATTATGCATTATGGATATGTATGGTATGATATAAATGATGTATGTATGAATCATGCAGCCTGAAGCGTCTGGATATCTTTGTATAACAACTGCTGGCTTAGGGAAAATAAATCCCGATTCGTTGCTGAAGAATATGAGGAACTTGTTCCTGTCTTGATAGTATAGTATTTATAACCTCCCGTCTTCGTTCGTCGTACTTCTATTGAAGGAAATAAGTTTCTGAGTATCCCGACCGAGGATAAAAGAGATGGACATAAATTCAAGGGGAGATGTAACTCGAAAGATAGATTTGCTCTACTGGGGATTTGTAGTTGTCTTGTGGGGATAAACCGGCGAAGCTTCATTGAACTACTACCCTCGTTCGTCCTTAGTAAATACTATTACTGCATTTTATGCATTTCTGGTAAACATCAATCATATTCAAAAGCATACATACATTCAAACACAACCAATGGACGTTTTCACTTATGTAAATAGGGTAAAAGTAAATCTGGATTCAAAGATGAAATTTTATTTATATCATAAAGTGACTTATACATGGGAAAGTTTGTACAAGGAGACAGAAATCCTAGTAAGAGGAATTCGTCGTAAATTTTTTACAAAATAAAGAAAATCAGCTATGTGGGAAATAATCCTATTGAGTTTCAATTCTACTATTGCCATTATCTTCAAGTATCTCATCTTCTGCTGTTGAGACGAAAACGATTTATCTGTTCGAGCTTGAATTAAGTAGAAAAACTAGTTGGAGTTTACATGGGTGATCCAAACGAGACATAGTCATACGCTTTAATCCCTAACTTTTGCCTGGATTTCCCTTTCAGGTTTTCAATCCACCGGGATACCCTTTTTTGCCCAAGCCGCCTTTTCAGGTTTTCGACTTACCGGGTGTACATTATATATATATCCCTAATTTTTTCCCGAACCCTTTTGGTTCGCCGGGATGCCCTTATTTTTGTCTAGGCCAATCAACCTAGCGGGTCTCTTTTCATGCGTAGTATTTTTTAACTATGTCTGCATTTACAGGCTGTGGGAAGTCTTCACCATCCATAGTAGTAAGTATCATGGCACCTCCTGAGAATACTGTTTTGACTATGAATGGTCCTTCATATGTAGGAGTCCACTTGCCCCTAGGATCACCCTGTGGTAATATGATACGCTTGATTACCAAGTCACCAGTCTGATATACCTTTGGCTTAACCTTCTTATTAAAAGCCTTAATCATCCGTTTCTGGTACATCTGACCGTGACAAACAGCGGCCAACCTCTTCTCGTCAATCAAATTTATCTGGTCAAGTCGAGTCTGAATCCACTCATCTTCATCCAAGCCTGCATCCTTCATGATTCTTAAGGAGGGTATCTGAACTTCAATGGGCAGAACTGCTTCCATACCATAGACTAAGGAAAATGGGGTTGCCCCTGTTGAAGTACGTATTGTAGTGCGATAGCCACAAAGAGCAAATGGAACATCTCATGCCAATCCTTGTAAGTAACAGTCATCTTTTGTAGAATCTTCTTAATGTTCTTATTAGCAGCTTCTACTGCCCCATTCATCTTTGGACGATACGGAGAAGAATTGTGATGCTTAATCTTGAACTGTGTGCAGAGATCCGTAATCATAGTGTTGTTCAGATTAGAGCCATTGTCATTAATAATCCTTTCAGGGATGCCATACCTACATATGAGATTATTCTTAATGAATCGAGCCACCACATTCTTAGTAACAGATGCAAATGAAGCTGCCTCCACCCATTTTGTAAAGTAATCAATAGCAACCAGGATGAAACGATGCCCATTAGAAGCAGTAGGTTTGATATCACCAATCATATCAATGCCCCACATGGAAAAAGGCCAAGGAGCAGTCAACACATTCAATCGTGATGGAGGTATATGGACTTTATCAGCATAGATTTGACACTTGTGACATGTTCTGGAATGTTGATAGCAATCAGCTTCCATGGTAGACCAATAGTAACCTGCTCTCAATATCTTCTTTTCCATGGTGTGACCACTAGAATGAGTGCCAAAGATCCCATCATGCATGTCTTCCATAATCTCTATTGCTTCCTTCTTATCCACACAACGAAGCAAAGTTGAATCATGATTGCGCTTGTACAAAATTCCATTACTAAAAAAGAACTTAGCAGAAAACCTCGTCAGAAACTTCTTATCTTTGACAGATGCCCCTTCAGGGAACTCCTGTGCTTCAAGATATCTTTTTACTTCATAGAACCAAGGCTTCCCTTCTGCCTCTTCAGTGTCAATCTCATTGCAGTAAGCAGGCTTCTCAAATCTATCAATAGTAATCTTGGGAGCTTCATCATCCCAACTAATTTCAAACATAGATGCCATGGTGGCTAATGCATCTGCCAACTGATTTTCTCTTCGTGGAATATGTCCAAAGGTAATCTCTTCAAAATATGGGATCAAAGACAAAACATACTCTCTGTAAGGAATGAGATTATCATGCTTGGTATCCCAATCTCTTTTAATCTGACTTACTACCAGGGCTGAATCTTCATACACGTCCAGGAACTGAATCTTCATATCAATGGCAGCTTTGATACCCAGGATACATGCCTCATACTCAGCCATGTTATTGGTACAATAGAAACAAAGTCTTGCAGTAATTGGGGTATGACAGCCTTCAGGGGAAATGATCACAACACCAACACCATTACCAAGTGCATTAGAAGCTCCATCAAAAACCACAGTCCATCGGGATCCTTGTTCAGGTCCGTCATATTGTCCAGGTTCTTTGACAATAATCATAATGTCTTCATCAGGGAACTCAAAACTCATTGACTAGTAATCATCCACTGCTTGATGAGCCAAATGATCAGCTACAACACTTCCTTTAATGGCCTTCTGAGTAGTATATTGTATATCATATTCTGTTAAGATCATTTTCCATCTTGCTATTCGTCCGGAGAGAGCAGGTTTCTCGAATATGTACTTGATTGGATCCATCTTCGAAATCAATAAGGTAGTATGAGTCAACATATACTGTCTTAGTCAGCGAGTAGCCCATGCCAAAGCGCAACAAGTTTTCTCGAGCAGTGAGTATCTTGTTTCACAGTCGGTAAACTTTTTGCTAAGGTAGTATATTGCCTGCTCTTTTCGACCAAACTCGTCATGTTGCCCCAACACACACCCCATTGAGTTGTCTAACACTGTGAAGTACATAATTAAGGGTCTTCCATCAACTGGTGGCATCAATATTGGAGGTTCTAGGAGATATTTCTTGATTTCATCAAAGGTTGTCAGGCACTCGTCATTCCATTCCATTACCTGATCTTTCTTCAACAACTTGAAGATTGGCTCACAGGTAGCAGTTAATTGGGAAATAAATCTTGCAATGTAATTCAATCGTCCCAAGAAACCTCTAACTTCCTTCTCAGTACGAGGAGCTGGCACCTCTTGTATAGCTTTCACTTTAGCAGGGTCTACTTCAATACCTTTTCCACTGACGATGAAACCCAGGAGTTTACCAGACCTTACTCCAAAAGTACATTTGTTTGGGTTCAATCTCAATTTGTATTTCTTCAACCTCTCAAACAACTTATGCAGATGATCAAGGTGTTGTTCTTCATTCTGGGACCTGGCTATCATATCATCCACATATACCTCTATCTCATGATGAACCATATCATGAAACAAAGCCACCATAGCACGCTGATATGTTGCCCCGGCGTTCTTCAGACCAAATGGCATCATTTTATAACAAAAAGTGCCCCACTGAGTAACAAATGTAGTCTTCTCCATATCTTCAGGTGCCATCTTGATTTGATTGTAACCAGAGAAACCATCCATAAAAGAGAATACCTTGTGCTGAGCAGTGTTGTCTACCAGAACATCAATATGAGGAAGTGGAAAGTCATCTTTGGGGCTGGCCTTGTTCAAATCCCTGTAATCTACACACATACGTACCTTACCATCTTTCTTAGGCACTGGTACCACATTTGCAACCCACTGAGGATACGAAGTCACAGCTAAGAACCCTGCATCAAATTGTTTCATCACCTCTGCTTTAATCTTCTCTGACATTTCAGGACGCATGCGACGAACCTTCTGCTTCTTTGGACGAAAATCTTCTTTTACTGGTAAACGGTGAACCACAATGTCTATATCCAACCCTGGCATATCCTCATAGGACCAAGCAAAGATCTCCACATAATCATGTAACATCTGAATCAATCTGCTCTTGACACCATCCTCTAATTCAGCCCCTATCTTGACCTCTTTCCTGTTTTCTTCAGTCCCCAGATTCACAACTTCGATTGGCTCTTCATGTGGCTGTATAACTTTCTATTCCTATTGTAACAACCTAGCAAGCTCTACAGGTAATTCACAATCGTCCTCCTTTCCATCTTCAGCTTGATAGATCGGATTCTCGAAATTATAATTGGCAATAGTATAACTGTTATCAACAGGATCCAGAGTGGATGAGGATCTGCATTTTAGTGATGTAGGTGTGTGTAAGAACACATAGCTGATAAAAGAATAGTAAAATAAAAGAAAGACAATGAACACAATATTTACGAAAACGAAACGTCCACTGATTTTTATTGAATGAAGTATGCAAATGAAATGACATCCCGAAACAAGCATACCATTGTGCCTCGGGTAAGGCACAAGTCTTAAGAGTTTAATTGTTCAAAAATTACAAACTTAAGAAATAACAACACAATAATAGTATTTACTCCTGACTAAAGGAGATAGGAATAACATCTTCAGCTTTCCAATTATTGAGCCCATCACCCACAGTAGGAAAAATCCAGTCATCCAGGTTGTAGTCTTCATCATAGTCACCCACAACATTGATCTGATCTTTCATAATCCCTTGATTGGTGATACGAACAGCACGAGCACGACGAACAGCCTTCTGGGACTCTTCTTTAACCACAGCTCTAGCATCTTTGAGGGAGGCCATTGTTGGAGGTACTCTGGTAACTACAGGAACTCTTTTGAGAGCAGGAGGAGCTTCAGCAGTAGGAACAACCCAAGGAACTACTTCAAATGTCTGGCACGGAGTCTCAACATATTCCCCTTCCACTTCAAGATATTTAAATGTGTTCACATGGCTAATCATATATTCTTCCTCTCCGTAAATAGTGACAACCTTTCCCTTTACTGGATATCTCAGCTTCTGATGTAAGGTGGAGGTCACAGCACCTGCCCCATGGATCCAGGGGCGCCCAAGAAAACAAGAGTACGAAGGACGAATATCCATTACATAAAAGGTAGCATTGAAGACTTGAAAACCTACTTTGATCGGGAGATCAATTTCTCCATGCACCACCCTTCTTGAACCATCAAAGGCCCTCATCACTATATTACTTGGTCTCAACACAGCATCTTCAGGACTAAGCTTGTTCAAAACCTCCTTGGGAAATACATTCAGTGAAGAACCATTGTCTATCAACACATGTGACAGGGTAGTGCTCCTACATTCAATAGAGATATGTAAAACCTTGTTATGATTCCTCTTGGCAGGAGTCAAATCAGCATCAGAAAAGCCTAACCCATTATCATAGGTCAGGTGTGCAACACAATTCTCAAATTGATCTACAGAAATTTCATTTGGTACGTGAGCAGTCTTCAAGAACTTAATCAAGGCTTTAGCATGGGCCTCAGAACATAGAAACAAAGACAACATGGAAATCTTGGAGGGAGTATGCCCCAATTGGTCAACAATATCATAATCACTCTTGCGAATGATCTCCAACACTTCTTCCATCTGCTTAGAAAGATTCTCAGCAGTTGGTGCATCAGTTTGTGCAGGTTCAATGACAGGACCTTTGCCTCGGGCATCAGCAGTGGAGGTAGTAGTTGGAGTAACTGTATTTTTGGAGGTAGCCGGAGGAGAGAAAATTCTTCCACTTGTGATCTTACTAGATCCAGTAATATTGTCAACATCAAGGTATTCATCAACAACAGGTGTATCAGCTAATGGTTCCCGTTTAACACCATGGATACAAACATCGGACCCGTAATGCCAAGGTATAGCTTTATCAGAAGTATATGGAATAGGACCAGGAGTGGTAATAATCATAGGTGCAACTCTAGCTTCAGCAACAGTCTTCACAGGGCCTTCAGCAGTAATCTTGATAGGACCCTTATGAGTGATCTTGACAGGGCCCTTGGAGGTAATTCTTACTGGCACTTTATCAACCATATCCACATCTTCAACCTTCGTACCTTGAGTTAGATGGTCAACCATGCTCTCCACAGAAGGTGTCCTCTCAAACAATATGGTGTAATTGTCCATGAGGCGTTGAATACCATCCTTCAACTTCCAGCAGCTGTTAGGTTTATAAGCACAATAAAAACAATCTTCATTACAACCTGGAAAGAACCCAGCTTGTACCAACTTCTTCTTAATAACAGATAATGGAGTAGTCACATCTGCAACTGAGGAAATATGTGAAACTTCATCAATGGCATTAACAGTCTTTTCATGATTTGGCATGGGAGCAGTAATCACATTTGGGGTACCAGGAGGGTCAAACTCAATCTCTCCAGCATCAATCATATCCTGAATCTTGTTCTTCAATATCCAGCAGTTGTTGGTATCATGTCTCTGACAATTAGAATGATATGTACATCGTGCATTAGGATTGTACCTAGGAGAGGTAACATTAGGATTCTGAGGAGGGTCCTTCAAAGTAATGAGCTCCCCTTTCAACAGGTGCTGCAAGGCTTGGGCCAGTGACATGTTGATCTTGGTGAACTGTCTTCTAGGCTTCTGCTGATTGCCCTGTGGTGGTTCTGGTGCTGCAGGAGCAGGATTGGAGATATGAACTGCACTCACAGATTGGTGCCTCCTATTACGACCAGGTTGACCATAAACAACATTTGACTATTTCTTCCCACTAGGGGGCTTCTTTGCAGTACTTGATGAAGAGGCACCCACCTGTATTTTTCCACTTCTTATGCCACTTTCTACACGCTCTCCAGTCATTATCAGCTCAGTGAAGCCAGATGATGAGCTTCCAATGAGATGACTATAAAAAGGACCATTCAGCATACTCATAAACATATCCACTAACTCCATGTCAGTTAGAGGAGGTTGAACTCTTCCAGCCAAGTCTTTCCACTTCTGGGCATACTCCTTGAAATTCTCCTTAGCACCTATAGACATGTGTCGCTCCCGATAAGTGGGAATGGGCCCAGATAAAGGTACAGACGCGAACGGTCGGCGAGAGGGACAATGAGAACACACAGCCGTGAACTCACTGGAGATGAATAGAGTCGCCAGCTAGGCATTTTTATCCCGGAGGAAAGGCAATGCTGCATAGACCTAGAAAGACATGGATAAGACGGTTGCGAACCAGAGAGACTGAGAAAGGGGGTTGGTTACAACCTGGGAAGGTATTAGCACCCAGATTGTCCGCCGTACTCGACGGGATCCACGCTTAAGAGATTTGTGTTTTAAAGGGGTAGTGTCAGTGCAATTTGTGTATAAAATAGCTGGAAAACAAAATGTACAGGTGTCAGTGTAAAAGAAATGTGAAGTGTGATATATACAGTGCCAGTGTAAGGAAGAGGAATGAGATGCTCAAGATCATGAGGCTAAAAGAATAAAGTTGGAATGAGGGGGAATATACAGAGACTTTTGTTCGATAACTGTTAAGTTATGCCTACGTATCCTCTCGTGCAATGAGGAAGTCAGAACACCGTAGTTAGACCCAAAGAGACTGAAAGATGAATTGACTTGTGAACTGCTTACTTGTCTATGCTCAAGTGTATGACCTGTCTGGCTCAGGTGCAAACTGTCTTGCATTAGACGGAAGAAGCGAGCTCTCGTTTGTGAGTGAATGAGATGAGAAAAGAATCCCGGAGGAGACGATTATTGTTTGTTTTTGAGTTTTCAGTCTTTTATTGCTTTTGAAAGTTCGTCATAAGTTAATGAGCTTAAGCCTAAACCAATGGGTTAGCAAACTCATCACATCTTCCCTCTGATTAGGGGTAATGAGAGTACCTTAAGTGTGAAGTCAGATTCTCACACTTAATCACCTTTGGTGTAGGATTAAGATCATTAACCTACTTGTGATTAGTTAGATGTTTTTGTGGTTTTTGTTTAGTGTTAAGTAGTGAGGTTAAGCCACAATCAGGGATTAAACAGACTCATTACACCATCCTAATAGAAGGATAATAGATGAGAATGTTTAAGCTGAGGAAAGCTCCTCAACCTAATCCCTGGTTAGGGATTAAACTCATGACAAAACAAGCCTTTATTAAGTGGATTTTATTTAATGGTATGATGATGAAGTGAGTTTTATGATTTGTAAGACAACTTGAGGGGGACTTGTCCATTAACACTAGGGTTAGTCCTTCTTAACCAATTAAGGAAGAATTAGAACCCTAATGCAAGGCCCAAGTTACAAGCTTGATGTCTTGATGATTATTAAGTGGATTGATTAAAGGATTTAAACACATTAAGGGTTTAACACTTAGGATTAAAGTTATACACTCCATCCTAAGAGAAGGATGCAGGCATAAGCTTAATCACAAAGCCTTAAAGCCTTTAGGGTTTAGTCCCTGATTATGAGATGAGAAGAGAAGACTCAAAAGAGACACAAAGGTAAAACTATGAGGGGAGACTAATCAGAACCCTAATCATTGTCATGCTTGGTTGTTCCTAAGGCTTGTGAGGTTTGCAAGAACAATCTTCAATGGAACCACCAGGAAGCAGATGAAAGGATCAAGAGAAGCAAGGCAACTTGCTTCATTCAAGAAGTCAAGTCACTTGAAGAAAGAAAGTGGGAAGAAGAAGAATGAGCAAGCTCAATCTCAAACACACATAAAAATGCAGCAATGGATGCAAGAGAGATGAAAATAAAAGTTATGAGAAGTGAAGGCAAATTCACTTCCCAAAATCACTTACCACCTGAAAGGTTAGAAAAGGAATGCAATGCAATGCAAAATGGGATGAGATGACATGATGAGAAACAAAACCAGAAGCATATACATGATGCTAAAGATGCTATGAGATGCTACAAACATGAGGCAGCACATGGAAATGATCATACAAGCTTATGAATGCAAATGAAGCAAGTTAGGAAGCATGAACATACATGAAAAGTTATGAAGTGCACATGACATACAACATGGCAAATACATGATGAAATGATCAAACATGTTTTCTATATGTCTTATGATGTCAAATGAATCACATGGAAGCATGGAATGTCATGGCAAGTCATGTTATGCAAGAGAATGCAAGATGGATGCATATGGAAGCCCAAATTAGGGTTTATGAATCAAACATCAAACACAAACCAAAACCAGAAGCAAACCCTAAGATAAAAAATGGAAAATGCCACACAAAGGACCCCTAATCCCATACTAAACCACTGCCCAAAGGAGAGGTCTCAACTCTTAACCAATCTCAAGTTATAATTTTCACAAGTTTTTAGGGTTTTTAGGGTTTCCAAACAAAAGAAATGCCAAACAAATTGAAAATGAAAGATCAAACCATGACCATTTAATCTTACAAACTTCATGCTAAACACAATGCAATGCAAAAAGAATCAATGTCCAACTCTTCATGGATAGGCAGAAATGATTTTTTAAACTTTGGATCAAATTAATGCATAGAAATGATTTTTATTCAATGAAAAATTCTCAAAATGCATCAAGATCAAAAAATAAATTTGGTTTGAAGGTTGGACAATGTTTCTAAATGTCTTAGAACATTTCATGAATTTTTTGGTGATTTTTAGATACTTAAAAGTATTTTTAATAAATTAATTTTCATTAATCAATTAAAAATAATCTTTTAATTATTTAAAAATACATTTTAAATGCTAAAAATGAAAATAAAAATATTTTTGTGTCTTAGAAATTAATAAAACTCTTGAGAAAAAGTTTCATAATTTTTAAGACATTTTTGCTATTTTAAATTAATTATGCAAATAAAATGAAAAGAAATGAATTAAAATAAAGAAAAAGGAAAAGTAATCAGAAGGAAAGGCTGAGATGCATTCTGGGCTCAAAGGGTTTGACTGGGCGCGCATCTGGACGACCCAGATTCAAACCTCCCTAATTCTAATTAATTAATTATTAATCCATAATTAAGTCTTAATGAAACGATCCAGGCCCTCCAATCACGCGCGGGAAACACAATCCATTGGCTCACATTCAAACCTGGTGCCCTAACCCTAATTAGCAGTTAATGACTTTCAGGCTGCCGGAGAAGACTTCCGGTCGTCTTCTCCGGCCAGCATCCTCCCTGAAAAATGCTAACTCTCACCCTAGCTCACTAAAACCTAATTTTCTTGCCCAGAAATCATCCCCACACATCATAGAACAAGAATCCACAGCCAAAACAAATTTATTTTACACAACAAAGCTGAATCGAAGCAAAAGGGGTTTAGGTCAAAAATTTTCAGGAACACCATACATGCTCAAAACTCAATGATTTTCGAAACCAAACATATCATCATGACCAGTGGAACATAGAGAACCAATTAAGAACTTAAAAACGAGTTCCTGGGAAAAATGTTCATGAAGCTCACCTGAACTGGAGCTTTGATCTCTGGCACCTTCTGGCTAGTTCTTTGGCTCAAACAGGTCCCAATGGTCCCCCTTTGAAGCTTTGGATACTTGGTTGGAGTTTAAACAACCTCCTGAGTGAGTTTGCAGAAGCTCTGACCAAGGGAGTGTGAAAATCGTGTTTGTGATATGGAGGGTCTTAGGCCAAAACAAGGGTTGGTTTCTGGTCCATGAAGCAAGGTGAGTTGATTGGTGAAACTTGTTTGGATGTTTGTGAGTTGAGCAGAGAGATTCGAATGGTTTTGCTCTTGGGAGTGAAAATGGAGAAGTGGTGTTCTTGTGTGTTTCTGGCTTGTTTCTTTGTTGGTTTAGGTTCAGTGTGACAAGGTGAGGATGATGGTGAGACTTGTTTGAATGCTTGTGAGGTGTGGAGGCAGATTCGAAGAGAAATGCAAATGGGGTCAGTTTTGTGTATGTGATGCTATGGCCTGTTTTAGCTTGGCTTGGTGTTATGTTTGGCTAGCAAATGGAAAGTATAAACAATCCTAATTGGCCAGAGGATGTGACATGGCCTGCTGTGATTGGGATGTTTGCTTTTGCCAAAAGTCAACTTTTTTGTAATAGAGGTATGGCTTGGTTCTAGGCTTGGTACAAGGGCTAGGGCTGGCGCAACATGGTGAGGTGAGATGCTATGGCTGGTTCAGCATCCAAGAAATCAAGTGGGTGAAGTGTCATGAGTGATTTTGCAAGTTGGCTCCTTTTGAAACTTCATGAAAATGCCTTGTTACACAAACCATGAACATGTGATCTTTTGGTCCAAATCTGATTTTTAGGACTTATGTGATGTTTGTACCTTGGTTTGAAGTGAACTAGAAGTTACAAATGGCCTTGGTTCATGATTTTGCAAAATTCTCATTTGAGGCATGTCTTGAAAATAAGTGATTTTTGGCAACTTTGTCACACCATAACTTTTGATCCAAAATGAATTAGGTCATGTTCTTGTAATTTTTAAAAAGGGAAAAATGTGTTCTACAACTTTCATGACCAAATTTTTTCCATTTGAAGCATTTTTGGATCAAAAATCAAGGCTTGAAAAATGACCTAAAATGACATATTCTTGAAAAGTCAACTATGCCCTAAAAAGTCAACTTTGCAAAAACTTCAAATTCTTGATTTTTGTGGACTTCAACCTTCTTCCATGATCAAATAGAGACCAAATACACTCAAAATGATGAAGATCACCCCTTGGTTGGGCCATTGGGGGCCTCAGATGCCCTGATTTTGCACTAACTTGTCTGAAAAGTCAACTCTTGATCAGATGACTTCCCCATGGAATTTCTTCATGAAAATTGATATGCATACTCCCTATACCATATAGAGACCAATGGAAACAAGAATGACCAAAAAATTTGGAGTTATGGCCTCTGAAACCAAAACCCTAATTTTAGGTCAACTGTGCAGTCAAACTTGGCTCTGCACCCACACCAATCCCAGTTCTTGTGATTATTTTGCATTTTGACTTTGAGAGGATGTAATATGATACTTGAACACATATGGATCCCTTTGAAGTGATTGATGACCCTTGGAGTGGCTCAAGAAGCTCTTGGATTGCTCAGATCACAAACCCTAGATGCAGATGACTTAGAAACTATGCAGTGAATCAAAAAAATGAGATATGAGGTGATATGATTGTGTTTATGCATGTGAAAAGATCACAAGCCATGGTGTGAAATGAGTGAGGGCAAATTTGGGGTGTTTACAACATGCTTTGGAGTTGCATGCGAGTAGTTGCTAAATCAGCATTGTATTGGTATTGCCTATAGAAGGCCTCAGCAAGATCATTCCAATCACGGATGTTGACACTCTCCAATTGATAGTACCATTCCAATTGATCTTCAGACAAGCTTTCTTGGAAGAAATGAATCCACAACTTCTTATCAGCAGTATGGGGTTGAATCCTCCGGACATAGGACCTTAGATGCAGCTTGGGACACGAGACACCATCATATACTACAAAAGTAGGGACCTTGAAACCAATGGGTATAACCACTCCAGATATCAAACTCAGATCTTCAAAATCCAGCCCAGAAGACTTTTGCAATTCCATAACATTCATTCTATCCACCAGCATCTTGAACTTATCTTCATTAGGATCATGATAGTAATTTGCTTCAGAATCAGAATCCTCCATAGTATTATGGAGACTGCCTCCCTCTTTCTCAGACTCTTCAGACTCATAATCTTCAACCTGTTCCTTGGTCTTGACAGGACCTTTGAACCTTCTTCCCAGATTAATAAGACCTCCTGATCTTTTAGTCTTCTTAGTCTTCTTAGCCAACAGTGTCTTCAATTTATCCTGTCCCTTGGACAAGTTCAGGATCAGCTCTTGGAATTGTGCGTTCTGTGCCTGGAGATCTTTGACTGTTTGTTCAAGAGCCATTGCTGCTGAAATAAACAGCGAGAAGATAAGATACCTGTACATAAGAAACCTGTGATGCAATGATATGGTGTATAAATGCGTATGCAATGTTTTCAAGGACCGCAGGATTTAAATTTGTTTAAACAACCAAAAAGTAAACTTTTATTAGTAATAAATTTATTTGCCCCTTGGGCTTACAATAAAATGAAATGAATACAAAATATGGGGTTTTAAGTCTCCCATGGACGTTTCCTCTTTATGTTGAGGTATGAGTTGAGGTTCCGCTCCTCGTGAAGTTGTTTTGTTAGCTCCAGGATTCTTTCTTGACTTGCTTTGTAATGAGTCTCAAAAGTATCCCTTTGCTCCTTCAACTGGATCCAGGACCTTTGTAAATCTTCCATGTCATTGGGCATGTCTGGATGAAGAATGATATACGAAGTATCTCCTTCAGCAACAGGCTCCATAGTAACTGGCAGGATAGCAGGATATGGCATCATGAGAGTCTGAGCACGAGATCACACCCATATGAGATAAGCTTCCATAGGAATGGTGTACTTGGGTTCCAAAGTCTTGCTGTCAACCTTGTTCACTTTACCCCATGCTCGTATAAACCTTTGACGGTAACCTTGCAGATCGTTGTCGTAGTCAAACACAATACCCTGAATCAACATGTCATGAGGACCATCACTCCGAGCGTAACCAAACTGACGTAAAGCTAAGGAAGGGTTGTAGGTAATGCCCCCTCTTATGCCCAGGAGTGGCACATTAGGGAACTTCCCACAACGGTCAATGATAGTAACATTCTCCATAGATCTAGAGCACCAATGAATATCTGAATGAGAGAGTGACATGATTCTTTTAGACCACCTGAACCCTTGTTCATTCTTCATCACTGATCGAGGAAGGTGATAAATAAACCACCTAGACAATAGAGGTATGCAGCACATCATAGTTCCTCGTGCCTTTGTAGTACGGGTATGAAGAGAATGTAAGATATCTCCAAGTAATGTAGGCATTGGATTGTGAGTCAGAAATATGTTGATGGCGTGCACGTCTATGAACTGGTCTGGATTGGGGAACAACACCAAGCCATAGATAAATAGGGCTAAGATCTCCTCAAAAGCATCATAACTCATAGCCTTCAAGAACACTTGAGCTTTCTCCATCAATACCTTAGCAAGAATACCCTTAACTCCGCTTCTCGTTTCTAGGACAATGTCTGGTTTCTTTAAGTGTAGGGCTGCAGCAATGACTTCAGGTTTAGGCTCTTTTTCCAAGCTTGTGAAAGGTTTCTGATCAAGGATATGTATACCCAGTAGTTTGGAGAATTCTTCCATTGTAGGAACCAACTGATAGTCGGGGAATGTGAAGCAATGATGTTTAGGATCAAAGAACTGAAACAGAACACTCATCATGTCTTCATTGAACCCGAAAGTGACTAGATCCAATAGGTGACCATGCCTCTTGATGAACTGGGAGTTTTAAGAAACTTGATAGACCAATTCCTTAAGCTTAGGAGGTATTCCTACAAAGTTGATCCGGATAGTATTCCTATGAGCAGAAGCCATGACCTGCAACAAAGAACAAAGATATATCCTTTGGTCCTTGAAATGGTTAGTGAAAATGCTATGTTTATGATGCATGACGATGCTATGATGTTATGCTCATTCACAAACATGCGGCATACACAAACAAGTCACACAATAGCCCTAGGTTTGAAGGCTTGCATGAGGTTTAAGGTAAGTACCCTCCCCTGAAGTTAGTTGGTTCATCCTGTCCTACAAAGTAACCAGGTTCTAAGGGATCTCAATATCATTGATCCTTCACAAGGGTGGTTGTTCAGTAGGCAACTTACTTGCCAACCAAAACCCTCCAAGTTTAAGATCTCAATGAGTGTAGTATCGAGTATCAACCAACTTCAGTCTTCACCAAAGCCGGTTATCTCACTACTTTTCTAAAGGCCAAGATGGGATAACTAGGGTTCTAAAAGTTAGTTAGTGTATTGACAACATATGGCAGCCTCATATTATCCTCAACTTGACTTAAGGAACATAAGCACCAACCAAGAAGTCACACTAACTATGGCCACCAGATCAACCATATCGGTATACGCCGTACAGTTTACTTGGTCTATTGCCATTTACTTAAGGTACACTAGATCCGGGTTAGGATCTTTCACACATAAGAGCACCCAACAAGTAAAGTAAAGCAAACAAAGCAAACAAGTTTAAAGTGATCTAATTCCTAAGGGTACCCCTCTTTAATATTAGTCCCCAGTAGAGTCACCAGTTCTGTAACACGGTGGGAGAACTGACTTTAGTTGAATGTTGCGGATAGCAAGAGTCGCCACCGGCTTTTATTTTATCCAAAGGAAAGGGCATAAAAGAACAGGAAAGACCTTCAAAGATTTTCGGGTTCGGGGGGTAGGTTATGTAAAGGGAAGGTGTTAGCACCCTTTACATCCATGGTTATCCATGGGCTCTTAGTTACTTAGCTCACTTTAAAATGTTTTGAGAAGTGTAGTGTGTGATTAAAATTTTTCTTAAGTACTTTATAATGATCCTTGTATGGATATATATAAAGACTTTGTTTTGAAAATTGTTTAAAAATGTGAAGTGTTATGAAATGTTTTTGAAGGAGTGAGCAAGTACTTAAGAGGAACCTACCCTATGATTAAATCTTTATTGTTCTTAAATGTTCTTTCAATGGTAAGACTATCCCTATTATTAAGGAATAGGTAGTCATTACCTTGGATGTTGTAAGGGACATGTGAAGGGTCATCTATGTTTAGGCAACTGTAAGGTGTCTTTAGCATTTCGTAAGGACTTATCATCTTTTATTCGAAAGGGACAAGATCATTTACGAAGGCAACATCGAAGGGACTTGATCTTATAATCTTAAAAGGGACTTGATGATATTTTATGAAAAGGGACTTTGCTTTAAAACACCTTACTTGACCTTATAATTAGGCAACATGAGGAGTAACCTTAGAAAGTGAAAGATGGCGATCAAAGATCGACTTACGTGTGTGAGTGTTCTTATTCATATATTTATCTTATTAAATTAGTGATTCTAAGTTAATTTTAATTACAAATATGTTATACACACCCTAAAATTACTAACCACACAATTAAATGGCATAAATAAAAGGGCAAGAAAATAAATCTACGCTATTACATCGCTTTGGGGCAGATACATAATGATCGACGAACATAAATTACATTTTTTGATATACGCCTATACATTTTTCTAGTAATTAAATTAAAACGAGAAATAAATAAATAATTGAACAATATATACATAAAACAATAATTATCAAGATTAGAAAAATAAATAAATCAGGGTTAGTAAAGAAATCAGGACGTGATTAAATTCTTAAACCTAATTAAATTAATAAGTTTGATAAGAAAAACTAAAAAAAATATTTATAAAATATATTATGTAAGAAAAACAAATTAATATTTATTTTTGAAATTTTATTTATAAAGGAAAAAATTAATGGTGGTTATTCTAATTAAGTTTCTATTAATTATAATTATTTAACTAATTAATCTAATATAATAAATAATAATTTAAATAAGAAAATAAAAAGAAGAAAGAAAATAGGCGCAAAAAGAGAATGGGGGGGAAGCCTGGGATCGAACTCGCCCCCCCCCCCCCAAGCTTACCAACACAGAGTCTCAACCACTGGGACACACGCTTGTGTGTGATTAGAAATGGAAAACAAATATTATAAAATAAAACAAATTTCAAAAATTAGAAACGCGCGCCAAGACCATCTTCTTCCTCTGGCCGTCGCATTAGGCTTTACCTACAGTTCTTCCGTCACTACAACTTTTAGTGACGGTTTTCATGCGTCACTAGAGGTCCTGCAAATCAAAAAATGTTATATGCACAAGATAAATTTGTCCCAATGGTATAAACCTATCAAAAGAGGTCTTGTGAATCCAATTATGCAGTCAATTCCATCTGAAATCGCGTCTAAACGAAATCCCTAATTTAAAGTTTTTAAATCCTAACAATGGTGTGGGAATATCCGCACATCAAAACATCGATTCCTTTGCCCAGAAATCATCCATACACAGCAACAAACAAGATTAGAAGCACAAAAATGATTTATAATGGATAAATAAGTGAAATCGAAAATCGAAAAAAAAGTGAAGAACATGAATTCGGTTTCCATGATATATGAGGTGTTTGATGAACATGATGATCCCAATGCACTCTAAATGTTTCTAGGAAGCTATTTCCATCATAATTTGGCCTTGTAACTACCTTAATCTTGCAAACCGAATGTGAGTTTGTTCTTGAATTTTTTGAAGTTTGGAGAGTATCCTTGGAGGCAGAATTTTGTGTCCTTGTGATTGGGATGTCTTCAAGTATATATAGAGATGAAAATTAGGTCAAAAAGTCATGGATTTATGGGCTTTGTAATGATGACAATTGATTGCTTGATTATGAAGAAATCTCTTATCCAAAAATGTCAAAAAATCCAATATATTCTTACTATCTTGGTCTAGCACGAATTTGGATGTGATCAATTAGTCTTCAATGGTGTTTATGACCTTCTAGAATCATAATCTCTTCCAAATATATGATTTTCATATTTTATTTTAATTTAATTTGTATTTTAATGAATAAAATTCAAATAAATATCAAATAAAATATAAAAAATCAGAAAATGCATGGGCTGGGTCGTGCTTGATGACATTATAAAGATTGGATGGCAATTTGGTAGGCTCATTTAGCAAAAATTAGTTTTAAGGCCTTATTTGCTTCATAAACTTCCCAAAAATTTCCCAACTTTGCAAGGGCAAAAATCCTTCAATTTTAATGCTATGAAGGTGTTCTTGGACATTTTAGAAAGCTTAGAGAGTTCTCTAACCAACCTCTTTGGTCTCATGTCCATATCTTTTACCATTCTCAAGTTATGCTCTTTGGAAGTTGTTGACTTTTTGTTGACTTTTAAAAGGACCTATAATGTCTTAGCTTATACCTTCCAAATGAAGCATTTTTGGGCTTGGCTTGTGAGTACAAAGTTGTAGAGAATTCAATTTCCTTCAAAATGAGCTTTGGATGGAAAATTTTTGATGAAGCATGTGAAAGTTATGGCTGGTCAAAGTTCAGTTGACTTTTCCTGTGATAACCCTAATTTAGAAACTCCTGATTCTTGATGATCTGAAATCTCCTTGATGAATCATGATAAACCATTGATCAAATGATAAATTTTACTTCATATACTTGATGTTGGCAAAAAATCATGAAGTTTGACCATGGTTTGACCACAGTTGACCTTAGTTTGACTTTTTAACTGCTTTGACTGATTTTAACCTATCTGATCATCTGACTGAGCAAAACTTTTGAGAAAGCCTTGAAACTTGACATAGGGATTATTAAAGACATATAGGGTGCTATGAAGCTCACTTGAAGCCTTGGAAGTCCATTTAGCCTGATAAAAGTCAAAACCCTATTTTAAGATGCATTGCTTAGGAGGATGCATTGTTTGAGGGAATTGTCAAACTTTCTGACTAATTGTGAACCTTGTGAACCTCATGAGATGTCTTATGAGCCTTGTAAACCTTGTGAACCTCTTAGTACACAAAGTCTTGTCTTGTGGAGGGCATATTTTGGGGTGCAACATTATCCCATGCCACATTCGCCATCGTTGAGTCGGAAATCCTCTTAAACACCTTTGTATCCACACACTGATGGATATAGAACAATGCCTTTAGTCATTCTTCCTCGTTTCATGTTGTGCATTCCTTTGTGCTTCATTTGAATTTTCTATAACCGGTGTGTAACCATCATTGACGTGATCAATAACATCATGAGCGCCAAACGACACACGCATCTGAATCGACCACCGATTCAAATTATTTCTGTTGAATACATGTAGCTTTGTATTCAAATTAACGTTTTCGTCGTTAATATGTGTTCTTGTACAAATCGCTCAATTCTCACCAACACTTATGTTTTTCAATTCATGGGAATAAATATTGTGATTCTCTTCGATCTCGATTTCAATTCAATGTGAATTTGAGGAACGAAATCAATCACACACCTCACGTACACTCGTGTTTCCCTGTGAATCAAATCATACTCTAATACAAATTGTTAAAGTTAACAACGAAACTCCATTGACACACAAAATAAAGAAGATGAAGATCGAAAGAATTGCATATATATATATATATATATATATATATATATATATATATATATATATATATATATATATATATATATATATATATATATATGAGAGAGAGAGGGAGAGAGAGAGAATTATCTATCTAAATCAATCTCAACAAACTCAATTTTTCAATATTATAATTGAGATTACACAAGGATGGAATGCATTTCTAAAACAAAATGAATTTAAATTCGGGGATACTATTCGTTTCAAATATGCAATCTGGTTCATGTCATTAAATTTCCTTGGGTTTTGGTTTAGCTCCCAAAATATTTGAACTTTTTGCAAGTCTTATCCCCTTTCTGAAAAAGATTAGCCAATATAACCCCATTTTGAAAGAAAAAAAAACTCAATATATAATAATTTATATATAAAATATAAAATAATATAAAAAAATTATTTAAGATAATATAAAAAATATAAAATATAAAGAATAATTATTTTAATTATTTATTTTAATATTTAAATATAAATTAAATTAAATATGACTTAAATGCATGGTTAATTCATCTATTTTGAATATTTTAAAATTTTAATACCCTAATTTCAAAAATAAGTTTTTTTGTCATTCAACTTTATATTATTTGGAATTTTGGTGGCTCCCTGCAATTTTATATATGTGTTATTGATGATTAAAATAAATTATTTATTTTTTAATGAGGCGACAATACTAACTCGGAAAAAAATTAACAAAATTATTAATCAATATTTTAATAATATTATAAATGGTTATATTTGGAAAAAAATATCAAATTTAAATTTAAATTTTATACAAAATTAATTAATCAATTTTTTATAGAATAAATATGTTTTTTACTTGAATAAATAAATTATTAATAATTTTAATTTTTCAAAAAATATTCAGGGTTAAATATAGAACACCCCATGTACAAATTTCGCTTTACCTTATATATTTTTTTGGATTCTCTTTGTAATCAATTTGGACTTTTGGGCCCATATTCTTACAGCATCTTTTCAACTCATGAATCTATACTTATGTTTATGTTAGCTTTATAAACACTAAAATTGTTCCTATACAAAACAATGTGGGAATTGGGTTACTCAAACAAGCATTCCAATGAACAACTAATACTCTTCTGTCAATGCATTTACACTAGTGACAATTGATACTTTTTTGAAAGTTGAGTTTCACCATAATTGTTGAGCAACAACATTGCATCTCTCCCATGATAACCTAATGTTCTGTTGTAAAGATTAGTATGAATTCAATCTACTGCATTGTTATTCTATCATAAGTGAATGGAAATTTGTAAACCAAGATACTAAACTTTAGTTCATAAAATATTTAACTCTTTCCTTGTTTCTCTGTTGATCTCTCACGAAAATCAAGACATTCAAACTAAGGAAACTTTCATGAGAAGTTGTAGAAGCATTATAGTTTTCTTTAGTCTAACAATGATCAACTTAGATAGGTTGTTACTGATGCAAAACTCACAATAAAATGTCATGATTTAACTAACATTAGCTGAGCTGGAAGAATTCCATCATTTGCTATTTCTTTGCTCCAAACATTTCTTTAACATTTTCTCTAGGACACACCTTTTTCTTCTAGATGAAACAACAAATGAAAATTTGTGTTTAGATTCTCACATTCTATTCTGTTGTTATTAACTTTGATTTTCCCAAAGACATCTGGCTTTCTTTGGTGTTACTGCTGATGATGACGACGACATGGTTAGAGTGTGAGAGAAAGACAAGGTTTGTTGATGTTGGACACAAGTCCCACGGTGATTTTGGTTTATGACAAAACTTAATGGATTTTGGGCTCACAATTTTATTTTATAAGTTTAATTAATTTATATCTAAAATAAATGTATTAATTTATCCAATAAAAAATGAATGTAATATTAAGTGAAGTTAAAGTTCCCGAAGGATACTCTTCAGATATTAGAAGACTTGTGTCTATGAAAGATTTAAAGTTAAAGAATTTAAAGACGCGTGAATGTCATGTTATAATGAAACATTTTCTACCAATAGGTATACGTTCTATTTTGCCTGAAAAAGTAAGAACTGCAATAAATAAATTGTGTTTTTTCTTCAAGTCAATTTGCAGTAAGGTGATCGATCATGCGATCTTACCAACATTGAAAAACGAAATTGTTATTACTTTGTGTGATCTTGAATGTATTTTCCTCCCTCGTTTTTTGACATAATGGTTCACTACGTCAAAAATGACTTTTAATAGCGCACCTTAGACATCGTTTTATTAAGAAAGTGCTGCTATAAGTAAAAAATAAAATAAAACATGGAAATTGTTCAAGAAAAATAGTGAAAGCGCTGCTAAAAGTCATACCTTAGACAACACTTTTAGAAAAGCGATGTCTAAGGTAGACATTAGACATCGCTTTTTGTAAGCGTTTTTAAAGGAATATCTTAGACAATGCTTTCCTCAAAAGCGATGTCTAAGGTCTTATAATTAAAAAAAATCAAAAGCGCTGTCTAAGATTGACCTTAGTCAGTGCTTTTCAAAAGCGCTTTTAAAGGGCTCCCTTAGACAACGCTTTTGAGGAAAGCACTGTCTAAGGTCTAATTAAATGAAAATATTAGAATACTCAGTATTCTATTTTCATATCTTTTATTCCCTCTCTATGAACGACGATATTGTGTGAATGCCATTTACGACCTAACGAAGCTTCTAACGCCACCGTCGTCCACTGTGCTCCTCCGTGACGTTTAAGGTTGTCGTTGTACTCCTTCCTCCACCATACATTGTCTCATTTTCGGTAAGTTTCTTCTTTTTATCCGTTAGGACAAGCACGAAAATAACTTATCTCTATTAGGGCAAGCACAAAAATAGCTTATAAAGATGAAAGACGTAGCTTATAGAGATGAAAGAAGTAGCTTGTTACGTTATTATATTTAATTTGTTAGTACACGTTTAGTTTGAGATTGAAGAAGTGCTTATTATTTTAATCTCTTTTTGTATATAGTTGACCATGGTTGAAGAAGTGCTTATTATTTTAATCTCTTTTTGAGATTGAGAAAGTGCTTATATTTTAATCTCTTTTTGTATATAGTTGACATTGGTTGAAGAAGTGCTTATTATTTTAATTTCTTTTTGAGATTGAGGAAGTGCTTATTATTTTAATCTCGTTTAGTTTGATTTGTCAGTACATGTTTAGTTTGAGATTAAAGAAGTGTTGATTAATAGTTATAGCTTGGAAAGTTCGTGTTTAGAAATATTGTGTGGCTTATTTGTGAATAATGTGCTATAGTAGAATAACATATCGGTGGTATGGTTCGTTAACGACATTCTAAGGTATTTTATTTTGTTTACCTTAATAAGTAGGAAAACCATGGATAAAAAATGGATGTCTGCCGATCGATTGACCAAAGAGTACGAGAATGGGGTTGCAGAATTTGTTAGGTTTGTTGTTCAACACGTTGAAGACCCCAGTCGAATGAAATGTCCTTGCTTGGATTGTTGTTATATTGGTAATGTTGACGTAGATGGATTGAAATCGCATTTACTGAGGCATAGAATTAATCGAAGTTATAAGTGTTGGATATTTCATGGTGAGAAAATTAATGAGAATGTTGAACCGAGGGGGAAAAGTAATACGACCTATGCTTTAGACGACAAAGACACGAAAACATATGATTGTTGTAGAGCTGAATGCATTATTACCATATCCCGACAATGTTTCGGATGCAACAACGGTGGAACAAGCAATAGGTTCATTTGTTGCATGGCCGACGAGCCTTATTAGCGTCAGATATAAGGTATGCTTAAAACCATTATGAACCTTTGTTAACCTTAATGTGTAGATTCAAAGTTTTTACGCGCATTTTACTAACATTTTTATATGGTAATGTTAATTAGACTCCAACAAGTTCCAAAGGAAAAGATAATGTGTAGAGGTACATCACATTTTTACGCGCATTTTACTAACATTATGAACCTTTGTTAATCATAATGTGTAGATTCAATGTTAAATTCGTGATCTTATACTTCATCTAACTAATTATATGATATGTAGCTTCATAGTAAGGAGATTAGCAACGTCTCCACACACAAAAAAGGTTGGTGTTAAGAAGACCACGACTAGAAATAAACCTACCTCAAAGTATAGGTCGTGTCTTCAGACGTTTCTAGAATTGACAGATATTCCGAACGGAGGTATTCGTCTTATACATATGGAGGAAGGTATTTTTGGCTTTGAATATGAACAATCAATTGGTAATGAAAAATTTGTGCAAGTTTTTCGTCATGAAGAATTAGGCGTCAATGTTGTCAATACATACCTGAGGTATATTCGATCTACTTTGTTATATTAATTAAACAACTTATTTACTTTATGTTTCAAATGAATAGTCTAAAGTTAATGATGTTTTTATTTAAGGTTTTTGTATGACAAAGTGATGCGCCCAAGTGGATTGGACGAAAGATTTGCATTCCTAAGCTCCGCGGCCGTCAACTTAACTTTAATCTTAAGTAAACCAGATGAGGTCATGGTGTACGTATGCAACCTCTTCATGGCCAACAAAGATACGGAAAAGTTATACTTTTTACCGTTTAATATCGGGTTAGATTTTCATTCTAAATTTATCTATTATAATTTTTTTGTATTTTGACGTCGTGTAGAAAGTTTCCATCTAACATTTGTTTAATCTTACAGTGAACATTGGTTGTTAGTCGCAATTAATCCTATCAGAGAATTTGTTTATTATCTTGACTCGTTAGGAAATGATTGGACAACATACCCGTATATGAAGAACATGATTGACATGTAAGTGAGATTGTTCTAAATATTCATGTGTGTATTTATTTATTTATGTGAATTGTCCTAATTTTTCATTTATATTTTATTAGCATTATACAAGCTTTTCGAGCCCAACGAGTTATCCAAGTATCAAAGAGGAGAGCTAACAACATTACATGGATAAAAGTGGCGGTATATTAATTATCACATTTTTTTATTATATTAGTGATGATACTTGATAAAACTTAGGATTTATCCATATTTTCTTTTCATGTGTAGTGTCCTCGGTAACGTAATGGTATAGATTGTGGATATTTCATGTTGAGGTTTATGAAAGAAACTCTTTTTTTGGACCAATTAGATATTCCAATCGATGTATGTATTTCTAACTTATGAGTTATTTTAATATTTAACACATATTTCTCATATAATTAAATAGTTGAAACTAAATCAAACTATGTTATATTATTATGTAGTACTTTGATGAATTCAAGTGTGCATATTATTCAAGAGATCATTTGGAAGAAATTAAAGAGGATTGGTGTCAATTCATTATGGAGTTCGGAGTGTTATAAGGTATATTGTACTCTTACTTTAATTGATGAAAATTTTGAGTATGTATATGTAACTATAGACATATTGATTATGACTTGTTTTAATTGATCAATTACAATATTTTTGTGTTGTTTCGGTTTATAGTATAGTTGGATGAAAATGTATAGCTCGGAGTGTTATCACATTTTTGTTTATGTAGATTTCATTTGAAGCAAAATGTATAGTTGGATGAAATGATTTGTAAAAACTATGTTGTATATTTAAATTGGTGCGTAAATTTGTACGTTTATATAAATTGTTTTGTAGATATTGGTTTGAAAATCCGATTGTTTTGTATATATAAATCGATGCCTAAATTGGTACGTTTAAATAGGAAAATTTGGTGCAAATTCTGGTTGGAATGAACGGGTACAAATTCTGGTTTAAAAACCAGGTGAAAAATGTGGATACAAAATAGGTACCTATAATTTGTCAAATCCAGACAGCGCTTTTTAAAGAAAATTATTTTAAAATTTCCGTATACCTTATGTCGCTCCCAAAGATTTGGGGAATAGGCCCAAATAAAGGTACAGACGCGAACTGTCGGCGAGAGGGACAGTGAGAACACACAGCCGTGAACTCACTGGAGATGAATAGAGTCTCCAGCTAGGCATTTTTATCCCGGAGGAAAGGCAATGCTGCATAGACCTAAGAAAAGATGGATAAGACGGTTGCGAACCAGAGAGACTGAGAAAGGGGGTTGGTTACAACCTGGGAAGGTATTAGCACCCAGATTGTCCGTCGTACTCGACGGGATCCACGCTTAAAAGATTTGTGTTTTAGAGGGGTAGTGTCAGTGCAATTTGTGTACAGAAGAGCTGGAAAAGGATGTACAGGTGTCAGTGTAAAAGAAATGTGAAGTGTATAAATGATGTGTCAGTGTAAGAACAAGAATAAAATGCTCAAGATCATGAGGCTTGAAAGAATGATGCTAGAAGAAGGGGGAATATACAGAGACTTTTGTTCGATAACTGTTAAGTTATGCCTACGTATCCTCTCGTGCAATGAGGAAGTCAGAACACCGTAGTTCGACCCAAAGAGACTGAAAGATGGATTGACTTGTGAACTGCTTACTTGTCAATGCTCAAGTGTATGACCTGTCTGGCTCAGGTGCAAACTGTCTTGCATTAGACGGAAGAAGCGAGCTCTCGTTTGTGAGTGAATGAGATGAGAAAAGAATCCCGGAGGAGACGATTATTGTTTGTTTTTGAGTTTTCAGTCTTTTATTGCTTTTGAAAGTTTGTCATAAGTTAATGAGCTTAAGCCTAAACCAATGGATTTAGTAAACTCATCACATCTTCCCTCTGATTAGGGGTAATGAGAGTACCTTAAGTGTGAAGTCAGATTCTCACACTTAATCACCTTTGGTGTAGGATTAAGATCATTAACCTACTTGTGATTATTTAGGTGTTTTTGGTGTTTTTGTTTAGTGTTAAGTAATGAGGTTAAGCCATAATCAGGGATTTAACAGACTCATTACACCATCCTAATAGAAGGATAATAGATGAGAATGTTTAAGCTGAGGAAAGCTCCTCAACTTAATCCATGATTAGGGATTAAACTCATGACAAAACAAGCCTTTGATTAAGTGGATTTTATTTAATGGTATGATGATGAAGTGGATTTTATGATTTGTAAGACAACTTGAGGGGGACTTGTCCATTAACACTAGGGTTAGTCCTTCTTAACCAATTAAGGAAGAATTAGAACCCTAATGCAAGGCCCAAGTTACAAGTGTGGTGTCTTGATGATTATTAAGTGAATTGATTAAGAGATTTAAACACATTAAGGGTTTAACACTTAGGATTAAAGTTATACACTCCATCCTAAGAGAAGGATGCAGGCATAAGCTTAATCACAAAGCCTTAAAGCCTTTAGGGTTTAGTCCCTGATTTTTGAGATGAGAAGAGAAGACACAAAGAGACACAAAGGTAAAACTAAGAGGGGAGACTAATCAAAACCCTAATCATTGTCATGCTTGGTTGTTCCTAAGGTTTGTGAGGTTTTCAAGAGAAATCTTCAATGGAACCACCAGGAAGCAGATGAAAGGATCAAGAGAAGCAAAGCAACTTGCTTCATTCAAGAAGTCAAGTCACTTGAAGAAAGAAAGTGGGAAGAAGAAGAATGAGCAAGCTCAAACTCAAACACAAACAAAAATGCAGCAATGGATGCAAGAGAGGTATGAGAAGAAAAGTTATGAGAAGTGAAGGCAAATTCACTTCTCAGAATCACTTACCACCTGAAAGGTTAGAAAGGAAATGCAATGCAATGCAAAATGGGATGGAATGACATGATGCAAACCAAAACCAGAAGCACATATGTGGTGTTTAATGATGCTATGAGATGCTACAAACCAGAAACAAAACATGTGGATGATCATACAAGCTTATGAATGCAAGTGGAGCAAGTTAAGGAGCATGGACATACATGGAAAGTTATGAAGTGCACATGACATACAACATGGCAAATACATGATGCAATGATCAAACATGCTTTCAATATGTCTTATGATGTCAAATGAATCAAATGGATGCTTGAAATGTCATGGCAAGTCATGTTATGCAAGAGAATGCAAGATGGATGCATATGGAAGCCCAAATTAGGGTTTATGATCAATGCAACAAACAAAAATCAAAATCAGAAGCAAACCCTAAGATAAAAAATTGAAAATACACTCAAAGGACCCCTAATCCTATACTAACCCAATGCCCAAAGGAGAGGTTTCAACTCTTAACCAATTTCAAGATATGATTTTCTTAAGATTTCTAGGGTTTTAGGGTTCCTAAACAAGAAAATTACCAAACAAATGGAAAATGAAAGATCAAATCAAGGCCATTTAATCTTACAAACTACATGCTAAACACAATGCAATGCAAAAAGAATCAATGTCCAACTCTTCATGGATAGGCAGAAATGATTTTTGGAACTTTGGATCAAATTAATGCATAAAAATGATTTTAAATCAATGAAAAATTCTCAAAATGCATCAAGATCAAAAAATAAATTTGGTTTGAAGGTTGGACAATTTTTCTAAATGTCTTAGAACTTTTCATGAATTTTTTGGTGATTTTTAGATACCTAAAAGTATTTTTAATAAATTAATTCTCATTAATCAATTAAAAATAAACTTTTAAATATTTAAAAATACTTTTTTAATGCTAAAAATGAAAATAAAAATATTTTTGTGTTTTAAAAATTAATGAAACTCTTGAGAAAAAGTTTCATAATTTTTAAACAATTTTTACTATTTTTAATAAATTGTGTAAAACAAATGAAATAAATATGAAAATAAATGAATTAAAAGCTGAAAAAAGAAAAGTCATGCAATCTGATGGTCCAGATTCAAACAAGAACACGCGCGCATTGACTTGGCGCCAGATCCCACGGCCAGAATTCAAACTTGCTAATTACACTGATTAAGCCCTAATTTTGCCCTAATGACTTTCAGATGACCGGAACAGTGGTTCCGGTCATCTTCTCCGGCGAGCTCAAATGCTAAATTACTCTACAAGCTATGAAAATGAAAAATAACTATCCAGAAATCATCCCCACCTTAAAACGATTCAAACCCCTCACTCAAACATCATTTATCATTCAAAATCAAAGAGAATCGAATCAAAACAGTTTCTAGGGCAAAAATTTCAGAACACGATTAAACTCTCATTTCTCCACCATTTTCAAAACCAATGACATCAGAATGATCAGGAGAACATATAGAATCTATTTAGAACTTAAAAAAGGATTTCTGGAAAAAATGTTCTTGAGCTACCTGAGTTTTGAAGCTTTCAGTTCACAGCTTTCTGGGTGCTTTCCTTTGTGCTATCCACTCCCCTTGTGCTCCTGATGAACCCTTGATGCTTAGAAAAGATTTTTGTTGGCTGGTTTGAGAGTTTGAACAGGTTCTGTTCAAGCTCAGGTGAGAATCGTGTTTGGCTTATGTGGTGTTTCAAGGGTGAATGAAGGCAGGGAAATGATCAGGAGGATGTGGTGATGAGTTCTATGAAGTGTGTTTGTGAGTTGGTGGCTTGTTTTCTGAGTTTCGAAGGTTTTTGCTCCAAGGGTGGAAAATGGGAAAGTGATGCTCTTGCTGGTTTCAGGCTTGCTGGCTATATGAAATGTCTTGCTTTTTGTTTGTATAAACAAATGGGATTGGTCAGAAGATGTGACCTGTGCTTTAGTGATAGGTGTAGCTACTTTTGCAAATATGTCAACTTCTTGTAAGAGAGGGCATGGGCAACTTCTAGCCAAGTACAAAGGGCTTGTCTGGCGCAGCATGGTATGAGGGAAAGGCTAGTGTGATTCAGCAGGCTAGGCACCAAGTGGGTGAAGTGTTATCATTGGTTTTGCAACTTGCTCTCTTTTGGTTCACATGAAATTTCCTTGTCCCACAAGCCATAAAACATGAGGAAACCTTGGTCCAATCTGAACTTTAGGACTTACATGATGCTTGTGTAATGGTTTGATGTCAATTAGAAGTCACAAGAATGCTTGGTACATGAAATTGCAAGTTTTCCTTTTGAGGCATAACTTGAAAATTAGTGATTTTTGCCAACTTTGTCACACCATAACTTTTGAACCAAAATGAATTAGGTCATGTTCTTGTACTTTTTGAAAAGGGAAAGATCTAATCTACAACTTTCATGACCAAAGTTTTTCCATTTGAAGCATTTTTGGATCAAAAAGCAAGGCTTGTAAAGTGGCATAAAATGACATATTCTTCAAAAGTCAACCATGCCCTAAAAAGTCAACTTTGCAAAAACTTGTAATTCTTGAATTTTGTGAACTTCATCCTTCTTCTATGATCAAATAAAGATCATATACACTCAAAATGATGAAGATCACCCCTTGGTTGGGTCATTGGGGGCCTCAGATGCCCTGATTTTGCACTGACTTGTCTGAAAAGTCAACTCTTGATCAGATGACTTCCCCATGGAATTTCTTCATGAAAATTGATATGCATACTCCCTATACCATATAGAGACCAATGGAAACAAGAATGACCAAAAAATTTGGGGTTATGGCCTCTGAAACCAAAACCCTAATTTTAGGTCAACTGTGCAGTCAAACCTGGCTCTGCCTCCACACCAATCCCAGTTCTTGTGATTCTTTGGCATTCTTGACTTTGGGAGGATGTAATATGATGCTTGAACACACATGGACCCCTTTGAGGTGATTGTTGACCTTTGGAGTGGCTCAAGAAGCTCTTGGATTGCTCAGATCACAAACCCTAGATGCAGATGACTTAGAAACTATGCAGTGAACCAAAAATGTAATATGAGGTGATATGATTGTGTTTTATGCATATGAAATGATCACAAGCCATGTTGTGAATGGGTGAGGGCAAATTTGGGGTGTTTACAGCTGCCCCTATTCAAACATGAGTTAGCTGTGCAGGATGTAAGCTATGGCTTATCAGGCAAACAAGATAACTTGTGGTTGAATACCAAAGACAGTCCAAAATTTGTACTCACAGAATGAAGAAGAAAAGGGATATAGATTGTAAAAGAAAATAAAGTATATTGTAAAGTGTGGGCGACGGAGGACGACCGTCGAGCAGAGGACGACTGCTGGGTAAAGGGTAATGACGGGGACGGCCGACATGCTGGGAAATGTGCGGAAAATAAAGCAATGACGGGGACGACCGTCATGCTGGGGATAAAAGGTAAAGCCAAGACGGGGACGGCCGACTAGCTGGGAAAAGTAAGAAATTATGATGGGGACGGCCATCAAGATAAAGTTGTAAAATTCTCCGGGGATTGATGAAACATGACGGGGACGGCCATCAAGTTCATAAAGTAAAGCAATCAACGATGGGGACGGCCATCGGGCTAAAAAAGAAAAGGGACCACGACGGGGACGGCCATCGGGTTAAAGAATAAATGAAATAAACAGATGATGGGGTACGGCCATCAAAGGTGAAGGAAGATCACCTAGCAGGGGACGGCTGCTCTGTTGGGGATAAGATGAGGGACGGTCATCTAAGGTGGAGGACGACCACCTGGCAGGGTACGGCTGCCGAAAATATCGCGACATAGGATGAATGCCGGATAGAAAATCAACGATGGGGACGGCCATCGGATGAGCATGATGGAGGACGACCATCAAGAGGTGGAGGACGACCACCTAGCAGGGGACGGCTGCTCTCAAGGTTTATCATAACACAGGACGAGTGTCAGATAACCAAAATCAACAATGGGGACGGCCATTGGATAAAATGATGAAGGACGATCATCAGGAGGTGGAGGACAACCACCTAGCAGGGGACGGCTGCTAAAATCAACGATGGGGACGGCCATCGGATGAGCATGACGGAGGACGACCATCAAGAGGTGGAGGACGACCACCTAGCAGGGTACGGCTGCTCTCAAGGTTTATCATAACACAGGACGAGTGTCAGATAAATAGGAAGATTTGCTTACTTGGCGATCTACTGGGGATATAGTAAACACGGACGAGTGTTTACAACCAAGAAAAGAAAGTATAAGTGTTTGGTATTGTGTATAGATTAAAGATGCGGACGAGCATCCTTAAGACTACGATACGGACGAGTATCGGGTAGAAACAAATACTGACACGTGTTCAAAGATGATGATACGGACGAGTATCAACTGGTTAACAGAGAACACGGACGAGTGTTGAATCTGAGAGGGTTCTTCTGGGGAATAGTAGACACAGGCGAGTATCTATATTCAAGAAGACAAAGGTATTTGACACAACGTATGGATTAAAGACGCGGACGAGCATCCTTAAGACTATGATACGGACGAGTATCATGTAGAAACAAACGCTGGACGCATGTTCAGAGATGATGGTACGGACGAGTACCAACGGGTTAACAAAGAACGAGGCCCAAAGTCGAATCTGAGGGGATTTGAGTGATATGTACAAGATACGGACGAGTATCTGTATGAGTGTAACATGAGTAGTGAGTATGAGTACTGTATAGATGAATGTTTATCTGCTGGGGAGAGAAAAGTATGATAATATCAACAAGTATATGGGTTGTAAAAGTGTAGGCGACTGCGCTGGGGATATGACACGGACGGGTGTCAAGAAAGTGTATATAGATATATGTGAGTGCAAAGAGGATGTCTTTGGCTTTCTGCTGGGAGTATGACACGGACGGGTGTCAGGAAGTATCTGTAATACGGGTGGTGTTGTTTGCAAGGAGTATTCAGGCGACTTTACTGGGGAAAGATGATACGGGCGGGTGCCAAAGAGAGTATATATACTGGTGTTTGTGGATTGTGAGGCAGCTGCTTTTGCTGGGGACTCTGGTGGGGATTTTTCTGTACGTTGATGAACTGTCATTATTCACAAGTGTTGGTTTAAAACATGGCTTACGATTATGCTATATGTTTGATTTTTTCCGTAATGCTCCGTGTTAAACGGAATGCTACGCTTTGTGGGTGAACATGATGCGAATGCTATGATTGTGCAAAGATACCAAACCGGGATTTCGGATCCCGTTGCTGCGAAGATCTTCGATCGATCCGTTTGAAATGGACATCCCAGCTGGGGATGAGATCATTGGTAGATCTAATGAGATGATATTTGCTTGGGGATTTAGGTCACTGATAGACCTATCTCGGTAATGGGGGACCCAGCTGGGGTTTGTAGAAACTTTCTTCACTCTGTTGTGATCCTCCATGCGCTGTTCTTCTGGATAGAGGCTGAAGCTCTGTGGGGGGTGGTTCCCTGACTGTTGTATTTGCTGAGGATGAAATGACAACTCGGCTGGGAGCAGTAGCAAGTGGCAGCTCAGCTGGGGGAAGTCATGAGAGGCAACTCAGCTGGGGAGAGAGCAGTTCGGGTGCTGAGATTGAGTGTTGATTTGCCAGCTTGCTGGGATGAAGCTTACATGCCCCAAGTTGTGTTCTGGATTCCTGCAATCCTGCAAAGATAGAAACATACAAGTGATCCCGAGGCATCCCTTACTGGATTCCGTCGTAGGGGTTTAGATACTCCTGAGAGTAAGTATATTTCCTGCAAGCATGCGTTTTTACTTGAAGATAAACATCTGTATTCTATGCAATCAGTTTTTTAGACATCAGACATTTTTTGCAAATAAAATGTACAAGGCGAGACGTGACTGAGAATCTAATTTTATTAATTCATATGCCTTGAATTGGCGAGATACAGTCAGAGAAACAAATCCCCTGAGATGAGGAGATCGTTACAAATTGAGAAACAAAATGCTGGCAATGTTGACGACGCTTTAAGGAGCTTCCTCTCTTGCTATGACTCGTATGACTTTTGACGTTCTTCTCATCTTGCTTTCTGAAGAAAGTTGACTTTGATTGAAGCTTGATCCTTTCGAAGCTTACCAAGTTGTAAACGATACAGACGAATTCAGAACGCAGTTGTTCGCTTATTCCCTTATTTTGCACGGATCGCCCTTTCGGGTTTTCAATCCATCGGGATACCCATTTTTGCCTGAGTTGTCCAATGTGGCTTTTCAACTCAGCGGGTGTACATTTTTGTTTATTTTCCCTTATTTTTGCCCGAGTCTTTATTCTGTTTTTGACTCGCCGGGATGCCCTATTTTTGCCTGGACTTACATTCTGTTTTTATGTCCAGCGGGTTATTTTATGCGAAGTATTTTTTAACTGCATCTGAATTCACAGGGGACGGGAAGTCCTCACCATCCATGGTGCTGAGCATCAGTGCTCCACCAGAGAAAACTTTCTTTACCACGAATGGTCCTTCATAGTTTGGAGTCCATTTGCCCCTGTGGTCCGTATGAGGAGGGAGGATCCTTTTCAGCACAAGATCTCCCACTTGGTACTCTCGGTGCCTGACTTTCTGATCGAAGGCTTTCTTCATTATTTTCTGATATAACTGCCCATGACAGATTGCAGCCAATCTTTTCTCTTCGATCAGACTCAGTTCTTCGTATCGGGACCTGGCCCACTCTGCTTCGTTCAGCTTAACATCCATTAGTACCCGTAGGGAGGGTAATTCAACTTCAACCGGTAGGACTGCTTCCATGCCATACACAAGCTGATACGGCGTTGCCCCAGTGGATGTCCTGATTGACGTGCGGTACCCGTGCAAGGCAAACGGTAGCATTTCATGCCAGTCTTTGTAGGTGACTACCATCTTCTGCACAATCTTCTTGATATTCTTGTTTGCCGCCTCAACAACGCCATTCATCTTTGGCCTGTAAGGAGAAGAATTATGGTGTTGGATCTTGAAGTCCCGGCATAGCTCTGCCATCATCTTGTTGTTCAGATTGGAACCATTATCAGTAATGATTCGTTCGGGAACTCCGTATCGACAGATGATATCTCTTTTTAGAAATCTGGCTACCACTTGTCTTGTAACATTTGCATATGAGGCTGCTTCGACCCACTTAGTGAAATAATCGATGGCAACCAGGATGAATCTGTGGCCATTTGAAGCAGTTGGCTCAATCTTGCCAATCATATCAATGCCCCACATGGCAAAGGGCCATGGTGAAGACATGATGTTCAAAGGATTGGGAGGCACATGCACCTTATCTGCGTAGATCTGGCATTTGTGGCATTTTCTGGCGTAGGCACAACAGTCTGCATCCATCATGATCCAGTAATACCCTGATCTCAACAATTTCTTAGCCATGACACGCCCTCCTGCATGGGTACCAAAGGATCCTTCGTGCACTTCATGCATCAACAAATCTGCTTCCGTCTTGTCAACACATCTGAGGAGTACCATATCAAAGTTCCTTTTGTATAAAGACCCATCAGTGTTCAGAAAGAAACTACCAGCAAGCCTTCTCAAAGTCTTCTTATCATTGGAAGATGCCCCAGGTGGATATGTTTGATCCTCCAAGAAGCATTTAATGTCATGGAACCAAGGCTTATCATCTTTAACAACATCTGCTGCGAACACATATGCTGGTCTGTCAAGTCTGGACACTGAAATCTGAGGTACAAAGTTGGCAGCCTGAACTTTGATCATGGACGAAATGGTAGCCAGGGCATCTGCAAACTGATTCTCGTCCCGAGGGATATACTCAAGCTTGACTGTTGTAAAGAAAGTCAACAACCTCCTTGTATAATCCCTGTGAGGTATCAGATGATCCTGGTGGGTGTACCATTTGCCATTGGTTTGATTGATTACCAAAGCTGAATCTCCGAACACGGTCAATGTCTTGATCCTGAGGTCAATGGCTTCCTCAAGACCCATAATGCAAGCTTCGTATTCAGCTTCGTTGTTAGTGCAGTTGAAAGTGAGCTTTGCCGAGAAATGCATGTGGACTCCCTTAGGTGTAATGAGTACTGCACCAACACCACGACCATTCATGTTAACAGCCCCATCAAACATCATAGTCCATTCTTCTTTCGGGTCAGGCCCTTCAGTGTGAACAGGCTCTTCATGATCTTTTGCTTTTATGAACATGATGTCTTCATCAGGGAAGTCAAACCTCATAGGCTGGTAATCATCAATAGGTTGCTCAGCAAGATATTCAGACAATACACTGCCCTTGATGGCTTTCTGAGATGTGTATTGGATGTCATATTCTGTAAGGATCATTTGCCATCTTGCAACCCGTCCGGTAAGAGCTGGCTTCTCAAATATGTACTTGACTGGGTCCATCTTTGAGATCAATAAGGTAGTGTGGGTCAACATATACTGTCTCAGTCGGCGAGCAGCCCACGCTAAAGCACAGCAAGTTTTCTCGAGTAGTGAATAACGTTGTTCACAGTCGGTAAACTTTTTGCTTAGGTAGTATATTGCATACTCTTTTCGACCAGACTCGTCATGCTGGCCCAGCACACACCCCATCGACTCCTCTAATACTGTCAAGTACATGATTAGAGGTCTTCCTTCAACTGGAGGCATAAGGATTGGAGGTTCTTGTAAGTATTCCTTGATCTTGTCAAAAGCCTTCTGGCAGTCTTCATTCCACCTGACCGTTTGTTCTTTTCTTAGCAGTTTGAACAAGGGTTCACAGGTCGCCGTAAGGTGAGAGATGAACCTTGAGATGTAGTTCAATCGACCTAAGAATCCCCAAACTTCTTTCTCAGTTTTCGGTGCAGGCATCTCTTGAATAGCTTTGACTTTATCAGGGTCGACTTTAATCCCTTTCTCACTTACAATAAATCCCAGCAGCTTACCGGATCGCACCCCGAATGTGCATTTGTTGGGGTTCAACTTTAATTGGTACCTCCTCAGACGTTTGAATAGCTTTAGCAGATTTACCAGGTGGTCTTCTTCAGTGAGGGACTTGGCAATCATGTCATCCACATAACACTCAATTTCTTTATGGATCATATCGTGGAATAATGTTACCATAGCCCGTTGATACGTCGCACCGGCATTCTTGAGCCCAAATGGCATTACCTTGTAACATAACGTGCCCCAGGGTGTGATGAAGGTTGTCTTCTCCATGTCTTCAGGTGACATCTTAATCTGGTTGTATCCTGAAAATCCGTCCATGAAGGAGAATACCGAGAACTGAGCCGTATTATCCACCAATACATCAATGTGAGGTAAAGGGAAATCATCTTTCGGGCTGGCTCTGTTCAGATCCCGGTAGTCAACACACATCCTTACTTTTCCGTCTTTCTTAGGCACAGGTACTATGTTAGCAACCCACGGCGGATAGCTAGTCACAGCAAGGAACCCGGCGTCCCATTGCTTTTGTACCTCTTCCTTGATCTTCATTTCCATGTCTGGGCGAGTACGGCGCAGTTTCTGTTTGACTGGTGGACATTCTTCTCTCAAAGGCAGCTTGTGCACAACAATGTCGGTGTCCAACCCTGGCATGTCTTGATAAGACCAAGCAAACACATCCACGTACTCTTGAAGCAGGTCAATCAGCTGTCTCTTCACTGAGTCTTGTAGGCAGGCCCCGATTTTAACTTCTTTCACGTCTTCATCTGTACCAAGATTGATCACTTCAACCTCCTCCTGGTGAGGAGTAATAACCTTTTCCTCTTGTCTCAACAACCTGGCTAGCTCTTCAGGAAGCTCATAATCTTATTCAACCCCTTCGTCAGCTTGATTGATTGGATTGTCAAAGTCATACGCGGTCATAGCCGTGCTGTTGTCGGTGCTGTCTGGAAGGCACTCTCTGCAAGGGTTCAGTTTGTTCATTTTAGTGATTTGATTTTAATCTTGTTTTAGAAAAGTGAAATAAAGTTGTCATTTTGAAAACATCGCCATTTATTTTTTGTACAAAAAGAAAAATGGAAAAACAGTGAGCGGAAAAGAAAAAGACTCATTTGCAAAAAGATGTCTGATATTTCATTGATTAATCTTGTTGCACAAAAAGTACAGATGGCCCGATTACAAAATGAGTCTTGTCATCTTGGGCAAGATGCAAGACTTTGATGCATGCTATAAAAATACAGGAAATAATAATTACTCTGCATGAGTAACTCTTATAATTTCCTGGGAAGACCAGTTTGAGATACTGCTCCCCGGGATCTTTGGATGAATCCAGCTTTCCAGGTTGCGTTCTTCTTCCAGCTCGTCTTCCAAACAGTTGACAGCATCAGGGGTGAGCATCCCCCCACTAACAAAGTTGGGCTCTTTCGCAGCCTCTGCTTGATCTTGTTGAGTTGGTTTGTAACCCAACCCAAATCTATCCTCTTTCTTCTCAACCGGTAGTAGTTTGCCCCAGCCTTGGGCATTTCCTTCCTCAACAACCTTCCGGGCTTGTTGATATGATGATATTGAAGTACTAGGCACAGCAGATGTTTCATTGACATTCAAGGCTTCAAAACCTTGGCTCATTGTTTCATGGATCTCCCCATCCATCTCAATATACTTATAGGTAGCCAAGTGGCTGACAAAAATATCCTCCTCTCCACAGATAGTAACGACTTGACCTTCCCACTCAAATTTTAACTTCTGGTGAAGGGTAGACGTTACTGCGCCAGCGGCGTGAATCCACGGTCTACCCAACAAACGGCTGTAGGCAGGCTGAATGTCCATCACATAGAAGGTCGTTTTGAAGGTCTGCGGGCCAATCGTTATGGGCAACTCGATCTCTCCCAGAACCGATCTCTTTGAGCCATCAAAGGCTCTCACCACCAGGTTGCTGGGTCTTAACGCCAATCCGTCATATTCTAGCTTCACCAGGGCCTTTTTGGGTAAGACATTGAGGGATGACCCCGTGTCTACCAGCACATGGGAAAGGACTGCACCTTTACATTCCATGGTTATGTGCAAGGCCTTGTTATGGTTGCGGCCTTCCGTAGTCAAGTCAGTGTTGGTGAATCCCAGTCCATGACTAGCATTAACATTTCCAACTACAGCTTCCAACTGATTGACGGTGATCTCTTCAGGCACATAAGTTGCGTGCAAAACTTTGAGTAGTGCGTTCCGGTGGGCTTCGGAGCACATAAGCAATGATAGGATTGAGATCTTGGAAGGCGTCTGATGAAGCTGATCCACTACCTTATAATCACTCTTCTTGATGATTCGCATGAACTCATCAACCTCTTGATCGAATGGTGTTTTCAAAGCTTCTTTAACAGTCTGCTCTTCCTGCACCAAGCTTTTTCCTTTTGCCTTGGCAGCAGCTTCTGCTTCGGCAGTGGGTCTCTGAATTTGTGGAGCAAAAAGACGTCCGCTTCGAGTGAAGCCTCCGCCTCCTCCCACATTGTCTATTTGTGGTGCAGGGGTTGATGATTCAAAAGTGATTCTTTGTCCTTCGCAGTACAGGTCAGAGCCGTAATGCCACGGGATGGCATTGCTGCTTTCATAAGGTACTGGCCCAGGCACCGTGATAGTGACTGGACTGATTACAGCTGTGGAAGGAGTTGTGATAGTTTGCGGATCATAATAAATTGTGACTGGTGCTCTGATGGGAGCAGCACCTTCTGAGTTGTAGGCAGAGTTGTTTTCAGGATCATAAAATATTGTGACAGTTGAGACGTCTTCATGATTTGTTGCTGATGTTGTAGGAGATATTGTCGGAAGGATGGACGTTGTTGTTGTAGGAGATTCAAACTGGGGGGGTGCTGAAGTTGTAGAAGGAAAATTTGTTGATGGCTGATCAGTTGAGATGATCGATGAAGTACTTGTTGATGAAACCGAAGAATTGTCAGGTACAATGGTTGCTGCAGTTGTAGGAGGTACTGGAATTGTTGCTGACGAGGTTGCTGGATTTGTAGGAAATGATGTGGTGATTTGAAGTTGGCCACTCTGAATGAGACCATCTATGCCATTCCTCAGGTTATCGCACCCATTTACCGAGATATTGCAGTAAGCACACCCCAACTCGCACCCCGGGAACATTTGACATTCGAGGAGCTGAGCCTTAATTTCCACCAACGGTGTCCGGATCTGACCCACACTGGTTATTAAATAAGACGGCTTGTCTTCTTCAATAGCGTTAATTCTGGGACCACCGTGGTTCGGCATGGGATTTTTGTTGACATTAGGTGGTGGTGCGAAATTCAAGGCCTTAGAGTCTACTAGGTCTTGTACCTTCATGTGCAAGGCTCTGCACTTTTCCGTACTGTGGCCAGGTGCATTTGAATGAAAAGCACATCTGGCGTTGGAGTCATAATTCCTGGGTAGACTGTTGGGATCTGGAGGTGCCAGCGTCCTTAGCTCAACCAGGTTGAGTTTCAGGAGTTGTGGCAGCAATGTAGCATATGGCACAGGGATCGGATCGATCACCCTGTTGGCTTGAGAAGGCCTCTGTTGGAATGGCCTTTGCTGGTTATTGTTATTGGTGTTGCTGTTGTTGTAATTTCTAGGAGGATACTGATTCTGTTGATGGTACTGAGGTTGTTGCTGATAGTTTTGCTGCGGAGGTTGATAGGCTGGTTGAGGGTGAGCTGGAGCGGGAATGGTGACTGCTGCTACAGACCTGTGAACATACTGGGGTCTGCCCCTGTTGGTGTGGATGGCATTGGTCTCGCCAGTTCTTCTTGGGCCTGCAAAAGGCTTCCTTGTACTACTGGACGAGCTTGCACCGTTGTCTGAGATCTTTCCCATCTTCAATAGGCTTTCAATTCTCTCCCCGGCTATGACAACATCTGCAAAGCTGGTAGATGAGAAAGCGGCCAGCCTGTCAATATATGTTCCCTGGAGGGTGTTCATAAACATATCTGCCATTTCCCTCTCGGACATAGGTGGCTGAACAGCAGCAGCCAATTGCCTCCATCTCTGGGCGTATTCTCGGAAACTTTCCCTTGACGACTGTGACATTCTGTAACACGGTGGGAGAACTGACTTTTAGTTATGTTGCGGATAGCAAGAGTCGCCACCGACTTTTATTTTATCCAAAAGGAAAGGGTATAAAAGAACAGGAAAGACCTTAAGAGATATTTTTGGGTCCGGGGGGTAGGTTATGTAAAGGGAAGGTGTTAGCACCCTTTACATCCATGGTTATCCATGGGCTCTTAGTTACTTAGCTCACTTTTGAATTGTTTTTGAAAGTGTAGTGTGTGGATAGAAAAATTTTCAGAATAGTTGATAATGACCCATGTACGGATGCGTAAAAACTTGTTTTTGAAAATTTGTTTGAAATTTGTTAAGTGTTTGAAAAGTTTGAATAGTGAGCAAGTACATAAGAGGAACCTACCCTAAGTTTTAAGTCTTTCTTGTTCTTTATCCTTTAATTGGTAAGACTATCCCTACTATTAAGAAGTAGGTAGTCATTACCTTGGATGTGAGGGACACATGAGGGACATCTGTTTTTATGAAGGCAACTGTGGGGTGTATTAAGCATATAGAAGGGACTATCATCATTATTCGAAAAGGGACTTGATCTTTAAAGGCAACCATGTGGGACTTGATGATTTTTTCTTTTGAGGGACTTGCTTTATACACCCCACTTGACCTTATTAGTAGGCAACTTGAGGGATAACCTTAGAGAGGTGAGATGGCGATTAGAAATCGACTTACGTGTGTGAGTGTTCAATATTATTTATCTTCAATTAAAATGAGCTAAATTTATTTTTAATAGAATACATGTTTTTGCACTCCCTAAATTACTAACCATAGCAATAAATTAAATAATTAAATATTTACAACATTACATCCAAGAGCAATTACATAATAATTATAATAAGCAAATTAAAATAAATAGCAAAAAATAAATAATTAGCAAAATATAAATAAATAAGCTAAAATAATAAATAATAACTAAATAAATAGGGGTTAGTGATAAAAATAAGGTTAGTAAAAATAAAATAACTAAATTTAGTGAAATAATCATAATTAGAAAAATAATCAAGGTTAGAGAAATAATAATAAAAATATAAGATAATAATAAACAAAATAAATAATAATATGGTTAGCAACAATAATTAAAATATAAATAAATAGAAAAATATTATAATGACATGATTAAAATAATAAACACAAAATTTAATATATAAGCATTTACTTAGGAACATGAATAATTAAATGTTTAAACATAATATAATTATAAATTTTAATTATTACAAATTTAATTATTTCTAAACATTTATTAACAATTATTATTAAAACAATATTTTCACATTATAAGGAAAAAATAAGTTTTAAATATTATATTCACAAAATTAATTATATTTATAAAAATTTAATTTTATTGGTTATCATATTTACAAATTATTTTAAACATATACAAAAATATAATTATTGTAAGTTAAATTGTTTCTAAACATATATTAAAAGAAAAATAATTGGGATTATAAATATATTTACAAATAAGTTATAATTATTTCTAAATAAACATGTACAATAATAATTACATCACAAATTAGAAAATAAACAATTAGGTTTTAATAGGTATTTAGAAAATAAATTAGGGTTTTGTTAGAAAAAATATTTTTAGGGTTTAATTTATAATATAAAATTATCAAAATAAACATACATATATTTATAATTACATATATAAATACTTATTTTGAATTTTAGAAAAAAAAATATAAGTTTAGAGTTTCTAAAAAAATATAAGTGCTGGTTTACAAATTTAATTTATTATTATAAGAAAAATAGTTAATTAATAAATAAAACAGAAAAAAAAATTGGTCAAAAAATAAACTTACCTTGGCTGGGTTTGAACCCAGGTCTTCAAGCTTGCCAGTATCAAAACATGCCATCAGGCCAACCATGCGTTGGTGATAATAGAATGGTCCTAGTTGTTTTTGTGCAATGTCCATGAAAAATCCAGAAAATAATGAAAACAAAAGGCCTGGGGTGGGAATCGTACCCAGGACCTTTTGGTTACAAGCATGCATACGTTACCGCCTGGCTGGGAGAGCCCATCTGCTAATGGAATGGTAACAATGCATAATATATTATGTACGCCTGACCTGAAAAAATAAGAGAAAAAAAAATGTGCCCAGCCAAGTATCGAACCAATGCCTTCACCTAATACGCGTATCAGCCTTACCACCAGGACAAACGTGCGTTTGTGAAATATATCCAGAACTAATTCATAATATTTTTAAACAAGAATTTAAATTTTGAAAACAGGCGCGAATGGACTTCGTCTTCTTCCTTGTACCTGCGTTTTTACCTACGAATATTGCTGCAAGTTTTCCTGCGAGTTCTTCATGCTTCAAACCTACGAAAAATGAAACTTGCACCAAACAGTAATGATTCACAAAATTGATTACAGTTTTATGATCCTGGTGATTCATAGAACATTCCTATGTTCTTAGAATTCATTTAGGTTCAATGAATCAAAGGATCCCATTTTGAAGGTCAAAACCCTAGCTATGGCCGAATCTGTTTTAGGCAAGGAAACTCCAATTCATTGGTCCAGAAATGATCTATACAATGTCACAAACCAAATTATGTAAAAAAAATTCAATGAAAAGAAGCCAATCAATAGAATCGAAAAAATTATATTCAAGACAAAGTTTGATTCGGGTAGAGCAACATGAGATGGTATTGATGCATATGATTGATGGTTTACGATCAGTGATGTCTAGTGAAGCTTGCCATGTCTTTATTTTACCTTTAAACCTCTTGTATGATGGAATCCGAATGTCACTTTTCAATGGTTTTTTTGGCTTTGTGAACTTACCTCTTGATGCTGCCAAATCGTGAATGAGGGTTTGCATTATGATCAGTACTTATAGGAGACTCCATTAGGTCAAAAAAATTGATTGATTGTGTGGAAGTTTGGATATTTGAAGATTGAAAAAGATTATGCCATGAAATTCAAATATTGGCTCATGAAAGCTTGCTATTTTTGGATAAATCACATGATTTCTTTCTCTTTCAACCTCAATCAATATTGATGAGATTCTAGAAGCTCAATCTTCATCCAAAAATATATTTTCATATTTTATATTTATTTAAAATGATTTTTTATGAATTAAATCAAAATAAATAAAAATAAAATAATAAAAATTATGATTTTTAATCAATTGGGTCGTGCATGATGATATGGTATGGATTGGATCACAATTTGGCCAGCCCATTTGGAAAGAAGTGGTTCTAGACCCCCATTTTCATTATAAACCATCACAAAATTTCCCAACTTTGAAAGGGCATATCTCCCTCAATTTTAAAGGTATGAGGGTGTTCTTGGACATTTTGGAAAGCTTGAAGAGTCCTATAAACAACCCCATTGGTTTCAGGTCCATATCATTTACCAATATCAAGTTATGCCCTTTTGAAGTTGTTGACTTTTTGTTGACTTTTAAAATGACCTATAATGTCTTAGCTCATATCTTCCAAATGAAGCATTTTTGGGCTTAACTTGAAAGATCAAAGTTGTAGAGGATTCAATTTCCTTCAAAATGAGCTTTGGATGGAGACTTGGTGATGAAGTATGTGAAAGTTATGGCTAGTCAAAGTTCAGTTGACTTTTACTGAGGAAACCCTAATTTAGAAACTCCTGATTATTGATGATCTGGAATCTCCTTGATGAATCATGATCAACCCTTGATCAAATGATGAATTTTAATTCATATACTTGATGTTGGCAAAAAATCATGAATTTTGACTTTGGTTTGACCACAGTTGACCTCAGTTTGACTTTTTAACTGTATTGACTGATTTTGACTTATCTGATCATCTGACTGAGCAAACTTTTGAGAAAAGTCTTGAAACTTGTCATGGGGGTTCTTACACACATATAAGATGTTATGAAGCTCACTTGAAGTCTTGGAAATCCATTTAGCCTGATTAAAGTCAAAACCCTAGTTTTGGATGCACTGCTTAGGAGGTGCTTTGTTTGAGGGAATTGTCAACTCTTTTGACCAATTGTGAACTTTGTGAACCTTGTGAACCATCATAAAATGTCTTGTGAACCTCATGGGAGGTATTGTAAAGCTTGTGAACCTTGTGAACCTTCATGAAGTAACTTGTAGACTTCATGAATCTCATGAAAGGTTTGTAATCATTGTGAATTTTGTGAACCTTGTGAACCTTCAAGAAGTAACTTGTAGACTTCATGAACCTCATGAAAGGTCTTGTAAATGTTGAGAAACTTATGAACCTTGTGATCCTTCATAAAGTGACTTGTAGACTTCATGAACCTCATGAAAGGTTATGGAAAGCATTGTGGAACTTGTGAACCTTGTGAACCTTCTTGGAACACAAAGTCTTGTATTGTGAGGGCAAATTTTGGGGTGCAACAGCTGCCCCTGTTCAATTTTCTGAAACCTGAGGGGTTAGATTGGTACATTTGCCAGTCGTGACCTGGAAGGTTGAAGGGGATTGAACACAAAAGCCCAAAAATTTGCACTCACCAGTGCATAGAGTGATATTGATGGTTGGTTGTATATGCTTGAGTGGGCTTAAAGATGCCACTTGGAGGAACTGGTGATGGGCTTAAAGATGCCATCTAAAGTATCAGAATATGATGATGTCTTTATGTTGATGCTGGATATCAGTACTAGGTCTTTGTATAAGCCGTCTCTGAATCATTTATGCAACATGATTTGAATTGTTGGATGGAACAGTAGAAATAAATCTTGTGATGATTATCTCTTCTGAAAATATTTTGGATTAGGGAATGGATCTTTGTACAGACCATTTGCCTATTTTCCAAGAGCCAAAAGAACGTCAGGATTTGTTCTTAAGGATCAGAAGAACGTCAGGATTAGTTCCTCTGAAAATGTCTTGAACGAGTGGTCGCAAGAGCGTCAGGATTTGCTCTTGAGGATCAAAAGAACGTCAGGATTAGTTCTTCTGAAAGATGTCTTGAACAATGGGTTAAAAGAGCGTCAGGATTTGCTCTTAATGATCAAAAGAACGTCAGGATTTGTTCTTCTGAAATACGTCTTGGAGGATGAAGCAGTCCAGAAGTAATGATGATAGCTGTCAAGAGGATGGAGCAATCTTGAGGTAATAATATGATTTCAGGAGGGTGAAGCAATCCTGATGTAATAAAAGCTGTCAGGAGACTGGAGTAATCCTGTGGTAATAATATGATATGCTTTCAGGAGACTGGAGTAATCCTGATGTAACAGCATGTCTTCAGGAGGATTGAGCAATCCTGATGATATTAATGATATGCTTTCAGGAGACTGGAGTAATCCTGATGAGATTATAAGCTTTCAGGAGGATAGAGCAGTCCTGATGATCATAAGTTTGTTTGTTGGATAATTACCCTGAAAACAAGGTAACATTCTGTATAATAATATTAGTTTATGCATTATGTATGCATGTATAATATGATGCTCCTAGATAGTGTATTATGCACTCATGTGTATGTATGTTATGGTATGATGTAAATGGTGTATGTATGATATGATGCTGCCGGAAGCGTCTGGATGTCTTCGTATAACAACTGCTGGCCAGGGAAAATAAATCCCGATTCGTTGCTGAAGAATATATTATACATAACCTTACGTTTGCTGGGGATAACAGGGTATAGATAATCTCCCGTATGCTGGGGATAACAGGGTATACATAACCTCCCGTCTGCCGGGGATAATAAGGTATATATAACCTCCCGTATGCTGGGGATAACAGGGTATACATAACCTCCCGTCTGCCGGGGATAGTAAGGTATATATAACCTCCCGTCTTCGTTTGATAGTAGGATAGATATCACCTCCGTCTTCGTTCGTCGTACCCTTATTGGAAAGTAATTTCCCGTATATCCGCATGAGGATAAAAGAGATGGATATAAATTCCAGGGGAGATGAGACTTTATGAAGATGGATTCGTCCTACTGAGGGTTTGTAACTGTCTTGTAAAGATGAACCGGCGAAGCTTCGTTGAAATCCTTCCCTCGTTCGTCCTTAGTAAATACTATTACTGCATTTTCATGCATTTCTGGTAAACATCAATCATATTAAGCATACCTGCATCTCTGGTAAACATCAATCATATTCAAAAGCATACATACATTCAAACACAACCAATGGATGTTTCGCTTATGTAAATAGGGTAAAAGTAAATCTGGATTCAAAAGATGGAATTTATTTACATCAAAAAGTGACCCATACATAGGTAAGTTTGTACAAGGAGACATAAACCCTAGTAAGAGGATTTTGTCATAAAGTTTTTTACAAAACAAAGAGAATCAACTATGTGGGAAACAATCCTATTGAGTTTCAATTCTACTATTGCCATTATCTTCAAGTATCTCATCTTCTGTTGTTCAGACGAAAACGATTGGATTGAGCTTTATCTGTTCGAGCTTGAGTAAGTAGTACAACTGGTTGCAGTTTTATGGGTGATCCAAACGAGACATAGTCATACGCTTTAATCCCTAACTTTTGCCTGGATTGCCCCTTCAGGTTTTCAATCCACCGGGATACCCTTTTTTGCCCAAGCCGCCTTTTCAGGTTTTCGACTTGCCGGGTGTACATTTTTTTTTATATATATCCCTAATTTTTTCCCAAACCCTTTTGGTTTGCCGGGATGCCCTTACTTTTGCCTAGGCCAGTCAACCTAGCGGGTCTCTTTTTATGCGTAGTATTTTTAAACTATGTCTGCGTTTACAGGCTGTGGGAAGTCTTCACCATCCATTGTAGTCAGTATCATGGCACCTCCTGAGAACACTGTCTTGACTACAAATGGTCCTTCATATGTTGGGGTCCACTTGCCTCTAGGATCACCCTGTGGTAATATGATACGCTTGATTACCAAGTCACCAACCTGATATACCTTTGGCTTAACCTTCTTATCAAAAGCTTTAATCATCCTTTTCTGGTACATCTGGCCATGACAAACTGCTGCTAACCTCTTCTCATCAATCAAATTTAACTGATCCAGTCGAGTCTGAATCCACTCATCTTCATCCAAGCCTGCATCCTTCATAATTCTTAAGGAGTGAATCTGAACTTCAATGGGCAGAACTGCTTCCATACCATAGACTAAGGAGAATGGGGTTGCCCCTGTTGAAGTATGTATTGTGGTGCGATAACCATGAAGAGAAAATGGTAACATCTCATGCCAATCCTTGTAAGTAACAGTCATCTTCTGTACAATCTTCTTAATGTTCTTATTAGCAGCTTCAACTGCCCCATTCATCTTTGGACGATACGGAGAAGAGTTGTGATGCTTAATCTTGAACTGCGTGCAGAGATCGGTAATCATAGTGTTGTTCAGATTAGAGCCATTGTCAGTGATAATCCTCTCAGGGATGCCATACCTACATATGAGATTGTTCTTAATGAATCGAGCCACAACATTCTTGGTAACAGATGCAAATGAAGCTGCCTCTACCCACTTCGTGAAATAATCAATAGCAACCAGGAAAAAACGATGCCCATTGGAAGCAGTAGGCTTGATCTCACCAATCATATCAATGCCCCACATGGCAAAGGGCCAAGGAGCAGTCAACACATTCAATGGTGATGGAGGTATATGGACTTTATCAGCATAAATTTGACACTTGTGACATGTTCTGGAGTGTTGATAGCAATCAGCTTCCATGGTAGACCAATAGTAACCTGCTCTCAAAATCTTCTTTGCCATAGTATGACCACTAGAGTGAGTGCCAAAGATCCCATCATGCATATCTTCCATAATCTCTGTTGCTTCCTTCTTATCCACACAACGAAGCAACGTTGAATCATGATTGCGCTTGTACAAAATGCCATTACTCAAAAAGAACTTTGCAGAAAACCTTCTCAAGAACTTTCTATCTTTGACAGATGCCCCTTCAGGAAACTCCTGAGCTTCAAGATATCTTTTCACTTCATAGAACCAAGGCTTCTCCTCTACCCCTTCAGTGTCAATCTCATTGCAGTATGCAGGCTTTTCAAATCTATCAATAGTAATCTTGGGAGCTTCATCATCCCAACTGATCTCGAACATAGATGCCATGGTGGCCAATGCATCCGCCAACTGATTCTCTCTTCGTGGAATATGCTCAAAAGTAATCTCTTTAAAATGTGGGATCAAAGACAACACATGCTCTCTGTAAGGAATGAGGTTATCATGCTTGGTATCCCAATCTCCTTTAATCTGACTTACTACCAGGGCTGAATCTCCATACACATCAAGGAACTGAATCTTCATATCAATAGCAGCTTTAATACCCAGGATACATGCCTCATACTCAGCCATGTTATTGGTACAATGGAAACAAAGTCTGGCAGTAATCGGGGTATGACAACCTTCAGGGGAACTAATCACAACACCAACACCCTTACCAAGTGCATTAGAGGCACCATCAAAAACCATAGTCCATCGGGATCCTTGTTCAGGTCCGTCATATTGTCCAGGTTCTTTGGTAATAATCATAATGTCTTCATCAGAGAACTCAAAATTCATTGACTGGTAATCATCCACTGCTTGATGAGCCAAATGATCAGCAACAACACTTCCCTTGATGGCCTTCTGAGTAGTATACTGTATGTCATATTCTGTCAAGATCATTTGCCATCTTGCAATTCTTCCGGAGAGAGCAGGTTTCTCAAATATGTACTTGATTGGATCCATCTTTGAAATCAATAAGGTAGTATGGGTCAACATATACTGTCTTAGTCGGCGAGCAGCCCATGCCAAAGCGCAGCAAGTTTTCTCGAGCAGTGAGTATCTTGTTTCACAGTCGGTAAACTTTTTGCTAAGGTAGTATATTGCCTTCTCTTTTCGACCAGACTCGTCATGTTGCCCCAACACACACCCCATTGAGTTGTCTAACACTGTTAAGTACATAATCAAGGGTCTTCCATCAACTGGTGGCATCAAAATTGGTGGTTCCAGCAGATATCTCTTGATTTCATCAAAGGCAGTCTGGCACTCATCATTCCATTCCATCACCTGATCTTTCTTTAACAACTTGAAGATTGGCTCACAGATGGCAGTTAATTGGGAAATAAATCTTGCAATGTAGTTCAATCGTCCCAAGAAACCTCTAACCTCCTTCTCAGTACGGGGAGCTGGCATTTCTCGTATAGCTTTCACTTTTGCTGGATCCACTTCAATACCTTTTCCACTGACAATAAAACCCAGGAGCTTTCCAGATCTAACTCCAAAAGTACACTTGTTTGGGTTCAATCTCAGCTTGTATTTCTTCAACCTCTCAAACAATTTATGCAAATGATCAAGATGTTGTTCTTCATTCTGAGACCTGGCTATCATATCATCCACATATACCTCAATTTCATGATGAATCATATCATGAAACAAAGCCACCATAGCACGCTGATATGTTGCCCCTGCATTCTTCAAACCAAATGGCATCACCTTATAGCAAAAGGTGCCCCACTGTGTAACAAATGTTGTCTTCTCCATATCTTCAGGTGCCATCTTGATCTGATTGTAACCAGAGAAACCATCCATAAAAGAGAATACCTTATGCTGAGCAGTGTTGTCTACCAGAATATCAATATGAGGGAGTGGAAAGTCATCTTTAGGGCTAGCCTTGTTCAAATCTCTGTAGTCTACACACATACGTACCTTACCATCTTTCTTCGGAACTGGTACCACATTTGCAACCCACTGAGGATAAGAAGTCACTGCTAAGAACCCTGCATTGAACTGTTTCATTACCTCTGCCTTGATCTTTTCTGACATTTCAGGACGCATACGACGAACCTTCTGCTTCTTTGGACGACAATCTTCTTTCACTGGCAAACGGTGAACCACAATGTCTGTATCTAACCCTGGCATGTCTTCATAAGACCAAGCAAAAATCTCCACATAGTCACGTAACATCTGAATCAACCTGTTCTTGACACTGTCCTCTAAATCAGCCCCTATCTTGACCTCTTTTCTGTTTTCTTTAGTTCCCAGATTCACAACTTCGACTGGCTCTTCATGTGGCTGTATAGCTTTCTCTTCTTGTTGTAACAACCTAGCAAGCTCTACAGGTATTTCACAATCGTCCTCATTTCCGTCTTCAGTTTGATAGATCGGATTCTCGAAATTATAATTGGCAATAGTAGAACTGTTATCAACAGGATCCAGAGTGGATGAGGATCTGCATTTTAGTGATGTGGGTGTGTGTAAGAACACATAGCTGATAAAACAAAAATAAAAGAGAAGAAAGACAAGGAACACAATATTTACGAAAACGAAACATCCACTGATTTTATTGAATGAGGTATGCAAATGAAATGACAGCCCGTAACAAGCACACCATTGTGCCCCGGGTAAGGCACATGGCTTGAAAGTTTTATTGTTCAAGAAATTACAAATTTAAAAAACACAACACAGTAATAGTATTTACTCCTGACTAAAGGAGATAGGGATAACATCTTCAGCTTTCCAATTATTGAGTCCAGCACCCACAGTAGGAAAAATCCAAGCATCCAAATTGTAGTCTTCATCTTGATCTCCCACAGCATTGATCTGGTCCTTCACAACCCCTTGATTAGTGATACGATCAGCACGAGCACGACGAACAGCTTTCTGGGACTCTGCAGTGAAACCCAAACCAAACTTGTCAGACTTGTATGGAATATCAGGAAGCTGACCCCAAATAGTACAACCACCTTCATCCACCACAACTCTAGCATCATTGAGGGAGGCCATTGCCATTGTTGGAGGTTTTCTGGTAACTACAGGAACTTTCTTTGCAACAGGAGGAGCTACATAATCATTAACAACCCAGGGAACTACTTCAAATGTCTGACACGGAGTCTCAATGTATTCACCTTCCATTTCCAGATACTTGAAAGTGTTTACATGGCTGACAAAGTATTCTTCTTCTCCATAGACAGTAACAACCTTCCCATCCACCGGATATCTCAACTTTTGGTGCAATGTAGAGGTTACAGCACCTGCCCCATGGATCCAGGGACGACCAAGCAGACAAGAGTACGAAGGACGAATATCCATCACAAAAAATGTAGCAGTAAACACCTGGGAGCCAACTTTGATTGGAAGATCAATTTCCCCATGCACTACTCTTCTAGAACCATCAAAAGCCTTTACCACAATATTACTGGGCTTCAGCACAACATCTTTAGGACTCAGCTTGCTCAGGACTTCCTTAGGCAACACATTCAAAGAGGAACCATTGTCTATCAGCACATGCGACAGGGTAGTGCCCCTGCATTCAATTGAAATATGCAAGGCCCTGTTATGATACCTCTTGGCAGGGGTCAAGTCAGCATCAGAAAATCCTAACCCATTGTCATAGGTCAGGTGGGCAACACAGTTCTCAAATTGGTCAACAGAAATCGCACTGGGTACATGAGCAGTTTTCAAAAACTTGATCAAGGACTTGGCATGAGCCTCAGAACATAATAACAAAGACAGCATAGAAATCTTCGAGGGAGTATGCCCCAGCTGATCAACAATGTCATAATCACTTTTGCGAATGATTTTCAATACTTCTTCCATCTGCTTAGAGAGATCATCAGCAGCTGGCACATCAGTAGATACAGGCTCAATAACAGGACCCTTGCCCCGAGCATCAGTGGTGGAAGTAGCAGCAGGAGTAACTGCATTCTTAGAAGCAACTGGAGGAGAGAAGACCCTTCCACTACGAGTGATCTTGCTAGATCCAGCAATATTATCAATGTCTACAGGCACATCAGCTTCAGGCTCTTGCTTAACACCATGGATGTAAACATCAGACCCATAGTGCCAAGGTACAGCTTTGTCAGACGTATATGGGATAGGACCAGGAGTAGTAATAACCACAGGAGCTACTCTGGCTTCAGCAACAACTTTCACAAGACCTTCAGCAGTAATCTTGATTGGACCCTGATGAGTGATTTTAATGGGACCCTTTGAAGTGATTCTTATTGGTACTTTGTCAACCATGTCAACCTCTTCAATCTTCCTACCCTGAGTCAGATGATCCACCATACTTTCTACAGACGACGGAGTCCTCTCAAACACTATAGTATACTTATCCATGAGACGTTGAATTCCATCTCTCAATATGAAGCAACTATCCGGCTTATAGGTACAATACAAACAATCTTCACGACAACTTGGAAAGATCCCAGCTTGTACTAACCTCTTTTTGATAACAGACAGTGGTGTGGTCAACTCCATAACTGAATAGACATGTAGATCTTCTTCAATGGAATTGACAGTCTTCTCGTGATTTGGCATTGGAGCAGTAATCACATTGGGAGCACCCGGAGGATCAAACTCAATTTCTCCAGCATCAATCATATCCTGAATTTTATTCTTCAGGATCCAGCAGTTATTAGTATCATGTCCCTGACAGTTTGAATGGTATGCACATCGTGCATTGGGATTGTACCTGGGAGAGGTAACATTAGGATTCTGAGGAGCCTCTTTCAAGGTAATGAGTTCAGCCTTCAACAAGTGTTGCAATGCCTGAGCCATTGACATGTTGATCTTCGTGAACTGTCTTCTAGCCCTCTGTTGGTTGCCCTGTGGCTGCTCTGTTGTTGCAGGAGTTGGATTTGAAATATGAACTGCACTAACAGACTGATGCCTTCTGTTACGATCAGGCTGACCATAAACAGCATTGGATTCCTTCTTCCCAGTGGGAGGCTTCTTTGCAGCACCTGATGAGGAAGCACCCACTTGGATCTTACCATTCTTTATACCATTCTCTACTCGCTCTCCTGTCATGATCAACTCAGTGAAGCCAGATGATGAGCTTCCAATGAGATGACTGTAGAATGGACCATTCAGTGTACACATGAACATATCAACCAGCTCCCTATCAGTCAAAGGGGGTTGAACTCTTCCAGCTAAATCTCTCCACTTCTGAGCATACTCTTTAAAACTTTCTTTGGCACCCATAGACATGCTCTGAAGCTGCATGCGAGTGGGGGCTAAGTCAGCATTGTATTGGTACTGCTTATAGAAAGCTTCAGCAAGATCATTCCAGTCTCTGATGTTGACACTCTCCAATTGATAATACCACTCCAGCTGAGCTCCAGATAAGCTCTCTTGAAAGAAATGGATCCACAACTTTTTATCAGCAGTGTGGGGTTGAATTCTCCTGACATAAGACCTCAAATGCAGCTTGGGACAAGAGACCCCATCATAAACAACAAATGTAGGAACTTTGAAACCAATGGGTATGACTACCCCAGATATCAAACTCAAATCCTCAAAATCCAGCCCAAATGATTTCTGCAATTCCATAGCATCCATCCTATCCACCAGCATCTTGAATTTGTCTTCGTTAGGCTCATGATAGTAATTAGCCTCAGAATCAGAGTCCCCCATTGAATGGTGGAGACTGCCTACCTCTTGCTCAGATTCTTCAGATTCATAGTCTTCAGCTGGTTCTTTGGTCTTGGCAAGACCTTTGAACCTTCTTCCCATGTTAATCAACCCAGCAGACCTTCTAGTCTTCTTAGTCTTCTTGGCCAGCAGTGCCTTCAATTCATCTTGCCCCTTGGACAGGTTCAAGATCAGCTCTTGGAACTGTGCATTTTGTTCCTGGAGATCCTTAACTGATTGTTCAAGAGCCATTGCTGAAATAAACAGCGAGAAGATGAGAAACCTGTGCGCAATTATAAACCTGTGATGCAATGATATGGAATGTAAATGCGTATGCAATGTTTTCAAGGACCGCAGGATTTAAATTTGCTTAGACAAACATGAAAGTAAACTTTTATTAGTAATAACTTTGTTTTGCCTTTTAGGCTTACAAAAAATGAAATGAAATAAGTACAAAAGATGGGGTTTTAAGTCTCCCATGGACGTTTCCTCTTTGTATTGAGGTATGAGTTGAGGTTTCGTTCTTCATGAAGTTGCTTTGTTAGTTCTAGGATCCTTGTTTGGCTTGCTTTGTAATGAGCATCGAAAGTATCCCTTTGCTCCTTCAGTTGGATCCATGATCTCTGCAAGTCTTCCTTATCAGTAGGCATGTCTGGGTGAAGGATGGTATAAGCTGTGTCTCCTTCAGCAACAGGTTCCATGGTAACTGGTAGGACGGAAGGATATGGCATCATGAGTGTCTGAGCACGAGATCGTACCCATCTGAGATAAGCCTCCATAGGAATAGTGTACTTAGGCTCCAGTGTCTTGCTGTCAATCCTGTTTACCTTTCCCCATGCTCGTATGAATCTCTGACGGTAACCCTGAAGATCGTTGTCGTAATCAAACACAATGCCCTGGATCAACATATCATATGGACCATCACTTCGGGCGTAACCAAACTGTCGTAAAGCTAAAGAAGGGTTGTAGGTGATGCCTCCTCTTATGCCTAGAAGTGGCACATTAGGAAATTCCCCACAACGGTCAATAATGGTGACATTCTCCATAGATCTGGAGCACCAATGGATATCTGAGTGAGAAAGTGACATGATCCTCTTGGACCATCTGAACCCTTGCTCATTCTTCATTACTGAGCGAGGAAGGTGAGAAATAAACCACCTAGAAAGTAAAGGTATGCAGCACATCAAAGTCCCTCTTGCCCTTGTAGTACGGGTATGGAGAGAATGTAGGATATCTCCAAGCAATGTAGGCACTGGATTGTGACTCAGGAAAATGTTGATGGCATGAACATCTATGAACTGATCTGGATTGGGGAACAATACTAAGCCATATATCAGCAAGGCTAAGACCTCCTCAAAAGCATCATAGCTCATGGCCTTCAAGAACATTTGAGCTTTATCCATTAATACCTTGGCAAGAATACCTTTGACTCCACTTCTCGTTTCTAAAACAATGTCAGACTTCTTCAGATGTAGAGCTGCAGCAATAATCTCTGGTTTAAGCTCCTTCTCCAAGCCTGTGAAGGGTCTTTGATCAAGAACAGGTATACCCAGAAGTTTAGAGAACTCTTCCATGGTTGGAACCAGCTGGTAGTCAGGGAATGTAAAGCAATGGTGCTTAGGGTCAAAGAACTGGAACAGAACACTCATCATGTCTTCATTGAACCCTGAAGTGACTAGATCCAATAGGTGACCATGTCTCTTGATGAACTGGGAATGATCAGACACTTGAGAAACCAACTCTTTAAGCTTAGCAGGTATCCCCACAAAGTTGATCCTGATGGTGTTTCTACGAGCAGAAGCCATGACCTGCAACAAAGAACAAAGATAAATACTTTGGTCCTTGAAATGGTTAGTGAAAATGCTATGCTTATGATGCATGATGATGTCATGATGTTATGTTCAATCACAAACACGTGGCACACACAAACAAGTCACACCATAGCCCTAGGTTTAAAGGCTTGCATGAGGTTTAAGGTAAGTACCCTCCCCTGAAGTTAGTTGGTTCATCCTGTCCTACAAAAGTAACCAGGTTCTAAGGGATCTCAATATCATTGATCCTTCACAAGGGTGGTTGTTCAGAAGGCAACTTACTTGCCAACCAAAACCCTCCAAGTTTAAGATCTCAATGAGCGTAGTATCGAGTGTCAACCAACTTCAGTCTGCACCAAAGCCGGTTACCTCACTACTTTCTAAAGGCCAAGATGGGATAACTAGGGTTCTAAAAGTTAGTTAGTGCATTGACAACATATGGCAGCCTCATATTATCCTCAACTTGACTTAAGGAACATAAGCACCAACCAAGAAGTCGCACTAACTATGGCCACCAGATCAACCGTATCGATATACGTCGTACAGTTTCCTTGGTCTATTGCCATTTACCTAAGGTACACTAGATCCGGGTTAGGACCTTTCACACATAAGAGCACCCCAACAAATAGTATAAAGCAAACAAGGCAAACAATTTAAAGTGATCTTAATTCCTAAGGGTACCCCTCTTAAATTTAAATCCCCAGCAGAGTCGCCAGTTCTGTAACACGGTGGGAGAACTGACTTTTAGTTATGTTGCGGATAGCAAGAGTCGCCACCGACTTTTATTTTATCCAAAAGGAAAGGGTATAAAAGAACAGGAAAGACCTTAAGAGATATTTTTGGGTCCGGGGGGTAGGTTATGTAAAGGGAAGGTGTTAGCACCCTTTACATCCATGGTTATCCATGGGCTCTTAGTTACTTAGCTCACTTTTGAATTGTTTTTGAAAGTGTAGTGTGTGGATAGAAAAATTTTCAGAATAGTTGATAATGACCCATGTACGGATGCGTAAAAACTTGTTTTTGAAAATTTGTTTGAAATTTGTTAAGTGTTTGAAAAGTTTGAATAGTGAGCAAGTACATAAGAGGAACCTACCCTAAGTTTTAAGTCTTTCTTGTTCTTTATCCTTTAATTGGTAAGACTATCCCTACTATTAAGAAGTAGGTAGTCATTACCTTGGATGTGAGAGACACATGAGGGACATCTGTTTTTATGAAGGCAACTGTGGGGTGTATTAAGCATATAGAAGGGACTATCATCATTATTCGAAAAGGGACTTGATCTTTAAAGGCAACCATGTGGGACTTGATGATTTTTTCTTTTGAGGGACTTGCTTTATACACCCCACTTGACCTTATTAGTAGGCAACTTGAGGGATAACCTTAGAGAGGTGAGATGGCGATTAGAAATCGACTTACGTGTGTGAGTGTTCAATATTATTTATCTTCAATTAAAATGAGCTAAATTTATTTTTAATAGAATACATGTTTTTGCACTCCCTAAATTACTAACCATAGCAATAAATTAAATAATTAAATATTTACAACATTACATCCAAGAGCAATTACATAATAATTATAATAAGCAAATTAAAATAAATAGCAAAAAATAAATAATTAGCAAAATATAAATAAATAAGCTAAAATAATAAATAATAACTAAATAAATAGGGGTTAGTGATAAAAATAAGGTTAGTAAAAATAAAATAACTAAATTTAGTGAAATAATCATAATTAGAAAAATAATCAAGGTTAGAGAAATAATAATAAAAATATAAGATAATAATAAACAAAATAAATAATAATATGGTTAGCAACAATAATTAAAATATAAATAAATAGAAAAATATTATAATGACATGATTAAAATAATAAACACAAAATTTAATATATAAGCATTTACTTAGGAACATGAATAATTAAATGTTTAAACATAATATAATTATAAATTTTAATTATTACAAATTTAATTATTTCTAAACATTTATTAACAATTATTATTAAAACAATATTTTCACATTATAAGGAAAAAATAAGTTTTAAATATTATATTCACAAAATTAATTATATTTATAAAAATTTAATTTTATTGGTTATCATATTTACAAATTATTTTAAACATATACAAAAATATAATTATTGTAAGTTAAATTGTTTCTAAACATATATTAAAAGAAAAATAATTGGGATTATAAATATATTTACAAATAAGTTATAATTATTTCTAAATAAACATGTACAATAATAATTACATCACAAATTAGAAAATAAACAATTAGGTTTTAATAGGTATTTAGAAAATAAATTAGGGTTTTGTTAGAAAAAATATTTTTAGGGTTTAATTTATAATATAAAATTATCAAAATAAACATACATATATTTATAATTACATATATAAATACTTATTTTGAATTTTAGACAAAAAAATATAAGTTTAGAGTTTCTAAAAAAATATAAGTGCTGGTTTACAAATTTAATTTATTATTATAAGAAAAATAGTTAATTAATAAATAAAACAGAAAAAAAAATTGGTCAAAAAATAAACTTACCTTGGCTGGGTTTGAACCCAGGTCTTCAAGCTTGCCAGTATCAAAACATGCCATCAGGCCAACCATGCGTTGGTGATAATAGAATGGTCCTAGTTGTTTTTGTGCAATGTCCATGAAAAATCCAGAAAATAATGAAAACAAAAGGCCTGGGGTGGGAATCGTACCCAGGACCTTTTGGTTACAAGCATGCATACGTTACCGCCTGGCTGGGAGAGCCCATCTGCTAATGGAATGGTAACAATGCATAATATATTATGTACGCCTGACCTGAAAAAATAAGAGAAAAAAAAATGTGCCCAGCCAAGTATCGAACCAATGCCTTCACCTAATACGCGTATCAGCCTTACCACCAGGACAAACGTGCGTTTGTGAAATATATCCAGAACTAATTCATAATATTTTTAAACAAGAATTTAAATTTTGAAAACAGGCGCGAATGGACTTCGTCTTCTTCCTTGTACCTGCGTTTTTACCTACGAATATTGCTGCAAGTTTTCCTGCGAGTTCTTCATGCTTCAAACCTACGAAAAATGAAACTTGCACCAAACAGTAATGATTCACAAAATTGATTACAGTTTTATGATCCTGGTGATTCATAGAACATTCCTATGTTCTTAGAATTCATTTAGGTTCAATGAATCAAAGGATCCCATTTTGAAGGTCAAAACCCTAGCTATGGCCGAATCTGTTTTAGGCAAGGAAACTCCAATTCATTGGTCCAGAAACGATCTATACAATGTCACAAACCAAATTATGTAAAAAAAATTCAATGAAAAGAAGCCAATCAATAGAATCGAAAAAATTATATTCAAGACAAAGTTTGATTCGGGTAGAGCAACATGAGATGGTATTGATGCATATGATTGATGGTTTACGATCAGTGATGTCTAGTGAAGCTTGCCATGTCTTTATTTTACCTTTAAACCTCTTGTATGATGGAATCCGAATGTCACTTTTCAATGGTTTTTTTGGCTTTGTGAACTTACCTCTTGATGCTGCCAAATCGTGAATGAGGGTTTGCATTATGATCAGTACTTATAGGAGACTCCATTAGGTCAAAAAAATTGATTGATTGTGTGGAAGTTTGGATATTTGAAGATTGAAAAAGATTATGCCATGAAATTCAAATATTGGCTCATGAAAGCTTGCTATTTTTGGATAAATCACATGATTTCTTTCTCTTTCAACCTCAATCAATATTGATGAGATTCTAGAAGCTCAATCTTCATCCAAAAATATATTTTCATATTTTATATTTATTTAAAATGATTTTTTATGAATTAAATCAAAATAAATAAAAATAAAATAATAAAAATTATGATTTTTAATCAATTGGGTCGTGCATGATGATATGGTATGGATTGGATCACAATTTGGCCAGCCCATTTGGAAAGAAGTGGTTCTAGACCCCCATTTTCATTATAAACCATCACAAAATTTCCCAACTTTGAAAGGGCATATCTCCCTCAATTTTAAAGGTATGAGGGTGTTCTTGGACATTTTGGAAAGCTTGAAGAGTCCTATAAACAACCCCATTGGTTTCAGGTCCATATCATTTACCAATATCAAGTTATGCCCTTTTGAAGTTGTTGACTTTTTGTTGACTTTTGAAATGACCTATAATGTCTTAGCTCATATCTTCCAAATGAAGCATTTTTGGGCTTAACTTGAAAGATCAAAGTTGTAGAGGATTCAATTTCCTTCAAAATGAGCTTTGGATGGAGACTTGGTGATGAAGTATGTGAAAGTTATGGCTGGTCAAAGTTCAGTTGACTTTTACTGAGGAAACCCTAATTTAGAAACTCCTGATTATTGATGATCTGGAATCTCCTTGATGAATCATGATCAACCCTTGATCAAATGATTAATTTTACTTCATATACTTGATGTTGGCAAAAAATCATGAATTTTGACTTTGGTTTGACCACAGTTGACCTCAGTTTGACTTTTTAACTGTATTGACTGATTTTGACTTATCTGATCATCTGACTGAGCAAACTTTTGAGAAAAGTCTTGAAACTTGTCATGGGGGTTCTTACACACATATAAGATGTTATGAAGCTCACTTGAAGTCTTGGAAATCCATTTAGCCTGATTAAAGTCAAAACCCTAGTTTTGGATGCACTGCTTAGGAGGTGCTTTGTTTGAGGGAATTGTCAACTCTTTTGACCAATTGTGAACTTTGTGAACCTTGTGAACCATCATAAAATGTCTTGTGAACCTCATGGGAGGTATTGTAAAGCTTGTGAACCTTGTGAACCTTCATGAAGTAACTTGTAGACTTCATGAATCTCATGAAAGGTTTGTAATCATTGTGAATTTTGTGAACCTTGTGAACCTTCAAGAAGTAACTTGTAGACTTCATGAACCTCATGAAAGGTCTTGTAAATGTTGAGAAACTTATGAACCTTGTGATCCTTCATAAAGTGACTTGTAGACTTCATGAACCTCATGAAAGGTTATGGAAAGCATTGTGGAACTTGTGAACCTTGTGAACCTTCTTGGAACACAAAGTCTTGTATTGTGAGGGCAAATTTTGGGGTGCAACACATTCCCATTAGGAGAGTCCTGTTGGGTGCCATATCTAAGTTGTACTGATACTGTCTGATAAAGGCCTCTGCCAGGTCCTTCCAACACCTGATAGTTGCTCTTGTCAGATGAGAGTACCATTCTCTTGAAGCTCCCGTCAAGCTATCCTCAAAATAGAACATCCAGAGCTTCTCATCCATAGTATAGGCCTTCAGCCTTCCCAGAAATGATTGTAGATGGGTCCGGGGATAGGAAGTCCCATTATACTTTTCAAAGCATGGTGGCTTAAACTTGTGGGGAATCCTGACCCCATCTACCAAGCCCATATCCATAACATCAAAACCCAAAGAGTTTTGAGACTCTAAGGATCTTAATTTCTCAGCTATCTCATCCAACCTTCTATCATAAGCTTCTTCCCCAGCACCCATTACTGTGAACTGATCCTCTTGAGGGTCTTCTTGCAGTACCCTGCCTGCAGTGGCAGTCCCTTGAACATTGGCAGGAATGTTGACCTCTGGATGAAGATGGGGGCCAAACACAGGGGGGTTAACATGAGGTTGAACCCTTTCATTGTTGCTGGTGCCGGCAGTCCCTATATGTGGATCCTCTTGATTTCTCCCTTCCACCAGTGCTCTGAGCCTCTCCTGGCTTTGAGCCATGTTGTTCATTACCTCCATAAACTGTGTCATTTGGTTCCTCATTTCCAACCTCTCGTTGGTCATTTGGTTTCTGACCTCTGTAAGGTCCTGCTGCATCTGATCCATCTGTATGCCCGGAAGGTTGTTACGGGTTGGATAACGGTGTGGACGGTTGAGGGGAAATACCCGGCGTCGAGCAATAGTTCCTGAGCATCACAACAGAGTTAGCAACAATAAAACAAAAACCTACAAAACAAACAAAAAGGGTTAGCATGCAATGCAGTATGCTTATTTGTTTTCAAGGTATCCGGCTTGGCATTCAGTTTTGACCCTTCCAGACCCTTGAAGATACTGTTGATGTTGCTTTCGAAGTAAACTCGGATGGAACAAACTAATACATATATTACAAAAGGCAAAAATGGTACATAGTTTGTTTACAAATACAAGCCCTCTGAGGGGTCAAAATACATTACAGGAAAACAAAAGTACATGGAATGAAAGCAACAACAAACAAATGGTCAAACACCAAGACCAAACTCATCCTCCCGAACTTCCTTGAGAAGTGCTTCGGTCACAGGATCAGCTGGACGCTCCGTGAGGTTCCAGATAAGGAGGTTCCGGGTCGTAACAGCTGCAATTAGCTTCTTGTGCTGACTTTGGTCCTTTGACCTCTTCACTCCAGCTTTGATCTTCAGCTCTGATATTTCCCTCTGGGCTGCTGCCAGGGCTTCCTGCTGCTCCTTTGCACTAGCTTCTAGCTGCTCTATCTTATCTTGAACTCTCTTATCTTCCAGAGTACGAGCCTCGGTGATCCTGACCCACCTAGCCTGACTCTCCTTCAAATACAAGTCTGTCCTTGCTCTCTGGAACTGGGCTTCCTTGCAAGCATTCTTCAGAATTTGTTCTCCAGCCCTAGATTTCTTGATATAATCCCCAGACTTCTCAATTTTAGCCAGATGCTCTACTCTCAGCTTCTCTAACCTCTCAATATCCATCCTACCATCATTCCTCTCCCAGAGGGTCTTCTACAAAGCCTGAGTCAGCTTCTCATTCCTTTCTTTCAAGCTCTCAAACTCCTCTAAACTGACAGTGGCAGGAGGTGGTGCTGAGGATGATCAGGCATATCTTCCATGGTAAAGGGCATTCCAGAAAATTGAGCCCTGGCATGGGACCACTCATAATATTGTGCTGATGCTACATTGTTGCACTTCCCCAGAATGGTTACTCCCTTGGTTTGAACATTATCCCAGGCCCAGGCAGCCTGCCTAACAATAGCCAGATTAGGCTTGTTCTCACAATAAAGAGTCTCAACCAAGTCCTGTGCCTTAGGAGTGTGGACCAGTGCATAGCCCAGTTGTCTTTTGAACAGCAGAGGGTTGTAATTGATACTACCCTTAACTCCTATTAGGGGCACATTGGGAAAATGCCCACAGCTGGTGATGATATCCCTGCCTCTTGTGTTTTGGGTGCACCACCTGATGTCAGCTGAAGTTAGAGCAGTGAGTCTCTTAGCCCAGTTTCTCTGCTGATGAGGATTCAAAAATGCATCTGTCCTGGGTAGATGCCTGAGAAGCCAAGTGTGGAACAATGGAGCACAACACCTCACTAATCTTCCCCTCTGCTTTTCATTCCTCTGATGCACTGAGTAATAGAGATCCCCCAATAAAGTGGGCACTGGGTTCTTCAGGATGAAAAGATGGATTGCATTCTTGCTAATGAATCTAGGCTCATCTGCAAATAATATGATCCCATATATGCTCAGGGCCAATAAAACACAGACTGCTTTCCACTCTCCTAAAGAAGCTTTCAGAGTAGCTTGAGAGATCAAGAAATCCAGATGCAGGCCAGGGATTCCAGCCTTAGAAGTCATATGCTGCTCAATCAGAACAGGTTCCAGATGCAAAGCCTTTGCTACCTCTTCATTACCAGGAAAGACCATCTCAGGGTTGAATGGGACTCCACCCCTGATAGGTATACCAACTAATGATGAGTATTCTTCTAATAGAGGGCCCAACTAAAAGTCCTGAAAAGTGAAACACCTCAGTGGGGGATCATAAAACTGAAGGCAGGTGTGGATCAGGCTTCTCTGTGAAGGGTCCAGATCCATAACCATATCAAGTATATCTCCATTGTGTTCCCTGAACAGTGGTATATGGTCTGGAGTGATCAGGGTCTGAATCCTCCTGATGTCAGATAGCTCTGGCTGGAAGAAGTGGTAGGTGATGTTGCTCTTTTTGGGAGCCATGATGTTGAGACAAGTGATGATGATGATACTGAAGAATGGGCCACTGATTGGCTGAAGTAGATAGCTGATAGCAAATGCTGATGAAGATAGGTCAATACTGAAGATGGGGTCAAAACCAAAACCAAATGTAGATGGATACCCTGAAACACAAATAAGCAAATGTCAAAATGATGCAATGATTATGTATGCAAATGATATGCAAGGGTTTGTGACTGGGCTGGATCTGATCAAATGCTCTGATATAGGTCCAAGTATGTTCAAGAGTTCCAGACGGAGGTCTATAAATCCAGTAACCAAGGTGGGGGACTCAAATAAAGAGCCACATGTCCAGGGTTCTAGAATCACAAGAACTGTCCCAAAATGGAGTATTCTTAATCAAATCAAAGTAACAGGGTATTCTGAGGCCAAGGGTACCTGCAAACCTGTAAACAGCCCAAACCCCTCACAGGTGGTGTTCTAAAACAAGGATCCTCAGACTTGGATCAGTTATGAGAAGTGTAAACACTTCTAACCCGGAGGTACAATGTTTACAATAACCATAAAAGTTCCTCCTCTAATTCACCTCAGTTTCTGAAGGTCAATACTAAAAGGTCATCCAGACTTAGCAGGCTTCCTAGATAGCCCTAGCATTGCAGGAAATCTGCAACACAGAGTTCTCAAGAAGAAACCCATATCTGAACCGTGTTTCATATTCCCGCACCAGACCGAGATGGAACGGGAAAGAATATGATTCACTCTAGCCTAGGTGTCACTCAGGTCCCAGGTATAAGACCTTAACTCTCACTGGAACACCCACCCACCAAAGCAAACAAAAGATCCAGCCAGCAGCACAGTATGACAATATGATAATATATGCATAAAGCTATAAAGAAAGCAATAAACAAAACTGTACATAAAGCAAAAATAAATACAAATATACAAACACAAATAAGCACATAACACCCCAGTAAACACAAATCAATCAAGCGCTAGGAGGAACCCACAAAAAGAACCAGAAGCCCTGGTTGCAGTATAAGGGTCCCCAGCAGAGTCGCCAAGCTGTCGCTCCCAAAGATTTGGGGAATAGGCCCAAATAAAGGTACAGACGCGAACTGTCGGCGAGAGGGACAGTGAGAACACACAGCCGTGAACTCACTGGAGATGAATAGAGTCGCCAGCTAGGCATTTTTATCCCGGAGGAAAGGCAATGCTGCATAGACCTAAGAAAAGATGGATAAGACGGTTGCGAACCAGAGAGACTGAGAAAGGGGGTTGGTTACAACCTGGGAAGGTATTAGCACCCAGATTGTCCGTCGTACTCGACGGGATCCACGCTTAAAAGATTTGTGTTTTAGAGGGGTAGTGTCAGTGCAATTTGTGTACAGAAGAGCTGGAAAAGGATGTACAGGTGTCAGTGTAAAAGAAATGTGAAGTGTATAAATGATGTGTCAGTGTAAGAACAAGAATAAAATGCTCAAGATCATGAGGCTTGAAAGAATGATGCTAGAAGAAGGGGGAATATACAGAGACTTTTGTTCGATAACTGTTAAGTTATGCCAACGTATCCTCTCGTGCAATGAGGAAGTCAGAACACCGTAGTTCGACCCAAAGAGACTGAAAGATGGATTGACTTGTGAACTGTTTACTTGTCAATGCTCAAGTGTATGACCTGTCTGGCTCAGGTGCAAACTGTCTTGCATTAGACGGAAGAAGCGAGCTCTCGTTTGTGAGTGAATGAGATGAGAAAAGAATCCCGGAGGAGACGATTATTGTTTGTTTTTGAGTTTTCAGTCTTTTATTTCTTTTGAAAGTTTGTCATAAGTTAATGAGCTTAAGCCTAAACCAATGGATTTAGTAAACTCATCACATCTTCCCTCTGATTAGGGGTAATAAGAGTACCTTAAGTGTGAAGTCAGATTCTCACACTTAATCACCTTTGGTGTAGGATTAAGATCATTAACCTACTTGTGATTATTTAGGTGTTTTTGGTGTTTTTGTTTAGTGTTAAGTAATGAGGTTAAGCCATAATCAGGGATTTAACAGACTCATTACACCATCCTAATAGAAGGATAATAGATGAGAATGTTTAAGCTGAGGAAAGCTCCTCAACTTAATCCATGATTAGGGATTAAACTCATGACAAAACAAGCCTTTGATTAAGTGGATTTTATTTAATGGTATGATGATGAAGTGGATTTTATGATTTGTAAGACAACTTGAGGGGGACTTGTCCATTAACACTAGGGTTAGTCCTTCTTAACCAATTAAGGAAGAATTAGAACCCTAATGCAAGGCCCAAGTTACAAGTGTGGTGTCTTGATGATTATTAAGTGAATTGATTAAGAGATTTAAACACATTAAGGGTTTAACACTTAGGATTAAAGTTATACACTCCATCCTAAGAGAAGGATGCAGGCATAAGCTTAATCACAAAGCCTTAAAGCCTTTAGGGTTTAGTCCCTGATTTTTGAGATGAGAAGAGAAGACACAAAGAGACACAAAGGTAAAACTAAGAGGGGAGACTAATCAAAACCCTAATCATTGTCATGCTTGGTTGTTCCTAAGGTTTGTGAGGTTTTCAAGAGAAATCTTCAATGGAACCACCAGGAAGCAGATGAAAGGATCAAGAGAAGCAAAGCAACTTGCTTCATTCAAGAAGTCAAGTCACTTGAAGAAAGAAAGTGGGAAGAAGAAGAATGAGCAAGCTCAAACTCAAACACAAACAAAAATGCAGCAATGGATGCAAGAGAGGTATGATAAGAAAAGTTATGAGAAGTGAAGGCAAATTCACTTCTCAGAATCACTTACCACCTGAAAGGTTAGAAAGGAAATGCAATGCAATGCAAAATGGGATGGAATGACATGATGCAAACCAAAACCAGAAGCACATATGTGGTGTTTAATGATGCTATGAGATGCTACAAACCAGAAACAAAACATGTGGATGATCATACAAGCTTATGAATGCAAGTGGAGCAAGTTAAGGAGCATGGACATACATGGAAAGTTATGAAGTGCACATGACATACAACATGGCAAATACATGATGCAATGATCAAACATGCTTTCAATATGTCTTATGATGTCAAATGAATCAAATGGATGCTTGAAATGTCATGGCAAGTCATGTTATGCAAGAGAATGCAAGATGGATGCATATGGAAGCCCAAATTAGGGTTTATGATCAATGCAACAAACAAAAATCAAAATCAGAAGCAAACCCTAAGATAAAAAATTGAAAATACACTCAAAGGACCCCTAATCCTATACTAACCCAATGCCCAAAGGAGAGGTTTCAACTCTTAACCAATTTCAAGATATGATTTTCTTAAGATTTCTAGGGTTTTAGGGTTCCTAAACAAGAAAATTACCAAACAAATGGAAAATGAAAGATCAAATCAAGGCCATTTAATCTTACAAACTACATGCTAAACACAATGCAATGCAAAAAGAATCAATGTCCAACTCTTCATGGATAGGCAGAAATGATTTTTGGAACTTTGGATCAAATTAATGCATAAAAATGATTTTAAATCAATGAAAAATTCTCAAAATGCATCAAGATCAAAAAATAAATTTGGTTTGAAGGTTGGACAATGTTTCTAAATGTCTTAGAACTTTTCATTAATTTTTTGGTGATTTTTAGATACCTAAAAGTATTTTTAATAAATTAATTCTCATTAATCAATTAAAAATAAACTTTTAAATATTTAAAAATACTTTTTTAATGCTAAAAATGAAAATAAAAATATTTTTGTGTTTTAAAAATTAATTAAACTCTTGAGAAAAAGTTTCATAATTTTTAAACAATTTTTACTATTTTTAATAAATTGTGTAAAACAAATGAAATAAATATGAAAATAAATGAATTAAAAGCTGAAAAAAGAAAAGTCATGCAATCTGATGGTCCAGATTCAAACAAGAACACGCGCGCATTGACTTGGCGCCAGATCCCACGGCCAGAATTCAAACTTGCTAATTACACTGATTAAGCCCTAATTTTGCCCTAATGACTTTCAGATGACCGGAACAGTGGTTCCGGTCATCTTCTCCGGCGAGCTCAAATGCTAAATTACTCTACAGGCTATGAAAATGAAAACTAACTATCCAGAAATCATCCCCACCTTAAAACGATTCAAACCCCTCACTCAAACATCATTTATCATTCAAAATCAAAGAGAATCGAATCAAAACAGTTTCTAGGGCAAAAATTTCAGAACACGATTAAACTCTCATTTCTCCACCATTTTCAAAACCAATGACATCAGAATGACCAGGAGAACATATAGAATCTATTTAGAACTTAAAAAAGGATTTCTGGAAAAAATGTTCTTGAGCTACCTGAGTTTTGAAGCTTTCAGTTCACAGCTTTCTGGGTGCTTTCCTTTGTGCTATCCACTCCCCTTGTGCTCCTGATGAACCCTTGATGCTTAGAAAAGATTTTTGTTGGCTGGTTTGAGAGTTTGAACAGGTTCTGTTCAAGCTCAGGTGAGAATCGTGTTTGGCTTATGTGGTGTTTCAAGGGTGAATGAAGGCAGGGAAATGATCAGGAGGATGTGGTGATGAGTTCTATGAAGTGTGTTTGTGAGTTGGTGGCTTGTTTTCTGAGTTTCGAAGGTTTTTGCTCCAAGGGTGGAAAATGGGAAAGTGATGCTCTTGCTGGTTTCAGGCTTGCTGGCTATATGAAATGTCTTGCTTTTTGTTTGTATAAACAAATGGGATTGGTCAGAAGATGTGACCTGTGCTTTAGTGATAGGTGTAGCTACTTTTGCAAATATGTCAACTTCTTGTAAGAGAGGGCATGGGCAACTTCTAGCCAAGTACAAAGGGCTTGTCTGGCGCAGCATGGTATGAGGGAAAGGCTAGTGTGATTCAGCAGGCTAGGCACCAAGTGGGTGAAGTGTTATCATTGGTTTTGCAACTTGCTCTCTTTTGGTTCACATGAAATTTCCTTGTCCCACAAGCCATAAAACATGAGAAAACCTTGGTCCAATCTGAACTTTAGGACTTACATGATGCTTGTGTAATGGTTTGATGTCAATTAGAAGTCACAAGAATGCTTGGTACATGAAATTGCAAGTTTTCCTTTTGAGGCATAACTTGAAAATTAGTGATTTTTGCCAACTTTGTCACACCATAACTTTTGATCCAAAATGAATTAGGTCATGTTCTTGTACTTTTTGAAAAGGGAAAGATCTAATCTACAACTTTCATGACCAAAGTTTTTCCATTTGAAGCATTTTTGGATCAAAAAACAAGGCTTGAAAAGTGGCATAAAATGACATATTCTTCAAAAGTCAACCATGCCCTAAAAAGTCAACTTTGCAAAAACTTGTAATTCTTGAATTTTGTGAACTTCATCCTTCTTATATGATCAAATAAAGATCATATACACTCAAAATGATGAAGATCACCCCTTGGTTGGGTCATTGGGGGCCTCAGATGCCCTGATTTTGCACTGACTTGTCTGAAAAGTCAACTCTTGATCAGATGACTTCCCCATGGAATTTCTTCATGAAAATTGATATGCATACTCCCTATACCATATAGAGACCAATGGAAACAAGAATGACCAAAAAATTTGGGGTTATGGCCTCTGAAACCAAAACCCTAATTTTAGGTCAACTGTGCAGTCAAACCTGGCTCTGCCTCCACACCAATCCCAGTTCTTGTGATTCTTTGGCATTCTTGACTTTGGGAGGATGTAATATGATGCTTGAACACACATGGACCCCTTTGAGGTGATTGTTGACCTTTGGAGTGGCTCAAGAAGCTCTTGGATTGCTCAGATCACAAACCCTAGATGCAGATGACTTAGAAACTATGCAGTGAACCAAAAATGTAATATGAGGTGATATGATTGTGTTTTATGCATATGAAATGATCACAAGCCATGGTGTGAATGGGTGAGGGAAAATTTGGGGTGTTTACACCTTAGACAACACTTTCAACCAAAAGTGATGTCTAAGGTGGGGTTTAGAAAGCGCTTTCATTAAAAACACTGTCTAAGGTGGGGTTTAGAAAGCGCTTTCATTAAAAACATTGTCTAAGGTGGGGTTTAGAAAGCGCTTTTAGTGAAAGCGTTGTCTAAGGTATACCATAAAAAAAAGTGTTGTCTAAGGTATATTAAAAAAAAGAAGCAAAAAGCGTTGTCTAAGGTGGGGTTTAAAAAGCGCTTTTGACAATAAAAGCGTTGTATAAAGCACCTTTAGACAGTGCTTTTGACATTAACCAAAGCGTTGTCTAAACCTTTAGCAGCGCAGGATTAGAAAGCGATTTTAAACGTTGTCTAAGGGCAAAAAAAAGCGCTCTCTAATGTCTTTTATGGCATAGTGGTTGTTCATCTGGTGAAAGAGACACAATTGTGTGGACCGGCTTATATGAGATGAATGTATTGTGTTGAACGTTATATGAAAATATTAAAAGCGTATGTGAAAAACCGAAGTCAACCAGAGGGTTGTATTATCGAATGATACATTGTTGAAGAAGCGATTGAGTTTTGTACTGAATATATGTCCAATATACAATCAATTGGACTCCCCAAATCTCATATTGTCAAAAAAAAGCAGGAAAAAAGTTAATTGGAAATGAAGTTGTGACCGTATCAAGGGTCGAACGAGATCAAGTGCATTTGTATGTTATGCACAATGAGAATGAGGTTGAGTCGTATGTTGAAATGCACAAGGATGTTCTTCGAGGTTTAAATTTGAATAGAAATGCGAATTGGATAGTACGAGAGCATAATCTAAGTTTCATACCTTGGTTTAAGGATCATATTTATTCAAAGTATTATTCAGATCTCGCTTCAATAATAGAAATAATTGAGATGTTTAGCATATGGTCCAAGTTTGGTTGTGTTTTCTTATAGCGCATACGCAATCAATGGATACACATTTTATACCAAAGAATAAGATGATAAAAGTACTATGCAAAACAGTGGTGTCACCGTGGTAGCTGAAGCAATGCACATTTCAAGTGTGAAAGACTTAAACCCCGAATTTGCAAATCTGTTATATTTTAGGGGTTATCGAGTGCATTTGGGTGTTTGATTATGAGAAGTTTCAGATTCCTATATTTCGTTATAAGTGGGTTGAAAACAATAATGATGTACGAATGAATAAGTCAGGATTTTTGCAAGTGGATCTTAATAGGATGGGGTACAAAGATGAACCTTTTATTCTAGCCTCTCAAGCTAAACAAATGTTCCATGTCACTGATCCGACAAGCACAAAATCATCTATAGTACTTTTATCTAATAAAGTAATTGCTGAAAACATTGGAGATCAAGGTATTATTGATGTTGATATTGAATCATTTACTATAAATGATCAAGATGAAAATATTATAGTGAATACATCATATATTAGAAATGATCATAATGAGGGTATTTAGATCAATCCAACCATTCGTGTTGTTAAGAGACGAGTAAAACATATTACAACCAAGAAAAGAAAGAGACATGCCTAAAAAAGGTACTAGTTATAAATAGATTATGGATTTTTATATTTGTCATTTTATTTTTGTATATAGATTGTGGTAGTTGTCATGTTATATATAGCTTATATCATTCAATAGATTATAGATTATAGATTTTTATATTTATCATTTAATTTTTGTTTTTTTCTTTCTTATAGGTCAAATGGCTAGTAACCAGGAAGACACACACACGAGACACATGATACAAATGAAGCTCAGAATGAAGTTTCGAATGTAGAAAGTGAAATAAAACAAGGAATAACAATTTTGAAGTTAATCATTCGTGCTAGAGACCAAAGGGTCAAATTTGATGTAAATTGGAGTGATGAGAACCAACTAACTGAGCCTAACGGTTCAATGTTGTCTTCATACATTGGTTCACTTGTCTGCCAGCACATTCCAATTACCAGTGATAATTGGAGGAATCCATTGTTAAAAGTTGGTAAAGATAAGATATAGACTGAGATACAGATACTTACCAAACATGATTGATGTGTTATTATATTTTGTGACAATTAAGTCTTTAATTTACTTATACTAACACACTTTATGTTTATATGTGTATGTTTTTTGTAGAATTACTTTAATATTGATGAAATCCAGAAAAAGTATTGTTTTCAATTGGCCTAAAAGAGACACAGAGGGTTTTGAGCCTTATTATCAAACAAATATCTGAGGGATGAGGAAAAAAACTTGTTGAAGCAGAACTTCCATAGTTGTATGTGGATTTGATTAGACCGGAAGAATGTGACACTTTTGTAGCCAAACAGAAAATAGAAAAAATTCAATGTAATGTTATCTTTTCATGTCTATTAATTGTGTTATATACTTATTTCATTAGTTTATTTTGATATGACTTAAACTTGTTTATCCAGAATTTGAGTGCCATTAATCGCCAAAGAGCATCAAAATCCGCGTATCAATACAAAAAAGGGCGTTTGAGATATGCACGCTTACATCAACAAATGGTAACTATATATAAATGATATGATCTTATTAATTGTCTCAATATGTTATAATTGACGATCTTATTATTTTTCTCAATGTGTAGTTAAAAGAGGAGAAAAGTGAAGAAACATCTCTTCTGGAACATGTTTTGTGGAAGGTTGCTCGTGTGGGCAAGGATGGAGTTATTAGTGAAGATATTCAACATCTTTATGACGAATGTGTAAGTATAACACTATGTCTTTAAGTTAATCAAAATTTTAATAAAATATAATTAATTTTTAATCCCCACTAATAATTTTCGATTCGTTAATGAATTTCAGGAGACTCTATCTAAATCCTTAACCACTAGTGAGGAGGATTGTAGGAGCATTCTTAGTTGAGTACTAAATGTTCCTGAGTATTCCAGTCGGGTGAGGGGTAAGGGATTTGGTGTGACTCCATCTTCCTTGTATAAGCAACCAAAGAGGAAAAATCCCAGCAACCAAGAAGTCATGCAATCATTGGAGGAACTAAAAGTGCAAGTCTGTGAATTGTAAAAGCATAAAGAGAGATATGAGGCGGAAAAGCGCGGTTCTGGGTTGAAAGATACTAGTGACAAAGCTAGTATCAATTGTGAAAATAAAATTCCCGAGGTAATTAACACATATTTATTTTAATTGACCTTTATACACATTAACAATTATGCATTCAATATTGCTTCAGGACATTTCATCTTGTCGGTTGTATTTGTCGTAACTGACTCATCGCATGGTTGGCAAGGGAAAAATGCATAACAAAGTGGGAGAGTTACTTCACCATAAACCACTCCCTCATGGATATCTGAAAGTTTTGGTTGATATCGTTTTAGATACGGATGCGGTACTACATATGTCTGACTCGATTTAAGAGGTTACAATGCTGCGAGATGCAATAGGTTCGTATGTTGCATGGCTGTTAGATCTCATTTCCACAGATGATGAGGTATGTCGAAAACCATTACAAATATTAGTATTCAAATGTAAATTATGAACCATTATGAAAATTATTCTGAACCATTACGTACACTTTTTTACATGGTAATGTTAGACTCCTATAAAACCCGCATCTAAGGATAAATGCACTTTTCCGGAAAAAAGAGTATGTTGCATCACAAAGAGAGGTAAATTTAAAGTGTTATTCTATGATATGAATTCAAAAGTTTCATGATTTTCTAATTTACATAACTTATATGATTGTTAGGTTCCTACTCAAGCTTCACAATAGGTCATCAGCAAGAAAAAGGTTCCTGCAAGGACCGTGCAGGCAAAAAGAGCTCTTGCACCTCGCTTTTAGTTGTGTCTTGAGACACTTGTGGCAACACCATATGTGATAGAAGGTGTTACTCGTGAAATAGACATGGACAAAGGTGTTTTTGGTTTTCCTCATTTCGAGATAATCGGAAGAGAGGACATGGAGCAAATTTTCAAGCATCTTGAATTAGGCATCGATGTTATGCATGCATACATCTGGTACTCCGATCAATCTATTTTTTAATTAGTTGAACAATTTATTTACACATTTCAATTAAAATAGTCTAATGTTTATTATGTTTTTATTTAAGGTTCTTGTATGAAAAAGTTATGTGCGGGACGCAATTCTCAAATAGATTCCATTTCTTTTCTTGCACCCATGTCAATGCAACGACAATTAGTTTGAATTCACTTTCAGTAAGAGACCACTTAATTGAGAGATTTACGGCCACCAAAAGAGATGCATAAGTGTTTTTTTTTAAATATTCGTGTGTATTTGTATATTTAGTTATTTATGTGAGATTGTTCTAAATTAACCTTTTTCTTTTATAGAGTTATACTAGTATACTGAGCATAATGAGATGCTCGAGTAGCACGAACTAAAGCAAACACTATTACATGGGTCTAAGTGAAGATATATTATTTTTTACAATGTTGCTTATTAATGATGCTACTTGATAACACAAAACAACTATATATTAATTCTTATTTGTTTGTCTATGTGTAGTGTCCTCAACAGAAAACTGGCATAAGCTGCGGGTATTACGTTTTATGAGAGAAATCCTTCAAATGGATGAATTAGAGATTCCTATTCAAGCATGCATGGATTTATAACTTAGGATTTATTTCAATATTTATCGGATATGTCATAATTTATTATTTTAAACTAACTAATGTATATTTTGTTTTGTTATGTAGTACTTTGATGAATACGCGTGTTCTCATTACACACCCTCAAAATTGCAAGAAATTATGGGGGAATTGTGCGAATACATTATTGAAACAAGAATCATTTAAGGTATAGGATTATGGGATTATATGAATATTATTGACTTGTGGTTTATGTAAATGACTTGTGGTTTATGTAAATGACTTGAATTATATAGTTTTGGATTGAAATGGTACTAGTGGTATTAGTGAAATATTATTAGTTTTGATATGTAAATGACAGTGAAATGGTATTGTTTTAAGATGTAAATGACTTGTGGTTTATGGGATTTATGAGATTAGTGGAAATGGTTAATGAATCATACTAGAAATTGTTAGTGGAAATGTGAATTATACATCTTTATTGAATTGACTTGAATTATACAGGGTTCTGCATAAAAAAATGGTTAAAATAATATTTTTTTAAAATTCATTAAAATTAGAGAAAAAATTCATTAAAATTATAGTTATACATTAGAGAGCGCTTTCAAAAGTGATGTCTAAAGGGGGACAAAAGAAAGCGCTTTTTTCTCAAAAAGAGTTCTCTAAAGGTATACAAAAAAATTCATTAAAATTTTATATGTATATATTAGATAGCGCTTCTAAAAGCGTTGTCTAAAGGCCCACTTTAGAGAGCATTTTTTAAGGAAAAAACGTTGCTAAAGGTCTACTTTAGAAAGCGCTTTCAAAGGTAAAATGCTTTCTAAAGTAGGCATTTAGTAGCGCTTTTTCCTTAAAAAACGTTGTCTTTACCTACGACAACGCCACCTTAGACAACACTTTTAAGCATTGTTAAAGGCCAAAAAAGCATTGTCGTAGCCCTTGTTTGGCATAGTGGTTCATCTGATCCATTTTCAAAAACTCGGCGTGAACGCCTTTTTCACTGCATTGAATTTTCATTTGTGAATATCTTTCTGTGAAGTTCTTTACACATAATATTCTTTTAATCAAAATGAATTGTGAAAACGTGTCATAGGGAATCCTTTGTGTTTAGGACCCATTTTTACTGTTTTAAACTTTCTTTGGTCTGTTTTAAAACTCCACTAGGCTTCCTTATAAGTCTTGATCCCTTCAACTATTTTCTTAAACAGTTTTCAATCTCCTAAACAGAGATTATGGGCCACTTGTTTACAAGTTCCATCTCCTTTTCTTTTTTCATCTTTATGACTAAAGATCTAATACACCCGCTACTAGACTGAGCTTCACTCTAGTGAACTACTTTCTAGGCGGTAGACAGCTTTTCAGCACCCAAGTCCTACCATGTATATGAAATCACAAGATAATAAAATACAAAAAAATCCATATGCATCCTTATGTATAAGTCCTATTATTGGATTTTGAGCCATATCTTCTCCCTCTAACTTCTCGTTGTTTTCTTAAACTGTTGTTTTCTAATTAGATTAGGGTTTTGTTATTTAAATCTATTTTTTTATCTCATACTAAAGCAAAGATAATAAAATATTTCTTAATCATCAAAGAGGATACAATATAAAATATATATGTAATCTTTCTCCCTCAGGATTTTGGGCCTCTGCTTCTCAGTGTAACTCCCAACATCATTCTTAAAAATCACTTAAGAATATTCAAACCATATCACTGACATGATAAAATGTTCAACACATTCACCAACACATTTATTTGTCTGCATGCATCTTACTGACCATATTTGCATCTCTGCTAGAATCTCTTAGTACTTCGGTTACTGTCACCAGAACAACATTTGAATAACTTAGAACCCTATTAGGGTAAAACATAGCCTCATCTTGGGCTTAATTCAAGAACCATCAGGCATCTTAAAGGTGCCTTCTCTCAGGCTTAGAATTTACTCAACCTTCCACAGCCTCCTATTGGACTTTGTTCAAGGATCCATGAGCCTTGTATAGGTGACCTAGCCTCCTCTTGGGCTTAAACACAAGGACCCTCAAAGGTTTCCTAAAAGTAAAGAAATATGTCTTTTAGAATCAAAACACATACATTAGTCTCCATCTCCCTGATGGATGACCAAGATAGTATCCTATTGGACTTTGTACAATGGAACCTCTCTAGACAAAGGAATGTCTGATGACCTCAAAATTTTTATCAAACAACAGAAAAAACACTCTTCATACAGAGTCAGCCACCCAACAAATTTCCAGACTCCCTTCTTAGGCTTCATATAAGATACAAATAAACCAAGAGTCAGTCTCCCAACAATTTTTCAGCCTCCCATCTTAGGCTTCATATAAGATACAAATAAACCAAGAGTCAGTCTCTTACAAATAAGCTTCACACATGGGCTTCCAAATAAGGACACAGATAAAACTTTCCCCTCAAGAGTCGATTTTCTTTGTTTAGCTTCAACCCTGGGCTTCAATCAAGACACATATGAAACAACCTTTCCCTCTTTAGAGATTACAAATTCTCTCTATTGAGTCTCTTTTAGCTTCATCCTTGGGCTTCAATCAAGGCACAATAGTCAAACACTTCACAGTAAAAAAAACACTATAGTCATAGTTTTGTACTTTAACTAAGTTATCCAACAATACAGTCATAATCTTGGACTTTAACTAAGTTAATTCCCAACAGTCATAGTCTTGGACTCTAACTAAGATAATCAATCATACACTTGGCTATAACTAAGATCACTTTCCATCAGTCAAATATCCATCTAATTCAGCTTTTCCTGAGTTATGCAATTCAGGTCAACCATTCAGTCCTCCTTGAGTTATGCAATTCAAGATACACATTCAGCCTATCTTAAGCTATGAAAATTAATATACCATTGATCAGTGCATTTTGGTGCACATTCCTACATGATTGCACTTAGGCATTTCTTTAGTTTTCTTTGTTTATTATTATATTATAATTTGTTTTTCTAATTTATTTTATTTTTGGTTTAATTTGATTTTCGTACTAAATTTTCAGCTTTAACAGCTTTTACGGAAATGATCATAACCGGAGTTCCAGGAATCTGATTGAGGCGTTCTACCAGTCGATGGAAAGCTAAGAGAGAGAGAGAGCTACAACTTTCGTGTTGGAGTCAAAGTCAGATTCAGAGTCATATTTTCTAGAATTTCGTTTGAAGTTGCTGCATTAGTTTTATTCAGTTTCGGGTCATTTAGAATTGGACCTGGGTTATGTATTTGACCCAGTTGGGTTGTAAACGGGTTTTTAGGTTTTCTATTTAACCTAGCAGCTGCAACTGCTCTTAAAAAACATACTTTTTAGGATTTTATTTTTAACTTTCGAAGAGACGAATTATGGAGAACTAATTCCAAGGATTAATCTGTTGTAATCGGTTTTCGCCGACACTTTGAGGTTCTTATATTTTCCAATTAATCTATTTCCTTTCAATTCTGATCTTGATATCTTGTTTGCTTAATTCGATTAGATTTATTTATTTCGATGATTGCATGTTCCTATACTTTAATCGCGTTTACTTAATTCGCGTATGTTTATCGTGTTTGCTTAATTCACGATTGATATATTTCATCTGTTTGCTTAATTCAGAAATTAGGAATATTTATCATATAATATCAATTACGCTTGTTTGATTGTTATTATAATCGAAAAGGAAATAGAGTCCGCTTAGGAATTGGGAATTATTTGGGTCGATGATAAGTTGGGAAATCAAAACAGCAGATTAATCGTTTTAGCTTAATTTGTTAATCACTTATTTTAATCTGTTTTTATAATTCAACCTTAAAATCAACCCCCATTAATCATTATTATCGTTAGTTAATAAGATCAAGAATCCTTGTGAGACGATTCGAGTCATTGTCGCTATACTACATTTTCAAAAATTACTCGTTTTTTATCTGTGCGCGACACAGGATCAAATTGGCGCCGTTGCCGGGGAAATCAAAACAGCAGATTAATCGTTTTAGCTTAATTTGTTAATCACTTATTTTAATCTGTTTTTATAATTCAACCTTAAAATCAACCCCCATTAATCATTATTATCGTTAGTTAATAAGATCAAGAATCCTTGTGAGACGATTCGAGTCATTGTCGCTATACTACATTTTCAAAAATTACTCGTTTTTTATCTGTGCGCGACACGGGATCAAATTGGCGCCGTTGCCGGGGATTCTTGTTGTTATTAACCAATTTTATAGTTTTCTTGCTAGTTTTTTTTTTGTGTTTGTTGATTTTCAGGGTTGCAATACCGGTTGCAGTATAATGATAAGTTTTCCAGCCTTTCAGGTAAGTTGGAAGCTACTATTTTGATTTGCTCCGATTTTTTTTTCCAGAAAATCAGAATTAAATCGTAGAACAATACTCTTTTAGAATAGAATTCTAAAAGATTTTGACCCTCAAAATCGCAAATTTTGCGTTTTTCTATTTTATTTGATTTATTTTCTCTTTTCATATTTTCAAAAAAATCTGAAATTTTTTGTGCGAGCTTTATTTGATTTAATTAGATTTTTAACGTTATTTTTATATTTTTTGATTTTATTTTAATCGCTTTTCTTTTTTTCCATTCTTTTTAAATCTGTATTGATTTTATTTGATACTGTGTTGAAATTCATAATCATATCATGGCTGATCAAAGAACTCTGAGAGAACTGGCTGAACTTGTGAATTATAAGCATTATAATTCACAAGTTCAGCCAGTTCTCTCAGAGTTCTTTGATCAGCCATGATATGATTATGAATTTCAACACAGTATCAAATAAAATCAATACAGATTTAAAAAGAATGGAAAAAAAGAAAAGCGATTAAAATAAAATCAAAAAATATAAAAATAACGTTAAAAATCTAATTAAATCAAATAAAGCTCGCACAAAAAATTTCAGATTTTTTTGAAAATATGAAAAGAGAAAATAAATCAAATAAAATAGAAAAACGCAAAATTTGCGATTTTGAGGGTCAAAATCTTTTAGAATTCTATTCTAAAAGAGTATTGTTCTACGATTTAATTCTGATTTTCTGGAAAAAAAATCGGAGCAAATCAAAATAGTAGCTTCCAACTTACCTGAAAGGCTGGAAAACTTATCATTATACTGCAACCGGTATTGCAACCCTGAAAATCAACAAACACAAAAAAAAACTAGCAAGAAAACTATAAAATTGGTTAATAACAACAAGAATCCCCGGCAACGGCGCCAATTTGATCCCGTGTCGCGCACAGATAAAAAACGAGTAATTTTTGAAAATGTAGTATAGCGACAATGACTCGAATCGTCTCACGAGGATTCTTGATCTTATTAACTAACGATAATAATGATTAATGGGGGTTGATTTTAAGGTTGAATTATAAAAACGGATTAAAATAAGTGATTAACAAATTAAGCTAAAACGATTAATCTGCTGTTTTGATTTCCCAACTTATCATCGACCCAAATAATTCCCAATTCCTAAGCGGACTCTATTTCCTTTTCGATTATAATAACAATCAAACAAGCGTAATTGATATTATATGATAAATATTCCTAATTTCTGAATTAAGCAAACAGATGAAATATATCAATCGTGAATTAAGCAAACACGATAAACATACGCGAATTAAGTAAACGCGATTAAAGTATAGGAACATGCAATCATCGAAATAAATAAATCTAACCTTAGATAAATCGAATTAAGCAAACAAGATATCAAGATCAGAATTGAAAGGAAATAGATTAATTGGAAAATATAAGAACCTCAAAGTGTCGGCGAAAACCGATTACAACAGATTAATCCTTGGAATTAGTTCTCCATAATTCGTCTCTTCGAAAGTAAAAAATAAAATCCTAAAAAGTATGTTTTTTAAGAGCAGTTGCAGCTGCTAGGTTAAATAGAAAACCTAAAAACCCGTTTACAACCCAACTGGGTCAAATACATAACCCAGGTCCAATTCTAAATGACCCGAAACTGAATAAAACTAATGCAGCAACTTCAAACGAAATTCTAGAAAATATGACTCTGAATCTGACTTTGACTCCAACACGAAAGTTGTAGCTCTCTCTCTCTCTTAGCTTTCCATCGACTGGTAGAACGCCTCAATCAGATTCCTGGAACTCCGGTTATGATCATTTCCGTAAAAGCTGTTAAAGCTGAAAATTTAGTACGAAAATCAAATTAAACCAAAAATAAAATAAATTAGAAAAACAAATTAAAATATAAAAATAAACAAAGAAAACTAAAGAAATGCCTAAGTGCAATCATGTAGGAATGTGCACCAAAATGCACTGATCAAATTCCCCCACACTTGAACTTTTGCACTCCGAGCAAAAAATAAACTCAAGACTAAAGAAACACAACATCATTCAGATACTCATTCTAGGCTACAAACTCTTCTTCGATTAATATAGCATCGATAGGTACTAATCTTACACACTAAGGTTATCGTAAGAACACAAATCCGCAATTGTGCGGTCATAAGCCTCCATCATATACAAACCATTTCGAATCAGTTATTATGCCTAAGCCTAACTTACTCATCCTCCTTTTTTCTCTCTTTCATTCTAGTGCAATCACATTAAGCCCGTTATCTATTCATACATATGATAAATAAGCCTGTTAGTGATTATGATTCATACTTGACAATATTTTAAAGTTACTTTAGTAACAACAAATTATTATTATTATTATTTTTTCTTAAGGTTTCACATCCGTTAGGCTAAATGACCCGGTGAGGGTCACCTAACTTAAAAAGCGGATTCCTATTCAGATTTCTTTTTAAGCACAAGATCATTCACTTATTTGCATCAGCTTAATTACTTAGTGTGTGATTTCTAGATGGTGTTGACTGCTTGATAAACTTCTTAAGAGATATTAAAGGATGAGAACTCAAGGCTATGGCATAACAAGTATTAAAAAAAATTCATATTCAGGAGATTTAAGGTGTTAAAACGATACCGATCTTGTGAACTTTTCCCAAGTCTCCACAACTAACCTCAAAACAATCTATAGCCTAAAACTTTCATAAAAAAATGTCTAGTGTTTCTAAAACAAAACAAAACAAAAACAAAGAAAATAAATTATTCCCTCCCCCGCACTTAAAACAAGCATTGTCCTCAATGAAAGGACATAAATATAAAATAAGAGGGAGAGAAAGGAAAGAACACACCCGAGTAGTCAAGGTGGATAAGTGATCACATAAGCAACATTTCCTAAAGAGAGCTCTTCTATAGTCTCTTCTTCCAAAGTGGGGATCTCATAGAGTAACTTTGGGTAGTCTCCATTAATCTTGGAGTTTTTATTAGTGTCTTCGCCTTTTATTCCAGGATCAAAGAAGAATCTTCGATAAGTAAAAGTGTTGAATGTGCAGGTGATAGTGATCTCCTTTTCTACAACTTCAAAAATCAAAGGATTAAGGGGCTGCCTCACTACTTTTGTTCCATCTTCAATTGAGATCCTATGCATACTCATGGATGGGCTAATATCACAAGTGTCAACCAAAGTCCATCCAATTCCCTTCTTATGTTCCTGTAATGATTTATCTTCCTGCACAAATTCAAATAAATTATTAGGAAGTGGCTTCAGCTCTAAAGAGGGAGATTTCTCGATGGATGGTTTTTTCTGGTAAGCCGGGGTGTCGAGAGCTTCATTGACATGAACAACTTCATTTGCAACCTCAATTTCAATAAGAATATCAACTTGCAAGGCAACCTCAACTTCAGCATAAACAGAGCAAATTTTAGTGTCAGTACAAACATCACAAGAGTAAACATCATTAAAATCAGACAATGATGGAAAATCAGCTGCAAACAAATTAATACAAGTATCATCAACATTTTTAGAAGGCAACTCTATTTGAAAAATAGAATGTTCTTCCGAAGGTTGTTGGTTTGATCCTTGAGCTTGCTGCATGGCATTTATCGAAGTGGTAAGTTGATCAAGCTGTATTTGCAAAGTCTGAAAATTAGAATCTATTTGTTGTTGATTCTTGATATTATTTGTAGCCATTTGGTTTACAAGATCCTCTAGTGAAGGTTCAGAAGGTGCAGAGCACACAACCTGAAATTCATTCATATGCTTATGTGGATCCTCACCTGCAAAACCATTAAAACTTGGCAACAAGTGCGTTAAACCAAATTTCAATTCGAAAGGTGCATCAACAACAGGATATTCAATACATAAACACTACTAAAAAAGACATTTGGTTAAATGATTTTACATCAGGCATTTATTAAAAATGATGTAAAAAATAATGCGGTGGCAGTTTCGTAAATAATAACATAAATTGTTATAAGGGATTTTACATCGGGTATTGAAAAAAACCGATGTAAAAAGTAATGCGGTGGCATTTTTGTAAATAACAAAAAAATTGATCTAAAGCCTTTTACATCGGTTTTTCTAAAACCGATGTAAAAAACCATATTAAAAAACAATTCAAAAAAATTCAAAAAAAAAAACCAAATAGCTATTACATCGGTTTATATAATAACCGATTTAAAAAATTACATTAAAAAAATTAAAAAAAATTTCAAAAAAAAAACAAATAGCCTATTACATCGGTTTCTTTAAATCCGATGTAAAAAGTATCATAAAAGAAAAATTAAAAAAAAACAAGTATCCTATTACATCGGTTTCTGTTAACCCGATGTAAAAAGTATAAAAAAAAATCCTATTACATCGGTGGATATAAACCCGATGTAAAAAGTATCAAAAAAAAAATTAAAAAAAAAAATCCTATTACATCGGTGGATATAAACCCACTGTAAAAAGTATCTAAAAAATAAAATTAAAAAATAAATAAAACCTATTACATCGGTGGAAATAGGACCCGATGTAAAAAGTTTAAAAAAAAAAACCTATTACATCGGTTCTAGAATAAACCGATTTAAAAAATTCATTAAAAATTAAAAAACCCTAAACCTAAAAGCTACTTTCATTTTACTGTAAAATTTGAAATATCTTATTCCTCTTCCCAACTTGCGTCGTTCTTCCTCTCTTCCTCTTCCTCTCATCCTCTTCACCGTCGTTGGCTCCCCCTTCACCGCCGTTCTTCCTCTCTTCCTCTTCACCTCCCGCCATCTCCCCTCCTCCCGCCGTCTCCCCTCCCCCCTTCGCGCAACCGCGCGTCTTCTCCTCCCCCTTCGCGCAACCGCGCGTCTCCACCCCCTTCACGCCGCCATCCGCCGCCGTCCGCCGTCGTCTCCACCACTGTGACCCTCCAAGATACTTGTTACTGTTGTTTGAATATTTATATATATATATATATATATATATATATAGTTTTGTATATATGTAACTATATATATATAGTTTTGTATATATATATATATATAGTTTTGTATACATGTTATATATATATATATATATATATATATATATATATAGTTTTGTATATATATATATATATAGTTTATTTTATACATGTTGTGATGATATTGTTTCTCGTAGAAATTGTGTGTCGACGAGAACTTCTGCATCGTCACCCGTGAGTCATCCGGCCGGCCACACGATATTAATTGCAGGTTCTTTTTTAATTATTTATAACTTCTCACTTCTTCTTTATGCATGTCACGTGTTTGCACGTAGAGACTTTTGCATTTTTTCTAATGTCCAAGAGAGTGACTATTATAGGTGTCTAAATGATTTATCTGATCTGTATGCATTAATTCCGGAACATAGGTATGAATCGTAGTTGGATAAAAGCTAATCGATTAAGTGTTGAGTACGAACATGGAGTGAAGGAATTTCTACAGTTTGCTGAAAGCAATGCTAAAAAAAATCTTCCTCCTCCTAAAAGTAATGGTGAAAAAAGTGTTGATGTGCTTTTTCTCTGTCCATGTGTTCGTTGCGCAAATCGCGAACCAAAACTTAATAAGAAGGCAATCATGGATCATCTAATTTTTCATGGGATTTGTCAAAGTTATACACAATGGATATGGCACGGTGAGGTAGTAGAAAAGTCAAATGTGTACCAAAAAGATAATATTGGTGTAGAAATGGATGATGATCGTCTGGAAGACGTGATGCGTGATATTGGACAAGATTCGTTTAAAAAGGCACATGCGTATGATACTTTATGCAGTGACAAGGATAAACCTTTGTACCCGGGATGCACTAATTTTACACGTTTGTCAGTCGTGTTAAAATTGTTTAATTTGAAGGCAAATAATGGGTGGACTGACAAAAGTTTTACCGAATTTCTTGAATTGTTGACACAGATGCTTCAAGAAGGTAACGTATTGCCAAATCGTTATTACGAGGAAAAAAAGATATTGTGTCCAATGGGTTTGGAGTATGAAAATATACATGCATGCCCTAATGATTGCATATTATACAGAAAAGAGTATGTAAACTATAATCATTGTCCGAAGTGCAAGGCGTCACGCTACAAAAAGAAAGATGGTGATTCTAGTGATGATGAGGTTGTCAAAAAGGGTCCTCCCGCGAAAGTGGTATGGTACCTACCAATAATTCCAAGGTTAAAGAGACTCTTCGCAAATGCAAATGACGCAAGGAATCTTAGATGGCATGCCGAAGAAAGAAAATGTGATGGATAAATTCGTCATGTAGTTGATTCTTTGCAGTGGAAGAAAATAGATTCTTTGTTTCCAAATTTTGGCAAAGAGTCGAGAAACCTTAGACTTGGACTTTCTACTGATGGAATGAATTCGTTTGGTAATCTAAGTACTAATCATTCTTCTTGGCATGTTCTCCTGATGATTTACAACCTATCTCCTAGGTTATGCATGAAGCGTAAATATATTATGTTATCCATGATGATTTCGGGCCCAAAACAACCGAGAAATGACATAGATGTTTATCTAAGTCCCTTGATTGATGATTTAAGAGTATTGTGGGAGGAAGGGGTGGATGTTTTTTATGCGTATTCTGGTGAACATTTCAATATGCATGCCATGTTGTTTTGCACCATCAACGATTTTCCGGCGTATGGTAATTTGTCTGGTTATAAAGTTAAAGGGCATAATGCATGTCGTATATGTGAAGAAGACACAAGTTACCTACAACTTGAGAAAGGAAAGAAAACTGTTTATCTTGGACATCGAAAATTTCTAGCTCGTTATCATCCATATCGTAGATTGCGAAAAGCTTTCAATGGGGAACAAGAGCATGGTGAAGCTCCAAAGCCCTTAACTGGAGAGGAAGTTTATCAACGACAACAGGGTATTAATGTTGTGTTTGGAAAATACAAAAAGAAATCAAACACGAAAAATTTATGGAAAAAGAGGTCAGTTTTCTTCGATCTTCCATATTGGTCTAGTCTTGATGTAAGACATTGTATTGATGTGATGCACGTGGAGAAAAATGTATGTGATAGTTTACTCAGAACACTTCTCAACATTCATGGCAAAACAAAAGATGGTTATAATGCTCGTGTGGATTTGGGTTTGATGGGTATACGAGAAGAGTTAACTCCACAACATATAGGCAACAAGATATATTTGCCTCCTGCCTGCTACACTTTGTCTAAAAAAGAGAAAACAAGTTTTTGTGAGTGTTTACAAAGTATTAAAGTTCCGCATGGTTACTCATCAAATGTCAAGAGGCTTGTATCTGTTAAAGATCTCAAATTAATTTGCTTAAAATCTCATGACTGTCATGTCTTAATGCAACAACTACTACCAGTGGCTATTCGTGGGATATTGCCTAACAATGTGTAACACCCCAAATTTTCCCTCTTCATTTTAAGCATCATATCATATCATATTCATCATACTCATATCATTTTCTTAGCATCATATCATGGAAAGATGAAGCATAACATCCTTCATGTCCTAGCATCAAGCATATGGTCATCTGTGGAGGTCCCTGAAGCACTTCAAGCCATGACAAGGGTCCCAATGGTTGTATAAAAGTCCTATGGTGAGTCTACACTCCATTTACAAGATTAAGTCCATTGGCAAAAGCTCAGAAGATTGCATGATCATCAGAGATCTCAGGACAAGGCAAAGCTCCTATACAAGGCACCCAAATTAGGGTTTGTGATTCAAGCACCAAGATCTCACAACTTTGGCCATTTCATTTGGGCAAAGTCTTCTATATGTTAAGAGGATCCTAGGTGGAGGGCTTGATTCCCCGACACTCGATCTTCGACGATGCATGATCAGAAGATGGATATGACAGCTTCAAATTCGGTTACTTGCTGATGAACGAAGCGACCTAATCGACACGTGAATACTAATTTGCTTTGAATGATTGCCAATGTCTAGCAAGGACTGTCTGTTCAGCCGGGGAGAAGAAATAGGAAGATTTGCTCCTTGTTTGCTTGCCCCTACCTGTAGGGTATCTGAAATAAATCTAATGGGGAAGCTTTGACAATGGCCGTGACATGATTTTCCCCTGTATCTGGATTTGGTAGGCGCCTGCCCCTGATTGAACTGTTTGAAGATGATTTGCCCCTGATTGGGCCGTTGGAGTAGTTTTGATTCACGTTGGCACCGATGAAGTTCAAATTTCTCTTTTGATTGCCCCTTGTTGGGATTGCACTGATATCAAGCACTGATTCGCAATTAAATTGTTCATACACAAATGGTAGTGTTAATGTAAAATTCATGTAAGTTTGGAAAAAGTCAATTTATTTGAATGCTGTGACAGTGTGACGAATGGACCGTTAGCCCAAACGTGGTGCTGATTTAGAGAGTGCGTGAAAGATACATCAGGAATAATATGCAATCGAGATTGAAGATTAGCAAATATATGGGAGTCAATTTACGCAACCTTGTTGGTAGTATGCTTTCAGAATAAACCCTGCCTCAATTAGGACTTTTGAGGGTTGTAACGTGGTCTGGTTCATGGTTCGAGAAACAAAGGTATAAGGCTCAAAGTTTGATTTGTACCCACCCCTTCTTCGTGATGTTCTCCAGTCCTACGTTCAGTTTAACTCCACACATGCATTTGTTTTGACTTTGCAAGAGTGAAGATGAAACTTTAAAGTTCGCTTGAAACTGGCAGTCATCTTATTTTATTGTTGGTGACCCTTTGATTCTTGATTTTGTGGTCATTGATATTTGTTTTCTTTTGCTGAGGATTTGAGTTCCTCTTTTGATTTCTTCTTTTTCGACTAAGTCTCCCTTCGGGTGCTCAACTTAGTGGCTTTTATTTTCTTTTCTTTTTTCGTATTTTGCTGAATGTTGTGACTGCCAAGTCATTTGTTGATGGTCCTCTGACAGGATTGTCTCATCTTGCGATTTGAAGTGTAGTCAGGTTAACTGAATAACTACCCTGCCCCGGGTTAGATGTAAGGGTTGTATCCGAAAGAAAACTCCTACTTCTAGGCTCGAAGTGGTTGACTAGGGATTAACTCCTTATTTCTTCGGTGTTTGGGGATTTGAAAGAATGCCTGTACATCATTGACGAGGTTTTATCCGAAAGCATGCCGCAACAGTTATGGGTATTTTTTTTTCATCATCCTCCCTCGAATATTTGCTAAAGTGCAGTGAGGAAATATTTTTGTGATTTTTGCGATAAATGATAAATGATGAGCGAATGCGAATAGATTGATTCAAAACATGCATAAACATAACATTAACATAACCAAATATGAATAACAATGTTCAAAGCAAATAGTACTTAAACAGACAATACAAAATAACAGGGATGCGGAATAATAAATGGCGATGACTGCCTTGATTTGAGGAATTGAACTTCTCTTGATTTGACTCGCCTCTTCAAATTTGGAGACTACTCAGCTTTGGTCTTCAGCAACTTCTTCAAAAGCATTCGTTGAGGGGCCACTTGCAGCGACACTGGATTGCTCTGGACATTCAGACTCTTCTGAGTAAAGGTGAGATCCTTAGAGTTGATCAGGTCTTGAACTTTGTGCTTGAATGATTTGCAGTTCTCGATCGTGTGACTTGGAGCACCTTTGTGATACTCACAGCGAGCATTGACATCATAGTCTCGAGCGTTACCCGTTTGAGATGGCATATCTCTCAAAGTATGAGATCCATTCGTCATAAGTCCGTTAAAGATTTCGTTGTACGACATAGGTAATGGATCAATGCGTCTGTCCGATCCTCTTTGTTGATATGGTGGGCGCTGTTGAGGAGCGCGTTGTAGTTGTTGACCAGGTTGTTTTTTATAAGCCGGTTGCTGGTATGGATAAGCCGGTTGCTGGTATGGATAAGCCGGTTGCTGGTATGGTCTAGGTGCATATTGCGCAGCTGCACCCAGAGGATAAGGACATGGTTGATAAGCCATCGGAGGCGGAAGCAGAGCTTGAATAGCTGGATGGTAAGGGATTGAAGGAACAGGCTGATGAGACACAACCATCCTGGCCAAGGCTTGCATGGCCTCATAAATCTGATCAATCTTGCTCTTGATCGAGTCAATCTCTACCCTCATAGCAGCTTGTTCTTGCTGAATCTGATCCATCAGTCCTCTAGTGTTGGCTCGAGTTAAGTACGGGCATCTAGCACGATACGGGCGTCGGGAAACCAGCTTGATTTACTGAAGATGGAGGAACATGAAATGAGTTTTCGGCTTTGAAATGAAATGCAAGATGAACAAATAATGCAAATGAGATGATATGCAATGCCAGAATCCAGGATCACAAGATCAAAGTCTCACGAGTCCAAGGTACAGATGGAGGATACTCTGATCAGGAACTCACTGGGTAGATTCTAAAGTTTTAGGGATCCCAAAGTTATCGATTCATATGGTTGTTCATCACACACGCCATAAGCATGACGGTTGATTGACTCCGCCATATGAATCTATTTTGGGTGAGATCTTCATATCGACAACCCACGAGAGCAAACTTTCTCGGGAGCCTATACTACGTGATCAACGACATGAGGTTTAAAACAAAGTCTCAGAGTTATGGACTTTGTTCAAATGTTTGATGCACATGTCAGCTCTTGACAGTCAATCAACTCCATTGAGAAAGTCTATTCTGAGTGAGGTCTTCGTATCGAGCCACGCGAGGGCGAACCCTGGTGCCCAATACTACGTAACCATCAATCGATGTTTTAACCAAAAGGTTCTAAAGGTCCTCAGAGTTAATGACCCTAATGAAAGCAACTGAGCACACACGTCAAGGACTTGACGGTTGTCAGTATTCTCATTAGAATCTACTCCTAGTGAGGTTTTCGTATCGACAACCCACGAGAGAGGTTCTCTCGGGAGCCCATACTACACAACCTCGCTAACTTAAATTTATACTCGCAAGCCCGGGTATAGAGCCTTTCCCTCAAGTTTCTTTTGCAAAGTATCGATCCAAATTATAGTACCAATGAGCCACAAGATATATAAGATGGAATGCGATAAAGAAAGCGATAAAAATAAACAAGCAAGGCATTAAAAGCAAACATCCAAACAAACGCAAAAACCTAGACTAGGCTTGACTCACATAGGGGTGAACCAGTCCCCAGCAGAGTCGCCAACTGTAGTACCCCGAAAAATACGACCTCACGCGGTCCGAAAGGACAGGAGCCGCGCGCCGGACAGACTGAAGAGTCGCCACCTAATTCTATTTATTCCCGAAATGGGAAAGGGGAGATATAGATACAACCCGGGAAGAAAAGGATGAGGACAAAGGTCAACGGAACCATTGCCTGGGTTCGGGAGTCGGTTATGCAGGGGGAAGGTATTAGCACCCCCTACATCCATCGTACTCGATGGTAACCATCTAAGTTATCACGCGCGAAAGGATGTCTATGCTTAAACGAATTACTTGCTAGAGGGGAAAGAGTTGAAATTATAAGTTAGATTGATCCTAGGTGCTCGGCAAGGATGGAGATCCTCGTGCCTACGTACTCCCGTGTGCAATGGGAAAGTCAGAGCCTCGTAGTTCGGCCTACTACAGGTAATGGTTGTTGATTTTATTACCTTTCTTTGATGAAAGGGTTTAAGACTATGGATAGTTTATCTCGTCCAACAAGACGAGCGTCTTGCGTCGAAATAATCAGAGCGAGTAACGAGAGCTCAGTATCCTCCTTTCTACCGCTTAAGGCTCGTGGCGTACAAATCTTCTCGTTTTATTAGAATGTGTTTTATTTCCTAAGACCGCTTGACGTTGGATCAAGGGTTTGGATCTAAAAGAGAAATGTTTTGGTTTTTTGAGGTTAGAGGGTAAATGCAAGTGGAAGTTTATTTTGTAGTTTGTTAGCGAGGCACAATGCGCTCGGCTCGCAAGGTAAGGTGGATCCTAAATGAAACGATAACTGAAAAATAAAGTGCAAGTGTGCGAGTGAAATCGCTTGGCGTTGGACCAAGGATTCGCGAACTAAACTAAACCGATAAAATAAAATGCGGAAAATAAAATGCGTACAAGGTAATGGGAGAGGGATACAAAATAAATACAAGGGATTGCGAGAAATAAATGGGTCTCGTTGTAATTCGCCCAAGAGAAAGCGTGTGTGCAGTGTTTTTGAACTATTCGAAGGCATTCGGCCTTTTTATCGAGTACAACTATTCGAAGGCGTTGGACCTTTTTGGGACGCGTCGAAATTTGGTTCATTTACTTCCTTAGAATCGATTCAAGGTTAGAATCATTCTATGAGGAGTTGAACATTATTTTGAGATGCGATATTAAATAAATAAATTGAATTGCAAATATTAAAATAGAATAACAAATATAAATAATGAATAAATTGAGAATAAAGAATAAAATAAAATAAATTACAAGTTTTTGCTCAAAATAAAATAATAGGATAAAATAAAAAAAGAGGGCCTCATATTGACCGAGTATCACCGATTTAATGAAATCGGGCGAACATCGACCTTTTATTATGTCATTGGCCCTTTAAATAATATTAACACATGGATTTAAACTTAAATAAAAAAACAAATTAAACAAAACACTAAAACAATATATATATATATATATATATATGTATAGAAAAATAAAGGAATAGAAAAAATGGGGTATTGACTCTAGGGCTGGTGTATGCATATCTGGCAGAAGCTCAAATGGGTTAAACAATATATTCATCCCAAAATACAAATGAGAAAAGATTTATATATCTTTTTAAAGTAAGAAGAACAAACTTATATATATATATATATATATATATATATATATATATATATATATATATATATAAAATAAAAAAGAGGATCATGGATGGGTGCAATGAGTGAACACCATGGGCTGAGGGTATAGCCCAGTAAACCAACACAAATTAAACAAAGGGAGAAATAAATAACAAAAACTGTAAAAAACCTAAAAGAAAACAGAAAAAAAAAATTTATCGATCTCTCTCGTGATGCTTACCCTCACAACGCGATTCTCTCCGACCATCACTCGATCTTGAAACTCTCGGCTCTCGCGCGGACCTCTCATTATCACGATTTCTTGCGAATGTGCGTTCGTTTACTGATTTCTCACTGGTCTCGTCTCAAGCTCTCTCTTTCTCGCGGTCTATGTTCTTTGCGGATTGAAGGTGGTCGGCGGGTTTGGTTGGTTTCACGGCTGCGGTTTGGTTTTTGGTTGTTTTTGCAAGTGAGTAGGTGATACGTTGGTTTGTTGTGGATGATGACGGCGCGGTTACAAGGGTTTATGAAGGGTATCGACGGAAGTGAAAGGGTTTGAGAATCGGTGACGGTGGTTTGACGATGGTGGGTTGCAGCGGGTTTAGAGTGGCGGCGTGGCTGAGATGGTTCTGTTTGTGGGCTGACGGCGGGATTTGCGATTGGCTTAGGTTGGGTTTGGTTTCACGTCAGTTTTCTGATTTGTTTTTTTTTTGGATTTTTCGGTTTACCCTCACAAACTCTTCATCTCAATCTCTGGCTGGTGATTCGTTTGGTTTGATGTTTGTTTTGAAATGGTGAGTTTTTTTTTGGAACAGAAATCTCTCAACTCAAATCTGTATTTTCGTTTTCTAGTTTCATGAGTTTTTGAGGGTTGTTATCAAAAATCACGGTTTAAATTGTGCATGTTTGTAGATGATTTATGAAGGTGAGAAAAGTTGTTTTGAAGTGAAAAGGTTATGATAGGTTTGAAGAATGATGAATAATGACTATTACTGATGTGTGAAAGGAGTGAAAATGAACGTGAGTGTATTGATATGTGAAGAGGAAGGTCATTGTTTGCAGGTTCTGTGAGAATGGATTATGCAGAGTGTATGGTTTGTTGATGTTTGAAGGAGATAATGCTTTTTGGATAACGGTTTCTAAAAAAGAAGGATTGTTGATACCATTTTTCTTGTTGCGTTCACCCCTTTTTTCTTTACAGCATGAAACTTATTATTATATATATTGAGAATAAATGAGGGTAAGCTGGGAATTTGAGTAGAGGAATTTGGATAGGAATCAAGTTTGACAGGCTGTGAAATTGGTGGAATTTGTTAGTGGGTGGGATAGAATTGTTTCGGTTGGTACGAATTGTTTGTGAGTGGAAAAAAAAGAAATTTGCTGCTGTGAGCTATGAGAATTTGTTGCTTGTGGGGTCAGATTTTTTTTGTGCAGTTTTGTGAAAGAAAAGTGGGGTTGATTAATAATAATAATAATAAACTATGATTAATAATAATAAGAACTAGAAAAACAGTTATAATAATAATAATAAAAGATGGTGATAATAAAAAACTGTAATAATAAATAATAATGATAACAATAATCGAAATAATAATAGTGAAGAAAAATAATAATAATAAAATAATAATAATAAAATAGTGATAAAAAAAATAAAATTGAAAAATAGTGATAAAAATAATAAAAATGGAAAATAATAATAAAAGAAATATTTGGTTTAAATGAAAAAAAATGATATTAAGGAAATGATTTTTTGTAATTTTTGTAATTTGTAAATGGACTAAAAAAAAGAAAAGAAATGAACTCAAAAATTAAATTTGGATGATGAATTGTTTAAGATAAAAAAGAAAATTGGATAGATTATGGAATCGAAATATGGTATGCCACCGATTTTACCACCACACACATAACACTGAAATTTTTTAACACTATACACAAACGTATTCGACCTGAAAAACTTGAATAAACCTCGATTTTTCGCACAAAAGAAAATGATATTTTTTTAAAATTTTCAAATAACAGACAGAAGAATAAGATGGTGCATAATTTTTGGATTTTTTAGATAACAGTAAAATAAAGTAGTACATATTTTTTTGATTTTTTTGGAATATCCTTAGACAGAAAAATAAATAGGTGCACGTAGGACAAATTTGGGGTATGACACAATGTTATAAGAGGTTTGGAATGATCAAAGTTCAAGAATCATGGAGATTTGAAGGGTTTTGCAAAAATGGTACAAAGTTGGTTTTAAGGAATTTCCAAATTTGGCAACTTTTGCCCTAATTTTCAAATGGCCTTAACATGATCAAAAATTCTTCAAATGGACCAAAGTCAAACATGAAAGTTGAAGAGTAAGGGCTCCCATTTTCAAAAAGTACAAGTACATTTTCATAGGATTCCTAGATCTCCCTATGAGTCCTTCGAAAATTTGGTGTTTCTAGGGCAAAAATTCACTTTTCATGAAGGCACCAAATGCAAGAAGCTTCAAATCTTAATTGTGAGACTTGGTATTGGTCCAATTGTGTCTCAAACTTAAAATGCATCACATTATGACCAATTTGCTCCAAATAATTGTTCATTTTCGTGCACAACAAGAAAATCACTCAAAAATTGCAACATTGGCAAAAGTCATGAAACAAGTGTGAGGGCTTGATCTAAAGGCCAGGATTGATTGGATTTGAATCAAGGGTGGTAAATGCCTTGCACATGTGATGAGAGCCCCAGAGAGCATGAGCATATCATGCTTATCTCACATGTTGCACAAAATGCAAAATCACCCAAAACTCATGACTCATTCGTGCATTTTCATTCATTCTTTCAGCATTGCCTTATGAGGTCACAAAAAGAACAATTAGGGTTTAGCAAGTCTCAGATCTCTCTCATTCTCTCATTCACAAACTTCGTGCAACTTTGCATTTTCTCTCATTCCTCTTCATCCAAGCAAGCAAACTCAAAACAAATTGTGGATCTAGGATCTAGGCAGGCTCAGGATCATTAAACACTCCCTCATTGAAGCTTATTCTCAAGTGTGGCCAGCTTGCCATTTCAAGAAAACTTGCTTTGAAACCTCAGATCCAGTGTGTTTTAAGACCTTAGATGCATTTATTTTGCATCTAGGGAGTAAGTGGAGTGATTTGCACGCATTATTGGTTTTCTAGCTCACTGAATCAGGATCTACACTTCAGGTATGGCTCAAAATCTCATGATCTAAAAATGGAATTAATGTGGTGTTTTGTGTTCTTTGATGTTTGCTGAGCATGATGCAACTTTTAGATTTGAAATTGGTGCATTGTAGCCTAAGTTATCTTGATTTCAGTTTTGAAGGTCAATGTTGTTTTGTTTCGATCCGTCCAATTCATTAAGTTTTAGGTCTTTTTGAGCTTATTTTTGGATTCGGGAGGTTTGATTTAGTCGATCTGGATAGTTTGGTTGTTGTTTGAGGTGTTTTGTGACTCTGGTATGAGTTCCGGTGCCCGAGCCCTAGCTCCGGTCACCGGAAACTGGGCTTGATGACTTAGGGTTTGTTATATGAAGAAGATGAACCATGGCCGTAAGATCTGATCCTCCAACGCATGAGATTGCACCACCTAGCCCTAGCCTCATTCACTCAGCCTTGCGTTTTATGTCTCCCAGCCTTGCGTTTTGTTTTATTTCATTTTAATCACCATGATTCGCAGCACACCACAACTCCCGTACACTCACCATTCATAACCCTCCATTCTGCCAGCCCAATTAATGAGCCCTGAACCCCACGCATCAGATTGATCCAACGCTCCCTCATTTTCCAGTTTAATTCCACTAAAATATCCACCATAAATAATGTTTTCTATGCAGCCTTGGGCTTGGTCATGTGATATTCGCACCCCCCTCCATTGGGCCCAGATTGTTTTCAGTTCAAAAACCTACTATCAGCACCTCCCATCATTTTATTTAATTTCTTTTCCATTTTTTATTTTTCTTTTATTTCAGTTTCAATTTCAATTTTTTTAAAATAGTTCTAGTCATATAAAAAATCCCAAAAAAATCATATGTATTATTTTGAGTCTCTTTATATTTTATCATATTTTTATTTTATTTTTTTCCCATTTCCACGTATCCAAATTAAATCATCCTTTCACTTAACTTCTTTTTAAGTCCATTTTGACCACACTGCCTTGTCCATTTTCCATACTCTTCAATATTTTGAGTTTTGATCCCATTCTTTTTGCTCTAGATTCTTAAGGCATTGTACTTTTCATGTGATTTTTCTCTTGATTTTTAGAAACTTATTTCTTAAGTTTTGATCCTGTAACTTGTGATGTAAGTTTATAACCCTATCTTGTGTTCTTGCCTCCATTTGACCTAGTTTACTCCTGAATTATTTCAAATCCTTTTGGCTAGTTGATATAACATGTTTGAAGATCATTTGGTTTCAATTGTGGAATTTTTAGATGCTTGGTTGTTTTGGTTTGAATTTTATCTTGAACCTTGTCCCATTTTGCTTCCTTTGAACCTTTAGCTCTCATATAAGCCAAGAAGGGCACTTGTGCCAACTTCTTCTTCTCATTTGGGGTTCTTTTGGGGTATGGGTACCTTCCTTGTCTTAGGATAGGGTTTGTGTCTTTGGAATTTTTGTGTTTGCTTCTTCTTTAAGTCATTTGTTTCCTTAAGTGCTTTCACTTCATCTCTTTGTTTCTTTTACTTCCATTTGGTATTGTTTGGTCTTGTACCTCTCTTCTCTTAATCTTGTTGGCTTCTTAAGCCATTCTTCATCTTGTTTTGGTTCTGGTTGTGAGTTTTGTGTTCATATCTTGTGCATTTTGCTTTGCATTCTCCTTAAATGTGCTTTTGTTTTCATAAGTGTTTCATGTTGCATCTTTAGCTTGCATACTTCTTCTCTCATGCTTTTAAGTTGCATTTGCATTGTGTATGTGTTCATACCATTTCACTTATGATTGTGTGATGTTAGCATGTTATCTTGCTCATTGTGTTTCATTTGTGTGCTTTACTAACCTTGCAGGAGCTATGGTAAGTGTGAGGTGTGGGAATTGAGTTCCACATCTCCAAATCTTTTCTCTTATTTCTTTATTGTGCTAACTCTTTTGTTGTTTGGCTTAGGCCTTGCTCATCCCTTCTTCTATTCCTCTTCTTCTATTCTTCTTCCTTCTTCATTAGGATAGAAACATCACTAACCCTTAGGACATCCATGCATGTTAACACTTAGGATTATTTAGTCCCCCTTTAGAATTTTTCCTTTGTAATCCTTTTGGTTCTTCTTCTCTTCTCATCTCATAACTCTTAAAAAAACATCTTAATAATGTTTGAAGTGATGTCTTGATCCATAGCCTTATCCCATGAGTTATGCTTGTAGTCTTCCCATCTTGGGATAGTACAAGTTTACCTTGTGATGCACAAGTCTGATCAAGGTATCTTCTTCATAAAGAAAAGCATAAAAAACACTTCTTCATCTGTAAATACCAAGACACTTAATAACTCAACAAGTTAGTGAGCTTAGGCCCTAATCTTTTGTATCAAGTTTTGGGGATCTTCTCCTTACTTGAGTGTGATTGTTCTATTATTCCATCTTGGAATGTAGTGACAGGTGCACATTCCACGGAAAAGAGCTTGAGTTCACTTCCTTGTGACACACTCCTAAAAGCTTCATAAAAAACACAAACAAACAATAAGCATCCTTCCTTCGGGAATTCTTTTCTCATCTCATTCGCTCCGTACGCGAACTTGCTCCTACATGTCACTTTGCAAGACGGTTACGCACTCGTCGTCCGAGTCTGCAACACCTGAGCAATGGCATAGGTCGTTCAAGCCTTAATCCACAAGCAATTTCCTTTAGTAACCCTAGTTAGGGGAACTACGGTGTCTCTGATCCTCATTATCCTGATGAGGTACGTAGGCAGCGGGGTAGGGCCCGTTCGAGCACAATCTTTATTTTCCCTACATTTTTTCTCTTTGTTCTCTTATTCAGTTCTTTTCCAGTCCCAGTTTCTTTTCATTTTCTTTTCTTTTGCTGCAGCTTTCATACTCTCACCCTTTGAAATAGTTATCTTTGCAAGCGTGGATCCCGTCGGGTACGGCGGACGATCTGGGTGCTAATACCTTCCCAGGTTGTAACCGACTCCCGAACTCAGTCTCTTTGGTTCGTAGGACCTGTGTCCTTCCTCTTCTTTTCTTTTGGTTTGTGCAGCATTACCATTCCCCTCCTTTGGGATAAAAATGCCTGGCTGGCGACTCTATTCTTTTCCGCGCCACTTTCGCGTTTGTACCAGGATGGAAATCCGGGGAGCGACAGCTGGCGACTCTGCTGGGGATCGAACCCAGAGTCTCTGGTTCCCCTGTGAGTCTCTCCTAGCGCTTGTTTGTTGCTATTTCATTGGGTGATGTTTGTTTGCTGTGGCTTGTTGTATTTTATTGTTGTTTGTTTACAACTTTATTTACCGCTTTATTTACAGTTTTCAGTATTTATTTTCTGCATCATGTATACATACTGGACTGTCTGAACTGGTTTTCTGTTTGGTGGGATGGGTGTTACCTGTTCTTGAGAGATGAGCCAAGTACCCGGCTCGAGAGCACCTTAGGACTTAGAGTGGGTCCACTTTGGCCTCATGAGATCTTGTCATGGGGGTAGTAGTGAGTTCCACACCCAGGTTGCGATTGTCTTGGAAATGTCTTAATTTGGGGATCTTCCTCTCTCATTACATAACCTTGACAGTTATGTGCAGCTGGGGACCGATCATTGAGAACCTTGTGGAAACATCCCTCTTTAGTGATGTCAGTGGCAGCCCACATTTTGTGGCAAACCCATTCGCATCCAAGGGCCCACCTGGGGATCACATAGGATGACCTTGTTTCCCGGAATCAGCTGAGGCCTCTCTGCGTAGTATATAATGCCAAACCGATTCCCTGATTTGGTCATGAGCCATTTCTCGGAAATGGTGACAGTCGGCTTTGAGAGTCCGTGATGTCTGACCCGGAGCCTATCGCCAGTGAGATTGGGAAGGGGTTTACAGGTGTGAAGGAACCCATGGCCTCAACATACACTCATTTATTCAGTGGTTCTAGTTATTATCAGTGGTCCTATGATTATAATCTTTGGTTCTATGGTTCTGGAGTTATGGTTTTCTTGATACTGGTTTTCTTGTTCTGGATTTCTTGGTACTGTGATTCTGAGATCTTCAATCAGAGATTTGTGATTATTCAGAGAGTTGTGACTCAAAGGACTGTTGGTTTGCCAGTGTTCAGAGGGGCCATTGTTAGTGTCCAGTTCAGATGGTCCCAGTTGATCATATGTTTGCATTGCATTGCATTTGCATCATTCTTTGCATTAACTATTTATGTTTCCCATTTTTCAGGTCATTGTTCTTAATCTATTCCCAGTTCTGGTAATCTTATCTCCATGGAAGAAATCAGAAGAGTTACAAGGAAAAAGAATGTTCCTTATACCTTTCTTCAGCCTAAAGTTAGAAGTGTTCAGAAGTTAGCAGGTCTAATGAATGATCAAGTCTTGGGCAATTTCAAGAAAAGATATGGCCAGATACTGAAGTTTGTGGACAAGCCCACTGCAGACCAGAAGGACAGTTTGCATACTCTGTTGCAATTTTATGATCCTCTTCTGTGTTGCTTTGTTTTTCCAGGTTACATCTTAACTCCAACATTGGAAGAGATCTCCAGCATGCTGAATGTTCCAGTCAGAGAGACATTACCATTCTATGGGTCTGAAGTTGTGCTTAAAGATGAAGACATAGCCAAAGTTTGTCATCTGCCAGCTGCTATAGTCAGGAAGGCTCTGCAAGAGAGTGAAAGTAAAGGGATACCCTGGAGTGTGATCATCCCAGAGGCTGAGAGATATACTACAGAGGCTAAGTGGAATTACTTTGGTGCTATACTTGCTTTGATGGTATATGGGTCCAGTTTGTTCCTTGGAGAGAAAGAGTTTGTCAGCTTGGAGGTGATCTCAATCTTTGCAAAAGGCAATCCAGTGCCTACTCTTTTGGGTGACTTCTACTACAGTGTTCATTACAGAAATGAGAATGGTAGGGGCGGTCCAGTGGTCTGCTGTCCCCCTTTGTTTGCTGAGTGGTTTGCCAGACAGTTGCCTAAATCAGGTGCCTTCAAGGAGATGAGGGAAGAGTGGAGATGGTCCAGAAGACTGATGGGGTTGACTGTTGAAGATATTTCCTGAGGATATGACAGGGATCTGCTAGGTAAAGAGTTGATGGTCAGTTGCGGAAGATTTGCTGGAGTACCTTTGCTGGGAAGGAAAGGTGTCATCAGTTACTATCCAACATTAGCCAGGAAACAGTTTGGCTACCCTTTGAAAGATCCTCCTCAGATGAAAGAGTTTGTTGAATCTTTGTACTTTCCTGTTGAAGGAAACAAAGAGTTAGTTCAACAAGTAGTCCAAGCCTGGGCTCACAGGATAAGAAAGGGTAAGAAAGACTTCGGCAGAGTTGATCCCAAGACGTATCCACCATATGCTGCATGGTTGCAAAGTCATATAGAAGCAGTTCTCATGCCTTTTTCAGTTGAGGCTCCACTTTATCCCAGAGAAGTGCCTAGTCAGAGTAGTACTGTCTCCCTTGAAGATTATAAGAAGCTAGAAGCTCAGCTGCATGAAGTTAGAGTGGAAAATGCTGAGATGGTAAGCCTGTACCATCAAGCCAACAGGGCCAAGAATGAAGCTGAAGACAAGCTGCGGAAGCTCCAAGCCTCTCTAGAAGCCAAAGAGAAGGACTTTGTTGGCAGAGAAGCACACTTCCACAGATTGGGTATAATGGAAGCCAAAAGAGAAGCTGAACGCAAAAAGACTTTAAAGACTCTCAAGGATGCTCGACAATCCATTGTTTGGCTGCAAGGCCAAAGGGAGGAAGAGCAGAAGAAGTTCAGAGAGAAAGAAGATTTCTTTGAAGTTCATATGGCCTTCAAGAAGGAGGAGGTGGAGCAAGTCCACACCATCCGGAGAGAAAAAACCCAGCAGCTAGCACAAAGTCAGTTAGCCCTGGAGGAAGCAAGGAAAGAGATTGAGGAGCACAAGCTGAAAGCGGGTGTCAAGAAGAGCAGAGCAGAGGTGGCAGAGCCTGGGTCCTTAGCTTAGTTGTTTATTTTTCCAGACTACCTACAGACTTGTTGTAGGAGTCTTGTTTTGATTTCTTTTGTCTTTTATTTATGTATTGGCTTGTAACCCTGCGGGGAATATTTTTGGTTGTATTATGACTTTTAGCCTGCAGTGGTTTGTTCATATACAGTATTAATGTGCAAGTTATCATTTTGAATGTGCAAGACTCGTTTGTCTGACACTGCTAATGTCTGAACACTTATCAAAGAGAAAGTTTGAAAGATAATCTTCAAAGTGATTGTCTGAGAATAGATGCCAGAACTGGGGCATGCAAATGCTTTAAACCTGGGAACATGAACAGTTACATTGCATTGCATATAATCTGTTTGTTTGTTTTGCAGGTAGTGTCTCAGTTGCTAACGTGTTTTGTGTTTCAGGCACTATAGCTCCCCGGAAAGTTCGGGAACAACCAGTTGCACATAGATACCCAACAAAGATTAACAGAGAGCGAATCATGGACCAGATGCAAGCTGACTTGGCAGATCTGAGACTGAGAATGGATAACTTTATGACTTTGATGGCTGGCATGGGTCAGAACTAAGAGCGTCTGCGGGAGATGATAGAAAATAGTCAACCCAGGAACAACACTGCTGTTGCTGATAATCGTACCGGTGCGGGCACACGTCAGGTTGAAGCTCCTGTAACACAGCCAGGGGTGACTATAATCAATGATGGGCTGAATAATATTCAAATGGATAATCAGGACGAACAGTTCACTCTCTTGGACGAAGTTGAGGGTCAAGGATCTGAGATGAGCAAGAGGTTTGAGGAAATGGCTGAGCAAATCAGAGCCATTCAATCCCAGAGCTCTTTGGGATTTGGCATAACAGATTTGGGCTTGGTTCCTGGGGTCTGGATCCCATACAAGTTCAAATTTCCCACCTTTGAGAAATACAATGGCACTACATGCCCGAAGACCCATCTTCAATCTTTCGTTGGGAGAATCGCTGCTCATACCGATGATGAAAAACTCTGGATGTATTATTTTCAAGACAGCTTGGTTGGAGCTTCGCTAGAATGGTACATGAAGCTTAGCAGAGTCAATATCAAGAGTTGGAAAGATCTAGCAGAAGCTTTTGTGAGACAATATCAATATAATTTGGACATGGCTCCAAATCGCACGCAATTGCAGCACATGGCTCAGACTGCCAAGGAAGGTTTCAAAGAATACGCTCAGAGGTGGCGCCAGCTCGCTGCCAGAGTGCAACCACCGCTGCTTGAGAACGAAATGGCTGACATGTTTATGGGGACTCTGCAGGGTGTATTTCTTGAAAGACTGGCGTCCAGTTCTGCCACAAAATTCAATGATATTGTTATTGCTGGAGAGAGAGTTGAGACCTTGTTGAAGATGGGGAAGATACAAGATCCAAGTGCTAGTAGCTCAAATGGAGCGAGGAAAGCTTTCAGTGGACCTCCTAGGAGAAGAGAGGGTGAGACAAATGCTGTATTTGGCCGAGGCCGGGGCCGTGGTTATAGAAGACCGTATGAGCATGTGGCAGTAGTCACGATTCCTTCAGCTCTAGTGCAACAGATGCAACAACCTCCTCAACAACAACATCAGCAACAACAACCCAGAGCCAACTATCAGCAGAGACCGTATCAGCCAAGGCAAACTCGCTCGGCTAATAGGGTGATTGAGGCCATCCCTATGACTTATGCTGCTTTGCTTCCAAGACTGTTAGATTTGAACCTGATTCAACTGAGAACTTTGGCACCACCACCTCCTGGAGAGCTTACAATGGGTTATGATGTCAATGCACGATGCGCTTTCCACGCTGGAGCACCCAGGCACTCGACTGAGAAGTGCAGGACTTTGCATCACAAGGTTCAAGACCTTATAGACTCTGAAGCAATCAACTTTGCACCACCGCCGAATGTTAATTCGAACCCTATTCCGAAACACGGAGGGGCAAGGATCAATGCTGTTGAGGGTGGTGAAAAGTTGAGTCTTGTGCTGAGTATTGAGGAAGTGAAGACTCCTTTGAGGGTAGTGAAAGAGAGACTGCTGAATGGTCAAGTGTTTCCTGGCTGTAATGCTGACGGTGAAGAATGCTTGAATGTTGAGAATGGCTGTGAGAAGCTGAAGAGAGGATTGCAGAGTTTGATTGATGATGGATCCTTACAGTTCAACAAAGTTGGTAATGATGAAGCTGATGATGTGTCAACCATTACTATTTTCTATGATGAAGCTGACATGCCTGTCAGAAGAGAGCCTGTTACAATCTATGCTCCTGAGATTAGTCCCGTAACTATCACCGTACCTGGGCCTGTTCGATACACAGACGATAAAGCCATTCCCTGGCATTATGGCTAAGATGCTTATGTAGTTAGACAGAAGATTGAGAGCAAGTCTGTTGCTGCTGACCCGACTGTAGAGAATGTCGGGGGAGTTGGAGGTTTCACCAGAAGTGGTCGTTTATTCTCTCCTCCTGTGCTGAGAGGAGATCCTGAGGCTGAGGCTTCATCCAAAGCCAAAGGAAAGCAAGTTGTATCTGATGAATCAACTACTCCTGTGGCTGGGCAGGGTACATTTGAAAAAGAGGTCGAGGAATTCATGCGGATTATCAAAAAGAGTGACTATAAGGTGGTAGATCAGCTGAACCAGACACCTTCCAAGATATCCATCTTATCACTGCTGATGTGTTCTCCTGCACACAGAGAGGCCTTACTGAAAGTTCTGCAAATGGCCTATGTTCCTCAGGAAATCATTGTCAACCAACTTGAAGCTATTGTAGGAAGTGTTAATGCAAGCCATGGCCTAGGCTTTACAGACAGAGACCTCACGTCAGAGGGTCGAAACCACAACAAAGCACTACATATCACTATGGAGTGCAAGGGTGCTGTGTTGTCGCACGTTCTTGTAGACACAGGCTCTTCCCTGAATGTGCTTCCGAAGAAGGCTCTAATGAAGCTCAATGTTGATGGGATAGTCCTGAGACCAAGTGATCTGATTGTCATAGCTTTTGATGGTTCGAGAAGATCAGTTTTTAGAGAGGTTGAGCTGCCCGTCAAGATAGGCTCTCAAGTTTTCAAAAGTGTTTTCTACGTCATGGACATCCAGCCTGCGTACAGCTACCTGTTGGGACGCCCGTGGATACATGCTGCTGGAGCTGTTACTTCAACCCTGCATCAGAAGCTCAAGTATGTGGTTGACGGCCAGGTTATCACAGTTTGTGGAGAGGAGGACATCTTTGTAAGTCACTTGTCAATGTTCAAGTATGTAGAGATGGATGGAGAGATCCATGAAACTTTATGCCAAGCCTTTGAAGCAGTCAACGTCAGTATATTGACTCCTGTGGAGAAGAGCAGCGAGAAGGAGGGCACATCCATCCATTCTTACAGAGAAGCAAAAGAGGTTGTTCAACCAGGGAGTGCCCAAGGCTGGGGCAAGCTGTTGGAACTAGAAAAGAAAGAAGACAAGTTTGGCCTAGGGTATCAGCCTGGTGGATCTACTCCAAGTGGTAAAGCTATCACGTTTACAAGTGTTGGGTTGCTCGACCGCAACCAGAACTGTACAACAAGCCAAGATGGGGATAGTGACGGTGACTGGGATAACTGGATTCACTCGTGTGCGCCCGACGAGGAGCTAACAAATTGGTTTGCTGAAGACATTGTTCAAGTCACCTGGCTCTCAGAGTAATTATTTTGTTTCCTTTTATTAGCATACTGCATTGTCAAATCCAGCATTCTGCCTAAGATGCTTGGATCCATTGTATCGGGCCACCATGTTTTGTATTGCATCTTATTTTGCTATGAAATAAAAGGACATTTTCAGACAAACTGTGTTCTCTTTCTTTGTTTTTAAACTTTTTCACAAAAATATAAAAAATGGCAATGTGTTTTCCTTCTTGTTTTGTGTTAGCGTCTCTTTTTCAAAATGAGCAGATTCTGAATAAGCACATCATTAGTGCAGTGTTGATCATCCGGATTCCACTGATAACGTTCCTGCTATGACTACGCATGACTTTGACAATCCTGTCTACCAAGCTGATGAAGGGGTTGAGGAAGACTGTGACCTCCCTGAAGAATTGGCCAGATTATTGAAACAAGAGGAACGGGTTATTCAGCCTCATCAAGAAGAAATCGAGATCATCAACATTGGCAGTGAAGATGCGAAGAAAGAGATCAAAATTGGGGCCAGTCTACAGGCCAACGTCAAGAAAGAGCTGATCAGTATGCTGCGAGAGTATGTGGATATCTTTGCTTGGTCATATCAAGATATGCCAGGGTTGGATACCGACATCGTTGTGCATAAGCTACCTCTGAGAGAGGACTGTCCTCCTGTGAAACAAAAATTGAGAAGAACTCGTCCTGACATGGCGATGAAGATCAAAGAGGAGGTTCAGAAGCAATGGGACGCCGGGTTCCTTGCTGTAACTAGTTACCCACCTTGGGTAGCTAACATTGTACCTGTACCAAAGAAGGAAGGCAAGGTCCGGATGTGCGTTGACTACCGGGATTTGAATAGAGCAAGCCCAAAAGATGACTTTCCGTTGCCGCACATTGATGTGTTGGTAGACAATACAACTCAATTCTCGGTATTCTCCTTCATGGATGGCTTCTCCGGTTATAATCAGATTAAGATGGCGCCGGAAGACATGGAGAAGACAACGTTCATTACCCCGTGGGGTACATTATGCTATAAGGTCATGCCCTTTGGTTTGAAGAATGCCGGGGCAACTTATCAACGGGCGATGGTCACATTGTTCCATGACATGATACACAAGGAGATTGAGTGTTATGTGGACGATATGATTGCTAAGTCCCGAGACGAAGAAGAGCATCTGGTCAACCTGAAGAAGCTGTTTGATAGGCTGATCAAGTACAAGCTGAGGTTGAATCCAAACAAGTGCACTTTCGGAGTGTGTTCCGGGAAACTGCTGGGTTTAATCGTTAGTCAGAGAGGAATTGAGGTAGATCCTGCTAAAGTAAAAGCTATTCAAGATATGCCTGCATCGAGAACAGAAAAAGAAGTGCGTGGATTTTTAGGGAGGTTGAACTATATTTCTCGGTTCATATCTCATCTAACTGCCACGTGCGAGCCTATATTCAAATTGCTAAGAAAAGAGCAAACGGTCAGGTGGAACGAGGACTGCCAAAGAGCTTTCGACAAAATAAAAGAATATTTGCAGGAGCCTCCAATTATAATGCCTCCAGTGGAAGGAAGACCTTTAATCATGTACTTGACTGTGCTAGAAGGGTCAATGGGGTGTGTTCTAGGCCAACATGACGAGTCTGGTCGAAAAGAGTACGCTATTTATTAGCTTAGCAAAAAGTTTACCGACTGTGAATCCCGATATTCACTGCTCGAGAAAACTTGTTGCGCTTTGGTATGGGCTGCTCGCCGACTGAGGCAGTACATGTTGACTTATACCACACTGCTCATTTCTAAAATGGATCCTGTCAAGTACATCTTTGAGAAACCAGCTTTAACCGGAAGGGTTGCTAGGTGGCAGATGATTTTAACTGAATACGACATCCAATATACTTCTCAGAAAGCCATCAAGGGAAGTGTATTGTCGGATTACCTTGCACAGCAACCTCTTGAAGATGATTATCAGCCAATGAAGTTTGATTTCCCTGATGAGGACATCATGTACCTCAAAGCAAATGATTATGAGGAACCACTTCCGGAAGAGGGGCCAGACCCTGAGTCCAAATGGAAGTTGATGTTTGATGGGGCAGTCAATATCAATGGCGTGGAGTTGGTGTCGTTCTTATCACTCCTGAAGGTGTTCACTTTCCCTTCGCTGCCAGAATTACTTTTGGCTGCACCAACAATGAAGTGGAATACGAGGCATGCATAATGGGAATAGAGGAGGCAATTAATCTTCGGATTAAGAACCTCGATATATTCGGAGATTCAGCCCTCGTCATTAACCAAGTTACCGGCAAGTGGTATACGCATCAAGAGCATCTAATTCTATACAGGGATTATGCTAGAAAACTGTTGACGTTCTTCACGACAGTTAAGCTTCAATACATACCACGTGATGAAAATCAGTTTTCCGACGCATTGGCCACTCTCTCTTTGTCAATCAAAGTCTTGTGTTTGAATTATGTGCCCAGAATTGACATATCCAGGCTTGACGCTCCAGCTTATGCCTTCTCTGTAGACGCCGTGTCTGACGAGAAACCTTGGTATTTTGACATCAAGCTATTCCTGGAAAAGCAAGAATACCCAGCTGGGGCATCTTCCAATGACAAGAAGACCTTAAGGCGACTTGCTGCTAGCTTCTTCTTGAACACAGACGGGGTTTTGTACAAGAGAAACTTTGACATGGTCTTGCTCAGATGCGTGGATAGACACGAAGCAAGCCTGTTGATGCAGGAAGTCCACGAGGGATCTTTTGGTACCCATGCAGGAGGGCATGCTATGGCTAAGAAATTGCTGAGATCGGTGTATTACTGGATGACAATGGATGCAGACTGTTGTTCATTCGCTCGTAAGTGCCACAAGTGCCAAATATATGCATACAAAGTGCATGTTCCTCCCAGCCCGCTCAATGTCATGTCATCTCCTTGGCCCTTTTCTATGTGGGGCATTGACATGATCGGGAAGATCAAGCCAAATGCTTCAAATGGTCATCGCTTCATCCTGGTCGCGATTGATTACTTTACCAAATGGGTAGAAGCAACATCTTATGCCAACGTCACTCGTCAAGTGGTGGCAAGATTTCTGAAAAGAGATATCATATGCAGATACAGAGTGCCCGAAAGGATCATTACTGACAATGGTTCTAATCTTAACAACAAGATGATGGCAGACTTGTGTCGGGACTTCAAGATACAACATCACAATTCTTCTCCTTACCGACCAAAGATGAATGGTGCGGTAGAGGCAGCTAACAAGAATATCAAGAAGATTGTGCAGAAAATGGTTGTCACCTACAAAGATTGCATTGAAATGTTACCGTTTGCTTTGCATGGGTATCGAACGTCAGTCAGGACGTCAACAGGGGCAACTCCCTTCTCTCTGGTGTATGGCATGGAAGCAGTCCTGCCTGTTGAAGTAGAGATTCCTTCATTGCGTGTGATGATGGATGTTAAGCTGGATGAGGCTGAATGGGTGCGTGCTCGTTATAATCAGCTATGTCTAATTGAGGAAAAGAGATTAGCAGCTATTTGTCATGGTCAGCTTTATCAGAGGAGAATGAAGCGTGCATTCGAACAACGAGTACGTACTCGGGAGTATCAAGTGGGAGAGCTTGTGTTGAAGAGGATTGTTCCTCCAGGTTCAGATCACAGGGGAAAGTGGACCCCAAACTACGAAGGACCATTCATAGTGAAGAAAGTCTTTTCAGGAGGAGCATTGATGCTCACCACTATGGATAGAGATGACTTCCAGTCCCCTGTCAACTCGGACGCAGTTAAAAAATAGTTCGCATAAAGAGACCCGTTGGACACAAAAACAGAATTATAGTCCAGGCAAAAAAAGGGCATCCCGGCGAGCTAAAAACAGAATAAAAAGCTCGGGAAAAAGTTAGGGAAATAAATAAAAAATGTACACCCGCTGAGTTGAAAAGCCACATTGGACAGCTCAGGCAAAAAAGGGTATCCCGGTGGATTGAAAACCCGAAAGGGCGATCCACGCAAAACAAGGGAATAAGCGAACAACTGCGATCTGAGTAATCTGGACCACGTCGTCGTTTCGTACAACTTGACAATATCAGAAGGATAGGAAACACTCCCTTCATCCTCTCAGAAAGCAAAAGCATAATGGAGAGTCTCGAAGACATGCTGGTCATAGCAGAAATGGAACTCCTTGGAATGTCGTGTCCATTGCCATTAGGATAGTTTCTTTTCTCAATTTTTCGGTAGCCACCTCTTTCCAGGTGGTTACTTCCTGATGTAAATCTTTGCCTATTCAGAGGCCATTCAATAAAAAGAATATTCAGTCAAAAAGCTGTGTGTGTTTATTTTTGTTTGCAAAATGTCCTGAATTTTTAGCAAAAATAGCATTGCATTAAAACATGGTGGTAATTTTGAAAAGAAAAATGACATACAGGGAAACTGTAACCCTCTTTGAGTGTCGGGTGACGATGGATGAACAGATCATTCCATGCAAATCCCCGGGGCACACTTGTGTTTTATGTTGTTGCAGGTTGCAAGATGGCGTCACATTATCCCAAGCAATGTACTCTTCCCCAGTTGAGTGTCATCCCCAAGCAGGGATTTCTTCCCCCAGCAGGTATCTGGAAGCCTGACATCACCAGCAGAGATTTTCTCCAGGTAAGCCTTGGCAGCAGCCCAAGCAATTTCTTCTTCCCCAGTGAAGTAGCAGTCCATTCTTCCCTAGTGGAGTATGCCCAGCAGGTATTTGAAAGCCTGACATCACCAGAGTTGGAATTATCAGAATACTATCTTCAACAAGAGTCTTTCCTGGCCAGAGCTTTGAATCAGCAGATGCTCTCCCCAGCTAGAGCATGATTGAAGCATCTTTTCCAGCCGAGTCTGAAGATGATCCTGTCCCCACAGAGTTCATATTTGATCTTCGCTTCCGTCAGTGAAATATTCCCCAGCGACGTTGCCATACTTTTGGGTAATTTGATGATACAGCCAGGTATTCATCACCTCAGTCAGAGTTAGGTATCCAGACCTCTTGACTTGTATTCCCCTGCAGAGTTGTAACTCTTGTGGCCAATTAGGCATTCGTTTGTTGCTCGTCTGCAATCCTCAACACTCGTCTGTGTTATCCCTAAGCAGAGTTTTCCCCAACAGTGGTTCATGGTTACCTTGAGGTTGCTCGTCTGCATTGTTCAACACTCGTCTGTGTTCTGATATGATATTTGCTGTTGCTCGTCTGCAATTTCCAACACTCGTCTGTGTTTGGTATATGATATTTGTTGTTGCTCGTCTGCAATTTCTAACACTCGTCTGTGTTTGGTATATAATCTTTGTTGTTGCTCGTCTGCAATTCTCAATGCTCGTCTGTGTTGTGATGTCTCCTATGTTGTTGCTCGTCTGCAACTTTCCAGCACTCGTTTGTGTTTGGTATGCCTGATATTTGTGGATACTCGTCTGTATCATTTCCAGCACTCGTCTGTGTTGATTATATGTTTGAAGCTCGTCTGCTTTGCTTGGATACTCGTCCGTATCATCCCTAGCACTCGTCTGTGCTAGCTTATATCCGTGTATGTGAGGATTTGTTGTTCATCCCGATGTTCTTCTATTGCTACTTCAAACGCTCGTCTTTGTTTGAATTTCTGGTATTCGTCTATACTAGTGGCTGATACTCGTCTGTATCATTGCTTGAAGCGCTCGTCTGTGTTTCTCAGATCATTGTCTGATACTCGTCTATATCATTGACTTTTGGCACTCGTCTGTGTTATCTTGATGATCATCCAATACTCGTCTGTATTGAAGAGGTTTAAAGTCCTGATAGTGGGATTAATGTCGAAATGGTTACCGGTCCTGGCGTAACAGGTAAATCCGAAGGAGGCTCGTCTGTCTCAGGCACCAATTATTGTTGCTGCACCTGGCGTCACAGATTTGCTCGAAGACTCGTCTGTCTTATACCATATATCCACGGATAATATATGAAGAAGGTTCGTCTACCTTGATTGCATGTCTATCCCACATACCTTTGTGCATTCCCGGTCCTGGCGTAACAAGTATATCTGAAGGAGACTCGTCTGTCTCAAGTCATATGCAGTGTTTGAGGACTCGTATGTCCAGCTCCTGGCGTCACAGGATTGTTTGAAGGCTCGTCTGTCTCAGTTATTTGTGTTTGCAGTATTTGAGGACTCGTATGTCCAGCTCCTGGCTTCACAGGATTGTTTGAAGAAGACTCGTCTGTCAGCATGTTCTTATTCCAGATATCAGTTTCAACTTGGAAGACGCTCGTCTTCTTTTTCTCTCCTTCATATCCCCAGAGCGTCATCTGGTTGGGTTTATTTCCCAGTGTTGCATTCTTCGTCGGAGTGCAAATTTCTGGTCTTCTTGGTATTCAACCACAGTTTATCTTGAACGGTCGATAGCTTGTGCTACCGTCCTTTTCAGATTAACTGATGATTGAATAGGGGCAGCTGTAACACCCCAAATTTGCCCTCTTCATTTTAAGCATCATATCATATCATATTCATCATACTCATATCATTTTCTTAGCATCATATCATGGAAAGATGAAGCATAACATCCTTCATGTCCTAGCATCAAGCATATGGTCATCTGTGGAGGTCCCTGAAGCACTTCAAGCCATGACAAGGGTCCCAATGGTTGTATACAAGTCCTATGGTGAGTCTACACTCCATTTACAAGATTAAGTCCATTGGCAAAAGCTCAGAAGATTGCATGATCATCAGAGATCTCAGGACAAGGCAAAGCTCCTATACAAGGCACCCAAATTAGGGTTTGTGATTCAAGCACCAAGATCTCACAACTTTGGCCATTTCATTTGGGAAAAGTCTTCTATATGTTAAGAGGATCCTAGGTGTCAATTTTCATGAGAAAATTCCATGTGGAAGTCAGACAATGCCTCAGTTGCTTGCAGATGAAGCAAAAAGTCAACTGCGCCCTTAAAAAGTCAACTGTGCAATTTCAAGGGGTCTAACCCAAATTTTTTGGCCAAGGGGGGTCCTTACAATGTTATAAGAGGTTTGGAATGATCAAAGTTCAATAATCATGGAGATTTGAAGGGTTTTCCAAAAATGGTACAAAGTTGGTTTTAAGGAATTTCCAAATTTGGCAACTTTTGCCCTAATTTTCAAATGGCCTTAACATGATCAAAAATTCTTCAAATGGACCAAAGTCAAACATGAAAGTTGAAGAGTAAGGGCTCCCATTTTCAAAAAGTACAAGTACATTTTCATAGGATTCCTAGATCTCCCTATGAGTCCTTCGAAAATTTGGTGTTTCTAGGGCAAAAATTCACTTTTCATGAAGGCACCAAATGCAAGAAGCTTCAAATCTTAATTGTGAGACTTGGTATTGGTCCAATTGTGTCTCAAACTTAAAATGCATCACATTATGACCAATTTGCTCCAAAGAATTGTTCATTTTCGTGCACAACAAGAAAATCACTCAAAAATTGCAACATTGGCAAAAGTCATGAAACAAGTGTGAGGGCTTGATCTAAAGGCCAGGATTGATTGGATTTGAATCAAGGGTGGTAAATGCCTTGCACATGTGATTAGAGGCCCAAGAGAGCATGAGCATAGCATGCTTATCTCACATGTTGCACAAAATGCAAAATCACCCAAAACTCATGACTCATTCGTGCATTTTCATTCATTCTTTCAGCATTGCCTTGTGAGGTCACAAAAAGAACAACTAGGGTTTAGCAAGTCTCAGATCTCTCTCATTCTCTCATTCACAAAATTCGTGCAACTTTGCATTTTCTCTCATTCCTCTTCATCCAAGCAAGCAAACTCAAAACAAATTGTGGATCTAGGATCTAGGCAGGCTCAGGATCATTAAACACTCCCTCATTGAAGCTTATTCTCAAGTGTGGCCAGCTTGCCATTTCAAGAAAACTTGCTTTGAAACCTCAGATCCAGTGTGTTTCAAGACATTAGATGCATTTATTTTGCATCTAGGGAGTAAGTGGAGTGATTTGCACGCATTACTTGGTTTTCTAGCTCACTGAATCAGGATCTACACTTCAGGTATGGCTCAAAATCTCATGATCTAAAAATGGAATTAATGTGGTGTTTTGTGTTCTTTGATGTTTGCTGAGCATGATGCAACTTTTAGATTTGAAATTGGTGCATTGTAGCCTAAGTTATCTTGATTTCAGCTTTGAAGGTCAATGTTGTTTTGTTTTGATCCGTCCAATTCATTAAGTTTTAGGTCTTTTTGAGCTTATTTTTGGATTCAGGAGGTTTGATTTAGTCGATCTGGATAGTTTGGTTGTTGTTTGAGGTGTTTTGTGACTCTGGTATGAGTTCTGGTGCCCGAGCCCTAGCTCCGGTCACCGGAAAATGGGCTTGATGACTTAGGGTTTGTTATATGAAGAAGATGAACCATGACCGTAAGATCTGATCCTCCAACGCATGAGATTGCACCACCTAGCCCTAGCCTCATTCACTCAGCCTTGCGTTTTATGTCTCCCAGCCTTGCATTTTGTTTTATTTCATTTTAATCACCATGATTCGCAGCACACCACAACTCCCGTACACTCACCATTCATAATCCTCCATTCTGCCAGCCCAATTAATGAGCCCTGAACCCCACACATCAGATTGATCCAATGCTCCCTCATTTTCCAGTTTAATTCCACTAAAATATCCACCATAAATAATGTTTTCTGCGCAGCCTTGGACTTGGTCATGTGATATTCGCACCCCCCTCCATTGGGCCCAGATTGTTTTCAGTTCAAAAACCTACTATCAGCACCTCCCATCATTTTATTTAATTTCTTTTCCATTTTTTATTTTTCTTTTATTTCAGTTTCAATTTCAATTTTTTTAAAATAGTTCTAGTCATATAAAAAATCATATGTATTATTTTGAGTCTCTTTATATTTTATCATATTTTTATTTTATTTTTTTCCCATTTCCACGTGTCCAAATTAAATCATCCTTTCACTTAACTTCTTTTTAAGTCCATTTTGACCACACTGCCTTGTCCATTTTCCATACTCTTCAATATTTTGAGTTTTGATCCCATTCTTTTTGCTCTGGATTATTAAGACATTGTAATTTTCATGTGATTTTTTTATTTATTTTTAGAAACTTATTTCTTGATTTTTGATCCTGTAACTTGTGATGTAAGTTTATAACCCTATCTTGTGTTCTTGCCTCCATTTGACCTAGTTTGCTTCTGAATTCTTTCAAATCCTTTTGGCTAGTTGATATAACATGTTTGAAGATCATTTGGTTTCAATTGTGGAATTTTTAGATGCTTGGTTGTTTTGTTTTGAATTTTATCTTGAACCTTGTCCCATTTTGCTTCCTTTGAACCTTTAGCTCTCATATAAGCCAAGAAGGGCACTTGTGCCAACTTCTTCTTCTCATTTGTGGTTCTTTTGGGTTATGGGTACCTTCCTGGTCTTAGTATAGGGTTTGTGTCTTTGGAATTTTTGTGTTTGCTTCTTCTTTAAGTCATTTGTTTCCTTAAGTGCTTTCACTTCATCTCTTTGTTTCTTTTACTTCCATTTGGTATTGTTTGGTCTTGTACCTCTCTTCTCTTCATCTTGTTGGCTTCTTAAGTCATTCTTCATCTTGTTTTGGTTCTGGTTGTGAGTTTTGTGTTCATATCTTGTGCATTTTGCTTTGCATTCTCCTTAAATGTGCTTTTGTTTTCATAAGTGTTTCATGTTGCATCTTTAGCTTGCATACTTCTTCTCTCATGCTTTTAAGTTGCATTTGCATTGTGTATGTGTTCATACCATTTCACTTATGATTGTGTGATGTTAGCATGTTATATTGCTCATTGTGTTTCATTTGTGTGCTTTACTAACCTTGCAGGAGCTATGGTAAGTGTGAGGTGTGGGAATTGAGTTCCACATCTCCAAATCTTTTCTCTTATTTCTTTATTGTGCTAACTCTTTTGTTGTTGGGATTAGGCCTTGCTCATCCCTTCTTCTATTCCTCTTCTTCTATTCTTCTTCCTTCTTCATTAGGATAGAAACATCACTAACCCTTAGGACATCCATGCATGTTAACACTTAGGATTATTTAGTCCCCCTTTAGAATTTTTCCTTTGTAATCCTTTTGGTTCTTCTTCTCTTCTCATCTCATAACTCTTAAAAAACATCTTAATAATGTTTGAAGTGATGTCTTGATCCATAGCCTTATCCCATGAGTTATGCTTGTAGTCTTCCCATCTTGGGATAGTACAAGTTTACCTTGTGATGCACAAGTCTGATCAAGGTATCTTCTTCATAAAGAAAAGCATAAAAAACACTTCTTCATCTGTAAATACCAAGACACTTAATAACTCAACAAGTTAGTGAGCTTAGGCCCTAATCTTTGGTATCAAGTTTTGGGGATCTTCTCCTTACTTGAGTGTGCTTGTTCTATTATTCCATCTTGGAATGTAGTGACAGGTGCACATTCCACGGAAAAGAGCTTGAGTTCACTTCCTTGTGACACACTCCTAAAAGCTTCATAAAAAACACAAACAAACAATAAGCGTCCTTCCTTCGGGAATTCTTTTCTCATCTCATTCGCTCCGTACGCGAACTTGCTCCTACATGTCACTTTGCAAGACGGTTACGCACTCGTCGTCCGAGTCTGCAACACCTGAGCAATGGCATAGGCCGTTCAAGCCTTAATCCACAAGCAATTTCCTTTAGTAACCCTAGTTAGGGGAACTACGGTGTCTCTGATCCTCATTATCCTGATGAGGTACGTAGGCAGCGGGGTAGGGCCCGTTCGAGCACAATCTTTATTTTTCCTACATTTTTTCCCTTTGTTCTCTTATTCAGTTCTTTTCCAGTCCTAGTTTCTTTTAATTTTCTTTTCTTTTGCTGCAGCTTTCATACTCTCACCCTTTGAAACAGTTATCTTTGCAAGCGTGGATCCCGTCGGGTACGGTGGACGATCTGGGTGCTAATACCTTCCCAAGTCGTAACCGACTCCCGAACTCAGTCTCTTTGGTTCGTAGGACCTGTGTCCTTCCTCTTCTTTTCTTTTGGTTTGTGCAGCATTACCATTCCCCTCCTTTGGGATAAAAATGCCTGGTTGGCGACTCTATTCTTTTCCGCGCCGCTTTCGCGTTTGTACCAGGATGGAAATCTGGGGAGCGACAGATATCGATGTATCAAGCAAAACAAGTGTTTTATGTCACATATCCTTCTGATAAAAGGTGGTCGCTGGATATACAAGGAAAGACAAGATATCGATGTATCAGAACAATTTGCATAATTGTCATCTCAATTGGAAGCAAAAATTAGAGCGGATTTAGCGCAACAGTGGGTTGAAGAGCGTAAGGCAATGCAACAATCTTTCATGGAGACACATAAGTCTATGGGTATCTCCCAAAGCACAACAAATAATAATTGCATTCAACAAAGGGAAACTGTGGATGGAAGCGGAAAAGGAAGTTGTTCAGTTGTAAAAGTAAGCAAAATGGAAGAGGAAGACAATGTTGAGAGATTAGTGAAAATGGTTCTGAAAAGGAGTGACACACAAATGGATTACTTTGAATTAGAATTAAGTCATTGTGTGAATGTCTCAAATTTTTATATGTCAGCGAAATGTATCAGAGAGTTATTGATGGGACAACATTGGCTTGACGTTTCTACTTTGCAAGTATGGTCCACGTAAGTATATTTTCTTTTTTATTACTCTCAAATATTTTAATATGTTATAACTCTTGTCACTTTGATTCTAATGTTTATGTTATAATTATTAAGGTATATTCATCGAATGTGTATTGATACATCACAATCAGAAGTATATGGGATATTGGACTCTGCTTTGTGTTCGTATGTTGATAATGTGGCAAAAACTGAAGCAAAAGTTAGAAAATACATACAAGACAAGTTACGTGATCACGAAGAGAAAGTGTGTCACTTGCTACCATTTATTCATGGGTATGTGTATGAAATTATATTTTATAACTTTTTTAATATGAAATTCTGACTTTTGTACTTCAACACGCACATACAGATCTCATTGACAATTAATAGTCATTTGTCCAAAAGACAATACGGTGGTCGTCTTCTGTTCACTTCATCAGGAACTTAATCAAACCATGACGAAACTTGTTACAAAGTAAGTTTATCTTTTATGTTCACAAAATATAAACAATTAAACATTAAATTAAGCAAAAATATAAACAATTAGACATCAAAGCAAGCACAAAATAAATAAATAAATAACTTACTAGTCCTCCCATATCCCTTCTCCATGATCTGTGCGAATAGCATGCACATCATCCTCTTCATTTTCTTTAATGAAGGTAGGCACATTTATTGAGAAAGGAGGAGTTTCAGAAATATCAAGGTTGGCATCTTGATTTTCATCACTATCATGCATCTTTCCTTGTATAACCACCGACCACCTTTTATCAGAAGGATATGTGACATAAAACACTTGTTTTATCAGATATCGATGTATCAAGCAAAACAAGTGTTTTATGTCACATATCCTTCTGATAAAAGGTGGTCGGTGGTTATACAAGCAAAGACAAGATATCGATGTATCAGAACAATTTGCACAATTGTCATCTCAATTGGAAGCAAAAATTAGAGCGGATTTAGCGCAACAGTGGGTTGAAGAGCGTAAGGCAATGCAACAGTCTTTCATGGAGACACATAAGTCTATGGGTATCTCCCAAAGCAAAGCAAATAATAATTGCATTGAACAAAGGGAAACTGTGGATGGAAGCGGAAAAGGAAGTTGTTCAGTTGTAAAAGTAAGCAAAATGGAAGAGGAAGGCAATGTTGAGAGATTAGTAAAAATGGTTCTGAAAAGGAGTGACACACAAATGGATTACTTTGAATTAGAATTAAGTCATTGTGTGAATGTCTCAAATTTTTATATGTCAGCGAAATGTATCAGAGAGTTATTGATGGGACAACATTGGCTTGACGTTTCTACTTTGCAAGTATGGTCCACGTAAGTATATTTTCTTTTTTATTACTCTCAAATATTTTAATATGTTATAACTCTTGTCACTTTGATTCTAATGTTTATGTTATAATTATTAAGGTATATTCATCGTATGTGTATTGATACATCACAATCAGAAGTATATGGGATATTGAACTCTGCTTTGTGTTCGTATGTTGATAATGTGGCAAAAACTGAAGCAAAAGTTAGAAAATACATACAAGACAAGTTACGTGATCACGAAGAGAATGTGTGTCACTTGCTACCATTTATTCATGGGTATGTGTATGAAATTCTATTTTATAACTTTGTTAATATGAAATTCTGACTTTTGTACTTCAACACGCACATACAGATCTCATTGACAATTAATAGTCATTTGTCCAAAAGACAATACGGTGGTCGTCTTCTGTTCACTTCATCAGGAACTTAATCAAACCATGACGAAACTTGTTACAAAGTAAGTTTATCTTTTATGTTCACTATATCTTATATACATAATTTGTTACAAAAGTAATTCCATATTTTATGTGGCTTTATATGGATTTTTTCCCTTCTTTATTAGTGCTTTAGGGGTTCATCAAGCGGCACATGGCATTAGAAGAAAGCCTACATGGCTTCGACCAATAGTAAGTGGTGTAAATTATAAGTATAAATTTAATTTTATCATATAAGTATTCACTAATAATGTCATATATTCATTTGTAGACAAGGAAACAAAATAACTCTGATGATTGTGGGTACTATGTGATGAAAAATATGTTGGATATTGTCTCTGCAAAGATAACCGATAATTGGATGACGGTAATAAATATAACTTTACTTTGTTATTTAATTTGCATTTTGCAACTTAATGTAAATTTTCCAAAATAACTCTATATTGTTATTTATGTTTTGTAGGTATTTAATGACCCAACAGAATTAAAAGAAGATGATTTGTATGATTTGCGACTCCGTTGGGCAACATGTTTCTTTGAGTTATATAAAAGTTAAGCTTTATCTGGTAAGATATATAGAATTGTATGATTTGATCCTATTGACTTTGGTGTTGTCTTTTGGTTAATTGGTGTTATTATTTATTTTCAGGAAATTTGTTTTTTGTGTTTTCTACCGAAGTTACAACTCATATTCTTGTGGATATTGTAAGTTGATATTCAAGTGGGGGGAATATTGGTTGAATGTGTATTTTTTGTTGTTGTTGTTGTTGTAGTAGTAAATTTTAGTATAAACCTCCTATATATTGAGATGACTATATGTGTATACTAGTACATTTGGAAGAATATATGTGTACTAGATATTTGGTTTATTGAATATTGGTGAGAAATATATGAAAATAGCAACCTAAATGTGGTCTATGTGAAGGAAAAATTAGGTACCAAATTTTTTTACAGGAATTGCTAAAAAATTAGATACCAAAAAAATTACAGGAATTGCTAAAAAATAGTCATATTATATAAAATTTCTACAATACTTTTTACATCGGGCGAATGGGGAACCGATGTAAAAAGTACTATATGGCACACTTTTTACATCGGGCGAAAGGGGAACCGATGTAAAAAGTCCCCTGTATGGCACACTTTTTACATCGGGCGAAAGGGGAACCGATGTAACAAGTCCGTTGTATGACACACTTTTTACATCGGGCGAATGGGGAACCGATGTAAAAAGTCCCCTGTATGGCATACTTTTTACATCGGTTATAAGAAAGCACCGATGTAAAACCCCACCTATTACATCGGTTTTAGCATCCAACCGATGTAAAAAGTACCTTTTACATTAAAAAAAAATTATATATTTTTTTCACATCAGACTTAAAAATTAACCGATGTGGTTGACATATTTTTTACATCGGTCCTAAAACCGATGTAAAATGTCTTTGACTTATTACATTGGCTGCCTTTACATCGGACTCGGAACCGATGTAAAAAGTCATTTCTGCACTAGTGATATATAGGAGGTTTATACTAAAATTTACTACTACAACAACAACAACAACAAAAAATACACATTCAACCAATATTCCCCCCACTTGAATATCAACTTACAATATCCACAAGAATATGAGTTGTAACTTCGGTAGAAAACACAAAAAACAAATTTCCTGAAAATAAATAATAACACCAATTAACCAAAAGACAACACCAAAGTCAATAGGATCAAATCATACAATTCTATATATCTTACCAGATAAAGCTTAACTTTTATATAACTCAAAGAAACATGTTGCCCAACGGAGTCGCAAATCATACAAATCATCTTCTTTTAATTCTGTTGGGTCATTAAATACCTACAAAACATAAATAACAATATAGAGTTATTTTGGAAAATTTACATTAAGTTGCAAAATGCAAAGTAAATAACAAAGTAAAGTTATATTTATTACCGTCATCCAATTATCGGTTATCTTTGCAGAGACAATATCCAACATATTTTTCATCACATAGTACCCACAATCATCAGAGTTATTTTGTTTCCTTGTCTACAAATGAATATATGACATTATTAGTGAATACTTATATGATAAAATTAAATTTATACTTATAATTTACACCACTTACTATGGGTCTAAGCCATGTAGGCTTTCTTCTAATGCCATGTGCCGCTTGATGAACCCCTAAAGCACTAATAAAGAAGGGAAAAAATCCATATAAAGCCACATAAAATATGGAATTACTTTTGTAACAAATTATGTATATAAGATATAGTGAACATAAAAGATAAACTTACTTTGTAACAAGTTTCGTCATGGTTTGATTAAGTTCCTGATGAAGTGAACAGAAGACGACCACCGTATTGTCTTTTGGACAAATGACTATTAATTGTCAATGAGATCTGTATGTGCGTGTTGAAGTACAAAAGTCAGAATTTCATATTAACAAAGTTATAAAATAGAATTTCATACACATACCCATGAATAAATGGTAGCAAGTGACACACTTTCTCTTCGTGATCACGTAACTTGTCTTGTATGTATTTTCTAACTTTTGCTTCAGTTTTTGCCACATTATCAACATACGAACACAAAGCAGAGTTCAATATCCCATATACTTCTGATTGTGATGTATCAATACACATACTATGAATATACCTTAATAATTATAACATAAACATTAGAATCAAAGTGACAAGAGTTATAACATATTAAAATATTTGAGAGTAATAAAAAAGAAAATATACTTACGTGGACCATACTTGCAAAGTAGAAACGTCAAGCCAATGTTGTCCCATCAATAACTCTCTGATACATTTCGCTGACATATAAAAATTTGAGACATTCACACAATGACTTAATTCTAATTCAAAGTAATCCATTTGTGTGTCACTCCTTTTCAGAACCATTTTTACTAATCTCTCAACATTGCCTTCCTCTTCCATTTTGCTTACTTTTACAACTGAACAACTTCCTTTTCCGCTTCCATCCACAGTTTCCCTTTGTTCAATGCAATTATTATTTGCTTTGCTTTGGGAGATACCCATAGACTTATGTGTCTCCATGAAAGACTGTTGCATTGCCTTACGCTCTTCAACCCACTGTTGCGCTAAATCCGCTCTAATTTTTGCTTCCAATTGAGATGACAATTGTGCAAATTGTTCTGATACATCGATATCTTGTCTTTGCTTGTATAACCACCGACCACCTTTTATCAGAAGGATATGTGACATAAAACACTTGTTTTGCTTGATACATCGATATCTGATAAAACAAGTGTTTTATGTCACATATCCTTTTGATAAAAGGTGGTCGGTGGTTATACAAGGAAAGATGCATGATAGTGATGAAAATCAAGATGCCAACCTTGATATTTCTAAAACTCCTCCTTTCTCAATAAATGTGCCTACCTTCATTGAAGAAAATGAAGAGGATGATGTGCATGCTATTCGCACAGATCATGGAGAAGGGATATGGGAGGACTAGTAAGTTATTTATTTATTTATTTTGTGCTTGCTTTGATGTCTAATTGTTTATATTTTTGCTTAATTTAATGTTTAATTGTTTATATTTTGTGAACATAAAAGATAAACTTACTTTGTAACAAGTTTCGTCATGGTTTGATTAAGTTCCTGATGAAGTGAACAGAAGACGACCACCGTATTGTCTTTTGGACAAATGACTATTAATTGTCAATGAGATCTGTATGTGCGTGTTGAAGTACAAAAGTCATAATTTCATATTAACAAAGTTATAAAATAGAATTTCATACACATACCCATGAATAAATGGTAGCAAGTGACACACTTTCTCTTCGTGATCACGTAACTTGTCTTGTATGTATTTTCTAACTTTTGCTTCAGTTTTTGCCACATTATCAACATACGAACACAAAGCAGAGTCCAATATCCCATATACTTCTGATTGTGATGTATCAATACACATTCGATGAATATACCTTAATAATTATAACATAAACATTAGAATCAAAGTGACAAGAGTTATAACATATTAAAATATTTGAGAGTAATAAAAAAGAAAATATACTTACGTGGACCATACTTGCAAAGTAGAAACGTCAAGCCAATGTTGTCCCATCAATAACTCTCTGATACATTTCGCTGACATATAAAAATTTGAGACATTCACACAATGACTTAATTCTAATTCAAAGTAATCCATTTGTGTGTCACTCCTTTTCAGAACCATTTTTACTAATCTCTCAACATTGTCTTCCTCTTCCATTTTGCTTACTTTTACAACTGAACAACTTCCTTTTCCGCTTCCATCCACAGTTTCCCTTTGTTGAATGCAATTATTATTTGTTGTGCTTTGGGAGATACCCATAGACTTATGTGTCTCCATGAAAGATTGTTGCATTGCCTTACGCTCTTCAACCCACTGTTGCGCTAAATCCGCTCTAATTTTTGCTTCCAATTGAGATGACAATTGTGCAAATTGTTCTGATACATCGATATCTTGTCTTTCCTTGTATATCCAGCGACCACCTTTTATCAGAAGGATATGTGACATAAAACACTTGTTTTGCTTGATACATCGATATCTGTCGCTCCCCAGATTTCCATCCTGGTACAAACGCGAAAGCGGCGCGGAAAAGAATAGAGTCGCCAACCAGGCATTTTTATCCCAAAGGAGGGGAATGGTAATGCTGCACAAACCAAAAGAAAAGAAGAGGAAGGACACAGGTCCTACGAACCAAAGAGACTGAGTTCGGGAGTCGGTTACGACTTGGGAAGGTATTAGCACCCAGATCGTCCACCGTACCCGACGGGATCCACGCTTGCAAAGATAACTGTTTCAAAGGGTGAGAGTATGAAAGCTGCAGCAAAAGAAAAGAAAATTAAAAGAAACTAGGACTGGAAAAGAACTGAATAAGAGAACAAAGGGAAAAAATGTAGGAAAAATAAAGATTGTGCTCGAACGGGCCCTACCCCGCTGCCTACGTACCTCATCAGGATAATGAGGATCAGAGACACCGTAGTTCCCCTAACTAGGGTTACTAAAGGAAATTTCTTGTGGATTAAGGCTTGAACGGCCTATGCCATTGCTCAGGTGTTGCAGACTCGGACGACGAGTGCGTAACCGTCTTGCAAAGTGACATGTAGGAGCAAGTTCGCGTACGGAGCGAATGAGATGAGAAAAGAATTCCCGAAGGAAGGACGCTTATTGTTTGTTTGTGTTTTTTATGAAGCTTTTAGGAGTGTGTCACAAGGAAGTGAACTCAAGCTCTTTTCCGTGGAATGTGCACCTGTCACTACATTCCAAGATGGAATAATAGAACAAGCACACTCAAGTAAGGAGAAGATCCCCAAAACTTGATACCAAAGATTAGGGCCTAAGCTCACTAACTTGTTGAGTTATTAAGTGTCTTGCTATTTACAGATGAAGAAGTGTTTTTTATGCTTTTCTTTATGAAGAAGATACCTTGATCAGACTTGTGCATCACAAGGTAAACTTGTACTATCCCAAGATGGGAAGACTACAAGCATAACTCATGGGATAAGGCTATGGATCAAGACATCACTTCAAACATTATTAAGATGTTTTTTAAGATTTATGAGATGAGAAGAGAAGAAGAACCAAAAGGATTACAAAGGAAAAATTCTAAAGGGGGACTAAATAATCCTAAGTGTTAACATGCATGGATGTCCTAAGGGTTAGTGATGTTTCTATCCTAATGAAGAAGGAAGAAGAATAGAAGAAGAGGAATAGAAGAAGGGATGAGCAAGGCCTAAGCCCAACAACAAAAGAGTTAGCACAATAAAGAAATAAGAGAAAAGATTTGGAGATGTGGAACTCAATTCCCACACCTCACACTTACCATAGCTCCTGCAAGGTTAGTAAAGCACACAAATGAAACACAATGAGCAAGATAACATGCTAACATCACACAATCATAAGTGAAATGGTATGAACACATACACAATGCAAATGCAACTTAAAAGCATGAGAGAAGAAGTATGCAAGCTAAAGATGCAACATGAAACACTTATGAAAACAAAAGCACATTTAAGGAGAATGCAAAGCAAAATGCACAAGATATGAACACAAAACTCACAACCAGAACCAAAACAAGATGAAGAATGGCTTAAGAAGCCAACAAGATGAAGAGAAGAGAGGTACAAGACCAAACAATACCAAATGGAAGTAAAAGAAACAAAGAGATGAAGTGAAAGCACTTAAGGAAACAAATGACTTAAAGAAGAAGCAAACACAAAAATTCCAAAGACACAAACCCTATACTAAGACCAGGAAGGTACCCATAACCCAAAAGAACCAAAAATGAGAAGAAGAAGTTGGCACAAGTGCCCTTCTTGGCTTATATGAGAGCTAAAGGTTCAAAGGAAGCAAAATGGGACAAGGTTCAAGATAAAATTCAAAACAAAACAACCAAGCATCTAAAAATTCCACAATTGAAACCAAATGATCTTCAAACATGTTATATCAACTAGCCAAAAGGATTTGAAAGAATTCAGAAGCAAACTAGGTCAAATGGAGGCAAGAACACAAGATAGGGTTATAAACTTACATCACAAGTTACAGGATCAAAAATCAAGAAATAAGTTTCTAAAAATAAATAAAAAAATCACATGAGAATTACAATGTCTTAATAATCCAGAGCAAAAAGAATGGGATCAAAACTCAAAATATTGAAGAGTATGGAAAATGGACAAGGCAGTGTGGTCAAAATGGACTTAAAAAGAAGTTAAGTGAAAGGATGATTTAATTTGGACACGTGGAAATGGGAAAAAAATAAAATAAAAATATGATAAAATATAAAGAGACTCAAAATAATACATATGATTTTTTATATGACTAGAACTATTTTAAAAAAATTGAAATTGAAACTGAAATAAAAGAAAAATAAAAAATGGAAAAGAAATTAAATAAAATGATGGGAGGTGCTGATAGTAGGTTTTTGAACTGAAAACAATCTGGGCCCAATGGAGGGGGGTGCGAATATCACATGACCAAGTCCAAGGCTGCGCAGAAAACATTATTTATGGTGGATATTTTAGTGGAATTAAACTGGAAAATGAGGGAGCATTGGATCAATCTGATGTGTGGGGTTCAGGGCTCATTAATTGGGCTGGCAGAATAGAGGATTATGAATGGTGAGTGTACGGGAGTTGTGGTGTGCTGCGAATCATGGTGATTAAAATGAAATAAAACAAAACGCAAGGCTGGGAGACATAAAACGCAAGGCTGAGTGAATGAGGCTAGGGCTAGGTGGTGCAATCTCATGCGTTGGAGGATCAGATCTTACGGTCATGGTTCATCTTCTTCATATAACAAACCCTAAGTCATCAAGCCCATTTTCCGGTGACCGGAGCTAGGGCTCGGGCACCAGAACTCATACCAGAGTCACAAAACACCTCAAACAACAACCAAACTATCCAGATCGACTAAATCAAACCTCCTGAATCCAAAAATAAGCTCAAAAAGACCTAAAACTTAATGAATTGGACGGATCAAAACAAAACAACATTGACCTTCAAAGCTGAAATCAAGATAACTTAGGCTACAATGCACCAATTTCAAATCTAAAAGTTGCATCATGCTCAGCAAACATCAAAGAACACAAAACACCACATTAATTCCATTTTTAGATCATGAGATTTTGAGCCATACCTGAAGTGTAGATCCTGATTCAGTGAGCTAGAAAACCAAGTAATGCGTGCAAATCACTCCACTTACTCCCTAGATGCAAAATAAATGCATCTAAGGTCTTGAAACACACTGGATCTGAGGTTTCAAAGCAAGTTTTCTTGAAATGGCAAGCTGGCCACACTTGAGAATAAGCTTCAATGAGGGAGTGTTTAATGATCCTGAGCCTGCCTAGATCCTAGATCCACAATTTGTTTTGAGTTTGCTTGCTTGGATGAAGAGGAATGAGAGAAAATGCAAAGTTGCACGAATTTTGTGAATGAGAGAATGAGAGAGATCTGAGACTTGCTAAACCCTAGTTGTTCTTTTTGTGACCTCACAAGGCAATGCTGAAAGAATGAATGAAAATGCACGAATGAGTCATGAGTTTTGGGTGATTTTGCATTTTGTGCAACATGTGAGATAAGCATGCTATGCTCATGCTCTCTTGGGCCTCTAATCACATGTGCAAGGCATTTACCACCCTTGATTCAAATCCAATCAATCCTGGCCTTTAGATCAAGCCCTCACACTTGTTTCATGACTTTTGCCAATGTTGCAATTTTTGAGTGATTTTCTTGTTGTGCACGAAAATGAACAATTCTTTGGAGCAAATTGGTCATAATGTGATGCATTTTAAGTTTGAGACACAATTGGACCAATACCAAGTCTCACAATTAAGATTTGAAGCTTCTTGCATTTGGTGCCTTCATGAAAAGTGAATTTTTGCCCTAGAAACACCAAATTTTCGAAGGACTCATAGGGAGATCTAGGAATCCTATGAAAATGTACTTGTACTTTTTGAAAATGGGAGCCCTTACTCTTCAACTTTCATGTTTGACTTTGGTCCATTTGAAGAATTTTTGATCATGTTAAGGCCATTTGAAAATTAGGGCAAAAGTTGCCAAATTTGGAAATTCCTTAAAACCAACTTTGTACCATTTTTGGAAAACCCTTCAAATCTCCATGATTATTGAACTTTGATCATTCCAAACCTCTTATAACATTGTAAGGACCCCCCTTGGCCAAAAAATTTGGGTTAGACCCCTTGAAATTGCACAGTTGACTTTTTAAGGGCACAATTGACTTTTTGCTTCATCTGCAAGCAACTGAGGCATTGTCTGACTTCCACATGGAATTTTCTCATGAAAATTGACACCTAGGATCCTCTTAACATATAGAAGACTTTTCCCAAATGAAATGGCCAAAGTTGTGAGATCTTGGTGCTTGAATCACAAACCCTAATTTGGGTGCCTTGTATAGGAGCTTTGCCTTGTCCTGAGATCTCTGATGATCATGCAATCTTCTGAGCTTTTGCCAATGGACTTAATCTTGTAAATGGAGTGTAGACTCATCATAGGACTTGTATACAACCATTGGGACCCTTGTCATGGCTTGAAGTGCTTCAGGGACCTCCACAGATGACCATATGCTTGATGCTAGGACATGAAGGATGTTATGCTTCATCTTTCCATGATATGATGCTAAGAAAATGATATGAGTATGATGAATATGATATGATATGATGCTTAAAATGAAGAGGGCAAATTTGGGGTGTTACAGCTGCCCCTATTCAATCATCAGTTAATCTGAAAAGGACGGTAGCACAAGCTATCGACCGTTCAAGATAAACTGTGGTTGAATACCAAGAAGACCAGAAATTTGCACTCCGACGAAGAATGCAACACTGGGAAATAAACCCAACCAGATGACGCTCTGGGGATATGAAGGAGAGAAAAAGAAGACGAGCGTCTTCCAAGTTGAAACTGATATCTGGAATAAGAACATGCTGACAGACGAGTCTTCTTCAAACAATCCTGTGAAGCCAGGAGCTGGACATACGAGTCCTCAAATACTGCAAACACAAATAACTGAGACAGACGAGCCTTCAAACAATCCTGTGACGCCAGGAGCTGGACATACGAGTCCTCAAACACTGCATATGACTTGAGACAGACGAGTCTCCTTCGGATATACCTGTTACGCCAGGACCGGGAATGCACAAAGGTCTGTGGGATAGACATGCAATCAAGGTAGACGAACCTTCTTCATATATTATCCGTGGATATATGGTATAAGACAGACGAGTCTTCGAGCAAATCTGTGACGCCAGGTGCAACAACAATAATTGGTGCCTGAGACAGACGAGCCTCCTTCGAATTTACCTGTTACGCCAGGACCGGTAACCATTTCGACATTAATCCCACTATCAGGACTTTAAACCTCTTCAATACAGACGAGTATTGGATGATCATCAAGATAACACAGACGAGTGCCAAAAGTCAATGATATAGACGAGTATCAGACAATGATCTGAGAAACACAGACGAGCGCTTCAAGCAATGATACAGACGAGTATCAGCCACTAGTATAGACGAATACCAGAAATTCAAACAAAGACGAGCGTTTGAAGTAGCAATAGAAGAACATCGGGATGAACAACAAATCCTCACATACACGGATATAAGCTAGCACAGACGAGTGCTAGGGATGATACGGACGAGTATCCAAGCAAAGCAGACGAGCTTCAAACATATAATCAACACAGACGAGTGCTGGAAATGATACAGACGAGTATCCACAAATATCAGGCATACCAAACACAAACGAGTGCTGGAAAGTTGTAGACGAGCAACAACATAGGAGACATCACAACACAGACGAGCATTGAGAATTGCAGACGAGCAACAACAAAGATTATATACCAAACACAGACGAGTGTTGGAAATTGCAGACGAGCAACAACAAATATCATATACCAAACACAGACGAGTGTTGGAAATTGCAGACGAGCAACAGCAAATATCATATCAGAACACAGACGAGTGTTGAACAATGCAGACGAGCAACCTCAAGGTAACCATGAACCACTGTTGGGGAAAACTCTGCTTAGGGATAACACAGACGAGTGTTGAGGATTGCAGACGAGCAACAAACGAATGCCTAATTGGCCACAAGAGTTACAACTCTGCAGGGGAATACAAGTCAAGAGGTCTGGATACCTAACTCTGACTGAGGTGATGAATACCTGGCTGTATCATCAAATTACCCAAAAGTATGGCAACGTCGCTGGGGAATATTTCACTGACGGAAGTGAAGATCAAATATGAACTCTGTGGGGACAGGATCATCTTCAGACTCGGCTGGAAAAGATGCTTCAATCATGCTCTAGCTGGGGAGAGCATCTGCTGATTCAAAGCTCTGGCCAGGAAAGACTCTTGTTGAAGATAGTATTCTGATAATTCCAACTCTGGTGATGTCAGGCTTTCAAATACCTGCTGGGCATACTCCACTAGGGAAGAATGGACTGCTACTTCACTGGGGAAGAAGAAATTGCTTGGGCTGCTGCCAAGGCTTAGCTGGAGAAAATCTCTGCTGGTGATGTCAGGCTTCCAGATACCTACTGGGGGAAGAAATCCCTGCTTGGGGATGACACTCAACTGGGGAAGAGTACATTGCTTGGGATAATGTGACGCCATCCTGCAACCTGCAACAACATAAAACACAAGTGTGCCCCGGGGATTTGCATGGAATGATCTGTTCATCCATCGTCACCCGACACTCAAAGAGGGTTACAGTTTCCCTGTATGTCATTTTTCTTTTCAAAATTACCACCATGTTTTAATGCAATGCTATTTTTGCTAAAAATTCAGGACATTTTGCAAACAAAAATAAACACACACAGCTTTTTGACTGAATATTCTTTTTATTGAATGGCCTCTGAATAGGCAAAGATTTACATCAGGAAGTAACCACCTGGAAAGAGGTGGCTACCGAAAAATTGAGAAAAGAAACTATCCTAATGGCAATGGACACGACATTCCAAGGAGTTCCATTTCTGCTATGACCAGCATGTCTTCGAGACTCTCCATTATGCTTTTGCTTTCTGAGAGGATGAAGGGACTGTTTCCTATCCTTCTGATATTGTCAAGTTGTACGAAACGACGACGTGGTTCAGATTACTCAGATCGCAGTTGTTCGTTTATTCCCTTGTTTTGCGTGGATCGCCCTTTCGGGTTTTCAATCCACCGGGATACCCTTTTTTGCCTGAACTGTCCAATGTGGCTTTTCAACTCAGCGGGTGTACATTTTTTATTTATTTCCCTAACTTTTTCCCGAGCTTTTTATTCTGTTTTTAGCTCGCCGGGATGCCCTTTTTTTGCCTGGACTATAATTCTGTTTTTGTGTCCAACGGGTCTCTTTATGCGAACTATTTTTTAACTGCGTCCGAGTTGACAGGGGACTGGAAGTCATCTCTATCCATAGTGGTGAGCATCAATGCTCCTCCTGAAAAGACTTTCTTCACTATGAATGGTCCTTCGTAGTTTGGGGTCCACTTTCCCCTGTGATCTGAACCTGGAGGAACAATCCTCTTCAACACAAGCTCTCCCACTTGATACTCCTGAGTACGTACTCGTTGTTCGAATGCACGCTTCATTCTCCTCTGATAAAGCTGACCATGACAAATAGCTGCTAATCTCTTTTCCTCAATTAGACATAGCTGATTATAACGAGCACGCACCCATTCAGCCTCATCCAGCTTAACATCCATCATCACACGCAATGAAGGAATCTCTACTTCAACAGGCAGGACTGCTTCCATGCCATACACCAGAGAGAAGGGAGTTGCCCCTGTTGACGTCCTGACTGACGTTCGATACCCATGCAAAGCAAACGGTAACATTTCAATGCAATCTTTGTAGGTGACAACCATTTTCTGCACAATCTTCTTGATATTCTTGTTAGCTGCCTCTACCGCACCATTCATCTTTGGTCGGTAAGGAGAAGAATTGTGATGTTGTATCTTGAAGTCCCGACACAAGTCTGCCATCATCTTGTTGTTAAGATTAGAACCATTGTCAGTAATGATCCTTTCGGGCACTCCGTATCTGTATATGATATCTCTTTTCAGAAATCTTGCCACCACTTGACGAGTGACGTTGGCATAAGATGCTGCTTCTACCCATTTGGTAAAGTAATCAATCGCGACCAGGATGAAGCGATGACCATTTGAAGCATTTGGCTTGATCTTCCCGATCATGTCAATGCCCCACATAGAAAAGGGCCAAGGAGATGACATGACATTGAGCGGGCTGGGAGGAACATGCACTTTGTATGCATATATTTGGCACTTGTGGCACTTACGAGCGAATGAACAACAGTCTGCATCCATTGTCATCCAGTAATACCCCGATCTCAGCAATTTCTTAGCCATAGCATGCCCTCCTGCATGGGTACCAAAAGATCCCTCGTGGACTTCCTGCATCAACAGGCTTGCTTCGTGTCTATCCACGCATCTGAGCAAGACCATGTCAAAGTTTCTCTTGTATAAAACCCCGTCTGTGTTCAAGAAGAAGCTAGCAGCAAGTCGCCTTAAGGTCTTCTTGTCATTGGAAGATGCCCCAGCTGGGTATTCTTGCTTTTCCAGGAATAGCTTGATATCAAAATACCAAGGTTTCTCGTCAGACACGGCGTCTACAGAGAAGGCATAAGCTGGAGCGTCAAGCCTGGATATGTCAATTCTGGGCACATAATTCAAACACAAGACTTTGATTGACAAAGAGAGAGTGGCCAATGCGTCGGAAAACTGATTTTCATCACGTGGTATGTATTGAAGCTTAACTGTCGTGAAGAACGTCAACAGTTTTCTAGCATAATCCCTGTATAGAATTAGATGCTCTTGATGCGTATACCACTTGCCGGTAACTTGGTTAATGACGAGGGCTGAATCTCCGAATATATCGAGGTTCTTAATCCGAAGATTAATTGCCTCCTCTATTCCCATTATGCATGCCTCGTATTCCACTTCATTGTTGGTGCAGCCAAAAGTAATTCTGGCAGCGAAGGGAAAGTGAACACCTTCAGGAGTGATAAGAACGACACCAACTCCACGCCATTGATATTGACTGCCCCATCAAACATCAACTTCCATTTGGACTCAGGGTCTGGCCCCTCTTCCGGAAGTGGTTCCTCATAATCATTTGCTTTGAGGTACATGATGTCCTCATCAGGGAAATCAAACTTCATTGGCTGATAATCATCTTCAAGAGGTTGCTGTGCAAGGTAATCCGACAATACACTTCCCTTGATGGCTTTCTGAGAAGTATATTGGATGTCGTATTCAGTTAAAATCATCTGCCACCTAGCAACCCTTCCGGTTAAAGCTGGTTTCTCAAAGATGTACTTGACAGGATCCATTTTAGAAATGAGTAGTGTGGTATAAGTCAACATGTACTGCCTCAGTCGGCGAGCAGCCCATACCAAAGCGCAACAAGTTTTCTCGAGCAGTGAATATCGGGATTCACAGTCGGTAAACTTTTTGCTAAGCTAATAAATAGCGTACTCTTTTCGACCAGACTCGTCATGTTGGCCTAGAACACACCCCATTGACCCTTCTAGCACAGTCAAGTACATGATTAAAGGTCTTCCTTCCACTGGAGGCATTAGAATTGGAGGCTCCTGCAAATATTCTTTTATTTTGTCGAAAGCTCTTTGGCAGTCCTCGTTCCACCTGACCGTTTGCTCTTTTCTTAGCAATTTGAATATAGGCTCGCACGTGGCAATTAGATGAGATATGAACCGAGAAATATAGTTCAACCTCCCTAAAAATCCACGCACTTCTTTTTCTGTTCTCGATGCAGGCATATCTTGAATAGCTTTTACTTTAGCAGGATCTACCTCAATTCCTCTCTGACTAACGATTAAACCCAGCAGTTTCCCGGAACACACTCCGAAAGTGCACTTGTTTGGATTCAACCTCAGCTTGTACTTGATCAGCCTATCAAACAGCTTCTTCAGGTTGACCAGATGCTCTTCTTCGTCTCGGGACTTAGCAATCATATCGTCCACATAACACTCAATCTCCTTGTGTATCATGTCATGGAACAATGTGACCATCGCCCGTTGATAAGTTGCCCCGGCATTCTTCAAACCAAAGGGCATGACCTTATAGCATAATGTACCCCACGGGGTAATGAACGTTGTCTTCTCCATGTCTTCCGGCGCCATCTTAATCTGATTATAACCGGAGAAGCCATCCATGAAGGAGAATACCGAGAATTGAGTTGTATTGTCTACCAACACATCAATGTGCGGCAACGGAAAGTCATCTTTTGGGCTTGCTCTATTCAAATCCCGGTAGTCAACGCACATCCGGACCTTGCCGTCCTTCTTTGGTACAGGTACAATGTTAGCTACCCAAGGTGGGTAACTAGTTACAGCAAGGAACCCGGCGTCCCATTGCTTCTGAACCTCCTCTTTGATCTTCATCGCCATGTCAGGACGAGTTCTTCTCAATTTTTGTTTCACAGGAGGACAGTCCTCTCTCAGAGGTAGCTTATGCACAACGATGTCGGTATCCAACCCTGGCATATCTTGATATGACCAAGCAAAGATATCCACATACTCTCGCAGCATACTGATCAGCTCTTTCTTGACGTTGGCCTGTAGACTGGCCCCAATTTTGATCTCTTTCTTCGCATCTTCACTGCCAATGTTGATGATCTCGATTTCTTCTTGATGAGGCTGAATAACCCGTTCCTCTTGTTTCAATAATCTGGCCAATTCTTCAGGGAGGTCACAGTCTTCCTCAACCCCTTCATCAGCTTGGTAGACAGGATTTTCAAAGTCATGCGTAGTCATAGCAGGAACGTTATCAGTGGAATCCGGATGATCAACACTGCACTAATGATGTGCTTATTCAGAATCTGCTCATTTTGAAAAAGAGACGCTAACACAAAACAAGAAGGAAAACACATTGCCATTTTTTATATTTTTGTGAAAAAGTTTAAAAACAAAGAAAGAGAACACAGTTTGTCTAAAAATGTCCTTTTATTTCATAGCAAAATAAGATGCAATACAAAACATGGTGGCCCGATACAATGGATCCAAGCATCTTGGGCAGAATGCTGGATTTGACAATGCAGTATGCTAATAAAAGGAAACAAAATAATTACTCTGAGAGCCAGGTGACTTGAACAATGTCTTCAGCAAACCAATTTGTTAGCTCCTCGTCGGGCGCACACGAGTGAATCCAGTTATCCCAGTCACCGTCACTATCCCCATCTTGGCTTGCTGTACAGTTCTGGTTGCGGTCGAGCAACCCAACACTTGTAAACGTGATAGCTTTACCACTTGGAGTAGATCCACCAGGCTGATACCCTAGGCCAAACTTGTCTTCTTTCTTTTCTAGTTCCAACAGCTTGCCCCAGCCTTGGGCACTCCCTGGTTGAACAACCTCTTTTGCTTCTCTGTAAGAATGGATGGATGTGCCCTCCTTCTCGCTGCTCTTCTCCACAGGAGTCAATATACTGATGTTGACTGCTTCAAAGGCTTGGCATAAAGTTTCATGGATCTCTCTATCCATCTCTACATACTTGAACATTGACAAGTGACTTACAAAGATGTCCTCCTCTCCACAAACTGTGATAACCTGGCCGTCAACCACATACTTGAGCTTCTGATGCAGGGTTGAAGTAACAGCTCCAACAGCATGTATCCACGGGCGTCCCAACAGGTAGCTGTACGCAGGCTGGATGTCCATGACGTAGAAAACACTTTTGAAAACTTGAGAGCCTATCTTGACGGGCAGCTCAACCTCTCTAAAAACTGATCTTCTCGAACCATCAAAAGCTATGACAATCAGATCACTTGGTCTCAGGACTATCCCATCAACATTGAGCTTCATTAGAGCCTTCTTCGGAAGCACATTCAGGGAAGAGCCTGTGTCTACAAGAACGTGCGACAACACAGCACCCTTGCACTCCATAGTGTTATGTAGTGCTTTGTTGTGGTTTCGACCCTCTGACGTGAGGTCTCTGTCTGTAAAGCCTAGGCCATGGCTTGCATTAACACTTCCTACAACAGCTTCAAGTTGGTTGACAATGATTTCCTGAGGAACATAGGCCATTTGCAGAACTTTCAGTAAGGCCTCTCTGTGTGCAGGAGAACACATCAGCAGTGATAAGATGGATATCTTGGAAGGTGTCTGGTTCAGCTGATCTACCACCTTATAGTCACTCTTTTTGATAATCCGCATGAATTCCTCGACCTCTTTTTCAAATGTACCCTGCCCAGCCACAGGAGTAGTTGATTCATCAGATACAACTTGCTTTCCTTTGGCTTTGGATGAAGCCTCAGCCTCAGGATCTCCTCTCAGCACAGGAGGAGCGAATAAACGACCACTTCTGGTGAAACCTCCAACTCCCCCGACATTCTCTACAGTCGGGTCAGCAGCAACAGACTTGCTCTCAATCTTCTGTCCAGCTACATAAGCATCTTAGCCATAATGCCAGGGAATGGCTTTATCGTCTGTGTATCGAACAGGCCCAGGTACGGTGATAGTTACGGGACTAATCTCAGGAGCATAGATTGTAACAAGCTCTCTTCTGACAGGCATGTCAGCTTCATCATAGAAAATAGTAATGGTTGACACATCATCAGCTTCATCATTACCAACTTTGTTGAACTGTAAGGATCCATCATCAATCAAACTCTGCAATCCTCTCTTCAGCTTCTCACAGCCATTCTCAACATTCAAGCATTCTTCACCGTCAGCATTACAGCCAGGAAACACTTGACCATTCAGCAGTCTCTCTTTCACTACCCTCAAAGGAGTCTTCACTTCCTCAATACTCAGCACAAGACTCAACTTTTCACCACCCTCAACAGCATTGATCCTTGCCCCTCCGTGTTTCGGAATAGGGTTCAAATTAACATTCGGCGGTGGTGCAAAGTTGATTGCTTCAGAGTCTATAAGGTCTTGAACCTTGTGATGCAAAGTCCTGCACTTCTCAGTCGAGTGCCTGGGTGCTCCAGCGTGGAAAGCGCATTGTGCATTGACATCATAACCCATTGGAAGCTCTCCAGGAGGTGGTGGTGCCAAAGTTCTCAGTTGAATCAGGTTCAAATCTAACAGTCTTGGAAGCAAAGCAGCATAAGTCATAGGGATGGCCTCAATCACCCTATTAGCCGAGCGAGTTTGCCTTGGCTGATACGGTCTCTGCTGATAGTTGGCTCTGGGTTGTTGTTGCTGATGTTGTTGTTGAGGAGGTTGTTGCATCTGTTGCACTAGAGCTGAAGGAATCGTGACTACTGCCACATGCTCATACGGTCTTCTATAACCACGGCCCCGGCCTCGGCCAAATACAGCATTTGTCTCACCCTCTCTTCTCCTAGGAGGTCCACTGAAAGCTTTCCTCGCTCCATTTGAGCTACTAGCACTTGGATCTTGTATCTTCCCCATCTTCAACAAGGTCTCAACTCTCTCTCCAGCAATAACAATATCATTGAATTTTGTGGCAGAACTGGACGCCAGTCTTTCAAGAAATACACCCTGCAGAGTCCCCATAAACATGTCAGCCATTTCGTTCTCAAGCAGCGGTGGTTGCACTCTGGCAGCGAGCTGGCGCCACCTCTGAGCGTATTCTTTGAAACCTTCCTTGGCAGTCTGAGCCATGTGCTGCAATTGCGTGCGATTTGGAGCCATGTCCAAATTATATTGATATTGTCTCACAAAAGCTTCTGCTAGATCTTTCCAACTCTTGATATTGACTCTGCTAAGCTTCATGTACCATTCTAGCGAAGCTCCAACCAAGCTGTCTTGAAAATAATACATCCAGAGTTTTTCATCATCGGTATGAGCAGCGATTCTCCCAACGAAAGATTGAAGATGGGTCTTCGGGCATGTAGTGCCATTGTATTTCTCAAAGGTGGGAAATTTGAACTTGTATGGGATCCGGACCCCAGGAACCAAGCCCAAATCTGTTATGCCAAATCCCAAAGAGCTCTGGGATTGAATGGCTCTGATTTGCTCAGCCATTTCCTCAAACCTCTTGCTCATCTCAGATCCTTGACCCTCAACTTCGTCCAAGAGAGTGAACTGTTCGTCCTGATTATCCATTTGAATATTATTCAGCCCATCATTGATTATAGTCACCCCTGGCTGTGTTACAGGAGCTTCAACCTGACGTGTGCCCGCACCGGTACGATTATCAGCAACAGCAGTGTTGTTCCTGGGTTGACTATTTTCTATCATCTCCCGCAGACGCTCTTAGTTCTGACCCATGCCAGCCATCAAAGTCATAAAGTTATCCATTCTCAGTCTCAGATCTGCCAAGTCAGCTTGCATCTGGTCCATGATTCGCTCTCTGTTAATCTTTGTTGGGTATCTATGTGCAACTGGTTGTTCCCGAACTTTCCGGGGAGCTATAGTGCCTGAAACACAAAACACGTTAGCAACTGAGACACTACCTGCAAAACAAACAAACAGATTATATGCAATGCAATGTAACTGTTCATGTTCCCAGGTTTAAAGCATTTGCATGCCCCAGTTCTGGCATCTATTCTCAGACAATCACTTTGAAGATTATCTTTCAAACTTTCTCTTTGATAAGTGTTCAGACATTAGCAGTGTCAGACAAACGAGTCTTGCACATTCAAAATGATAACTTGCACATTAATACTGTATATGAACAAACCACTGCAGGCTAAAAGTCAGAATACAACCAGAAATATTCCCCGCAGGGTTACAAGCCAATACATAAATAAAAGACAAAAGAAATCAAAACAAGACTCCTACAACAAGTCTGTAGGTAGTCTGGAAAAATAAACAATTAAGCTAAGGACCCAGGCTCTGCCACCTCTGCTCTGCTCTTCTTGACACCCGCTTTCAGCTTGTGCTCCTCAATCTCTTTCCTTGCTTCCTCCAGGGCTAACTGACTTTGTGCTAGCTGCTGGGTCTTTTCTCTCCGGATGGTGTGGACTTGCTCCACCTCCTCCTTCTTGAAGGCCATATGAACTTCAAAGAAATCTTCTTTCTCTCTGAACTTCTTCTGCTCTTCCTCCCTTTGGCCTTGCAGCCAAACAATGGATTGTCGAGCATCCTTGAGAGTCTTTAAAGTCTTTTTGCGTTCAGCTTCTCTTTTGGCTTCCATTATACCCAACCTGTGGAAGTGTGCTTCTTTGCCAACAAAGTCCTTCTCTTTGGCTTCTAGAGAGGCTTGGAGCTTCCGCAGCTTGTCTTCAGCTTCATTCTTGGCCCTGTTGGCTTGATGGTACAGGCTTACCATCTCAGCATTTTCCACTCTAACTTCATGCAGCTGAGCTTCTAGCTTCTTATAATCTTCAAGGGAGACAGTACTACTCTGACTAGGCACTTCTCTGGGATAAAGTGGAGCCTCAACTGAAAAAGGCATGAGAACTGCTTCTATATGACTTTGCAACCATGCAGCATATGGTGGATACGTCTTGGGATCAACTCTGCCGAAGTCTTTCTTACCCTTTCTTATCCTGTGAGCCCAGGCTTGGACTACTTGTTGAACTAACACTTTGTTTCCTTCAACAGGAAAGTACAAAGATTCAACAAACTCTTTCATCTGAGGAGGATCTTTCAAAGGGTAGCCAAACTGTTTCCTGGCTAATGTTGGATAGTAACTGATGACACCTTTCCTTCCCAGCAAAGGTACTCCAGCAAATCTTCCGCAACTGACCATCAACTCTTTACCTAGCAGATCCCTGTCATATCCTCAGGAAATATCTTCAACAGTCAACCCCATCAGTCTTCTGGACCATCTCCACTTTTCCCTCATCTCCTTGAAGGCACCTGATTTAGGCAACTGTCTGGCAAACCACTCAGCAAACAAAGGGGGACAGCAGACCACTGGACCGCCCCTACCATTCTCATTTCTGTAATGAACACTGTAGTAGAAGTCACCCAAAAGAGTAGGCACTGGATTGCCTTTTGCAAAGATTGAGATCACCTCCAAGCTGACAAACTCTTTCTCTCCAAGGAACAAACTGGACCCATATACCATCAAAGCAAGTATAGCACCAAAGTCATTCCACTTAGCCTCTGTAGTATATCTCTCAGCCTCTGGGATGATCACACTCCAGGGTATCCCTTTACTTTCACTCTCTTGCAGAGCCTTCCTGACTATAGCAGCTGGCAAATGACAAACTTTGGCTATGTCTTCATCTTTAAGCACAACTTCAGACCCATAGAATGGTAATGTCTCTCTGACTGGAACATTTAGCATGCTGGAGATCTCTTCCAATGTTGGAGTTAAGATGTAACCTGGAAAAACAAAGCAACACAGCAGAGGATCATAAAATTGCAACAGAGTATGCAAACTGTCCTTCTGGTCTGCAGTGGGCTTGTCCACAAACTTCAGTATCTGGCCATATCTTTTCTTGAAATTGCCCAAGACTTGATCATTCATTAGACCTGCTAACTTCTGAACACTTCTAACTTTAGGCTGAAGAAAGGTATAAGGAACATTCTTTTTCCTTGTAACTCTTCTGATTTCTTCCATGGAGATAAGATTACCAGAACTGGGAATAGATTAAGAACAATGACCTGAAAAATGGGAAACATAAATAGTTAATGCAAAGAATGATGCAAATGCAATGCAATGCAAACATATGATCAACTGGGACCATCTGAACTGGACACTGACAATGGCCCCTCTGAACACTAGCAAACCAACAGTCCTCTGAGTCACAACTCTCTGAATAATCACAACTCTCTGATTGAAGATCTCAGAATCACAGTACCAAGAAATCCAGAACAAGAAAACCAGTATCAAGAAAACCATAACTCCAGAACCATAGAACCAAAGATTATAATCATAGGACCACTGATAATAACTAGAACCACTGAATAAATGAGTGTATGTTGAGGCCATGGGTTCCTTCACACCTGTAAACCCCTTCCCAATCTCACTGGCGATAGGCTCCGGGTCAGACATCACGGACTCTCAAAGCCGACTGTCACCATTTCCGAGAAATGGCTCATGACCAAATCAGCTGATTCCGGGAAACAAGGTCATCCTATGTGATCCCCAGGTGGGCCCTTGGATGCGAATGGGTTTGCCACAAAATGTGGGCTGCCACTGACATCACTAAAGAGGGATGTTTCCACAAGGTTCTCAATGATCGGTCCCCAGCTGCACATAACTGTCAAGGTTATGTAATGAGAGAGGAAGATCCCCAAATTAAGACATTTCCAAGACAATCGCAACCTGGGTGTGGAACTCACTACTACCCCCATGACAAGATCTCATGAGGCCAAAGTGGACCCACTCTAAGTCCTAAGGTGCTCTCGAGCCGGGTACTTGGCTCATCTCTCAAGAACAGGTAACACCCATCCCACCAAACAGAAAACCAGTTCAGACAGTCCAGTATGTATACATGATGCAGAAAATAAATACTGAAAACTGTAAATAAAGCGGTAAATAAAGCTGTAAACAAACAACAATAAAATACAACAAGCCACAGCAAACAAACATCACCCACTGAAATAGCAACAAACAAGCGCTAGGAGAGACTCACAGGGGAACCAGAGACTCTTGGTTCAATCCCCAACAGAGTCGCCAGCTGTCGCTCCCCGGATTTCCATCCTGGTACAAACGCGAAAGTGGCGCGGAAAAGAATAGAGTCGCTAGCCAGGCATTTTTATCCCAAAGGAGGGGAATGGTAATGCTGCACAAACCAAAAGAAAAGAAGAGGAAGGACACAGGTCCTACGAACCAAAGAGACTGAGTTCGGGAGTCGGTTACAACCTGGGAAGGTATTAGCACCCAGATCGTCCGTCGTACCCGACGGGATCCACGCTTGCAAAGATAACTATTTCAAAGGGTGAGAGTATGAAAGCTGCAGCAAAAGAAAAGAAAATGAAAAGAAACTGGGACTGGAAAAGAACTGAATAAGAGAACAAAGGGAAAAAATGTAGGGAAAATAAAGATTGTGCTCGAACGGGCCCTACCCCGCTGCCTACGTACCTCATCAGGATAATGAGGATCAGAGACACCGTAGTTCCCCTAACTAGGGTTACTAAAGGAAATTGCTTGTGGATTAAGGCTTGAACGGCCTATGCCATTGCTCAGGTGTTGCAGACTAGGCGTACGGAGCGAATGAGATGAGAAAAGAATTCCCGAAGGAAGGACGCTTATTGTTTGTTTGTGTTTTTTATGAAGCTTTTAGGAGTGTGTCACAAGGAAGTGAACTCAAGCTCTTTTCCGTGGAATGTGCACCTGTCACTACATTCCAAGATGGAATAATAGAACAATCACACTCAAGTAAGGAGAAGATCCCCAAAACTTGATACAAAAGATTAGGGCCTAAGCTCACTAACTTGTTGAGTTATTAAGTGTCTTGGTATTTACAGATGAAGAAGTGTTTTTTATGCTTTTCTTTATGAAGAAGATACCTTGATCAGACTTGTGCATCACAAGGTAAACTTGTACTATCCCAAGATGGGAAGACTACAAGCATAACTCATGGGATAAGGCTATGGATCAAGACATCACTTCAAACATTATTAAGATGTTTTTTTAAGAGTTATGAGATGAGAAGAGAAGAAGAACCAAAAGGATTACAAAGGAAAAATTCTAAAGGGGGACTAAATAATCCTAAGTGTTAACATGCATGGATGTCCTAAGGGTTAGTGATGTTTCTATCCTAATGAAGAAGGAAGAAGAATAGAAGAAGAGGAATAGAAGAAGGGATGAGCAAGGCCTAAGCCAAACAACAAAAGAGTTAGCACAATAAAGAAATAAGAGAAAAGATTTGGAGATGTGGAACTCAATTCCCACACCTCACACTTACCATAGCTCCTGCAAGGTTAGTAAAGCACACAAATGAAACAAAATGAGCAAGATAACATGCTAACATCACACAATCATAAGTGAAATGGTATGAACACATACACAATGCAAATGCAACTTAAAAGCATGAGAGAAGAAGTATGCAAGCTAAAGATGCAACATGAAACACTTATGAAAACAAAAGCACATTTAAGGAGAATGCAAAGCAAAATGCACAAGATATGAACACAAAACTCACAACCAGAACCAAAACAAGATGAAGAATGGCTTAAGAAGCCAACAAGATTAAGAGAAGAGAGGTACAAGACCAAACAATACCAAATGGAAGTAAAAGAAACAAAGAGATGAAGTGAAAGCACTTAAGGAAACAAATGACTTAAAGAAGAAGCAAACACAAAAATTCCAAAGACACAAACCCTATCCTAAGACAAGGAAGGTACCCATACCCCAAAAGAACCCCAAATGAGAAGAAGAAGTTGGCACAAGTGCCCTTCTTGGCTTATATGAGAGCTAAAGGTTCAAAGGAAGCAAAATGGGACAAGGTTCAAGATAAAATTCAAACCAAAACAACCAAGCATCTAAAAATTCCACAATTGAAACCAAATGATCTTCAAACATGTTATATCAACTAGCCAAAAGGATTTGAAAGAATTCAGGAGTAAACTAGGTCAAATGGAGGCAAGAACACAAGATAGGGTTATAAACTTACATCACAAGTTACAGGATCAAAACTTAAGAAATAAGTTTCTAAAAATCAAGAGAAAAATCACATGAAAAGTACAATGCCTTAAGAATCTAGAGCAAAAAGAATGGGATCAAAACTCAAAATATTGAAGAGTATGGAAAATGGACAAGGCAGTGTGGTCAAAATGGACTTAAAAAGAAGTTAAGTGAAAGGATGATTTAATTTGGACACGTGGAAATGGGAAAAAAATAAAATAAAAATATGATAAAATATAAAGAGACTCAAAATAATACATATGATTTTTTTGGGATTTTTTATATGACTAGAACTATTTTAAAAAAATTGAAATTGAAACTGAAATAAAAGAAAAATAAAAAATGGAAAAGAAATTAAATAAAATGATGGGAGGTGCTGATAGTAGGTTTTTGAACTGAAAACAATCTGGGCCCAATGGAGGGGGGTGCGAATATCACATGACCAAGCCCAAGGCTGCGTAGAAAACATTATTTATGGTGGATATTTTAGTGGAATTAAACTGGAAAATGAGGGAGCGTTGGATCAATCTGATGCGTGGGGTTCAGGGCTCATTAATTGGGCTGGCAGAATGGAGGGTTATGAATGGTGAGTGTACGGGAGTTGTGGTGTGCTGCGAATCATGGTGATTAAAATGAAATAAAATAAAACGCAAGGCTGGGAGACATAAAACGCAAGGCTGAGTGAATGAGGCTAGGGCTAGGTGGTGCAATCTCATGCGTTGGAGGATCAGATCTTACGGCCATGGTTCATCTTCTTCATATAACAAACCCTAAGTCATCAAGCCCAGTTTCCGGTGACCGGAGCTAGGGCTCGGGCACCGGAACTCATACCAGAGTCACAAAACACCTCAAACAACAACCAAACTATCCAGATCGACTAAATCAAACCTCCCGAATCCAAAAATAAGCTCAAAAAGACCTAAAACTTAATGAATTGGACGGATCGAAACAAAACAACATTGACCTTCAAAACTGAAATCAAGATAACTTAGGCTACAATGCACCAATTTCAAATCTAAAAGTTGCATCATGCTCAGCAAACATCAAAGAACACAAAACACCACATTAATTCCATTTTTAGATCATGAGATTTTGAGCCATACCTGAAGTGTAGATCCTGATTCAGTGATCTAGAAAACCAATAATGCGTGCAAATCACTCCACTTACTCCCTAGATGCAAAATAAATGCATCTAAGGTCTTAAAACACACTGGATCTGAGGTTTCAAAGCAAGTTTTCTTGAAATGGCAAGCTGGCCACACTTGAGAATAAGCTTCAATGAGGGAGTGTTTAATGATCCTGAGCCTGCCTAGATCCTAGATCCACAATTTGTTTTGAGTTTGCTTTCTTGGATGAAGAGGAATGAGAGAAAATGCAAAGTTGCACGAAGTTTGTGAATGAGAGAATGAGAGAGATCTGAGACTTGCTAAACCCTAATTGTTCTTTTTGTGACCTCATAAGGCAATGCTGAAAGAATGAATGAAAATGCACGAATGAGTCATGAGTTTTGGGTGATTTTGCATTTTGTGCAACATGTGAGATAAGCATGATATGCTCATGCTCTCTTGGGCCTCTCATCACATGTGCAAGGCATTTACCACCCTTGATTCAAATCCAATCAATCCTGGCCTTTAGATCAAGCCCTCACACTTGTTTCATGACTTTTGCCAATGTTGCAATTTTTGAGTGATTTTCTTGTTGTGCACGAAAATGAACAATTATTTGGAGCAAATTGGTCATAATGTGATGCATTTTAAGTTTGAGACACAATTGGACCAATACCAAGTCTCACAATTAAGATTTGAAGCTTCTTGCATTTGGTGCCTTCATGAAAAGTGAATTTTTGCCCTAGAAACACCAAATTTTCGAAGGACTCATAGGGAGATCTAGGAATCCTATGAAAATGTACTTGTACTTTTTGAAAATGGGAGCCCTTACTCTTCAACTTTCATGTTTGACTTTGGTCCATTTGAAGAATTTTTGATCATGTTAAGGCCATTTGAAAATTAGGGCAAAAGTTGCCAAATTTGGAAATTCCTTAAAACCAACTTTGTACCATTTTTGCAAAACCCTTCAAATCTCCATGATTCTTGAACTTTGATCATTCCAAACCTCTTATAACATTGTGTCATACCCCAAATTTGTCCTACGTGCACCTATTTATTTTTCTGTCTAAGGATATTCCAAAAAAATCAAAAAAATATGTACTACTTTATTTTACTGTTATCTAAAAAATCCAAAAATTATGCACCATCTTATTCTTCTGTCTGTTATTTGAAAATTTTAAAAAAATATCATTTTCTTTTGTGCGAAAAATCGAGGTTTATTCAAGTTTTTCAGGTCGAATACGTTTGTGTATAGTGTTAAAAAATTTCAGTGTTATGTGTGTGGTGGTAAAATCGGTGGCATACCATATTTCGATTCCATAATCTATCCAATTTTATTTTTTATCTTAAACAATTCATCATCCAAATTTAATTTTTGAGTTCATTTCTTTTCTTTTTTTTAGTCCATTTACAAATTACAAAAATTACAAAAAATCATTTCCTTAATATCATTTTTTTTCATTTAAACCAAATATTTCTTTTATTATTATTTTCCATTTTTATTATTTTTATCACTATTTTTCAATTTTATTTTTTTATCACTATTTTATTGTTATTAGTACTATTATTATTTTATTATTATTATTTTTCTTCACTATTATTATTTCGATTATTGTTATCATTATTATTTATTATTACAGTTTTTTATTATCACCATCTTTTATTATTATTATTATAACTGTTTTTCTAGTTCTTATTATTATTAATCATAGTTTATTATTATTATTATTAATCAACCCCACTTTTCTTTCACAAAACTGCACAAAAAAAATCTGACCCCACAAGCAACAAATTCTCATAGCTCACAGCAGCAAATTTCTTTTTTTTCCACTCACAAACAATTCGTACCAACCGAAACAATTCTATCCCACCCACTAACAAATTCCACCAATTTCACAGCCTGTCAAACTTGATTCCTATCCAAATTCCTCTACTCAAATTCCCAGCTTACCCTCATTTATTCTCAATATATATAATAATAAGTCTCATGCTGTAAAGAAAAAAGGGGTGAACGCAACAAGAAAAATGGTATCAACAATCCTTCTTTTTTAGAAACCGTTATCCAAAAAGCATTATCTCCTTCAAACATCAACAAACCATACACTCTGCATAATCCATTCTCACAGAACCTGCAAACAATGACCTTCCTCTTCACATATCAATACACTCACGTTCATTTTCACTCCTTTCACACATCAGTAATAGTCATTATTCATCATTCTTCAAACCTATCATAACCTTTTCACTTCAAAACAACTTTTCTCACCTTCATAAATCATCTACAAACATGCACAATTTAAACCGTGATTTTTGATAACAACCCTCAAAAACTCATGAAACTAGAAAACGAAAATACAGATTTGAGTTGAGAGATTTCTGTTCCAAAAAAAAACTCACCATTTCAAAACAAACATCAAACCAAACGAATCACCAGCCAGAGATTGAGATGAAGAGTTTGTGAGGGTAAACCGAAAAATCCAAAAAAAAACCAAATCAGAAAACTGACGTGAAACCAAACCCAACCTAAGCCAATCGCAAATCCCGCCGTCAGCCCACAAACAGAACCATCTCAGCCACGCCGCCACTCTAAACCCGCTGCAACCCACCATCGTCAAACCACCGTCACCGATTCTCAAACCCTTTCACTTCCGCCGATACCCTTCATAAACCCTTGTAACCGCGCCGTCATCATCCACAACAAACCAACGTATCACCTACTCACTTGCAAAAACAACCAAAAACCAAACCGCAGCCGTGAAACCAACCAAACCCGCCGACCACCTTCAATCCGCAAAGAACATAGACCGCGAGAAAGAGAGAGCTTGAGACGAGACCAGTGAGAAATCAGTAAACGAACGCACATTCGCAAGAAATCGTGATAATGAGAGGTCCGCGCGAGAGCCGAGAGTTTCAAGATCGAGTGATGGTCGGAGAGAATCGCGTTGTGAGGGTAAGCATCACGAGAGAGATCGATAAATTTTTTTTTTTCTGTTTTCTTTTAGTTTTTTTACAGTTTTTGTTATTTATTTCTCCCTTTGTTTAATTTGTGTTGGTTTACTGGGCTATACCCTCAGCCCATGGTGTTCACTCATTGCACCCATCCATGATCCTCTTTTTTATTATATATATATATATATATATATATATATATAAGTTTGTTCTTCTTACTTTAAAAAGATATATAAATCTTTTCTCATTTGTATTTTGGGATGAATATATTGTTTAACCCATTTGAGCTTCTGCCAGATATGCATACACCAGCCCTAGAGTCAATACCCCATTTTTTCTATTCCTTTATTTTTCTATACATATATATATATATTGTTTTAGTGTTTTGTTTAATTTGTTTTTTTATTTAAGTTTAAATCCATGTGTTAATATTATTTAAAGGGCCAATGACATAATAAAAGGTCGATGTTCGCCCGATTTCATTAAATCGGTGATACTCGGTCAATATGAGGCCCTCTTTTTTTATTTTATCCTATTATTTTATTTTGAGCAAAAACTTGTAATTTATTTTATTTTATTCTTTATTCTCAATTTATTCATTATTTATATTTGTTATTCTATTTTAATATTTGCAATTCAATTTATTTATTTAATATCGCATCTCAAAATAATGTTCAACTCCTCATAGAATGATTCTAACCTTGAATCGATTCTAAGGAAGTAAATGAACCAAATTTCGACGCGTCCCAAAAAGGTCCAACGCCTTCGAATAGTTGTACTCGATAAAAAGGCCGAATGCCTTCGAATAGTTCAAAAACACTGCACACACGCTTTCTCTTGGGCGAATTACAACGAGACCCATTTATTTCTCGCAATCCCCTGTATTTATTTTGTATCCCTCTCCCATTACCTTGTACGCATTTTATTTTCCGCATTTTATTTTATCGGTTTAGTTTAGTTCGCGAATCCTTGGTCCAACGCCAAGCGATTTCACTCGCACACTTGCACTTTATTTTTCAGTTATCGTTTCATTTAGGATCCACCTTACCTTGCGAGCCGAGCGCATTGTGCCTCGCTAACAAACTACAAAATAAACTTCCACTTGCATTTACCCTCTAACCTCAAAAAACCAAAACATTTCTCTTTTAGATCCAAACCCTTGATCCAACGTCAAGCGGTCTTAGGAAATAAAACACATTCTAATAAAACGAGAAGATTTGTACGCCACGAGCCTTAAGCGGTAGAAAGGAGGATACTGAGCTCTCGTTACTCGCTCTGATTATTTCGATGCAAGACGCTCGTCTTGTTGGACGAGATAAACTATCCATAGTCTTAAACCCTTTCATCAAAGAAAGGTAATAAAATCAACAACCATTACCCGTAGTAGGCCGAACTACGAGGCTCTGACTTTCCCATTGCACACGGGAGTACGTAGGCACGAGGATCTCCATCCTTGCCGAGCACCTAGGATCAATCTAACTTATAATTTAAACTCTTTCCCCTCTAGCAAGTAATTCGTTTAAGCATAGACATCCTTTCGCGCATGATAACTTAGATGGTTACCATCGAGTACGATGGATGTAGGGGGTGCTAATACCTTCCCCCTGCATAACCGACTCCCGAACCCAGGCAATGGTTCCGTTGACCTTTGTCCTCATCCTTTTCTTCCCGGGTTGTATCTATATCTCCCCTTTCCCATTTCGGGAATAAATAGAATTAGGTGGCGACTCTTCAGTCTGTCCGGCGCGCGGCTCCCGTCCTTTCGGACCTCGTGAGGTTGTATTTTTCGGGGTACTACAGTTGGTGACTCTGCTGGGGACTGGTTCACCCCTATGTGAGTCAAGCCTAGTCTAGGTTTTTGCGTTTGTTTGGATGTTTGCTTTTAATGCCTTGATTGTTTATTTTTATCGCTTTCTTTATCGCATTCCATCTTATATATCTTGTGGCTCATTGGTACTATAATTTGGATCGATACTTTGCAAAAGAAACTTGAGGGAAAGGCTCTATACCCGGGCTTGCGAGTATAAATTTAAGTTAGCGAGGTTGTGTAGTATGGGCTCCCGAGAGAACCTCTCTCGTGGGTTGTCGATACGAAAACCTCACTAGGAGTAGATTCTAATGAGAATACTGACAACCGTCAAGTCCTTGACATGTGTGCTCAGTTGCTTTCATTAGGGTCATTAACTCTGAGGACCTTTAGAACCTTTTGGTTAAAACATCGATTGATGGTTACGTAGTATTGGGCACCAGGGTTCGCCCTCGCGTGGCTCGATACGAAGACCTCACTCAGAATAGACTTTCTCAATGGAGTTGATTGACTGTCAAGAGCTGACATGTGCATCAAACATTTGAACAAAGTCCATAACTCTGAGACTTTGTTTTAAACCTCATGTCGTTGATCACGTAGTATAGGCTCCCGAGAAAGTTTGCTCTCGTGGGTTGTCGATATGAAGATCTCACCCAAAATAGATTCATATGGCGGAGTCAATCAACCGTCATGCTTATGGCGTGTGTGATGAACAACCATATGAATCGATAACTTTGGGATCCCTAAAACTTTAGAATCTACCCAGTGAGTTCCTGATCAGAGTATCCTCCATCTGTACCTTGGACTCGTGAGACTTTGATCTTGTGATCCTGGATTCTGGCATTGCATATCATCTCATTTGCATTATTTGTTCATCTTGCATTTCATTTCAAAGCCGAAAACTCATTTCATGTTCCTCCATCTTCAGTAAATCAAGCTGGTTTCCCGACGCCCGTATCGTGCTAGATGCCCGTACTTAACTCGAGCCAACAATAGAGGACTGATGGATCAGATTCAGCAAGAACAAGCTGCTATGAGGGCAGAGATTGACTCGATCAAGAGCAAGATTGATCAGATTTATGAGGCCATGCAAGCCTTGGCCAGGATGGTTGTGTCTCATCAGCCTGTTCCTTCAATCCCTTACCATCCAGCTATTCAAGCTCTGCTTCCGCCTCCGATGGCTTATCAACCATGTCCTTATCCTCTGGGTGCAGCTGCGCAATATGCACCTAGACCATACCAGCAACCGGCTTATCCATACCAGCAACCGGCTTATCCATACCAGCAACCGGCTTATCAAAAACAACCTGGTCAACAACTACAACACGCTCCTCAACAGCGCCCACCATATCAACAAAGAGGATCAGACAGACGCATTGATCCATTACCTATGTCGTACAACGAAATCTTTAACGGACTTATGACGAATGGATCTCATACTTTGAGAGATATGCCATCTCAAACGGGTAACGCTCGAGACTATGATGTCAATGCTCGCTGTGAGTATCACAAAGGTGCTCCAAGTCACACGATCGAGAACTGCAAATCATTCAAGCACAAAGTTCAAGACCTGATCAACTCTAAGGATCTCACCTTTACTCAGAAGAGTCTGAATGTCCAGAGCAATCCAGTGTCGCTGCAAGTGGCCCCTCAACGAATGCTTTTGAAGAAGTTGCTGAAGACCAAAGCTGAGTAGTCTCCAAATTTGAAGAGGCGAGTCAAATCAAGAGAAGTTCAATTCCTCAAATCAAGGCAGTCATCGCCATTTATTATTCCGCATCCCTGTTATTTTGTATTGTCTGTTTAAGTACTATTTGCTTTGAACATTGTTATTCATATTTGGTTATGTTAATGTTATGTTTATGCATGTTTTGAATCAATCTATTCGCATTCGCTCATCATTTATCATTTATCGCAAAAATCACAAAAATATTTCCTCACTGCACTTTAGCAAATATTCGAGGGAGGATGATGAAAAAAAAATACCCATAACTGTTGCGGCATGCTTTCGGATAAAACCTCGTCAATGATGTACAGGCATTCTTTCAAATCCCCAAACACCGAAGAAATAAGGAGTTAATCCCTAGTCAACCACTTCGAGCCTAGAAGTAGGAGTTTTCTTTCGGATACAACCCTTACATCTAACCCGGGGCAGGGTAGTTATTCAGTTAACCTGACTACACTTCAAATCGCAAGATGAGACAATCCTGTCAGAGGACCATCAACAAATGACTTGGCAGTCACAACATTCAGCAAAATACGAAAAAAGAAAAGAAAATAAAAGCCACTAAGTTGAGCACCCGAAGGGAGACTTAGTCGAAAAAGAAGAAATCAAAAGAGGAACTCAAATCCTCAGCAAAAAAAAACAAATATCAATGACCACAAAATCAAGAATCAAAGGGTCACCAACAATAAAATAAGATGACTGCCAGTTTCAAGCGAACTTTAAAGTTTCATCTTCACTCTTGCAAAGTCAAAACAAATGCATGTGTGGAGTTAAACTGAACGTAGGACTGGAGAACATCACGAAGAAGGGGTGGGTACAAATCAAACTTTGAGCCTTATACCTTTGTTTCTCGAACCATGAACCAGACCACGTTACAACCCTCAAAAGTCCTAATTGAGGCAGGGTTTATTCTGAAAGCATACTACCAACAAGGTTGCGTAAATTGACTCCCATATATTTGCTAATCTTCAATCTCGATTGCATATTATTCCTGATGTATCTTTCACGCACTCTCTAAATCAGCACCACGTTTGGGCTAACGGTCCATTCGTCACACTGTCACAGCATTCAAATAAATTGACTTTTTCCAAACTTACATGAATTTTACATTAACACTACCATTTGTGTATGAACAATTTAATTGCGAATCAGTGCTTGATATCAGTGCAATCCCAACAAGGGGCAATCAAAAGAGAAATTTGAACTTCATCGGTGCCAACGTGAATCAAAACTACTCCAACGGCCCAATCAGGGGCAAATCATCTTCAAACAGTTCAATCAGGGGCAGGCGCCTACCAAATCCAGATACAGGGGAAAATCATGTCACGGCCATTGTCAAAGCTTCCCCATTAGATTTATTTCAGATACCCTACAGGTAGGGGCAAGCAAACAAGGAGCAAATCTTCCTATTTCTTCTCCCCGGCTGAACAGACAGTCCTTGCTAGACGTTGGCAATCATTCAAAGCAAATTAGTATTCACGTGTCGATTAGGTCGCTTCGTTCATCAGCAAGTAACCGAATTTGAAGCTGTCATATCCATCTTCTGATCATGCATCGTCGAAGATCGAGTGTCGGGGAATCAAGCCCTCCACCTAGGATCCTCTTAACATATAGAAGACTTTGCCCAAATGAAATGGCCAAAGTTGTGAGATCTTGGTGCTTGAATCACAAACCCTAATTTGGGTGCCTTGTATAGGAGCTTTGCCTTGTCCTGAGATCTCTGATGATCATGCAATCTTCTGAGCTTTTGCCAATGGACTTAATCTTGTAAATGGAGTGTAGACTCACCATAGGACTTTTATACAACCATTGGGACCCTTGTCATGGCTTGAAGTGCTTCAGGGACCTCCACAGATGACCATATGCTTGATGCTAGGACATGAAGGATGTTATGCTTCATCTTTCCATGATATGATGCTAAGAAAATGATATGAGTATGATGAATATGATATGATATGATGCTTAAAATGAAGAGGGCAAATTTGGGGTGTTACACATTGTTAGGCAATATCCCACGAATAGCCACTGGTAGTAGTTGTTGCATTAAGACATGACAGTCATGAGATTTTAAGCAAATTAATTTGAGATCTTTAACAGATACAAGCCTCTTGACATTTGATGAGTAACCATGCGGAACTTTAATACTTTGTAAACACTCACAAAAACTTGTTTTCTCTTTTTTAGACAAAGTGTAGCAGGCAGGAGGCAAATATATCTTGTTGCCTATATGTTGTGGAGTTAAATCTTCTCGTATACCCATCAAACCCAAATCCACACGAGCATTATAACCATCTTTTGTTTTGCCATGAATGTTGAGAAGTGTTCTGAGTAAACTATCACATACATTTTTCTCCACGTGCATCACATCAATACAATGTCTTACATCAAGACTAGACCAATATGGAAGATCGAAGAAAACTGACCTCTTTTTCCATAAATTTTTCGTGTTTGATTTCTTTTTGTATTTTCCAAACACAACATTAATACCCTGTTGTCGTTGATAAACTTCCTCTCCAGTTAAGGGCTTTGGAGCTTCACCATGCTCTTGTTCCCCATTGAAAGCTTTTTGCAATCTACGATATGGATGATAACGAGCTAGAAATTTTCGATGTCCAAGATAAACAGTTTTCTTTCCTTTCTCAAGTTGTAGGTAACTTGTGTCTTCTTCACATATACGACATGCATTATGCCCTTTAACTTTATAACCAGACAAATTACCATACGCCGGAAAATCGTTGATGGTGCAAAACAACATGGCATGCATATTGAAATGTTCACCAGAATACGCATAAAAAACATCCACCCCTTCCTCCCACAATACTCTTAAATCATCAATCAAGGGACTTAGATAAACATCTATGTCATTTCCCGGTTGTTTTGGGCCCGAAATCATCATGGATAACATAATATATTTACGCTTCATGCATAACCTAGGAGATAGGTTGTAAATCATCAGGAGAACATGCCAAGAAGAATGATTAGTACTTAGATTACCAAACGAATTCATTCCATCAGTAGAAAGTCCAAGTCTAAGGTTTCTCGACTCTTTGCCAAAATTTGGAAACAAAGAATCTATTTTCTTCCACTGCAAAGAATCAGCTACATGACGAATTTATCCATCACATTTTCTTTCTTCGGCATGCCATCTAAGATTCCTTGCGTCATTTGCATTTGCGAAGAGTCTCTTTAACCTTGGAATTATTGGTAGGTACCATACCACTTTCGCGGGAGGACCCTTTTTGACAACCTCATCATCACTAGAATCACCATCTTTCTTTTTGTAGCGTGACGCCTTGCACTTCGGACAATGATTATAGTTTACATACTCTTTTCTGTATAATATGCAATCATTAGGGCATGCATGTATCTTTTCATACTCCAAACCCATTGGACACAATATCTTTTTTTCCTCGTAATAACGATTTGGCAATACGTTACCTTCTTGAAGCATCTGTGTCAACAATTCAAGAAATTCGGTAAAACTTTTGTCAGTCCACCCATTATTTGCCTTCAAATTAAACAATTTTAACACGACTGACAAACGTGTAAAATTAGTGCATCCCGGGTACAAAGGTTTATCCTTGTCACTGCATAAAGTATCATACGCATGTGCCTTTTTAAACGAATCTTGTCCAATATCACGCATCACGTCTTCCAGACGATCATCATCCATTTCTACACCAATATTATCTTTTTGGTACACATTTGACTTTTCTACTACCTCACCGTGCCATATCCATTGTGTATAACTTTGACAAATCCCATGAAAAATTAGATGATCCATGATTGCCTTCTTATTAAGTTTTGGTTCGCGATTTGCGCAACGAACACATGGACAGAGAAAAAGCACATCAACACTTTTTTCACCATTACTTTTAGGAGGAGGAAGATTTTTTTTAGCATTGCTTTCAGCAAACTGTAGAAATTCCTTCACTCCATGTTCGTACTCAACACTTAATCGATTAGCTTTTATCCAACTTAGATTCATACCTATGTTCCGGAATTAATGCATACAGATCAGATAAATCATTTAGACACCTATAATAGTCACTCTCTTGGACATTAGAAAAAATGCAAAAGTCTCTACGTGCAAACACGTGACATGCATAAAGAAGAAGTGAGAAGTTATAAATAATTAAAAAAGAACCTGCAATTAATATCGTGTGGCCGGCCGGATGACTCACGGGTGACGATGCAGAAGTTCTCGTCGACACACAATTTCTACGAGAAACAATATCATCACAACATGTATAAAATAAACTATATATATATATAACATGTATACAAAACTATATATATATATATATACAAAACTATATATATATAGTTACATATATACAAAACTATATATATATATATAAATATTCAAACAACAGTAACAAGTACCTTGGAGGGTCACAGTGGTGGAGACGACGGCGGACGGCGGCGGATGGCGGCGTGAAGGGGGTGGAGACGCGCGGTTGCGCGAAGGGGGAGGAGAAGACGCGCGGTTGCGCGAAGGGGGGAGGGGAGACGGCGGGAGGAGGGGAGATGGCGGGAGGTGAAGAGGAAGAGAGGAAGAACGGCGGTGAAGGGGGAGCCAACGGCGGTGAAGAGGATGAGAGGAAGAGGAAGAGAGGAAGAACGACGCAAGTTGGGAAGAGGAAGAAGATATTTCAAATTTTATAGTAAAATGAAAGTAGCTTTTAGGTTTAGGGTTTTTTAATTTTTAATGAATTTTTTAAATCGGTTTATTCTAGAACCGATGTAATAGGTTTTTTTTTTTAAACTTTTTACATCGGGTCCTATTTCCACCGATGTAATAGGTTTTATTTATTTTTTAATTTTATTTTTTAGATACTTTTTACAGTGGGTTTATATCCACCGATGTAATAGGATTTTTTTTTTTAATTTTTTTTTTGATACTTTTTACATCGGGTTTATATCCACCGATGTAATAGGATTTTTTTTTATACTTTTTACATCGGGTTAACAGAAACCGATGTAATAGGATACTTGTTTTTTTTTATTTTTCTTTTATGATACTTTTTACATCGGATTTAAAGAAACCGATGTAATAGGCTATTTGTTTTTTTTTTTGAAATTTTTTTTAATTTTTTTAATGTAATTTTTTAAATCGGTTATTATATAAACCGATGTAATAGCTATTTGGTTTTTTTTTTGAATTTTTTTGAATTGTTTTTTAATATGGTTTTTTACATCGGTTTTAGAAAAACCGATGTAAAAGGCTTTAGATCAATTTTTTTGTTATTTACAAAAATGCCACCGCATTACTTTTTACATCGGTTTTTTTCAATACCCGATGTAAAATCCCTTATAACAATTTATGTTATTATTTACGAAACTGCCACCGCGTTATTTTTTACATCATTTTTAATAAATGCCTGATGTAAAATCATTTAACCAAATGTCTTTTTTAGTAGTGTTTATGTATTGAATATCCTGTTGTTGATGCACCTTTCGAATTGAAATTTGGTTTAATGCACTTGTTGCCAAGTTTTAATGGTTTTGCAGGTGAGGATCCACATAAGCATATGAATGAATTTCAGGTTGTGTGCTCTGCACCTTCTGAACCTTCACTAGAGGATCTTGTAAACCAAATGGCTACAAATAATATCAAGAATCAACAACAAATAGATTCTAATTTTCAGACTTTGCAAATACAGCTTGATCAACTTACCACTTCGATAAATGCCATGCAGCAAGCTCAAGGATCAAACCAACAACCTTCGGAAGAACATTCTATTTTTCAAATAGAGTTGCCTTCTAAAAATGTTGATGATACTTGTATTAATTTGTTTGCAGCTGATTTTCCATCATTGTCTGATTTTAATGATGTTTACTCTTGTGATGTTTGTACTGACACTAAAATTTGCTCTGTTTATGCTGAAGTTGAGGTTGCCTTGCAAGTTGATATTCTTATTGAAATTGAGGTTGCAAATGAAGTTGTTCATGTCAATGAAGCTCTCGACACCCCGGCTTACCAGAAAAAACCATCCATCGAGAAATCTCCCTCTTTAGAGCTGAAGCCACTTCCTAATAATTTATTTGAATTTGTGCAGGAAGATAAATCATTACAGGAACATAAGAAGGGAATTGGATGGACTTTGGTTGACACTTGTGATATTAGCCCATCCATGAGTATGCATAGGATCTCAATTGAAGATGGAACAAAAGTAGTGAGGCAGCCCCTTAATCCTTTGATTTTTGAAGTTGTAGAAAAGGAGATCACTATCACCTGCACATTCAACACTTTTACTTATCGAAGATTCTTCTTTGATCCTGGAATAAAAGGCGAAGACACTAATAAAAACTCCAAGATTAATGGAGACTACCCAAAGTTACTCTATGAGATCCCCACTTTGGAAGAAGAGACTATAGAAGAGCTCTCTTTAGGAAATGTTGCTTATGTGATCACTTATCCACCTTGACTACTCGGGTGTGTTCTTTCCTTTCTCTCCCTCTTATTTTATATTTATGTCCTTTCATTGAGGACAATGCTTGTTTTAAGTGCGGGGGAGGGAATAATTTATTTTCTTTGTTTTTGTTTTGTTTTGTTTTAGAAACACTAGACATTTTTTTATGAAAGTTTTAGGCTATAGATTGTTTTGAGGTTAGTTGTGGAGACTTGGGAAAAGTTCACAAGATCGGTATCGTTTTAACACCTTAAATCTCCTGAATATGAATTTTTTTTAATACTTGTTATGCCATAGCCTTGAGTTCTCATCCTTTAATATCTCTTAAGAAGTTTATCAAGCAGTCAACACCATCTAGAAATCACACACTAAGTAATTAAGCTGATGCAAATAAGTGAATGATCTTGTGCTTAAAAAGAAATCTGAATAGGAATCCGCTTTTTAAGTTAGGTGACCCTCACCGGGTCATTTAGCCTAACGGATGTGAAACCTTAAGAAAAAATAATAATAATAATAATTTGTTGTTACTAAAGTAACTTTAAAATATTGTCAAGTATGAATCATAATCACTAACAGGCTTATTTATCATATGTATGAATAGATAACGGGCTTAATGTGATTGCACTAGAATGAAAGAGAGAAAAAAGGAGGATGAGTAAGTTAGGCTTAGGCATAATAACTGATTCGAAATGGTTTGTATATGATGGAGGCTTATGACCGCACAATTGCGGATTTGTGTTCTTACGATAACCTTAGTGTGTAAGATTAGTACCTATCGATGCTATATTAATCGAAGAAGAGTTTGTAGCCTAGAATGAGTATCTGAATGATGTTGTGTTTCTTTAGTCTTGAGTTTATTTTTTGCTCGGAGTGCAAAAGTTCAAGTGTGGGGGAATTTGATCAGTGCATTTTGGTGCACATTCCTACATGATTGCACTTAGGCATTTCTTTAGTTTTCTTTGTTTATTTTTATATTTTAATTTGTTTTTCTAATTTATTTTATTTTTGGTTTAATTTGATTTTCGTACTTAATTTTCAGCTTTAACAGCTTTTACGGAAATGATCATAACCGGAGTTCCAGGAATCTGATTGAGGCGTTCTACCAGTCGATGGAAAGCTAAGAGAGAGAGAGCTACAACTTTCGTGTTGGAGTCAAAGTCAGATTTGGAGTCATATTTTCTAGAATTTCATTTGAAGTTGCTGCATTAGTTTTATTTAGTTTCGGGTCATTTAGAATTGGGTCTGAGTTATGTATTTGATCCAGTTGGGTTGTAAACGGGTTTTTAGGTTTTCTATTTAACCTAGCAGCCGCAACTGCTCTTAAAAAAAACATACTTTTTAGGATTTTATTTTTTACTTTCGAAGAGACGAATTATGGAGAACTAATTCCAAGGATTAATCTGTTGTAATCGGTTTTCGCCGACACTTTGAGGTTCTTATATTTTCAAATTATTCTATTTCCTTTCAATTCTGATCTTGATATTTTGTTTGCTTAATTCGATTTATCTAAGGTTAGATTGATTTATTTCGATGATTGCATGTTCCTATACTTTAATCGCGTTTGCTTAATTCACGTATGTTTATCGTGTTTGCTTAATTCACGATTGATATATTTCATCTGTTTGCTTAATTCAGAAATTAGGAATATTTATCATATAATATCAATTACGCTTGTTTGATTGTTATTATAATCGAAAAGGAAATAGAGTCCGCTTAGGAATTGGGAATTATTTGGGTCGATGATAAGTTGGGAAATCAAAACAGCAGATTAACCGTTTCAGCTTAATTTGTTAATCACTTATTTTAATCCGTTTTTATAATTCAACCTTAAAATCAACCCCCATTAATCATTATTATCGTTAGTTAATAAGATCAAGAATCCTCGTGAGACGATTCGAGTCATTGTCGCTATACTACATTTTCAAAAATTAATTCCCAACAGTCATAGTCTTGGACTCTAACTAAGTTAATTCCCAATAGTCATAGTCTTGGACTCTAACTAAGATAATCAATCATACACTTGGCTATAACTAAGATCACTTTCCATCAGTCAAATATCCATCTAATTCAGCTTTTCTGAGTTATGCAATTCAGGTTAACCATTCAGTCCTCCTTGAGTTATGCAATTCAAGATACACATTCATCCTATCTTGAGCTATGCAATTCAAGCACCCCTATCAATTACAACAAACCATTTCAGCTTCAATCCTGGGCTTTGATCAGGACACAAACAAACTTTCAGCTTTAATCTTGGGCTTTGATAAAGACACAAATATAAACTTTGAGCATCAACATCCTGTGCTCTAACCAGGATAAAAAATCAACCTCTCCTCCTAGCTCTAGCCTTTTAGGAGGAACTACGAAGCTTTGATCCCTCAATTGTCTTTTTAGGGGTACGTAGGCAAAAGGTCATAAGATCTTTGTGAGCAAACCAAACAAAAAACAATAATTAGGTTCTTAGACCTATCCAAAAACATCAGAAAAATATGAAAAACAAAAAAAACAACTTCATCCTATCTTACCAACACTCATTTCATTCCCAGACCCAAATCAAAGAAACCTCACCAATATCAATAAGAACAAATTTTTCCCTATACATAGGGGAAATAATCTATGAAGAAATCCAAAACCATGTGGGCATCTGTTAAACAATAATATGGAAAGCGGGGTGAGTTTAAGATATCTTTTCCCTTCCATAACCAGCTTCATCAGGAAAAAATAAGAAATCAAAAAGTAGCAAAAATAAAATTGAGCTACACGTATAAGGATCTGAGGTACTCCATGCCAAAGGATTGTCCATGGGGAATGCCACCAGGTTTTTTCTCTGAAGGATATGATCCCTGACTAGATGAAGAATTGAGGAATGTTGTAGGGATGTCTCAGTTTGAAAGTTACAAACTTCGAAATCTTGAAGATGAACTAGCAAAGAATGCCATACCAAGAGGTTACAAATTCCCGGTATCTGAAGTTCCGATTGCAATATAAGTTATGCAACCTCCATTGGTTCACATCACCTCAGAAAGCCGAAGGTACTCTCCTACTCCAAGTGAAGGGGGATGAATTAACGAAAGAATGGATGAATTCCAAAAACAGTTTGTAGCAAGAAGGAATTACAGTCTCTTAGAGGACAAGAGTCGTTTGGAAGCAACGCAACAGATGTTTTCATAGTCCCAAATGTTCAAATACCGCACAAGTTCAAAGTTCCAGAATTTGAGAAATACAAGGGTGATTCTAGCACTCTAAGTCATTTGATAATGTATGCCCAGAAAATGTCCACTCAGACGGACAATCCAAAGCTACTGATTCACTACTTTCAGGATAGCATGACTGGGGTAGCGCTTTGTTGGTACATGAAGCTCAATCATACAAATATCAACAATTTCTGAGATCCTAGAAATGCTTTCATAGAATAGTATAAATTCAATTTGGATATGGCTCCCGATCGGGACCAACTCAGAACAATGTCTCAGAAGGGTAATGAAACCTTGAAAGAGTATGTGCAAAGGTGGCGTGAAATTGTTTCTCAAATTTCTCCTCCTCTCGAAGAGAAATAAATGACAAAAATATTCCTTAAGAAATTAAGTTCATTCTATTATGAACGGATGGTTGCAAGCGCACCAAGTGATTTTACCGAGATGGTAAACATGGGAGTATCATGCAAAAGATATAGGAGTTCCTTCCCAAAAAGAAGGACGTTTAACAAAGTAATTTAACCTTCTAGTTCAAGCAAAATATATGGGAGTTCCTTTCCGAAGAAGAAGGAACAGGACATCAGTAACATATCTCTGGGTAAACAGCGACAAAGATTTGCACCTCGTCAAGCAGTAAAGGTATCTCCTGTTATTACCTCAGTTGTAGCTCCGACATATCAACCTCAGATCGCTTGAAGCTCTTCTAATCAACAATTATATCAGCAAAGGCATCAACCTCTTCAACAAGCTCGTTCAAAATTTAACAACAATGGGTATCCCAGGGCTCCAACAATTGACCATATACCTACGATATATGTTGATTTGTTTCCACTCTTACTAAGAAAGGGGCACATTCAGACCAAGACTCCTTTCACGATTCCTATTGATCCCCCTCCATAGCATAAAGCTGATAAATCATGTCCTTATACTCAAGGAGGGAAGGGGCATAACATTGAAAATTGCTTAGCTTTCAAGTACGACATCCAGAGACTCGTCAAGAATGGACTTTTGTCTTTTAAAGATATTAACCCAAATGTTCAAACAAATCCATTATCTCAACATGAGAAAGCGTCGGTCAACTGGATTCAAGATCAAGAAACCCGAGGAGTTAATTTACTCTCTGCTCCTCCAGGAATTATTCAAAATTTGGACATCCGAGCAATGAATGTCAATCTGGTTGTACTGCATTCTAGACAAAGTCTACATCATAACTGCCATGGAACGACTACTAAAATTGCTCTGTCTTCTCAACAAATGATTAAAGGTTTTCCTTTGTATAGGAAGCCCTTCAACGATAAATGGATTTAGGATGGATTCAAGATTACCAAGAAATGAATGATCCTCAGATCAACATGATACAGGAAATTTCAGCAGTCAAACCTATGGACTATGAAAATGACAAAGATATTTTCAATATAATCTCTTTGATCAAAGAAAATAAATGCTTGGAAGTCCCTTTGACAGTGGAAAAATCCCCAAGCCAACACTAATAGAGGTTACTTTTGACAATCGAAAGGCTCTTCTAACCCCTTTGGTAATCTACTTACCAGGCTTAGTGCCTTATGCCTCGGAGAAAGAAATTCCATATTAGTATGGACCAAAAATCGTGGAAGGAGGGAAAGAACTACCCCAACCATACATTGTCAGCGTAACTGATATCAGTCGAGTCACTAGAAGTAGGCGAATATTCAACCGAGGAGTTGAAGAAACTGCAAAGGGAAAGGAACCTCAAGTTGAGCTCATTAACCCGCCAGTGGGTCAATCAAGTAATCAAGAGTCAGCAATAAAGGATAAAGATGAAATCCTTAGGCTAATCCAAAGAAGTGAGTATAACATTATGGATCAATTACTACAAACTACTTTGAGAATTTCGGTGTTATCTCTTCTGCTCAGCTCAGAAACTCATCGAGAATCATTACAAAGGGTTCTAGAGAAATCCTTTGTAGAACCAGATGTAACCGTGAACCAATTCGACAGTATCGTCTCCAACATCACTAATTTCAACAATTTGGGATTTAATGACGATGATCTTCCTGAAGAAGGCAATAATCACAATATGGCATTAAACATTACTATCAATTGCGGTGACGATGCTCTAGCTAGAACACTCGTAGACATAGGTTCATCTCTGAACGTAATGCTAAGGTCCATAATCATAAGTCTGACTATTCAGAGTACTCCTATGAGAAAAGTGAGGTCATAGTTAAAACATTTGATAGAACTCGAAAAGTAGTTACCGACAAAGTGGATCTTCCCATAACCATTGAACCTTACACCTTCCAAATTACATTTCAAGTCATGGACATTCGCGTAGCGTACAATTGTTTACGCGGTCGACCATGGATTTATGAAGCAGGGGCAGTGACCTCACACTTCATCAAAAATTGAGATTTATGAAAAATAAAAAATTGGTAATAGTATTAGGGGAAAAAGCTTTGATTGTTAGCAACTTATCCTCATTCCAGTATTTGGAGCCAAAAGACGTCATTGGAACTCAGTTTCAAGATCTCTCTCTAAGCAACAAGGATCAGCCAGAAATAGGAACGTCAATCGCTTCCTACAAAGATGTTTTCTAAGCTCTGGAAAGCAACAATATCAAAGGCTGGGGTCAAGTCGTAATTCTCGTCAACAACGAATCAAGAAAAGGTCTTGGTTGTTCTTCAGCAGCAACTAAACCTACAAGAAAGGACTTAAACTTTGGTCTTATAAATTATTTTTCCACGGTGGAGGCTTCCTTCACCCAATCTCTCAAAAGGTTCATACCATCGAGGAAAACAGTTCGGAAGGCTTCGAAAATCCCTATGACGGGTGGAAAACATACTTCATTGAGGAAGGGTACATTTCTCAAGATGAAGCGCGCAAGCTATTCAACTTTCCAATCTCCATTTCAAAGTACATTCTAGAAACCAAGGACAAAAAGATCTCTGAAGAACCTCATGCTCCTCACAACTCATTGGAAGATACTCCAATGATCGATGAGTTCTATTGTAAATTCGAAGATCCAATGTACAATCTAACCATATGGGAACCTTATCGGGAAAATCCGAGAGATAAACATCATCATCTTGACGAATTTGCAAGGAATGCAGGACAATACTTCCTCAACTTTGCACTACCAGAAGTGAATATCATTACTGAAGATGACTCATCAACTACCACATAAATGTGGAACACCTTGGGAAACCCAAGTGGAAAATATGATTACCTCATAAAGTACACTTCTCCCGCAAGTTCTTGCATCGATGTCAAAGAAATCCAGTCAACTAGATAGGGAGGCTCTTTTAAGAGCATCAATGAAGAAACATCTGACAATTTCTCGCACGATCAAGCTGCATGGAAGGAAGACTGCAGATCATCCTTCACTAGAAATCAATGGCATCACTAAAGCTACTCCAGGAAGACAAAAGTTTTTCAAAACTAATCTGCATAAACTTTCTTTTGCATTCTCTAAATGTGTTTTCTTGATATCATCATTACGTAAAATAACTATTTTAAACCCCACTGAAACACATGATCCAATGCCTTCTCCCAACTTTGATTTCCCGGTATTTAAAGCTGAAGAGGAAGATGACAAAGAAATTCCAGAAGAGATCTCCAGACTGCTCTGAAACAAGTAGAATTCCATTCAACCTTACAAAGAATCGTTGGAAACGGACAATTTGAGTTCAGAACAGGAAAGAAAGGACGTCAAGATCAGCGCACTATTCAGTTCGGTTGAAAGGAAAATCCTGATCTCATCTACTCAAAGAATTTCCTGATGTATTTGCTTGGTACTACCAGGAAATTCCAGGTTTGGATACGGACACTGTGGAACTTCATTTACTGTTAAAGCCATAATTCTCACTAGTCAAGCAGAGATAGAGAAGAAGTCATCTAGATATGGTTATCAAAATCAAGGAAGAGGTACAGAAGCAAATCGACGCAGGATTTTTCGCCACTTCAGAATATCCTCAATGGTTGGAAAACATTGTGCCAGTACCAAATTGTAACACCCTAATTTTCTCCCTAAGTTTGTGTTTGCATTTGCATCATTTTGCATACAAACAAGATCACGGATTGGTTCCTCGGTCCTTTTTGGTTGCAGGTTTATGCCTCACAGGGGATCACCATAGCTTTATGTTCTTTTATTTGTTTGATGTTTACTAACCATTAATTATAATCTAAAAATATGTTTTTCTTCTATTATCATTTCAGGGGAAGAGCATGTCAAAAATACAAAAAATAGCAGTCCCACAACTTGAACGAATTTCGCTGATAAAAAGTCGAAGTTGATCAGTAAACATTTCAAATTTATCTGATCAAGGATTCCAAGTCTTTATTGATTTATTAAAGGAATTCCAAGGTTCATGTGTTTATTTCCATGCCTTCTTTAACAAGCAAAAGAATCGAACCAGATCCATAACAGTGCAACAGAAGCAAATATTTTTCAAATTTTGCACCAATTAACCGGTTAACAACCTGGAAGTAACTAGTTACCAGCGTATAAATTTGAAAGTTTGGCAGCAAATTCAAAATTTGAGATTTTGGCACCAATTTCATTTTGATCACGTGTGGAATATTCTAGACCATCTCCATTTAATTCCCATACATCATCACAAATAATTCCCACCATGCACCTTCATTAATCACCACTTTTTTGCTAATTCCCTCCAAATTTAATTTCCTAGCCTAATCTTGATCTTCCCAACCTAGATCCACTCCACCAAATTCCCATACCTAAAGTCTTTAAATAGCACCCTCATTTCATTCATTTTTCAAGCTTTAGAGAGCCAAAATACCTCTTGCAAAATATATCCCCAACTACCAAAATTCACCAAAACTCAATTTCTTCTTTTGAAAGTTATTAAGAATTCACATTGAATTCTTGATTAACTTTGAGCTAAACCTTCATCCTTTTCATTTTTCTTCATCAAATTCAGTAGATCAAGCTTGCTTGTGGATTAATTTGAAGTTTGTTCTTGGTAATTCATCTTCCTCCATTGTTACACCTTCATCATCATCATTCACAATATAGATCCTTGTTGATCTTTGTGTGTGATCCTTTGGATCTTGTGTTACATTTTGATTACTAGTTTTTGTTTTCTTACTCTAAAATTCATGCAAGTTCAGATATATGATCACAAGGTGTTTGAAAAATGTTTTGAAAGGAGATCATGCTGAATTTTGCCTATTTTTCTGCTACTGCGCACAGAGTAACCGGTTACCAGCATGGTAGTAACCGGTTACTCAGTGTTAAGTTTTTTTTCATAAACTGCATTTTTGAACTAAGTAACCAGTTACCAGCCTAGTAGTAACCAGTTACTCTGAAGCAGAATTGATTTCTTCACTTGTTCGGGGGCTATTTTTTGTTCCTTTTGCTTCTTCTTCTCCTCTCTTATTATTATTACCTAGGAAGATATTTTTGGGACCGATGTCTCTTTAAATTCAATGGACTTTGGGTGTAGATTAGAGGAATTAATGTTCATTAGTTCAAATCGATCTATAAGTGAATTATTTAATTCACTTTAGGTGCTTTGAATTAGTGATATATTTTCATACCTTGAATCCACCAAAATGAGTGATTCAACTTAAAGATGAAAGAATACCATAAGTGTAACCTAATTTGGTATTCATCTTTATTTTTATACGATATTACGTTCGAATAGCGATTTACATATCGTTTATCTCGCATGTATTAGCACTAACATCGTTAATCTTAATTGTTTTTGGTCGGCCTCATTTGTAGGTAATTACTTTGTAAATTACTCAGCCATTGCTTAACATAGACCTAAATGTGTCCCTACTTCGGAATAAAAATCCAATTGGATACTTGCACTTTCGTGGACCGGACTTCGTGTTGGTCTTGTCATCCCAATGTTGGTTAATCATTTGCGTTAGATCCACAACTTTTGAAGCTTGATGCGTAGTTTCTTTGGGTGTCCCAATCTTCTTTCAAGTCTTCATCGAATTTGGATCTAATCGCATCAGTTAATCACTATAGTGTAAGATACTAAGCGAAATCGGTTTCCTTTTTGGTTTTTGGCACTAAGTGTTTGGTTACTCTTTTGGTTGTGTATGATTAAGTTCACCATACCATTATTATGTACATATTATTATTATACTACTACTATTTTAATTTCCCTCTTTCACCTTATCCTCTTTAATTTCCTTCTTGTTCCCTTATCTCCTTTACTTTTATTATACTTTTATTAAGCTTTATCATTCATTATCGTGTTTATGTTTATGTTCATATATTCTTATTTTTTCCTTTGTCCATTTGGACACAAATTATTAAAGGATTAACCCTCTAAAAAACTTGTGATCTTGATCTTTGACTATGGCTACTATCCTTAGCATTGGAATTGGAGTTTTGGACTTAAATTCTATGACACCTTCCCTTTGCTTTGATCATCGAGGAGTTGGTACTTTAGCCTTTATTTGGCCATTTGCTAGCTTATGCTTACAAGGATGGAACTCTTGTGCTTATGCTTGGAAATATCATCAAGTTTGGTTAGATCTTTCCTCCTTTATCTCTTTTATTTTTTTTAGGATAGCCTCTTCATCTCCTCCCCTTCTTCAATTTTAAAAACTTCCCTCTTTTTCAAAGGATTCTTGTTTTAGAAACCTTCACCTCTTTAATAAATAAAACCTTGACTTTTGGTCAAGTGGCTTTTACTTCATCTTTTCTTAAATAAATGTCAATAAACTTAATCATTTTGAATTCAATTCAAAAATTAAAAAGAATCAAACTCATTCAAGTTGTTTTGTGCCTTTGTGCAATTTTTTTTGTTTACTTTGTAAGTTTAAACTATGAGTCATTCTTATCTAGTCGGGTGCAAGTCTCTCAATCTCCATGGTTGTAGTTTGATGTAATTGAGTCTATTGTCATTCGTGGGGGTTTAGTGGCATACTCGTCGATTTTATCCGAGTTGGCACCCTCCCCATAATGATGTATGAGTACATGCTTTCATTCTGATGATGGATTTCTGAGTCTATCCACTTGAAAATGACAAATTGTCTTCACTTATTAAAATCAATCAAAACCAACCAATTTTCACTATTTGTACCACGAACTATGGGGTTTTGATCTTACATTGTACATTGTGGGTACGTAGGCATGAGGTGGTAAACCTCTCCAAACACAAAAATATTAAAAAATTAATTATTTTCTCATATCCCCACTCTCATTTAAGCAAACCATTTTAAAATCAAAAGTAATAAATTTTTTAAAGGGATCCCGTGGAGTACCACAGACATTTGGGTGCTTAAAACCTTCTCATTTTGTAACTAACCCCCTTATCCTTTCTCTGCTTGTTTCTTTAGCTTTTTGCTTTTAAATTCATTAGGATTTATTCGCTCTTTTTTCCTTTTCCTTTTGAAATAAAATAAAAGTGTGGTGGCGAATCTGTTTATTTTTTAGTTAAGTTAATTGATAGCTTACACTCATGATTTCCCCGCAACAAAAAATTGGCGACTCTACTGGGGAGTAATCTCTAAGCGGGTTCGGCTTACTTTGATTTATTTATTTATTGCTTTGGTTTTATTTGTTTGTTATTGCTTGTTTTGTTTTGGTTTAGTGATCCTCTGTGAGTGAGATAGATCCTATACCCGGATCTGAGTGAACTTATGATAGGATGGTGATATATTCGAGGAGATATACATAGAGTAGCCCTATACGCTATCAATTCGAGAATCACATCTCAGTTAGGCTCTCTCGGATTACTGATGTCATGGCAAGTAATCTTATTATGGCATTACATTTCCAACCTGGAGTTAATCATGTTGAGGACCGTAGAACCCTTAACCCATCCAAGCCATTTTAGGAACGTAGTGCGGAAGCTATCCAGGTGTAAACCTAGGGTGGTTGTCATACGATACTACACTTGGACAGGGTCCTCTTGAGGAAATTATCGGTTGGCGGGTAGTCCAACTTACCGATGATATCCAAAGGATATCTGCAGGTACAATGAAGAAAAAACTTTATTACATACCTTTGTGGGTTGGTTTTCGTATCCTTTGACCTCATGCTCGTGACTCGGTACCTTGACCCATATGCTTTGTGTGGTCTTGTTTGTGTTTGTTTCATACATGCACTCATGCATTCATATGCATTGTTCTTAAGATTTCAAGGGACTTATATGCACTTTTGCAAATATTTGAAATGTCTTTGGCTTTGAATATCGAAAGGAGGAATACTCGGAAGTACAGTTTCAAGAGTCCTAATTTTGAAGAGTTGAGAAAACTCAAAAGTTTGGTGGTTGATACTGATGATTTCCGGAAATGTTATGGTAACCTTTTGTTCATTTTGAAGACCGATGTACCAGAGGGAATTATTCATACCTTGGTTCAGTTTTATGATTTGTTGCATCATTGTTTCACCTTTCTTGATTATCATCTTGTGCCAACCTTAGAGAAGTATTCATATTGGATGGGTTTTCCAATTTTGGATAAGGAGTTTCTTTTTAGTGGTTTAGAAGAGGAAATTACGACCAAAGTTATCGCCAAAGCCCTTTGTTCCTAAAGGGAATATTCGTGGAATCAATTCTATGTTCATAATGGGGAAAGCCTCTACTTCTCTCGACATGGGTAATAGAGATGCATTTGAGGCCATTCTCACTTTGCATTGTATTGTTTCCCAACCTAGATGGTATTGATGAGCATGCTATTCAGATTTTCTTGAAGACAATTCATGTGCCTACTTTACTTGGAGATATGTATCATTCTATTCACCATAGGACTTCCAAAGGTGATGGAGAGATTGTTTATTGTGCTCCTCTTCTGTATAGGTGGTTTATTTTTCATCTACCAAAGTATGATATCTTCACTGAGAATAAAGAGAAGATAAAGATTATCTTATTGAGCTACTTGAGCGGTGTGTCAAGAAGAGACCACGAGTTCAAGAGGATTTATTTTCCTCTAGTACTTCATTTGTTATTCCTCCAGCTTCTGGTACTTGGAAAGCTGTTGTGGATCAGCTTGTGAAGGATAAAGAAGACATGGAGATCTGGTACAAGAAAGAGATTAGAAGAATTCGTTTGAAGTACCAGCCAGGTTTTGGGGTTTCATCATATATGATCCCATAAGTTTAGTTTTCTTTCCTCTCATGTATTAGGATTGTTGAGACTTGTACTTCAAAGTTGTAATCCTTTTTTATATTAATGAGAATGAGTTTTTCAGTATTTCAAAATATATTTATTTTAAAAAAAATATTGAAATTTACCTTATAGTCCTTTGAAATCTTTGCATTTGCATTTGCATTTGCATCTGCATACATGCATCATATTTGCATTGGTCTTGCTTCCTGAGAGTTCTACAGGGTTCTTATGTGTTTCTTGGTCTTCATCAGTGTTCCCTTGGCAAGCTAACTCATCATTATGGTACCCAGGATAATCAATTAAAGATGTTGTAAACTCTATTACAAGAGAATCGCAAGCTTCGAGAAGAAGTTACAAATCTGAAGGATATCTTGGAAAGGATAACTGCCATGATGGAAAGTCAGGTGGCTGCACAGAATCAGCCACCCCGTCCTCCTAAGTCTCTGGTTCAGCGGATTGTTATATCTTAGATTGTCAGTGCGTCAATTCCTACGGAAACTATTATTTCACCTTGTTACCACATTCCTACTAGCACACTGTGGGGTATGCCGATTAATTTCATTCCTGAGGGTTATCATCGATCCTCCTCCTCCTCTTGAGATTCCTGCATTTGCTCCTCTTCAACATGTGATGACTACGACACTTCATGTGATTCATACTACTCTACATCTAGATAAAGTGAATTACCATGTTGAGCCTAGTGAAGGCGCTGGTGTGAATGAAAGGCTTGATGATTTTCAAGGCCGGTTTGATGAAATGCAGAAAGAAGTTAAAGCGTTGAGAGGAAAGGAATTATTTGGAAAATATGCTTATGATCTCTATTTGGTTCCTAATGTTAAGGTTCCTCACAAGTTCAAATTGCCTAAGTTTGAGAAGTACAAGGTTAATTATTGTCCTCTGAGTCATTTGACTATGTATGCAAGGAAGATGTCTACTCAGACAAACAACAATCAGCTTCTAATTCATTACTTCCAGGACATCTTGACTGGTGCAGTATTAAGATGGTTATGGGTTTAGACAGCAACCAAATCAAGTCTTTCAATGATTTGGGAGAGGCTTTTGTGAGACAATACAAGTATAATGTTGATATGGCACCAGACAGAGATCAGCTCCGTGATATGTCCCAGAAAGACAAAGAAACGTTCAAAGAGTATGCGTAGAGATGGCGCGAGCTTGTAGCTCAGATTGTTCCTCCATTAGAAGAGAAAGAAATGACAAAGATTTTTTTGAAGACTTTAGAAGATGATTGCAAGAACCCCATCTGATTTCACTGAAATGGTGGATATGGGGATGCGGCTAGAAGAAGTTGTCCATGAGGGACGATTGAGTAAAAAAAGGAATACTGGTTCGAGTTCTAAGAGGTTTGGCTTTGGTAAGAAGAAAGAAGGTGAGACTAATTTTGTGTCTTGTGAAGGATATAGAAGACCTTGCGGTCGAGAAAGTCTTCATCGGAATCATGTAGCTTCTGTAACTCTAGTGATTAACAAGAATCCAACTGTGTCAGTGACTCCAAAGTATCAGCCTCGTTATCAGTAGTCTCGTGTTCAACAAAATGGTAATCAACAGGGTCGTGCAAAACCAAATTATGATCCCATTCCAATAATGTATGCATATTTGTTTCCATCCTTGATTGAGAAGAATCTTGTTCAAACATGTTCCCACCTTCGATTCAAGGGGTTATTCCATAGTTGTATAAGCCAGAAGCTCACTGTGCTTTTCACCAAGATGCCCAGGGGCATGATATTGAGAACTGTTATCCATTGAAGAATGAAGTGCAGAAATTGATGAGGAATAACATTTTGTCTTTCAATGATGTTAATTCAAATGTTAAGACAAATCCGCTGCCTAATCATGGTAAAGCATTTGTGAGCATGGTAGATGGTAATGTCGAAGATCATTCTGCTGCTGAAATCATAGAAGATGATCTTGAAGATGATTATAGTCTGGAGGATGATCATAGGAAGATATTTCATATGACCTTTGGGAATCTTATCTTGAAGACCCTGGATCTTATTCGAAAGGAGAAAATGCTTATGAGTCTTTTAGACGTGATCTGGAAGTCGGTGCTATCTTTGAAGATGATGAAGATGAAGAAATGCCTAGCTTTGTTACGCACAAAGTGATTTTCCAGAACTAGATTTCTATTGATGTTCCTTATGTTGTTCATGCTTCAAAGTAATTTTTTTTTATTTTCTTTCAAAAAAAATCCTTTCACTCTACCCAAGGTGAAAGAGATGTTTGTCGGGCTTTGTTTCAAATTTTTTATCATCATCAATAAAAATTTATTTTGTTTATTCCATATATGGTTTTCCTTTTTGCTTTATTCTAAAAAAATGGTAACATAAAAAATCCAAAAAATAATTATCACTTTTTATATGCATGATGTTTGCACATTTATGCATACTCTAAAATCAAAATAAATAATTGTGCATATTGATTGTTAAACCCATTGAAAACAATGATCATATGCCAACTCCTAACTTTGAATCCCATGTGTTTAAAGCCCGGGAAGAGGATGTTAAAGAGATTCCTGATGAGATTTACCGGTTACTTGAGCACGAGGAAAAGATCATTCAGCCTCATGAAGAGTTATTAGAGATGGTCAACTTGGGTTCTCAAGATGATAAGAAATAAATCAAGATTGGGGATTTGCTTGGTCATGATGTTAAGAAGAGGTTGGTATAGCTTCTTAGAGAGTATATGGATGTGTTTGCTTGGTCTTATCAGGACATGCCAGGTCTTGATACTAATATTGTGGAGCATAGATTGCCGTTGAAGCCGAAATGTCCACATGTGAAGCAAAAGTTGAGAAGAACTCATCCTGATATGACAGTAAAGATTAAACAAAAGGTTCAAAATCAGATTGGTGTAGGTTTCCTTGCTACATCTGATTATCCTCAATGGGTGGCCAATATTGTGCACGTTCCAAAGAAAGATGGAAAAGTCCAAATGTATGTTGATTATAGAGATCTGAATAAAGCCAGTCCAAAAGATGATTTTCCATTACCACACATTGATGTGTTGGCAGATAATACGACTAAGTTTAATGTGTTCTCCTTTATGAACGGGTTTTCCGATTATAATAAGATAAAGATGGCACCTGAGGACATGGAAAAGACGATATTTATTACCCCATGGGGAACATTCTGCTACAGAGTGATGCTCTTTAGATTGAAGAATGTTGGTACGACGTACCAAAGAGCTATGACTACTCTTTTCCATGACATGATGCACAAAGAAATTGAAGTATACATTGATGATATGATCGCTAAGTCAAGGATTGAGGAAGATCATGTGGAACATGTGTTGAAGTTGTTTCAAAGATTAAGGAAGTTTAAGCTTCGTTTAAATCCGAACAAGTGCACTTTTGGTGTTCTTTCTAGAAAGTTGTTGGGTTTCATTATCAGCCAAAAAGGCATTGAAGTTGATCCTGATAAAGTGAAAACTATTCGGGAAATGCCTACACCAAGAACTGAAAAACAAGTAAGTGGATTATTGGGTTGTTTGAACTATATTTCGAGATTTATCTCTCCCATGACTGCCACATGTGCTCCGATCTTCAAGCTGCTTCAAAAAAACTAAGTTTGTGTCTGGGCAAATGGTTGTCAGAAAGCTTTTGAAAGCATCAAAGAGTATCTGCTTGAACTTCCTATTTTGTCTCCTCTAGTGGAAGGTAGACCATTGATTATGTACTTGATTGTGTTGGTATATTCCATGGGTTGTGTACTTGGTCAGCAAGATGAATCTGGAAGAAATGAATATGATATCTACTATTTGAGTAAGAAATTCACTGATTGTGAGTCTCGGTACTCAATGCTTGAGAAAACTTGTTGCGCCTTAGCTTAGGCTGTAAAGCGTCTTCGCTAGTATATGTTGAATCACACAACTTGGTTGATATCCAAAATGGATACAATCTAGTATATCTTTGAAAAGCCTGCTTTAACTGGGAGGATTGCTCGTTGGCAAATGTTGTTGTCTGAATATGATATCGAGTACTAAGCTCAAAAAGTTGTAAAAGGAAGTATTATGGCTGACCATTTGGCACATCAACCGATTGATGATTACCATTCTATTAAGTTTGATTTCCCTTATGAGGATGTGATGTATCTGAAAGTGAAATATTGTGATGAGCCTTTGATTAAGGAAGAGCCTGAGCCTGGATCTCGATGGGGTATAGTTTTCTATGGTGCTGTGAATTTGCATGGAAAAGGAATTAGGGCAATGATCATTACTCCCCATGGTTTGTATATTCCTATTGTTGCAAGATTGACTTTCCCCTGTACTAATAATGAAGCTGAGTATGAAGCCTGCATTATGTGTCTTGAAGAAGCTACTAATTGAAGGATTAAGAATCTTGATATGTATGGAGATTCAGCCTTGGAAATTAATCAGATCAAGGGTAAGTGGGTAACTCATCAACCTCACTTGATTTTGTATAGAGATTATGCCAGGAGGATATCAACTTTCTTCACTAAAGTTGAGTTTCATTATGTGCCTCGCGATGAGAATCAAATGGCAGATGCTTTGGCCACCATAACTTCTATTATAAAGGTTGAATCAATGTAATAAAGTTCCTATGATTAGTGTGATGCGTCTTGAGAGACCAGCTCATGTTTGTAGTTAAAGAGGTCCATGATGACAAGCCTTAGTATCATGATATTTAATGCTTTCTCTAGAGTCAGGAATACCCACTTGGGGCATTAAGTAAGGATAAGAGGACTTTGAGGAGATTAGTAGGTAACTTCTTCTTAAATAAGAATATTCTTTACAAAAGAAAGTTTGACATGGTTCTGCTCATATGCATGGATAGACACGAAGCAGACATGTTAATGAAAGAAATTCATGAAGGATTTTTTAGTGTTCAAGCCAATGGGCATCCAATAGCTAAAAAGATATTGAGAGCCGGTTATTATTGGCCGACAATGGAATCTGATTGTTGTAAGTATGTGAAGAAGTGACATAAGTGTTAAGTGTATGCTGATAAGATTCACGTGCCACCGACTCACCTCAATGTTATTTCTTCCCCATGGCCTTTATATTTGTGGGGAATTGATATAATTGGCATAAGCCTTCTCTTCTCCCAACATTTCCTATTATTGGCTTTTGAGTCATCTCTTCTCCCTCTAAATTCTCGTTGTTTTCTTAAATTGATGTTTGCTTGTTATATTAGGGTTTTGCTGTTTAAATCTATCTTTCTTTATCTCATACTAAAGCAAAGATAATAAAACATTTCCTAATCATTAAAGAGGATACAATATAAAAAATATATGTAATATCTCTCTCTCCCTCGGGATTTTGAGCCTCTACTTCCCAGTGTAACTCCCAACATCATTCTTAAAAATCATTTAAGAATATTCAAACCATAGCAATGACATACTAAAGAATGTTCAACAAATTCACTAATACATTAATTTGTCTGCATGCATTTTACTGTATATATTTGCATATGCTAGAATATCTAAGTAATTAGGTTATCTTTATTCAAATAGATATACCTTTCAAAACACCTAGAATTTTTCTTTACAACTTACTAGGACTTTACAGAGATAAGAAGTTTCTCGGTGAAGTGCTTCTTTGTAAACCATCCCCAGACTCCTTTTGGGCTTTGTTCAAGGACCCATGGGCCTCTTATAGGTAACCTAGCCTCCTCTTGGGCTTAAACACAAGGACCCTCAAAGGCTTCCTAAAAGCATAGGAACAAATCCTTAGAATCAAATGCATACAGTAGTCCCCCTCTCCCCGATGGATGACCAAGATAGCTTCCTCGTAGACTTTATACAAATGAACCTCCCCAGACAAAGGAATGTCTGATGACCTCAAAAACTTTTATCAAACAATAGGCAAAACACTTTTCATACAGAGTCAGTCTCCCATCAAACTTTCAGCCTCCCATCTTAGGCTTCATATAAAATATAGATAAACCAAGAGTCAATCTCTCACAAATAAGCTTCACACATGGGCTTCAAAATTAGGACACAAAAAAACTTTCCCTACAAAGTCAATTTCTTTGTTTAGCTTCAACCTTGGGCTTTAATCAAGGCACATATGAATCAAACTTTTACCTCTTTAGAGATGACAAATTCTCTCTATTGAGTATCTATTAGCTTCAACCTTGGGCTTCAATCAAGGCACAAAAGTAAAAAAAACCTTACAGTTAATTCATTATAGTCATTGTCTTGGACTTTAACTAAGATAATTCCTAACAATCATAGTGTTTGACTCTAAATAAGCTAATCTCTTTCAGTCGTACACTTGGACTATAACTAAGATCACTTTCCACCAATCATTTTTTCACCCAATTCAACTTTCCTGAGCTATGTAATTCAGGTCAACCATTCAGTCCTCCTTGAGCTATGAAATTCAGGATACCCATTTAGCCTTTCTTGAGATATGTAAATCAAGCCTAGCTCTAGCCTTTTAGGAGAAAATATGATGCTCTGATCCCTCAATTCTCTTTTTGGGGGTACGTAGGCAAAAGGTCGTAAGATCTTTGCGAGCACACCAAACAAAAAACAACAATAGGTTTTCACACCTATCAAAAACATTAGAAAATTATGAAAACATAAAAACAAAACATCATCATATCTTAATAACACTTATATCATTCCCATACCCAAATCAAAGAGACCCCACCAATATCACAAAGAGCAAATTTGCATTATACTTAAGGAAGAAATAATCTAAGGAAGAATCCAAAACCGTGTGAGCATTTATCAATCAACAATATGCAAAGCGGAGTGAGTTTAAGATATCTTTTCCCTTCCATGACCAGCTTCGTCAAGAAAAAATAAGAAATAAGAAAGTAGGGAAAATGCAAGTGATTAAAGATCACAAAAATCGAACTACATATGCGGATGTTACATTGGCAATGCTCTTGTGGATGTTGTTCTGAACGTGGTTTTGATCAGATAGCAAAGTGAAGCTTCTGAAATTAATCTTTTGAAGAACTAAGTTCTGAAGACTCTGATGACTTGAAGTTCTGAAGACCAAGTTCCTGAAAGATTATGAAGACTTACGAGTTCTGAAGATTAAGGTTTTGAAGAACCAAGTGTTGAAGACTCTAAAGACAATGTTCTATGTGAACAAAGTTCTGAAGACTCTAAGACTTAAAGTTCTGAAGATCATGGGTTTCAAGCCAAGTGTTTAAGTCTTGAAGAACATAGTTCTATGTGAACAAGTTCTGAAGACTAAAGACTTAGGTTCTCTGAAAACCCAAGTATCATCGTCTTTAGCTCATGCTTCATTCATTGATTTATAATCAGAAGCCTCTAAAGTTCATATTACAATGTTACTGTAGGCAAGGATAGTACACAATACAATCATGCTTTATCCCACTACCTCTCCACTATCTTTGAATTATGGAAAGGAAAATATGTGGTTGTACTATTTAATTCCTTGTGTAACGAATTCCTTAGTATCTGAATTGGGATGTAACGAAGCTTTTTTGTTTAGCTATAAAAGGAAAACATCACATGCTTTCTGATGTTATTGTTTATTAATGGAAGCACAACCACATGCGTTGATGTTGTTGGTTCCTAATGGAAGCACAACCACATGCATTGATGTTGTTGATTCCGATTTGGTTCAAACAAACAACCACACTCTTGAGTTTTGTTGATTTTGAATAGGAACTCAATCCGGTTGACTATCCACAAACTGAATATTCTTCTATATGAAGTAATCATGGATAAAACCATTTGGTTTATGTGTTGGTGTTAATTGATATAACCGAAAGGTTTCTAAACACACATACAACCAAGTTATCAAATGGTGTTTGAACCATGTTATTGATGTTTTCATACAATCACATAAGGTTGATGATAAACAAAGATAACATTGGAACAAGTCGCAAAGAGTTTACTTGAATATGCAGCTCTTCTAGTTGATTACTCTTTGACAAAAATCTGTTGAAAGAAGAGAGATCTTGACTTCACGATGTGCTTGACTTTATATGCTGCAGAAGACTTACAAAGTCGCGGAAGACAATAAAGATGATCATGGAAGATACAACTACAAATCCACAAGAAGACTGTTGTGTAACCAACATGATCATTGGATTGAAGAAGAAAATGGGTTGTTGTCCAAAAATGCTCTTAAAGTGAATCAAGACGAAGAAGTCCTTCTTGCGCTCAACGAAGATCAAGCTAGCAAAGATTTTGAAGAAGAAGAAGACTTCAACCTTCAACTGCTCAAATAAAGAAGCAACTTGAAGAAGTAGAAGACCATACAACGGAGCAAGAATAAAATGTAATATTCTTAGTGTGTATTTAGGTTCTTCTGATGTACTGGAAGATTTTACAATCTGCTTATGTAAGAAACAAAACATATATAAACAACCTTTTTCCTAAAGGACCGAGTGAAGGTCAGAACTTTAGGAAGGCACAAAAATTAGTTGTTAGTGCATTCATAGAACTATATGATATGATGATATGTTCTAGGGCTATGACTTTGGTGCAGCTCAAAACAGTTGGTTCTGGAGTTTGAAGTCACGACAGGTTTTTGTGCATTTAGTCACGGTTCTAGGTCGCGCAGGAAGTCACGACACATGGTGTTGTGCAGTTAGTCACGACAGGTTGCCGCGCAGGAAATTCTGGCACAGGTTATGTTAGTTCAGTGAATGTTATATCCTGTTGGATCCCTGGATGGTTCATTGAGTGAGTCACAGTGTTGTTGTGCGATTGTAATCATAATGATTTGGTTATAGTGGATCAAGTCCTTGTTTAAGGCGAAAACACCTTACTGGGTGAACTAGATTATCTTGAGAAGTTCTCAAGTGAACCAGGATATATCATGTGTTCCTTAATCTTGCTTTATGTTTTATATTCTTTTATGCTTCCGCAACGCATTCATAACATAACTTGACGCAACTCATCAAAGTGCAAAAAGTAGCCAAGAGTGAAAACCTCAATTCAATCCCCCATTTCTTGTGTTTTTCTCACACCTTCAGGTGCCACTGATCTTTTCGATTGATCAACACCTTGAGTGGGCTACTAAATGTGTTGACGGTGCTGGAATGTTGAGGAGAAGATGAGGTGTACATGCAAGACACTTTGATGCTAAAGTAAGTAACGGGTAAAGAAGTGGACAAGTACAAATGTGAGTATTATTAGAGAGAATATTGGGTACATGACTCTCTCGTATGAGAGTTTATATAATAACCTCAGTGTATGACCATTGGTTCCTATTTTCCAATTGGATCATGAATTCCCCAAAAATAGGTAACTGCTATAAACTAGCGTCATGCCCGGACTAGTCGTTACGTCGAGAAGAGGGTGTTACCAAGCATAAGTATTCCAGGGTTATTTTTGGCTGACTTCCCATTATTGTCGTGCAAGAATGCAGAGGAGGGAAGAGATGGTTGACCATCCCTCCTTAGTTGATGGGTAGAGAAAAAAACTAGTTCCTTTGACCTCAATGGGCTGGATTTGGACTATTGAGTTGTCCTGAATGCAGGAATGAATTGAGTCATGTCTAATCATTAGGTCAGTCCGGAATATATATATATATATATATATATATATATATATATATATATATATATATATATATATATAATACATGCTACCACTAGTTAATTACTTAGAGGTTAAGTTAGTTAGATTTTCCAATTAACTTCTCTACATTAACTACCATCAATCTAACTGTTATGGATTGGGTCCATGCATCGCGTGTCGGGCAGAGGCCTAGTCCATCGGGAACAGACTTGTAGTCTAATACAAGGACGCCTGTCCTGAACAGGGCCGATGTAGTATGTTTTAGGCAGGGGTCAAATCCATCGAGCACGTGCCTATACATAGGGGCGTGGGGAGAGCATCTTTGCCATGTGTTCCATTCAGTCAACTGCCCCCATTATTCTTCTAATATTATGGGGCATTTGGACCAAGGGCAAGACCACATGCTAGGTCTTATCTGCTCCTACGCATTCCTTGGTAGTTCTTCCTTGGGGCTAGCAAATCCGACCCATGAGAAGAACCTTGACCTAGCGGTGGGGGCACACTATAAATACCTCTTTCACTAGAGGGTCGGGTATTGTAAATTCTTACTCACTATTTTGTACTTGCATTCCTCTGCTCTCTCTAACTTTGGTATCGGAGTACCTTATAGGTACATCCCCTATTCGTTTCTCCATCGTAGTTGTTCACCACTGGAAGGTTCCTCCTGATCAGGTCAAATTAGTGGCCCTGTCTGTGGGAACTTAAAATTTCTCCCTGTCTTTTGAAACAAAAGATCAAAACTTCACCCCGTCTCTTCAACTATTCGGAATGACCAACAAACACGGTGACAACCGCGTCAATGGCCTCGTCGACTACACCACCAGTGGGGACGAAGACCACCCTATCACCCATGAGTCTGACAAAAGGGACAGACAACCTGGCAGTCCCTCCCCTGAACCAGAGGCCAATGACGCTCCCTAGCCTCAGCTCGCGGCTACCTTCCAACCCATCCTGATATCGGTCGAAAGAGATGCCACAATCATTGACATGGATAACACGCTCAACCAGATGAACCTCATGCAATTTCAACACCATGAGAGAATCATCGCACTAGGAGACAGAGCATCGAGCTAACTCTCCTCAGCCGAGGCCCCACTGATCATGCAGCCCCTCCGCTCGCAGGCACGGGCTTGAACCTCATATGGAGAGGCCTCAGCAAGAGGCTACCAAGAAACACGAGCGCTCCCCTCCTTTCCAGGGACGACACTCTCATGTGCCCAAGAAGAACAAATCCAAAGAGCGCCCCGAGCAGCACAACTGCCAGTCGAGGGTATCTCGCCATCGAGATCAAAGTCCCAGGAATGAGGACTAATCAACCCTGAGGAGCGATGAGTACGACCATCGTTGTCCATTTTCTCGGGCCATCATGGAGACCCCACTCCCGACGGGCATGGAGAAGCTCCCCAACCTTACGACGTACGATGGGACGATTGACCTCGATGATCACGTCCACAATATCAATGCCATGCTAGACTACCACAACGACATTTGGGGAAATGTCAAATGTAGGTTATTCTCCACGACATTTAGAAAGGGAGCCATGGCATGGTACAAAAGCCTGCCCCCGAATCCATCACATTCTAGAGAGGCATAAGATCGGCATTCACGAGGCATTTCACAACCTTTTGATACCACCCTAAAACAGAGGCTACGCTCGAAGCCATCATACAGGAAAAAAATAAACGGTGCCCTCTTACATCGAGCGATTCAACCAAGAGACTGTCGAGGTGGATACGACTGACTACATGAAGAATTACCTCCTCGAGAAGGGATTCCTCCCCGGAAGTGAGCTCAACAGGGAAGTGGGGATCGAGCCTCCTTGTAACACCCCACTTTTCCCAATTTACAAAAGAATAGTTTACTACAGTAAAATCAGAGTTCCAAAGTGGAATGCTACATTTTCAACAATAATAACCAACATAAAATTCTTCATTAAAACAACAGAAATTATCAAGTTCATTACAATTCATAATCAAAACGACATCAATATAATTCCTCAATAATCCTTTTGGTTTATAAAATGGATACATAACAAAAATAAATAAAACAACTAAATAATCCTGTCTCGTGTTACGTATCAGAGCATCCTAAGACTCGAACAAGAAACACGACTCCACACACTCTCAAGTACCTGGGTTATCTGTACTTCCAAAGAAGCACAAACGCAACAACAAACAAAAAAAAGGTGAGAAACAAGTTCACATATAAACGGTGCAAATAACATCTTTAAGGGTAGTTTCTCACTCATAACAACAAATGCAACAATTACATCAATAATCAAGAAACAACAATTACAACAATAGTTATGCCACAACAATAGTTATGCAATGTGACTCAACACGAGACAATGCATGTGGTACCAATTTTTGTTCATTCAATCGAACACAGATAATCACATACGCCCATCCGACAATGATTATCCCACCATTCTCCATTACGGAGTACGAATGATCGTATTCGCCCATCTGACACGATCATCCCAACAATAATACAACAATGTAAGCAAGACAATGAAAATGTACACGCATGTATAATTCACCATATTATACATCTACATGATCCTTCTGATCCAAACACAACAATAGGTCCACATAGATCACCAATAATAACCTCACACGATTTAACCGATTATTCAACTAATTAGATCCACCTAAGTTGCATCATTATTTAATTTCTCGATGTTAATCCTCGATTAAATATGTGAAACGGCCATGTATGTGAAATCAAGATAGAAATCACAAAAATCACATTTTTTCTTCACCTTTGTTGGTCTTACGCGTAATGGATTCCCCTTACACGTAATGCCTTCCCCTTACGCGTAATGCTTGCGTAACAGTATAATGTTACGTGTAATGCCTGATGTGTTACACATAATGCCTATTGTGTTATGCATAGTACCTAGGGTGTTACTCGTAATGCCCAGTTCTGTTACTAAAAAATGTTTTCCCCCACCAGTCCATATTTTGCTACGGTTTTCATGTTTTTCCACTCCAATTCAGGCTAAACATGTTTCTACATCAATTTTACACTCCTAATTCTCTCCTTCTTTCATCTAAATTACTAATTAAATTCCATATTCGTTCTAGATCTAGATTCGCAACAGTTATTTCTACAACAACAAGATCTGCATAACAATGCATACACCAGAACAATAACAACAACATTTCATCAGAAATTCATCAATATCAGATATTCATATTCATCAATTCGTAACAAAGATCATACATGTACAAATTTATCACAAAACCACATAACAACATAAAAATCCTACGAGGGAAGGAAACCCTCACTACCCATCATGTTAAATCACCTAATTTCGAATCCTTTCTCCCCCTTACCTCAAATTCAGATGAAAAATCCTGTGAATTTCCTCAAACATGGGTGCCCTAGATGTTCTTCCTCCTTCCTATCCTCTTTGGTTCTTCCACAAAAACTATACGACTAATTCTTCCACTAATTTTCTGATTAGACTAATTCACTTCTAAAACCTCACCTTTAGATTTTACTAAACCGTCCCTTATTTTAATTAAATCCAAATAATAATAATATTAATTTTAATTCTAATATTACTAATATTATTTCATAAAGTTAATAATAATAATAATAGTAATTAAATAGTCTTATTATTATTCGCACACCCGATATTACTAAGCGTACCACGATTCCACCTGTCCCACTGGGACACAACACTAAAACGACAAGATATACGCCTTAAACAAGGCCAACACAACACCAAAAATACCTAACAATTAAATATTAAAAATGGGGTGTTACAAATCTCCCCCACTTAGAATATTTTTCGTCCTAAAATAATGTACCTGATGAGAAAAGTTCCGGATATGACTCTCGCATCCTGCTTTCCAGCTCCCAGGTCACACTTCCACCAGCAGCTCCTCCCCAAGGTACTCTCACCAAGGGAATCTCTTTAACTCTGAGTTGCTTCATTTTGCGATCCTCAATCCTTATCGGCATCGCTTCCACAATAAGATTCTCCCTAACCTGCACCCCATCCCTCTGAATAAAGTGAGATGGGTCAGACACATACTTCCGAAGTTGCGATACATGAAACACGTCATGCAAGTTCGAAAGCTCTGGTGGTAACACCACTCTGTACGCAATCGTACCAACTTTCTGCAGAATTTGATATGGTCCAATGAACTTAGGATCCAACTTCTTCGATTTTAAAGCACATTCGACACCTGTCATTGGATTAACCCTCAAAAACACATGGTCACCTTCAGCAAATTCTAATTATTTTCTCTAGTTATCATAATAGCTCTTCTGTCTACTCTAAGACGCTTTCATCTTTTCTTGAATCATCTGAATTTCCTCAGTATTCTGTTGTACAACTTCAGGTCCAAGCACCACATTTTCACCAGTTTCATACCAACATAAATGCGTTCTACACCTCCTACCATACAAAGCTTCAAACAGAGCCATTCCAATACTATAATGGTAAATTTTATTGTACGTGAACTTAATCAATGGAAAATGAGAATCCCATGCACTACCCTGTTCCAACACACAAGTCCTTAACAGATCTTCTAAAGTCTGAATAGTTCTCTCTGACTAACCGTCCGTCTGCGGATTATAAGCCGAACTCAACTTCAACTTTGAACCCAAAGCCTCTTGTAAACTTTTCCAAAATTCAAAAGTGAACCTCAGATCTCTATCTGATACTATACTCGAAGGAACACCATGCAGCTTCACAATTATCCTTATATAAATTTCTGCCAACTTCGTCAATGGAAAACTCATATTAATAGGAATAAAATGTGTGAATTTTGTAAGTCTATCCACGACTACCCAAATATCATCAAACCCTCTCGCTGTATTTGGAAAACTAGTAACAAAGTCCATAACAATATTTTCCCACTTCCATTCTGGGATCTCCAACGATTGCATCATTCTCGAAGGCTTCTGATGTTCCACTTTTGATATCTGACACACCAAACAAACATACATAAATTGTGATATATCTCTCTTCATACCAAACCACCAAAAAAATTTCTTTAAATTCTGATACATCTTTGTAGCTCCTGGATGAATACTCAAGCTACTACGATGACCTTCTTCTAAAATTGCCTTTTCAACTCGTCATTGTCTGGCACACAAATTCTGCCCCGGAACCTCAACACACCAGAATTATCTACCTGGAAATCACTTTCAGGATCATTTCCTCCTGTAGGCATCAAATCTACCAACTTCACATCAAGTCTCTAATTTTCTTTAATAATATCCAAGAATTCATTATTCACCTTCAACATTCCAAGCCTAACACTCTTTGGTGTCGTCTCACAAACCATGCTCAAGTCTCTAAACTTCTCAATTAATTCCAATTCTTTCACCATCAATGCCGACATGTGAATTATCTTGCGGCTCAACGCATCTGCTACAACATTAGCCTTACCCGGATGATAACTCAAATTAAAATCATAATCTTTCAGAAATTGCAACCAACTTCTTTGCCTTATATTTAGCTCTTTCTGATCAAACAAGTAATTCAAGCTTTTATGGTCACTAAACACTTCAAATTTTGATCCATACAAATAGTGCCTCCAAATCTTCAACACAAAAACCACTACAACTAACTCAAGATCATGAGTAAGATAATCCTCTCATGCACCCTCAACTGCCTAGAAGCATAAGCCACCACCTTACCATCTTGCATAAATACACCACCTAGTCCCATCTTGGACGCATTACAAAATACAATAAAAGGTTCACCAGGACTTGGTAAAACCAACACTGGTGTCGTAGTCAATTTCTTCTTCAACTCTTCAAAACTTTCCTCACAAGTTGCATCCCAAATAAACGCTTGACTCTTACTTGTCAATTGAGTCAACGGTAACGCCAAATTAGAAAACCTTTGAATAAATCTTCTATAATAACCTGCTAATCCCAGAAAACCTCGAATCTTTGTTTCTGTCTTTGGAGGTTCCCATTGCAATACAACACTTACCTTAGAAGGATCCACTCTTATACCATCACTAGAAATAACATGACCTAAGGAAATCACATTATCAAGCCATAATTCATACTTCGATAACTTAGCAAGCAACTTGTTATCTTTCAACACCTGCAAAGCAGCTCTCAAATGTTCCTTATGATCATCCTCATTCTTAGAATAAATAAGTATATCATCGATAAACACCATAACGAACTGATCTAAATAAAAATGAAAAATATGGTTCATATACTCCATAAATACACCTAGCGCATTCGACACTCCGAAAGGCATCACATCATATTCATAATGTCCATATCGAGTTCTAAATGTAGTCTTCTGAATATCACCTTCTTTCACTCGAATCTGATGGTAACATGACCTCAGATCAATCTTCCTAAAAACACGTGTGCCAACTAGCTAATCCATTAAGTCATCAATCCCTGGAAGTAGATACTTATTCTTAATGGTCATTTTGTTCAATTGACGGTAATCGATGCACAAACGCATACTACCATCCTTCTTTTTCACCAACAATATTGGAGCTCCCCACGGAGACACACTTGGCCTAATAAACTTCTTATCCAACAACTCTCCAATCTGAGATTTCAACTCCGCCAACTCTGACACAAACATCCTTTACGGTGCCATAGAAATAAGCCTTGTACCCAGAATAAGGTCAATAGTAAATTCAACTTCTCTCGTTGGAGGTAATTCTATAATTTCATCAGGAAACACTTCCAGAAACTTATTCACAATTGGCAGCTCACTAACTGAGACTTTACTTTCCACGGATAATGATGCGAATAATGTAAACATCTTCGCCTCGTCTTCCAACAAGGTCCTCAACTCTTTAGTAGATAAGGAATTAGCCAATGCTTCTTCTTCAGGAGTGTTGAACCCCAAAATTTTCCCTCCCACAATCAAAGTAATGGGTTCCAAGGTTCACAATTGGTCAAATGGATTGAAGGTTTCATCAAACAAAGCCTCCTCCTGAACAATGGATTCAAAACTAGGGTTTTGAATTTCTCCAAGCTAAATGGACTTCCAAGGCCTAAAATGAGCTTCATAACATCCCACATGCCTTCAAGAATCCCCATGTCAAGTTTTAGAACTTTCCCAATAAGTTTGACCAGTCAAATGATCAGATATTCCAAAATCAGTCAAATTGGTTAAAACGTCAAACTGAGGTCAACTATGGTCAAATTAAAGTCAATCTTCAATATTTTTTTTCCAACATCAATATTATTAAGTAAAATTCATCATTTGATCAAGGGTTGATCATGATTCATCAAGGAAATTTCAGATCATCAAGAATCAGGAATTTCTAAATTAGGGTTTTCATAGGAAAAGTCAACTGAACTTTGACCAGCCATAACTTTCACACACTTTATCAAAAATTTCCCATCCAAAGCTCATTTTTAAGGAAATTGAATTCTTTACAACTTTGTGTCTCACAATCCAAGCCTAAAAATACTTCATTTGGAAGGTATGAGCTAAGACATTATAGGTCCTTTCAAAAGTCAACATAAAGTCAACTTTTTTCCAAAGAGCACAATTTGAAAATGGTAAAAGATATGGACATGAGACCAAAGAGGTTTGTTAGAGGACTCTCTAAGCTTTCTAAAAAGTCCAAGATAACCTTCATAGCCTTAAAATTGAAGGATTTGTGCCTTGTCAAAGTTGAGAAAATTTCAAGGGGTGTATGAAGCAAATAAGGCTTAAATTTCAAAATTTTCCAAATGGGCCCATCAAATTGCGATTTTTTTTTAAATAACCTAGTTTTATAAAAATATTTCCAAAATAACATATGTTTCAAAAAAAATACCAAAATGACTTAGTTTGTACACATGGTCGCCACACTGATTGGCAAACATGTAGAAATCTTGAACCAATTCTCCAAATGCTTTGGCTAATGGAAGTAATTTTACACACATTCACCATACCATTTGGCGAATGTGTGCTTTAGGTTTAGGCAATTCGCCACTTGGTTTGGCGAAAGTGTATAAATGTGATTTTTTCCCTATAAATAGATGCTCCGTAAACAAGTTATCTCACATCTATACTAACCTTTCAACCCCTCTCTCTTTCATTCCTTTCAATCTCTCCCTCTCACAACATGGCTTCTCCTCGTCCATATACTTTTGCATCGATAACATCATCCTCAACATCAGAAGAACCGCTTCCAAAATTTGATATTTTGAAGAAAAATGCTTTGGTGTTTTTCTCACCAATAAAGCCTCCTTTGAAGATGTTGCTATGGAACCTGCAAACTTTGGAACACTAGCATAAAGAATTAAATCGCTGGTTAGAAGGAGAAATCGGACCTAAAGAAAAGATAATTAAAATTGAGAAACGGGTTGTGGAGTCTGGTGTGATGAAATGGAGAAAAGTAGTCAATGATGCAGGTGTTCTTTCGATGATGTTAGGCCGAGATGAAGTTGTCCTGATGGTTGTAATAGGTGTAGCGGTAAAATCATGAGTATAAGTTATTAGATAACTTAACTCAAAGTAAACAGAGTCTCCACCACGCTTTTATTTTATTCCAAATGGAAAGGGAAAAAGAGCGAATAAAACCTAATGAATCTAAAAGCAAAAAGCTAAAAGAATCAAGCAGAGAACGAGTAAGGGGATAGGTTACAAATTGGGAAGGTTTTACGCACCCAAAATGTCTGTGATACTCCACGGGAGCCCTTTGAAATATTTATTGTTTTTTGGTTTGAAAATGGTTTGTTTGGAAGAGATTGAAGAGATGAGAAGAGAAATATTTTTTAAGATTTTTGTGTTTGAAAAGACGATCGTCTCATGCCTACGTACCCACAAAGTGCAATGCAAGATCAAAACCTCGTAGTTCGTGGTACAAAATGTGAAAAGAAACAATCTGTTGAATTGATTTTAAAATGTAAAGATAATTCGTCATTCTTTAGCGAATACTTCTGCTAGAAAGAATGAATCATATCTAAACATAAAAAATGTTAAAAAGAAAAGTGTACGAGGGCAGAAAAAGAAGTTAATGAGTTTTGAAATTTTTTAAAGTCTTGAAAAGAAAGTTTCGATTTGCTTATGTGGTTTAGCATTTATTAAGGAATGAAATTGAAAAAGTAAAACCGCTTGACATAAGTCAAGGTTTGATTATGAATACGTTTGAAGTTTGAAAACAAAGAAGGTTTTGAAAATCGGAAGAAGATTTGAAAATCTAAGAAATGGGAGGAGATGAAGGGACTATCCTAAGACTTGAAAGTAAAAGTTAAGGGAAGAACAGTCAAATCGTATGGTGAACATTCTTCGAAACAATAGGACTTCCATCTTCATGAACAAGTGAACCAAATCGGCTAAGGTCTTCAATCCATAATAGCTCAAGCAAAGGAATGATCCTAGAATCTAAGTCCAAAACTTCAAGTCCAATCCTAAGGATAGAGGCCATAGTCCAAAAAATAAAGTCACAAGTTTTTTAGATGTTTAATCCTTTATTAATGTTTTTGTGTCCAAATGGACAAAGGAAAAATCACAAGCATAACAATATAAATATAAACAATATGGTGAATGATATAGTTTAATAAAAGCATAATAAAAGCATAATAAAAGAGATAAGGGACGAGAAATTGAAATAAAGAGGATAAGGTGTGAGAATGAATTAAAATGTTAGTATATTAATAGTATAATAATATTTACATAACAATGGTATGGTGAACTTAATCAACAACAACCAAAAAGAGAACCAAAATCGCAAGGCAACCGGATCCAATTGGATCTTATTCCGAATTCGGGACAAGTTTAGGTCTATGTTAAGCAATCGCCGAGTAATTTATGAAGTAACTACCCTACAAATTAGACCGGCCACAACCAATTAAGGTGGAAAATATTTGTGCTAATACATGTTAGAGAAATGATATGATGGATCATTCTCCGAAAACATGTCGCACGAAAAGAAAAAGTGGTAACGGTCTAATCTTAATCGAGATTTCACATTGATGTATCAAATGCAACCTATCACGGGCCCAAAGTATGGAGAATGATCCAAATGATCATTCATCCATAGGTTTGTAATAATGAAGATGAAACATATTCGAAAATCAATAATCGTTGAATCGGAGATCTCATCGACCAAAAATAAAAATAAGATGAAGAAGATATATGGATCTTAATATAAAATCCATAAAAACAAACAATCAAATGAAGAGAAAAAAAATCAATAAGGAAAATAAGATCAATTATTTTAACACTTATCAATTTTTTTATAATCATTTTTTAAAAAAAGATTTTCTAAAAAAAATAAATTGAAAAAAACAGAAAATTAGAGACAAAAGTCTCTTTAAAATAGAACCAAATAAAAAATAAAAAGAAAAAAAAGAAATATGAAGATCTATGGGGTGCTGCACAGGATCAGAGATGTTGGATAGCAATCTGGATCCAGATTGTCACTTAGGCCCAAACAACACTTAAATGATAAATAATAAATAAAACACAAATTATAAAAAAACGAAAAAAAGAAACAGAAGGCAACATCTTCTTCAGCGTCACATTATTGTTCATGGCAGCGGAAAAACAAACGGAGCTCTGCCATTTTTGAGCGGCGGAGCTCGAAACTTGGTCAGAAAGGATCAGTTCACGGTGCTCTACTCAAATATAGGTTTGATTTCAAACAAAACTCAGCCACGGATTCAAATCGAGACCGTGAGATTTACATCGGAAAAGCTTCGATTACCTTTGATTCAAATGAAATTCAACTCAAATCCTCTTCCTCTCTCTTCTATGCATACAGTCGTGTTGTTGATGCGTTGTTATGGTTCGGATTTGATCGAATTGAAGATTGAAGTTCTCAATTCATTTCAATAGAGTTTGAAGCATGGTAAGTTTTATGGGTGTAGGGATTTTGAGAGAGTTTTCAGATGCTATTCAAGCTTGAGATTTGAATGGAGAGGAGGTTTGTATTTATAGCAAAATAAAGGAATCCGTGGTTGCTGTTTTGAAGTGATCTTCCGCGCGTTTTGAATGGTCACAAAATTGGTGTGTGCCTTGCGTGTGTTTTGTTCAGCGTGTTGCTCGTGTGTTAGCAGCTGACTTGGAATTGATGGCTAGCAGCTAGAATTTTGTTGGTATGCGTCGATAGTATGTTCAGCGTGTTGATGAAGTGAACGGCTGAAGTTTGGTGAAGTTGGCATGTTGGGAATGGCTTATCAGGAAGAATGAGAAACACATGAAGGTTGTAAAGGCTCATGTGTATTCTTTTTCATGTGTAGTTTTTTTATTTCAATTTTCTTTACCAATTGTTTGTGTAATGGGCTCTAAAATGGTAAATGGATTTATAAAAATGTAATAGAATTTTGGTTAATGATTGAGTTTTATGAGTATAAAGGGGGGTTAATGGGTTAACATATGGGCCTACAAAAATGGTTGGGTTTAAAAAATGGAAAAAATGGATAATGAAAAGGATTAAAAAATGATAATTGGAAATGGTTAAGAAAAATGGTAATTATGAGAAATGGTTTAAAAAAAGGATTTAGTAGTATTATATGATAAATAAAAATGAATAATTGATATGAATAATGGTCATATATAAAAAAAAATGATGGTTTAATCGAAAAATGGATAATAGATATATTTTGTAAATGGATGAGAATAGATATGAAACGAAAATTTGGAAAATCAAACAGATTAAATATGGAATAATGGAAATGATTTAATAAAAAAACAGATGAAGTGATGATTTTAAGCCCACAACCAACTTCTGATTTTTCCTTCACAAGCCACTGAACACGACCACTCCTGAACTATTGAATAACTTGCAACTTAAACCACAACCACTTGGATCGTCTGAAAATTGCCCGAATTATTTGAATTCATGCTGAGGTAAATAAATCCATAGATGAACTGCTGATGAACTGATGAATACTGATAAACCTGAAGATTCGAACTGAACTTCACACGCAACACTGCTCGATAAACTGATGACTTTTCGCACACAACACAGCCTGAAATTTGAACACACACTGTCTGAGAAATAGCCACTGGCACACATAACTTGCAGTTGAACAATATTTTGATAGTTTGACCAAGATTAGGTCAAACGTCCATCTGAATCGCATCATAATTAAACAACCACATTTGAATTGCAATCACTGCTTTATCTTTGGAAACCTGTAACATAGAGAAGCAGAAGAAGCAAACTGCCACATATTTTTGTATTTTGGTTAGAAGTTAGTAAATATAAACAAATAAAGCAAGTAAAAACATGGTGATCCCCCGTGAGGCATAAACCTGCAACTGAAAGGATAAACGAACCAGTGAGTGATCTTGTTTGTATGCAAGATGCAGATAAAAATGCGAAAAATCTTAGGGTCAAAATTTAGAGTATGACAGATGCCCCTATTTAAGTTTCTTCAATCTAGAGATAATGAAGATTGACATCTTCGTTTCGACAAGATGGAAGATACTTAAATATCAAAAACCCAATTTTTGATCCTAAGATGCCAAAAAAAGGACTGAAATGAAATGAATCGAACGATATGAAGATGATATGGAAATGATATGAAAGCATATGAAATGTTATGAAAATATTATGAGGCAATATTAAATGTATAGGAAATGCAGAGAAATTCGTAAGGAACAAAACAACATATGAAACGTTGGGGATAAAGAGAATAGAACTCTGATTGGGAAAACAAAGCACACGACAACTGGATACCACTACAAGGCTCAGTTGAGGCAAAGAATGTCAAAGAATGGAAATTGGATAGAAAGGATCACAACATCCAAGAATGGAACTGAATGAAGTGAGAAAAGTCCCGAAAGAGTACATCAGAAGCATCCCAGGATGACATTACTGACTTTACAATGGATATCCGAGAATGGCAATCGAAAAAAGGTAATCACAACATCTGAGAATAGCAATCAGATAAAAATGTGAATCACAACATCCAGGAACAGAACTGAATGAGATGGGAAAATTTCGGAAAAGTACATCAAATCAATGATGACTCCAACATGGAAATCCGAGAATAGAAATCGGAGGCAAAGTGATCACAACATCCGAGAATAACAATCAGATAAAATGTGAATCACACTATTCAGGAACAGAACTGAATGAAATGGGAAAAGTTCGGGATAGTACATCAAATCAATGATGACTTCACTATGGACATCCGAGAATGGCATCGGATAAAAGGGTGTAATGTCTAAGAAAAACATCTGGTAAGAAAAGATTATAGAGAGACGTTAGAATAAGGGTATATCTGGACAAACATCAGATAAACACAAAAGGGTTCTGGAAAAACATCAGAACAAAGGATACCACCATATCTGGAATAACATTAGATAAAGGTTCAACATATCTGGAACAACATCAGATGAAAGCTTAACATATCTAGAACAACATCAGATAGAGGTGAAAATTCTGGGAAAACATCAGAACAAACAAGGATATCCAAAATAACATCGGATAAAAGAGACAGACAAGTATTTTTGTAGGTGCCAAGTAAGTTGGACTTTGATCACAAGGTAAGATGTTGAAAACAACAAGACCTCGAGAAATACATAATGAGGACTAACACGCTCATATACGCCAATGAAAGTGGGGAATAACACACCCAAGAAAAAAATATATAATGAGGAATAACACACTCAAATATGCAAACGTATACGGAAATGGGGAATAACACACCCAATAAACGCATCATGAGGAATAACACACTCAAATATGCCAACGTATATGAAAATGGGGAATAACACACCCAAGAAATGCATAATGAGGAATAACACACTCAAATATGCGATGGTACACTGGAATGGGGAATAACACACCCAAGAAAATGCATCATGAGAAATAACACACTCAAATATACCAACGTATATGAAAATAGGGAATAACACACCCAAGAACATAATATGATATAAAATGTTTGACAACCAGTTTAGACTCTTAGAGGAGTGGAAAGATGGAAGATTGATTCCTTAACACGGAGATCAATGTCATTCTGCTCGGAGATTAGAGATGCTACCGTTCTTGAACATATCTTTGTCCCTCTAGTAAAAATTTATCAAGTTGAAAATATTTTGAGAAAAGTCATGAAAAGCTACTTGGAGATTCTTGAAGAAGATTGCCCCAAGTTCAATGACTGATGAAGGTAAACTGATAATGGATTCAGTTCCTAACTACTGCCAGAGAAAATTGATCAAATCTTTGAAATGACTGCCGGGAGAAAACATTGTTCAAAGCTTCAGCTCTTGAAATGAATGTTGAGAAGATAAACCCAGTATAAATCTTGAGAAGATCTTCTGATTAACCAAATCTGAGAACAACTTGTACTGAGCAACAACTCTTAAACCATAGGATCTGGAAAGAACTTGCCCCTGATAAGATCACTGACCAAGTTTCTCAACTATTTGAAAATTCCTTGATGAGGAAAGTTTGTTTGCAAATAAAAATTGTTTGTACAAAACCTGGTAATTTTAATGCAAAGTTCATGCAAAATTTTGAAATCAAAAATCATTTTTTGGAATGAAATTTATTGAGGTAAAGTAAATGAAAACATTGTCAAAACACGGTGGTTGAGACAAAATGAAAGATAAAGCAAAGGTAAGAAACAAATGATTGGTAACAAACATGAGAGTCAGTTTACGCAATGTTGTTGTAGTATGCTTTTCAAAAGAAACCTGGATTCAATTAGGACTTTTGAAGGTTGTAACGTAGTCTGGTTCACGATTTATGAAACAAAGGATATAGGCTCAAAGTTATTTGTACCCAACCCAACTTCATGATGAACTCCATTCCTACATTCAATTAATTCAGCCTATGCATTCAAGTTCCACGACATTTGGGATTGCACAGATGAAGATGGTTCATGAGCTAAAGGATTTTGAGATAGCAGTCACCTCTTCCTTTTGTTATCTTCTGGTGAGGACTTTGGTCAACTCATCTTATTTTTGTTGAGGATTTTGAGAACCTCTTGATTGATCTTTCTCTTATTACCCTAACTTTTGCCTGAACTGTGTCATTTGAACTTACAGTCAGCGGGATGCCCCAATTTTTTCCTAAGTCTCCTTCATAGGTTTTGACTTAGCGAGCTTTGATTTTTTCATCATTTTTTTAATATCATTTTTTTAAAAGATAGTGACTGCATGGCTTAATGATTACGACAAACCATCATTGGCTTTTGAATTGAAAGACATCTTCGGCACTTCTTTGATGTGTACGAAGGAAAGCTTGAGATTGCAACCTTTATTGAAAGGTATCTTGAATGATTCTCTTGTACTTGAATGCACATTCGAGTTAATTGAGAACTACCCATCCCCAGGTTAAAATTGCAGGGTTTTTTTCCGAATAGAAAGAAACTCCAACTTCAAGGCTCAAAGGGGTTGACAAGGGATTAACTTCTTTATTTCTCAAGTGTTTGTGATTTGAAACAATGTTTGTATATCATCAGCCAAGTCTCAATTGAAAGCATACCAACAACAATTATGGGTATCTCGTTTTCATCATTCTCCCTCCAATCATTGTAAAAGCTTGAGAAAGAAAAAATGAACTTGAAATATAAAGCATAAAGATGCAAATAACGAATGAAATTGAATCAAAATAAAGCAATGCTCATTTCATTAAAATCAACATGAAAGTAAAAACAAATTTTAAAAGCAAACAAGTCAATACAATTAAAGAAAAAATCAAACATAAAGAAACAATGGCCTAAGGATCCATCAGCAACAGCGATGAGTTGTCCTGTCTGATATTCTGGCCTTGAAGACAAACTGACAGTTGAACTCTTCTAGAAGATTCACTTCTCATGCTTAGACAAAGGATTGTTGACAACATTAGGATTAGTATCATGAAATGAAAGGATGTTGTTCCTGATAAGTTCTTGCAATTTAGCCTTCAGTGCAAAGCAATGTTCCAAGTCGTGACCAGTTCCACCTTGAAGAAACTCACAGCGAAGATCCGATCTATAGTTAGCTGGAAGAGGATCTAGAACAGCAGGAGGAGGCCTTGTAGTAATCATTCCACTCTTAATCAAAGAAGGATACAAATCAGTGTAAGTCATCGGGATAAGATCAAAGTTTGGCCTATTACGATACTTATTTTGTCCGACAGCATGATGAGGGGCCTGAGCTTGAGCTCGAACTTGAACTTGAGCTTGAGTTGGTTGAGATTTGACAACAGGAGCAACTGCAGCTACATATGGTTGAACATATCTTTGTTGCGGGTGATAAGGCTTCCTCTCGGTTGAAACAGCATAAGCATCACCATCTCTTCTCTTTTGAAAGTTCCCATGAGACTTTCTTACAGCCTTAGAAGATTCAGCATTCGTAATTTCACCTTTCTTAATACCTTCCTCTAGTTTTTCTCTAATAGTGACTAGGTCAGAAAAACCAGAAGAAACACTCCTACCATCTTCTCCCAAAAGAACGGTTGAAGAGTATCCATGAATAAACCCATTAATTCTTTCTCGGGCAAAGGTGGCTCCACTTGAGCAGCTAGCTCTCTCCAATGTTGAGCGTATTCTTTGAACGATTCTTTCTCTTTTTGTGACATGTTTTGAAGTTGACGACGGTCAGGCGCCATGTCCAGATTGTACTTATACTGCTTTACGAAAGCATCAGATAAATCCTTCCAGCTTCAGATGTGACTTTTCTCAAGTCCCACATACCACTTCATAGAAGCACCACTCAGACTATCTTGGAATCAGTGAATAAGAAGCTTGTCATCCTTGGCATGTGCAACCATTTTGCGACAATACATCAACAGATGAATCTTAGGACAAGTATACCCATAGTATTTCTCGAATACAGGAACTTTGAGCTTATCAGGCAGAACCAAGTCATAAACCAAACACGTGTCTATTGCAGCAGCACCAAAGACATCTTTTCCTTCTAAGCCTTTTACCCTCTTCTCAAGAGTCTAGCATTACTCTCTAACTTCATCCATATATCCAGGTTCACCCTGACTTTCAGCTTGTGGACCAGCAACATGGTACACGAAAGGAGAATTTTGATAAGTAGTTTGAGCGGTAGTGTGCACAACAGGTTGAGATTCGACAAGTGTCGGAGCTGAAAAAACTGGTATAACAGATGGACCAACCATTTGACCAGTAGCAGAAACTGGCACATAATCCAGAGGTAACCCAAATTTTGGCCAAATAGAAACTGGTTGCTGAATCACAGGAGGGTCAACAACAACAGTTGAAACTTCAGAGATAACAGTCCTTTGAGGTGGTTCACCTCGAGCAATCAGAACTTGCATCATTTCAGTGAGCCTGGTCATACTGGCTTTCAACTCATAAATCTCCATTTGGACTTCCAGGTTATGTTGTTCTTGGTTTTCCATTCTCAATCTGATAGCTCTCAATCTATTAGTAGCTCTAGTTCCGTATTTGTGTTGAGGAGACGACTTGATGGAAAAACAACTGAAGAAAGAAACAACCGGGATGAGTTCCCACACAACTCGGATGAACGCAAGAATATGCGAGGATGTAATGATATGCAATGTTCACTTCCATTATCAGAGAAAAAACTCGATTATTGCAAACATGGTCAACATCGAGAATACAGTCATGAAAAATCTTGACAAAAAGGAATATTTGCTTTTTTCAATATTTGTAATAATCAGAATTGTTTTCCTTGAGAAATGGTTATGATGATGATCATAATGAATATGTGGATGCAACAACCACAAACAAGATCACGCAAAGCACACAGGTTCAAAGGTTCGGATCACGAGCATGGAGTCAAGGGATAAGAACCAACAACCCACAAAGGCATTTACTAAGGTTTGTCTTCATTGTACCTGCAGAAAACCAAAAGGGTGCTTACAGAGGTTCCCGGAGTTAACACCCATCTTTAGAATATTATCGATACGTTGGATTACTCCCCAAAACATTCTTAAAATAGACCTCGTCTGAGTGTAGTATCGCGTGACAACCACCTTATGTTTACACCCGGATAGTTTCCGCACTGCGTTCCTAAATTGGCTTGGATGGGTTAAGGGTTCTATGGTCCTCAGTATGATCAGCTCAAGGTCAGAAAATAATGCCACATATGATTACTCATCATGACATTGATAATCCAAGAGAGCCTAATCGAGTGGAGATTATCAAATTGATATCTCTTTGGACTACTTCATCGCGTATTGCTTCGAATATCGCCGTCCTATCATAAGTTCAACTTAGATTTGGGTTAGAATCTATCTCACTCACAGAGGATCACCAAAACCGAAACAAAACAAACAAGTAACAAACAAATCAAACCAAAGCAGTAAATAAATCAAAGTAGGCCGAATCCACTAAGAGATTACTCCCCAGTAGAGTCACCACTTTTCTGTAGCGGTAAAATCATGAGTATAATCTATTGGTTAACTTAACTCAAAGTAAACAGAGTCGCCACCGTGCTTTTATTTTATTCCAAATGGAAAAGGGAAAAAGAGAGAATAAAACCTAATGAATCTAAAAGCAAAAAGCTAAAAGAATCAAGCAGAGAACGGGTAAGGGGATAGGTTACAAATTGGGAAGGTTTTATGCACCCAAAATGTTCGTGGTACTCCACGGGAGCCCTTTGAAATATTTATTGCTTTTTGGTTTGAGAATGGTTTGTTTGGAAGAGATTGAAGAGATGAGAAGAGAAATGTTTTTTAAGATTTTTGTGTTTGAAGAGACGATCGTCTCATGCCTACGTACCCACAAAGTGCAATGCGAGATCAAAACCTCGTAGTTCGTGGTACAAAATGTGAAAAGAAACAATCTGTTAAATTGAATTTAAAATATAAAGATAATTCGTCATTCTTTAGTGAATACTTCCGCTAGAAAGAATGAATCATATCTAAACATAAAAAAGGTTAAAAAGAAAAGTGCACGAGGGCAGAAAAAGAAGTTAATGAGTTGTGAAATTTTTTAAGGTCTTGAAAAGAAAGTTTCGATATGCTTATGTGGTTTAGCATTTATTAAGGAATGAAATTGAAAAAGTAAAACCGCTTGACCTAAGTCAAGGTTTGATTATGAAAACGTTTGAAGTTTGAAAACAAAGAAGGTTTTCAAAATAGGAAGAAGATTTGAAAATCTAAGAAATGGGAGGAGATGAAGGGACTATCCTAAGACTTGAAAGTAAAAGTTAAGGGAAGAACAATCAAATTGTATGGTGAACATTCTTCGAAACAACAGGACTTCCATCTTCATTAACAAGTAAACCAAATCGGCTAAGGTATTCAATCCATAATAGCTCAAGCAAAGGAATGATCCTAGAATCTAAGTCCAAAACTCCAAGTCCAGTGTTAAGAATAGTGGCCATAGCCCAAAAATTAAAGTCACAAGTTTTTTAGATGTTTAATCCTTTATTAATGTTTTTGTGTCCAAATGGACAAAGGAAAAATCACAAGCATAACAATATAAACATAAACAATATGGTGAATGATATAGTATAATAAAAGCATAATAAAAGAGATAAGGAGCGAGAGATTGAAATAAAGAGGATAAGGTGCGAGAATAAATTAAAATGTTAGTATATCAATAGTATAATAATATTTACATAACAATGGTATCGTGAACTTAATCAACCACAACCAAAAAGAGATAACCAAAATCGCAAGGAACCCGGATCCAATTGGAACTTATTTCGAATTCGGGACAAGTTTAGGTCTATGTTAAACAATCGCCGAGTAATTTACGAAGTAATTACCCTACAAATGAGGCCGGCCACCACCAATTAAGGTGGAAAATATTTGTGCTAATACATGTTAGAGAAATGATATGATGGATCATTCTCCGAAAACATGTCGCACGAAAAGAAAAAGTGGTAACGGTCTAATCTTAATCAAGATTTCACATTGATGTATCAAATGCAACCTATCACAATCCCAAAATATGGAGAATGATCCAAATGATCATTCATCCATAGGTTTGAAATAATGAAGATTAAACATATTCGAAAATCAATAATCGTCGAATCGTAGATCTCATCAACCAAAAATAAAAATAAGATGAAGAAGAAATATGGATCTTAATATAAAATCCATAAAAACATCCAATCAAATGAAGAGAAAAAAAATCAATAAGGAAAATAAGATTAATTATTTTAACACTTAACATTTTTTTTATAATCATTTTTTAAAAAAAGATTTTTAAAAAAAATAGAAATTGAAAAAAATAGAAAATTAGAGACAAAAGTCTCCTTAAAATAGAACCAAATAAAAAAGAAAAAGAAAAAAAGAAATATGAAGATCTATGGGGTGTTGCGCAGGATCAGAGATGTTGGATAGCAATTTGGATCCAGATTGTCACTTAGGCCCAACCAACACTTAAATGATAAAAAAAAATAAAAGACAAATTATAAAAATACGAAAAAAAGAAACAGAAGGCATCATCTTCTTCAGCGTCGCATTACTGTTCATGGCAGCGGAAAAACGAACGGAGCTCCGCCATTTTTGAGCGGCGGAGCTCGAAACTTGGTCAGAAAGGATCGGTTCATGGTGCTCTACTCAAATATAGGTTTGATTTCGAACAACTCAACCACGGATTCAAATCGAGACCGCAAAATTTACATCGGAAAAGCTTCGATTACCTTCGATTCAATTGAAATTCAACTCAAATCCTCTTCCTCTCTCTTCTCTGCATACATTCGGGTTGTTGCTGCGTTGTTATGGTTCGGATTTGATCGAATTGAAGATTGAAGTTATCAATTCATTTCAATGGAGTTTGAAGAATGGTAAGTTTTATGGGTGTAGGGATTTTGAGAGAGTTTTCAGAGGCTATTCAAGCTTGAGATTTGAATGGAGAGGAGATATTTATAGCAAAATGAAGGAATCCGTGGTTGCCGTTTTGAAGTGATCTTCCGCGCGTTTTGAATGGTCACAAAATTGGTGTGTGCCTTGCGTGTATTTTGTTCAGCGTGTTACTCGTGTGTTAGCAGCTGACTTGGAACTGATGGCTAGCGGCTGGAATTTTGTTGGTATGCGTCGATAGTGTGTTAAGCATGTTGATGAAGTGAACGGCTGAAGTTTGGTGAAGTTGGCGTGTTAGGAATGGCTTATCAGGAAGAATGAGAAACACGTGAAGGATGTAAAGGCTCATGTGTATTCTTTTTCATGTGCAGATTTTATTTATTTTAATTTTTTTTACCAATTGTTTGTGTAATGGGCTCTAAAATGGTAAATGGATTTATAAAAATGTAATAGAATTTTGGTTAATGATTGGGTTTTATGAGTATAAAGGGGGGTTAATGGGTTAATATATGGGCCTAAAAAATGGTTGGGTTTAAAAAATGGAAAAAATGGATAATGAAAAGGATTAAAAAATTATAATTGGAAATGGTTAAGAAAAATGGTAATTATGAGAAATGGTTAAAAAAGGATTTAGTAATATTATATGATAATGAAAAATGAATAAATGATATGAATAGTGGTCATATATAAAAAAATGATGGTTTAATCGAAAAATGGATAATGGATATATTTTGTAAATATATGAGAATGGATATGAAACGAAAAATTGGAAAATCAAACGGATTGAATATGGAATAATGGAAATGATTATTGAAAAGGGAATGATTTAATAAAAAATAGATGAAGTGATGATTTTAAGCCCACAACCAACTTCTGATTTTTCCTTCACAAGCCACTGAACACGACCACTCCTGAACTATTGAATAACTTGCAACTTAAACCACAACCATTTGGATCGTCTGAAAATTTCCCGAATTATTTGAATTCATGCTGAGGAAAATAAATCCACAGATGAATTGCTGATGAACTGATGAATACTGATAAACCTGAAGATTCAAACCGAACTTCACACGCAACACTGCTCGATAAACTGATGACTTTTTGCACACAACTCAACCTGAACTTTGTACACACTGTCTGAGAAATAGCCACTGGCACACATAACTTGCAGTTGAACAATCTTTTGATAGTTTGACCAAGATTAGGTCAAACGTCCATCTGAATCGCATCATAACTGAACAACCACATTTGAATTGCAATCACTGCTTTATCTTTGAAAACCTGCAACACAGAGAAGTAGAAGAAGCAAACTACCACATATTTTTGTATTTTGGTTAGAAGTTAGTAAATATAAACAAATAAAGCAAGTAAAAACACGGTGGTCCCCCGTGAGGCATAAACCTGCAACTGAAAGGATAAACGAACCAGTGCGTGATCTTGTTTGTATGCAAGATGCAGATAAAAATGCGAAAAATCTTAGGGTCAAAAGTTAGGGTATGACAATAGGCTAGATATGTTGAATGTTCTATTTGTTTTATTTATGTATGGTCATGTTTTAAATTATGTATTTTCTTGTTTTATTTATGTATGGTCATGTTTTAAATTATGTATTTCCTTGTTTTATTTATGTATGTTATTGTATGTGGTTGTAAGATTTTATTGGTATGAATGAAACAAATGAGGCTTCTATTATAAATAGATATGGTTACAATGGTTTAAATTATGTTGTTGTGCTTGGTCCAACATTGGGACATTTTTTACGATTGTGCCCGGGTTGACGACATGAACTGCATAGTCTCACTATTTTGTTTGTCGTATCCATTTCTGTGCGAATACGCGTGCTGTTAGGACGCCCCTTTTTCTTTCTTCGCATGTTTTCATTGTGCCAGACTATTTCCCCGTTGTATGTGGGCCAGTAGTCCTTATTTGCAACAACCAGAAAGCTTTTGTTGTAGACGTTTCAAAGATTGTGCACTTGGTAAACAAGGGACATTAAGCTTGAAAGGTCCATTCGAACCTTTGAACATGCCGCTATAACATGGGAGCAAGGCATACGAAAGGCTTGAAATTTTCCATAGTCGCACCAATTGTTATCAAGTTCTACCCGATAGGATCCCATTGGTCTCCCTTCGTGGTGATCCATTATCTCAGCAACATTGAAATGTCCTTTATTGCGGTTAAACACTGTGACCATATGTGTGTTAGATTTGGAGGCTTTATCTTTAATGAATGTCATTGAACTATCGCTAAACACTTGACCAGACTGTAGGATAGAACTCCATTTTGAACGCCTGGTGTCAAAAAGTTCCCCGAGCCTAAAGTAGGTTGACCTTACCAAAGCGGTTATCGGTAGGTTACAAATGCCTTTAAAAATAGAGTTCATTGATTCCACGAGATTTTGGTCATGTGACCCCATCGTTGTCCTTTGTCGTAGGCCCTGGTCCACTTATCCAATGGAATTTGGTTGATCCATCTGAATGCATCTTCATTTGTCAGTCTGATTTCCTCACGATAGTGTTTTAATGACGGTTCAGTTAATGAATACCCCGCATTTACGACCTTCTTCCGCAATGCCTTGTCCTTGATCTCTCTCATGAAAATTTGAGCGATGTGTCTAATGCAATAAACATGTGATCCTTCCAGTCGTTATCAACATTCTTCCATGCACTTTCAATTGATGTATGTTTGTCTGAAATCAAACATAAGTTAGACTGGGGAGCCACGTGAAGTCGGAGATTTTTTAGGAAAAAACTCCATCCCTCAGCAGTCTCTCCCTCGACTATATCGAATGCAATTGGGAAGATGTTGTTATTTCCGTCCTGGACCACTGCCATCAATAAAGTTTCTTTGTATTTTCCGTAGAGCCATGTTCCATCAATTTGGATTATAGGCTTGCAGAAGGCAAAACCCTTTATACATGGGTCAAATGCCCAAAAGAGTCGGTGGAATATGCCATTTCCACTAACACAATGACTTTCTGGAGTATACGTCGGTAAGATCTCAAGAATGACAATAGTCCCTGGAGCGTATTGCTTAAGTGCCAACAAAAACTTTGGGAGTTCTTTGTACGAGTCCTCCCAATTTCCAAATACAACAGCAACAATATTTGTTCTAGCTATCCATGCTTTCCTGTACGACGAAGTATACTTGTGTTTATGTACTATGTGCTTAATTATCGTGCTGACCTTTAACAAAGGGTCGTCGCCAATGATTGATAAGATATCATTTCATATTAGCTGAGAGCTCAGTTGCCAATGATCCTGCAATGCATTAGTTATCACACAAGTATGCTCTGGACCCATAGACGCAACCTTCCAATCCTCACTTCTATTTCTATATGATGATGTCAATCGAAACGGACACATCACGTCACGACAATATATCTTATAATCAACTGATAAATCCATGTGGTAATATTTGATCGCTCGGACGCAGTCTTCTTTTGTTCGAAAATGGTCACCCTCCTTTAATGCACCTTGTCTTTGAGGATACGGATCGTAAAATATATCTGAAGATGGGTCATTACCTCCCAAGTTTAGGCTTGTCATGTGTTGAGGAGGACGATATACATGACTGGATGGGACCTCAGGTTCATTGACCATTTCATCAACAATTGCCTCCTCTTCTTCCTCGTCCTCATCAACAACATCGACTTCAGCTAAATTATTGTCAGATTCGCAAAACACTTGCGAAGGATCAATGGTTTGAGACATCTGCTATTAGTGTAGCGTAACGTAAAGCTCAATATCATTGAAACCAGAATACTCATGGCTGAGAAACATAGTACACATTTTCGTCATCACATATAATTAATTGGAAAAACATGACCTAGTTATCCTCATAAAAGACTGGAATTTTGTAAATGATGACGTCTACTGGACCATGCTGTAATTTCTTTTCCAACCTTTGTTTCAGATGAGCAAAATTAGACCCTTAGGTGATTGAGAACCGCGTAAATTTGGTGTTATAAAAATTGAACCCAGATAGGTTACAATCGAATATTTCACCATTTATATGGGTGTTGATCATGTACTTGGGTGATTGATCCATAGATCAAATACAAAGAAACTTTTAGAGATGTTTAATGTTTTACAGGTTTTTGGTATATTGAAACAACATTACATGTCTATAAATAGAATTGTGAACAATTACTTTATAATATATTTTCTTTTCATCATTAAAGTTGTGCACAAGTTATGGGATTATTTTACACAAGTTGTGGAATTATTTGGTAGACTTATCTTATATTGTTTGCATATTCAATTAATTTCGTAGGCTTATCTTATACAGTCTACAGTTTACCTACACAATTTGATTGCCTATACCATTATTGATGTTATTCACCTACACAATTTCTTTTCATACACAATTATTTAAGCTGCTATACAATTATTTTTGTAGGCTTATCTTATAGAATTATTTTGAAAACCTATCTTTATTATAAACAAATAACATGATACTTCATTCATACAATAAAAACATACTATAATACATACAATATTTTCGTACATTAAAATATCCAAAAACATACTATAACACGTTCGCCAATCAAGGTTGCGAATTAAGGTAGGGCATTATATGGATTCGCCAATCAAGGTGGCGAATTAGTGTAGGGCTTTGCAAGGATTCACCAATCAAGGTGGCGAATTTATGTAAGTTCAATAAAGCGGAAGATTCTTGCTCCCTGCATGCATGCTACGCCATAGAGATTCTTGCGTGCTGCTTTCTTGCCTGCCCTGCATGTCATTTCTTGTCACCTGCATGCATCCATTAAATGTGGTTAACAACTTCATTGAATGCACGTGACAAAGCTCAACAACATATTCAATGCATGATCCTCATTTGCATGCTACTCGCCAATCAGAGTGGAGAATGTGGTGCATGATCCTCAGAAAATGCGTTGCACCAATCAGAATGTTTTAGGGCTGCAAAATTTTGAACCATTTCGCCAATCGGTTTGGCGAATTCACATGCATCCAACACACGTTCTCCATTTCATTTGGCTTATGCGTGTACTGATTTTTTTCTCTATAAATCAACCCTCCAATAAGATGTTTTAACCACACACTAAACACTCTAAACACTCTAGATTTATAAACACTCTAGCAAATCAATATTAATGGCTCTACTAACTATGGGTGATCAACATAGAGGAACACCTGAAAATATTGCTAATTTTGTATGTTTCATTCTTGCCATAATTATATTTACATGTTTTAACTTATGTCAATTTTATTTAAATTTTACTTATCTCGATTATATATAATTTTAACTTATATCATGTTTGTCTACAGAATGTAAAAAGATTTTGTTGTTGGGTGCATGACTACATAGTGTATGATCCGATCATAGAACCGTATCTGCGTTCATGCGGATTTGGTTATGTCATTAAGGTGCACAACAATTCGATAGATAGAAAATTTATTTTGGCACTACAAGAGAGGTGGAGACCGGAGACACACTTTTCACCTGCCATTTGGTGAATGCACGGTAACACTCGAAGATGTCTACATGCTTTTGGGTTTACGTGTATCTGGTAAAGCTGTTTTTGGTAAGGTCAACCATGAAATAGGTATAGTAGAGTGTTGCACCCCAAAATTTGCCCTCACAATACAAGACTTTGTGTGCTAAGAAGTTTCACAAGGTTCACAAGATTCATAATGCTTCCAAGACCTTTCATGAGGTTCATGAAGTCTACAAGTCACTTCATGAAGGTTCACAAGGTTCACAAGCTTCTCAATGCTTTCAAGACTTTCCATGAGGTTCATGAAGTCTACAAGTCACTTCATGAAGGTTCACAAGATTCACAATGCTTCCAAGACCTTTCATGAGGTTCATGAAGTCTACAAGTCACTTCATGAAGGTTCACAAGGTTCACAAGCTTCTCAATGCTTTCAAGACTTTCCATGAGGTTCATGAAGTCTACAAGTCACTTCATGAAGGTTCACAAGGTTCACAAGATTCACAATGCTTTCAAGACCTTCCATGAGGTTCATGAAGTCTACAAGTCACTTTATGAGGTTCACAAGGTTCACAAGGTTCACAATGCTTCCCATGAGGTTCACAAGACATTTTATGATGGTTCACAAGGTTCACAAAGTTCACAATTGGTCAGAAGAGTTGACAATTCCCTCAGACAATGCACCTCCTAGGCAGTGCATCCAAAACTAGGGTTTTGACTTTAACCAGGCTAAATGGATTTCCAAGACTTCAAGTGAGCTTCATAATATCTTATATGTGTGTAAGAACCCCCATGACAGGTTTCAAGACTTTTCTCAAAAGTTTGCTCAGTCAGATGATCAGATAAGTCAAAATCAGTCAATGCAGTTAAAAAGTCAAACTGAGGTCAACTGTGGTCAAACCAAAGTCAAACTTCATGATTTTTTGCCAACATCAAGTATATGAAGTAAAATTCATCATTTGATCAAGGGTTGATCATGACTCATCAAGGAGATTCCAGATCATCAAGAATCAGGAGTTTCTAAATTAGGGTTTCCTCAGTAAAAGTCAACTGAACTTTGACCAGCCATAACTTTCACATACTTCATCACCAAGTCTCCAATAAAATCTCATTTTGAAGGAAATTGAATTCTCTACAACTTTGTGTCTCACAAGCCAAGCCCAAAAATGCTTCATTTGGAAGGTATGTGCTAAGACATTATAGGTCCTTTTGAAAGTCAACAAAAAGTCAACAACTTCAAAATGGCATAACTTGAGATTGGTAAATGATATGGACATGAAACCAGTGGGGTTGTTTAGAGGACTCTTCAAGCTTTCCAAAATGTCCAAGAACACCCTCATACCATTAAAATTTAAGGATATGTGCCCTTGCAAAGTTGGGGAATTTTAGGAAAGTTTATGAAGCAAATGGAGGTTTAAAACCAAATTTTGTCAAGTGGGCTGAACTTTTAATGACCCAAAGCAATCCATGACATCATGCACGAAAATTCTATGATATTTTCATAATTTTTATTTTATTTAATTAATTTATTATGATTTTTATACTTAAAATCATTTTAAATTTAAATAAAATATTAAATATGAAGATTAAATTTTATTTTTGGTTCTAGAAAGTCATGAATTCAGCATGGAACAAATTGATTCAAGAATAACATTGATTGGCTTGAAATAGAAAGTGTTGATGCAAAAATATTGAAATTTCAAAGCTTATCATGGTGAATCTTTTTGAATCAAATCTTACACATAACCATTCAATTTTATTGACCTAATTCAATCACCTATAAGGACTAAACACAACCCTAACATGAATGGACGGATTCCACAGCTTCAAGAGTAAGCTCACAATTTCAAAAAAACCTCTTAAAACTCACATTCGGTTTTCAATCTCCAAGGCATTTGAAGGTAAAATAAGGACATAGCTATGATCCTTGGACCTCCCTGATCGTGAACCAATACTCATATGCATCAAAACTATGCCATATTGTTCAAACCGAATTCACATTGTTCTTGAAAATATTTTTTTCGATTGCCATTATTTAACCACTATTAATTGATTTTGTTGTGTGATTCGTGTTAGTTAGGACCTAGGGATGCTTTCTGGACCAATTGATTGAAGCTTCACTGCCTAGAATGGATTCGGCCATGATTAGGGTTTTGACCTCCAAATTAGGGTTCTTCGATTCACTAAATATAAATGAATTTGAAGAACATAGGGATGTTGTGTGAACCATAAGGATCATAAAACACTGATCAATTTCATGAATTGGTACTGTTTTGTTGGAGTTTCATTTTCGCAGGTTTTGAATATGGAAGAACTTGCATGAAAATTCGCAGGAAAAGTGGCATCAAATTTCGCAGGTACACTGAAGAAGATGAAGCTGTTTGCGCGCGTTCTGGAAATTCAAATTTCACTTAAAATATTTTATGTTTTAGTGCTGGTTTATTATCACAAGCGTGCAGCTTGTCTCAATGGTAAGACTGGTTTGTGTATTACGTGATGGCACTGGTTCGAATCCTGGCTGGTGCATTTTTTTTCTTATTTTTCAGGTTAAATATGAAACATAATATATTATGTATTATGGCCAACACAATAACAGATGTGCTCACCCAGCAGGATTGGTCATGCGTATGCTTGTTTGCCTAAGAGGTCCTGGGTTCAATCCTCCCCCAGGCCTTTTGCTTTCTTTTATTTTTCTGGATTTTTCAGGATATGAAACAAAATCAATTCCACCTTCTTTCTTGCTGCCTGCGCATGATGGCTTAGTGGTGGGTGTGGTTGCTGGTAATCAGAGTGACCTGGGTTCAAACCCCAGCCAGGTAAGTTCCAATTTTTTTCTTTTCATTTTATTTGTTCTAATTGTTTTATTATTAAATTATATATAGTTTTATACATATTATATTTCTAAATAATTCAAAAAAAAAATAAAACATGTTTATATGATTATATTTTCCAAATTCCAAAAAATATATATTTTCTTAATTCAAAAATTATTTTCTTTATTATGTAATTAAATTATAATATATGTATATTTATTAAAATAATTTTGTATATCATAATATAAACTCTTAAATATTTTTCTAACAAAACCCTAATTTTATAAACCCTAATTTATCTTTTCTAAACAATTATTAAAAACCTAATTTTATTTTTTAATTTTTGTAAATATAATATTTAATATAATTAAATTTTGTAAATATGATTATAATCAAAAAAAATTTATATATGTAATTGTTTCTATAATTTGTCCATAATCTAAATGTTATCTTTTAAAAATATATATGTTTAAAAACAATTAAATTTATGCTAATATTGTAATTATAATTTTTTTATGTTTTAATAAGTTGCATATAATTTTAAATTTTATAATTAAATTGCTCATATTTCCTTAATAATTTCTAATTCTTATTTATTATCTTATTTTGTTTGTTACTATTACTAATCCATTTATTTTTTAATTATGCTTATTATTATTATTTCACTAACCCCTATTATAATTATTCTTGCTTATTTATTTATTATTTTTTGCTTATTTATATATTTTGCTATTTATTATTAATTATTTATTATTATTATGTAAATGCTCCCGGATGTAATTTTTGTAAATATTTAAATTATTTAATTTGCTTGCTATGGTTAGTAAAATAGGGAGTGTACACATGTATTATATTTTAAAATTGAATTTAGATCATTTTAATTATAAGATAAATATTAAATTAAACACTCACACACGTAAGTCGATTTTTAATCGCCATCTCACTTTCTAGGGTTACCTCTCAATGTTGCCTAATCAAAAGGTCAAGTGGGGTGTATAAAGCAAGTCCCTTAAAAGAAAAGTCATCAAGTCCCTTAATGGTTGCCTTTCATAGAGATCTTGTCCCTTTCGAATTATGATGACAGTCCCTCCAAGTGCTTAATACACCCCACAGTTGCCTTCATTAAACAGATGTCCCTCATATGTCCCTCACATCCAAGGTAATGACTACCTGTTCCTTAATAATAGGGATAGTCTTACCATTTAAAGGATAAAGAACAGAAAGACTTAAAACTTTAGGGTAGGTTCCTCATAGTTGCTTGCTCACTTCATTCAAAAACTTTTCAAACACTTCACAAATTTCAAACAATTTTCAAACACAAGTTTTTTACGCATCCGTACATGGATCATTATCAAACTCTTATGAAAATTTCTATTCACACACTTCACATTTCAAAACATTTTAAAGTGAGCTAAGTAACTAAGAGCCCATGGATAACCATGGATGTAAAGGGTGCTAACACCTTCCCTTTACATAACCTACCCCCCGGACCCAAAAATCTTTTCAAAGGTCTTTCCTGTTCTTTTATGCCTTTCCTTTGGATAAAATAAAAGTCGGTGGCGACTCTTGCTATCCGCAACATAACTAAAGTCAGTTCTCCCACCGTGTTACAGAACTGGCGACTCTGCTAGGGATTTAAATTTAAGAGGGGTACCCTTAGGAATTAGATCACTTTAAATTGCTTGCTTTGTTTGCTTTACTTTACTTGTTGGGCTCTCATGTGTGAAAGGTCCTAACCCGGATCTAGTGTACCTTAGGTAAATGGCAATAGACCAAGGAAACTGTACGACGTATATCGATATGGTTGATCTGGTGGCCATAGTTAGTGTGACTTCTTGGTTGGTGCTTATGTTCCTTAAGTCAAGTTGAGGATAATATGAGGCTGCCATATGTTGTCAATACACTAACTAACTTTTAGAACCCTAGTTATCCCATCTTGGCCTTTAGAAAAGTAGTGAGGTAACCGGCTTTGGTGCAGACTGAAGTTGGTTGACACTCGATGCTACGCTCATTGAGATCTTAAACTTGGAGGGTTTTGGTTGGCAAGTAAGTTGCCTTCTGATCAACCACCCTTGTGAAGGATCAATGATATTGATATCCCTTAGAACCTGGTTACTTTTGTAGGACAGGATGAACCAACTAACTTCAGGGGAGGGTACTTACCTTTGAACCTCATGCAAGCCTTTAAACCTAGGGCTATTGTGTGACTTGTTTGTGTGTGCCACATGTTTGTGATTGAACATAACATCATGACATCATCATGCATCATAAGCATAGCATTTTCACTAACCATTTCAAGGACCAAAGGATTTATCTTTGTTCTTTGTTGCAGGTCATGGCTTCTGCTCGTAGAAACACCATCAGGATCAACTTTGTGGGCATACCTGCTAAGCTTAAAGAGTTGGTTTCTCAAGTGTCTGATCATTCCCAGTTCATCAAGAGACATGGTCACCTATTGGATCTAGTCACTTCAGGGTTCAATGAAGACATGATGAGTGTCCTGTTTCAGTTCTTTGACCCTAAGCACCACTGTTTTACATTCCCGGACTACCAGCTGGTTCCAACCATGGAGGAGTTCTCTAAACTTCTAGGTATACCTGTTCTTGATCAAAGACCCTTCACAGGCTTGGAGAAGGAACTTAAACTAGAGGTTATTGCTGCAGCTCTACACCTGAAGAAGTCTGACATTGTTCTAGAAACGAGAAGCGGAGTTAAGGGTATTCTTGCCAAGGTGTTGATAGAGAAAGCTCAGGTGTTCTTGAAGGCCATGAGGTATGATGCTTTTGAGGAAATCTTAGCCCTGCTGATATATGGCTTAGTATTGTTCCCCAACCCAGATCAGTTCATAGACGTTCATGCCATCAACATATTCCTGAGTCACAATCCAGTGCCTACATTGCTTGGAGACATCCTGCATTCTCTTCATACTCGTACTACAAGGGCAAGAGGAACTTTGATGTGCTGCATACCTTTGCTTTCTAGGTGGTTTATTTCTCACCTTCCTCGCTCAGTAATGAAGAATGAGCAAGGGTTCAGATGGTCCAAGAGGATCATGTCACTTTCTCACTCAGATATCCATTGGTGCTCTAGATCTATGGAGAATGTCACCATCATTGACCGTTGTGGGGAGTTTCCTAATGTGCCACTTCTAGGCATAAGAGGAGGCATCACCTACAACCCCTCTCTAGCTTTACGACAGTTTGGTTACGCTCGGAGTGATGGTCCACATGACATGTTGATTCAGAGCATTGTGTTTGATTACGACAACGATCTTCAGGGTTACCGTCAGAGATTCATACGAGCCTGGGGAAAAGTAAACAGGGTTGACAGCAAGACACTGGAGCCTAAGTACACTATTCCTATGGAAGCTTATCTCAGATGGGTACGATCTCGTGCTCAGACTCTCATGATGCCATATCCTGCCGTCCTACCAGTTACCATGGAACCTGTTGCTGAAGGAGACACAGCTTATACCATCCTTCACCCAGACATGCCTACTGACATGGAAGACTTGCAGAGATCCTGGATCCAACTGAAGGAGCAAAGGGATACTTTCGAGGCTCATTACAAAACAAGCCAAGAAAGAATCCTGGAACTAACAAAGCAACTTCACGAGGAACGAAATCTCAACTCATACCTCAACACAAAGAGGAAACGTCCATGGGAGACTTAAAACCCCACTTCTTGTACTTATTTCATTTCATTTTTTTGTAAGCCCAAGAGTCAAAACAAATTTACTACTAATAAAAGTTTACCTTCTTGTTTGTCTAAGCAAATTTAAATCATGCGGTCCTTGAAAACATTGCATATGCATTCACATATCATATCATTGCATCACAGGTTTATTGTGCACAGGTTTCTCATCTTCTCGCTGTTTATTTCAGCAATGGCTCTTGAACAATCAGTTAAGGATCTCCAGGCACAAAATGCACAGTTCCAAGAGCTGATCTTGAACCTGTCCAAAGGGCAGGATGAATTGAAGGCACTGCTGGCCAAGAAGGCTAAGAAGACTAGAAGGTCAGCTGGTTTGATCAACATGGGAAGAAGGTTCAAAGGTCTTGCCAAGACTAAAGAACCAGTTGAAGACTATGAATCTGAGGAATCTGAAAAAGAGGGAGGCAGTCTCCACAACACTATGGGGGACTCTGATTCTGAGGCTAATTATTACCATGATCCTAATGAAGACAAATTCAAGATGCTGGTGGATAGGATGGATGCCATGGAGTTGCAGAAGTCATCTGGGCTGGATTTTGAAGATTTGAGTCTGATATCTGGGGTAGTCATACCCATTGGTTTCAAGGGTCCTACCTTTGTTGTTTATGATGGGGTCTCTTGTCCCAAGCTGCATCTGAGGTCTTATGTCAGAAGAATTCAACCTCACACTGCTGATAAAAAGTTGTGGATCCATTTCTTTCAAGAGAGCTTATCTGGAGCTCAGTTGGAGTGGTATTATCAATTGGAGAGTGTCAACATCAGGGACTGGAATGATCTTGCTGAAGCTTTCTATAAGCAGTATCAATACAATGCTGATTTAGCCCCCACTCGCATGCAGCTTCAGAGCATGTCTATGGGTGCCAAAGAAAGTTTTAAAGAGTATGCTCAGAAGTGGAGAGATTTAGCTGGAAGAGTTCAACCCCCTTTAACTGACAGGGAGCTGGTTGATATGTTCATGTGCACGCTGAATGGTCCGTTTTACAGTCATCTCATTGGAAGCTCATCATCTGGCTTCACTGAGTTGATAATGACAGGATAGCGAGTAGAAAATGGTATAAAGAATGGTAAGATCCATGTGGGCACTTCTTCATCAGGTGCTGCAAAGAAGCCTCCCACTGGGAAGAAAGAATCCAATGCTGTTTATGGTCAGCTTGATCGTAACAGAAGGCATCAGTCTGTTAGTGCAGTTCATATTTCAAACCCAACTCCTGCAACAACAGAGCAGCCACAGGGCAACCAACAGAGGGCTAGAAGACAGTTCACGAAGATCAACATGTCAATGGCTCAGGCATTGCAACACTTGTTGAAGGCTGAACTTATTACTTTGAAAGAGGCTCCTCAGAATCCTAATGTTACCTCTCCCAGGTACAACCCCAATGCACGGTGTGCATACCATTCAAACTGTCAGGGACATGATACTAATAATTGCTGGGTCTTGAAGAACAAAATTCAAGATATGATTGATGCTGGAGAAATTGAGTTTGATCCTCCGGGTACTCCAAATGTGATTACTGCTCCAATGCCAAACCACGAGAAGACTGTCAATGCCATTGATGAAGATCTACATATCTATGCAGTTGCAGAGTTGACCACGCCATTGTCTGTTATCAAGAAAAAGTTAGTACAGGCTGGGCTCTTCCCAGGTTGTCATGAAGATTGTTTGTATTGTACCTATAAGCCGGATAGTTGCTGGAGATTGAGAGATGGAATTCAGCGTCTCATGGATAAGTATACTATAGTGTTTGAGAAGACTCCATCGTCTGTAGAAAGTATGGTGGATCATATTACTCAAGGTAGGAAGGTTGAAGAGGTTGACATGGTTGACAGAGTGCCAGTAAGAATCACTTCCAAAGGTCCTATTAAAATCACCCATCAGGGTCCAATCAGAATTACTGCTGAAGGTCATGTGAAAGTTGTTGCTGAAGCCAGAGTGGCTCCTGTGGTTATTACTACTCCTGGTCCTATCCCGTATACGTCTGACAAAGATGTGCCTTGGCATTATGGATCTGATGTTTACATCCATGGTGTTAAGCAAGAGCCTGTAGCTGATGTGCCTATTGATGTTGACAATATTGCTGGATCTAGTAAGATCACACGTAGTGGAAGAGTCTTCTCACCTCCAATTACTTCCAAGAATACAGTTACTCCTGCTGCTACTTCCACCACTGATGCTAGGGGCAAAGGCCCTGTTATTGAACCAGTATCTACTGATGAGCCAGCTGCTGATGATCTCTCTAAGCAGATGGAAGAAGTATTGAAAATCATTCGCAAGAGTGATTATGACATTGTTGATCAGTTAGGGCATACTCCCTCAAAGATTTCTATGTTGTCCTTGTTGTTATGTTCTGAAGCTCATGCAAAAGTTTTGATCAAGTTTCTGAAGACTGCTCATGTACCCAATGCAATTTCTGTTGATCAGTTTGAGAACTGTGTTGCCCACCTGTCGCTCCCGACAAATGAAAATGGATCAGATGAAGGTACAGACGCGAACGGTCGGCGAGAGGGACAATGAGAACACACAGCCGTGAACTCACTGGAGATGAATAGAGTCGCCAGCTAGGCATTTTTATCCCGGAGGAAAGGTAATGCTGCATAAACCTAGAAAAAGATGGATAAGACGGTTGCGAACCAGAGAGACTGAGAAAGGGGGTTGGTTACAACCTGGGAAGGTATTAGCACCCAGATTGTCCGCCGTACTCGACGGGATCCACGCTTAAAGATTTGTGTTTTAAAGGGGTAGTGTCAGTGCGATTTGTGTGTAAAAGGGCTGGAAAACAAAATGTACAGGTGTCAGTGTAAAGGAGGTGTGAAGTGCAGTATGTACAGTGTCAGTGTAAGGATAAGAGTGAAATGCTCATGACTATGAGGCTAAGAGAATAAAGCTGGAAGAGGGGGGATATACAGAGACTTTTGTTCGATAACCGTTAAGTTATGCCTACGTATCCTCTCGTGCAATGAGGAAGTCAGAACACCGTAGTTCGACCCAAAGAGACTGAAAGATGAATTGACTTATGAACTACTTACTTGTCTATGCTCAAGTGTATGACCTGTCTGGCTCAGGTGCAAACCGTCTTGCATTAGACGGAAGAAGCAAGTTCTCGTTTATGAGTGAAGGTGATGAGAAAAGAATCCCGAAGGAGACGATTATTGTTTGTTTTTTGAGTTTTCAGTCTTTTATTGCTTTTGGATTTGTCATAAGTTAATGAGCTTAAGCCTAAACCAGTGGATTTAGTAAACTCATCACATCTTCCCTCTGATTAGGGGTAATGAGAATACCTTAAGTGTGAAGTCAGCTTCTCACACTTAATCACCTTTGGTGTAGGATTAAGATCATTAACCTACTTGTAGTTATTTAGATGTTTTTGGTATTTTTTTTTAGTGTTAAGTAATGAGATTAAGCCATAATCAGGGATTAAACAGACTCATTACACCATCCTAATAGAAGGATAATAGATGAGAATGTTTAAGCTGAGGAAAGCTCCTCAACTTAATCCATGATTAGGGATTAAACCCATGACAAAACAAACCTTTGATTAAGTGGATTTTATTTAATGGTGAGATGATGAAGTGAATTTTATGGTTTGTAAGACGACTTGAGGGGGACTTGTCCATTAACACTAGGGTTAGTCCTTCTTAACCAATTAAAGAAGAATTAGAACCCTAATGCAAGGCCCAAGTTACAAGCTTGATGTCTTGATGATTATTATGTGAATTGATTAAGAGATTTAAACACATTAAGGGTTTAACACTTAGGATTAAAGTTATACACTCCATCCTAAGAGAAGGATGCAGGCATAAGCTTAATCACAAAGCCTTAAAGCCTTTAGGGTTTAATCCCTAATTATGAGGTGAGAAGAGAAGACTCAAAAGAGACACAAAGGTAAAACTAAGAGGGGAGACTAATCAAAACCCTAATCATTGTCATACATGGTTGTTCCTAAGGTTTGTGAGGTTTTCAAGAGCAATCTTCAAAGAGAACCACCAGGATGCAGATGAACAGGATCAAGAGAAGCAAAGTGACTTGCTTCATTCAAGAAGTCAAGTCACTTGAAGAAAGAAAGTGGGAGGAACAAGAATGAGCAAGCTCAATCTCAAACACATACATAAATGCAGCAATGGATGCAAGAGGGATGAAAAGAAAAGTTATGAGAAGTGAAGGCAAATTCACTTCTCAAGCTCACTTACCACCTGAAATGTTAGAAAGAAAAGCAATGCAATGCTAAATGAGATGAAATGATATGATGAAAAACAAAACCAGAAGCATGCTGATGATGATAATGATGTTATGAGATGCTAAAAGCATGATACAAGGCATGGAGATGTTCATACAAGATCATGGATGCAAATGAGGCAAGTTAAGGAGCATGATCTTACATGAAAAGTTATGAAACATACATGGCAAACAAAATGGCAAATGCAAGGTGCAATGATCACACATGCTTTCTATATGTCTTATGATGTCAAATGAATCAAATGGATGCATAAAATGTCATGGCAAGTCATGTTATGCAAGAGAATGCAAGAAGGATGCAAATGAAAGCCCAAATTAGGGTTTATGAAACAAACATCAAACAAAACTCAAAAACAGAAGCAAACCCTAAGATAAAAAATGGAAAATGCCACCCAAAGAAATCCTAAACCTATACTAAACCAAAGCCCAAAGGGGAGGTCTCAACTCTTAACCAATCTCAAGTTATGATTTTTACAAGTTATTAGGGTTTTTAGGGCTCCTAAACAAAAGAAATTCCAAACAAATTGAAAATGAGGAATCAAATCATGGCCATTTAATCCTAGAAACTACATGCTAAACAAAAAATAATGCAAAAAGAATCAATGTCCAACTCTTCTCAAATAGGCAGAAATGAATTTTTGAACTTTGGATCAAATTAATGCACAAAAAATGATTTAATTCAATGGAAAATTCTCAAAATGCATCAAGATCAAAAAAGAAATTTGGTTTGAAGGTTGGACAATGTTTCTAAATGTCTTAGAACATTTCATGAATTTTTTGGTGATTTTTAAATACCTAAAAGTATTTTTAATAAATTAATTTTCATTAATCAATTAAAAATAATCTTTTAAATATTTAAAAATACTTTTTTAATGATAAAAAATAAAATGAAAATATTTTTGTGTTATAAAAATTAATAAAACTCAGGAGAAAAAGTTTCATAATTTTTAAACATTTTTTACTATTTTTAAATAATTATGCAAATAAAATGAGAAGAAAATGAATTAAAATAAATAAAAGGAGAAGTATGCAGGATGGGTGGCTGGGATTCAATCTGGGCTTGGGGGCATTGACTACGCGCCAGATCCTGTGGCCCACGTTTAAACTGACTTAAACCCAATTAATTAAATAAATGATGAAGATTAGGGCTTAATGACAAATCTGGACCGTCCACACGCGCGGCAAGTCAAACATTTCAACGCATCCAACGCTCTAGATTCAAATGGTCTTAATTACTGGGATTAAACCCTAATGATTTTCAGGTGGCCGGAGAAGACCTCCGGTCGTCTTCTCCGGTGGGAAGTCCACCTGAAAATCTCCAAACTCCCTCAAAACGTAACAAAAATGAAACCTAAGCATACAGAAATGATTCCCATGATCCCCTGAACTAAAACCCTAAGTCAAAACAAATTTATTCTTCCTCAAATTCATGAATCGAGCAAAACAAATTTTAGGGCACGCAAGTTTCAGAGATCAATTAAATGTCCATTTCATCACCATTTCAAAAACTAAAAGCATATTCATGATCAGGAAGACATGTAGAACAAGTTTAAAACAAAAGAAATGATTCCTGGAAAAATATTTTTTCAAGCTACCTGAGATTCGAAGCTTTCACTCTGATGACTTTCTGGCCACTTCCTTCAGTGCAATCCACTCCACTTGACCCTCTGGTGATGCTTGAATGCTCAAGAGGAATTTATGTTGGCTGGATGAGGAGTTTGACAAGCTTCTGCTCAAGCTCAGTCAGAAATGGCAGGGATGGTTCAGGCAGTTTCAGGCCATTGTGAGTGGTTCTTTGTGATCCAGATGATGAGTGGAGAAGCTTTGTAAAGTTTGTTTGGATGTTTGTAAGCTGTGGAAGGTGATTCGAAGAGAAATGCAGGCTGAGGTGAAAATGGTGAAGTGGTTTTGTGGTTGGTTTTAGGCCTGTGTTCTTGCTGGTTTCTACTCAATGAGGCATGGTAAGTTGAATGGTGAAAATGGTTTGAGTGTTTTGTGGCTGGGCAGAGAGATTCGAAGCAAAATGCAGCTGGGGTGTGTTTTTTGAATGTGTATGATATGAAGAGTTTCAGCATGGCTTGGTATATGAAATGGCTTGCAAATGAAAAGTATAAACTAATCCAATTGGCTGGATGATGTGACATGGCCTGCTGTGATAGGTAAGTTTGCTTTTGCAAAATGTCAACCTTTTGTGTAAGAGAAGTATGGTGAGGTGCTAGCTTGGTACAAGGGCTAGGGGCTGCACAGCATGGTGTGGTGAGAGAGCTAGCAAGGTCAGCATCCAAGGTTGCAAGTTGTAGGAAGTGTGATGAGTGCTTTTGCAAGTTGTCACCTTTTTGAAATTTCATGAAAAATGCCTTGTTACATGAACTAAACACATGTGATTTTGGTTCAATTCTGACTTTTTAGGACATGTAGAATGTTTAGGTCATGGTTTGAAGTGAATTAGAGGTTACAAAAGGCATTGGCTCATGGTTTTGCAAAATTCACATTTGAAGCATGCCTTGAAAATCAATGATTTTTGGCAACTTTGTCACACCACAACTTTTGATCCAAGAAGAATTTGATCATGTTCTTGTACTTTTTGAAAAGGGAAAGATGAGATCTACAACTTTCATGACCAAAGTTTTTCCATTTGAAGCTTTTTTGGATCAAGAATCAAGGCTTGAAAAATGACCTAAAATGAAGCATTCTTGAAAAGTCAACTATGCCCAAAAAGTCAACATTTGCAAAACTTCCAAATTCTTGATTTCTATGAACTTCAACCTTCTTCCATGATCAAATAAAGATCATATACACTCAAAATGATGAATATCACCCATTGGTTGGGTCATTGGGGGCCTCAGATGCCCTGATTTTGCACTGACTTGTCCAGAAAGTCAACTCTTGATCAGATGACTTCCCCATGGAATTTCTTCATGAAAATTGATATGCATACTCCCTACACCATATAGAGACCAATGGAAACAAGAATGACCAAAAAATTTGGAGTTGTGGCCTCTGAAACCAAAACCCTAATTTTAGGTCAACTATGCAGTCAAACCTGGCTCTGCATCCATTCAAACCCTAGTTCTTGTGATTCTTTTGAAATCTTGACTTTGAGAAGATGCAATATGATACTTGAACACATATGGATCCCTTTGAAGTGATTGGTTGCCTCTGGGGTGGCTCAAGAGGCTCTTGGATAGCTCAGGTCACAAACCCTAGGTGCAGATGACTTAGAACCAATGTAGTGACTCAAAATTGAGACATGAGATGATATGATTGTGTTTATGCATATGAAATGATCACAAGCCATGGTGAAATGGGTGAGGGCAAATTTGGGGTGTTTACAGCTGCCCCTATTCAAACATGAGTTAGCTGTGCAGGATGTAAGCGACGGCTTAACAGGCAAACAAGATAACTTGTGGTTGAATACCAAAGACAGTCCAAAATTTGCACTCACAGAATGAAGAAGAAAAGGGATATAGATTGTAAAGGAAAATAAAGTATATTGTAAGGTGGATGATAGAGCGATGACAGGGACGGCCGACATGCTGGGGAAAGTATGTGAAGTAAAGAAATGACGGGGACGGCCGACATGCTGGGGATAAAAGGTAAAGCCAAGATGGGGACGGCCGACTAGCTGGGAAAAATCAAAATATGATGGGGACGGCCATTAGTATAAAGCTGTAAAATTTTCTGGGAGTTAATGAAACATGACGGGGACGGCCATCAAGTTCATAAAGCAAGGTAACCGACGATGGGGACGGCCATCGGGCTAAAAGAAAAGGAAAAGGGACCACGACGGGGACGGCCATCGGGTTAAAGAATAAATGAAAATAAACAGCTGATGGGGTACGGCCATCAAAGGTGAAGGACGATCACCTAGCAGGGGACGGCTGCTCTGTTGGGTAATAAAGGAATTATGATGGGGACGGCCATCAAAGGTGGAGGACGACCACCTGGCAGGGTACGGCTGCCGAAAAAAAATCAACGATGGGGACGGCCATCGGATAGAAAAGGTCAACGATGGGGACGGTCATCGGACGAGCATGATGGAGGACGACCATCAAGAAGTGGAGGACGACCACTCAGCAGGGTACGGCTGCTCTCGAGGTTTCTCATGACATAGGACGAATGCCAGATAACCAAAATCAACAATGGGGACGGCCATTGGATGAAATGATGAAGGACGATCATCAAAAGGTGGAGGACGACCACCTAGCAGGGGACGGCTGCTAAATCAACGATGGGGACGGCCATCGGATAGAAAAGGTCAACGATGGGGACGGCCATCGGACGAGCATGATGGAGGACGACCATCAAGAAGTGGAGGACGACCACTCAGCAGGGTACGGCTGCTCTCAGGGTTTATCATAACACAGGACGAGTGTCAGATAAGAAGGAAAATTAGTTTTGTTGGCAATCTACTGGGGATATAGTAAACACGGACGAGTATTTACAACCAAGAAACAAAGGGTATGAGTGTTCAGATGTCGTGTATAGATTAAAGATGCGGACGAGCATCCCTAAGACTACGATACGGACGAGTATCGGGTAGAAACAAACTGACACATGTTCAGAGATGATGATACGGACGAGTATCAACTGGTTAACAGAGAACACGGACGAGTGTTGAATCTGAAAGAACTCTTCTGGGGAATAGTAGACACAGACGAGTATCTATATTCAAGAAGACACAAGTGTTTGACACGGTGTATGGATTAAAGATGTGGACGAACATCCTTAAGGCTATGATACGGACGAGTATCATGTAGAAACAAACACCAGACGCAATGTTCTGAGATGATGGTACGGACGAGTACCAACTGTTTAACAAAGAACAGAGACTACTGTTGAATCTCTGGGTATATAACTGGTATATACAAGATACGGACGAGTATCTGTATGAGAGCGAGTGGTGTATAGATGGTGTTTAACTGCTGGGGAGGGTGACACGGACGAGTGTCAAAAGGAGAAAAGTGTAATATGAACAAGTATCCGATATACAAAGTCTAGGCGACTACGCTGGGGATACGACACGGACGGGTGCCAAGAAAGTGTATATAAGTATATGTGAGTACAAAGAGGACGTCTTTGGCTTTCTGCTGGGATATAACACGGACGGGTGTCAAAAGGAGTATATATTGATGTTTGGGAGTTGTGAGGCAACTGCTTTTGCTGGGAACTCTGGTGGGGATTTTTTGTGTATTGTATTCTGTATACTGACAGATGGCTTATTATTCACAAGTGTTAATTCAGAACATGGCTTATGATTATGCTATGCGTTTGATTTTTGCCGTAATGCTCCGTATTAGACGGAATGCTACGCTCTGAGGGGATAATATAATGCAAATGCCATGATTATGCAAAGATATCAAAACCGGGATTCGGATCCCGTTGCCGTGAAGATCTCTGGCTGATCTGTTTGAAATGGACCTCCCAGCTGGGGATGAGATCATTGGTAGATCTAATAAGATGATATTTGCTTGGGGATGCGGGTCACTGATAGACCTATCCTAATAAATGAGAGGCCCAGCTGGGGTTTGCAGAAGCTTTCTTCACTCTGTTGTGATCTTCATGCATTGCTCTTCTGGATAGAGGCTGGAACTCTGTGGGGAGATGATTCCCTGACTCCTGTATCTTACTGAGGAAGAATGATTGGTACTATGGCTGGGGATGATTGTTGGTAACTCAGCTGGGGAGAGTAATGAGAGGCAACTCAGCTGGGGACAGAGCATTTTCGGATGCTGAGATCTTTTGTTGATTTGCCAGTTTGCTGAGATGTAGCTTGCATGCCCCGAGTTGCGTTCTGGATACCTGCAATCCTGCAAAGATAAGGAAACGCACAAAAGGTCCCGAGGTATCCTTTACTGGATTCCGCCATAGGAGTTAAGTACCTTCGAGAGTAAGTATATTCCCTGTAAGCATGTGTTTTTATTTTCTTAGAGAAAGGCATCTGTACTCATGCAATTGATTTTTTAGAGACATCAGACATTCTTTGCAAGTAAAAATATACAACACGAAACATGACTGAAAAATCTGATTTTATTAATTCAAATGCCCTGAATTGGCAAGATACAGCCAAAGAAACATATCTCCTGAAATGAGGAGATTGTTACAAATTGAGAAACAAAGTACTGGCGATGCTGATGACGCTTTAAGGAGCTTCCTCTTCTGCTATGACTCGTATGACTTTTGACTTTCTTCTCGTCTTGCTTTCTGGAGAAAGTTGATTCTGTTTGAAGCTTAATCCTTTTGAAGCTTTCCAAGTTGCAAGTGATACAGACGAATTCAGAATGCAGTTGTTCGCTTATTCCCTTATTTTGCATGGATCGCCCTTTCGGGTTTTCAATCCATCGGGATACCCATTTTTGCCTGAGCTGTCCAATGCGGCTTTTCAACTCAGCGGGTGTACCTTTTTATTTATTTTCCCTTATTTTTGCCCGAGTCTTTTATTCTGTTTTTGACTCGCCGGGATGCCCTATTTTTGCATGGACTTACATTCTGTTTTTATGTCCAGCGGGTCATTTTTTATGCGAAGTATTTTTTAACTGCATCTGAATTCACAGGGGACGGGAAATCTTCACCATCCATGGTGCTGAGCATTAGTGCTCCACCAGAGAAAACTTTCTTTACAACAAATGGTCCTTCATAATTTGGAGTCCATTTGCCCCTGTGGTCTGTATGAGGAGGGAGGATTCTCTTCAGCACAAGATCTCCCGCTTGGTACTCTCGGTGCCTGACTTTCTGATCGAAGGCTTTCTTCATTCTGTTCTGATATAACTGCCCATGACAGATTGCAGTCAATCTTTTCTCTTCGATCAGACTCAGTTGTTCATATCGGGCCCGAACCCATTCTGCTTCACTCAGTTTGACATCCATCAAGACTCGCAAGGAGGGTAATTCAACTTCAACTGGTAGGACTGCTTCCATTCCATACACGAGTTGATACGGTGTTGCCCCAATGGATGTTCTGATCGACGTGCGGTACCCATGCAAGGCAAACGGTAGCATTTCATGCCAGTCTTTGTAGGTGACTACCATCTTCTGCACAATCTTCTTGATATTCTTATTTGCTGCCTCAACAGCGCCATTCATCTTTGGCCTGTAAGGAGAAGAATTGTGATGTTGGATCTTGAAGTCCCGGCACAGTTCTGCCATCATTTTGTTGTTTAAGTTGGAACCATTATCAGTAATGATTCGCTCGGGAACTCCATATCGACAGATGATATCTCTCTTCAGAAATCTGGCTACCACTTGTCTTGTGACGTTTGCATATGAGGCTGCTTCAACCCACTTGGTGAAATAGTCAATGGCAACCAAGATGAATCTGTGGCCATTCGAAGCAGTTGGCTCAATCATGCCAATCATGTCAATGCCCCACATGGCAAAAGGCCAGGGTGAAGACATTATGTTCAAAGGATTGGGAGGCACATGCACTTTATCTGCGTAGATCTGGCATTTATGACATTTTCTGGCATAAGCACAACAGTCTGCATCCATTGTGATCCAGTAATAGCCCGATCTTAACAACTTCTTAGCCATTGCATGCCCTCCGGCATGGGTACCAAAGGAGCCTTCGTGCACTTCATGCATCAATAAATCTGCTTCTGTTTTGTCAACACATCGGAGGAGTACCATATCAAAGTTCCTTTTATATAAAGACCCATCAGTGTTCAAGAAGAAACTACCAGCAAGCCTTCTCAAAGTCTTCTTATCATTGGAAGATGCCCCAGGTGGGTATGTTTGATCCTCCAAGAAGCACTTAATGTCATGGAACCAAGGCTTATTATCTTTGACAACATCTACTGCGAATACATATGCTGGTCTATCAAGTCTGGACACTGAAATCTGAGGTACAAAGTTGGCAGTCTGAACTTTGATCATGGACGAAATGGTAGCCAGAGCATCTGCAAATTGATTCTCGTCCCGAGGGATATACTCAAGCTTGACCGTAGTGAAGAAAGTCAATAACCTTCTTGTATAATCCCTGTAAGGTATCAGATGATCCTGGTGGGTGTACCATTTGCCGTTGGTTTGATTAACTACCAGAGCTGAATCTCCGAATACGGTCAACGTCTTGATCCTGAGGTCAATGGCTTCCTCAAGACCCATAATGCAAGCTTCGTATTCAGCTTCGTTGTTAGTGCAGTTGAAAGTGAGTTTTGCCGAGAATGGCATGTGAACTCCTTTAGGTGTAATGAGTACTGCACCAACACCACGACCATTCATGTTAACAGCCCCGTCGAACATCATAGTCCATTCTTCTTCCGGGTCAGGCCCTTCAGTGTGAACAGGCTCCTCATGATCTTTTGATTTAATGAACATGATGTCTTCATCAGGGAAGTCAAATCTCATAGGCTGGTAGTCATCAATGGGTTGCTCAGCAAGATATTCAGATAGTACACTGCCCTTGATGGCTTTCTGAGAAGTGTACTGGATGTCATATTCTGTAAGGATCATTTGCCATCTTGCAACCCGTCCGGTAAGAGCTGGCTTCTCGAAAATGTACTTAACTGGGTCCATTTTTGAGATCAATAAAGTAGTGTGGGTCAACATATACTGTCTCAGTCGGCGAGCAGCCCACGCTAAAGCACAGCAAGTTTTCTCGAGCAGTGAATAACGCTGTTCACAGTCGGTAAACTTTTTGCTTAGGTAGTATATTGCATACTCTTTTCGACCAGACTCGTCATGCTGGCCCAGCACACACCCCATCGACTCTTCTAATACTGTCAAGTACATTATCAGAGGTCTTCCTTCAACTGGCGGCATAAGGATTGGAGGTTCTTGTAGATATTCCTTGATCTTGTCAAAAGCCTTCTGGCAGTCTTCATTCCACCTGACCGTCTGTTCTCTTCTTAACAACTTGAACAAGGGTTCACAGGTTGCTGTAAGGTGAGATATGAACCTCGAAATGTAGTTCAATCGACCTAAGAACCCTCGAACTTCCTTCTCTGTCTTCGGTGCAGGCATCTCTTGAATAGCTTTGACTTTATCAGGGTCCACTTCAATCCCTTTCTCGCTTACAATAAATCCCAGCAGCTTACCGGATCGCACCCCGAATGTGCATTTGTTGGGGTTCAACTTCAGTTGGTACTTCCTCAGACGTTTGAACAATTTGAGCAGATTTACCAGATGTTCTTCTTCAGTGAGGGATTTGGCAATCATATCATCCACATAACATTCTATTTCTTTGTGGATCATGTCGTGGAATAATGTTACCATAGCTCGTTGATATGTTGCACCAGCATTCTTCAGTCCGAATGGCATCACTTTGTAGCAGAACGTGCCCCAGGGTGTAATGAATATTGTCTTCTCCATGTCTTCAGGTGACATCTTAATCTGGTTGTATCCTGAAAATCCATCCATGAAGGAGAATACCGAGAACTGAGCCGTGTTATCCACCAATACATCAATGTGAGGTAATGGGAAGTCATCTTTCGGGCTGGCTCTGTTCAGATCCCGGTAGTCAACACACATCCTTACCTTACCGTCTTTCTTAGGCACAGGTACTATATTAGCAACCCACGGTGGGTAGCTAGTCACAGCAAGGAACCCGGCGTCCCATTGCTTTTGTACCTCTTCTTTGATTTTCATAGCCATGTCTGGACGAGTACGGCGCAGTTTCTGTTTAACCGGTGGGCACTCTTATCTCAGAGGCAGCTTGTGCACGACAATATCGGTATCCAACCCTGGCATGTCTTGGTACGACCAAGCAAACACATCTACATACTCTTGAAGCAGGTCTATCAGTTGTCTCTTCACTGAGTCTTGCAGGCAGGCCCCGATTCTAACTTCTTTCACGTCTTCATCTGTACCAAGATTGATCACTTCAACCTCCTCCTGGTGAGGGGTAATAACCTTTTCCTCTTGTCTTAACAACCTGGCTAGCTCTTCAGGAAGCTCATATTCTTCTTCAACCCCTTCATCAGCTTGATTGATTGGATTGTCAAAGTCATACGGAGTCATAGCCGTGCTGTTGTCGGTGCTGTCTGGAAGGCACTCTCTGCAAGGGTTTAATTTGTTCATTTTAGTGATTGATTTTAATCTTGCTTTAGAAAAGCGAAGTAAAGTTATCATTTTGAAAACACCGCCATTTATTTTTTTGTACAAAAAAGAAAAATGGAAAAACAGTGAGCAGAAAAGAAAAAAGACTCGTTTGCAAAAAGATGTCTGATATTTCATTAATTGATCTTGTTTGCACAAAAAGTACAGATGGCCCGATTACAAAATGAGTCTTGTCATCTTGGGCAAGATGCAAGACTTTGATGCATGCTTATAAAATACAGGAAATAATAATTACTCTGCATGAGTAACTCTTATAATTTCCTGGGAAGACCAGTTCGAGACACTGCTCCCCGGGATCTTTGGACGAATCCAGCTTTCCAGGTTGCGCTCCTCTTCCAGCTCGTCTTCCAGACAGTTGATAGCATCGGGGGTAAGCATCCCCCCACTGACAAAATTGGGCTCTTTCGCAGCCGCTGTTTGATCTTGTTGAGTTGGTTTGTAACCCAACCCAAATCTGTCTTCTTTCTTCTCCACCGATAACAGTTTGCCCCAGCCTTGGGCAGTTCCTTCCTCAACAACCTTCCGGGCTTGTTGGTATGATGACATTGGAGTACCAGATACAGCAGATGCTTCATTCACATTCAAGGCTTCAAATCCTTGGCTCATTGTTTCATGGATCTCTCCATCCATTTCAATGTATTTATAAGTAGCCAGATGGCTAACAAATATATCCTCCTCCCCACAGATTGTAACAACTTGGCCTTCCCACTCAAATTTTAACTTTTGGTGAAGGGTAGACGTTATTGCGCCGGCGGCGTGAATCCAGGGTCTACCCAACAAACAGCTGTAGGCGGGCTGAATGTCCATCACATAAAAGATAGTTTTAAAGGTCTGTGGGCCAATTGTCACAGGTAGCTCGATCTCTCCCAGAACCGATCTCTTAGAACCATCGAAGGCCCTTACTACCAGGTTGCTGGGTCTCAATGCCAATCCATCATATTCTAACTTCACCAGAGCCTTCTTTGGTAAGACATTAAGGGACGACCCCGTGTCTACCAACACATGAGAAAGGACTGCCCCTTTGCATTCCATGGTGATGTGCAAGGCTTTGTTGTGGTTGCGGCCATCCGCTGTCAAGTCAGTATTGGTGAACCCTAGCCCATTGCTAGCAGTAACGTTTCCAACCACGGTTTCCAACTGGTTGACAGTAATCTCTTCAGGCACGTAAGCTGCGTGCAAGACTTTGAGTAGTGCATTCCGATGGGCTTCGGAGCACATAAGCAGTGAGAGGATAGAGATTTTGGATGGCGTTTGGTGAAGCTGATCCACAATTTTGTAATCACTCTTTTTGATGATTCTCATAAACTCATCAACTTCTTGATCGAACGGTGTCTTCAAGGCTTCTTTAACAGCTTGATCTACCTGCACAGGGCTCTTCCCTTTTGCCTTAGCAGCAGCTTCTGCTTCGGCGGTAGGTCTTTGAATTGGTGGAGCAAAGAGACGTCCGCTTCGAGTGAAGCCTCCGCCTCCCCCCACATTATCTACTTGTGGTGCAGGTGTTGATGTTTCAAGAGTGATTCTTTTTCCTTCGCAGTACACGTCAGAGACATAGTGCCAAGGGATGGCCCTATTGCTTTCATATGGTACTGGTCCAGGCACCGTGACAGTGACTGGACTGATTGCTGCTGCTGAAGGGACTGTAATTGTTTGTGGATCATAAAAGATTGTAACTGGTGCTCTGATGGGAGCAGCACCTTCTGAATGGTAGGCAGAGTTGTTCTCAGGATCATAGAATATTGTGACAGTAGAGACATCTTCATGATTTGTTGCTGGAGTTGTAGGAGACATTGTCGGAAGAAATGATGTTGTTGTTGTAGGAGTCTCAAAATGGAGTGAAGCTGAAGTTGTAGCAGGACAATTTGTTGAAAACTGATCATTTGAGATGATAGATGGAGTACTTGTTGATGAAGCCGAAGAATTGTCAGGAACAATGGTTGTTGCAGTTGTAGGAGGTTCTGAAACCGCTGCTGATGAGATTGCTGGATTTGTTGGAAATGATGTAGTGATCTGAAGCTGGCCACTCTGAATAAGGTTGTCTATGCCATTCCTCAAATTATCGCACCCATTTACAGAGATATTGCAGTAAGCACAACCCAACTCACACCCCGGGAACATTTGACATTCCAAGAGCTGAGCTTTGATTTCTGCCAACGGTGTCCTGATCTGTCCCACACTGGTTATTAAATAAGACGGCTTGTCTTCTTCAATAGCGTTAATTCTAGGACTACCGTGGTTTGGCATCGGGTTCTTATTGACATTGGGTGGAGGTGCGAAATTCAGAGCTTTCGAGTCTACCAGGTCTTATACCTTCATATGCAGAGCTCTGCACTTTTCCGTACTATGGCCAGGTGCGTTTGAATGAAAAGCACACCTAGCGTTGGAGTCATAGTTCCTGGGTAGACTGTTGGGATCTGGAGGTGCCAGCGTCCTTAGCTCAACTAAGTTGAGTTTCAGGAGTTGTGGCAGCAGGGTAGCATATGGCATGGGGATCGGATCGATCACTCTGTTAGCTTGAGATGGCCTTTGCTGGAATGGCCTTTGCTGATTATTGTTGTTGCTGTTGCTGTTGTTGTAATTCCTTGGAGGATACTGATTTTGCTGATGGTACTGAGGCTGTTGTTGATAGTTTTGCTGCGGAGGTTGATAGACTGGTTGAGGATGAGCTGGAGCAGGAATGGTGACTGCTGCTATTGACCTCTGAACATACTGGGGCCTGCCCCTGTTGGTGTGGATGGCATTGGTCTCGCCAGTTCTTCTCGGGCCTGCAAAAGGCTTTCTTGTACTACTGGACGAGCTTGCACCGTTGTCTGAGATCTTTCCCATTTTCAATAGGCTTTCAATTCTCTCCCCGGCTATGACAACATCTGCAAAGCTAGTGGAAGAGAAAGCAGCCAACCTGTCAATATATGTTCCCTGAAGGGTGTTCATGAACATATCTGCCATTTCCCGTTCAGACATAGGTGGTTGAACAGCAGCAGCCAGTTGCCTCCATCTCTGTGCATATTCTCGGAAACTTTCCCTTGACGACTGTGACATTCCCATTAGGAGAGTCCTGTTGGGTGCCATGTCTAAGTTATACTGATACTGTCTGATGAAGGCCTCTGCCAGGTCCTTCCAGCATCTAATAGTTGCCCTTGTCAAGTGAGAGTACCATTCTCTTGACGCTCCGGTTAAGCTGTCTTCGAAATAGAACATCCAGAGCTTCTCATCCATTGTATATGCTTTTAATCTCCCGAGAAAAGATTGTAGATGGGTTCGAGGACAAGAAGTCCCATTATACTTTTCAAAACATGGAGGCTTGAACTTGTGGGGAATCCTAACCCCGTCTACCAAGCCCATGTCCATGACGTCGAAGCCCAAAGAGTTTTGAGATTCTAAGGACCTCAACTTCTCAGCTATCTCATCCAATCTCCTATCATAAGCTTCTTCACCAGCGCCCATTACTGTGAATTGGTCCTCCTGAGGATCCTCTTGAAGTACCCTGGCTGCAGTGGCAGTCCCTTGAACATTTGCGGGAATATTGACCTCAGGATGGAGGTGTGGTCCAAATACCGGAGGGTTGACGTGAGGTTGGACTCTTTCATTGTTACTGGTACCGGCAGTCCCTATATGTGGATCCTCTTGATTCTGCCTTTCCACCATGGCCCTCAATCTTTCCTGGCTCTGAGCCATGTTGTTCATAACTTCCATAAACTGAGTCATTTGATTCCTCATCTCTAGCCTTTCATTTGCCATTTGATTTCTGACCTCAGTAAGGTCCTGCTGCATCTGATCCATTTGAATTCCCGGAAGGTTGTTTCGGGTTGGATAACGGTGCGGACGGTTGAGGGGAAATACCCGGCGCCTAGCAATAGTTCCTGATGCATCACAACAGAGGTTAGCAACAACAAAACAAAAACCTACAAAACAAACAAAGGGTTAGCATGCAATGCAGTTATGCTTATTTTTTCTCAAGGTATCCGGTTTGGCCTTCAGTTTTGACCCTTCCAGACCCTTGAAGATGTTGTTGTTGTTGCTTGATGAAAGCTCAGATGAAGCAAACTAACACAAATACATTACAGAAGGTGGAATAATACAACTTGTTCATTTTACAACACAAGCCCTCTAAGGGGTCAAAATACAGTACAAGAAAATAAAAAGTACATGGAAAGAAAGCAACAACAAACAAATGATCAAACACCAAGACCAAACTCATCCTCACGAACTTCCTTGAGAAGTGCTTCGGTCACAGGATCAGCCGGACGCTCCGTGAGATTCCTGATGAGGAGATTCCGGGTCGTAACAGCTGCTGTTAGCTTCTTGTGCTGAGTTTGGTCTTTTGACCTCTTCACCCCTGCTTTGATCTTCAGCTCTGATATCTCCCTCTGGGCTGCTGCCAGGGCTTCCTGCTGTTCTTTTGCACTAGCTTCCAGTTGCTCCATCTTGTCTTGAACTCTCTTGTCCTCCAGGGTACGAGCCTCGGTGATCCTGACCCACCGGGCTTGACTCTCCTTCAAATACAAGTCTGTCCTTGCTCTCTGAAACTGGGCTTCTTTGCAAGCATTCTTCAGAATTTGTTCCCCAGCCTTAGACTTTTTGATATAATCCCCAGACTTTTCAATCTTAGTCAAATGCTCCACTCTCAACTTCTCCAATCTCTCAATCTCCCTCATACCTTCACTCCTCTCCCGGAGGGTCTTCTGCAAAGCCTGGGTTAGCTTCTCATTTCTTTCCTTCAAGCTCTCATACTCCTCCAAACTGATAGTGGCAGGGGGTGGTGCTGAAGATGACTCAGGCATGTCTTCTATGGTAAAGGGCATCCCAGAGAATTGGGCCCTGGCACGGGACCACTCATAATATTGCGCTGATGCCACATTATTACACTTTCCCAGAATGGTTACTCCCTTGGTTTGAACATTATCCCAGGCCCAGGCACCCTGCCTAACAATAGCCAAATTGATCTTGTTCTCACAATAGAGAGTCTCAACCAGGTCCTGTGCCCTAGGAGTGTGGACCAGTGCATAGCCCAGTTGTCTTCTGAACAACAGAGGGTTGTAATTGATACTTCCCTTAACTCCTATTAAAGGCACATTAGGAAAATGCCCACAGCTGGTGATGATATCCCTGCCCTTGGTGCTCTGAGTGCACCATCTGATGTCAGCTGAAGTTAGAACAGTGAGTCTCTTAGCCCAGTTGCTTTGTTGGTGAGGGTTTAAAAATGCATCTGTCCTGGGTAGATGCCTGAGAAGCCAAGTGTGGAACAATGGAGCACAACACCTCACTAATCTCCCCCTCTGCTTTTCATTCCTCTGATGCACTGAATAGTAAAGATCCCCCAATAAAGTTGGCACTGGGTTCTTCAAGATGAACAGATGGATTGCATTCTTGCTAATGAATCGAGGCTCATCTGCAAACAATACAATTCCATATATACTCAAGGCCAGTAAAGCACAAACAGCTTTCCACTCTCCTAGAGAAGCTTTCAGGGTAGCTTGAGAGATCAAGAAATCCAGATGGAAACCAGGTATCCCAGCTTTGGAAGTCATATGCTGCTCAATCAGGACAGGTTCCAGATGCAAAGCCTTTGCTACTTCTCCATTAGCAGGAAAGACCATCTCAGGGTTGAAAGGGATTCCACCTCTGATAGGTATACCAACTAATGAGGAGTACTCTTCCAATAAGGGGCCCAACTGAAAGTCTTGAAAAGTAAAACACCTCAGTGGAGGGTCATAAAACTGAATGCAGGTGTGGATCAAGCTTCTCTGTGATGGGTCCAGATCCATGACCATATCAAGTATATCTCCATAACTTTCCCTGAACAAAGGTATGTGATCTGGAGTGATCAAGGTCTGAATCCTCCTGATATCTGATAACTCTGGCTGGAAGAAGTGATAGGTGATGTTGCTCTTTTTAGGAGCCATGATGCTGAGACTGAGTAGAGACAGGTGTTGATGATAATACTGAAGAAGTGGGCCACTGACTGGCTGGTGCAGGTGATAACTGAAGCAGATAGCTGATGAAGACAAATCAAAACTGAAGATGGGGTCAAAACCAAAACCAAATGAAGATGGATACCCTGAAACCCAAATAAGCAAATGTCAATATGATGCAATGATTATGTATGCAAATGAAATGCAAGGGTCTGTGACTGAGCTGGATCTGATCAAAACTCTGATATAGGTCCAAGTGTGCTCAAGAATTCCAGTTGGAGGTCTATAAATCCAGTAACCAAGGTGGGGGACTCAAATAAAGAGCCACATGTCCAGGGTTTTAGAATCACAAGAACTGTCCAACATGGAGTATTCTTAACAAACCAAAGTAACAGGGTATTCTGAGGTCAAGGTACCTGCAAACCTGTAAACAGCCCAACCCCCCTCACAGGTGGTGTTCTAAAACAAGGATCCTCAGACTTGGATCAGTTATGAGAAGTGTAAACACTTCTAACCCGGAGGTACAGTGTTTACAATAACCATAACAATTCCTCCTCTAATTCACCTCAGTTTCTGAAGGTCAATACTAAAAGGTCATCCAGACTTAGCAGGCTTCCCAGATAGCCCTAGCATTGCAGGAAATCTGCAACACAGAGTTCTCAAGAAGAAACCCACATCTGAACCGTGTTTCATATTCCCGCACCAGACCGAAATGGAATGGGAAAGAATATGATTCACTCTAGCCTAGGTGTCACTCAGGTCCCAGGTATAGGACCTTATCTCTCTATGAATCACCCACCCACCAAAGCAAACAACAGATCCAGCCAGCAACATGACAGTATGATATATACAAATGCAATAAAGAAAGCAGTGAAGCAACTGTACATAAATCAATAAAAAAAAAAAATACAAGCACAAATAAGCACATAACACCCCAGTAAACACAAATCAATCAAGCGCTAGGAGGAACCCACAAAAAGAACCAGAGGCCCTGGCTGCAATATAAGGGTCCCCAGCAGAGTCGCCAAGCTGTCGCTCCCGACAAATGAAAATGGATCAGATGAAGGTGCAGACGCGAACGGTCGGAAAGAGGGACAATGAGAACACACAGCCGTGAACTCACTGGAGATGAATAGAGTCGCCAGCTAGGCATTTTTATCCCGGAGGAAAGGTAATGCTGCATAAACCTAGAAAAAGATGGATAAGACGGTTGCGAACCAGAGAGACTGAGAAAGGGGGTTGGTTACAACCTGGGAAGGTATTAGCACCCAGATTGTCCGCCGTACTCGACGGGATCCACGCTTAAAGATTTGTGTTTTAAAGGGGTAGTGTCAGTGCGATTTGTGTGTAAAAGGGCTGGAAAACAAAATGTACAGGTGTCAGTGTAAAGGAGGTGTGAAGTGCAGTATGTACAGTGTCAGTGTAAGGATAAGAGTGAAATGCTCATGACTATGAGGCTAAGAGAATAAAGCTGGAAGAGGGGGGATATACAGAGACTTTTGTTCGATAACCGTTAAGTTATGCCTACGTATCCTCTCGTGCAATGAGGAAGTCAGAACACCGTAGTTCGACCCAAAGAGACTGAAAGATGAATTGACTTATGAACTGCTTACTTGTCTATGCTCAAGTGTATGACCTGTCTGGCTCAGGTGCAAACCGTCTTGCATTAGACGAAAGAAGCAAGTTCTCGTTTATGAGTGAAGGTGATGAGAAAAGAATCCCGAAGGAGACGATTATTGTTTGTTTTTTGAGTTTTCAGTCTTTTATTGCTTTTGGATTTGTCATAAGTTAATGAGCTTAAGCCTAAACCAGTGGATTTAGTAAACTCATCACATCTTCCCTCTGATTAGGGGTAATGAGAATACCTTAAGTGTGAAGTCAGCTTCTCACACTTAATCACCTTTGGTGTAGGATTAAGATCATTAACCTACTTGTAGTTATTTAGATGTTTTTGGTATTTTTTTTTAGTGTTAAGTAATGAGATTAAGCCATAATCAGGGATTAAACAGACTCATTACACCATCCTAATAGAAGGATAATAGATGAGAATGTTTAAGCTGAGGAAAGCTCCTCAACTTAATCCATGATTAGGGATTAAACCCATGACAAAACAAACCTTTGATTAAGTGGATTTTATTTAATGGTGAGATGATGAAGTGAATTTTATGGTTTGTAAGACGACTTGAGGGGGACTTGTCCATTAACACTAGGGTTAGTCCTTCTTAACCAATTAAAGAAGAATTAGAACCCTAATGCAAGGCCCAAGTTACAAGCTTGATGTCTTGATGATTATTATGTGAATTGATTAAGAGATTTAAACACATTAAGGGTTTAACACTTAGGATTAAAGTTATACACTCCATCCTAAGAGAAGGATGCAGGCATAAGCTTAATCACAAAGCCTTAAAGCCTTTAGGGTTTAATCCCTAATTATGAGGTGAGAAGAGAAGACTCAAAAGAGACACAAAGGTAAAACTAAGAGGGGAGACTAATCAAAACCCTAATCATTGTCATACATGGTTGTTCCTAAGGTTTGTGAGGTTTTCAAGAGCAATCTTCAAAGAGAACCACCAGGATGCAGATGAACAGGATCAAGAGAAGCAAAGTGACTTGCTTCATTCAAGAAGTCAAGTCACTTGAAGAAAGAAAGTGGGAGGAACAAGAATGAGCAAGCTCAATCTCAAACACATACATAAATGCAGCAATGGATGCAAGAGGGATGAAAAGAAAAGTTATGAGAAGTGAAGGCAAATTCACTTCTCAAGCTCACTTACCACCTGAAATGTTAGAAAGAAAAGCAATGCAATGCTAAATGAGATGAAATGATATGATGAAAAACAAAACCAGAAGCATGCTGATGATGATAATGATGTTATGAGATGCTACAAGCATGAGACAAGGCATGGAGATGTTCATACAAGATCATGGATGCAAATGAGGCAAGTTAAGGAGCATGATCTTACATGAAAAGTTATGAAACATACATGGCAAACAAAATGGCAAATGCAAGGTGCAATGATCACACATGCTTTCTATATGTCTTATGATGTCAAATGAATCAAATGGATGCATAAAATGTCATGGCAAGTCATGTTATGCAAGAGAATGCAAGAAGGATGCAAATGAAAGCCCAAATTAGGGTTTATGAAACAAACATCAAACAAAACTCAAAAACAGAAGCAAACCCTAAGATAAAAAATGGAAAATGCCACCCAAAGAAATCCTAAACCTATACTAAACCAAAGCCCAAAGGGGAGGTCTCAACTCTTAACCAATCTCAAGTTATGATTTTTACAAGTTATTAGGGTTTTTAGGGCTCCTAAACAAAAGAAATGCCAAACAAATTGAAAATGAGGAATCAAATCATGGCCATTTAATCCTAGAAACTACATGCTAAACACAAAATAATGCAAAAAGAATCAATGTCCAACTCTTCTCAAATAGGCAGAAATGAATTTTTGAACTTTGGATCAAATTAATGCACAAAAAATGATTTAATTCAATGGAAAATTCTCAAAATGCATCAAGATCAAAAAAGAAATTTGGTTTGAAGGTTGGAGAATGTTTCTAAATGTCTTAGAACATTTCATGAATTTTTTGGTGATTTTTAAATACCTAAAAGTATTTTTAATAAATTAATTTTCATTAATCAATTAAAAATAATCTTTTAAATATTTAAAAATACTTTTTTAATGATAAAAAATAAAATGAAAATATTTTTGTGTTATAAAAATTAATAAAACTCAGGAGAAAAAGTTTCATAATTTTTAAACATTTTTTACTATTTTTAAATAATTATGCAAATAAAATGAGAAGAAAATGAATTAAAATAAATAAAAGGAGAAGTATGCAGGATGGGTGGCTGGGATTCAATCTGGGCTTGGGGGCATTGACTACGCGCCAGATCCTGTGGCCCACGTTTAAACTGACTTAAACCCAATTAATTAAATAAATGATGAAGATTAGGGCTTAATGACAAATCTGGACCGTCCACACGCGCGGCAAGTCAAACATTTCAACGCATCCAACGCTCTAGATTCAAATGGTCTTAATTACTGGGATTAAACCCTAATGATTTTCAGGTGGCCGGAGAAGACCTCCGGTCGTCTTCTCCGGTGGGAAGTCCACCTGAAAATCTCCAAACTCCCTCAAAACGTAACAAAAATGAAACCTAAGCATACAGAAATGATTCCCATGATCCCCTGAACTAAAACCCTAAGTCAAAACAAATTTATTCTTCCTCAAATTCATGAATCGAGCAAAACAAATTTTAGGGCACGCAAGTTTCAGAGATCAATTAAATGTCCATTTCATCACCATTTCAAAAACTAAAAGCATATTCATGATCAGGAAGACATGTAGAACAAGTTTAAAACAAAAGAAATGATTCCTGGAAAAATATTTTTTCAAGCTACCTGAGATTCGAAGCTTTCACTCTGATGACTTTCTGGCCACTTCCTTCAGTGCAATCCACTCCACTTGACCCTCTGGTGATGCTTGAATGCTCAAGAGGAATTTATGTTGGCTGGATGAGGAGTTTGACAAGCTTCTGCTCAAGCTCAGTCAGAAATGGCAGGGATGGTTCAGGCAGTTTCAGGCCATTGTGAGTGGTTCTTTGTGATCCAGATGGTGAGTGGAGAAGCTTTGTAAAGTTTGTTTGGATGTTTGTAAGCTGTGGAAGGTGATTCGAAGAGAAATGCAGGCTGAGGTGAAAATGGTGAAGTGGTTTTGTGGTTGGTTTTAGGCCTGTGTTCTTGCTGGTTTCTACTCAATGAGGCATGGTAAGTTGAATGGTGAAAATGGTTTGAGTGTTTTGTGGCTGGGCAGAGAGATTCGAAGCAAAATGCAGCTGGGGTGTGTTTTTTGAATGTGTATGATATGAAGAGTTTCAGCATGGCTTGGTATATGAAATGGCTTGCAAATGAAAAGTATAAACTAATCCAATTGGCTGGATGATGTGACATGGCCTGCTGTGATAGGTAAGTTTGCTTTTGCAAAATGTCAACCTTTTGTGTAAGAGAAGTATGGTGAGGTGCTAGCTTGGTACAAGGGCTAGGGGCTGCGCAGCATGGTGTGGTGAGAGAGTTAGCAAGGTCAGCATCCAAGGTTGCAAGTTGTAGGAAGTGTGATGAGTGCTTTTGCAAGTTGTCACCTTTTTGAAATTTCATGAAAAATGCCTTGTTACATGAACTAAACACATGTGATTTTGGTTCAATTCTGACTTTTTAGGACATGTAGAATGTTTAGGTCATGTTTTGAAGTGAATTAGAGGTTACAAAAGGCATTGGCTCATGGTTTTGCAAAATTCACATTTGAAGCATGCCTTGAAAATCAATGATTTTTGGCAACTTTGTCACACCACAACTTTTGATCCAAGAAGAATTTGATCATGTTCTTGTACTTTTTGAAAAGGGAAAGATGAGATCTACAACTTTCATGACCAAAGTTTTTCCATTTGAAGCTTTTTTGGATCAAGAATCAAGGCTTGAAAAATGACCTAAAATGAAGCATTCTTGAAAAGTCAACTATGCCCAAAAAGTCAACATTTGCAAAACTTCCAAATTCTTGATTTCTATGAACTTCAACCTTCTTCCATGATCAAATGAAGATCATATACACTCAAAATGATGAAGATCACCCATTGGTTGGGTCATTGGGGGCCTCAGATGCCCTGATTTTGCACTGACTTGTCCAGAAAGTCAACTCTTGATCAGATGACTTCCCCATGGAATTTATTCATGAAAATTGATATGCATACTCCCTACACCATATAGAGACCAATGGAAACAAGAATGACCAAAAAATTTGGAGTTGTGGCCTCTGAAACCAAAACCCTAATTTTAGGTCAACTGTGCAGTCAAACCTGGCTCTGCATCCATTCAAACCCTAGTTCTTGTGATTCTTTTGAAATATTGACTTTGAGAAGATGCAATATGATACTTGAACACATATGGATCCCTTTGAAGTGATTGGTTGCCTCTGGGGTGGCTCAAGAGGCTCTTGGATAGCTCAGGTCACAAACCCTAGGTGCAGATGACTTAGAACCAATGTAGTGACTCAAAATTGAGACATGAGATGATATGATTGTGTTTATGCATATGAAATGATCACAAGCCATGGTGAAATGGGTGAGGGCAAATTTGGGGTGTTTACACCACCTGACCTATGACAATGGGTTAGGATTTTCTGATGCTGATTTGACCCCTGCCAAGAGGGATCATAACAGGGCCTTGCATATCTCAATTGAATGCAGGGGCACTACCCTGTCACATGTACTGATAGACAATGGTTCCTCTTTGAATGTGTTGCCCAAGGAAGTCCTGAACAAGCTGAGTCCTGAAGATGCTGTGCTGAAGCCCAGCAATATTATGGTGAAGGCTTTTGATGGTTCTAGAAGAGTAGTGCATGGGGAAATTGATCTTCCAATCAAAGTTGGCTCCCAGTTGTTTACTGCTACATTTTTTGTGATGGATATTCGTCCTTCATACTCTTGTCTGCTTGGTCGTCCCTGGATCCATGGGGCAGGTGCTGTGACCTCTACATTGCACCAAAAGTTGAGATATCCGGTGGATGGAAAGGTTGTTACTGTCTATGGAGAAGAAGAATACTTTGTCAGCCATGTGAATACTTTCAAGTATCTGGAAATGGAAGGTGAATACATTGAGACTCCGTGTCAGACATTTGAAGTGGTTCCTTGGGTTGTTAATGATTATGTAGCTCCTCCTGTTGCAAAGAAGGTCCCTGTGGTCACCAGAAAACCTCCAACAATGGCAATGGCCTCCCTCAATGATGCTAGAGTTGTGGTGGATGAAGGTGGTTGTACTATTTGGGGTCAGCTTCCTGATATTCCATACAAGTCTGACAAGTTTGGTTTGGGTTTCACTGCAGAGTCCCAGAAGGCTGTTCGTCGTGCTCGTGCTGTTCGTATCACCAATCAAGGGGTTGTGAAAGACCAGATCAATGCTGTGGGAGATCATGATGAAGACTACAATCTGGATGCTTGAATTTTTCCTACTGTGGGTGCTGGACTCAACAATTGGAAAGCTGAAGATGTTATCCCTATCTCCTTTAGTCAGGAGTAAATACTATTACTGTGTTGTTGCTTTTAAGTTTTTAATTTCTTGAACAATTGAACTCTTAAGCCTTGTGCCTTACCCGGGGCACAATGGTGTGCTTGTTACGGGCTGTCATTTCATTTGCATACCTCATTCAATAAAATCAGTGGACGTTTCGTTTTCGTAAATATTGTGTTCCTTGTCTTTCTTTTATTTTATTTTTGTTTTATCAGCTATGTGTTCTTACACACACCCACATCACTAAAATGCAGATCCTCATCCACTCTGGATCCTGTTGATAACAGTTATACTATTGCCAATTATAATTTCGAGAATCCGATCTATCAAACTGAAGACGGAAATGAGGACGATTGTGAAGTACCTGTAGAGCTTGCTAGGTTGTTACAACAAGAAGAGAAAGTTATACAGCCACATGAAGAGCCAGTCGAAGTTGTGAATCTGGGAACTGAAGAAAGCAGGAAAGAAGTCAAGATAGGGGCTGAATTAGAGGACAGTGTTAAGAGCAGGTTGATTCAGATGTTACGTGACTATGTGGAGATCTTTGCTTGGTCTTATGAAGATATGCCAGGGTTAGATACAAACATTGTGGTTCACCGGTTACCAGTGAAAGAAGGTTGTCGTCCAAAGAAGCAGAAGGTTCGTCGTATGCGTCCTGAGATGTCAGAAAAGATCAAAGCAGAGGTAATGAAACAGTTTGATGCAGGGTTCTTAGCTGTGACTTCTTATCCTCAGTGGGTTGCAAATGTGGTACCAGTTCCTAAGAAAGATGGTAAGGTACGTATGTGTGTAGACTACAGGGATTTGAACAAAGCTAGCCCCAAAGATGACTTTCCACTTCCTCATATTGATGTTCTGGTAGACAACACTGCTCAGCATAAGGTATTCTCTTTTATGGATGGTTTCTCTGGTTACAATCAAATCAAGATGGCTCCTGAAGACATGGAGAAGACAACATTTGTTACACAGTGGGGCACCTTTTGCTATAAGGTGATGCCATTTGGTTTGAAGAATGCAGGGGCAACATATCAGCGTGCTATGGTGGCTTTGTTTCATGATATGATTCATCATGAGATAGAGGTATATGTGGATGATATGATAGCCAGATCCCAGAATGAAGAACAACATCTTGATCATTTGCATAAATTATTTGAGAGGTTGAAGAAGTACAAGTTGAGATTGAACCCAAACAAGTGTACTTTTGGAGTTAGATCGGGAAAGCTCTTGGGTTTTATTGTCAGTGGAAAAGGTATTGAAGTGGATCCTGCAAAAGTGAAAGCTATACGAGAAATGCCAGCTCCCCGTACTGAGAAGGAGGTTAGAGGTTTCTTGGGACGATTGAACTACATTGCAAGATTTATTTCCCAATTAACTGCCATCTGTGAGCCAATCTTCAAATTGTTGAAGAAAGATCAGGTGATGGAATGGAATGATGAGTGCCAGACTGCCTTTGATGAAATCAAGAGATATTTGCTAGAACCACCAATTTTGATGCCACCAGTTGATGGAAGACCCTTGATTATGTACTTAACAGTATTAGACAACTCAATGGGGTGTGTGTTGGGGCAACATGACGAGTCTGGTCGAAAAGAGCAGGCAATATACTACCTTAGCAAAAAGTTTACCGACTGTGAAACAAGATACTCACTGCTCGAGAAAACTTGCTGCGCTTTGGCATGGGCTGCTCGCCGACTAAGACAGTATATGCTGACCCATACTACCTTGTTGATTTCGAAGATGGATCCAATCAAGTACATATTTGAGAAACCTGCTCTCTCCGGAAGAATTGCAAGATGGCAAATGATCTTGACAGAATATGACATACAGTATACAACTCAGAAGGCCATCAAGGGAAGTGTTGTTGCTGATCATTTGGCTCATCAAGCAGTGGATGATTATCAGTCAATGAATTTTGAGTTTCCTGATGAAGATATTATGATTATTACCAAAGAACCTGGACAATATGACGGACCTGAACAAGGATCCCGATGGACTATGGTTTTTGATGGTGCCTCTAATGCACTTGGTAATGGTGTTGGTGTTGTGATTAATTCCCCTGAAGGTTGTCATACCCCGATTACTGCCAGACTTTGTTTCCATTGTACCAATAACATGGCTGAGTATGAGGCATGTATCCTGGGTATTAAAGCTGCTATTGATATGAAGATTTAGTTCCTTGATGTGTATGGAGATTCAGCCCTGGTAGTAAGTCAGATTAAAGGAGATTGGGATACCAAGCATGATAATCTCATTCCTTACAGAGATCATGTGTTGTCTTTGATCCCACATTTCAAAGAGATTACCTTTGGACATATTCCACGAAGACAACACATATTTCAAAGAGACAACACATATGTGTAAGGTAATCTCTTTGAAATATGTGTTGTCTCTTTGAAATATGTGTTGTCTTCGTGGAATATGTTCAAAGGTAATCTCTTTGAAATGTGGGATCAAAGACAACACATGCTCTCTGTAAGGAATGAGATTATCATGCTTGGTATCCCAATCTCCTTTAATCTGACTTACTACCAGGGCTGAATCTCCATACACATCAAGGAACTGAATCTTCATATCAATAGCAGCTTTAATACCCAGGATACATGCCTCATACTCAGACATGTTATTGGTACAATGGAAACAAAGTCTGGCAGTAATCGGGGTATGACAACCTTCAGGGGAATTAATCACAACACCAACACCATTACCAAGTGCATTAGAGGCACCATCAAAAACCATAGTCCATCGGGATCCTTGTTCAGGTCCGTCATATTGTCCAGGTTCTTTGGTAATAATCATAATATCTTCATCAGGAAACTCAAAATTCATTGACTGATAATCATCCACTGCTTGATGAGCCAAATGATCAGCAACAACACTTCCTTTAATGGCCTTCTGAGTTGTATACTGTATGTCATATTCTGTCAAGATCATTTGCCATCTTGCAATTCTTCCGGAGAGAGCAGGTTTCTCAAATATGTACTTGATTGGATCCATCTTCGAAATCAACAAGGTAGTATGGGTCAGCATATACTGTCTTAGTCGGCGAGCAGCCCATGCCAAAGCGCAGCAAGTTTTCTCGAGCAGTGAGTATCTTGTTTCACAGTCGGTAAACTTTTTGCTAAGGTAGTATATTGCCTGCTCTTTTCGACCAGACTCGTCATGTTGCCCCAACACACACCCCATTGAGTTGTCTAACACTGTTAAGTACATAATCAAGGGTCTTCCATCAACTGGTGGCATCAAAATTGGTGGTTCTAGCAGATATCTCTTGATTTCATCAAAGGCAGTCTGGCACTCATCATTCCATTCCATCACCTGATCTTTCTTCAACAACTTGAAGATTGGCTCACAGATGGTAGTTAACTGGGAAATAAATCTTGCAATGTAGTTCAATCGTCCCAAGAAACCTCTAACCTCCTTCTCAGTACGGGGAGCTGGCATCTCTCGTATAGCTTTCACTTTTGCAGGATCCACTTCAATACCTTTTCCACTGACAATAAAACCCAGGAGCTTTCCCGATCTAACCCCGAAAGTACACTTGTTTGGGTTCAACCTCAACTTGTATTTCTTCAACCTCTCAAACAACTTGTGCAGATGATCAAGATGTTGTTCTTCATTCTGAGACCTGGCTATCATATCATCCACATATACCTCTATCTCATGATGAATCATATCATGAAACAAAGCCACCATAGCACGCTGATATGTTGCCCCTGCATTCTTCAAACCAAATGGCATCACCTTATAGCAAAAGGTGCCCCACTGTGTCACAAATGTTGTCTTCTCCATGTCTTCAGGTGCCATCTTGATTTGACTGTAACCAGAGAAACCATCCATAAAAGAGAATATCTTATGCTGAGCAGTGTTGTCTACCAGAATATCAATATGAGGAAGTGGAAAGTCATCTTTGGGGCTAGCCTTGTTCAGATCTCTGTAGTCCACACACATACGTACCTTACCATCTTTCTTAGGAACCGGTACCACATTTGCAACCCACTGAGGATAAGAAGTCACTGCTAAGAACCCTGCATTGAACTGTTTCATTACCTCTGCCTTGATCTTTTCTGACATTTCAGGACGCATACGACGAACCTTCTGCTTCTTTGGACGACAATCTTCTTTCACTGGTAACCGGTGAACCACAATGTCTGTATCCAACCCTGGCATATCTTCATAAGACCAAGCAAAGATTTCCACATAGCCACGTAACATCTGAATCAATCTGCTCTTGACACTGCCCTCTAAATCAGCCCCTATCTTGACCTCTTTTCTGTTCTCTTCAGTTCCCAGATTTACAACTTCGACTGGCTCTTCATGTGGCTGTATAGCTTTCTCTTCTTGTTGTAACAACCTAGCAAGCTCTACAGGTATTTCACAATCGTCCTCATTTCCGTCTTCAGTTTGATAGATCGGATTCTCGAAATTATAATTGGCAATAGTAGAACTGTTATCAACAGGATCCAGAGTGGATGAGGATCTGCATTTTAGTGATGTGGGTGTGTGTAAGAACACATAGCTGATAAAACAAAAATAAAATAAAAGAAAGACAAGGAACACAATATTTACGAAAACGAAACGTCCACTGATTTTATTGAATGAAGTATGCAAATGAAATGACAGCCCGTAACAAGCACACCATTGTGCCCCGGGTAAGGCACAAGGCTTAAGAGTTCAATTGTTCAAGAAATTAAAAACTTAAAATATAACAATACAGTAATAGTATTTACTCCTGACTAAAGGAGATAGGGATAACATCTTCAGCTTTCCAATTATTGAGTCCAGCACCCACAGTAGGAAAAATCCATGCATCCAAGTTGTAGTCTTCATCTTGATCTCCCACAGCATTAATCTGGTCCTTCACAACCCCTTGATTGGTGATACGAACAGCACGAGCACGACGAACAGCCTTCTGGGACTCTGCAGTGAAACCCAAACCAAACTTGTCAGACTTGTACGGAATATCAGGAAGCTGACCCCAAATAGTACAACCACCTTCATCCACCACAGCTCTAGCATCATTGAGGGAGGCCATTGCCATTGTTGGAGGTTTTCTGGTGACCACAGGGACCTTCTTTGCAACAGGAGGAGCTACATAATCATTAACAACCCAGGGAACCACTTCAAATGTCTGACACGGAGTCTCAATGTATTCACCTTCCATTTCCAGATACTTGAATGTATTCACATGGCTGACAAAGTATTCTTCTTCTCCATAGACAGTAACAACCTTTCCTTCCACCGGATATCTCAACTTTTGGTGCAATGTAGAGGTCACAGCACCTGCCCCATGGATCCAGGGACGACCAAGCAGACAAGAGTATGAAGGACGAATATCCATCACAAAAAATGTAGCAGTAAACACTTGGGAGCCAACTTTGATTGGAAGATCAATTTCCCCATGTACTACTCTTCTAGAACCATCAAAATCCTTTACCACAATATTACTGGGCTTCAGCACAGCATCTTCAGGACTCAGCTTGTTCAGGACTTCCTTAGGTAACACATTCAAAGAGGAACCATTGTCTATCAGCACATTTGACAGGGTAGTGCCCCTGCATTCAATTGAGATATGCAAGGCCCTGTTATGATCCCTCTTGGCAGGGGTCAAATCAGCATCAGAAAACCCTAACCCATTATCATATGTCAGGTGGGCAACACAATTCTCAAATTGATCCTGTAAACACCCCAAATTTGCCCTCACCCATTCACACCATGGCTTGTGATCATCTCATATGCATAAACACAAACATATCATCTCATATCTCACTTTTGATTCACTGCACCGTTCCTAAGGCATCTGCACCTAGGGTTTGTGATCTGAGCAATCCCAAAGCATCTTGAGCTACTCCAAAGGTCGTCAATCACTTCAAAGGGGTCCCTGTGTGTTCGAGCATCATATTATACCCTCTCAAAGTCAAGAATGTCAAAGAACCACAAGAAATGAGATTGGCATGGAAGCAGGAAACCAGCCAGGAAGTACCAGAAACCAAAGCTTCAGTTCAAGATGGTCTTCGCTTTTCAAACCTGGAGGCACAATTCACCAAGTCATCGAATTAAGGTTTTGCGGTTTGGAATTGAGAGAAGATTGATCCATAATGTGAGATGTATGTTTCTTTTCTGAAAAAAGCATTGCAACCAAGACTATTGCTCCTCTGGCTACTTAAAACGCAAGATCATGTTCAGACTAAGAAGAATGAATGGTGTTTAGGATACTTTGAATTGCGAAATTTACTCTTGAGGCTTTAAGAGACCGAATTTGCTGTCTCCTCGTTTAAATCTTTCAAGTCGTGGGGATGATGTTATTTCAAGGTTATTTCTGAAGTATCGTCACTTCTTTTTAATATTTTGAGAAGTAATTTGAAGAGAGAAAGTTTGTTTATTCGAGTGACTTTACATGGGATTACCGTTGGCTCGAGTTTGAATTTGATGACTCAATTCGCGGATTCACATCTTTGAACTATTGACAAGATTAAAGTCAAACTTTATATTTAGTCATTATCGAAGTGGTTGTATTTTGCTTTCAAGCTACGCCCTTTAGGGGTATGATTTTGAGACAAACAAGATTATTATTTTCAAGGTCATGTTGAAGTTTCTTTTTTTGTCATGAGAGATTTCTTTTGTTGGTCATTTTCAAGTTGGTGTCTGTTGCTTTCAAGTCACGTTCTTTTGAGGTTTGATTGTGAAGAACCATGATTATTCAAGTTTTACAAGTTATCTTTAAGCTCAATGTATCATACAAAGAATTGGAGTGGTGTTAGGACTTAAATGTTGTCAAGATGGTTGCATTCCAAATTATAATTCAATAAAAGGATTGGTTCAAATCCAAAATTTGTGTCATTACTGTCAAATTCAAAGAGTAAGCACAAATGTCACAAAGGAAATGAAAATCAAATTTACAAGCAAGACTGAAATCATCCTAACTACATTACAATTATATTGTTACAAGGCCAACGGTAAACGAAACTTTCGGCCTCCGGACGCAGCTGTGCATCGCCTGTCCGTAGCTCATTTTTCTCCAAGCGGCTTGCAAATGACGGCCTCGTATCAATTCAGCCATCCGAAGCTTCACCAACCCCAATCGCCGGCTCCAAACACGTCGAACATGAAAAAGAAACAAAAGAATCGTAAGTTGAAATTGGTCAACAACAAGCATCTTTTTTCCAAATAAAATCTCAATTAGACAAAAAAGGAAAGGAACATTCATTCCATGGTCTCTTGCTGTCTCAATTTGAATGAGTTCTACGGCATATTTCAACACAGTTTCATGGGCATTAGCATATTAGACATATCACAACAGGACCAAATCTGAATTCTAACATCACAACATGACTAAATCTAATTCTAACATCAGCAAGGTTTTGGACAAGAGGACAGGGAGATACCTTGAAAACAGAAACCAGCACACAAAAGGTACAATCTTGGAATTGAGAATGCACGGGAAAAGGCCATACAGCTGCATTATTTTGCTTGCACCATACACAAACTCCAAAGGCCCACTGCAAGCTCACATCAATGTGCCATGACCTGCAAAATCACAATACCAATATCACAAAAAAGGACAAAGAGTTTCTGCAAAGAAGATTCAGTTCATTTCCTACCGATTCAAACCAGACTGTCACAACAACAAGGAAAAACGTTTTGGCATAAAGTAGAAGCACCCTGCAGGCTGATGGGATTATGGATTCAAAACCTGCACCAGAAGGACAACAATTGAGAAAAGCAAACATCAGATCAATGCTTTTGAAAAAAGAAGTGGGATTGAAACAGGATGGATTGATATAAAGGGGGAGAAAAAAGGAGAACAGGAAGAGATGACATACTCACCACTTGACAGAATAACAACTGACTCTCCCCCCCCCCCCTCATCTTCATCAGCTTCATCATAGCAACCCTCACCACACTCTTCGGCTCCAAACCAAGCGCCCTTCTTCACGACTTTCATCCTCAAACTCACAAGTTGTAACCTCCACAAATCCATAAACCAAAGCCAAAACGATTCGTCCTTTTGAGGTAATTCTGAACCTGAGAGAACCTGCATAACCAAGAGAACGAAACAACCTGAAAAAAGAGGAGACAGTGAATAACAACCTTCAAACCTTCCAAAAAAACACAAAAACGTTTGAAGATCAAAAAAAAAAAGACAGAACAACAGAGCAGTTTCAAAACACCTCACCTCACAAGGAGTGGCCATCAATTTACGAACGGGATTCGTCTTCCATAGCGAACCAACGAACTGTTCTTGACAAGCCCAGCAACTCCAAAGCTCACCTGTACCAAAAAAAAATGAACATCAAACTGTATCCCGAACCGGCCGCTTAAATCAATCTGAGAGCTTACCTCTTCAACAATCATCTGTTGACCTTCGCTAAAGTATCAACACAACTTCACCACAACCGAGGTAAAGCTTTCATTCTTCCGTTGCGATACTTCCGTTTCTTCATGCTTTGATTTAGGGTTAGGGTTTCTGCACTTTTGAAAGGCAAATTTTGAGTTGAGAGGACGAGATTGGGAGGGAATGTTTAGGGTTTATGCGCTTTGAGTGAGTATTGACGGAGAGGATGGTGGTTGCCGCCGCGTTTCGTCTTCTCCGACGATTTAGGGTTTTCAACGGGGGAGATTAGAAGGAGTTAGGGTTCGGTTCTTCAGTCAAAGTGTTGAGAAGAGGGGAAAGCCTTATGAGGACGTCTGAGAAATCGAGAGAGAGGATGTGTTGTTGATTCGGAAGGTGAGAACGCCGAGCGGGTTTGATGGAAGCGTTGGAGAATGACGCTAAGAGTTCTGTGTTTTTGTTTTGCTGATATTGTGTATCCCTTAGGGTTTTCAAAACCCTTCTTTCTCCAGCATTTGGCCGGGTCATTTTAACCCGCGAACCTGGCCTTGACCGACCCGACCCCCCAAGTCCAAACTTGGACCGCCCCATATGGGCCTCATCAGCCACGTTTCCCTTTTCCTTTTTTCTTATTAATAAGTTCATTTATTTTGTTTTCTTTTATTTTTGTTAATTAATTGATTATCTTGTAATTAATTTAGTTATTTAACTTTTTATTCTATTCTTTTTTTTATATATATATATATATATATATATATATTACTTTATCATATTTCATTTTTACTCAATTTATTTGTATTAATTCATTTAGTTGAGCGAGGTTAGTCTATGATTTGTACGAATTCGAATTTTGCTCTCGCATTACGACGATAGTTGATTAGGTAGAGTAAATAGAATTAGGCACCCCTCTGATTGTTTTAGGATCGTGTTTTTTCGAGGTGCGACGATGTGTTTGCATCATTTCTCAACATCTTTAACCTTGTGTAAATGTTTCTGGTTTTGTTTCTCATCATGTCATCTCATCCCATTTTGCGTTGCATTGCGTTTTTCTTTTCTAACCTTTCTGGTGGTAAGTGACTTTGAGAAGTGAATTTGCCTTCACTTCTCATAACTTTTCTTCTCATCTCTCTTGCATACATTGCTGCATTTCTATTCGTGTTTGAGATTGAGCTTGCTCATTCTTCTTCCTCCTACTTTCTTTCCTCAAGTGACTTGACTTCTTGAATGAAGCAAGTCACTTTGCTTCTCTTGATCTTGTTCATCTGCTTCCTGGTGGCTCCTTTGAAGATTTGTTCTTGCAAACCTCACAAACCTTAGGAATAACCAAGCATGACAATGAATTAGGGTTTTGATTAGTCTCCCCTCATAGTTTTTACCTTTGTGTCTCTCTTTGAGTCCTCTCTTCTCATCTCATAATCAAGGACTAAACCCTAAAGGCTTTAAGACTTTGTGATTAAGCTTATGCCTGCATCCTTCTCTTAGGATGGAGTGTATAACTTTAATCCTAAGTGTTAAACCCTTTATGTGTTTAGATCCCTTAATCAATTCACTTAAATAACTATCAAGACATCACACTTGTAACTTGGGCCTTGCATTAGGGTTCTAATTCTTCCTTAATTGGTTAAGAAGGACTAACCCTAGTGTTAATGGACAAGTCCCCCTCAAGTTGTCTTACAAATCATAAAACTCACTTCATCATCATACCATTAATCTAAAATCCATTTAATCAAAGGCTTGTTTTGTCATGGGTTTAATCCCTAATCATGGATTAAGTTGAGGAGTTTTCCTCAGCTTAAACATTCTCATCTATTATCCTTCTATTAGGATGGTGTAATGAGTCTGTTTAATCCCTGATTATGGCTTAATCTCATTACTCAACACTAAACAAAAACACCAAAAACATCCAAATAATCACAAGTAGGTCAATGATCTTAACCCTACATCAATGGTGATTAAGTGTGAGAATCTGACTTCACACTTAAGGTATTCTCATTACCCCCAATCAGAGGGAAGATGTGATGAGTTTACTAACCCATTGGTTTAGGCTTAAGCTCATTAACTTATGACAAACTTTCAAAAGCAATAAAAGACTGAAAACTCAAAAACAAACAATAATCGTCTCCTTCGGGATTCTTTTCTCATCACCTTCACTCATAAACGGGAACTTGTTTCTTCCGTCTAATGCAAGACAGTTTGCATTTGTGCCAGACAGATCATACATTTGAGCATAGGCAAGTAAGCAGTTCACAAGTCAATTCATCTTTCAGTCTCTTTGGGTCGAACTACGGTGTTCTGACTTCCTCATTGCACGAGAGGATACGTAGACATAACTTAACGGTTATCGAACAAAAGTCTCTGTACATTCCCCCTCTTTCCGGCTTCATTCTTTAGCCTCATTATCATGAGCATTTCATTCTGTTCCTACACTGACACTTTCATACTTCACATCACTTATACACTATACACTGGCACCTGTACATTCTTTCCAGCTATTTTATACACAGATTGCACTGACACTACCCCTTTGAAACACAAATCTTTTAAGCGTGGATCCCGTCGAGTACGACGGACAATCTGGGTGCTAATACCTTCCCAGGTTGTAACCAACCCCCTTTCTCAGTCTCTCTGGTTCGCAAACCGTCTTATCCGTATCTTTCTAGGTCTATGCAGCATTACCTTTCCTCCGGGATAAAAATGCCTAGCTGGCGACTCTATTCATCTCCAATGAGTTCACGGCTGTGTGTTCTCATTGTCCCTCTCGCCGACCGTTCGCGTCTGTACCTTTATCTGAACCAGCTTCATTTATCGGGAGCGACAGCTTGGCGACTCTGCTGGGGAATCTTATACTGCAACCAGGGCTTCTGGTTCTTTTTGTGGGTTCCTCCTAGCGCTTGTTTGATTTGTGTTTACTGGGGTGTTATGTGCTTGTTTGTGCTTGTATTTATTTTTGTTTATTGCTTTATGTATAGTTGCTTTACTGCTTTCTTTATTACATTTGTATATATATCATACTGTCATTACTGCTGGCTGGATCTGGTTTTGTTGGGTGGGTGATTCATTGAGAGTTAAGGTCCTATACCTGGGACCTGAGTGACACCTAGGCTAGAGTGAATCATATTCTTTCCCATTCCATTTCGGTCTGGTGCGGGAATATGAAACACGGTTCAGATATGGGTTTCTTCTTGAGAACTCTGTGTTGTAGATTTCCTGCAATGCTAGGGCTATCTGGGAAGCCTGCTAAGTCTGGATGACCTTTTAGTATTGACCTTCAGAAACTGAGGTGAATTAGAGGAGGAATTGTTATGGTTACTGTAAACACTGTACCTCCGGGTTAGAAGTGTTTACACTTCTCATAACTGATCCAAGTCTGAGGATCCTTGTTCTAGATCACCACCTGTGAGGGGGTTGGGCTGTTTACAGGTTTGCAGGTACCTTGACCTCAGAATACCCTGTTACTTTGATTTTGTTTAAGAGTACTCCATGTTGGATAGTTCTTGTGATTCTAAACCCTGGACATGTGGCTCTTTATTTGAGTCCCCTACCTTGGTTACTGGATTTATAGACCTCCATCTGGAATTCTTGAACACACATGGATCTATACCAAGGCAGTTAATCAGATCCAGCTCAGTCACAAACCCTTGCATTTCATTTGCATACATACTCATTGCATCATATTAACATTTGCTTATTTGTGTTTCAGGGTATCCATCTTCATCTGGTTTTTGGTTTTGACCCCATCTGCAGTATTGACCTGTCTCCACCAGCATTTGCTTCAGCTTGTCAGACATATACTTCAGTTACTTGCACTAGCCAGCCATTGGCCCACTCCTCAGCATCTTCATCAGCACTTATTCTACTCAGTCTCAGCACTTATGGCTCCAAAGAAAAGCAACATCACCTATCATTTCTTCCAACCAGACTTATCAGACATCAGGAGGATCCAAACCCTGATCACTCCAGATCACATACCTTTGTTCAGGGAGTATTATGGGGATATACTTGACCTGGTTATGGATATGGACCCATCACAGAGGAGCCTGATCCATACCTGTATTCAGTTTTATGACCCCCCATTGAGATGTTTCACCTTTCAAGACTTTCAGTTGGGTCCTCTTTTGGAAGAATACTCATCATTGATTGGTTTGCCTATCGAGAGAGAAATCCCTTTTAACCCTGAAATGGTCTTTCCCAGCAATGGAGAGGTAGCAAAAGCTTTGCACCTGGAGCCTGTTTTGATTGAACAGCATATGACCTCTAAAGCTGGGATCCCTGGTTTTCATCTGGACTTCTTAATTTCTCAAGCTAGTCTGAAGGCCTCCTTGGGGGATTGGAAAGCTGTTTGTGCTTTGTTGGCCTTAAGTATATATGGAATTGTGTTGTTTGCAGATGAGCCTCGATTCATTAGCAAGAATGCCATCCATTTGTTCATCCTGAAGAACCCAGTGCCAACTCTATTGGGTGATCTCTATTACTCAGTACATCAGAGGAATGAGAAGCAGAGGGGTAAGTTAGTGAGGTGTTGTGCTCCGTTATTCCATGCTTGGCTTCTCAGGCATCTACCCAGGACAGATGCATTTCTAAACCCTCATCAGCAAAGCAACTGGGCTAAAAGACTCACTGTCCTAACTTCAGCAGATATCAGATGGTGCACTCAAAGCAGCAAGGGCAGAGATATAATCACCAGCTGTGGGCGCTTTCCCAATGTGCCCTTAATAGGAGTTAAGGGAAGTATCAATTACAACCCTCTGCTGTTCAGGAGGCAATTGGGCTACGCACTGGTTCATACTCCTAGGGAACAAGACTTGGTGGAGACCCTCTACTGCGAGAACAAGATTAGTCTGGCAACTGTTAGGCAGGCTGCCTGGGCCTGGGATCATGTTCAAACCAAGGGAATCACCATTTTGGGGAAGTGCAATAATATGGCATCAGCCCAATATCATGAGTGGTCCCATGCTAGGGCCCAATTCTCTGGATTGCCCTTCACCATAGAAGACATGCCTGAGTCATCTTCAGCACCACCCCCTGCCACTATCAGTTTGGAGGAGTTTGAAAGCTTGAAGGAAAGAAATGAGAAGCTAACCCAGGCCTTGCAGAAGACCCTCCGGGAGAGGAGTGAAGGTGTGAGGGAGATTGAGAGATTGGAGAAGCTGAGAGTGGAACACTTGACTAAGATTGAGAAGTCTGGAGATTATATCAAGAAGTCTAAGGCTGGTGAGCAAATTCTGAAGAATGCTTGTAAAGAAGCCCAGTTCCAGAGAGCAAGGGCAGACTTGTACTTGAAGGAGAGTCAGGCCAGGTGGGTCCGGATCACTGAGGCCCGTGCTCTAGAAGACAAGAGAGTTCAAGACAAGGTGGAGCAGATGGAAGAAGCCCTGGCAGCAGCCCAAAGGGAGATATCAGAACTAAAGATCAGAACTGGAGTAAAGAAGTCCAAAGACCAAAGTCAGAACAAGAAGTTGACCACAGCTGTTGCTACTAGGAACCTTCTCATCAGGAATCTTACGGAGCGTCCGGCTGATCCTGTGACCGACGCACTTCTCAAGGAAGTTCGTGAGGATGAGTTTGGCCTTGGAGTTTGATTATTTGCTTGTTGTTGTTCCTTTTCCATGTACTTTTGTTTTTTTGTGATGTATTTTGACCCCTTAGGGGGCTGGTGTGTAAAATGAACAAGTTGTATTATTTCATCCTATGTAATATATTTGTGTTAGTTTGTTCCATCCAAGTTCACTTCAAAAGCAACTTCAACAGCAGCATCTTCAAGGGTCTGGAAGGGTCAAAACTGAAGGCCAAACCGGATACCTTGAGAGCAAATAAGCATAACTGCATTGCATGCTAACCTTTTATTTGTTTTGTAGGGTTTTGTTTTATTGTTGCTAACCTCTGTTGTGATATCCAGGAATTATTGCTCGCCGCCGGGTATTTCCTCTCAACAGGCCACACAGGTACCCAACTAGAAACAACCTTCCGGGCATCCAAATGGACCAGATGCAACAAGACCTTACGGAGGTCAGAAACCAGATGGCCAACGAAAGGTTGGAGATGAGAACTCAGATAACACAGTTCATGGAAGTGATGAACAACTTAGCTCAAAGCCAGGAGAGGCTCAGAGCTTTGGTAGAAGGGAGGAATCCAGAGGAGCCCCATGTGGGGACTGCTGGCACAAGTAACAATGAAAGGGTGCAACCACATGTTAACCCCCCTGTGTTTGGCCCACATCTACATCCTGAGATTAACATTCCTGCAAATGTTCAAGGGACGGCCACTGCAGCCAGAGTACTTCAAGAAGATCCTCAGGAGGACCAATTCACAGTAATGGGTGCTGGAGAGGAAACTTACGATAGACGATTGGAAGAGATAGCTGAGAAGTTGAGGTCCTTAGAATCTCAAAATTCTTTGGGTTTCGACGTCATGGACATGGGTTTGGTAGACGGGGTCAGGATCCCCCATAAGTTCAAGCCTCCTTGTTTCGAAAAGTATAATGGGACTTCATGCCCCCGGACTCATTTGCAATCATTTCTGGGAAGGCTGAAGGCCTATACAATGGATGAGAAGCTCTGGATGTTCTACTTTGAAGACAGCTTGACTGGAGCATCAAGGGAATGGTATTCCCATTTGACAAGGGCAACTGTAAGATGCTGGAAGGACCTGGTAGAGGCCTTCATCAGACAGTATCAATACAACTTAGATATGGCACCCAATAGGACTCTCCTAATGGGAATGTCACAATCGTCAAGGGAAGGTTTCCGAGAATATGCCCAGAGATGGAGGCAATTGGCTGCTGCCGTTCAACCACCAATGTCTGAGAGAGAAATGGCAGACATGTTTATGAACACTCTCCAGGGAACGTATATTGACAGGTTGACTGCTTTCTCTTCCACTAGCTTCGCAGATGTTGTTATAGCTGGGGAGAGAATTGAAAGCCTGTTAAAAATGGGTAAGATCTCTGATAATGGTGCCAGTTCGTCCAGTGGTACAAGAAAGCCTTTTGCAGGCCCGAGAAGAACTGGCGAGACCAATGCCGTTCACACCAACAGGGGTAGGCCCCAGTATGTTCAAAGGTCGATAGCAACAGTCACTATCCCTGCTCCAGCTCATCCTCAGCCAGTCTATCAACCTCCGCAACAAAACTTCCAACAGCAACCTCAGTATCATCAGAATCAGTATCCTCCAAGGAACTTCAACAACAACAACACCAACAACAATCAACAAAGGCCATTCCAACAGAGGCCATCCCAAGCTAATAGAGTGATCGACCCGATCCCAATGCCGTATGCTGCCTTGTTGCCACAACTTCTGAAACTCAACCTAGTTGAGCTAAGAACGTTGGCACCTCCGGATCCCAACAGTTTACCAAGGAACTATGACTCCAATGCTAGGTGTGCTTTTCATTCAAACGCACCTGGTCACAGTATAGAAAAATGCAGGGCTCTGCATATGAAGGTACAAGACTTGGTAGACTCCAAGGCTCTGAATTTTGCACCGCCGCCCAATGTCAATAAAAACCCTATGCCAAACCATGGTGGTCCCCGAATTAACGCTATTGAAGAAGACAGACCGTCTTATTTAATAACCAGTGTGGATCAGATCAGGACGCCATTGGTCGAAATCAAAGCTCAACTCCGCGAAAACCAAATATTTCCGGGGTGTGAACTAGGGTGTCCCTATTGCAATATTTCATGGAATGGGTGTGAGGACCTGAGGAATGGCATTGACAGCCTTATTCAGAGTGGCCTGCTACAAATCACTACATCATTCCCGACAAACCCAACAACTTCATCAGCAACGGTTCCAGAACCTCCTACAACCGCAGCAACTATTGTTCCCGACAATTCCTCAGCAACATCAACAAGTACTTCATCTGTTCTCCCAAATGATCAGTTACCAACAGTTCCTCCTGCTACAACTTCAGCTTCAACAACAGTCCTTCCAACAATACCTCCTACAACACCAGCAATCAATCATGAAGATGTCTCTACTGTTACCATATTCTATGATCCTGAAAATAATTCCGCCTACCATTCAGAAGGTGCTGCTCCCGCCAGAGCACCAGTTACAATCTTTTATGATCCACAAACAATAACAGTCCCTTCAGCAGCAGCAATCAGTCCAGTCACTGTCACGGTGCCTGGACCAGTACCATATGAAAGCAACAGGGCCATCCCTTGGCACTATGGCTCTGACGTGTATTGTGAAGGAAAAAGAATCACTCTTGAAACATCAGCACCTGCACCACAAGTAGATAATGTGGGGGGAGGCGGAGGCTTCACTCGAAGCGGACGTCTCTTTGCTTCACAAGTCCAAAGACCTACTGCCGAAGCAGAAGCTGCTGCCAAGGCAAAAGGAAAAGGCCCGGTGCAGGAAGATCCAGCTGCCAAAGAAACCCTGAAGACTCCGTTCGATCAGGAAGTTGATGAGTTTATGCGAATCATCAAAAAGAGTGATTATAAAGTTGTGGATCAGCTTCACCAGACGCCATCCAAAATCTCTATCCTCTCACTGCTTATGTGCTCCGAGGCCCATCGGAATGCACTACTTAAAGTCTTGCACGCAACTTACGTGCCTGAGGAGATTACTGTCAACCAATTGGAAACCGTGGTTGGAAATGTTACTGCTAGCAATGGGCTAGGGTTTACCAATTCTGACCTGACAGTGGATGGCCGCAACCACAACAAAGCCTTGCACATAACCATGGAATGCAAAGGAGCTGTCCTTTCTCATGTGCTGGTGGACACAGGTTCTTCCCTGAATGTCTTACCAAAGAAGGCTCTGGTGAAGTTAGAATATGATGGATTGGCATTGAGACCCAGCAACCTGGTGGTGAGAGCCTTTGATGGTTCGAAGAGATCGGTTCTAGGAGAGATTGAGCTGCCCGTGACAATTGGCCCGCAGACCTTTAAAACTATCTTTTATGTGATGGACATTCAGCCCGCCTACAGCTGTTTGTTGGGTAGACCCTGGATTCACGCCGCCGGCGCAATAACGTCTACCCTTCACCAAAAGTTAAAATTTGAGTGGGAAGGCCAAGTTGTCACAATCTGCGGGGAAGAGGATATTTTTGTTAGCCATCTGGCTACTTATAAATACATTGAGATGGATGGGGAGATCCATGAAACAATGAGCCAAGGTTTTGAAGCCTTGAATGTCAATGAAGCATCTGTTGTGTCAGGGATCTCCATGTCGTCTTACCAACAAGCCCGGAAGGTTGTTGAGGAAGGAACTGCCCTAGGCTGGGGCAAGGTCTTAGCTGTGGAGGAGAAGAAGGACAAATTTGGGTTGGGTTACAGACCAACTCAACATCAGGCAAAGGCTGCTGCAGAGCCTGGTTTTGTCAGTGGGGGGATGCTTACCCCCGATGCTGTCAACTGTCTGGAAGACGAGCTGGAAGAGGAGCGCAATCTGGAGAATTGGATTCGTCCAAAGATCCCGGGGAGCAGTGTCTCGAACTGGTCTTCCCAGGAAATTATAAGAGTTACTCATGCAGAGTAATTATTATTTCCTGTATTTTTATTAGCATGCATCAAAGTCTTGCATCTTGCCCAAGATGACAAGACTCATTTTGTGATCAGGGCCATCTGTACTTTTGTGCAAACAAGATTAAATTAATGAAATATCAGACATCTTTTTGCAAACGAGTCTTTTTTCCTTTCTGCTCACTGTTTTTCCATTTTTCTTTTTGTACAAAAATAAATGGCGGTGTTTTCAAAATGATAACTTCTTTTCACTTTTTTCTAAAGCAAGATTAAAATCAATCACTAAAATGAACAACTTAACCCTTGCAGAGAGTGCCTTTCAGACAGCACCGACAACAGCACGGCTATGACATCGTATGACTTTGACAATCCGATCAATCAAGCTGATGAAGGGGTTGATGAAGAATATGAGCTTCCTAAAGAGCTAGCCAGGTTGTTGAGACAAGAGGAAAAGGCTATTACTCCTCACCAGGAGGAGGTTGAGGCGATTAATCTTGGTACAGAGGAAGACGTGAAAGAAGTTAAAATCGGGGCCTGCCTGCAAGACTCAGTGAAGAGACAACTGATAGATCTGCTTCAAGAGTATGTTGATGTGTTTGCTTGGTCGTATCAAGATATGCCAGGGTTGGATACCGACATAGTTGTGCACAAGCTGCCTTTGAGAGAAGAGTGCCCACCGGTCAAACAGAAGCTGCGCCGAACTCGCCCAGACATGGCTATGAAAATCAAGGAAGAGGTACAAAAGCAATGGGACGCCGGGTTCCTTGCTGTGACTAGCTATCCGCCGTGGGTTGCTAACATAGTACCTGTGCCCAAGAAAGACGGCAAAGTAAGAATGTGTGTTGATTACCGGGATCTGAACAGAGCCAGCCCGAAAGATGATTTCCCATTACCTCACATCGATGTATTGGTGGATAACACGGCTCAGTTCTCGGTATTCTCCTTCATGGATGGTTTTTCAGGATATAATCAAATCAAGATGTCACCTGAAGACATGGAGAAGACAACATTCATCACACCTTGGGGCACGTTCTGTTACAAGGTGATGTCATTCGGACTGAAGAATGCTGGTGCCACATATCAACGGGCTATGGTGACATTATTCCACGATATGATCCACAAAGAAATAGAATGTTATGTGGATGATATGATTGCCAAGTCCTTTACAGAGGAAGATCACCTGGTAAATCTGCTGAAGTTGTTCAAGCGCCTGAGGAAGTATCAACTAAAGTTGAACCCCAATAAATGCACATTCGGGGTGCGATCGGGTAAGCTGCTGGGCTTTATTGTAAGCGAGAAAGGGATTGAAGTTGACCCTGATAAAGTCAAGGCTATTCAAGAGATGCCTGCACCGAGAACAGAAAAAGAAGTTCGAGGGTTCTTAGGTCGTTTGAACTACATTTCAAGGTTCATATCTCACCTCACAGCAACCTGTGAACCCTTGTTCAAGCTGTTAAGAAAGGAACAGACGGTCAGGTGGAACGAAGATTGCCAGAAGGCTTTTGACAAGATCAAGGAGTATTTACAAGAACCTCCAATCCTCATGCCTCCAGTTGAAGGAAGACCTCTGATCATGTACTTGACAGTATTGGAAGAGTCAATGGGGTGTGTGCTAGGTCAGCATGACGAGTCCGGTCGAAAAGAGTATGCAATATACTACCTAAGCAAAAAGTTTACCGACTGTGAACAACGTTATTCACTGCTCGAGAAAACTTGCTGTGCTTTAGCGTGGGCTGCTCGCCGACTGAGACAGTATATGTTGACCCACACTACTTTATTGATCTCAAAGATGGACCCAGTCAAGTACATTTTCGAGAAGCCAGCTCTTACCGGACGGGTTGCAAGATGGCAGATGATTCTCACAGAATACGACATACAGTACACATCTCAGAAAGCCATCAAAGGCAGTGTACTATCTGAATATCTTGCTGAGCAACCCATTGATGACTACCAGCCTATGAGATTTGACTTCCCTGATGAAGACATCATGTTCATTAAAGCAAAAGATCATGAAGAGCCTATTCACACTGAAGGGCCTGACCCAGAAGAAGAATGGACTATGATGTTTGATGGGGCCGTTAACATGAATGGTCATGGTGTTGGTGCAGTACTCATTACACCTAAGGGAGTTCACATGCCTTTCTCGGCAAAACTCACCTTTAACTGCACTAACAACAAAGCTGAATACGAAGCTTGCATTATGGGTCTTGAGGAAGCTATTGACCTCAGGATCAAGACATTAACCGTATTCGGAGATTTAGCTTTGGTAGTCAATCAAACCAACGGAAAATGGTACACCCACCAAGATCATCTGATACCTTACAGGGATTATACAAGAAGGTTATTGACCTTCTTCACCAAAGTCAAGCTTGAGTATATCCCTCGGGACGAGAATCAGTTTGCAGATGCTCTTGCTACCATTTCATCCATGATCAAAGTTCAAGCTGCTAACTTTGTACCCCAGATTTCAGTGTCTAGACTTGATAGACCAGCATATGTATTTGCAGCAGAGGTTGTCAAAGATGATAAGCCTTGGTTCCATGACATTAAGTGCTTCTTGGAGGATCAAACATACCCACCTGGGGCATCTTCCAATGATAAGAAGACTTTGAGAAGGCTTGCTGGTAGTTTCCTTCTGAACACTGATGGGTCTTTATACAAAAGGAACTTTGACATGGTACTTCTCAGATGTGTTGACAAGACGGAAGCAGATTTGTTGATGCACGAAGTGCACGAAGGATCTTTTGGTACCCATGCAGGAGGGCATGCCATGGCTAAAAAGTTGTTAAGATCAGGCTATTACTGGATCACGATGGATACAGACTGTTGTGCTTACGCCAGAAAATGTCATAAATGCCAGATCTATGCAGATAAGGTGCATGTGCCTCCCAATCCTTTGAACATCATGTCTTCACCATGGCCCTTTGCTATGTGGGGTATTGATATGATTGGCAAGATTGAGCCAACTGCTTCAAACGGCCACAGATTCATCCTGGTTGCCATTGACTATTTCACCAAGTGGGTTGAAGCAGCCTCATATGCAAATGTTACAAGACAAGTGGTAGCCCGATTTCTGAAGAGAGATATCATCTGTCGGTATGGAGTGCCCGAGCGAATCATTACTGATAATGGTTCCAATTTAAACAACAAAATGATGGCCGAATTATGTCGGGACTTCAAGATCCAACATCACAATTCTTCTCCTTACAGGCCAAAGATGAACGGCGCTGTTGAGGCAACAAATAAAAATATTAAGAAGATTGTGCAGAAGATGGTAATCACGTACAAAGACTGGCACGAAATGCTACCGTTTGCCTTGCATGGGTACCGCACATCAATCAGAACATCCACTGGGGCAACACCGTATCAGCTTGTGTATGGTATGGAAGCAGTCCTACCTGTTGAAGTTGAATTGCCCTCTCTACGGGTACTAATGGATGTTAAACTGAATGAAGCAGAATGGGTTCGGGCCCGATACGAACAACTGAGTCTGATCGAAGAGAAAAGATTGGTTGCAATCTGTCATGGGCAGTTATATCAGAAGAGAATGAAGAAGGCCTTCGATCAGAAAGTCAGGCACCGAGAGTACCAAGTAGGGGATCTTGTGTTGAAAAGAATCCTCCCTCCTCATACAGACCACAGGGGAAAATGGACTCCAAATTACGAAGGACCATTCGTTGTAAAGAAAGTTTTCTCTGGTGGGGCATTGATGCTCAGCACCATGGATGGTGAGGATTTCCCGTCCCCTGTGAATTCAGATGCAGTTAAAAAATACTTCGCATAAAATGACCCGCTGGACATAAAAACAGAATGAAAGTCCAGGCAAAAATAGGGCATCCCGGCGAGTCAAAAACAGAATAAAAGACTCGGGCAAAAATAAGGGAAATAAACAAAAAAATGTACACCCGCTGAGTTGAAAAGCCGCATTGGACAACTCAGGCAAAAATGGGTATCCCGATGGATTGAAAACCCGAAAGGGCGATCCATGCAAAATAAGGGAATAAGCGAACAACTGCATTCTGAATTCGTCTGTATTATATACAACTCGGTAAGCTCCAAAGGATCAAGCTTCAATCAGAATCAACTTTCTTCAGAAAGCAAGACGAGAAGAACGTCATTGTCATACGAGTCATAGCAGAAGAGGAAGCTCCTTGAAAGCGTCGTCAACATCGCCAGCATTTTGTTTCTCAATTTGTAACAGTCTCTTCATTTCAGGAGATTTGTTTTCTTTGACTGTATCTTGCCAATTCAGGGCACATGAATTAATAAAATCAGATTTTCAGTCATGTCTCGTTTTTACATTTATGTTTTGCAAAGAATTGTCTGATATTTCTAAAAATACAATTGCATAAGTACAGATGCCTTTCTCTAAAAATAAAACACATGCTTACAGGGAATGTGATTACTCTTGAAAGTACTTAACTCCTATGACGGAATCCAGTAAAGGATACCTCGGGACCTTTTGTACGTTTCCTTATCTTTGCAGGATTGCAGGTATCCAGAACTCAACTTGGGGCATGCAAGTTACATCTCAGCAAGCTGGAAAATCAACAAAAGATATCAGCATCCGAAATGCTCTATCCCCAGCTGAGTTGCTTCCCACTGCTCTCCCCAGCTGAGTTACCAACAGCATTCCCCAGCTGAAGTACCAACTATCCTTCCTCAGCAGAACGCAGGAATCAGGGAATCATCTCCCACCGCAGAATCCTCAGCCGCTATTCAGAAGAGCAACGCACGAAGAAGTCACAACAGAGAGGGAGAAAGCTTCTACAAACCCCAGCTGGGTCCCGTATTATAAGGATATGTCAATCAGTGAACTATATCCCCAAGCAGATACATCATCAGATCTACCAATGATCTCATCCCCAGCTGGGATATTCACTTCAGGCAGATCGACCGGAGATCTTCGCAGCAACGGGATCCGAATCCCGGGTCTTTGCCTCTTTGCATAATCATAGCATCCGCATCATATTATCCCCTCAGAGCGTAGCATTCCGTCTAATACGGAGCATTACGGCAAAAATCAAATGCATAGCATAATCATAAGTCATGTTGTGAATAGAACACCTGTGAATAATAAGCCGTTCATCATCATTATACAGAAATCCCCACCAGGGTCCCAGCAAAAGCAGTTGCCTCACAAATCACAAACACCAGTATATACACCTTTGGACACCCGTCCGTGTCACATCACCAGCAGAAAGCCAAAGACATCCTCTTTGCACTCACTTATACTTATATATACACTTTCTTGACACCCGTCCGTGTCATATCCCCAGCGCAGTCGCTTACACTCTCATCACCCATATACATGTTTATATTATACTTTTCTCCTTTTGACGCTCGTCCGTGTCACTCTCCCCAGCAGATAAACACTTACATATACATATGCTCACTACTCAGTGTTACACTTATACAGATACTCGTCTGTATCTTGTATACATCATTTATATCCCCACAGATCCGACAGTAGTCCTTGTTCTTTGTTAACCAGTTGGTACTCGTCCGTACCATCATCTCAGAACATTGCGTCTAGTGTTTGTTTCTACATGATACTCGTCCGTATCATAGTCTTAAGGATGCTCGTCCGCATCTTTAATCCATACACCGTGTCAAACACTTTTGTCTTCTTGAATATAGATACTCGTCTGTGTTTACTATTCCCCTGAAGGATTCTTTCAGATACAGCACTCGTCCGTGTTCTTTGTTAACCAGTTGATACTCGTCCGTATCATCATCTCTGAGCATGTGTCAGTTTGTTTCTACATGATACTCGTCCGTATCATAGTCTTAAGGATGCTCGTCCGCATCTTTAATCTATACACAATACCAAACGCTTATACCTTTTGTTTCTTGGATGTAAACACTCGTCCGTGTTTACTATATCCCCAGTAGATCGCCAACAAATTTCTTTTCTTATCTAACACTCTTCCTGTGTTATGATAACCTTGAGAGCAGCCGTACCCTGCTAAGTGGTCGTCCTCCACTTCTTGATGGTCGTCCTCCATCATGCTCATCCGATGGCCGTCCCCATCGTCGATTTTTAGCAGCCGTCCCCTGCTAGGTGGTCGTCCTCCACCTTTTGATGATCGTCCTTCATCACTTTATCCAATGGCCGTCCCCATTGTTGATTTTGGTTATCTGACATTCGTCCTATGTCATGATAAACCCTGAGAGCAGCCGTACCCTGCTAAGTGGTCGTCCTCCACTTCTTGGTGGTCGTCCTCCATCATGCTCGTCCGATGGCCGTCCCCTTCGTTGACCCTTTATCCGGCATTCGTCTTATGTCGCGATATTTTCGGCAGCCGTACCCTGCCAGGTGGTCGTCCTCCACCTTTGATGGCCGTCCCCATCATATTTCTTTTATTCCCAACAGAGCAGCCGTCCCCTGCTAGGTGATCGTCCTTCACCTTTGATGGCCGTACCCCATCATCTGTTTATTTCATTTATTCTTTAACCCGATGGCCGTCCCCGTCGTGGTCCCTTTTTCTTTTCAGCCCGATGGCCGTCCCCATCGTTGGTTACTTTGCTTTATGAACCTGATGGTCGTCCCCGTCATGTTTCATTAATTACCGGAGAATGCTACAACTTTATCTTGATGGCTGTCCCCATCATAATATCACTTTCCCCAGCTAGTCGGCCGTCCCCGTCTTGGCTTTACCTTTTATCCCCAGCATGTCGGCCGTCCCCGCCATTGCTTTATTTTCTGCACTTTTCCCGGCATGTCGGCCGTCCCCGTCATTGCTCCTTACCCAGCAGTCGTCCTCTGCTCGACGGTCGTCCTCCGTCGCCCACACTTTACAATATACTTTGTTTTCTCTTACAATCTATATCCCTTTTCTTCTTCATTCTGTGAGTGCAAATTTTGGACTATCTTTGGTATTCAACCACAAGTTACCTTGTTTGCCTGTTAAGCCGCTGCTTACAACCTGCACAGCGCTAACTCGTGTTTGAATAGGGGCAGCTGTAAACACCCCAAATTTGCCCTCACCCATTCACACCATGGCTTGTGATCATCTCATATGCATAAACACAAACATATCATCTTATATCTCACTTTTGATTCACTGCACCGTTCCTAAGGCATCTGCACCTAGGGTTTGTGATCTGAGCAATCCCAAAGCATCTTGAGCTACTCCAAAGGTCGTCAATCACTTCAAAGGGGTCCCTGTGTGTTCGAGCATCATATTATACCCTCTCAAAGTCAAGAATGTCAAAGAACCACAAGAAATGAGATTGGCATGGAAGCAGGAAACCAGCCAGGAAGTACCAGAAACCAAAGCTTCAGTTCAAGATGGTCTTCGCTTTTCAAACCTGGAGGCACAATTCACCAAGTCATCGAATTAAGGTTTTGCGGTTTGGAATTGAGAGAAGATTGATCCATAATGTGAGATGTATGTTTCTTTTCTGAAAAAAGCATTGCAACCAAGACTATTGCTCCTCTGGCTACTTAAAACGCAAGATCATGTTCAGACTAAGAAGAATGAATGGTGTTTAGGATACTTTGAATTGCGAAATTTACTCTTGAGGCTTTAAGAGACCGAATTTGCTGTCTCCTCGTTTAAATCTTTCAAGTCGTGGGGATGATGTTATTTCAAGGTTATTTCTGAAGTATCGTCACTTCTTTTTAATATTTTGAGAAGTAATTTGAAGAGAGAAAGTTTGTTTATTCGAGTGACTTTACATGGGATTACCGTTGGCTCGAGTTTGAATTTGATGACTCAATTCGCGGATTCACATCTTTGAACTATTGACAAGATTAAAGTCAAACTTTATATTTAGTCATTATCGAAGTGGTTGTATTTTGCTTTCAAGCTACGCCCTTTAGGGGTATGATTTTGAGACAAACAAGATTATTATTTTCAAGGTCATGTTGAAGTTTCTTTTTTTTGTCATGAGAGATTTCTTTTGTTGGTCATTTTCAAGTTGGTGTCTGTTGCTTTCAAGTCACGTTCTTTTGAGGTTTGATTGTGAAGAACCATGATTATTCAAGTTTTACAAGTTATCTTTAAGCTCAATGTATCATACAAAGAATTGGAGTGGTGTTAGGACTTAAATGTTGTCAAGATGGTTGCATTCCAAATTATAATTCAATAAAAGGATTGGTTCAAATCCAAAATTTGTGTCATTACTGTCAAATTCAAAGAGTAAGCACAAATGTCACAAAGGAAATGAAAATCAAATTTACAAGCAAGACTGAAATCATCCTAACTACATTACAATTATATTGTTACAAGGCCAACGGTAAACGAAACTTTCGGCCTCCGGACGCAGCTGTGCATCGCCTGTCCGTAGCTCATTTTTCTCCAAGCGGCTTGCAAATGACGGCCTCGTATCAATTCAGCCATCCGAAGCTTCACCAACCCCAATCGCCGGCTCCAAACACGTCGAACATGAAAAAGAAACAAAAGAATCGTAAGTTGAAATTGGTCAACAACAAGCATCTTTTTTCCAAATAAAATCTCAATTAGACAAAAAAGGAAAGGAACATTCATTCCATGGTCTCTTGCTGTCTCAATTTGAATGAGTTCTACGGCATATTTCAACACAGTTTCATGGGCATTAGCATATTAGACATATCACAACAGGACCAAATCTGAATTCTAACATCACAACATGACTAAATCTAATTCTAACATCAGCAAGGTTTTGGACAAGAGGACAGGGAGATACCTTGAAAACAGAAACCAGCACACAAAAGGTACAATCTTGGAATTGAGAATGCACGGGAAAAGGCCATACAGCTGCATTATTTTGCTTGCACCATACACAAACTCCAAAGGCCCACTGCAAGCTCACATCAATGTGCCATGACCTGCAAAATCACAATACCAATATCACAAAAAAGGACAAAGAGTTTCTGCAAAGAAGATTCAGTTCATTTCCTACCGATTCAAACCAGACTGTCACAACAACAAGGACAAACGTTTTGGCATAAAGTAGAAGCACCCTGCAGGCTGATGGGATTATGGATTCAAAACCTGCACCAGAAGGACAACAATTGAGAAAAGCAAACATCAGATCAATGCTTTTGAAAAAAGAAGTGGGATTGAAACAGGATGGATTGATATAAAGGGGGAGAAAAAAGGAGAACAGGAAGAGATGACATACTCACCACTTGACAGAATAACAACTGACTCTCCCCCCCCCCCTCATCTTCATCAGCTTCATCATAGCAACCCTCACCACACTCTTCGGCTCCAAACCAAGCGCCCTTCTTCACGACTTTCATCCTCAAACTCACAAGTTGTAACCTCCACAAATCCATAAACCAAAGCCAAAACGATTCGTCCTTTTGAGGTAATTCTGAACCTGAGAGAACCTGCATAACCAAGAGAACGAAACAACCTGAAAAAAGAGGAGACAGTGAATAACAACCTTCAAACCTTCCAAAAAAACACAGAAACGTTTGAAGATCAAAAAAAAAAAAGACAGAACAACAGAGCAGTTTCAAAACACCTCACCTCACAAGGAGTGGCCATCAATTTACGAACGGGATTCGTCTTCCATAGCGAACCAACGAACTGTTCTTGACAAGCCCAGCAACTCCAAAGCTCACCTGTACCAAAAAAAAACGAACATCAAACTGTATCCCGAACCGGCCGCTTAAATCAATCTGAGAGCTTACCTCTTCAACAATCATCTGTTGACCTTCGCTAAAGTATCAACACAGCTTCACCACAACCGAGGTAAAGCTTTCATTCTTCCGTTGCGATACTTCCGTTTCTTCATGCTTTGATTTAGGGTTAGGGTTTCTGCACTTTTGAAAGGAAAATTTTGAGTTGAGAGGACGAGATTGGGAGGGAATGTTTAGGGTTTATGCGCTTTGAGTGAGTATTGACGGAGAGGATGGTGGTTGCCGCCGCGTTTCGTCTTCTCCGACGATTTAGGGTTTTCAACGGGGGAGATTAGAAGGAGTTAGGGTTCGGTTCTTCGGTCAAAGTGTTGAGAAGAGGGGAAAGCCTTATGAGGACGTCTGAGAAATCGAGAGAGAGGATGTGTTGTTGATTCGGAAGGTGAGAACGCCGAGCGGGTTTGATGGAAGCGTTGGAGAATGACGCTGAGAGTTCTGTGTTTTTGTTTTGCTGATATTGTGTATCCCTTAGGGTTTTCAAAACCCTTCTTTCTCCAGCATTTGGCCGGGTCATTTTAACCCGCGAACCTGGCCTTGACCGACCCGACCCCCCAAGTCCAAACTTGGACCGCCCCATATGGGCCTCATCAGCCACGTTTCCCTTTTCCTTTTTTCTTATTAATAAGTTCATTTATTTTGTTTTCTTTTATTTTTGTTAATTAATTTATTATCTTGTAATTAATTTAGTTATTTAACTTTTTATTCTATTCTTTTATATATATATATATATATATATATATATATATATATATATATATATATATATTACTTTATCATATTTCATTTTTACTCAATTTATTTGTATTAATTCATTTAGTTGAGCGAGGTTAGTCTATGATTTGTACGAATTCGAATTTTGCTCTCGCATTACGACGATAGTTGATTAGGTAGAGTAAATAGAATTAGGCACCCCTCTGATTGTTTTAGGATCGTGTTTTTTCGAGGTGCGACGATGTGTTTGCATCATTTCTCAACATCTTTAACCTTGTGTAAATGTTTCTGGTTTTGTTTCTCATCATGTCATCTCATCCCATTTTGCGTTGCATTGCGTTTTTCTTTTCTAACCTTTCAGGTGGTAAGTGACTTTGAGAAGTGAATTTGCCTTCACTTCTCATAACTTTTCTTCTCATCTCTCTTGCATACATTGCTGCATTTCTATTCGTGTTTGAGATTGAGCTTGCTCATTCTTCTTCCTCCTACTTTCTTTCCTCAAGTGACTTGACTTCTTGAATGAAGCAAGTCACTTTGCTTCTCTTGATCTTGTTCATCTGCTTCCTGGTGGCTCCTTTGAAGATTTGTTCTTGCAAACCTCACAAACCTTAGGAATAACCAAGCATGACAATGAATTAGGGTTTTGATTAGTCTCCCCTCATAGTTTTTACCTTTGTGTCTCTCTTTGAGTCCTCTCTTCTCATCTCATAATCAAGGACTAAACCCTAAAGGCTTTAAGACTTTGTGATTAAGCTTATGCATGCATCCTTCTCTTAGGATGGAGTGTATAACTTTAATCCTAAGTGTTAAACCCTTTATGTGTTTAGATCCCTTAATCAATTCACTTAAATAACTATCAAGACATCACACTTGTAACTTGGGCCTTGCATTAGGGTTCTAATTCTTCCTTAATTGGTTAAGAAGGACTAACCCTAGTGTTAATGGACAAGTCCCCCTCAAGTTGTCTTACAAATCATAAAACTCACTTCATCATCATACCATTAATCTAAAATCCATTTAATCAAAGGCTTGTTTTGTCATGGGTTTAATCCCTAATCATGGATTAAGTTGAGGAGTTTTCCTCAGCTTAAACATTCTCATCTATTATCCTTCTATTAGGATGGTGTAATGAGTCTGTTTAATCCCTGATTATGGCTTAATCTCATTACTCAACACTAAACAAAAACACCAAAAACATCCAAATAATCACAAGTAGGTCAATGATCTTAACCCTACATCAATGGTGATTAAGTGTGAGAATCTGACTTCACACTTAAGGTATTCTCATTACCCCCAATCAGAGGGAAGATGTGATGAGTTTACTAACCCATTGGTTTAGGCTTAAGCTCATTAACTTATGACAAACTTTCAAAAGCAATAAAAGACTGAAAACTCAAAAACAAACAATAATCGTCTCCTTCGGGATTCTTTTCTCATCACCTTCACTCATAAACGGGAACTTGTTTCTTCCGTCTAATGCAAGACAGTTTGCATCTGTGCCAGACAGATCATACATTTGAGCATAGGCAAGTAAGCAGTTCACAAGTCAATTCATCTTTCAGTCTCTTTGGGTCGAACTACGGTGTTCTGACTTCCTCATTGCACGAGAGGATACGTAGGCATAACTTAACGGTTATCGAACAAAAGTCTCTGTACATTCCCCCTCTTTCCGGCTTCATTCTTTAGCCTCATTATCATGAGCATTTCATTCTGTTCCTACACTGACACTTTCATACTTCACATCACTTATACACTATACACTGGCACCTGTACATTCTTTCCAGCTATTTTATACACAAATTGCACTGACACTACCCCTTTGAAACACAAATCTTTTAAGCGTGGATCCCGTCGAGTACGACGGACAATCTGGGTGCTAATACCTTCCCAGGTTGTAACCAACCCCCTTTCTCAGTCTCTCTGGTTCGCAAACCGTCTTATCCGTATCTTTCTAGGTCTATGCAGCATTACCTTTCCTCCGGGATAAAAATGCCTAGCTGGCGACTCTATTCATCTCCAATGAGTTCACGGCTGTGTGTTCTCATTGTCCCTCTCGCCGACCGTTCGCGTCTGTACCTTTATCTGAACCAGCTTCATTTATCGGGAGCGACAAATCCACAGAAATTGCACTGGGTACATGAGCAGTCTTCAGAAACTTGATCAAGGACTTGGCATGAGCCTCAGAACATAACAACAAGGACAGCATAGAAATCTTTGAGGGAGTATGCCCCAACTGATCCACAATGTCATAATCACTCTTGCGAATGATTTTCAATACTTCTTCCATCTGCTTAGAGAGGTCATCAGCAGCTGGCACATCAGTAGATACAGGCTCAATAACAGGACCTTTGCCCCGAGCATCAGTGGTGGAGGTAGCAGCAGGAGTAACTGCATTCTTAGAAGCAACTGGAGGAGAGAAGACTCTTCCACTACGAGTGATCTTGCTAGATCCAGCAATATTGTCAACATCAACAGGCACATCAGATAAAGGCTCTTGCTTAACACCATGGATGTAAACATCAGATCCATAATGCCAAGGCACAGCTTTGTCAGACGTATACGGAATAGGACCAGGAGTAGTAATGACCACAGGAGATACTCTGGCTTCAGCAACAACTTTCACGGGACCTTCAGCAGTAATCTTGATTGGACCCTGATGAGTGATTTTAATGGGACCCTTTGAAGTGATTCTTATTGGTACTTTGTCAACCATGTCAACCTCTTCAGTCTTCTTACCTTGAGTCAGATGATCCACCATACTTTCTACAGACGACGAAGTCTTCTCAAACACTATAGTATATTTATCCATGAGACGTTGAATTCCATCTCTCAATATGAAGCAACTATCCGGCTTATAGGTACAATACAAACAATCTTCACGACAACCTGGAAAGATCCCAGCTTGTACTAACCTCTTTTTGATAAGAGACAGTGGTGTGGTCAACTCCATAACTGAATAGACATGTAGATCTTCAGTCTTCTCGTGATTCGGCATTGGAGCAGTAATCACATTTGGAGTACCTGGAGGATCAAACTCAATTTCTCCAGCATCAATCATATCTTGAATTTTATTATTCAAGATCCAGCAGTTATTAGTATCATGTCCCTGACAGTTTGAATGGTATGCACACCGTGCATTGGGATTGTACCTGGGAGAGGTAACATTGGGATTCTGAGGAGCCTCTTTCAAAGTAATGAGTTCAGCCTTCAACAAGTGTTGCAATGCCTGAGCCATTGACATGTTGATCTTCGTGAACTGCCTTCTAGCCCTCTGTTGGTTGCCCTGTGGCTGCTCTGTTGTTGCAGGAGTTGGATTTGAAATATGAACTGCACTAACAGACTGATGCCTTCTGTTACGATCAGGCTGACCATAAACAGCATTGGATTCCTTCTTCCCAGTGGGAGGCTTCTTTGCAGCACTTGATGAAGAAGTGCCCACATGGATCTTACCATTCTTTATATCATTCTCTACTCGCTCTCCTGTCATGATCAACTCAGTGAAGCCAGATGATGAGCTTCCAATGAGATGACTGTAAAACGGACCATTCAGCGTGCACATGAACATATCAACCAATTCCCTGTCAGTTAAAGGGGGTTGAACTCTTCCAGCTAAATCTCTCCACTTCTGAGCATACTCTTTAAAACTTTCTTTGGCACCCATAGACATGCTCTGAAACTGCATGCGAGTGGGGGCTAAGTCAGCATTGTATTGGTACTGCTTATAGAAAGCTTCAGCAAGATCATTCCAGTCCCTGATGTTGCCACTTTCCAACTGATAATACCACTCCAGCTGAGCTCCAGATAATCTCTCTTGAAAGAAATGGATCCATAACTTTTTATCAGCGGTGTGGGGTTGAATCCTTCTGACATAAGACCTCAGATGCAGTTTGGGACAAGAGACCCCATCATAAACAACAAAGGTAGGAACCTTGAAACCAATGGGTATGACTACCCCAGATATCAGACTCAAATCCTCAAAATCCAGCCCAGATGATTTCTGCAACTCCATAGCATCCATCCTATCCACCAGCATCTTGAACTTGTCTTCATTAGGCTCATGGTAGTAATTAGCCTCAGAATCAGAGTCCCCCATTGTATGGTGGAGACTGCCTACCTCTTGCTCAGATTCTTCAGATTCATAGTCTTCAGCTGGTTCTTTGGTCTTGGCAAGACCTTTGAACCTTCTTCCCATGTTGATCAACCCAGCAGACCTTCTAGCCTTCTTAGTCTTCTTGGCCAGCAGTGCCTTCAATTCATCTTGCCCCTTGGACAAGTTCAGGATCAGCTCTTGGAACTGTGCATTTTGTGTCTGAAGATCCTTAACTGATTGTTCAAGAGCCATTGCTGAAATAAACAGCGAGAAGATGAGAAACCTGTGCGCAATATAAACCTGTGATGCAATGAAATGATATGGTAATGCATATGCAATGTTTTCAAGGACCGCAGGATTTAAATTTGCTTAGACAAACACGAAAGTAAACTTTTATTAGTAATAACTTGTTTTGCCTTTTAGGCTTACAAAAAATGAAAATGAAATAAGTACAAAAGATGGGGTTTTAAGTCTCCCATGGACGTTTCCTCTTTGTGTTGAGGTATGAGTTGAGGTTTCGTTCCTCGTGAAGTTGCTTTGTTAGCTCTAGGATTCTTGTTTGGCTTGCTTTGTAATGAGCCTCGAAAGTATCCCTTTGCTCCTTCAGTTGGATCCATGATCTCTGCAAGTCTTCCATATCAGTAGGCATGTCTGGGTGAAGGATGGTATAAGCTGTGTCTCCTTCAGCAACAGGTTCCATGGTAACTGGTAGGACGGCAGGATATGGCATCATGAGTGTCTGAGCACGAGATCGTACCCATCTGAGATAAGCCTCCATAGGAATAGTGTACTTAGGCTCCAGTGTCTTGCTGTCAATCCTGTTTACCTTTCCCCATGCTCGTATGAATCTCTGACGGTAACCCTGAAGATCGTTGTCGTAATCAAACACAATACCCTGAATCAACATGTCATGTGGACCATCACTCCGGGCGTAACCAAACTGTCGTAAAGCTAAAGAGGGGTTGTAGGTGATGCCTCCTCTTATGCCTAGTAGTGGCACATTGGGAAACTCCCCACAACGGTCAATGATGGTGACATTCTCCATAGATCTGGAGCACCAATGGATATCTGAGTGAGAAAGTGACATGATCCTTTTGGACCACCTGAACCCTTACTCATTCTTCATTACTGAGAGAGGAAGGTGAGAAATAAACCACCTAGAAAGCAAAGGTATGCAGCACATCAAAGTTCCTCTTGCCCTTGTAGTACGGGTGTGAAGAGAATGCAGGATGTCTCCAAGCAATGTAGGCACTGGATTGTGACTCAGGAAAATGTTGATGGCATGAACATCTATGAACTGATCTGGATTGGGGAACAACACTAAGCCATATATCAGCAAGGCTAAGATCTCCTCAAAAGCATCATAGCTCATGGCCTTCAAGAACATTTGAGCGTTATCCATTAATACCTTGGCAAGAATACCCTTGACTCCACTTCTCGTTTCTAGAACAATGTCAGACTTCTTCAGATGTAGAGCTGCAGCAATAACCTCTGGTTTAAGCTCCTTCTCCAAGCCTGTGAAGGGTCTTTGATCAAGAACAGGTATGCCCAGAAATTTAGAGAACTCCTCCATGGTTGGAACCAACTGATAGTCAGGGAATGTAAAGCAATGGTGCTTAGGGTCAAAGAACTGAAACAGGACACTCATCATGTCTTCATTGAACCCTGAAGTGACTAGATCCAATAGGTGACCATGTCTCTTGATGAACTGGGAGTGATCAGACACTTGAGAAACTAACTCTTTAAGCTTGGGAGGTATCCCCACAAAGTTGATCCTGATAGTGTTTCTACGAGTAGAGGCCATGACCTGCAACAAAGAACAAAGATAAATCCTTTGGTCCTTGAAATGGTTAGTGAAAATGCTATGCTCATGATGCATGATGATGCTATGATGTTATGTTCAATCACAAACATGTGGCACACACAAACAAGTCACACCATAGCCCTAGGTTTAAAGGCTTGCATGAGGTTTAAGGTAGGTACCCTCCCCTGAAGTTAGTTGGTTCATCCTGTCCTACAAAAGTAACCGGGTTCTAAGGGATCTCAATATCATTGATCCTTCACAAGGGTGGTTGTTCAGTAGGCAACTTACTTGCCAACCAAAACCCTCCAAGTTTAAGATCTCAATGAGCGTAGTATCGAGTGTCAACCAACTTCAGTCTGCACCAAAGCCGGTTACCTCACTACTTTCTAAAGGCCAAGATGAGTTAACTAGGGTTCTAAAAGTTAGTTAGTGCATTGACAACATATGGCAGCCTCATATTATCCTCAACTTGACTTAAGGAACATAAGCACCAACCAAGAAGTCGCACTAACTATGGCCACCAGATCAACCGTATCGATATACGTCGTACAGTTTCCTTGGTCTATTGCCATTTACCTAAGGTACACTAGATCCGGGTTAGGACCTTTCACACATAAGAGCACCCCAACAAGCAAACAAATCAAACAATATTAAAGTGATCTTAATTCCTAAGGGTACCCCTCTTAAATTATTATCCCCAGCAGAGTCGCCAGTTCTGTAACACGGTGGGAGAACTGACTTTTAGTTATGTTGCGGATAGCAAGAGTCGCCACCGACTTTTATTTTATCCAAAGGAAAGGGTATAAAAGAACAGGAAAGACCTTAAGAGATATTTTTGGGTCCGGGGGGTAGGTTATGTAAAGGGAAGGTGTTAGCACCCTTTACATCCATGGTTATCCATGGGCTCTTAGTTACTTAGCTCACTTTTGAATTGTTTTTGAAAGTGTAGTGTGTGAATAGAAAAATTTTCATAATAGTTGATAATGATCCATGTATGGATGCGTAAAAACTTGTTTTTGAAAATTTGTTTGAAATTGTGAAGAGTTTGAAAAGTTTTTGAAGTGAGCAAGTACATAAGAGGAACCTACCCTAAAATTTTAAGTCTTTCTTGTTCTTTATCCTTTAAGTGATAAGACTATCCCTACTATTAAGGAGCAGGTAGTCATTACCTTGGATGTAAGGGACATATGAGGGACATCTGTTTTGAAGGCAACTGTGGGGTGTATTAGGCATATAGGAGGGACTATCATCATTATTCGAAGGGACTTGATCTTTAAAGGCAACCATTAGGGACTTGATGATTTTTTATTTTAAGGGACTTGCTTTATACACCCCACTTGACCTTATGATTTAGGCAACATTGAGGGATAACCTTAGAAATGTGAGATGGCGATTAAAAATCGACTTACGTGTGTGAGTGTTTAATATTATTTATCTTATAATTAAAGTGATCTACATTCAATTTTTAAAATAGAATACATGTTTACACTCCCTAAATTACTAACCACAGCATAAAAATTAAATATTTAAGTATTTACAAAATTACACCAAGAAGCAATTACATAATAATTATAATAAGCAAATTAAAATAAATAGCAAAAATATAAATAATAAGCAAAAATAATAAATTAGCAATAAATAAATAATGGGTTAGTAATAATAAAAATTAGAAAATAGGGTTAGTTAAAATAATAATAATATTAAATAATAATCAAAAATTAGTAATAATAAAATAAGTGAGGTTAGTAAATAATAAATAATAATAATATATAAGATGAATGAAGCAAAAATAAATAATAATATGGTTAGTAACAATATTTAAATAAATGAAGTTAGCCAAAATAAAAATAAAAGATTAACAAATTTTTTCAATGTAGACAATTATATTTACAAATTATTAAATTATTTTAAGTGTATCATAATTATAAATTTTAATTATTAGAAGTTAAATTATTTCTAAACAAAAGTCCTAAAAAAATATTTTACATATTATAAGAAATAAACTATAAGCATAGTATATAAAATATATTTGCAAATTATATAAAAAACAAGTCATAATTATATTTACAACAAATTAATTATATTAAAGATTAGATTAAATAAATACATGATAATTTATATTAAGAATAAATAAATAATTAGGGTTTTTTTTACAAGTACTTTAAAAAGAATAAATTAGAGTTTTTGAAAATTAGGGTTTGTTTTCTAGAAAATATTTTTAGGATTTAATTTAACATACAAAATTATTTTAACTAATATATATATCTAATTTAATTACACAAATAAAAAATTAAATTGAGAAAACAAGAGTTTAGAATTTTTTAGAAAATAATATGGTTGTTTTTAAATATGCATAATTTATTTTTAATTGATATTAAGAAAATAATTGAACTAATTAATTAAAGAAAAAATAGAAAAAAGTAGTAAAAAGAAAACTCACCTGGGCAGGGTTTGAACCCAGGTCCTCCTGCTTGCCAGTATCAAAACATGCCATCAGGCCAACCATGCGTTGGTGATCATAGAATGGTTCTATTTGTTTTTATGCAATGTCTTGAAAAATCCAGAAAAATAATGAAAACAAAAGGCCTGGGGTGGGACTTGAACCCAGGACCTTCTGATTACAAGCATGAACGCGTATCCGCCTGGCTGGGAGAGCCTAACTGATTATAAAACAGCTACAAACAATAATATATTAAGAACGTATTTTAAATGAAAAAAATGTTAAAAACTTGGCTGGAGGCAGGATTCGATCCCCTCCCCTTTTGTCAAACGCTCACAAGTCTTTCCACTGGGCCACGCACTGGTTGGTGATAATGATCAGAAACAATACAATAAAATATCATAACCAATATTCAAATTTCCAGAAGCGCGCGAACAACTTCATCTTCAACCTCTTATCCTTTGAAATTTTCTGCGAATTCAGATACAAATTTTCCTGCGAAAAACAAATTCCAGCAAAACCTACGAAACTCAATGGTCAACAAAACTGTGAAATTTTACCAAATTGAATACACAAACAGAGTCCAATGGTCCATACGAATCAAGCCATGTTCTTAGAATTTATTTATGTGTTGTAAATCATAAAACCCTAATTCTTGGCCGAAACCCTAGTTATGGTGGATTTCGTTTTAGGCCATGAATCTTCAATCCAATTGTCCAGAATCATTCTAGGCATCAAGACAAACACATATCAGTCATCAAAAACAATTCATGATGCATATATTAGTGGATTCGAAAAATGAAATTTCAAGACAAAAGTGGATTCGGTTAGGGCAGTAGAGCATGGTATTGATGCATATGAGTAATGATAATGCTTCAGTGAAGTCCAAGGAAGCTTGCTACATCCTTATTTTACCTTTAAAAGCCCTGCAAATTGAAAACCGAATATGAGTTTTTTGGTGAATTTGAAAACTTGAAACTTACTCTAGAGGCAGCAAATTCGTGAATGAGGGCTAGGGTTGTGATCAGCACTTATATGTGAATCATTTAGGTCAGAAAAAATCATTGGTTGTATGGAAGATTTGATATTTGAAGATTGAAAAAGATTGTGCCATGAAATTCAAATATTGGCTCATGAAAGCTTGCTATTTTTGGATCAATCACATGATTTCTTTCTCTTTCAACTTCAATCAATATTTAAAATGTTCTAGAAACCAAATCTCCTTTTAATAATATATTTTCATATTTTATATTTATTTAAAATGATTTTTATGAATTAAATCAAAAATAAATAAAAATAAAATAATAAAAATTCTGAATTTTGGTCATTTGGGTCGTGCATGATGATATGATATGGATTGGATCATAATTTAGCAAGCCCATTTGGAAGGAATTGGTTCTAACCCCCCATTTTCATTATAAACCATCACAAAATTTCCCAACTTTGCAAGGGCATATCTCCCTCAATTTTAAAGTTATGAGGGTGTTTTTGGACATTTGGAAAGCTTGAAGAGTCCTCTAAACAACCCCATTGGTTTCAGGTCCATATCATTTACCAATCTCAAGTTATGCCCTTTTGAAGTTGTTGACTTTTTGTTGACTTTTGAAATGACCTATAATGTCTTAGCTCATATTTTCCAAATGAAGCATTTTTGGGCTTAACTTGCAAGATAAAAGTTGTAGAGAATTCAATTTCCTTCAAAATGAGCTTTGGATGGAGACTTGGTGATGAAGTATGTGAAAGTTATGGCTGGTCAAAGTTCAGTTGACTTTTACTGAGGAAACCCTAATTTAGAAACTCCTGATTCTTGATGATCTGGAATCTCCTTGATGAATCATGATCAACCCTTGATCAAATGATGAATTTTACTTCATATACTTGATGTTGGCAAAAAATCATGAAGTTTGACTTTGGTTTGACCACAGTTGACCTCAGTTTGACTTTCTAACTGCATTGACTGATTTTGACTTATCTGATCATCTGACTGAGCAAACTTTTGAGAAAAGTCTTGAAACTTGTCATGGGGGTTCTTACACACATATAAGATGCTATGAAGCTCACTTGAAGCATTGGAAGTTCATTTAGCCTGATTAAAGTCAAAACCCTAGTTTTGGATGCACTGCTTAAGAGGTGCATTGTCTGAGGGAATTGTCAACTCCTTTGACCAATTGTGAACTTTGTGAACCTTTTGAACCATAATAAAATGTCTTGTGAACCTCATGGGAAGTATTGTGAAGCTTGTGAACCTTGTGAACTTTATGAAGTGACTTATGGACTTCATGAACCTCATGAAAGGTTATGTAAACATTGTGAATCTTGTGAACCTTGTGAACCTTCAAGAAATAACTTGTAGACTTCTTGAACCTCATGAAAGGTTATATAAACATTGAGAAACTTGTGAACCTTGTGAACCTTCATAAAGTGACTTGTAGACTTCATGAACCTCATGAAAGGTCTTGTAAATGTTGAGAAACTTGTGAACCTTGTGAACCTTCAAGAAGTAACTTGTAGACTTCATGAACCTCATGAAAGGTTTTATAAGCATTGTGAATCTTGTGAACCTTGTGAACCTTCTTAGCACACAAAGTTCTTGTATTGTGAGGGAAAATTTTGGGGTGCAACAGATACGTACAGCTTGATGCTTGTTTTGTTTTGGCTTGCTGTTTTGTTTTGTGTAGCTTGTGACTTGGAAATGTGAAAGCTTGGGCGGCGTATTGTTGTTGTGAACTGGATGCAAGTGTGGGAGTTTGGCTTAGCGTGCATTGAAGTTGGGAGTCTTGCAAGGAGGTTTGCGCGTAGGATGTTTGGCAACAGTTGTTGTTAGGCTTGGAACTTTTGTGGCTGTAAAAACAAATGGCTGAAGAAAGTGGGCCAGAAAAAAAATGTTGGGCTTAAGAAAATATGAAAGAATTAATCAAAAAAAAAAATAATAATTGGAATGGATGGGAATTTTTATTTTTTATAATATATTTTTTCTTATCATATAAAAAACAATGAAATGGGCTAACAAATTAAATTGGCTTCTTGAATATGGTCTTGTTTAATGATAAAAGTGAATAATAAAAAAGTAATTGAAAAATGGAAAAAAAAAAGAAATGGAAATTGAAATAATAAAAAAATGAAATAATCGGGAATTGGATTTAATGTATAACTGGAAATGGTTATTTGAAAAGGGAATCGAAAAATTTAGAAATTTGAAATTTTTGTGAAAAAAAAAATGGATAATCGGGTAATTGAACTAGAAAAAAAAAGGTTATTGAAGATTTGGATAAAAAAAATGGTTTACTCAAGAAATGGATAATGGATGGAATTTGGTTTTCAAGCCCACAACAAATCTTGATTATTTTTGCACAAGCCACTGATGAAAAATGAACACAGCCAACACAGACCCACTGGATATTCCACAACTTAAGCCAACTGTCATCCGGAAATTGTTTGATTATTTCTCTGATAAACTGAATCCATACTGAGGAAAATAAATCCTCAGATGAATCGCTGGTGAACCGATGAATCAAACCAGATTTCACTCGCAACACTTCTTGATAATCTGATGACTTTTGTACGCAGCACAACCTGAATCTTTGAACACACACTGTCTAAACCACTGGCACACACAATTGGCAGCCGACACAAATTTTGATAGTTTGACCAAATTAATTCAAACATCCATTTGGATCAAATTGTGACTGAACACGCATCTGAATGAAATTATTGTCTTATCTTCGCAAACCTGCAACACAGAGAAGAAGAAAAACTGCAACATATTTTTTTGGTATTTTGGTTAGAAGTCAGTAAATATAAACAAATATAGAGAAATAAAAATAATGGTGATCCCCTGCGAAACATAGATCCTACATCTGAGGAGAAACTCGAAAGCCAGTGCGATCTTGTTTGTATGCAAAATGCAAATGAAAATGCGAAGAAATCTTAGGGCAAAAATTAGGGTGTTACAGCTGCCCCTATTTAAGTTTCTTCAATCCGGAGATATGAAGATTGACATCTTCGTCTCTACAAGATGGGAGAGACTTAAATACAGAATACCCAATTTTTGTCCTAAGAGAACAATGATATGAGATGAATATGATATGCAAGCCCAAGATTTATGTGGAGAAAATATGACCAGCAGAGGAAAACAAAATTTGGGGACACAGAAGAAAAATCCCGCTGGGGAAACAATCAACAGACAAACCCAGAGTTACCAGGAAAATAAATCACTGGATGGCTGACTCCACTTGGGAAAAGGTATGATATAATCAAGGAACAAATTCAACAAAGGAGAGTAAACACCCTGCCAGGAACTATCAAACAAACAAAGTATTCGAGTCCAAAAATAGAGAAATACTGAGTTGGAAACGAATCATCAACTACCTGTTTACTGGGTAGGAAATATAATAGACTCGACTATCAATTTACTGGATAGGAGCAAAATACAGAGGGATAACTTCAATTACCTTTTTACTGGGTAAGAAATATTCTCAAACTACCTGATTTACTTGGTAGAAAATATAAAGGACTCGACTATCGATTTACTAGATAGGAGTATGATCAACTACCTGATTTACTGGGTAGGAACTCAATCGAAGGGAAACAACTTCTATTACCTTTTTACTGGGTAAGAAGAAATATCGACTACCGGATTTATTGGGTAGAAAATTCTCAACTACCTGATTTACTGGGTAGGAGCTCGAGCAAAAGGAAAACAAACTCTATTACCTTTTTACTGGGTAAGAGGAAGAAATCTCGACTACCGGATTTACTGGGTAGGAGTACAAGTAAAGGAACTTGATCAACTTGGTAATATTACCCACTATCGATTACTGATAGCTTAATTTCAAAGTAATATACTCAAGCTGGAGAAAATGTTGCCCACTACCAAATAATGATAGCTTAATTCCAAAGCAATATATCCACAAAAGGGGACCAAAGTTCAATCCAAGATCAATTTGAAGAGAAACGGTCAAACAAGACTCATCCCAAGGAGGAAATATCTCACCTGGGGAAAATTCCATCCAGATAATAAACTGGGGAGGAAACTGAATCAAAATCATCCACGAGAAACAAACTCAGTGGGGAATTAGAAAGGATTAACACTTTCTGCTTAATGGTCGACACTCTAAAATTGAGAGGAATACGACACACACACTCTTTGGGGAAAGTCCACACCAAAGAGCATATAACAAAGATAACCGCAAGAATGCAAGCAAATGATGCTATGCTTATGCGTATGAATATGCTTATGAATATGCGGACAAAACAGACATAAAGATAGGAAACAGGTGACATGAACACCACAACATCCAGATACTCGGCTAATCCCAAGGCAACAATGCAGGGAAACATGCTGGAGATTCAACTTTGAAATCTTGCAGGGGACTGTCATAAGCCATCAAAGGAATAAAATCCTACTACAAGGCTTAAATCATGATAAGACAGCATTTGCTAGGGATATCATCCTGCTGAGGAAATGTAATAATCTGCTGAGGATGGAAGTATTCTTGATAAAAATTGAATTTCACGAGGAATAACTGTCATACCACTCCTGCTCCACTTGGGGATAGAGTGCAAGACCTGCTAAAAATCACATAGGAATCTGCTGGAAATCAACACATGCAGACCTACTGGGGATCCATATGGAGATATCAGAAGTTAACATCATAGCCAAAATACAGTTACGATGGATTTTAAATCAATACCCACCATCGGGTAAAAGAAAACCTCTAAACTGACTGTTATATCAATACTTCTATATTCAAGGATGCAAATAACTCAAACTGAGGAACAAGAGCTCAGCTGGGGATTCCCAATGTTTCTCAATTTAAAGATAACTTGCTGAGGAAGATATCAAAACTCAGTTAGGGATTCTTAAAAATATTCTTTCCAACAAATCTTCTGGGGAATACATACAATCTCTGTTCATGCTTATTGTTGGGGGAACAAAACATCATTAACATCAACCTATCAAGACTATCCAGGAACTTTTCATGGACACAACCAAATCAAACCCTGCTTTGGGAGAGACGAGTTACACACATCCAGACTTTACCATTCTTGGAATCAATATTGATATCCTCTCTTTGTTCATATATCAAAAGAAAAATGTTTTAAAAATATTCAAAGATTAAACTTATTAAATTTGTTTCAAAAATCATCATCAACAATAAATTGAAATTTTGTAAGCAGAAACAATATAAAGAATTGCAAACAATTGGATAAAAGCTCAAATTCATTGATAGAATGGTAGTCCGCAAATGGCATGACTCCATGGATCATTCAAGTTTGAAAAATGGTAAATACATGGAAAAGGACTACATTGAGATACAATGATCACTATTCTCCCTATCAACTTTGAACTCCACTGTGTCCGAAACTTCAGTCAAGGATGAGTGAATAAGAATCTTCTATGGGAAATTCTTCTGAGGGATAGAATCCGAAATCCTCGGTTGCTATAAGTGATTCAGTCTGTCGACGCAGTTACTTGCCATGATCCCTAACTTTTGCCTAGATTGCCCTTTCGGGTTTTCAATCTACCGGGATAATTATTTCTGTTTATGTCTCTAATTTTTGCCTGGACCGCCCTTTCGGGTTTTCAATCCACCGAGACGCTCATTTTTGCCTAAGCCGCCCTTTCGGTTTTTCAACTTAGCGAGCTGTTCTTTTATTTTTTTAGGCGAAGTATTTCTTGACTGCATCCGCATTCACAGGACGAGTGATCTCCTCACCATCCATAGTTGCAAGAATTAATGAACCGCCAGAGAAGGCTTTCTTAACAACATATGGGCCATCATAGTTCGGAGTCCACTTGCCCCGAGAATCTTTAAGGAAAGACTGAATCTTTTTGAGCACGAGGTCGCCTTCTCTGAATACACGAGGTTTGACCTTCTTGTCAAAAGCTTTCTTTATTCTTTGCTGGTACAACCGACCATGACACAAAGTTGTTATTCTCTTTTCTTCAATCAAGTTCAACTGATCAAATCTACTCTGACACCATTCAGCCTCAGTCAACTTGGCTTCCATCAGAACTCTCATTGATGGGATCTCAACTTCGACAGGGAGCACTGCTTCTGTACCATAAACAAGTGAGAAAGGGGTTGCCCCTGTCGAAGTGCGGACAGATGTACGATACCCATGCAAAGAAAAAGGGAGCATCTCATGCCAGTCCTTGTACGTCACAACCATCTTCTGAATGATCTTCTTAATATTCTTGTTCGCAGCTTCAACAGCCCCATTCATCTTCGGTCTATAAGGAGAGGAATTATGGTGTTGAATCTTGAATTCTTCACAAAGCTCTTCCATCATCTTATTGTTCAAATTCGAACCATTATCAGTAATGATTCTATTCGGAACACCATATCTGCAGATAATGTTATTCTTGATAAACCGAACCACAACTTGCTTGGTCACATTAACATACGATGCTGCTTCCACCCACTTGGTGAAGTAGTCAATTGCCACGAGAATAAAACGATGTCCATTCCAAGCCTTTGGTTCAATCATACCAATCATATCAATTCCCCACATAGAGAAAGGCCATGGGGAAGAAATCACATTGAGATAAGCTGGTGGCACATGAATCTTATCAGCATACACTTGACACTTATGGCACTTTTTCACATACTTGCAACAATCAGATTCCATTGTCAGCCAATAGTAACCTGCTCTCAACATCTTTTTAGCCATTGCGTGCCCATTAGCATGAGTGCCAAAAGATCCTTCATGAATTTCTTTCATTAACATGTCTGCTTCGTGTCTATCCACGCATCTGAGTAAGACCATGTCAAAATTTCTCTTATAAAGCACATTTCCATTCAAGAAGAAATTGCCTGCCAATCTCCTCAAAGTCCTCTTATCTTTATCAGATGCCCCAAGTGGGTATTCTTGACTCTGGAGGAAACATTTAATATCATGATACCAAGGCTTATCATCCTGGACCTCTTCAACTGCAAACACATGAGCTGGTCTTTCCAGTCGCATCACACTGATCATGGGAACATCATTCCACTGGTGCACCTTGATCATGGAAGTTATAGTTGCTAAAGCATCCGCCATCTGATTCTCATCACGAGGGACATAATGAAACTCAACTTTAGTGAAGAAATTTGATATCTTCCTGGCATAATCTCTATAAAGGATCAAGTGGGGTTGATGAGTTACCCACGTACCCTAGATCTGATTAATTACCAAGGCAGAATCTCCATACACATCAAGATGCTTAATCCTCAGATCAATAGCTTCCTCAAGACCCATAATACAGGCTTCATACTCAGCTTCATTATTGGTACAAGGAAAAGTCAACCTCGCGGCAAAAGGAATATGCGAACCTTGGGGAGTAATGATCATTGCCCCAATTCCTCTTCCGCGTGCATTCACAGCACCATCAAAAACTAAACCCCATCGAGATCCGGGCTCCGGCCCTTCCTCAATCAAAGGTTTATCACAATCTTTCACTTTCAAAAACATCACATCCTCATCTGGAAAATCAAACTTGATAGGTTGGTAATCATCAATCGGTTGATGTGCCAAATGGTCAGCCAAGATACTACCTTTTATAGCTTTTTGAGCTCGGTACTCGATATCATATTCTGATAACAACATTTGCCAACGAGCAATCCTCCCAGTTAAAGCAGGATTTTCAAAGATATACTTGATCGGATCCATTTTAGAGATCAACCAAGTTGTATGATTCAGCATATACTGGCGAAGACGCTTTGCAGCCCAAGCTAAGGCACAACAAGTTTTTTCAAGCATGGAGTACCGAGACTCATAATCAGTGAATTTCTTACTCAAGTAGTAAATTGCATATTCTTTTCTTCCAGATTCATCTTGCTGACCAAGCACACAACCCATGGAATCTTCCAACACAGTCAAATACATGATCATCGGTCTACCTTCCACCAGAGGAGACAAGATAGGAGGTTCAAGCAGATATTCTTTGATACTTTCGAACGCCTTCTGACAATCATCTGTCCAGACATAACCTTTATCTTTTCGAAGCAACTTGAAAATCGGAGCACATGTGGCAGTCATGTGAGAGATAAACCTCGAAATATAATTCAAATGGCCCAAGAATCCTCTTACTTGCTTTTCGGTTCTTGGAGCAGGCATTTCCTGAATAACTTTCACTTTATCAGGATCAACTTCAATGCCTCTTTGGCTGACAATGAAACCTAACAACTTTCCAGAACGTACACCAAAGGTGCACTTGTTCGGATTCAAACGAAGCTTATACTTCCTTAATCTTTGAAACAACTTTAGCAAATGTTCAACATGATCTTCTTCAGTCTTCGACTTAGCGATCATATCATCAACATATACCTCGATTTCTTTATGCATCATATCATGGAAAAGTGTGGTCATAGCTCTTTGGTATGTCGCACCAGCATTCTTCAATCCAAAGGGCATCACTCTGTAGCAGAATGTTCCCCATGGTGTAATAAATGTGGTCTTTTCCATGTCCTCGGGTGCCATCTTTATTTGATTATAACCGGAAAATCCGTCCATAAAAGAGAACACATCAAACTTAGCCGTATTATCTACCAACATATCAATGTGTGGCAAAGGAAAATCATCTTTCGGACTGGCTTTGTTCAAATCTCTGTAATCAACGCACATTCGGACTTTTCCGTCTTTCTTCGGAACAGGAACGATATTGGCCACCCATTCAGGATAAGTTGACGTCACAAGAAAACCTGCATCGATCTGCTTTTGAACCTCCTCTTTGATCTTTACTGCCATATCGGGATGAGTTCTTCTCAGCTTTTGCTTTACAGGTGGACATTCAGGCTTCAACGGCAATCTATGCTCCACAATATCAGTATCAAGACCTGGCATGTCTTGATAAGACCAAGTGAATACATCAACATATTCTCTGAGAAGCTCTACAATCCTCTTCTTAACATCAGGACCAAGCAATGCTCCAACTTTGACTTCTTTCTTTTCATCTTCAGAACCCAAGTTGACCATCTCTATAGACTCTCCATGAGGCTGAATAACCTTCTCCTCGTGCTCAAGCAACCGAGAAATCTCATCAGGAATTTCTTCAACATCCTCTTCCTCAGCTTCAAACACAGGGAATTCAAAGTTGGGAGAGGGCATAGGATCATTGTTTTCAATGGGTTTATCAATCAGTCTGCACAATGATTTTATTTTTATTTTAGAGTATGAACAAAAGTGCAAACATTATGCAGATAAACAATCATTATTTTGGGTTTTTTATGTTACCATTTTTCAGAATAAAGCAGAAAGGGAAAACACATATGGAAATCAAAATAACATTTTATTGATGATGATAAAATTTGAAACAAAGCCCGACAAACATTACTTTCACCTTGGGCAGAGTGAAAGGATTTTTGAAAGAAAATAAAACAAATTACTTTGAAGCATGAACAATAAAAGGAACATCAACAGCAATCCAGTTCTGGCAAATCTTTCCGTGCGTAACGAAGTCAAGCACTTCTTCATCTTCATCATCTTCAATGATGGCAGCAGCGGAATGATCGTTGATAAATCCAGCACTTCGAAAGCCTTCTTGAATAGTCTCCGAGTCATTGAGAACTGCACCTGGTGCAAAGCCGATACCAAAACCTTCCTTGTTGTCGACAGCATCAATAACTCGTCCCCAACCATCAGACTGGCCAGCTTTAAGCACTCGCAAAGCATCCTTGAAAGAAGACATGGGCATGGCATTCTTCTTAGCAACATTATCCACAATAGAAAGAGCTTGAAACGAAGTTCCCACCTCTTCTTCAGCATCAATATAGGAGAAAGAAGACAAATTGCTCACAAGCATTGCCCTTTCACCTTCAATGGTCACCAATTTCCCCTCTTTCATAAACTTTAACTTCTGATGAAGAGTGGACAACTGTAAGCGGGACGTATATCCATTACTTGAAAAGTAATCTTGAATATAAACGGTCCAATAAGAATAGGAAGATCCACTTCACCAATCACTGTCTTCTTCGACCCATCAAACGCTTTCACAATAATCCCACTATGTCTCATGGGAGCACCTTGATACGCAAGCTTTGACAAAGTCGACCTCGGCATTACGTTCAGAGAAGATCCGGTATCAACTAGCACCTTGGACATAGCATCTTCCTGACAATTTACCGAAATATGCAACGCCAAGTTATGATTTCTTCCTTCTTCAGGCAAATCATCATCACAAAAACTTAAATTGTTGCACGATGTGATATTAGCCACAATACTATCAAACTGATCAACAGTCACGTCATGGTCAACATAAGCTTGATCAAGAATCTTCTGCAAAGACTGCCTATGAGCCTCAGAGCACATCAAAAGTGATAAAACTGATATCTTTGACGGAGTATGCAACAACTGCTCAGTAACGTTGTACTCGCTCTTCTTTATCAATTTTAGCACCTCATCGTCACTATTACCAGATTGACCTGATTGGGCAACAACATCCATAATCTGCTTACTTGCACTTGTATCTTCAACTCTCTTCGGAGGATCTGAAGCATACACTCTACCACTTCGAGTAACCTTTGTCACATCAGCAATGCTAACCACAGACTTTGGAGTAGGAATAGGAACTTCCCTACCATTTTCTATCATCGTAGCATTATACCGGTACGGAACAGCTTTATCAGACTCATATGGCACTGGACCAGGCAAATTAATCACCAATGGAGTAACAGCATTTTTGCGACTATCGAAAGAAATAACCACTCTCTCAGGAACAACTCTCTCAGGAAGATTGAACTGAGGCATAATAACATTCACTTCATTCTCATATTCATCTCTTTTTGCTGTCACTTCAATCAACTTATCATCCATCATCTTTTGAATGTCTCTCTTAACAATCACGCAACCACGAGGATTCACTGAGCAGATACAACATCCAGCATAATCATGATCAATATCGTGATATTCACTTAAGAAAGCATGCATCTCAACCAAAGACCTTCGAATATGACGGACCTCATAGATTTTGAACAAACCAGGACAACCATCAACCATATTCACAGACGCATTACCATGCTTCGGCAGCAGATTTTTCTGCACATTTGGATTAACATCATTAAAATACAGAACATTGTTCCTCATCAATTTCTGTACTTCAAACTTCAATGGATAACAATTCTCAACATCGTGCCCCGGGGCACCTTGATGAAAAGCACAACGAGCTTCTGGCTTATACCACCATGGGATAGTCTCTGGAACTGGAGGGGGGACGTGTTTGCACCAGATTCTTTGCAATCAAAGATGGAAGCAAGTCCGCATACGATATCGGAATAGGATCAAAACATGGCTTAGCCCGAACCTGTTGATTACCACCTTGTTGCACAGAAGGTTGTTGATAACGAGGTTGATACTTTGGAACTGCTGGCACAGTTGGAGCCACATTAATCATCGGTGTTACAGAAGCTACATGCTGCGAATGGTGATTCCCACAACTGTGAGGTCTTCTATAACTTTGACGAGATACTGCATTAGTCTCATTTTCTTTCTTTTTCCCAAAGTTGAACCTTCTAGAGCTTGAGCCATTACTATTCTCTTGACTCAACCGTCCCTCACGGACACCTTCTTCTAGACGCATCCCCATACTTACCATTTCAGTGAAATCGGAAGGAGCGCTTGCTATCATCCTCTCATAATAAAAAGAACCCAAAGTCTTCAAGAAGATCTTCGTCATCTCTTTTTCTTCCAACGGAGGAACAATCTGGGCTGCCAGCTCACGCCATCTCTGCGCATATTATTTAAAAGTCTCTTTGTCCTTCTGGGACATAGCACGAAGTTGATCTCTATCTGGTGCCATATCAACGTTATATTTATATTGCCTCACAAAAGCTTCTCCCAAATCGTTGAAGGTCTTGATTTGGCTATTATCCAGACTCATATACCACCTCATGGGTGCTCCGGTCAAACTGTCCTGGAAATAGTGAATCAGCAGCTTATCATTGAATGTCTGAGCAGACATCTTTCTGGCATACATAGTCAAATGACTCAACGGACAAGTGTTGCCTTTGTACTTCTCAAACTCAGGCAACTTGAATTTGTAAGGAACTTTAACATTAGGGACCAGACAAATATCATAGGCATATTTTCCGAACAAATCCTATACTTCAAGGCTCTCATCTCCCTCTGTATCTCAACAAAGCGTCCCTAGAAATCATCAAGTCTTTCAGCCACTCTAGCGCCTTCACTGGGCTCAGCATGGTAAATCATTTCATCATGGTGTGGAATAGTGTGCACCACAGGCGGTGCATTAGTCACAACTAGAGGAAGAGTAGTCCATACTGGTGGGAGAGTATTAAATGCAGCAGTCTCAGGATGATGAGGAGGACGATAACCAGCAGGAATAAAATCAACTGGAATGCCCCAAGGTGTGCTAGCAGGCATACGATAGCGAGGAGAAATTACAGTCTCAACAGGGATTGATGTGGTAACAACCTCGGAGATGACAGTATTCTGAACAGGAGAATTAGGAGGTGGCTGATTCTGAGCAGCCACCAAACTTTACATCATAGCAGAAACTCTTTCTAAGCTTTCCCTCAAATAAGTAACCTCTTCGCGCAGCTCGCGATTCTCTTGTTGTAAAGTTTCTATCACCCTTCTCCGATTAGCTCGAGTATCAAATCGGTGAGTCAGCTTGACAGGAGAACTGAATGAAGACCAAGAAACAACATAAGATCCCTGGAGAACACTCAAAAAAGCAAGAAAAATGCAAGTATGATGCATGGTAGGCGTATGCAAATGCAAAGATTTCAAAGGATTATAAGATAACTTGCAATATTCATAAAGAGACTTTTTTTGAAATACTTACAAAAACTCATTCTCATTAAGATCAAAGTGAGGATTACAAGTGAAGTGCAAACATCAATAATCCTAATACATGAGAGAAAAAGTAAACTAGGCCTAGGGAATCATATCCGAAGAAGTTCCGAATCCTGGCTGATACTTCATATGAATCCTCTTGATCTCATTCTTGTACCGATCTTCCATATCTTCCTTATCTTTCACCAACTTGTCGACAATGGCCTTCCAAGCACCGGAAGTAGGAGGAATAGTAGATGGAGTACTAAAGGAAAAAAAATCCTCTCTTGGTCTCTTTGTGACACGCCGCTCAAGTAGCTCAATGAGATCATCCTTCTCCTTCATCTGCTCTTGCATCATAGCCCTTTCAAGTAACCATTCTTCTTTTTCTTTCTTCATCTTGTCCAACTCTTCTTGAAGAGCCACCTTCTCATCAACGGGAGGTAGAAAAGCAGACAATGGTAATATGGGAAACAAAGGCTCCTCAGGTGGATAAGGCATCTTGAGCTTGGAAGCCCTAGATCGAACCCATTGGATATAACATTCGGAAGGAGCAAGGTGTTGTCTTCCCAATTGACCTTTCTCTTTCCGGTGAACCGCATGCCAAGAGTGAGCAATCCTTTTCTTCATTTCCACATGATCAGCACCATTAAGAAAGAAGAAACGGGATAAGGAGAGATTGTTTGGAATGTCCTTCAAACAATATCCGAACTGTCGTCTAGAAAGAATAGGGTTGTAGCTAATTCCCCCACGTGTACCAAGAAGAGGTACATTAGGAAATTCTCCACAACTATCAATAAGAACTCCAGTGTCATAATAAGAACTATACCATGTCATGTCCTTATGAGAAAGCGACATCAACCTTTGAGACCATCTTCGATTCTCTCTATTGTCCTTGAAGACATCCGACTTCGGTAGGTGCGAAATAAACCACCTATAAAGAAGAGGCGCACAACATACAATCTCTCTGTCACCCTTGGAGGTCCTATAGTGAAAAGCATGATACATATCTCCAAGCAAAGTAGGCACCGGGTTCTTCTTCAAGAAGATCTGAATAGCATTCTCATCCACAATACCATCCAAGTTCGGAAATAAGACAATCCCGTAAATAAGCAAAGCAAGAATAGCCTCAAATGCATCCTTATGAACCAAAGTAAGTGAAGTAGAAGCTTTTCCCATCAAGAACTTAGCATTAATACCACGAACACTCCCCTTTGGAAGAAATTTCCCATTAAGATCGGACTCCTTAAGAAAAAGTGCTTTGGCGATAACCTTGATAGTAAGCTCCTTCTCTAAACCCGTGAAAATAAGCTCCTTGTCCAAAATAGGCAAACCTAACCAATGAGAATACTTCTCCAAAGTCGGCACAAGCTGATAATCCGGAAAAGTGAAACAATGATGCAACGGATCATAAAACTGAGCCAAAGTAGGGAGAATCCCCTCAGGTACATCGGTATCCAACATATACAAAAGCTTCCCATGACATCTCCGGAACTCTTGGGTATCAACAACCAATGCTCCTAGCTTTCTCAACTCTACTACATTAGGATTCTTGAAGGTATACTTCTTTGTGTTCCTCCTTTCAAAATTCATGGCCATGGACATCTGAAATTTTGCAAAAGTTCCTTATAAGTCCCTTGAAATCTTACAAACACAATGCTCATGAATGTATGATGGCATGTATGCAACAAACACAAACAAGATCACACAAGGCACACGGGCTTAGGTTCCAAGTCACGAGCATGAAGTCAAGGTAACATAACACCAACCCACACAGGTAGTACTAAGGTTTTGTCTTCATTGTACCTGCAGAAAACCAAAAGGGTGCTAACAGAGGTGCCCGGAGTTAACAGCCATCTTTAGAATATCATCGGTACGTTGGATTACTCCCCAACCGATAACATTCTTAAAATAGACCTCGTCCGAGTGTAGTATCGCGTGACAACCGCCTTAGGTTTACACCCAGACAATTTCCGCACTACGTTCCTAAATTAGCTTGGATGGGTTAAGGGTTCTACGGTCCTCAGTATGATCAGCTCAAGGTCGGAAAATAATGCCACGTACGATTACTCGTCATGACATTGATAGTCCAAGAGAGCCTAACCGAGTGGAGATTATCAAATTGATATTGCTTTGGACTACTCCATCGCATATCGCTTCGAATATCGCCGTCCTATCATAAGTTCCACTCAGATCCGGGTTAGAATCTATCTCACACAGAGGATCACCAAAACCAAAACAGAACAACCAAATAACAAACAAATCAAACCAAAGCAGTAAATAAATCAAAGTAGGCCGAATCCACTTAGAGATTACTCCCCAGCAGAGTCGCCACTTTTCTGTAGCGGTAAAATCGTGAGTATAAGTTATTGATTAACTTAACTCAAGTACACAGATTCGCCACCGCGATTTTATTTATTTCCAAAAGGAAAAAAGGTAAAAGAATGAATAAAAACCTAGGGAATCTAAAGCAAAAGCTAAAAGAAACAAACAGAGAATGGGTAAGGGGATTGGTTACAAGCCGGGAAGGTTTTACGCACCCGACTTGTCTGTGGTACTCCACGGGAGCCCTTTGAAATATTTATTGCTTTTTGGTTTGAAATTGGTTTGCTTAAAAATGATTGAAGGGATGAGGAGAAGAATGTTTTTTAAGATTTTTGTGTTTGAAGAGGTTTTTAATGCCTCATGCCTACGTACCCACAAAGTGCAATGCGAGATCAAAACCTCGTAGTTCGTGGTACAAAATTTGAAAAGAAACAATGAGTTGCATTAATTTTAAAATGTAGAGATAAGTCGTCATTCTTTAGCGAATAATTCCGCTAGAAAGAATGAATCATATCTAAACATATGAAAAGAAAAAAAATGCACAAAGGCACAAAAACAATTGAGTGAGTTTTGGATTTTTTAACGTATGTAAGAAAAGATTTCAATATATTTACATGGATTAACATTTATTAAGAAAATAAAGTGAAAAGGTAAAATCGCTTGACTTAAGTCAAGGTTTGATTGCGAAAACATTTGAAGTTTGAAAACAAAGAAGATTTTTGAAATAGGGAGAAGTTTTGAAAATTTAAGAATGGGGAGGAGATGAAGAGACTATCCTAATACTTGAATTAAAAGGTTAAGAGAAGAGCGACCAAACCATATTATGAACATATCTTCATGGTAGCCGGAATTCCATCTTCAAAGACCAATGAAATAACTTGAGGCCAAATTTTCCAATCCTTCACAACTTGAGCAGAGGGAGAGATCCTAAAATCTAAGTCCATACTCCAATGCTAAGGATAGTAACCATAGTCCGAAATTAAAGTCACAAGTCTTTTTAATGTTTAATCCTTTATTAGTGTTTTGGTGTCCAAATGGACAAAAGAAAAATCACAAGCAACAATATAAACATAAACAATATGATATATGATATAATATGATAAAGCATAATAAAGAGATAAGGAGCAAGAAATTGAAATAAAGAGGATAAGGTGCGAGAGATTGAATTTAAATGGATTATTATATTCACATTATTATAATATTTACATAATAAGTGGTATGATGAACTTAATCAAGCACAACCACGAAAAAATAACAAAATCGAGGCAACTGGATCCAAGTGGATCTTATTCCGAATCGGAACAACTTTAGGTCTATGTTAAGCAATCGCCGAGTAATTTACGAAGTAATTACCCTACAAATGAGGCCGGCCACCACTAATTAAAGTGGAAAATATTCGTGCTAATACATGTTAGAGAAACGATATTATGGATCGTTCTCCGAAAACATGCCACACTAAAAGAAAAAAGAATGGTCTAATCATAATCGAGATTTTCGTTGAATTTATCGAAAGCAACCTATCACGATCTCAAAGTATGGAGAATGATCCAAATGATCATTCATCCATAGATTTGAAATAATGAAGATTAAACATCTTCGAAAATTAACAATCACGAATTGGAGATTGTCATCGACCAAAAATAAAAGATGAAGAAAAATGGATCTAAAAGTAGATCCATAAAAGAATTTAAAATATTTTTTTAAAACCTTTTCTAAAAAAACTCTTTTTAAATTGTTTTTAAAGTACTTTTCCTAAAATTATTTTCTAAATCATTTTTCCAAAATATATTTTCTCAAAACTTTTATTAACAAAATCATTTTAAAAAGAACATATAAAGCAAATTAAAGAAAGAAAAAAAAAAGAGAAGAATGGAAAGCGGAGGGGGAAGCTGCGGACAGGTGGTGATGGATAGCACTAAGGAGCTAGCATCAAGGCCCAACCAAACTCATATTCTTTTATTAAAAAAAACAACTTAATAGTCAATATAAAAAAAAAGAAAACAAATCAAAAGAAAGCCATGGCTTCTTCTTCTTCACAGAACACTGCGGCGGACACAGGGGACCTCACCTTCACGAAATTAAACGAAACAATTCAACAAATCTCTCTTCTCCTCCGCGAATGAACAACGCTAAATCTCTCTCTCTTCTTCTATTTCAATTCGGTACTCTTCTTCTTCTCTTTCTCAATCACCGATCTCGTTTTTGGATGAAGTAGATTTAGGGATTTGAAATAGTAAATGGAAGAAATTGATACAGAGGTTGAAGGTTGGAAATAATTTGAATCTCAGAATTGATTTTGGCAGCAGTTTCAGAGGCTAGAGAGCTCGAGAAATTGTGAAGGATAGGTGTTCTTTAAATAGAAGATGATGAAGAGGAATCAAGAAGAAAGTGATGTCGTTTAGGAGATTTTGCTTGCGTTTCGAATGCGTTTTCATAAGTGTGGAACGCGTGAGCTTTTGCTAGAGATTTCATGCGTTTTGCTTTAAGTTCTTTGCGTTTTGATTTTGTTTTTGATACGACTTGTTGCTTTGAGTGCTGGCTGCGTTTTATGCTGGAATGATTTGCGTTTTGATTGTTGAGCGGATTGCGTTTCAGGTTTGGTTCCGCGTGCGGGAAGCGTGATGTGAGGTTTGGATGTTTGCTGGGCGCGGCTTGCTTTGAGGCTGTTGTTTTGTTGTGCGTGAGAGGCTTGCGAAAATGTTTACTTGCTGAAGCTTGAGGTGAAGGCTTGGAAATTGCTTCGGCTGAAGTTTGCTCGGCTTGTATTCGTATGAGGCTTACGACTGTTTGTTTTGTTGGGCGTGAAACTGCTGGAAAGGCCGTGCGGCTTAGTGTATCAGGCTGGCAAAAGTGTTGATGACGTGATGCTGAGGGAAAGCTGGGAGTCTTCACGCGCGGGATACGTACAGCTTGATGCTTGTTTTGTTTTGGCTTGTTGTTTTGTTTTGTGCAGCTTGTGACTTGGAAATGTGAAAGCTTGGGCGGCGTATTGCTGTTGTGAACTGGATGCAAGTGTGGGAGTTTGGCTTAGCGTGCATTGAAGTTGGGAGTCTTGCAAGGAGGTTTGCGCGTAGGATGTTTGGCAACAGTTGTTGTTAGGCTTGGAACTTTTGTGGCTGTAAAAACAAATGGCTGAAGAAAGTGGGCCAGAAAAAAAATGTTGGGCTTAAGAAAATATGAAAGAATTAAAAAAAAAATAATTGGAATGGATGGGAATTTTTATTTTTTATAATATATTTTTTCTTATCATATAAAAAACAATGAAATGGGCTAACAAATTAAATTGGCTTCTTGAATATGGTCTTGTTTAATGATAAAAGTGAATAATAAAAAAGTAATTGAAAAATGGAAAAAAAAGAAATGGAAATTGAAATAATAAAAAAATGAAATAATCGGGAATTGGATTTAATGTATAACTGGAAATGGTTATTTGAAAAGGGAATCGAAAAATTTAGAAATTTGAAATTTTTGTGAAAAAAAAAATGGATAATCGGGTAAATGAACTAGAAAAAAAAAAGGTTATTGAAGATTTGGATTAAAAAATGGTTTACTCAAGAAATGGATAATGGATGGAATTTGGTTTTCAAGCCCACAACAAATCTTGATTATTTTTGCACAAGCCACTGATGAAAAATGAACACAGCCAACACAGACCCACTGGATATTCCACAACTTAAGCCAATTGTCATCCGGAAATTGTTTGATTATTTCTCTGATAAACTGAATCCATACTGAGGAAAATAAATCCCCAGATGAATCGCTGGTGAACCGATGAATCAAACCAGATTTCACTCGCAACACTTCTTGATAATCTGATGACTTTTGTACGCAGCACAACCTGAATCTTTGAACACACACTGTCTAAACCACTGGCACACACAATTGGCAGCCGACACAAATTTTGATAGTTTGACCAAATTAAGTCAAACATCCATTTGGATCAAATTGTGACTGAACACGCATCTGAATGAAATTACTGTCTTATCTTCGCAAACCTGCAACACAGAGAAGAAGAAGAACACTGCAACATATTTTTTTGGTATTTTGGTTAGAAGTCAGTAAATATAAACAAATATAGAGAAATAGAAATAATGGTGATCCCCTGCGAAACATAGATCCTACATCTGAGGAGAAACTCGAAAGCCAGTGCGATCTTGTTTGTATGCAAAATGCAAATGAAAATGTGAAGAAATCTTAGGGCAAAAATTAGGGTGTTACAGGTATTACACTGAGTCCCATGGGAAGCATCAGTTTGAGTAAGTCTTGAGGTGGGTATTACACTGAGTCCCACAAGAAGCATCAGTTCGAGTAAGTCTTGAGGTGGGTATTACACTGAGTCCCACGGGAACCATCAGTTTGAGTAAGTCTTGAGGTGGGTATTACACTGAGTCCCATGGGAAGCATCAATTTGGCTTAGGATTGAGGTAGGTATTACATTGAGTCCCACGTGAAGTATCAAGGATGTTGTTTTAGTTATTCCATCTTGTTGTTTCCTTATGGAGGAGTGACCTTTGGCTTGAGATGGGTGTTATATTGAGTTCCATGAGAAGTATAAAGGTTTTATCCTAACTAGGGTTAGTAGGATTTGTAGAACTCTTGGAAGTGGTTCCAATGAGTGCGAGACGTGTAAACTCAAGGTCGTTTTCATTTTCCAAAGACTTGAGTTAGGTTTGTCAGAACCCTTAAAGCCGAGAGAACTCTAAGATAGGTAACCCACTGAGATATTGTTATCTCACCCCACTATTGTTGTTGCTTTTCAGGTTTCCTTGCAGGTTTGATTTACAAGTGGAGCTATGCTCGAGATGTTTCAAGTGAAGCATAGTTTTAGTCTTCCGCTGTGTATTTTCTGTATTTGTACAATAAAGGATATTGTATTGATCTTAGCATTTTATTTTAGTATGATTTCCATGTCTTATACCATTGTTGTTTAGAATTTTAGAATTGGTCAAGAATGTGAATTATACTAGTAGGTATTTATGATGGTATCAGTAGCAAAAATAACCCTTGTATGATATTATTCTAGATATATATTATATGGGTGTTACAGTTGGTATCAGAGCAGGTCGTATCCTCGACCTAGCCTTGAAACATCATAAGTAAATCTTTCCTGCCTCTTAAGTGTGCTTGGCTGGCATGATTCTTAATATCATATTATGTAGTATTGGGCCTGATCAACCTAATGCTATGTATGTGATAGGTAGAATCATCATTGTGCACTATGATGACTCTGAAGTGTTGTCGTAACTTGTGATGTGAGAGCAGACTCAAGCCAAGAGTTAGCATAGGGAGCTTTGATCAGCTCAGTTGGGGTCTTCATAAGAGTCTTACTTCCTGTAACATGGAGTTACAGAGTAGTGTGTTGTTCAAGAAATCCTTTAGAGTGGATAGAGTCTGAAAGGTACAGATGTCTACAAGATGAGTGGTCAGTGAATCAGGGAATATTTAAAGTCACTAGTGGGTCATTATTGGTCACTGGTGTGGACTAGAGTTTTGAGGAATCTCATTCGGCAAAGAGAGAAGATGTTTTGTGGAACGTATGACTTAAGGTTTGGGAATGAGTTAATTGTCAGTGTTTCAAACCTAAGATCGTAGTGGCATCTTGGATGAGCGAGAGTACTCAAGGAATGTATTCGGATAATACCTTGTTAATGGATAGGAGTTACAAGTTAAGAATGCTCATTTTACTTTGAGAACCTAAAGTTTTAGTGAAACGTGAAGAGAAACACAAGGATGTGATTACATATTTCAAGTGAGACAAGTATACCCCAAACGAAGGATAGAAGACTAGAGTTATATATCCGGTTGTGACCAAAGAGAAAAAGTTTAGAGTGGTACATCGAGAGGTTATATTTAATAAGGGGTCAATTCGGAAACGTTGGATTACCCAAGGAATGGTATAAGGCATAATACCATAGAGAGAATAAGCTCTATTTAGTAATATGATGTGTATGTGGTACGGACTTGATGAAGTTATGATAAGTGTTGGAGTAAGCACATTGGATTCGGGAGAATTTCTAGTAAGAATAATTATGTTTCTAAATCTCCTTTAGCTACTGGAATCGGTTACCCTCCCGATAGTGGCTGGTTATCATTGTTAAGTTTTGGAAAATTGGATTTTTCTAAGATGCATACATTGGGACTTGAGTGCCCGATCAAAGCATTCTTGGTACCGATGGGAACCTGTGGAAACGTTCTATATAATGATTATCAGCAGGTAAGGGAACCCCGATTGTTAAGTAGGAAGAGACAATAAGGTTTTTCAGGGGAGTGTTTTACCTCTGTGTTCAGGTGTAAGGGGGAAATCATGTATTTGTGAACAATCGAAGTATTTGGATTATGCCTCTAGCGAGATTGGGGATGTTGTTGTTGATACTAAATTCTCACAAAGGAAATTAGAGAGAGAGGACAAAGTTGTATACTAGATATGATATGTCCATTGTTTGTTTACCCGATAGGGATTGTGTATTGGAATTGTTTATGGACAAACCAAGTGTTATCTTGCAACTAGAAACCTTTTGGGGTTGTCGTTGTCGTTTTCCTACTGACTCTATTATGCGAGTGGAATCGAACCATTCCATTGAGTATTTGTGTTGTGACCATAACCGAATGGAAGTTCTACTTCGTTGCTTGTTGGGTTCTGTGATCTGCATGTTGTGCTCATCTATATTATCTCGTGTTGTGAATGGTGAGCGTTTGTACTCATGTCTGGAAACCGAGAGTGAGAATCATCTTGCAAAATGGTGTGGTTTGGATTGGTAATTTTGAATTGGATTGTTTGTTAACAAAGAGGAATAAGTTTAGCTATGTTCGACTGTTTAGCCTTGAATAGGTAATCGATTGACACATGACTTTTGTGGAGAAGTTTACAGAATCGTACCTTCTGAACTGCAAGTTTGTTTTAGTTTCTGTTCGGAGTGTCGGAAAATGAAGTGTTGGATTTTCCTTTGAGCATGTTCTAGTAGGCGGTAAATGATCTGGATAATTGGTGTGTCGTTGTTGCGACTATTGAAAATTTAAGTTGCAAAACTATGCAAGGATCATGAAGTGTTGATCTTTCCGGAAATGTTTTGGTATTGGAAATTATTGTGTGGATAAGAGATAAACAATTGGTCAGTTTTAGTATTATTAAATTCTTGACATCAAGTTATGGACTTCGTAAGAGTAATACCCGATGTGTGCAGTTGAGCCGCACTCAGAGAGTTGGAGTTTGGGTTACCATCTAGGTAAGGGTGAGAGGTGAATATTTTGAAGTTAAGCATGTAAGTTGGATCGTTTAAGGAACGAGGCCCTTGAGAGAAATGGATTCGAACGAGAAGTTTTGTATGATCTTCAAAGGTGGGTATGTAGAATATTGTATGCAATAGGCAAGTGATGTGGGAAATTGTGAATATACTAAGGATGATTGAGTCTGGTAATGGCGACTCACTAGTTATCGAAATTTATGTGGCGTGATTGCGTTGTTAGTGATGGAGCTCTTGTGTCAACAAAAATCTTGAGTGAATGGAATTTTGTGAAGGGATTTGATATGGAGCATAGTAACCATGGTCAGATTGATTAAGGGTAATTGGATAAATTGTTTCGAGTTTAGAATGGAATTGGAATTGTATTGGTTGTGGTTGTAGCAGTACAACCTTGTATCTTTGTTATTGGAGAGTTTGGACCAATGTTGTTAATTATGTAGTAGACAAGTGAATTGTTCTACCGTTGCATGTTGCAAGTTCTTATTATATAGGTTGGTGAAAGCTCCGATGGATAAGTGTTTTCTCCGTAGACTATCAGCTACTTAGTATTGTTTGAGAATTCGGGGTGTCTCCACTATTAATATTTAGAAGCGTGGTGGAGGGGGAAAGATAAAAGACTTATGTCAGATTATGGGAATTTGAGGAGATTTATTTATAATTGTTGGAGTAAGAGAATCTTGTTCTAAGTGGGTTGTCTACGGTAAGATACCGAGAGAATGAATCGTCTGATGTAAATGGTCACAATTTTGATATAAGATCGAGAGAAATTGGTAATGAAGTCGTTTAACAACTTTGAAATGGCTTTAGTAACTGAAGGGTTGTAATAAGAGTTTCGTTGGAAAATTGTATGTGGTTAAGATTTCGCCAAGATATCTTGTGAAACTTTGTCGAGTGTGGAATGTTCTGAAATTAAGTCGGAGTCTTATGTGTTGTGTTGTGATTCAATGAAAGTAATTAGAGTGGTATGCTTTCTCCGAGGGAGGAATGAGACTAAGTATTTAGTTTGAAGCAATAGATGAATTGCGAAAATAGTAAGTTGGAAGTTAACCCAATATTGGAAACGAGTGTATGAGTAAGGACGCGAGGTTTGATTTGTTATGAAACGAAGATTTTAAGCCGCAAAGTCAAATTGGAATTTGAGTACGCCAGAATATGTGAGAGAATTAAAGATAAGTGTGGATCTAAGACAGTGTTGTATACAGTCGTTGTGGATGAGTAAAGGAAATTTGAGGACGAATTTCAATTCAAGGAGGGGAGGATGTAATACCCCGTATTTAATTAAATGCTCTAGATAATATTAATAAAGATTAATAGGGTTTTGGGTGCTCTGAGAGTTTTAAATTGAAATAATCAGAGCAACCGACGAACTTAAATTAATTAATTAGTATTATCTGACTCAGAGGTTTTATTAAATAACTGACTCTGAGACATTTTCAGATACTCTCAATTTGGACCAGTTGTTACCAACTAAAGTTTCATAAGTATTTATATTATGTTTTTTTTGTTATAAGAGAAAGAAAGAAAGAAAGTTGGTAAAGAAGAAAAAGAAGAAGAGAAAGAAAGAAAAGGAAGAGAAGAGAAAGAAGAGGGAGAGAAACCCTAGAAGAGGAAAATGCTTGGATCACCACCATTTCTTCATCGAATCATCATATGCATCAAACTCCTCGTCGATTATAAGGTGGGTTCTAGATAAATACTTTTATTTCTAGAGTTTTAGTGTTCTTGATATTTAGGGAAAATTGCTAGAATTCGTAGAATCAAGATTTTGAACGGTTAAAGTGTCGATTAAATGCTTGTGAATGATCATGTTATGTGTGGAAATAATCAACAATAAGTATGGTGAGGTTACTAGGTGTTATGGGTGAGAAACAATGGAGTTTAGAAGTGATTTTTCAGGTTCACAACAGGTACAATCGATTGCAGCAGAGTGCAAATCTATTGCACCATAGTCCAGAAGCGTTTTTTGAAATTCTGGGACTGTGCAATCGATTGCAGCAGAGTGCAAATCGATTGCACTCTGTAGCTTTTCAAAAATGAAATTGAAACGGGCGTATCTTTTGAACCGTAGGTCTGTTTTGGTCCCCGTTCGAAGCGTTGGAAAGCTATGACAACGTATTATCTAATGATAAAGGGAAATATTACTTTTGAAGTAGAAAATAAATATTTATTTTGAGCCGACTCTTACCCGACTTTTCTGATTAACCGTAATTATGTTAGTTAGGAATTGTGGTATTAATCGAGTTATGTAACATACGATTAATCATGAGGATTGAATGAGAGTAGAGACAATAAGATCATTATGATATTAGTTTAATTGTGATAATTAAATTAAAATGTTAGAATTATATGTTTGAAAACTATATAATTAAAAGTATCAAGAATGGAGAAGAGTGAGGAAATCTTACTATAAACCAATAGTATGGCCTAGTATTGTGACTAGAAGTTGTTAGATGGTATGATTTGTGAGATGCTTAGGTTTATCCTAGGTTGTTACGTAATCTTTGACGCGTGACATATGGTCCTCCGAAAATTCTAGAGTAAGTCTTGAGGTGGGTATTACACTGAGTCCCACGGGAAGCATCCGTAAAGGATTGAGGTACCATTAGGATTGAGTAAGTCTTAAGGTGGGTGTTATATCGAGTCCCATGAGAAGTATAAAAGTTTTATCCTAACTAGTGTTAGTAGGATTTATGGAACTATTGGACGTGGTTCCAATGAGTGTGAGACGTGTAAACTCAAGGTCGTTTTCCTTTTCCAAAGACTTAAGTTAGGTTTATCAGAACCCTTAGAGCCGAGAGAACTCTAAGATAGGGAACCCACTGAGATATTGTTATCTCACCCCACTATTGTTGTTGCTTTTCAGGTTTCCTTGCAGGTTTGATTTACAAGTGGAGCTATGCTCGAGATGTTTCAAGTGAAGCATAGTTTTAGTCTTCCGCTGTGTATTTTCTGTATTTGTACAATAAAGGATATTGTATTGATCTTAGCTTTTTATTTTAGTATGATTTCCATGTCTTGTACCATTGTTGTTTAGAATTTTAGAATTGGTCAAGAATGTGAATTATACTAGTAGGTATTTATGATGGTACCAATACCAAAAATAACCCTTATATGATATTATTCTAGATATATATTATATGGGTGTTACAGACTAAGTCCATTTTTATTCACATACATTCTTTTCACACCCTATTGTTACTAACCACGCAGTTAATTATTTTGCAGAATTTAAAAGCGAGAAATAAATCCTAAGCTATTACATCATGGGGAGGGGGGTACATGATTTAAACTAGGGAGATTACAGGAATTAAAATTACAGAGATTAAATTCCTAACTATTACAAGAAAAATTAGCATCCTATACATTTTTTTCTAAGGAAATTAAAGGAAAGCAATAAAAAGCGAGGAAAGATCGAGAATCAGGAGATTGAGAAGATGGAAAAGGATATAGAAGAATATATTTTTGGATTTTTTTAAATTAAATAAGAATTAAATTTTAGTCATATTTTTTGTATTTTATCATTATGAAAATGAAGAAAATATATTTTATTGTATTAAGATTAATTATTTACAAAAAAAAGAGTTGATTAACTTATTTTGATATTTTTTAATTAATTAGTTTCTACTAAAATAAGAAATAATAAAGAAAAACAATTACGATAATAGACATAACAACGTTGGATCGTTGAAAAATGTACAAAAAAATAGGACGAATTGCTACCGCATAGGCGGTCATCGTAGATCGAATAAAAAATGATGGTATGATAAAATTAAATTAAATAAAAAAGTGTAAATCGAAATGCGAATCAGTAAGCGCTAAAGGTGAATTATTACCGTGCAAAACCGTCGAACGCATGTAAAATCGAAATACAACAATAAATCAATTAAAAAAATCGCACCTGAACCGATACGATCCACCAATAGTTTGCTACACTTAACGTGATCATCGCAATAGGATCAAAATTGTGCGGGTCTAAAAAAATGAAATAGAATAAAAGGACTTAAAAAACAATGTTGCTAATGCAAAATTGCGATCATCGCAACTGGATCGGATCAACATAAATGTCACGCCTCGTACACACACATGTGAAAGCGGCGTATCGACACGATCCGAAAACATAATCAAATTATAACATAAAATTATATATATATATATATATATATATATGTTATGTCAAAAGAAAAATTCAATTATGCATAGTAAAAACAAGAAATAGTAAGCTATGAGTAATATAATCAAACCATACAAATGCAAACTGTAAGTACACGCCGCCGCTATGCTTCCTTATCTGCCTCTTTTTTTCAGTTCTTATTTTTTGTATTTTTTGGTTTCTGAGGCAAGAATTTTCGTCCCTATGGTTTGTGGAGGTCATGAGTTTATATAAGGGGTCATTTTAGGTCAAAATACTTCATGGGTTTGGGTCAAATTGATTCACTTTTGAATGGTGTTAAAAACTTTCTATTTTGGTGCATATTTGGCCATCATATCTTTTCCCTCTTGTATGCACAAATTTGGATCAAATATTATGTAAATAAATTTCAACATCTGATCCTAAAATAGTCCAAATATCAAATCTTTGATTTGTTTCATATTTATTTTGATTAAAATTGAATTTAAATGAATTAAATCCAATAAAATATGAAATAAATAAAGAAAATCAGAAAATATGACTTAGGGGTCGTGGACTATCTTAAGATTAAGTTTGGATTGTGAAAAGATAGGCCCAATTAGCAAAAACTCAAGTTTTGGTATTGTTTGCCTTATACACCTCCTCAATTTTGCTCAACTTTAACAATGCACAACTTTCTCATTTTTTATCCTATGAATGTGTTCTTGGACTTTTTCGAAAGCTTAAAGTTTCCTTTAATCACTCATTTTGGTCCCATGTCAATTTAATCTTCCATGTTCAAGTTATGAGCTTTTGAAAAAGTTGACTTTTTATTGACTTTTTAGAGGACATGTAATGTCTTGGCCCATATCTCTCAAATGAAGCATTTCTGGCCTTGGCTTGTGAGACACAAAGTTGTAAGAACACCTTCATGGGATCAAAATTGAGGAAGTTATGCATTGTTGAAGTTGGGCAATTTTCAAGAGGTGTATGAAGTAAAAAGGGCCATAACTTTCAATTCTTTCCAAATGGGCCTACAATATTTCAATCCAAACTCAAAGATAAGTCCATTCACGACCCAATGACCATATTTTTTGATTTTTTTATTATTTTTTATTTTTATCATTTAAAATAATTTTTAATTAAAATAAATTATAAAAATCAAATATTTGACTTGAAATTTATTTTGGGATCAAATATATGGTATTCAAAGTGATTGAAATCCTCCAAATTCGTACAAGACCAATTTAGCATGATTTAATTTTATTTTTTGGACAATTATGGATAATTGGTTTCTTCACATTCAAGTAATCCTTAAATCCATCACTAAGGCCCATTTTTGACCTAAATTGCTTCACTACATAACCATAAGCAAACCACAAGGATTGGGGACGAAAAATTGGAAAAAGAGAGCACTTTCAAGTTTCAAAAAAATCCAAGAAATTTGAAATTCGGTTTCAAGTATTTAAGCCCTTTCCAAGCAATATAAAGGTGGTAAATCAATCCTTGAGGTTCCCCAAAGTTATCCCCGTCGTCATCATCATCAAAATCATCAAGAAAAGCATAAATCAGATTCTTGTTTTTCTTACTTTTATGGTTTTTTCGATTTCATACATTTATGCATTATAAATAATATTTGACTGATGATTTGTGTTTGTGGAATGATGGTTTATGGGCAATTAATTTAAAGTTTCATGGCCAAAACCGCATAACTCCATTGTTAGGGTTTGAACCTCCAAATTAGGGTTTTATGATATAAGCCATTTAAATAATTTTTATTGATATATTTGAGTTGTATGAACTGTGTGGATCATGTTGGTATGATGAAATTTGAAGAAATATTGCGTGGTATGAATAATATAATATTTGCGGGTTTTCCTATGAAATAAGATTCGCAGGTAATACCGTAGCAATTTCCGCAGGTAAGTTCGCAGGTCCAGAGGTAGGGGATGAAGACGTTGGCGCGCATCAGGAAATTCAAAAATTGAGTTTTTTATAGTATTATTTGTTCCCATTATATGATCAGAAGCGCATGGTTGGCTTGGTGGAAAGGGAAGCGTGTATTTGTTATGAAGGCGTGGGTTCGAATCCAACCTTGGACATTTTTTTTTTTAACTTGTGGTTTTCTTGATTAAGCTTTATTATATAATGTTGTTTTCCAGGTATAATCATAAGACGCGTGTGTAGCCTAATGGCAAGGGCTGAAGGCTGGGAAGGCAAGGGTGTGGGTTCAAATCCCACCTATGGCATTTTTGCAACCTTGGTTATTTCTTTTCTTAACTTTTTTTTCTTATATTGATTATATATTTTCTTTTCTTAATTAAACTTTTAATCTTTTTTTAAACCCTAATTAACCCTTAACCTAAAAAACCTTTTCTCAAAATAAATTTCATAATCCTCTTTTATTATTTAATTTATTTAACTAATTAAATTGTTTTTTTAGGTTAACATTTTATGAAAAAATTAATTAATTAGTGTTATTTAGGTTTTTAACTAACTACCCTGATTTTTTGCCTCAAATTCTGACTTTGCCTCAAACCCTGATTATTTTCTCTAAACCTAAAGATTTTTGTAGACCCTAAAACTTTTTCTCAAACCTTAACCCTAAATTTTTGTTAACCTTTTTTTCAAACCTTTTTTTCTATTTCATTTATTTTTATGTTATTCATTTATGTTTCTTGGTATTATTATGTAATTGTTTCGTATTTGTAATATTTAGGTTTTATTTTCCGCAATTATTATTATGTAACTGCCCCGAAGCCATGTAATAGTGTAGGAAATTTAAATTTCTGCCTTTATCTTATTATATTCACCGCGTGGTTAGTAATATAGGGTATGCCAAGAATTAAATGAACAATGAACTTAGAAAATTAATTCTCAAGATAATTATTTGAAAATAGAACTCACACACGTAAATCGGTCGTTCTATGATCACTATCTTCACTTTCTAGGGTTCCCCTCTTGGTTGCCTTAATAAATGGTCAAGTCCCTTGAAAATGGGGTGTCTTAAAAGAAAAAGTCCCTTCAAACAAAGAAATCATCAAGTCCCTTCAGATTTAAAAGATCATAAGTCCCTTCGAAGTTGTCTACAAAATAATGATATTGTCCCTACGAACAAATGATGATAGTCCCTGTGAATTGCTAAAAACACCCCTACAAGTTGCCTTCGTTGACCATACAATGACCCTATGCCTGTCCCTTAATAAATCCAAGGTAAAAGACTACTTACTCATTAATAGTAAGGACAATCTTACCCTTGAAAGGAAATAAAGAAACATGAAAGACCAGTCTAGGGTAGGTAGTTCTTAGTTACTTGCTCATATTTCAAAAAACTCTTTTTCACACCTCACTTTCAAACATTTTACAAAACTCAAGACTTTGTATACATCCATACGAGGATCATTACAAAGACTTATGAAAATTTTCTAAACTCACACTACACATTTTTCAAACAAGTTAAAGTGAGCTAAGTAACTAAGAGCCCATGGATAATCATGAATATAAAGGGTGCTAACACCTTCCCTTTATATAACCTACCCCCGAACTCAAAATCTTTTTTAAAAGGTCTTTCCTGTTCTTTTATAACCTTTCTTAAATTGGATAAAATAAAAGTCGGTGGAGACTTTTGCTATCCGCACATGTTTTTGTCAAACAAAAACACCCAAGTCAGTTCTCCCACCGTGTTACACTTTGTTATCCTTTCCTTTTGCCTAAATTGTTTGTTTCAAGATTACAGTCAGCGGGATGTCTTAATTTTTACTAAGTCTCCTTAATAGGTTTTGACTTAGTGAGCTTTTCTTTTGCTAGATATTAACTGTCAGACTTAGTGATTAGATGGAATCATCATTAGTTGTGTACAAAAAGGACAACTGGAATAATTGAGTTAACCGAGGAACTATCCTGCCCCAGGTTATGATTAAGGGTTTTAATTTGCGTGAGAATGAAAACTCCTACTCCATAGGCTCAAAAGGGTTGAATAAGGATTAACTTCCTTATATCTCTAATGTTTAGGAATCGAAACAATGCCTGCACATCGTCAACATAGTCTATTTAAAAGCATATTGTATGAAATTATGGTATCGTCTTCGTTATCCTTCCTCTAAAGGCTTACAGATTTAACAAGAGTTAAATATCACAAAAGAGAAGTAAGAAGCATAGTTTAAATATAGTGAAATGAATGGATTAATTTAAAACAAACACATGCAATGCATTAACGTGAAAACAAAAGTTTAACATAATAGTAAGTGTTTAAGCCAACAAAAGAAATTACAAATGAAAATTCAAATGTTCTCAAAGACTCTTCCTCTAAACTTTCACTCCAGATGTCTGGAAGCTTCGATGTTTGATGGACGATTGAAGAATTCAATCTGATCTTCTGGCGTAACCTCGAGGACTCCTTCGTCAACTAGGTCTTGAATCTTATTCTTCAATGTCCAAAAGTTATTAGTGTCATGTCCAGGACTATTGGAATGGTATGCACATTTTGCATTAGGATCGTAGCAAGGAGAGGAAGTAATGGGTCTCTGAGGAGGTTCTCTTAACGCAAACAAATTAATCTCTAACAGGCATTGCAAAGTTTGCGACATTGGCATGTTGATTTTGGTAAACTGTCTTTAATGTTCCTTGTGTTGAGGCGGATTAACCTTATAAGACCTTCTTCCTTTAATTGAAAGACTATCAGTAGTAGCCTGTCTCTTTCCTTCTCTTATCCTCATCTTCCTTTCAACCAAGTCAGCTTGTTTCTTCGGAGGTTGACTGATGATTAGATTCCCGACTCCGTTGTCTTGAAGTTTATTAACGAAAAATCTCAGATCTTCTTGCCTCTGGGCTAAGTTTTGGATAAGAGCCACCTGACCATTCATCTGGATTCTCATATCTGCCATATCGGCTTGCAGTTGTTCCAAATGATCATCCTTTCTCTCTTTTGGATTCTTTTTTTTCTTTTCCTTATTGAGGGGGGCTTTCAACTCTTCTTTCCCCTTGGACAAATTCGGGATCACTTCTTGAAATTAAGCATTTTGGGTTTGGATATCTTTCCCAGTCTACTCGAGATCCATCTCAACTGAAATAAACAGCGAGGAGATAAAAAAACCTGTTACGGAAACCTGTTATACAATGGTATGCCATGTAAATGAATATGCAATGTTTTCAAGGACCTTGTGGGATTTAAATTTATTAGAGAAAAACAGAAACAAAGCTTTTATTAGTAAGTTCAAAATATAACTGCCCCTTGGGCTTACAATGAAGGAAAAACAAGAAAAAAAATTACAGGGAAATAAATTATAAAACATTTGAGACTTAAGACTTAAGTCTCCCATGGACGTTTCTTTTTCGTGTTGAGATATGTATTGAGGTTCCGCTCTTCGTGAAGTCACCTTGTCAGCTCCAACACTTTCTCATTGCTAGCAAAAAACTGAGCCTCAAAGGTATCCCTTTACTCCTTTAGTTGGATCCAATATTTCTGTAGCTCTTCCAGGTCAGTAGGCATGTCTGGATAAAAAATGGTGTAATGAACATCTCCTTCAACAATAGGATCAACGATCACCGATAGAAAAATAAGATATGACATCATAAGAGTTTGAGCACGAGTCTACACCCATCTGAGGTAAAGCTCCATAGGGATGTAGTATTTTGGTTCCAGAGTGTTGTTATAAATCTTATTCACCATGCCACAAGCATGTATAAACCTTTGACGGTAACCTTGAGGATCATTGTCATAATCGAACATAATATCCTGAATAATCACATTATGAGGACCATCACTCCGAGCATACCCAAACGGATGTAGTGCTAAAGAAGGATTATAAGTAATGTATCCCCTTATGCCAAGGAGTGGCACATTAGGGTACTCCCCACAGCGGTCAATGATAGTGATATTTTCCATGGATCGGGAACACCAATGGATATCTAAATGAGAGAGTGACATTATCCTTCTAGACCAACTCAAACCTCGTTCATTCTTCATCACAGATCGAGGAAGGTGTGAAATAAATCACCTTTATAGTAGAGGTATGCAACATGTCAGAGTCCCTTGCGCCCTTGTAGTACGAGTGTGAAGAGAGTGCAAAATATCTCTAAGCAAATTAGGCACAGGATTATGAGTTAGAAATATCTTGATTGCGTGCACATATATGAATTGGTCCGGATTAGGGAACAACACCAAACCATAGATCAACAGGGCCAAGATTTCCTCAAAAGCGTAGTAAATCATAACATCGAGAAATAATTGAGCTTTTCTATCAAGACTTTAGAAAGAAGACCTTTAACTCCACTTCTGGTTTCCTAATTGGATATAATATCTGACCTCTTCAGATGCAAAGTTGCTGCAATAACTTCAGGTTTAGGCTCCTTCTCTAGACCGGTGAAAGGTTTTTGATCAAGAATAGGCATACCAAGTAGTTTAGAGAATTATTCCATCGTGGGAATCAACTGATAATCGGGAAATGTGAAACAATGATGTTTAGGGTCAAAGAACTGGATTAAACACCCATCATGTCTTCACTAAACCCTGAGGTAACCAAACCAAGTAGACGACCATGCCTTTCGGTGAATTAAGAATTCTCAGGAACCTTTGAGACTAATTCCTTAAGCTTGGAAGATATCCTTACAAAGTTGATTCAGATAGTGTTTCTGCGAGCGAAAGCCATAACCTGCAACAAAGAACAAAGATAAATCCATTGGTCCTTGAAATGATTAGCGAAAATGCTATGTTATGATGTCATGATGTTATGATGTTATGTTCATGTTTAAAGCAAGCAAATGGAAAACACAAACAAGTCACACAAGAGCCTTAGGTTTAAGAGCTTGCATGAAGTTCATAGGTAAGTACCCTCCCACTGAAGTTTAGTTGGTTCAACCTGTCCTAACAATAGTAACAGGGTTCTAAGGAATCTCAATATCATTGATTCTTCTCAAAGGCTTTATTTTAGTGTGGTAATTGTTTCACCAACCAAAACATCCCTAGATTAGAATCTCAATGAGTATAGCATCGAGTATCAACCAACATTAGACTGCACCAAAGTCGGCTATCTCACTACTTTCTACTGGCCAAGATGGTTCAATTAAAGTTCTAAAGGGAAGTTAGTGTAAATGACACCACATGGTAGACTGATATTATCCTCAACTGACTTGAAGAACATCACTACCAACCAAAATGTCACACTAATTGTAGCTACCATATCAACCATATCGGTATACACCGTACAATTTCCTTGGTCTATTGTCACTTATCTAAGGTACACTAGATCCGGGTATAGGATCTTTCACACAAGTATCTCCCAAGACAAATAACCTTAAAAATAAAGCATTCAATTTAAACAAGTTAAAGCAAGTAGTAAAGTGATCTAACTCTAAGGTAACCTTTCTTTAAATAAAACTCACCAGCAGAGTCGCCAGTTCTGTAACACGGTGGGAGAATTGACTTTTAGTTTTATGTCGCAAAATATGTAGCAGTAAGCAAGAGTCGCCACCGACTTTTATTTCATTCAATTAGGAAAGGCATAAAAGAACAGGAAAAGCCTTTAAAAAAACTCTCAGATCTTTCCCACGATCTAATACAAGGACGTCTGTCCTGAACAGGGTCGACGCAGTACGTGTCAGGCAGATGTCCAATCCGTCGAGCATGTGTCTATATATAGGGACGTGGGGAGAGCATCTTTCCCACGTGCTCCATTCAGTCAATTGTCCCCATTATTCTCCTAATATTAAGGGGCAGTTGGACCAAGGATGAGACCACATGCTAGGTCTTATCTGCTCCTACGTAATCCTTGACAGTTCTTCCTTGGGCCTAGCTAATTCAGCCCATGAGAAGAACCTTGACCCAGCGCTGGGGGCACACTATAAATACCCTCTTTCACTAGAGGGTCGCATATTCTAAATTCTTACTCACTAATCTGTACTTGCACTCCTTCACTTTCTCTAACTTTGGCATCAGAGTACCTTGCAGGTACACTTCCCTCTCCGTTTCTCCATTGTAGTTGTTCACCACTGAAAAGTTTCTCCTGATCAGGTCAGATCACTAACTAATTCTCTTAATTTACATATTCTAAATTTATATACTATTTAATAAGGTGATAGATTTCTATTTATGAATAGTTGAACCCATACACTCAAGCTAGTTAGTAACTTTACCAAATTGATCACAAAGATTGTATATGAATAAATATGATCTATCTAAAACCTTTCTTTTTAAACGAGTATAGATTAGAATGATAACAACAGTGATTTTCGCTCCATGTTGTTTCTTGTCCTGTATTAAGGTGACCATATCAAACACTCATCATGTTAAATTATGCAGCACAATTGAATTGGTTTGTCATTTTAACATAAATTTCATGAATGTTTGATGTAAATCATATTCATAGCATTACAAGTATCAAACATGCATTAGTTGGAATGAGTGACTTAGCAGTTGGTGCACCCTCCAAATTGTTGCCAACTCATCTTTAGAGCTTGAAATCTTTGACCCATACAAAAGTTCAAACAGAACCAACAAAAAAAAAGAGAGAAAAAGTTCCCAAACAAACAAACAAAAGGCAAAGCAAAAGCGTTCCAACATATCACCATTATTCCTCCATCGAAAACCGAAGCAGTTTATTTTTCATGTTTTTGGACCCCTCACTCTCTCATAAGCCGAGCCGAGCCAAGCCAAAATTAGTGGACCCCAAAACCACTAATAATTAGGTGATCAGTGAAGCAGTCCACATGTGATGTGAGGTCTCCACCTCCACGCGACAACTCCCTCACGCGCGTGCTCATCATGCATGTCCTCCGTAGATTCCGTGAGCCTCCCCACACGCTACCGTTATTGTAATATTAAAACCGTAAAAACAAACTCTGATCTATTTCATCATTGTTTCTTCTTTTCTTTCATAAAAAGATGTGTTGATTTGTTTTCTACTATTTCTTCTTATTTTTTATTTTTTTATTATTAATAATAACAATAAAATAAAAATAGACGATTGACCTTGTAAATTAATTTTAATTTTTCACTATCAATTAATAATTATTTTATTTTATTTTACTTTTTTTAATAATATAGTAAATTGTTGATTTTCTATTGTTATAATATAAAACTATTTACATTATTAGTGTACATTCATTTAATTCATAATAAAATTAAATTAAAACGAAAATAAAACAAAAACAAAAATAAAAATAAAAATTAAATTAAATTAAATTATAATTTTAATATTTCAATTTTATTTAATTAATAAAATTAATCTTCAATTTTAAATTTAAATCGTTTTAATTTTATGGTTTTAACTTCAAACATTTCTAATCTCTCTCACATTTTCTTAATAAAAAAATCGATAAAATATTTGTTTTTTAATAGAAAATTGATAAGATATTTATTTTTTTAATTTGTATTTTTACCTATAAAGTTCAATAATATTTATTTTTAATTTCACATTTTATTTAAAAAATAAAAAATATAGTTAATTTTAAATACAAAATATGAAAGATAATTAAAATTCTTTAAATTTAAAATAACGGATCAAAATACGGAAACAAAATTCATAAATCATGCAAAATAGGGGTCAAAATCGAATTAAACTTTAAAAATAAAAAACAAGAACAAAGAAAGAAGTCTAGAAGTAGAAGAAAACATTTCATTTTAATACCAATAGCAACACCGAGTAAGCGCATTTCTCGTGAGTCTATTTATTCTGTCTTTGCGTTTGGGGTGTAAATCACCTACGACGCGTTCCACAGCTACACACTCTGAGTCTGTGTGAATGGGTTCTGACGGAGCGACTTCGGCGGCGAACAGCCGGAGAAAACCGTCGTGGAGGGAGAGAGAGAACAACAGGAGGAGAGAGAGACGGAGGAGAGCTATAGCGGCGAAGATTTACGCGGGATTGAGGTCTCAGGGGAATTATAATTTGCCTAAACACTGTGATAACAATGAAGTCTTGAAAGCTCTCTGTGTTGAAGCTGGTTGGACCGTTGAAGAAGACGGCACTACCTATCGAAGAGTAACAATTCTCTCTCTATCTCTTCATTTTTCTTCTTTTTTTTTCTTTCAATTAGTACTTTTTTTTTGTTCATGGAGATCTTCATTTTTCTTCTTCTTTATTGATGATTTTGCATCTTGTTACTTACTGTTGGATTTAAATCATGCTATAATTGGTTTGGTTTTTCATTAGATCGAAACTTTTGACGAAATATTTAAGAAATTTTTTCTATTTTTTTTTCTTTCTAATTTTCAGTCAAACGAGTTTCAGAATTGGTGCTTTTTAGTCAAATGAATTTCAGAATCTTTGCTTTTTGAACTGTTAATTTTTTGTGTGTTGTGTTTTTAAGAGTTGGAAATTTGTTGTTGCTTAGTTCAATTTAAGTAAGGTATCTATGTTCTATGCATTTAATTATGCTACATTGGGATCAAAAAGGAAAATCTTCTGTGTGAAATTGAATGCATTGAAATAACAATCTAGTCTCTAGGGTGATTGTGATTGTGATTGTAATTGTAATTGTAATTGGTGCTGTGTTTGAACAGTTTAATCTATTTTGGATCTACTTGTATTGGTTTTTTTGAACTTATTGTCTACTCACATAAGCACTTATGGAATGGTTTGGTAGAAGAACTTATTATGATAACATTTTCTAACATTTTCTTAAGTGATTTTTCTACGTCTTTACTTCAGCTCTTTAAGAAAGTTTATCTTTTGATACAGAAATAACTTAAGCAGCACTTATTATAAGTGTTTCTATTATAAGCGCTTAATTCAGTTGCTTTTTCAAAACTTAAAATGTATCTGATAAGAATATGTTTTGGGCTATGACAATTATTCTTTCTGACTAAACAATGAACAGGGATCAAGGGCAGCAACATCAGGCGATGGAGCGGGAAATTGTACCAGAAACAACCTATTTTCATCGCAAAATCCAAGTCCTCTTTCATCGTCATTTCCAAGTCCGATCCATTCCTACCAAGTTAGCCCCTCCTCCTCTTCATTTCCGAGCCCGACTCGTATGGATGCAAATAATAACCCATCAAATTTCATTCCATACGTTCGCAATGTTTTCCCCAACATGTCTCTCCCGCCTTTAAGAATATCAAACAGTGCACCTGTGACGCCACCAATCTCATCACCAACATCAAGAAATCCCAAACCCATGATCCCCACATGGGACTCAATCGCCAAAGCATCCATTACATCCTTCAATCACCCTTTCTTTGCAGCTTCCGCACCGTCTAGCCCGTCGCACCGTCACCTCTATACACCACCTACTATACCTGAATGTGACGAGTCTGATACTTCTACTGTCGAGTCTAATCAGTGGTTGAACTTCCAAGCCTTTGCGGCTTCTGCTAAATCATCAGTCTCTCCTACTTTGAACTTTCTGAAACCTGTAATTAACGAGCAGCATAACATGCTGCCTGAAAACAGAATGCAAGAGATGAGGATTTCAGAGCCGGACTTCGGAGCGCAGGTGGTGAAGCCTTGGGTTGGAGAAAGGATTCATGAAGTGGGATTGGATGATTTGGAGCTTACGCTCGGAAACGGAAAGGCGCCTAGTTAATGAAAACTAGTAGATGCTCGATACATTGTATCGGTTCATTTCTTTTGAGAAATAGAGAGGATCTGAGCTCTTTTATTTTATGATTGAATCTATATCCAAAAACTCTCATTGATTCCCTTTTATTAACATATAATATATAAATATCTTTCAATCTCTTAGGATTTTAAACATATACACAAATACTATACTATAAGAATTGTTGGAGTAGTATTTGATTTACTTTCTTAATTACTGTGTTTTCTTTGATTCTCACATCCTTTAATTTCCATGGATACACAAAAGAAGAGTTCCTAGTATACTAATGAGTAATGACCTAAGGTTACATACTAGCCTGGTTTAAAGTGTTCAGATATGTCTTTTTAGCAAAACAATGCAACTGGTTCTGTTTTTACTGAAGGAAACATTAAAGACATATGCACAAAACCCAACTTCTAAATTTTAGGTAGAATTATGACATGTAAAGCACAAACAGGCTTCTGGATTCTGCAGTACTTTGATTAAATGATCTTAATGTTTTTGAGACAAACATGGAGGCACCTTTTACATTTTATGAATAGATGAATATATTATGTTAAATGCTCAAATTTTAACTATTGGTACAATAGGTCATTTTACTGACTTGGAGTTAACTATAGTGAACATCTTTCAATCTCTCACTTTTAATCTAAAATATTTATGACCATAGTCATTTTAAGTGAATGTACCATTTGTTTTGAAATATGACTCTCCATAAGTCTCGAATATAAAATGAAAGAGAGAAAAACAGATTTCTTAATTTTTTTTTTTTTTTTTTTTTTTTTTATATGTATAGATTTATTCATCTTTACTATAAATTGCCAAGTAGAATGTACTGAATATATCTTCAAATCTAAGTTTATGTAATTGAAAAGTAGAATGTGGGGAATATATCATCAAACATGAGTTTATGTAAATTTTGGTGTTGTTCTGTTTGGGAATGGACATGGATGTAATTAGTGAGTTAAATTTTTTGAATCGGTGATGTTGATCTCTGATATGACGGTGAGGGGTGGACTTGCATGGTTAGTACTTTAATGTCCAAGTCAGTTCAAGTTTCAAGATGAGTATCGTGAAAAGTGGAGATCCGAAAATGTACATTGTTTTCTCTTGGGTCTGACTTTATACTTTGGGTCATATGAAGTGAATTTGAGATGAATTGAACATTGACTCTTTGGGTGTCCAGTGCAGAACAGTTTCCTTCAAGACTTTGCTGGATATTGAGTGAATTGAAAAAGCCTTTAGCGATTTTGGTCGGCCTTTAAGTTGTAGTCTGACATGAGCTAGAATTGAAACGTTTGGAATCAGATGAAAAAGTAGTCGGGAACAAGTGCATTAAATGCACTCCCATCATTGAAATGTTTCATTGCTTGCTTTTGACATATGGGTTGACGCGACAAGTTAGGACATGATGCAACTTATAATGCATTTCAGTCCACTCAAGTTTGCATGTATCACCGAAGAGAAATCTAATTGTTGATTTCACAACTCCTTTCTTTAGCAGATCTGGGGCATCCATCGTTCTCGCGTATAAATAGGATGAGTTGAACGTTTTGGAAACTTTTCGTAATCTTTAGCATTCAAGTTCATTTGGATACACTTTATTGACAAACACCTTTGCCTTTTCACTTTTGAGAGAATTAACCAAGACGACTGCAGTTCCTTGACCAGAGTTTCCACACTTCAGCAATCTCACATAATCAGACACCCTCCTTAACATAAAGCATTTATCTTCAATATTTCCTGCTTCCTAGTCAGGATGAGTGATAATGCAATCAGCTTATTGAGCGATTCTAAGAGTGAAACATTGTCTACCTCGAGAATGGGGACATCCCTTGATTCTCATCTACATCCTCTTGATCATGATCGCTTGGAACCAGAAGTTATACCTTTATCTGACGATTCTGACTCGGAAATGGTATTTGGTAATTCCTTGGACAAAGTTTCTTCTTTCGACTCATTAAAAACCCTTTTATCAAATGTCATCGGAGAGGTGAATCATGTTGAATGTCATATGTCCCTTCCATCTTAACTAGGGAGGAAATACAAAGCAATCAACGGATGAGAGAACATGCTAAAAGTTTCATTCGGCTTCACCTGGGAACCAATAATCGTGAACCCAACGACGATGAAGTGAATATCCAATATTCCAATTGGATATTCAAGTTTGGCTAGATGCAGTGAAGCATGACAAGATGAAGGCAGACGTAATCACTACATCGTCTGCTCTAAAACTTGAGGCATTGATACAAGTTGTTGGTCTCGTGGTTGGCGACCCTCTAGAATGGTTGGCTCTTTCAATGGGTCTGGAGAAGAGGATGTGAAGTTCCTTTGACGACTGTGCGGTCCCACTCCATGAGTGTCTGTTCACAAGGATAAGTGTCATACCCTAAATTTTGACCCTAAAATATGTACATCATCAGAAGAAATCCATTGACCAAAGGATTGTGCCAGACTGGTTTGAACAATATACCCGTAACGAATCAGGATTCTTGAGTCTCTTAGAGGATTCAGGCAAAGGACCAATAATTAATACATAAGGTTTTCAACCTTCCAATTACTATCAAAGGGTTAAGTAATCTCAAATGATGAGAAATCTTTCAAAGACTGTACAAAAGTTTCAGTGATTTGAGCCCCGAGACATCAGAATCACCAATTAGGGTTTCAGTCATCTGAGTCCTCCAAATGAAATTTTTCATGGGAAAAGAAGCCAAGACCTCCACATATCATCAATAATGTTGACATGACCATGACAATACATTTACAAGTACAAAAGGTGCAGAAATCAAGGACAACAAGATTGGGTTTCACAATGCCCAAATTAGGGTTTCTGACTAATCGGGGAACCAAAAGTCAGGATTTTCATCTGGACAAGATCCTATATCATAGAGAATGGTTTAAATAGCTCATATACATCATATAAGTCCATTCATAAGGATAAAATACCTCATAGGATGTCTAGTTAGAAAATCAGAAATCCAGGGGTATCCAATGTAATTTCCATCTAGACCAAAAAGTAAAAGTTTAACTTTTTCACCCAAAATGATTCACATGACCTATATTTCAAGATTATATGGTCTATGAATGCATTTGATCACAAAAAATCAGAAATTTGAAGATAACTTGTAAAAGGGGCAACCTTTGAAACTTAGAAAATTTAATAAGTTATGGAAAAAAATGTTCAAGTACCCTACTTTCAAGCATCATAACTTGTGATTCAAGCATCATATTTTGGTGAACCAAATCTCAAATGAAAGATATTTCTACAAACTACAAATTATTCAACTAGGAGAAACTCCAATTCCTTATAGATTTCAAGTTGAAGATGGATCAAAATCAAGAAAAATACTGATTTTCAACACTTAGAAAAATCTGCCTAAGTGTAAAATCAACAAAACATCAAAACTTGGAGGGATTTTACACCAAGTTCCAAGCTCATTTAGATCCTTTTCAAAACACCAATGTTTTTGCAAATGTTACTAACAATTCAAAGAACCAATTGGCATGAAAAGATCTTACTTGTACATGAAGAAATCATGGATCAAAGTGAGCATCTCAAGCTGTTTTGCAAAAACAGATTTTTCACAAACTTGTGAAATCTGATTTTTTGAGTCAAAGTACATTGTCAAGTGGATTTAAGCATCTAAACAATGATTACAAGTCTGATCAAACCTGCAAATTCATGATTGCACCATGGAATTCACCAAAATGATATTCATAGAATTCAACATTATGCATTTTGATCCTAGGGCCACAAAGCTTCAAAACTGCATATTCTTGGATCTCTTGTTCAACAAGCAATAGGTGGACACAATCCAAGCATCAAACTTTCGATGAATGTGAATTTTAATGTTGCATAGCTGAGCTATTTCACAAAATCATCATTTCACTTGTAAGAGATATTTTCATAAACAATGACTCAACAATTGTGACATCATCTCTTCAAGACTTAAGGCCTAAGAAATCTCAACATGTTTTCCTATAAATAGAGACTCCATCCCATCATAAAAATTACACCAAAGCCTCTGATCACTGAGCTTTCTCTTCTTTGCTCTCAAAGACTAAAAACTAAATATTTTGAGTAATCACTTCTGGTTTTTGAGTTTGAGCTAGCACAAGCTCAAAACAATTGCTCACACACATCACATATGATTTTTATGATGTGTTCAAACACTTAGACCACCTATGAAACACCTCCAACCCAGAATCACACTTCAAAACCAGTCTTGTTTCTACAACTTGAAGGCCACAACTTGATCCAGCCATTTGCAATTAAGTCCAAGTGTTCAAACACACTCCATATGGTTTAGGGAAGCTATCCAGATCATCATAATATCTCTGTAACACCTCCAGCTCGAAATCACAACTCCAGTTGTAGCTCCAAGTTCAGGTAAGCCTCAAACTAGGTCAACTCATAATCCATGCATATTTTCTCGCACTATCTTTTTGCCATGTGTGTGTAATCCAATTCTAAGTAATTCCCCTCAATAAATTTCATAAAATCATCATCATGTAAAATTTCATGAGGCTCGGGCCAAATTAGGGTTCTTCAGTGTTCATCACTGATTTTGCACTCTACACTTAATATAAATAAAATTAATTATCACCATCATGTCCGTGAGTTAAAATCTAACAAATTAGGGCTTTGATTCATTAAATTTGATGCATATTTCATGAGATAACATAGATTTTGCAAAACTGGGCAAGAACACCCTTTGCGCATGTTCTTGAGGGTGTTCTTGGCGCCCTTTTTAGAAATTCAAAATTTTGAATTTCTATTATTTTGTTAATTGATTCAAAAATTATTTCTCTCTAATTCTTTTGAATTTTTAAATGATTCTTTTTTTATTAAATTTAAAATATATTTAATTATTTTATTCCATAAAAAATTTCCAAAAAAAAATATTTTTTAAATATTTTTTGTAATTTTTCAAAGAATTAATTTTTAATTGTTTTTACACATTTTAAAATGGTTCTTTCTCTTGATTTTTCAAACACAAATAAATCTCAAGATATTCTATGAATAAAATATGAATTTTTAAACCTTGATCCAAGAATTTTTCTTATTTTTCCTTAGTGTTTGAAATTTATCAAATATTTTAATATTTTATTTCAAATAAATATTCAAAATATTCAAAATTAGGGTTTTGACTTTCATACCCTCAATTTGACTTTTCTCACACTCTTGGGCCTCTATTAGAGTGTAAGACACATCCCTTTTGAAAAATGAACCATTAGGGTTCATCTGATTCATTTTCAAAAACTCGGCGTGATCGCCTTTTTCACCGCATTTAGTTTTCATTTGTGAATCTTTCTCTGTGAATATATTTACACATAACTATTTATTTTCTAAAATTAATTGTAAAAATATTTCACGAGGAATCCTTTGTGTTTAGGACTCATTCTTTTTGTTTTAAACTTTCCCCGATTTGTTTTATAACTTAGTCAGGCTTCCGTATAAGTCCTGAACCCACCAACTGTTTCTTAAACAGTTTTCAATATCTTATACAGATATCATGAGCATTTATTTAATAATATCATATTTTTTTCTTTTTTCATATTTATGACTAAAGATCTAATACACCAGCAACTAGACTGAGATTCACTCCTGTGAACTGCTTTCTAGGTTGTAGGAAGCTTTTCAGCATCAAAGTCCTACTCTGTGTATGAAATCATTAGATAATTAATCAACAAAAAAAGTACCATAGGCATCCTTATGTTTAAGTCCTATTATTGGCTTTTGAGCCATCTTTTCTCTTTCTAACTTCTCACTGTTTTCTTAAACTGTTGTGATTGTTTATAATAAAACTGTTTGCCAAAATCATCTTTCCTCGCCTCATACTAAAGCAAAGATAATACTAAATATGTAATGAGGAATCCTTTGTGTTTAGGACTCATTCTTTTTGTTTTAAACTTTCCCCGGTTTGTTTTAAAACTCAGTCAGGCTTCCGTATAAGTCTTGAACCCACTAACAATTTCTTAAACAGTTTTCAATCTCTTATACAAAGATTATGAGCATTTATTTACAAATCTCATATCGTTTTCTTTTTTCATCTTTATGACTAAAGATCTAATACACCAGCAACTAGACTGAGATTCACTTCGGGGAACTGCTTTCTAGGTTGTATGTAGCTTTTCAGCATCCAATTCCTACTCTGTGTATGAAATCATTAGATAATTAATCAACAAAACAAGTTCCATATGCATCCTTATGTTTAAGTCCTATTATTGGCTTTTGAGCCATCTTTTCTCTTTCTAACTTCTCACTGTTTTCTTAAACTGTTGTGATTGTTTATAATAAAATTGTTTGCCAAAATTATCTTTCCTCACCTCATACTAAAGCAAAGATAATACTAAATATGTAATGAGGAATCCTTTGTGTTTAGGACTCATTCTTTTTGTTTTAAACTTTCCCCGGTTTGTTTTAAAACTCAGTCAGGCTTCCGTATAAGTCTTGAACCCACTAACTATTTCTTAAATAGTTTTCAATCTCTTATACAAAGATTATGAGCATTTATTTACAAATCTCATATCGTTTTCTTTTTTCATCTTTATGACTAAAGATCTAATACACCAGCAACTAGACTGAGATTCACTTCGGGGAACTGTTTTCTAGGCTGTATGTAGCTTTTCAGCATCCAAGTCCTACTCTGTGTATGAAATAATTAGATAATTAATCAACAAAACAAGTTCTATATGCATCCTTATGTTTAAGCCCTATTATTGGCTTTTGATCCATCTTTTCTCTTTCTAACTTCTCACTGTTTTCTTAAACTGCTATGATTGTTTATAATATAACTGTTTGCCAAAATTATCTGCTTCCCATTGTAACACCCAATTTCATTCTTAATAAAACAACTTAAGAATATTCAAACCATAGCAAAGAAATATTAAAAGTTGTTAAACACATTCACTGACACTTTTATTTGTCTGCATGTATCTTTACGGTATATACTTGCATCACTGCTAGAATTTAAGCAATCGGGTTATTGTCACCAGACTAACCTCTTAATAACTAGAACAAAAATTAGGGCAAAACATAGCCTTCTCTTGGGATTCATTCAAGGACCCTAGGCCTCTTAAAGGCGCCTTCTCTCAGGCTTAGAAGTTACTCAGCCTTCTATTGGGCTTTATCCAAGGACCCATGGGCCTCATACAGGTAACCTAGCCTCCTATTGGGCTTAAACACACAGACCCTCCCAGACTTCCTAAAATCATATGAACAAACCTTATAATCAAATACTTTATAGTAGTCTCCCTTTCCCCGATGGATGACCAAGATAACCTCCTCTTGGGCTTTATACAATTGAATCCTTCCAGACAAAGGAATGTCTGATGACCTTCAAAACATTTATTAAACCAACAGAAAAAACACTCTTATTACAGAGTCAGTCTTCAAAAAACTTTTTCAGCCTTCTATCTTAGGCTTCATATAAGATACAAATAATCAAGATTCAATCTCTCACAAATAATCTTCACACATGGGCTTCTAAATCAGGACACAAATAAAACTTTCCCAACAGAGTCAATTTTCATCCTTTTGCTTCAACCTTGGGCTTCAATCAAGGCACAAATATTCAAACACTATATATTCCTTCAAAATCAGTCATAGTCTTGGACTTTAACTAAGCTAAACAACATCAATACAGTCATAGTCTTGGAATTTAACTAAGCTCATTCCTAACAGTCATAGTCTTGTACTTTAACTAAGATAATTTCCCACAATGCAGTCATAGTCTTGGACTCTAACTAAGCTAAACATCCAGCCTTTCTTGATCTATGCAAATCAAGATAAACCACTTAGTTGTCCTTAGCTATGCAATTCAGGTCAACCATTCATCAGTCCTCCTTAAGCTATACAATTCAGGGTACCCCTTCATCCTTTCTTGAGCAATGCAAATCAAGATACCATTCAGCTTATGCCTTGAGCTATACAATTCAAGCAACCAACCAACCAGTTACAAACAACTGTTTTTTCAGCTTCAATCTTGGGCTTTGATCAGGAAACAAAACAAACTTTTCAGCTTCAATATTGGGCTTAAATTAAGACACAAATCAAACTTTTGAGCATCAACATCCTGTACTAGGATACAAATCAACCTTTCCTCCCAGCTCTATCCTTTTAGGAGGAACTACGATGCTCTGATCCCCTAATTCTCTTTTTCGGGGTACGTAGGCAAAAGGTCGTAAGATCTTTGCGAGCACACCAAACAAAAACAACAATTAGGTTTCTAAACCTAAGAAAAACATCAGAAAGTTATGATGATACAGAAACACAAAAACATCAACATCACCCTATCAATCAACACTCATCTCATTCCCAAACCCATATAAAGAAATCCTTATCAATATCAAAAGGAACAAATTTTGCATTAATCCAAGAGTTGAAATAAGCTAAAGAAGAACCCAGAACCATGTGGGAAAATGTTAAATAACAATATGCAAATCGGGGTGAGTTTAAGATATCTTTTCCCTTCCATAACAAACTTCACCATAAAATAATAAGAAATCAGGAAGTAGAAAAAATGCGATAGTGATTAAAGACCACAAAATCGAGCTACAATAAGATACAACTTGCTTTCTCTGATTTCGAAGTGGTCACCCTAAAACATTTAAAATTCGTTCATTCTCAACTTCATATGTGGTTTTGAGCCTACATGCGGGTGTTCCAGCTGTGTGTCAAACATAAATCTTGAAAACATTCCATTGGATTGTTCCTTAATTTGTTCCACCTGAAGTGCTCCTCTCAAAACAACTTCCGTGACCAAGGGCTCATTAGTTTATATCTTAACAATCCTTAATTCGACCTTTTCAACTAGGACTGGAGTGATATTTGGGTCATTTGTTTATTGGTGAGGCCCTTTACGTTTGATGTCTATCTCACTAAATTTTTTCTATTGAGTCCTCTTCCTTATGTAGAAGCTCATTTATAAAGTATTGGTCTTCATCTCAATCCAATTAGGACATCTATTCCTACTACACCAGGTTATGTCCTCTTTCTCCTAACGAGGAGGTGATGAAGAAATATCTGCATTCTTGGTTTCAAGGACTAGGCTATAGAGAAAGATTCGACCCTGGTAAGGTGCCTCTACCAGAGAGGGGAAAAGACGGGTTAATACTTACAACATTGTGAGTGCATTAAGTTGGGGAGAAAGGAAAGAGATTTTCGGCGAGGACGAAGTCTTAATGGTTTTCTTTTTGTGACATGTGTGATTTCATTTTATAGATAAGATGGATAAGCTAAAGATTCTTTATGATCTTGATGGTGCTAAAGGCAACAAGGTTGTAGTACCTCAATCGACTACCACTACCCCTACTTCGAGTCCTGCTCTCATCTCGACTGTCAAGACTTCTACTTCTACACTGGAGGTCGACCAACATGTTAATGTTGTGATCACTCTGATTGTGTGGAGGCGCTCTCGTCTCCAATTCCAACAAAAAGGGTTCAGGATAAAGACTCATCCTCTCCCTTGAATTAATTCTCTCCTAAGGGTATGTTTAGTTTAAATGAGGGCGAGGAAATGGGATATATTTTAATGGGTTAGGACAAGATTTTTTCATGATATACATTCCTTGAGTTTTAATGATAACAAAGTATTAAAAGAACAATGGTATAGTTTGATGTGTGTTTCCTGTATGCGGGTTCTAATACTTATAAATATATTCAAAATATGATATATAAGGACACACTTGAGAAAAGTTGAATTGCAAGCTTATGGTGGTGCAGAATCTGAGAACACTCTCTAAGTGATGTTTGGTGTAGACTCTGAAGTTAAAGGACTCAACATCATAAGAAGCAACAAATTATCTCTACACTTGGTGAATGTAAATTGGCTTCTGGTGATCATTCAAAGTTAGTGATAAATTTGAAGCTATATGTATTATAGAAAGCAAGTTGCATTGTCAAATCAGTTTTTCAGCTAGAGTTTAAGTTTACAAGGCTCAAGAAAGGTTGACATGCTTTACGGATATCTACTCTTAACGGCTCTATAGTACGAGATCTCATTTAAGACACATTGGTTAAACGTGTTACACAATGAATTAAGATCTTTTGGTATATATATATATATATATATATATATATATATATATATATATATCTTCAACGTCTCGTGTACTATGGAGAAAGCAAAGACACTTGATCAAGTTATCTCTTCCAACAGTTAGTCTTCTTCAACTGTCATATAAGTAGTTGAAGGTTCAAACTGAATCCTTAATAAAGATTAACTAGATGAAGGAATGGATCTACATGGTTAGCACTCCGACGTCTAAGTCAGTTCAATATTCAAGATGAGTATTGTGAAAAATAGAGATAAGAAAATTTACTTTATTTTCTCTAGGGAATGATTTTATACCTCGGGCCATATGGAGTGGATTTGAGATAAGTTGAGCATTGGCTCTGTCGCAACACGAAAAACAACTGGCGAAAAATATAACAGAAGAGTCGCCATTGAACGTTATTTATCCCAACATGGAAAGGAAAGATAAGTTCATTACAACCAAGTTGGGGTTTGGGAGTCGGTTACGCGAAGAGAAGGTATTAGCATCCCTTCGCGTCCATCGTACTCGATAAGATCCATGCTTGATGTTCTGATCAAAGGGTGTATGATGTCAGGTGCTCCATCTACTGATAGGAAAATGAGAAACAAAACGAAACGAGGGGGAAGAAGGAAGTTGACTCGGTAGAACATTTCATCATAGGCTTAAGTATCTCGTCGGAAATGAGAATCAGAGTCGACACGATTCTAAACAGAACGGGGAAGTTTGGGAAGTGTGCTCGCCAAGACATTGTGTCTCGTGCCTACGTATCTCAAATGAAATGAGAATCAGAGCTTCCGTAGTTCAGCTCACTACGGGTGACCGACTGTTTTTGGTGTTTTTTAGGTGGATTATGTCAATGTACATGTTCTAGTAGTTAGGTGTTGTCACTCGTTGCATGGAGACTTACGTGTTTACCTGTTTGCGGTAGAACGAACTTGACATATCTTTATGCCTGGAATATAAGTGAGATGAGAAAATAAAGACGATTATTTTGTTTATGTTTTTTTAGAAGAAGTGTCTTGATTATTTTGTTTATTATATGTATAGTGCTCAAGACTATGACATAGGAGGAGTACTTGACACATCTCCCCAAGACGGGACGTGCGCAAATCATCCTAGATAAGTTTAGGAGAGATTCCCTCTTATCATTTTCCAAGTGCTTAAGGCTCATGGAATATCATACACACTTTATTTGTTAAGTGTTTTCATTTTTGATTTGAGAGAGAAGAAAGACTCAAATGGTGTAAAGAAAATCTATGGGGGACTAACATCATAGAAATTATCATGCATGATTGAACCTATAGTTGAGGTTTGAAGGGGATTTCTACCTATGTTAGCATACTTTTATTGCCTACCTAATGTATTTCCTACTTTGAACCTAATCAAAAAATAAGTTCAAGCTAGGACCCTAAGGGAGATTGTGTCACACACAAGTAAGCATTAGGTGGATCAATCACCATTAAAGAAGGAAAGAAAAAGAGATGAGATGAAAAGAGATTATACAAGTGTAAACAACAATGTAAAGTAATACAAGTATTCTTACCTTTCACACAAACTCAATTAATTGATAATTGAAAGTATAACGCAAAACTATGTCCTAATGCACATGTAAATATCCTAAAGTTACTCTAAGAGTAATGCAATCACAAACAACATGAAGTGACCTCAAATGAGGTATGAACCTACATAAGTCAGTAGCAATATCATCTTAATGTTCAACTCAAGTTAATGATCCAAGGAAGACCTAAACATTTCATGTCATGCTTCACATTATCACACAAACTAGTCAAAGTGTATCCTTAAAGACCACATCAATGAATTAAGGTATATATCCAAGTTGGGATAGTAGCATATGGTGTATGATCATGTTAAAATGAAGCTTGGGATGATAAGAGATGATTATTGAACTCATACCAAATCACTTTCAAAAGTTTGGGAAATTATACACAAAGATGTCATTACCATGATACATCATACACTTATGATCAAACAATGAACCAACAAAGCATAAAATGGACTAGTAAATGACCTAGGTCAGAGGTACACACATGTATTGGATGCCTAAAATCAACTTCAAGTTGTCACAAATATTTCATGTTAAAGCATTCACAAACGTTATGGCAAATAATGTTCCATTCAAATACAAAACATTCCCTAAGGATATATAACTTGTAAGTCAAGTAAAAGGAACAAAGAGGCATGATAAAGTGACGTCTAAACATACAAGTCAGAGGTAAGATAGGGATGTAAATGGATATCCATGGGAACAAATATTATGATATTTGTATTTGTCCCGTTAGATAAATATGATATCCATATGCTCCCTATATCCATGTGAATATCTGTTAAACGGGTAATCTGTAGGTTTTACATTATTCGTGGATATTTACGGATATCTATGGATAATATTTTTTTATAAAAAAATTTATTTGACTTTTTTAACTTCTTTTAAAGACACAAAAAGTTATTATCACATAACATCCATACAATTCGCTCTTAATTTAACAATAAATTTTCATCACATTAATTTTCTTCTTATTCACCAAAACATAATTGCACCCAAAAATAATATCCATACATTTCATTTTTAACCAAACAAATAAAATATATTGTGATTGTGAGTTATGAAGGAAGAGCGAACGATAGAGAAGTAGGAAGGGAGACACTGGTTGCATAGAAGAATGACGACACTAGTTGGTTGCATTGTGAAATTGTTGAAGTGATGTATGAAGTACCGAAGAGTTTAAATATGGAATGCCTTATAGAATTTGAATGAAATATGAAAGGTTTTCTTTAAAGAAAATTTCAAAAAAAGAAAGAAAGAAATATAAGAAGACTAATTTTTTTAGAAGATGAAAAGATAAGGTAAAATAAACTAATGATATTTAAATATTTTTTTATAATTTATTAATGGATGTGAATATCTGTGGGCATGTGCAACACCCCAAATTTGCCCTCTTTGTTTTATCTCATTTTTCATATCCTAAGCATAACATGTAGCTTGCATACCCTAGAATTTGGCATAGAAAGATGAGGCATAAGCATCCATGTTTAGGAGCATAGGGCATGTGATCAATCATCTGGAAAATCATGATTCTCCAAAGTCAAGTCAAGATCCAAGTGATCTTGCAAGAAGCTCACAAAGTTTTCTCATGTCTTATACAAGCTCAAGGTCCTCCTCAAAGTCCTAGAAGGGATGATAATCAAGATCAACTCAGAATGAACGGTGCAGATGCATTCCTGAAGTTTCACACCAAAAGGAGGGAAAATTCAAATTTTGCATGCGTTATCCGGTTAACGCTATGGGTTAACCGGTTAACGGCTGCGACAGTTGAATTTTTGCAGCAAATCAGCATGCTTGTTTTGGCTCCCTTTTCTCACATTTCAGATTTTATTTCATTTGAATTAATTGGGAATTGTGAATAAGGATCTAGAATGACAACTAAGCCTAATCCCAAAGCTAATTCCTAATCACCTTTCTAAGCTAACTTCAAACCACATTTTTGGGCCCCAAACCTAGAAGTTATTTACTTCATTTTCCTCCAAACCAACACTCACTCTCATAATTCTCATTTTCATTTTCTGAATTTTCAGAGCTCTCTCACAATTCTTTCTCATTTCTCTTCCAACCTTCAAACACTCAAAGTTCCTTTTCCTTGAAGATCATCAAATTTTGCATTGAAATTTGTTGATCTTGGAACTAAACCTTCATCCATTGCTTTCTGTACATTCATTTATGGTTTTTCTACTGGTTCAGGTCTGTTTAAGTGCTTGGAAGTTCTTTTGGATCAAGCTTTTGCATTAAGTTCATCAACTTGCAATTTATTTTTTCATTATGTGTAACGAAGAGCATTAGATTTTGGAAGTTCTCCGTTAGATTCATCATTTTCAGCTTGAACAACACTCACCAAAGCAAATCTCAGCTTTGTAGGTTAGTTAATTTCATATCTACTTTTGCTTTTAGCTTATTTGTATGTTTATCATGTAGATCCATAATGTGTTGGTGTTGATTGATTGATTTGTGAATTGATTTATGTGATGATGTTGGTGGATCTACTTGTGCCAGATTAATGTTGATTTTGGTGTAATTTTCGTGCACAATTGATGCTGGAACTTCTGGAGATTATTGAAATAAGTTGTGTTTGGAACTGACTTTTGCTGCATAATTTGGTGTTGTACGCACAGTGTTAACCGATTAACGTTATGGGTTAACCGGTTAACATGTTGTATTGTTGACTTATTTGTTGCAGGTTTTGATCGGTTAACCGGTTAACGCTGTTGCATGTTGAATTTTCTGAGTTATTGTGAGGTTGTTTGCTATCCATGCCTCTCTTGATAATCATGGATCATTGTGTTATTATTTTATATGCTTGTTTAGAGTGTTTTGCATGTTGGTTGATGTATGTTTGAATTTCCTCGACGCGTGAATTCGTGTATTTCCGATGTTTGACATGTTTGGTGACTTTATTTTCTTGAAGCTTTAAACATGTTGATTATATGGATTTGTTGGCATGCTAATACTTGACCAATTTGCTGGAATATATGTTGAGAATTTTTTCTAACCTTTGTAGGGGCAATGGTAAGTGAGAAGTGTGGATGGCATCCACATTTCCAATCTCTTTCTCTTATCTTTTTATGCTTTGATATTTGTCTTTGAGATGTGTTTAGGCCATCATTTCTTTTCTCTCCCCTTCTAGAGATTAACTCACTTCTTTATGAGAAATAAGTTAGTTTTCTTTCTTCTTTTCTTTTTCTTCCTTCCTTCTTTTCTTTAGGATAGGTAAGCCTCACTAACCTAGGTCCATCTTTGCATGACAACAATAGGATTAGTCTTTCCCCTTAGTTATTTTACCTTTAAGATCATTTTGGTTATTCTCTTTCTCATCTTCATACAAAAACTAAAAAAACACTTTAATAAAGGTTGAAGTAGTCTTTGATACATGGCCTTATTCCATGGGGAACTTGTACTCACCCCATCTTGGTGGTGGTACAAGCTTGTCTAATATGATGCACAAGTTCAATCATAAGACTATTTTTACAAAGAAAACCATAAAAAAACACTTCTTCATTTAATTCACAAAACACTTAATAATTCCAAACAAGTTAGTGAACTCAAACCCTAATCTTTGGAAACAAGTTTGAGGGTCTTCTTCATTCTTGGTGAACTTATTACTCATTCTATCTAGGAATGTGGTAATAAGAACGCATTCCCTAAAAAACGATTTGCTTTCACTTCCTTGTGCCACACTCATAAAAAACTCATAAAAAACACTAAACAAAAAATAAACGTCTCTCCTTCGGGACTTCTTTTCTCACCACCTTCACTATCATCGTAAGAACTTGCTCCTACTTGTCACTTTTCAAGATGGTTACACACTCGTCGTTCGAGCATGCAACACCTGAGCATTGACATAATCAGCTCAAGCTTCAAAACACAAGCCATTTTCCTCCCTAGTTAGGGAAACTACGGCGACTCTGATCCTCATGTCTAGATGAGGTACGTAGGCAGTGGGGTAGGGCCCGTTCGAGCACTCTTTTATTTTCCCTAATTTCTCCCCTTTCTTTTCTTTTCTTATCCAGTTTCAGTCTTTCTTTTGCAGCAGTTTTCATTCTTCACCCTTTGAAATAGTTTCTTTGCAAGCGTGGATCTCTTCGGGTACGGAGGAAGATCTGGGGTGCTAATACCTTCCCAGGCCATAACCGACTCCCGAACCCATATTCTGTGGTTCACAGGACCTTGTCCTTTCCTTTCTTTTCTCTGGTTTATGCAGCATTACCATTCTCGTTCCTTCGGGATAAAAATGCCTGGTTGGAGACTCTACCTGTTTCCGCGCCACTTTCGCGTTTGTACTAGGATGGAAATCCAGGGAGCGACAGCTGGAGACTATGCTGGGGATCGAACCCGGAATCTATGGTTCCCCTTAAGAGTCTCTCCTAGCGCATGCGTGTTTCTGTTTCTTTGTGTGTTTGATTGTTTGATGTTGTGTGTTTATTTTACTGTTATTTGTTTACAGTTTTATTTATTGCTTTATTTACTGTTATCAATATTTTATTTTCATGCATCATATATTATACTGGACTGTCTGGACTGGTTTTCTGTTTGGTGGAACTTGGGGGTTACTGTGATTGGTGAGATGAGATTAGCCAAACACCCGACTTGAGTGCACCTTAGGACTTAGCATGGGAAATCACTTTGGCCCCATGGTATCTTGTCATGGGGGTATTAGTACATTCACACCCAGATTCACGACCATCTTGGAAGTGTTTTGATATAGGGGTTTTCTCTACTTCATTACACGACATTGATAGTTATGTACGGATGGGGACCGATCATTAAGAACCTTGTGGAAACATCCCTCTCCAGTGGTGACAGTGGCATACTACATTCTGTGGCAAACCCATTTGCACCCTAGGGTCCACCTGGAACTCGTATATGATAGCTTGTTTCTATTATAGGAACTCATTTAAAGCATCTGGTCGTATGACGATAGTACTGTATCCTACGGGCTGAATGTACTATAGTTTCTCGATTTCAGCGCTTGAAGCTGATGACTTATAAGGGATGCTTGTTTTCCTGGACTCACGTTGAGACCTCCCTGAGTAGTACATAATGCCAAACTGATTCCCTGATCTGATCATGAGCCATTTCTCGGAGACGGTGAACATATTATTGCTATTCGGCTTTGAGAGTCCGTGATGTTTGACCCAGAGCACACCCGTGAGATTGGGAGGGGATTATAGGTTTGCAGGAGCCCTTGACCTCAACATACCCTTTATCATCAGTGTGATCTTATGTCCTGGTTTGGTTATCATGGTTCTGGAGTTCTTGAGTAACAGGTTTTGAGTTCCTATTTGAGGGTTATTATTCGGAGGATCTTTTGGGTTTCAGGTTACTTGGCTCTTGGTCTTGTTATCCCGTATCCAGACAAATGCCAGTCCCTGATCACGTGTCGGTTGCATCCATGACATCATAGCATCCACGCATACATGTTCAGTTATTTTCGGGGATCCCATATTTGAATCCTGCAGTTGAGTTTCTTGAGTATCAAAATATGAATTAAAACGGAGGGATCCTGGGAAATAACCGAACATGGCATTTGCATACATCCTTACATCTGTGACAGGTATTCATAGACATTCTTATCCTGACTTAATCTTTCTTCCAGAATGGCTAGTGGGAATCAAAACTCTCAAGGTGCAGACTTGGAACAACTCCGGGCGGTGGTGACTCAAATGAAGACCCAGATAGGGCAATTCAGGGCCGAGGTACAGGTTTTGTCACAGGGTCAGAGATTCTTGAAAAAAGAGTTTGACGTGATGAAAATTCAGATGAAGCTTCTGACAGGGATCGTGAATGCCTTGCTGGAGAAAGAAAATGGTCAGGCGTCAGCTTCTCCACCAGAAGGTCTCGTTTCTCCCATCTCTTTGGGATCTCCACTGAACCAAGAGTTGTCTGGTGGACTTTCTCCACAGTTGGAGCTTCCTCACCAGCAGTCACCACTTGGTCGTCCAGAAGAGCCCGGAATAGAGATCAATCTTTCCTTTCCTGATTCAAATGAGGTGAATGATCCTATCCTAGTTGTTTCCAAAGAAGTGGGCATTTTATTTCCGTATCAAGGACCTTCCTCAGCTTCTACACCTTGGTTTCCCAGAGAAGGATTTCAACAGATGTCAGGTGTAGCTCCTCCAGGGGAAGCAACCCGTTCTTGATAGAAGCAAGAAAGAGTTATTGATCATGTGCCCATATCTTATGTTGAGTTGTGTCCACAGCTGCTCAAAATGGGATTGATTTAATGTCGTGAATTATCTCCTCCTACTGGTGAACTTCCCCAAGGTTAGAATCCCCATGCCTATTGTGTTTTTCACTCTGGAGCTCGAGGACATGATATCAATGACTGCAGGGTGTTCATGCATCAGGTGCAAGAATTGGTTGATGACATAGTAATTAACTTTAGGCCAATTGATTTGAAAGTGTCATAAGTTAGGGCACATGTGAATACTGAAGAGGTGGTCAAGTTTCATTCTTCTGGAGTTATCACTCAGGTTGAGTCTTCAAAGAGATTACAACAACAATCTTCTTTGTTTCCTCGTCCAAATATGGGTAAGAAAGTGCAGTGGCCTGCTAGGCGCTCAAAGCAACATCAACAACAAAATGCTCAACCCCAACGAATGTCGTATCCATAGAGAATTCGACAAGCTGGTCGTGTTCTTGATCCCATCTTAATAACCTATACTGCCATGTTGCGACAATTGTTGAGGTTTGATTTGATCGAGTTGTGGACTTTGATACCACCAGTAGGGAATCATCTAAAAGGATACGATGTAAACGCGTAGTGCGAGTTTCATTCAGGTTTCCCGGGGCATGCAACAAAAGAATGCAGGGCTTTATAATTGAAGGTTCAAGATCTGATTGACTTAAAGGTCATCACGCCAGATGGTTCTCTATGGAAGCAAAGACTCCTAGACTAGAATTGATGATTGTAGACCGTAGTTCTTTCTTGTATATGGTTACCCTCAGGCTTGTTGAGGGAACCTTTGTTGCTATACTTATTTGTGCTTATTTTCAGTACTCTATATGACTTTGCTCGTGTGAGCCTTTCCTTGTTATGATGTTCGGTTTTCTGATACAGTGATTTTCCTGATTCTCTTTAGAAGGAATTTATGCATTGACACCTGGATACACTGATGACTTCATGCTGGATCTTGCTTGCAGGGTTTCTTTTGAGAGTTTCTCTCATTACCTGTGTTTCTGAGCATTTTCATAGCATAACATCCTGCATATCATATCATTCTATCTTTGTTTTTCAGGTACACGAGTTGTTTCTCATATCTATTCCATTTCAGGCAACAGTGTGGGGATTTATTTTCACCAATCAAGCAAAGCAGAACCGGACTGACAGATCAGGTACAAGCTGAGCTCGTAGACCTGAAGGCTCATATGGAGAAGTTCATGACCCTGATGACAGGGATGGCCTAGAGGAAAGAACAACTAAGGTTGATGGTCGAGCGGCCAGAGAATGAGATTCCTGAAGATGGCAATCAAAGAAGTCATAATGGAGCTCCGAGCAGAGACAATGACTGCAATGTTGGCTACATGGATGGTCAAGAAGATCAGTTTACTTTGATTGATGATGAGAGGGATCAACATAATGCTGCTATGAATCGTCGTTTTGACGAACATGCTAAGAATATTAGATCCATAGGGTCTCAGAACTCTCTAGGCTTCGATGTTGCTGACTTGGGGTTAGTTCCTGGAGTGAAAATTCCTCACAAATTCAAGCCTCCTACTTTTGAAAAGTACAACGACAATGCTTGTCCGAAAATTCACATCCAGTCTTACTTTAGGAAGATTTCTGCTCACACGGGTGATGAAAAGTTATGAATGTTTTACTTCCAAGATAGCTTATCTAGGGCATCTTTGGATTGGTATTTGGGTCTGAACAAGACTGTTGTTAAAAGCTAGAAGGACTTGGCTGAAGCTTTTGTGAAACAATACCATTTTAATATGGACATGGCGCCTAACCACATTCAAATCTAGAGTCTTCCTCAGAAGAAGTCTGAAAGTTTCAAAGAGTGTGCTCAGAGATGTCAAGAAATGGTCGCCCGTGTGCAACCTCCACTGCTTGAGAGGTAAATGGTTGACATATTCATGGGCACTTTGCATGATGTGTTTTTGGATCATTTAGCTGCTTGTCTATCTACTGGATTTTTTGATATTGTGATCGTCGACGAGCGAGTTGAGAGTTTGTTGAAACTCGGAAAGATTCAAGTTTACAGTGCGTCAGGTTCAGGCACTAAGAAGCCCTTCGCCAGTGGTCAGAACAAGAATGAAGGGGAAGTTGGGGTAATATTTTGTCAATGTGGAAGAGGTGGAGGATATCATCTACCATGTCAGCAGGCAGCTTCTGTGGTCACGAACCCGAATAATCAGCCCCCAACAGGGTCAACGTCGGCAAAGGAGAGAATTAGTTCTTGACCCTTTACTAATGTCTTATACTGATATACTTCAGCATCTGCTTCAGTTGAAGCTGATTGAGCTTCGCAAGCTGTCCCCGCCTCCTTATCCATTGCCAGAAGGATGGGATGACAATGGCCACTGTGATTTCCATTATGGGGAACTAGGACACCATAGTGATGGATGTAAAGCTTTTCACCGCAAGGTACAGGATTTGATTGATGCAAAACTTGTCAACTTTTCTCCTTATAGATGAAGAGGAAGGCATTTTCTTGATCAGAGTCTGTCAGAAAAAGGACTAAAGCAATAAGGCCATAAGTATTCCAAAATTCTCAGTAATGGCATTCAGTGTTTTCTTCATTGCATTTCCTCCCTATTGATGTGAACTACGCTGCTCTGATTCTGCATTGGTCTTAGGTCAATGGAGATACATAGGCAGAAGATCGTCGGGTCTTTCCGAGCAACCTTATGTGGCAACTTTATCTCAGTGTCACTCTTTTCTTCAGACATCTCATGTCAGTGTTCAACGTCAAAGGCTTAAGTCAGAATAATTAGGAATGAAGTATGGTTCCAGACATGTGACCATCTGATTGAAGATTGCAATTTCATTAAAAAAAAGCTCCTGACTCTTGAAAGTATTCAAGCCTGATAAGTCTAGACGGAGTCAAGTCTCCTCGACAATGGCAATGTTCAGCTTCCTTACTGCATTTTCATTTGTAGCTTTTAGTTGTTTGTTTGAACATCTGTATGCATGCATGAAATATGTTTGTTTTTTTAATGTTAATTAATGAAATGCACATGTTTCTTGAAGTAATTCATTCGTATTTTACTCATAATTTTGTGTATGTGCTTTGCAATACCAACTGTCTTTCTTAAAACTCCGTGATGGAGGAAGACGAAATGAAAACGCAAAAATCTCCAATCATGTGCTCCTGAATAAGACTATGTTGACGACATACATGTTTTGCTTCAAATCCCAAACACCAGAGATATAAGGCAGATAAACCCTCATTAACCCTTTTGAGCCTTGAAGTAGGAGTTTCTTTTCGCACAGAAAAAACCCTTACATTTAACCCGGGGCAGGGTAGGTGTCAGCTAGTTGGACCGAGCGTTCATACTTTCATAAAGGAGTGTATTTGAGGATCCATTACCTTTCATTCTAGCACGGCAACAGGTCCAAAGACCATAAACCACAATGGTTATCTCACAACAACTCAAAAGTGAAACAGTCACGGCCCTTTCAAAGCAATCAAGATAATCAATGTCACACGATTTGTTCAAAAAAAAAGAAGAGAAAAAAAATGAAAAAACTTGCTAAGTCGAAACTTGAAAACAGGCGACTTAGGCAAAAATTGGGGCATCCCGCTAGACTCCAATTGCAAACGATTCAGAAGAATCAGTCCAGGAAAAAGTAAGGGATAAGCAAAAGAATGAAAAAGTGAAATGCAGAAAGGATTACATAAGAAAGATCCTTAAACAAGAACAAAGTCGTGTGACACAGACACGAAAAACAACAGGGGTGACTGACTCCAAATAACCTCAGCGGTGCTTAAACTGTTAGTGGTAATGGTTCCTCAACCATCGCGAAACCCTTAGGAAAGGTGAGGGCTTGTGAAAGCTAGTTGAACTTAGGACTGGAAGGACATCACGAAGATGGGTGGACACAAATAAACTTCGAGCCTATATCTTTTCTTTCTGAAACCGTGAAACAGGCTACGATACAACCCTCAAAATACCTAATTGAAACAGGGTAATTCGAGAATGTGTTACCACGAGACATCATTCCTGACTCCTATGAGTTATGCTAAAAGACCCTTGTTGGTATTGCATATGCATTTGTTTTCTTTCATAAAAATTCATGTCGTATCTTAACTAGTGAGTCGCTCACAAAGGTTTGCGGCATCTTTTCAACAAAAAAAAACTTCAAGATTAACAGGTGTGTTGCATTATAATTTCCGTTCTCAGAATAAAGCTTTTTCTGCTTGCATACATTTGTTTGGAAATCAAAGAGGTTCACATACATAATTTCAGTCCAGAAGCTTAATCGTGCCAAGTTGATAGGTATGACACTTCTGAAGGACAATCATATCGAAGTTCGCTTTTCCAAGAAACTATGTTGAATAGAGATTCTTCTAACTAGTTGTGTTAGATGCAACCAATCCAGGGCAATCACATTAAGCAAGTCTCTCACAGTTCAGCCAAGCTAGGGCAATCACTTCGAGATTTCAATCCCTCAAAGAGCCTTTAGTATGGACATTTCTATAGAGCATGGTTAATCCAAGGAAGTCATCTTAAGGCCCATACTAGGGCATGTCACTCTTAAGAGCAGATGAAGTTAGTCCCTGCAGGCAATTATTCAACTTATCCTTGGTGCAGGATACTGGGGCAGGATATCTCATGATGATGTAAGATTGTGCGTGAGTCTTCTTCAATCAAATTCCTTCATAGACTAGGAGGTCTGGGACAGTTATTTTAAGATCCGACGAATCTCTCCAAGAGTTTGAAGATGTCGGGGCATTTCGGATGCCAGGTCTTCTGTAAAATCCTCTTGAGTTAAAGTTTGAAGAGTCAACTAGCACAGGAAGAAAGAATTTACTAGAACATATTCCCCAAGCAGTTCGATCTCTCCAACGAGATACATTTTACAATTCTTATCTCTAGCAGAAAGGGTTTGATTCTGGTATTATCCCTAGTAAAGGCTAAAGTGGAACCTTCCCCAGTTGAGACATAGTAGGATGGTATCCCCAATAGAACTTCAAGTAAGTTTAACAATTCTCACCTCCATGCGGAGTCTTTATATTAGAGTGGGTTATTCCCAGCAAGCAGCTGAATGCTTGATTCCCCATAGAGTTAGAATTGTCAGAATTCTTTCCCCAACAAAGGTTATTTGACTAAACATCTTCCCAGCCGAGTCAGATGATCGTTATTTCCCCACGGAGTTTCATGATTGGGACGCAACCATCAGTGAAATATTCCCTAGTAAGGTCGCCAATTTATTTTTGGCTAGTGTGACAATATAATGCAGACATTTGTTCACATTCCATTCCTCATCCATATTCAATTATTGTCTGAATATCTTGATGTCATTCCTCAGCGGAATGTTAGTTAGAACATTCTTTTCCCAGCGGAGTTACAGATGGTATTCTCCCTTGCAGAATTGTTACCCTCCTCTCAAATCAACTAATATTGTATTGATCGCTTTGTCCCGTGTCAACAGACCCGGTTATGGATCGCTTGATACCATTTCCTTGTCATATCGCTTGATCTTATATTGAGTTGTAAATCTCTTGATATTACTCCTCTTTGTTTGAGTCGTAAATCATTTAATGTTACATTCTCATCTTCCTGGTTATAGGTCGCTTGATACCATTTCCTTATTAGATCGTTTGATTTTGTCCGAGTCGTAAATCTCTTAATGTTACATCTCATTTGTTTGAGTCGTTCTCATATTCATGGTTATGGATCGCTCGATACCAGTTCCTTAGCAGATCGTTTGATCTTGTCTGAGTTGTAAATCGTTTGATATTACTCCTCGTTGTTTGAGTCGTGCTCATGTTCCTGGTTTTGGATCACTTGATTCCATTTCCTTGTTAGATAGTTTGATCTTTCTTGAGTTGTAAATCACTTGATGTTACTCCTCTTTGATTGAGTCGTAAATCGTTTGATGTTACATTCTCATATTCCTGGTTATGGATCGCTCGATGCCATGTCCTTAGCAGATCGTTTGATCTTGTCCGAGTTGTAAATCGCTTGATATTAATCCTCATTGTTGATTCGTGCTCATATTAATGATTAGGGATCGCTTGATACCTTTTCCTTGTTAGATCGCTTGATCTTGTCCAGCACTCGGCTGTGTTAAAGAGGTTTGAAGTCCTAACGCTTGATCTTATCCAACACTCGTGTTGTTCCAGACCATATATCTACGCAAGATATATGAAGAAAGATTTCTTGGTTACTGAGCTACTTTTTCACCCCATCAGGGTTTGTAGTTGTTCTCCTTGGTTGGGTTTGTTTCCTATTGTTATTTCTCCAACGAAGTGCAAAATTCTGGTTCTTTTGGTATTCAACCACCGTTTATCTCGAACGACCGACAGCCGATGCTCTCGTCCTTTTCAGATTAACAGTTGTTTGAATAGGGGCAGTTGTAACACCCTAAATTTTCCCTCTTTATTTCATTTCATTTTTCATATCATAAGCATAACATGTAGCATGCATACACTAGCATTTGGCATAGAAAGATGACGCATAAGCATCCATGTTTAGGAGCATAGGGCATGTGATCAATCATCTGGCAAATCATGATTATCCAAAGTCAAGTCAAGAGCCAAGTGATCTTGCAAGAAGCTCAAAAGGTTTTCTCACATCTTATACAAGCTTAAGGTCCTCCTCAAAGCCCTAGAAGGGATGAAAATCAAGACCAGCTCAGAATGGACGGTGCAGATGCATTCCTGAAGTTTCCCACCAAAAAGAGGGAAAATTCAAATTTTGCATGCGTCAACCGGTTAACGCTATGGGTTAACTGGTTAATGGCTGCGAAATTTGAATTTCTGCAGCAACTCAACATTCTTGTTTTGGCTCCCTTTTCTCACATTTCGAATTTTATTTCATTTGAATTAATTGGGAATTATGAAGAAGGATCTAGAATGATTACCAAGCCTAATCCCAAAGTTAATTCCTAATCACCTTTCTAAGCTAACTCCAAACCACATTTTGGGCCCCAAACCTAGATGCTATTTACTTCATTTTCCTCCAAACCAACACACACTCTCATAATTCTCATTTCCATTTTCTGAATTTTCAGAGCTCTCTCATAATTCTCTCTCATTTCTCTTCCAACCTTCAAACACTCAAAGTTCCTTTTCTTTGAAGATCATCAAATTTTGCATTGAAATTTGTTGATCTTGGAACTAAAGCTTCATCCATTGCTTTCTATACATTCATTTTTGGTTTTTCTACTGGTTCAGGTATGTTTAAGTGCTTGGAAGTGCTTTTGGATCAAGCTTTTGCATTAAGTTCATCAACTTGCAATTTAGTTTTGCATTGTGTGTAAAGAAGAGCATTGAATTTTGGAAGTTCTCTGTTAGATTCATCATTTTCAGCTTGAACAACACTCACCAAAGAAAATCTCAGCTTTGTAGGTTGGTTAATTTCATATCTACTTTTACTTTTAGCTTATTTGTATGTTTATGATGTAGATCCATAATGTGTTGGTGTTGATTGATTGATTTATAAATTGATTTATGTGATGATGCTGGTGGATCTACTTGTGCCTGATTAATGTTGAATTCAGTGTAATTTTCGTGCACAATTGATTGCTGGAACTTCTGGAGATTATTGAAATAAGTTGTGTTTGGAACTGACTTTTGCTTCAGAATTTGGTGTTGTACGCACAGTGTAACACCCATAACTACCCGACGGAAAATCATAAATCAGAGTTATCAAATTCAACATATAATAGGGTGCCACATTTTCGACTTTAAAAACAAATTCATTTAATTTCATGAACATCGATACATAACACTTTCATTTAGGATGAAACCATAACAAAAAATTTTGTTCAATTCTTTGAAATAAAGCAACTTTTACAAATAGGCGGCGAATTCACTAATATTCAACTATACCTAATGTAACAACTTGTTCAGCTATACAACTTAGTAATAACATGTTTCGATTGTAACAACTTAAAACAACGACAACTTAAAATAACAACAAAACAACTAAGCATTCATCCCCCCGAGTGTTATGTATCAGAGCACCGACACCGACTCGACTAATAAAGATAACCATCTTCCTGCAAGCTACCTGCATGTTACCAACATAAGGGCAACATTCAAACAGAAGGGGTGAGATATCGAACAATATAAACAAGAGTATGATAATTAATACGCTAGATAGAATCATGCAATTTTCATACTATCCAACAACAACATCTTACCAATCACCCAGAACTTATTAACATACGTTATCAACTTAATTCACATATCAATATTTTCGACATAATTTCTAAAATCAACCTAGTCAACATAACCAATTTCAACTATAAAGTCAACATAGACACCTTCATCAACTTCGACTATCATATACAACATATTCAACTTCTTCAATATTAGCATAATTGACTTTATAAACATAACATATAAACAACTCATACAACATAACCATACCATCGCCTTATTCAACATAATCGTATAATCAACTTAACAACATAATCATATAATCAACTTAGCAACATAATCATATAATCAACTTAGAAACATAATCATATAATCAACTTAACAACATAATCGACTTATTCAACATGAACCACTTACTCGACGAAATTAACATAAACCACTTAATTAACTTAAGTCTACATAAACAACTTAATCAACTTGAGCAACGTAAACATCTTTATCAACTTGGCAACATAAACAACATAAACAACATAAATAATGCAACACAGGATGCAACTCGACTATGCATATGCATGTGGTACCATTGGAGTAAACCTCTCAACTTAGAATATACCATGTTATCGAGGTATCTGCAAGGTATAAGCCTTCAACTTAAATATTTTGCCAATCCAGGCCAACATGGTGAGCATCCGCTCCAACTTAGAAATGCAATGTATGTCATGAGATCAACAACACAACACATAAGCAACGAACAACTCAAAACAACATACAACCAACAACGTAGCAACTTATATTTAACACGATTCAACTTTGGCCATAGGCCTACAACTTTCAACGTTGGTCATATGACCTAGAACTTTAATATCAATATTGGTCCTTCGGCCTTCAACTTAAAATGCCCACATACCAGGACAAAGCAACATAAGCAACAATACTAGGAAAATGCACACATTCAACACGAATCAACAAAATACACCGAATAAAATTACCTACTAATTATTCTGAACTAACTCGACAATTTTCGCTAAATTTCGGACAACTAAATTTTTCCACTCAAATCGACTAAATCGACTCTGTTTATTATCATACTATCATCAAACAAAAATTTGCTGCAAAAACTAACATTTGCTAAATACTTCCTATCTCTGTTAGAAGTTCCAAACCCGCTAAATTCATTTTCTAATACGGACTGATATTGGTACTATTCCACTGATTATCCAATTAGTAAAATCATCCCTGAGATTCACTCATTCCAAATGCTTACATAATGCTTACCAGCTGCTAACACAACTTGTTATATTAATTAAATACACCATACTTTTTATATTAATTAAATAAACTATACTTTTTATGTGAATCAGAAAGTAAAACAAAAGGAAAGGAGTGGGCCCCATGAGCCCCATGCCCTGCTCCATCTAACCATGGCCTGTGCCATGATGCTATGGCATGTGCCATAGGAATTTCTTACTTTTTGAGTGGCCTGCGCCACCCCTTCAAGTGCAATGGGTGGCATGCGCCACCCCTTCAACGTAAAAAGAGGGTTTCGTCTAATTTCGCATTTTCCAGAAAATTTCAATTCGACTATTGAAAGTTCTACAAAATCGATTATAATATTATTACAGCAACATACTCTTCACAACAATTCCAACTACACAATCAACCCCCAATCAGTATTCGACGGTACCGAAATTGTATAATCCAAATCCCACATAATAATCATCATAATCCCGAGTATAAAGTTCGAACCTCTCCCTTACCTTAAATCGATGGTTGCTCGAATCTCCGATCGACTTTCCGGTTTGACTTTCTGACGGCGACTTCTCGTAATCGTTTTCGCCACTTTTCCTCGTTCTCCAATTTTCACGATTTTCCCTAATTTCTTCGTTCCTCTTATTCCCAACTTCCATGTTCCACTTCTACTGATATTTTCTTCCTTGACTAATTCTTTTACTTTCTTTTATTAAATTAATAATAAATTCAAAATAATACTAATGGGCCTAATTCTTAAACCCCCTTTAATTGCTAATTCCGACGAAATTCAAGCCCATTAACCAACACGCTCTGATAATCAATAATATCACTTATAATATTATTTCCTCGACTTTCCAACTTAATATTCCGACTTAATGACTTAATTTATCACAATGCCAAATTGACCGAATAATAATTCATGAATAAATGTTTATTCCCGACTTAATCGATTAACTTCCGATTATCAACCAAATGGTCCAATAATTCTAACAACATATCCAACAATACTCGAAGAATATTCTATATCGTATTCTACAACTTATATCAACTTAATTAATTAAATTCGACTTAAACCAACTTATAATTATCAACATAATATTCCAATATTTTGGAAATCAATTTAAATCAACGCGACTTAACACAACATGCCACAATTATATTTAATTTAATAATTAATTAATTAAACGGGCGTTACAACTCTCCCCCACTTAGAATATTTTCGTCCTCGAAAATTTATCCGATTCAACTACTCCAACTACTTAATTCATTCGACTAATCAACTCTCATCTCTGAAGGCAACCCACGTATACCAAAAACAATAATCCACAACTTCGATGGCAACAACAACACGAAGACCCCTCAAGCAATACACTTGACAACTATCAACACAATGCAACGGTAACCAACTCACAACTTAGAACACATCAACACAAAACACACCACTTAAACACAACATCAACTCAATCAACTATCAATATTATTGTCATTCATATACGAACAACTACATTACGCCACGCATTCGTTGCGCACTCTGACTACTTACAAAGCACCAAGTTTACCAAGTCTAACTCCAACTTCCAATCATCAAAATCGACATATCAACAAAACCTCCGACTTAATCCTTTAGAATTCATTCCAATATGTTTTCAAACTCTTGTAGTTACAGAATACTCCCAACTTAGGTCCATAAGACAACAACTTTGAATGTTCGGCGTAATTATAATGGCGGCTACTTCCCAATAATCCTCAACACAACTACAACTCTACCAACATGCCTGTCAAATCATGGTCTTACATTTCCATAAACTTTCCTCCTGAATACACAACATCATTGCAACAACATAAGGTACAATGGTCCAATTAATTTCCACAAGATAACTTATATTCTTTGTTTCCAACTAATTCAACATACTGAATCCTCGGTTCCTACTCATACCGACACAATCTTCATAAATTCTTATCTGAATCAACACAATCAAACAACTCTTTTTGTTCCAACAAAAAAAATCTCACTTTAATAAACCAACTTACAACTTTACTTCTCTTAATACTTGCAACTCAACTTTATCTGACATTTTTGCCGAATCACGGTTTTCAATTTCCACTTAGCTTCCTCTCGAATCATCTCAAGAAAGCTTCAAGTCTTATGCCACTTGGTTCATCACAAAACAACGTTCAGATTATTCAAAATTCAACAATGATTTTTTCTTATTACTCTATTTAATCCAACCGCAACTTCATGCTACCATCTCTAAATCCAACTGATATTCTCATATAATAACCTGCATCGACAAAACAAACAATACTCAAGCACCCAGCTTAACTTCAACCGATTCAACGTACATACTATACTAGTTAGCATAACACATATATCCATCAATTATGATTTTGTATGCTATTAACAATAGATTAAGGGTGATTAGTTCCTCAATTTGTCAACAGACATCCGACAACGATAACAGTGACATAAATCATTATTACTCAACACAATAGCGTACTTCAACTTGTGCCCAAAGTCCGTAAGCATAAAGCTCCGCCAACTCTCTAAGGCTCACCAACGTCTTCGTAGCTTCCTTAATTACAAATTCGTCAACGATACAAAACACCCAAAAATCCAATACAAATTCTCTTATGTACACACATAGTACCACTCAACTTTCAATATCCCTCTAACACCAGAGTCGCTACAACAAGTACCATCCAAAGCTGTTTGCTCCAATTACAACTTCCAACCAAATTAAAATTCTCAACAACGCTAATCAACTGTCCATCTTTTTCTCAACAATAACATCATCTAATATCAGCACTTTAATTATCCTCATTCGACATAAATCGCATCTCTATGCATTCTCCGATACTTCGCTTTTCTTCTAATACCAACATTTTATTCTTTTTCAGCATATTCATCCTTCTAAAATTTTCAGCAATAAACAATCAACTTCGAACGCACCTATCTCTTCCAATAAAAACCTCCAACTCACAAAATTATATTCTAACTTGAAGATAATTTCGTTCAGATTCCAGAACTTCAAGAATCGCTTGAATCCGACTCACGAGTAAAAAGTTATCTTCCTTGCAATGAGACTGATCAACACTTCTCGTATGCAGAATTTCCAAAAATCAGCAGCAGACCCAATTATTAAAATGCGCTTATCTCCCTCATCATAAATCTCCTTAATGCAAATTGAAGGGAATTTCGTAATATTTCCAAAAAATTCAGTACCACTTCAATCCGAACCACGGTTAAAATGTTATGCCACTTCTCGTGACAGATGCTCCAAGATTGCAAAACCAGAATTTGAGATTGATGAACATAAGTTCCATCTCTCTCCCTCTTTCTTCCGGGATCTACCAAAAATCTAGCTCTACATCCAACTTCGAAATCGATCGACTTTAATCCAACTACAATCAAGGCGTAGTGATCTACCGACTTGATCCTTCAACTTGATCCATCAACTTGTCTTTTCATTTGGAATAAATCCTCTTTCTTAGACAATCTCCATCCAAAATTCCACGCACTGCTCAACCCGACCGATATGAGTTCATGAGTCCATGCTCTCGCCGGTCCTTAACAACAACTCTTAACAACCTTGAACTCTTGCAATCAACATCAACTTTGATCTAACTTCGACATTCCGACAACAGTCCGGGAGTCAAACTTCTCCCCCACTTAATTCCAACCAACACCTGCAGACAACGACTAGAAACTAACAACAAGTACCGACAGTATTTCACACACATTCCGCGTACTAAGGAATTAACAACATTAGACAATATTGACCAGACGGACCGACCTGCTATGATACCACTTAATGTAACACCCCAAAACTACCAGGCGGAAAATCATAAATCAGAGTTATCAAATTCAACATATAATAGGGGGCCACATTTTCGACTTTAAAAACAATTCATTTAATTTCATGAACATCGATACATAACACTTTCATTTAGGATGAAACCATAACAAAAAATTTTGTTCAATTCTTTGAAATAAAACAACTTTTACAAATAGACAGCGGACTCACTAATATTCAACTATACCTCATGTAACAACTTGTTCAACTATACAACTTAGTAATAACATGTTTCGATTGTAACAACTTAAAACAATGACAACTTAACATAACAACAAAACAACTAAGCATTCATCCCCGCGAGTGTTACGTATCAGATCACCGACACCGACTCGACTAATGAAGATAACCATCTTCCTGCAAGCTACATGCACGTTACTAACATAAGGGCAACATTCAAACAGAAGGGGTGAAATATCGAATAATATAAACAAGAGTATGATAATTAATACGCTAGATAGAATCATACAATTTTCATACTATCCAACAACATCTTACCAATCACCCACAAGTTATCAACATATGTTATCAACTTAATTCACATATCAATATTTTCAACATAATTTCTAAAATCAACCTAGTCAACATAACCAATTTCAATTATAAAATCAGCATAGACACCTTCATCAACTTCGACAATCATATACAACATATTCAACTTCTTCAATATTAGCATAATCGACTTTATAAACATAACATATAAACAACTCATACATCATAACCATACCATCAACTTATTCAACATAATCACATAATCAACTTAGTAACATAATCATATAATCAACTTAGCAACAAAATCATATAATCAACTTAGCAACATAATCGACTTATTCAACATGAACCACTTACTCGACGTAATCAACATAAACCACTTAATCAACTTAAGTCTACATAAACAACTTAATTAACTTGAGCAACATAAACAACTTTATCAACTTGGCAACATAAACAACATAAATAATGCAACACATGATGCAACTCGATTATGCATATGCATGTGGTACTATTGGAGTAAAACTCCCAACTTAGAATATATCAATTTATCGAGGTATCTGCAAGGCATAAGCCTTCAACTTAAATATTTTGCCAATCCAGGCCAACATGGTGAGCATCCGCTCCAACTTAGAAATGCAATGTATGTCATGAGACCAGCAACACAACACATAAGCAATGAACAACTCAAAACAACATACAACCAACAACGTAACAACTTAGATTCAACACGATTCAACTTTGGCCATAGGCCTACAACTTTCAACGTTGGTCATACGACTTACAACTTTAATATCAACATTGTTCCTTCGACCTTCAACTTAAAATTCCCACATACCGGGACAAATCAACATAAGCAACAGTACTAGTAAAATGCACACATTCAACACGAATCAACAAAATACACCTACTAAAATTACCTACTAATTATTCCGAACTAACTCGACAATTTTCGCTAAATTCTGGACAACTAAATTTTTCCACTCAAGTCAAATAAATCAGCTAAATCGACTCTATTTATTATTCCGCGACTTCCACCAGTTATTCCCACTGCACAGGTTAAATTTACTTTACTGGTATTAATATTTTTCTACTAATAAATCATATTGTCATCAAACCAAAATTTGCTGCAAAAACTAACATCTGCTAAATACTTCCTATCTCTGTTAGAAGTTCCAAACCTACTAAACTCATTTTCTAATATGGACTGATACTGGTACTATTCCACTGATTATCCAATTAGTAAAATCATCCCTGAGATTCACTCATTCCAAATGCTTACATAATGCTTACCAGCAGCTAACACAACTTGTTATATTAATTAAATACACCATACTTTTTATATTAATTAAATAAATTATACTTTTTATGTGAATCAGATAGTAAAACAAAAGGAAAGGAGTGTGGCCCCAAGAGCCCCATGGTCTTCTCCATCTAGCCATGGCCTGTGCCATGATGCTATGGTCTGCGCCATAGGAATTTCTTACTTTTTGGGTGTCCTGTGCCACCCCTTCAAGTGCAATGGGTGGCCTGCGCCACCCGTCCAACGTAAAAAGAGGGTTTCGTCCAATTTCGCATTTTCCAGAAAATTTCAAATCGACTATTGACAGTTCCACAAAATCGATTATAATATTATTACAGCAACATACTCTTCACAACAATTCCAACAACACAATCAACACCCAATCAGTATTCGACAGTACCGAAATTGTATAATCCCAACCCCACATAATAATCATCATAATCCCGAGTATAGAGTCCGACAACGACTTCTCGTAATCGTTTTCTCCACTTTTCCTTGTTCTCCAATTTTCACGATTTTCCCCAATTTCTTCGTTCCTCTTATTCCCAACTTCCACGTTCCATTTCTACTGATATTTTCTTCCTTGACTAATTCTTTTAATTTCTTTTATTAAATTAATAATAAATCCAAAATAATACTAATGGGCCTAATTCTTAAACCCCCTTTAATTTATAATTCTGTCGAAATTCAAGCCCATTAACCAACACGCTCCGATAATCAATAATATCACTTATAATATTATTTCCTCGACTTTCCGACTTAATATTCCGACTTAATGACTTAATTTATCACAATGCCAAATTGACCGAATAATAATTCACGAATAAATGCTTATTCCCGACTTAATTGATTAACTTCCGATTATCAACCAAATGGTCCAATAATTCTAACAACATATCCAACAATACCCGAAGAATATTCCATATCGTATTCTACAACTTATATCAACTTAATTAATTAAATTCGACTTAAACCATCTTATAATTATCAACATAATATTCCAATATTTTGGAAATCAACTTAAATCAACGCGACTTATCACAACATGCCACAATTATATTTAATTAATTAATTAATTAAACGGGCGTTACACACAGTGTTAACCAGTTAACGCTATGGGTTAACCAGTTAACACGTTATATTGTTGACTTTATTTGTTGCAGGTTTTGATCGGTTTACCGGTTAACCCCTGGGGTTAACCGGTTAACGTTGTTGCATGTTGAATTTTCTGAGTTGTTGTGAGGCTGTTTGCTCGCCATGCCTCTCTTGATCATCATGGATCATTGTGTTATTATTTTATATGCTTGTTTAGAGTGTTTTGCATGTTAGTTGATGTATGTTTTCATTTCCTCGACGCATGAATTCTCGTATTTCCGATGTTTGACATGTTTGGTGACTTTATTTTCTTGAAGCTTTAAACATGTTGATTATATGGATTTGTTGGCATGCTAATACTTGACCAATTTGCTGGAATATATGTTGTGAATTTTTTCTAACCTTTATAGGGTCAATGGTAAGTGAGAAGTGTGGATGAAATCCACATTTCCAATCTCTTTCTCTTATCTTTTTATGCTTTGATATTTTTCTTTGAGATGTGCTTAGGCCATCATTTCTTTTCTCTCCCCTTCTAGAGATTAATTCACTTCTTTAGGAGAAGTAAGTTAGTTTTTTTTTCTTCTTTTATTTTTCTTCCTTCCTTCTTTTCTTTAGGATAGGTAAGTCTCACTAACCTAGGTTCATCTTTGCATGACAACAATATGATTAGTCTTTCCCCTTAGTTATTTTACCTTTAAGGTCCTTTTGCTTCTTCTCTTTCTCATCTTCATACAAAAACTAAAAAACACTTTAATAAAGGTTGAAGTAGTCTTTGATACATGGCCTTATTCCATGGGGCACTTGTACTCACCCCATCTTGGTGGTGGTACAAGTGATGTCTAAAAGGGCTTTATACAACGCTTTTATTGTCAAAAGCGCTTTCTAAACCCCACTATTTTCACAAAATCAGTCAAGAACGAAAACTATTGTATTAGAATTATAGAGTTTTGGACATGAGAAGCAACTAGATTGATATTACAGCAGACAACAAGCTAGATTAATAGTCGGGTAGTATCTTCGAATATCCTAAATACAATGCTACTAAGTATTAGGATCTTACTACACTTTCCATACCCGTGTGTCGCATAACGTTTAAGAAAGAAACTAAACAATTGCCTTAAAAGACTAAAAATTATATTGGATGAGGTATCATCACAACTCACTTCTTAATTCTGTCCTCAAACAACAAACCTTCCAAAATGATTGAAACTTGAACTTCAAACATCATATTAGAGTCTTTCATAAGAAAAATAAACTTATCATCTTATAAAAATCATTCTCAAATCTCAATCATTGTTCATCTAAATGACAAACAATTTAGCTTCTAACAACTTTCAAATTCACTTCATTTTCTCACAATTAACAGATATTTACATCATTCAAGTTGAAATAATAACAACAATATTAGACTTATCAAACATAACAACAAAATAACAACAATATAACAACAATATTAGACTTATCGAACATAACAACAAAATAACAACAATATAATAACAATATTAGAATCAATAAACAACATTATAACCAAAAATTCAGTCAAGAAAATAACAACAATATTATGACTTATCGAACATAACAACAACAATGTACCTTATGAGAACTCAGTAGAGGACGAACTCGGACGAACTCAGTCAAGAAAATGGACGAACTCGGTAGCTTATCGAACTCAGTCTACTGATACAAACAAGCAGAACATAACATATATAACTAACTCTTCTTCTACAAATTCAACAAAAACTCAGTCTACAGATACAAAAATAAGCAAAACAATAACCATTTTCAAACCCTAATGACTAATCAACTGACAATAACTAAAAATATTCTAAACATTTCAACAAAAACCAAAATGTCTGTGAGAAAACAACGTACCTGTTCTTCAACCATTCGCGATTCAACAAAAACTCAGTCAATCGTTCACGATCATGATTCTTCAAACACTTCTGACAATGATCGAAACCGAGAAATGAAGAGGATTCAAGGTTTATGGAGGTTTTTTAGGTTAGGTTTCGCGTTCTCATGAGGGAAAAGAAAGAACAAAAACGAACGAAAATAGAAACTGAGGTCTAATATTTTAATTTAATTAGACCTTAGACAGCGCTTTTGAGAAAGGTGTTGTCTAAGGGCGACCTTTAAAAGCGCTTTTGAAAAGATCTGTCTAAGGTTGACCTTAGACAACACTTTTGATTTTTTTTATTTTTAATTTTAAGACCTTAGACAGCGCTTTCTCAAAAGCGTTGTCTAAGATATACCTTTAAAAGCGCTTTGAGAAAGCGTTGTCTAAAGGGCACCTTAGACAGTTGTACGCATATAATTTCGACACCATGAAAGATTCCCTAGCAATTGATGGATTTGTCAAACTTTGTTCCTTACACGTCATCATTACCTAACGTGGCAGTTTATCATCATTTATCATACTTTAAATGGGTGATGTATGTGGCTTCGAAGCGCTTCGACAAGATTAATTCACTCTTTCTTCCAAACATGTCCAGAATATTGGATCACTCTTTCTTCCAAACATGTCCAGAATCTTGAGAAGGTTTGTGATGATTTGGTTTCTTGTTGTGACGAACGAATGTCTGTCGAAAGGGGATGAGTTTTCCCTTTAGGAAGTTCTTCACATCACTATTGGGAAATCCTTTTGTATTTTCGACAAGAGATATAAATACGAGGATTCGACGAAGAAGACTTGAGTACTATTTGAATTTCAAATGAATTCGACATGGCAAGGAGATGCATCGTTTCGTCAGTTTAAAGGGGAGTTTCTATGAATAACGGATTTTTGCCAGATAGTAGATACGTGGAGGATTCTTAGGGATTAGTAACATGCAGAATGCCAAGTGGCGAAGTCTTAGGATTTGACCGTTATTAGACGGTTATTTTGTTTTTATATAAATAGGATAGTTTGCTTTGTGTAAGTGGGTGTAGAAAATTATGTACAACATTTCTGTGAAGATTACTCTAATACTAGTGTGTAAAGAGAAAGGAGAATTATCTGGAAAAATGTACGTGTAAACACCATCCCATTTTCAGTTATAAAAATTAGATTTATCATTCATTCCTTGTTCAAGTTTATGTTTTCATTTACTTTCAAGCAATCTACTTTCCAGTCATTTACTTCCAAGTTAATTTATATTTCAACAAACCTTTAATGCAAACTTTAAGTTTCTTTGTTAGTTTCATTATACAAAAATTTCCATATTGCAATATCAATAAGAACAATCTTGTTGAGTAACTGTTCGACAAACGTATAAGAATCAATAAAACTCATACATTTAGAATCCATCCTTTAATATTTAGCACATGTGTCCTAGGACTTGTGTGGTTGGTCCTGCAAGTAACCCTTTTCCAAGGAATTGGTAAACCAGAGGTTGTTCGCCAAAAAACCAAGTGAACAAATTGGCACACCTGGTGAGACAGTGCTAAAGTAATAATAAGGATTCTCAATCCAAAAAGAGTTTATTACGTTGCATGATTTTACGAAGTGGTAAATTAGTCGTGACCGACGTAGAAAGACCTAGGCGAACTAGAGTAAGGAAAATGGCTATCCCACCACCAGTAAATACTGAAGAAATTCCAGTTTCCAATGCCATTCCTTCAACAGGAGGGAATGTGGAAACACTCCACGTTTCAGAAGGAGGAAATCCCTCAACGTCTAGATCGATATCAGGGATGTCATTGTCTCAAAGCGGACCCGGTTCCTCCAACATAGGGCATTCGATACCTATGAGTACTCCTCCCCCTGGGGAAATAACTTTAGGCCCTATCAAACGAATTTTTCCACACCTATGTTTGGAAGAGAACAACCTTATGGAATGTCAACTTCAGTGATGGCTAGTTTGCATAACGCAACACCATTATATTCTGATATCGTTCCCACATGTCTTCGCCACTACAAGGTTCAGGTTATGGTGGGAACGTTAGTAGACCGAACCAACCCCCACCAGGATTCCACATGCCAGCAATTACAACTAATTCTACGCAGGCAATCCGTCAACAAATGGACGAAAGTAATCATGAAATGGTCCATAGGTTGACTCAACAAATAGGGGAAGTGTTTAACCCTTTGATACAAAGCACCACTAAAACAAACCAGATATTGGCAACACAAATGGTGCGTATTGCTGAATTCTTTGGAGTTCCCCAAATTCGACAGAGAGAGCCGGTGGTCCACAATCCAGTAATCAATGTCGAAGAAGAACCGACAATATATCAAAGACCTTTAAATAACCCTCAGGAAAATCTAAGGATCCAAGAAGAGACTGTCGAACACCCTCGCGTCGAAGTCCCTATCCAACAGGAGCCTAGGAGGTTGTTAGTACAGAGAGGTCAAGACGCAGATGACATTTCACAACGAAGAATGCAGTACAATAACCCACCTGTCGAAAACAATTTGGCAGTCATGGTCGAGAGAATAATGGCGCAAAATGGAGCAAACGTGGGATTCCAAAGGCCCAGTTATGCTTCCCCACTCTCTGAATATGTTCTACAACAAGAACTACCCCCAAGGTGGAAAATCCCCAAATTCACAAAATTTTCAGGGGATACTAGTGAATCCACCATAGAACATATAGCGCGTTACTTGATCGAAGTAGGCAAAATAACACGTAATGAAAATCTAAAGATGAAATACTTCCCAAGCTCTTTAACAAGGAACACATTTACTTGGTTTACATCCCTACCAGCAGGTTCCATACATACATGGTCTCAGTTGGAAAGATTGTTCCATGAAAAATTCTACATGGGACAAACTAAGATAAGTCTGAAAGAATTGGCAAGCGTCAAGAGAAAATTCTCAGAGCTTATAGATGATTACCTTAATAGATTCAGATTGCTAAAAGCGAGATGTTTCACACAAGTGCCGAAACAAGAATTGGTCGAAATAGCTGCAGGAGGTCTAGACTATTTCATAAGGAAGAAACTAGATACTAAATACTTAAAAGATATGGCACAATTAGCAGATAGGGTAAGGCAGATCGAAAGGCTAAATGCTGAGAAGTTTAGAGCCAACAAAGGTAAAAAAGAAAGGGTAGCTTATATAGGAATGTGCCAAGAAGATGACTGTGACGAGGACGAAACAGTCGTTTTCGATGATCAAGAAATTGACCTGGAAGAATTAAAGCAGGGTCCACCATATGCTTGCAAAATGTTAACTCCGTCAAATGGAAAGAATCCCGTCGAACCGGAGAAGAACAATAAATTCCCTAAAAGAACATATACGTTCGACGTCACCAAATGTGACAAAATCTTTGATTTGTTGGTAAAGGATGGTCAATTAATCAAATCTCCAGGTGTTAAAGAACCCCCTATTGACCAACAGAAAAAAAGAGGTTTTTGTAAGTACCATAATTTCTTGGGCCATAAAACTTCTCAATGTTTTCTTTTCAGGGATCTAGTGCAAAATGCAATCCAGGATGGAAGGCTGAGGTTTGGAGACAAACCAAAACAGCAAATGAGGATTGACACCAATCCTATGCAGATCCTGAAGGCCAACTATGCTGAACCATTCGACATGAATTTGGTCGAAATTGAGAAAATGTTTGATGATAGCTTCGAGATGATCGAAGCCACTGAAGGTTTCGACACCTACGTTAATATGGTGGGGATGAATGAAGATCTCCCAGTCCATCCCAACGTGGAAGAAGTATCTGAAGACGAATTAACCATGTTTGTACTGATCAAGGTTACTGAAGACCCGGATGCAAAGAAGGACATCAAGACCACTGAAGGTTTCGACGCTCCAAAACAGACTGGGACTACTGAGGGTCTCAGCAAGGCCATCAACGTGGAAATTACTGAAGATTTCAATAACTAGAACAAAGTTGAGGCCACTGAGGGTTTCGACCATCAAAACAAAACCAGGGTTACTGAAAAATCTGAGGGCATGAAGAAAGAAGCTACTGAGGGTTTCGACAAAAGAATAATATGGGACACTTTGGGAGAGCCTAGTGGAAAGTTTGACTATTTGGTGAAATACACCGCTCCTGCCAGTGCCCAGGTTGACATCAACAAAATCCAGCCAACATGTTAGGGAGACATTTTTTGAGAACAATGAGAAAGGATCAGATGTTACCCTCATCATTGAGAAGGAGGCTCCTGAAGGCCTCAACAACAAAGACGAAATTGCTGAAGATGTTGCTCCTGACCAAACATAAGAAGAGGAGGTCAAGGACCTCACCAGTGTTGTCGAAACTGCAAACGAGGGCACTATGCAAGTCAGGGAAGAAACTGTTGAAGCAATCCTCATTGAAAAGATGGACAAGATGAGCATTGCTAGAGGAAATAAAATAGACATCAATATAGTGGAAACATCTCAAAAGAATAATGAAAAAGAGAAATGTCGTCAAGAGGAATACCAAAGGACGGTCTACCCAAAAGAAGAAGAGAACTTGGCAGAATTTATCCAAAGATGCCAAAAGAAGAAGACTGAGGTGATGTTATGCCCAAGATGCAGCGTCTTATTCGACAGAAAAGCAACAACGAATTTGGAGGCTGTGGAGAAGACTAAAGTAAGAGGAAACTGGGGACCAAGACCAATAGTCGAAACATGTAGGTGTTATCCAAGAAAAGGACAGTACCACTTTCAGAACACTGTGGGAAGATACCACACCACTTACAAACCATCTGGCAAGGTACCTGATGATAGATGGGTGCAACCCATTAGAGATGCCCAAGGACCAAGAAGAGGGAAGAATTTCGAAGTCCAAAGAGGTTCTTCAGTCGAAATGAAGAAAGAAACTGGGAAACAAAAGTCAAGACCTTACCCCTCAGAGAACCATAAAGGAAAAAGTCCCATGTTGAAGTCTCAATGGAGGAGGTTCCAGAGGAAGAAAAAGGCTGAGAGAGAGAGACGCAGCAGAAGGACTCAATGTTAAGAAGAAAAATACTGGAGAAAATAAGGCAGAGTCCAGCAGAAACACTCAGGCAGAGAAAGACAAAGCTCTCAAAAGAGACAAAACCAGCAGCATGTTGCAGTTGTCAAATCCCACCAACACAATATCAGAAGGCGACGAAGCAACTGACAATTTTGAGTCTGTCGAAGAATGGTCATTCGGCGTAATATGCAATGTGGTTTCAGTCCTTCCTAGGGACTATGACAGAATAATGGAAATCGAAGATGAAGAAGAAAATATGATAGATAGTACTGTGGGACCAAGGCATGTGTGTTATTACATCATGAACAATGGTTGTGTCGAAGAACATAATGCTTTCTTTGAGAAGCTAGACGAATCGATGAGAGGGCATTTGAAACCTTTATTCATAAAAGGAAAGGTCGAAGATACAAGAGTCAACAAAATACTATTGGATGGGGAAGCTGTAGTGAACCTAATGCCCCATTACATGCTAAAAAAGATTGGAAAAGATGACGCTGATGTAAAACCACACAACATGGTCCTATCGAACTATGAAGGAAAAGTGGGCTCAACTATGGGCGTTATTCAGGTGGATTTAACGGTTGGCACTATCACCAGGCCAACAATGTTTATAGTCATAGCTTCCAGGGCCAACTACAATTTGTTGATGGGAAGGGAATGGATCCATGGAGTGGGAGTTGTACCTTCGTCCATGCATCATCGCATAGTCATCTGGCGCCCAGATGGCATCGTCGAAAACATCGAAGCAGACCAAAGCTACTTCATGACTGAGGTGAACAAAGTAAACAGTCGAAGCTTCAACAGAAACTTGGCTCACATAGCTCCTTGCAATCCATCTGAGTTTAATCTGAAAGCATCAGACAATGCCTATTGCTCCATGTACCTACATCCAACACATGGTTTTCAATGGGACAAAGAAGTAATTGGTGAACCAAGTCATGTATGGGGAACCTCTAACATAGAGCCAGATGGATGGGGTAGCGAGTTCGACGATGATGATGAGTGAAACATCAACATTAAATAAACTGACGACCTATATGGCCAAAAATAAACTAAAAGCGGCTCTAGAGGCCGGAATAAAATACATGGTTGTCGAAGCCAATGAAGAATATTTAGGCTCACCGTGCCCTCCCCAGGGAATTTACAGAGAAGATAAAGAAGACATGATAGACAGATGGAAAGAGCAAAAGCTTGATGCCATTTATGATGACAAACATTTGGGGTTCAAAAAAGATCCAGTATCAACTAGCTTGAAGATGGTGGCGAAGGATCCTTTGGAGGAAATCAATCTAGGACTGTTAGAAGAAAGAAGACCAACCTATATAAGTGATAACATGGACCCCCAGTTCAGAGTCGAATTAGTTCAGCTGCTGGAAGAGTTCAAAGACTGCTTCACATGGGACTATGACGAAATGCATGGCCTTGATAGAAGTTTAGTCGAACTAAAACTTCCTATCATGGAAGGGAAGAAGCCTGTAAAGCAGACTCCAAGGAGATTCGCACCAGAAGTCCTCTCGAAAATAAAAGAGGAGGTCGAAAGACTTCTCAGATGCAAATTCATTCGCCCAACCAGGTATGTCGAATGGATTGCAAATATTGTACCTGTCATAAAGAAAAATAGCACATTGAGGGTGTGTATTGATTTTAGAGACCAAAATTCAGCCACACCCAAGGATGAATATCCTATGTTAGTGGCAGAAATGTTAGTAGACTCTGCAGCAGGTCATGAGTACCTAAGCATGCTAGATGGATACTCTGGCTACAACCAAATCTTCATTACAAAAGAGGATGTTGCCAAAACAGCCTTTCGTTGTCCTGGAGCAATAGGGACCTACGAATGGGTAGTTATGCCCTCTGGTTTAAAAAATGCTGGAGCTACGTACCAAAGGGCCATGAATTCTATTTTTCATGATTTCATTGAAACATTCATGCAAGTGTATATTGATGATATTGTGATAAAGTCTGTTTCAGGAAAACATCATTTAGACCATCTTCAAAAATCCTTTGAAAGGATGAGAAAATTTGGTTTAAAGATGAATCCCCTCAAATGTGCATTTGGTGTGCAGGCTGGAGATTTCCTAGGTTTTGTGGTCCACAAAAAGGGAATCGAAATAAATGCCAACAAAGCTAAAGCAATAATGGAAGCGAAAGCGCCATCAACAAAGAAAGGATTGAAATCATTGCTGGGAAAAAACAATTTTCTAAGATGATTCATTTCAAACCTCAGCGGGAAGACGCAAGCTTTCTCTCCTCTGCTTCGACTCAAGAAAGAAGACTTCACTTGGGGGCAAGAACAACAAGATGCTTTCGACAGGATAAAAGGATACCTAGCCAGTCCTCCAGTCTTGATGCCTCCCATTGGGAAAAGAAGCATGAGATTGTACATATCAGCATCCGACAAGACCTTAGGAAGTATGTTGTATCAAGACGATGAAAATGGCCTCGAAAGAGCCATTTACTATCTCATTAGAGTCTTAAACGACGTTGAAACTAGATATAGTGTAATAGAAAAATTATGTTTGTGTGTATATTTTTCTTGTACTAAATTGAAGCAATATATAAGACCAGTTGATGTATTTGTATCATCTCATTTCGACGTAATAAAACATATGTTGTCTAAACCTATTTTACATAGTCGAATCGGGAAGTGGGCTTTAGCATTAACTGAATATTCCTTGAAATTCCTAACTTTGAAAGCTGTAAAAGGACAAGTGGTGGCTGACTTTATAACTGACCACTCCATATATGAAAATGAAATAAAATACGTCGAATTACAGCCATGAAGGCTATATTTTGATGGTTCCAGCCACAAAAATGGTGTAGGTATTGGAGTATTGATTATTTCTCCTGATAAAATTCCAACAAGACTCAAGTATAGGGTCGAAAACCCGTGTTCAAACAATGAAGCCGAATATGAAGCTTTAATTGCTGGACTTGAAGTATTGTTGGAATTGGGGGAATTAAGAGTCGAAATAATGGGCGACTCAGAACTAGTAATAAAACAATTAACCAAAGAATACAAATGTGTCAAAGAAAATCTGATCATGTACTTCGTTATAGCCAACAGAATCCTCAAACAATTTGACACGATGGTTTTCAAACATATCCCTAGAATAAAAAATCAAGAAGCCAATGACCTGGCTCAAATCGCATCAGGTTACAAAGTGTCGAAAGAAAAACTAGAGACTGCTATTAAAGTAAGGGGAAGAGTTGTGTCGACCAAATTATCCCCATCAGATTTAGAAACAATAAAACTTGGTTATGGGGATGATGAAAACTTTGAAATCTTTAACATAAATAATTTAGAGAAAGAAGATTGGAGAAAACCCATCAAAGAGTATCTCCAAGACCCAAACCAAAAGGTAGAGAGAAAATTAAGATACAAAGCTTTAAGCTATGTACTTTTTGGAAACAAAATATTCAAAAAGACTGCAGAGGGAGTTTTGCTAAGATGTTTAGGCGAAGAAGAAGCCTACATAGCTTTGTTGAATGTACATAGTGGTACATGCGGTGCACACCAGGCAGGGCACAAGATGAAATGGTTGTTATTTAGAAAAGGTTTGTATTGGCCAACCATGCTAAAAGATTGTGTCGAATTCGCAAAAGGTTTCCAAGAGTGTCAACTCCATGCAGGCATACCACATGCCCCTGCGAGCGAATTATATTCAATCATAAAACCCTGGCCATTCAGAGGTTGGCCCTGGATTTAATTGGAGAAATTCGACCAGCCTCGTCGAAAGGACAAAAATATATCTTGGTAGGAGTTGATTACTTTACTAAATGGATTGAAGCCATACCATTGGTGAATATGGATCAGGAAGCAGTCGTATAATTTATCCAAAAATATATAATTTATAGATTTGGAATACCAGAAACAATAACCACTGATCAAGGGTCTGTGTTTACTGGTAGAATTATGCAAGCTTTTGCAAAGGAAACATGGTTTAAGTTATTAACCTCTACACCCTATTATGCTCAGGCGAATGGACAATTCGAAGCAGCAAACAAAGTGATAATAAATTTGATAAAAAAGAACGTAGGTAAAAAGCCTAGAAATTGGCATAAAACCTTGGATCAAATTTTATGGGCTTGTCGAACGTCACCCAAAGAGGCCACTAACTCTACTCCATTTAAACTGACATATGGACATGATGCAGTACTTCCAGTCGAAATCTATTTGCAGTCCATACGTGTTCAAAGACATCATGAGATCCCTTCAGAAATATATTGGAGCATGATGATGGACGAGTTGGTGGGCTTAGATGAAGAAAGACTATGTGCGCTAGACTTAATAAGGAGACAAAAAGAAAGAGTCGAAAAGTCTTACAATAAAAAAGTAAAATTTAAGGTCCTCTATGTGGGCGATTTAGTTTGGAAGGTAATACTTCTAATGGATCGAAAAGATAGATTAATGGGAAAATGGTCCCCCGAGTGGGAGGGGCCTTTTAAAATTTTAAGTGTTTTTTCGAACGGTGCTTATAAAATCGAAGAAATGGCAAAGACGAAAGAATATTTAAAATAAATGGCAAATACTTGAAAAAATACAAACTAATTCTGCAAGAAGTAAAGATAAAAGTAGAATAATTGTATTAATTATGCTGCCAAAAAGTAATGGGGTCATTACAAAAGAGGCCTTCTAGGGCTGCGAAATGAAAAGAAAATACATAAACCTAGTTTTATATTACAAAAGTTTTAACTCTAAAGGAAATACTCCTTGAGCTCTATGAATTTCCTTTTCTGAACTGAGATTCGACAGTCACACAAACTTTTTCTATAAGACATATCGTCGATCTCTTTGCCCAATTGTTGAGCTCTATCTGCATGATGAAGCCCTACTTTGATCTCGTCTTCGACTTCATCCTTCTTAAGTTGTTGAAGGCCAGCCTTACGCTTCTGCTCTTGGGAAATCTTGGCTTCAAGCCGGGCTATTTGTTCCTTGAAGCTTTGGATATTTCTATCACATTCAGCTACTTCTTGTGAATAAGTATCTGAAAGTTTCGACAATTCTGAAACCTTCTCAGTCGAAGCTGCCACAACATCTCACTCAGCAGCTTAGGTCTCTCTCTTGTTGGAACTCGTCTGGATGAACTTCTTTCGATGGCCAAGATCTCCAGCTACCACATCAATTATTTGTGTGAGATCCATGACCAGACGAGTCTCATCAACACTGGCCTCCAAGACATTGACTTGTTTGAGAAGCGCTTTTAATTCAGACTGCTGGCTAGGATCTTCCTCCAAATTTTAGAATAAATCGACACCAAGAACTTTGATTTTGACTTCATCCATGATGGAATTGAGAGTCTTGACCTCAGAGGTGGCCCCAGAATTAGTCGAACTTCCAGAAGAATCTTGAAAGTTATAGAGATTGTTGAGCATGGCCCTCAAGTATTCCAAGGGTTTCCTTGTCTTCATGGTTTTCAAGCTCCTCGCATGAGAAGACAGTCGAACCAGAAGATGGATGGTTGCTTGGTATTGGGTCAAGAGGGATGTGAGCGCTAGGCCCAGCCTCCCCTTTCGACTGACCTTTGTCTGCGTTGCTCTTGGCGTTAGGGTTCTCTTCACCAGCATCTTGGGGATTTAGTTGCACGTCCCTTTCTTCGACATTGGGATTGACATCAGCCTTTTTGCCTTTGTCATCTTTAGGAGGACTTTCTTTGTTGGCACTAGACTTTGGCTGGTCAGGAGAATTGTCAGCAGAACCTTCCTCCATGTTGATGTCGAACTCAGCCTCAGTTTGGGGTTCCATTCTACCACTCTTGGATGTACTTTCTTCCTAGACTTTTTCGATTCCATCAAGAGGAGAATCTTGCAGAGTGATGGGATGTTCCTCAGTAGGGATTTGAATCTGAAACAAAAAACGTTTAAATAAAAGACCAAGAGTATACAAAGTTCAAAGTGATAATTTGTCGAAGGTAAATTACCTGAGGGATTATGGTGTAGAAACTAGAATTTCCAATCTCTGCATCTTGAGCAAGCTTTTTTATTGGGCTTGTAGGGGGAGTCTTCCTCGACGTCACCAACGATCTTTGGGAGGCAATCGTCTTTATTTTTGTAGACTTCTTCCTCTTCAAGGGTTATGTGTCTGGAGATTCGTCACCTGAATCCTCAGAAGGCACCTTCACTTCCTCTATTTTTCTCTTTTGAGGAGTAGGGGGCTTTCGACTCATCTAAAAAATCAAAGAAAGTTCAGTAGGCGAAATAATTGTATAACTGAGATATTCTATTGGCAAAAGGATATAAAAGAACCTTTTTGGTGGAGGTGGATTTTTTAGTGGTCTTGATGGGCTTATCTTCGACAGCGCTCTTCTTACCAGTAATCTTAGCAGCTGAAAAAAGAGAGAAGTTAGAAAAAGAAGAGACTAAAATAATAGATATTGAATATAAAGGTGAAGTAGAAATCTTGGTTGCACCTTCAAGAATGGTAGATTCCACGCGAACGTGTTCTATTCCAATATGAAGGTGCCCTGGGTAATCATCCAGATGATATTTGGTTGCAACCACACGCTCAACAAGCTTTTTTCGTGACTCTTGAAGCAATTTTAAGTCGGAGCCACATACAAACCAATCTGGAAACGGTGGTCTCAGAGCCACACCAAAACTAGCAGTTGGTAGAGGAGGAAACTTTGGTGGATAACTAGTATACGCAAAGTTATAACGCGCCTCTTTGGGAATATATGAGGGTATTACCAACTTCTCCAATGTTTTTGTAAATTTATGCTTAAAAGTCACAGTTGCTTCGCCTATGGTTCGCCTAAGATCATCTGGCCTGTAAATTGTTTCAAAATATTTTTGGAATTTTTGAACTTCTTTAATATGTTGTTGAGTACCTTTCTTGGTTCGATCCTACACGAAAGCAAAGGCATTGGTTAAAAGGGTTTGGAAGTCAGATGTGTCATAAAACTTGACGAGATAATATTCTTTCCACCAAACGTCGAACTCCTGAGTGCAGAGGAAGACTGGTCGAAAGACCACTGGCTGGATTTCCAAAGCTACGTCTTGTAGCTTTTCTGAAAGCTCCAGGTTCTTCGACTTGGTAGAGGTTGAGTTGTAGAAGATGATGGATCCCTTTTTGGGATAAAGGGACCTTGGCTTCAGTTGTATCAGTCCAAACTGTCGAGCCACTAGATTTGGCTGATAAATTATCAGGGCCACCTTTGAGTTGGACATGGTGGGATAAGAAGGTAAGAACCTGGTGTCGTACCTCGAAAAATACGATCCTCGCGAATGCGGTCGTGGTTGGGCCGACTTGAGAGTCGCCACCTAATTTTGATTTATTCCCAAAGAGGGAAAGGGAAAATATAGATAAAACCCGGGAAGAAAGGATAAAGACAAGGTCATCGGAACCATTGCCTAGGTTCGGAAGTCGGTTATGTAGGGGGAAGGTATTAGCACCCCCTACATCCATCGTACTCGATGGGAACCTTCTAAGTTGCCACGCGCGAAAGGATGTCTATGCCTAATGAATTACTTGCTAAAAGAGGAAAAGGATTCAAATTTTATTATCTTTCTTTAGGAGTCGAATTGTACTAAAGACTATGGGTAGTTTATTCCGAACCAACAATCCAAGCGTCTTGCGATGGAATAATCGGAGCGAATGACGAGAGCTCGAAATCCTCCTTTCTACCACTTAAGGCTCGTGGCGTACAATGTTTCTCATATTATTAAATTATTTTATTACCTAAGACCACTTGACGTTGGACCAAGGGTTTGGATTTAAAAGAACCATCTTGGTAGGTCGATTGCGAGGCATAAAGCGATCGCGAAGGGTGAGTGCAAAATGGAAGTTAAGGGTTAAATGGTTACACGAGATCGAATCTTAGTCTTAAGCTAAGGCGGAGCCGTTGGGGCTCGAATTAAACCGAAAGCGCCGAAATTTAGCTCTTTAACTATCTTAGAATCGATTTCAAATTTAGAATCATTCTATGAGAAGTCGAGCGTTACTTTATAATCGAATAATTATTTAAATAAAAGAAATGCGATAAAAATACAATTGGTCTCATATTGATCTAAATGACACCGATTTGTCGAAATCGAACATTTAGATCGTTTGTTATATCATCGACCATAAGAGTAAAATAAAGTCGAAATAATAATAAAATAAGAGTTTGGCCTCATATTTAATTTAAATAACGTCGATTTATTTGAAATCGAATATTTAAATATTTATTCATCGGCCGGAATAAAATAAATTGAGATAATGAGAAATAATAAGAAAAATAAAAGTGTGGCCTCAAATTAGGGGACAACGTCGATCTATTAGAAATCGAATATCACCATTTATCATTGACCGAAATAAGAATAAAGTCGATAAATGACAATGGATCTAAAATTAATTAGAAACCATAAAATAATAGAAAACGGTCTCATATCAATTTGGACAATGTCGCAAAGTGGAATGTCACAAATTGGATAATAATATCATAGACCAAAATATAAATAAATTAATAAATTGATAAAATAATAGATAAAGAAAAATCAGCCTCAAATTGGTTTAGACAACGTCGCTAATTGGAATGTCAATAAACCATATTTTTATCATAGGCCCTTATAAAAGATGCAAGAAAGAAAGTGATTCATAACTTTATTAAAAGATTTGATAAAATTTTGAAAGAAGTTAACTAAGAACACATCAATGGGTCAATTTTTTTAAGAAAAAAGAATAAGACAAACAAATAATAGTCTTGGCTGAAATGAGACGGCCCAATAGGGAACCGGTTCGGCCCAAAAGACTCTAAAAGAAAACCCTAGCCGCATGACCAAAAGGGATCGAAAAGAAAAGCAATGTTTAATAAGACAATGACCCATCTATTTCGTAATAAACTCAGTCAGCTAAATAAAAGGCATTCAATGCTAACACATCACCATAAATGACATTGAAGAAAGCTGCCATGTACATAATAAGCAGCGAAAAGTCAGATTTCTCTAAAGGGAAAACCATTTAAAACTCAATTAAAACAAAATAAATAAAACCAAAAATTATTGGAGACAAACACATTCCACCCCTACATTTATCACTAATCAACTTTGACTCATACGAGTTCTTACTTCTATCTCTCTCTAATTCATACTCAGTTCTAATTCTTTCTCAAAGAGAGAAAAAAACAAAGAACCTTCATCGTACTTATCATCATCAATCACGAATTATATATCAAAACACATAAACCCTACTTCTCAAATCGCAACCCTAACACAACCCTAATTTCACTATGCTCATGATGAATCAAAGCATACAATCAAAAGATTAGAGTGAAAGAAAAGCGATAAGGAAAAACGTTCGAGGGATCTACCAATCGGCAAGAAGAGTAGGTCTGGCGGCGGACAATGATGAAGCTCCGGTGAAGTTGAAGAAATTCTGGTGAGTCTCTTTCTTTTGAGTATTTTCTTCTTCTCCTTCTTCTCTATTCTTCTGGAACTTTTTGTGCTTTTGTTGTGTTGTTGATGTTCGTCGTTGTTATGATTAATGTTGGTGGCGTGAGGAGTGGCTTAGCTCATAATTGTTGAGCTTCAAGAAAAAGACTCAACAATCTTTGAGAGGAATTAAAGCTTTAGGGGATTAGGTTTTCAGGATTCATTTTCTCTGCGTTTCATTAGGGTTTTTTAGTGTAGGTCCTTTTTGGCTAGCTCCCGTCCCCTCTATGATTGCCAATGATTGGCTTTTTATAGTGAAAAATGAGGGATTGGAACGTGTGAGAGAGAGAGAGAGAAGAAAATTCGTGTGAGAATGAGCTGTGAATCGTATGTAGACCGTTAGGAATCATTCTGTGGGATTTTGTGTGGGGTCTAAAAAAGATGACTCACTGAAAATCATTTGTCTGTAGTGATTAGGACCTTCTTCTAGAAACAAGGTGGTCCCCTGAATTTTTACTAGCTGTGAATTTTGAAAGTTTGGTGGTTTTACTGATACAAGAGCTTTGTGGTTTTACTGATACAAGACTTGTTCTTTTTCACTGCTATGTCTATTCTCCTGGCTTTTTGTTCTGAACCTGAATGAAAGCCTTTACAAACTTTAAATTGTACTCTTTGTATTTTTGAACTCATCTAATACAAAACTTGGCATTTTTGTGTGTTTACAAATTAATCCCTGTATGATTTATGCAGGTTGAAAACTTGGGCATGACAAAAAAATGGCTCACTCCATTGCTTGCAACCATCTGTCATAAACACTTTGGAACCTTAGGTATTGCTGACTTTGCTTAGCCAATGATGCATTGCTTGATAACTGCATTTGTCCACCTTCACCCTGTTCTTCTTTTATGCATTTGATAATTATATCTTTTAATGCTTTGTGGGTTTAGAAAGATGGAGATAAAGACTTAGTTTGTACTTTTAATAATCCAGGATGGAGAATGCACAGTAGAATCAGTGGGTTTGGACTTCTTGGCATTGCAGGAGTCTTTTCTAATAAGAAATCCTTTTTGTTTGAGAGAACAAGGCTGCCATTTTGTCCCTTGCTTGATGCATTCTTGTGATAAACCTATCATGACCTTTAGAACTATGTGGGCTGAGTTTGAATGGGAGGACAGGGTTACTGTAAATACAGTATTACAAGATGAAAGGGAGTTTCTGGGCCACACTATCAAATCTACAAATAATGAAGTGCCTAAATCCGCCACCTGCATTGGAAGGAGAGTGTGGCCTCCTAGCTACAAACTTTTATGCTAAGAGTGTTTCCTTGTGAAGATGCATTGGTGACTGTGTTTTTTTATTTCGTTGCTTGCTTTTTTATTTTGTTCCGTTTTGGTATTGCAGGAATTGGGCAAGACTAGGCAGTGCCATTGTCATGGCTTATTCCACTATTTGAAACCAAAGGTAGCACACTGAGCGGTACAGACAGCAACTGCAGCTAGCTGTTACGGAGGGCACTTCAACATTGCGTAGTCTACAAGAGAGAGTTCCACCAAGAAGAAGGGTAGTAATTCAAGTTTTCGGTCTGCTTTAGCTGCCTTTAGGAACCTTCTGATGAAAACGTATGTTGCTGGCACGGATATGTACAACAAGGTGTTGAGGAAGTGAAGATTCAGTGGCAATACCAGCACCAAGCAAAGCTCGTTAATTTGGCTGAGCTTGAGGTACAGACATGTTGTTTGCCCTTAAGGCCTGCAACTTTGATATGTTAACATTAGGACCGCCAATTGATGAAACCATATTACTATATTTTGCAGGCATTGATTTTGTAACAGGGGAGCTCGAGACTTCAGCTGCTCAATTGCCTGCATTCCAACATACAGTACAAGGGAGTTGATTAATGGCACATTGTAACGAGTGCCGGCAGAGGCAGCTTCATTTGGTGAGAGTAGCAGCTTCTTTTTTAATTCAGATAAAAGTGGAGAAGGTTGTTCCCTTGTCTGAAGGTATTCATCGATGTCAGCCTTCATCTGCTTTGCTTTTCAATGCAGCATCAACCTCAGAAAGAATGCGTGGTTTTGCTTTTTTTTCTAAGGCTGTTGGCACTAACTGGTTTTCTTCTTTAGGAACAATGGTTGCTTGTGATGCAGAAGTTAAAGATGAGGAGGGTGCAGCTTTACCGGTCTGTTGCGAGGGACTTAACGAAGTTTTCCTGACATTAATAGGTGAGGGTAAGTTTCTAGGGGGACTCATAGGCGAGGAAGGCCTTATTGATGTTCTCTTCTTCCGTATACTCCCAATATCAACAAGTTTTTCAACATCAACTTGCTCTTTAATGCTCTGTTTCTTTTTTCATTTTTCATGTATACATGGTCTTTGGCATGTAAGTGAAGGTTTGAAGAGTGCAAGAAAGTATGATTCACTACGGAAGAAAGCTTGGAGTCATGGTAAAGCAACTGACTGAATGACTTCTGCAGACTTGAAAGGAGGCATAGCAGCCCTTCTGTCATTACAATCATTTGAGATGCTAACATTGGGAGCATTATTACATGAAGCAAAAGAAGTTGGACTCTGTCTTGAAGAAGAAATCCGCAGGTCTACCTATATGTTGATGAAGAATGCAGGACTAAGCTTATACTTCTCTTTAAGCTCTAGACTCAGTTATTAGAAACTTGGAACTTTTGTGAACATACAAATTGATCTTGGTGTTCTGAAGGCAGACTTAAATTTGGAAAGTATTTTGAAGTCCCTTTAATATTCTTTCGCCTCGATTTGGTGCGATGGACAACTTGTACCGTAATAATTATAATCGGGGCTTTTCACTATTTTTGTAATATTTATGTACCGAATGGATTCTTGAGTTTTCTTAGCTTTTGAAGTCTATCCACATGTCTTGTTACAACTTGTAAAAAGTTAAATCACAAACTCGGTTATTTCCTTGCATAATGTACCAACCCTCCTTTGAAATTCAACGGTGGCACCTCATGACTTGAATTTTAATTACCCTAAGCCTTGAATGATGTATTGTAAATTAATATTGACTTATGGAACAAAACAAATGTCAAAATTTTGGAAACAAAGTTGGAACGAGACAACATCTGGAAATCTCTAAGAAGCCTTGACATTCTTCCAAATATGGCGTGACTAAAACCATGAACCAAAGATCAAAATTTAAACAATAAAACCTTGCAATCACCTAGAACTACACTAATCATGTCATGACTTCAATGAATAAATCTTGAAAGGAACCAAAACCTCCTTGTGATACTTCACTTATTAGAAAACAAATCATGAATCGTGATACAAATGATATCAAATGAGCTTTAACTTTGCAAAGTAGCAAAACAAAAAGTCTTGAAGAATGACTTGGTAACACTTTAAAACATCTTCCACTCACAATTGGAAATGAATTTGAAACCGACCAGTACAAGGCTTGAGAAATGGACTACAAAAAGGCTTGGAAATTATCTTGAAACCAATTGGCCGACCTGTAACAAATTAGGTTACACTTTACGACTTATCTTTGCCACATCTGATTCCTTAACAAAAAATAAAAATAAAAGAAACACCACGAATCTTTTATAAGGGTAGGACAAATTTGGGGTATGACAGATGCCCCTATCTAATTGTCTTAAACTTGAAGTGAACGGCCACAGGGTGTTCGATTCTAAAGTAAAAGTCAATTAGATATAAGCAGACCCAAAATTTGTCTGATGCAAAAAATGCAATGCGATGTTGAAACGTGATATGCATGCATGGATGCAATTGTTGGGGATGTAATGCAGTTTGAATGCGATATGGAATATGATGACATAACTTTGTGGGGATAATAAAATGATTGAATGATGAGAAATGACTTGAAAATAGTGCAATACGAAATGGATGAGGAAGACAAGATACTTCTGAAAATTTGTCTGGACGACGGAGAATAATCAGGAATACATGAGATAAGAGAAATAAACCCTGAGAAAGGTATTAAAGACATCCAGAAAAATCTACAGAGGCATACGCATCAAACTTGGAAATCAACGTCCAAAACATCTAAGACATTAGATGTGGAATGAGACCAACTTATGAGGGTATACCAAGGGAAACATCCAACTTCTCATTTAGAAATAAATACTCCTTCCAGATTCTTAATGGGATTAACCGAAGAAAGAAATTGGAATATAATGAAACTCTTAATAAGGTCGTTAGAAGAACGCACTTTGGAATTTCTCAATGGGATTACCCGGAGAGAGAAATTAGAAGGAAAAGAGAACTTCTCAATGGGATTAACCGGAGAGAGAAAGTCGAAGAAACAAATTGAATTCCTTAATGGGACCAACCGGAGAGAGAAATTTGAAAGAAGGGATCCACGCCAAACTTTTCAAAGTTTGAAGGAAAAGGGTTCCACGCCAAACTTAACACAGTTTGAAGGAAAAAGGTTCCACGTCAAACTTAACACAGTTTGAAGGAATAGAAAATATCCACGTCAAATTTATCAATAAGACAAATTTGAAGGAAAAGAAGACGAAAGACAGGGTGACAGACACGACTGCTTTGGTAGGTGCCAAGTGAGTTGGACTTCAATTTTGTTGGTTACCAATGGAAATTGGACTTTAAGGATGCCAAACGAATTTGGACTTTGACCACAAAATAAGACAACAAGACCCTGGGAAATGCAAATGAGCATGAAATAAACTTCGTGCCATGCTTGATATGAAATTGTATGATGCAGATGGTGCAATGATTGCAATGCAAATGCTAAAACCACCGGAATAAGACTCTTTTGAAAAGGTGCGGCTGAAACAGCTGATTCCACAACACACTGAACTTTGCCAACTATATCCTTAAAAGATGTCTTGAACACAACTTCCATTACACTTGTTGGAAGTATGAAGATGTTGATCCTGATGGGAAGGAGTGATAATATTTTCTTGGGGATTGTTTGGAGTAGACTGCCCCATGTTGAATGATTCTGAAGTGACTGCTTGACTGGTCACTTGAAATGCTTGCCCCAGCGTGGGTCCTGAAAGAGAAATCCTTCGAGTAACAAGATCCTGGACTGTGATATGCCCCTGATGAGATCACTAGTCAAGTTTCTTAACCGTTTAGAATTCCTTGATGATGATTGCTTACTTGCAAATATTTATTCAGAAAATGTTAATTTTAATGCAATGCTCAAGCACAAATTTTTTTGAAATCATAATCATTATTAGAATGATATTTGGTGTAAATAGGATGAATCACTGGTAAGAATGCAATATTAATTCAGACATGCAAGGTGCAAAGTGAAAGATAATGCAAATTGAAAGATAATGCAAAAGGTATGATACCAATGCGAATGATTGGCAAATCTCTTGGGGAGTCAGCTTACGCAACCTTGCTGCGATATGCTTTCAAAACAAACCTAACTTCAATTAGGTCTTTAAAGGGTTGTAACGTGGTCTGAATTATGGTTTAAGAAACAAAGGATATAAGGCTCAAAATTTATTTTTACCCACCCCATACTTCATGATTATCTCCAGTCCTATACTAAAATAATTCAACCTATGCATTCAAGTTTTTTTGATTTGTACTGATGAGGATGGCTCAAAAGACAAAGGATTATTGGATAGCAGTCATTACTTCTTCACAACACTTTGCTGTTTTATTTTATGAGGACTTTGGATCAACTCATCCTTGTATTTGTTGAGGAATTTTGGTGACCTCTTTTGACTCTTATTATCCCTAACTTTTGCCTGGACTGTACCTTTGAAGTTTTCAGTCCATCGGGATGCTTTTATTTTGCCTAAGTCGCCTTTTAGGTTATTAACTTAGCGGCTTTTTTCATTTTTTAATTTGGACAATGACTGCCATCAACTTCTTCGATAATTATTTGATGCGTGCGAAGACAAAATTGGTCTTGAAACCCTTATTAAAAGGTGTAAGGAGTGATTTCCTGAATTGAATGCACATTCGAATTAATTGAGAACTACCCTGCCCCGAGTTAAAATTATGGGTTTTTCGTGTAGAAAGAAACTCCAACTTCTAGGCTCAAAGGGGTTGACAATGGATTAACTTCCTTATTTCTCCAGTGTTTGGGAGTTGAAACAATGCCTGTATATCATCAGCAAGGTTTTATTTTGAAAGCATACCATTCAACAATTTGGGTATCTCTTTTTTGTCATCCTCCCTCCAATCATTGCTTAAACAATAAATGAATAAGAGAAACAGTGGTATATATATATATATATTTATTTTTTTTGGAATTTTTTGAAAATGAAAAGCATGAATACGCACAAATATGAAGGTGAATGAATTGATTCAAAAACATGCAATGCTCATTTCATTAACATTAACATTAAAGAACAAACAAAGTCTTTAAACAAGTACCCATAACTTAAACAAGGAAATTAAAACTGAAAAGAAGCAAGGCCTAGTGTCTAATCAGTAGCAAGGATGAGTTTTCCCGTCTGATCCACTGGCTTTAGGTAATAACTTGTGATTCTTCAATCAAATCTTCAGCCACTTTGTTTTGGCATGGGATCTATTTCAACCCTAGGAACCTTTCTCGGTGTGAAGGTGAGCAAGTCTCCCCTGACCAAGTCTTGAACTCAAGCTTGGAAAGCAAAACAGTTCTCAATATCATGACCTGCAGCTCCTTCATAGAATGGGCAATGGAGGTCACTCCTAAATCCTGGTGGAGGAGGATTTGGAGGGTTGAGAGGTCTAGTGGTAACAAGACCTTTTTTGCACAAGGAAGGGAAAACCTCATCATACTTCATGGGAATAGGATCAATATGAGTCTTGGGCCTGGGATTGCGAGTCTGATTCTGACCAACATTCCTTTGTGGATGAGCTCGAGCTGGTGGAGCATTAACCATAGGAGCAACTGTGGCTACTTGGGCTTCACCATATTGTTGCTGCTTGTAGTAGGGTCTTCTTTCAGTGTTGACAGCATGAGTATCACCCTCTTTCTTCTTTTGAAAATTCCCGGAGGACTTTCTCGCAGCATTAGAAGCTTCGGCACTTCCAAACTTGCCCTTTCTGATTCCTTCCTCTAGTCTTTCTCCAATAGTGACTAGGTCAGCAAAACTAGATGATACGCTACCTATCATCCTTTCCCAGTATAGAGGTTGAAGAGTGTCCATGAACAGACCAGTCAGTTCTTTCTCCGCCAAGGGAGGCTCAACCTGAGCAGCTAGCTCTCTCCAGCGCTGAGCGTACTCTTTGAATGATTCTTTTTCTTTCTGAGCCATGTTTTGAAGCTGACGGCGGTCAGGCGCCATGTCCAGATTGTATTTGTATTGTCTTAGGAATGCATCAAGCAAATCCTGCCAGCATTGGATACGACTTTTCTCGAGTCCCATATACCATTTCAAAGATGCCCCACTCAAACTATCTTGGAAGCAATGGATGAGTAGTTTGTCTTTATCAGCATGGGCGGCCATTTTGCGGCAATACATGATCATGTGGCTTTTTGGGCAAGTGTCTCCCTTATATTTTTCAAATATTGGCATTTTGAACTTGTCTGGCATAACCAAATTCGAAACTAAGCACATGTATGATGCGGCAGCGTTGAAAACATCAAATCCCTCGAGAACTCTTATCCTCTTTTCCAAAGTCATACATTGTTCCCTAACATCCTCAAAATTCCCAGCCTCACCTTGTACCGATGATGGTGGATTATGCACGAAGGGAGGATTCACATAAGCAGTTTGGGAAACAGTATGCACATTGGGTTGAGAGTCAGCGAACACTCCAGGTTCGAAAAAAGTGGATGTACCAGTCATCTGAGTAGTCACAAATGGCGAATTATAACCCGGTGGCAATCCAAATTCTGGCCATGTGCTAGCGGGTCTTGAAGACTCTGCGTTAATAACGAAACTACTGTCTTTAGAGGTGACGGTCTTCTGAGCTGGAGTGTCCTTAGTAGCCAAGACTTGGAGCATTTCCATGATCTTGCTCACACTACTCTTCAGGTCATCAATGTCTTCCCTGACTCGCTTGTTGTGTTCTTCTTGTTCGGCCATTCTTCTTCTTTCGTGGGCCATAGTTCTGTATCTGCGTGGAGGAATCAGCTTGACGGGTACTCAACAACTCTGAAGACGAGAACGAATGAACATGAGCGACTATGAATGCAAAATGAATGCAAATATGAATGCAATGATATGAAAATAAAATGTGAAACGGCGTTTAAACGTAAATTCATGGTATCACAAGTCCAAGGTACAGATGGAGGATACTCAGATTGCTTTCCTCACAAGGATTTTGCCGGTTAGGCTATAAAGTTTTAAAGGAACCCCAAAGTTAACAATCCCTATGGTTCTTCATCACACACGCCATAAGCATGACGGTTGATTGACTCCACCATATGAATCTCTTTTGGGTGAGATCTTCGTATTGAACCACGCGAGATGGAAGTCTCTCGGTGCCCCATACTACGCGATCATCGACACGGGGTTTAAAACAAAGTCTCAGAGTTATGTACCTTTCTCAATTGTTTGATGCACGTGTCAGTTTCATATATTCTTGACAGTCAATCAACTCCATTGAGTAAGTCTATTCTAAGTGAGGTTTTCATATTGAGCCACGCGAGGGCGAACCCTGGTGCCCCATACTACGCAACCATCAACCGATGTTTTAACCAAAAGGTTCTAAAGGTCCTCAGAGTTGATGACCCTAATGCAAACAATTGAGCACACACGCCAAGGACTTGACGGTTGTCAGTATTCTCATTAGAATCTACTCCAAGTGAGGTTTTCGTATCGACAACCCACGAGAGTGGTTCTCTCAGGAGCCCATACTACACAACCTCGTTAACTTATGTTTGCACTCGAAAGCCCGGGTATAAAGCCTTTCACTCAAGTTTCAAAATATCGATCCAAGAACCACAAGGTATAATATGGAAAGCGATAAAGAAAGCGGTAAAACATAAACAAGTAAGACATAAAGGCAAACATACAAACAAGCGTGAAGCAACCTAGATTAGGCTTGACTTGCATAGGGGTGAACCAGTCCCCAGTGAAGTCGCTAGCTGTCGTACCTCGAAAAATATGATCCTCGCGAATGCGGTCACGGATGGGCCAACTTGAGAGTCGCCACCTAATTTTGATTTATTCCCAAAGAGGGAAAGGGAAAGTATAGATAAAACCCGGGAAGAAAGGATAAAGACAAGGTCGTCGGAACCATTGCCTAGGTTCGGAAGTCGGTTATGCAGGGGGAAGGTATTAGCACCCCCTACATCCATCGTACTCGATGGGAACCTTCTAAGTTGCCACGCGCGAAATGATGTCTATGCCTAATGAATTACTTGCTAAAAGAGGAAAAGGATTCAAATTTTATTATCTTTCTTTAGGAGTCGAATTGTACTAAAGACTATGGGTAGTTTATTCCGAACCAATAATCCAAGCGTCTTGCGATGGAATAATCAGAGCGAATGACGAGAGTTCGTAATCCTCCTTTCTACCACTAAAGGCTCGTGGCGTACAATGTTTCTCATATTATTAAAGTATTTTATTACCTAAGACCACTTGACGTTGGACCAAGGGTTTGGATTTAAAAGAACCATCTTGGTAGGTCGATTGCGAGGCATAAAGCGATCGCGAAGGGTGAGTGCAAAATGGAAGTTAAGGGTTAAATGGTTACACGAGATCGAATCTTAGTCTTAAGCTAAGGCGGAGCCGTTGGGGCTCGAATAAAACCGAAAGCGCCGAAATTTAGCTCTTTAACTATCTTAGAATCGATTTCAAATTTAGAATCATTCTATGAGAAGTCGAGCGTTACTTTATAATCGAATAATTACTTAAATAAAAGAAATGCGATAAAAATACAATTGGTCTCATATTGATCTAAATGACACCGATTTGTCGAAATCGAACATTTAGATCGTTTGTTATATCATCGACCATAAGAGTAAAATAAAGTCGAAATAATAATAAAATAAGAGTTTGGCCTCATATTTAATTTAAATAACGTCGATTTATTTGAAATCGAATATTTAAATATTTATTCATCGGCCGGAATAAAATAAATTGAGATAATGAGAAATAATAAGAAAAATAAAAGTGTGGCCTCAAATTAGGGGACAACGTCGATCTATTAGAAATCGAATATCACCATTTATCATTGACCGAAATAAGAATAAAGTCGATAAATGACAATGGATCTAAAATTAATTAGAAACCATAAAATAATAGAAAACGGTCTCATATCAATTTGGACAATGTCGCAAAGTGGAATGTCACAAATTGGATAATAATATCATAGACCAAAATATAAATAAATTAATAAATTGATAAAATAATAGATAAAGAAAAATCAGCCTCAAATTGGTTTAGACAACGTCGCTAATTGGAATGTCAATAAACCATATTTTTATCATAGGCCCTTATAAAAGATGCAAGAAAGAAAGTGATTCATAACTTTATTAAAAGATTTGATAAAATTTTGAAAGAAGTTAACTAAGAACACATCAATGGGTCAATTTTTTTAAGAAAAAAGAATAAGACAAACAAATAATAGTCTTGGCTGAAATGAGACGGCCCAATAGGGAACCGGTTCGGCCCAAAAGACTCTAAAAGAAAACCCTAGCCGCATGACCAAAAGGGATCGAAAAGAAAAGCAATGTTTAATAAGACAATGACCCATCTATTTCGTAATAAACTCAGTCAGCTAAATAAAAGGCATTCAATGCTAACACATCACCATAAATGACATTGAAGAAAGCTGCCATGTACATAATAAGCAGCGAAAAGTCAGATTTCTCTAAAGGGAAAACCATTTAAAACTCAATTAAAACAAAATAAATAAAACCAAAAATTATTGGAGACAAACACACGCCATCCCTACATTTATCACTAATCAACTTTGACTCATACGAGTTCTTACTTCTATCTCTCTCTAATTCATACTCAGTTCTAATTCTATCTCAAAGAGAGAAAAAAACAAAGAACCTTCATCGTACTTATCATCATCAATCACGAATTATATATCGAAACACATAAACCCTACTTCTCAAATCGCAACCCTAACACAACCCTAATTTCACTATGCTCATGATGAATCAAAATATACAATCAAAAGATTAGAGTGAAAGAAAAGCGATAAGGAAAAACGTTCGAGGGATCTACCAATCGGCAAGAAGAGTAGGTCTGGTGGCGGACAATGATGAAGCTCCGGTGAAGTTGAAGAAATTCTGGTGAGTCTCTTTCTTTTGAGTATTTTCTTCTTCTCCTTCTTCTCTATTCTTCTGGAACTTTTTGTGCTTTTGTTGTGTTGATGATGTTCGTCGTTGTTATGATTAATGTTGGTGGCGTGAGGAGTGGCTTAGCTCATAATTGTTGAGCTTCAAGAAAAAGACTCAACAATCTTTGAGAGCAATTAAAGCTTTAGGGGATTAGGTTTTCGGGATTCATTTTCTCTGTGCTTCATTAGGGTTTTTTAGTGTAGGTCCTTTTTGGCTAGCTCCCGTCCCCTCTATGATTGCCAATGATTGGCTTTTTATAGTGAAAAATGAGGGATTGGAACGTGTGAGAGAGAGAGAAGAAAATTCGTGTGAGAATGAGTTGTGAATTGTATGTAGACCGTTAGGAATCATTCTGTGGGATTTTGTGTGGGGTCTAAAAAATATGACTCACTGAAAATCATTTGTCTGTAGTGATTAGGACCTTCTTCTAGAAACAAGGTGGTCCCCTGAATTTTTACTAGCTGTGAATTTTGAAAGTTTGGTGGTTTTACTGATACAAGAGCTTTGTGGTTTTACTGATACAAGACTTGTTCTTTTTCACTGCTATGTCTATTCTCCTGGCTTTTTGTTCTGAACCTGAATGCAAGCCTTTACAAACTTTAACTTGTACTCTTTGTATTTTTGAACTCATCTAATACAAAACTTGGCATTTTTGTGTGTTTACAAATTAATCCCTGTATGATTTATGCAGGTTGAAAACTTGGGCATGACAAACAAATGGCTCACTCCATTGCTTGCAACCATCTGTCATAAATACTTTGGAACCTTAGGTATTGCTGACTTTGCTTAGCCAATGATGCATTGCTTGATAACTGAATTTGTCCACCTTCACCCTGTTCTTCTTTTATGCATTTGATAATTATATCTTTTAATGCTTTGTGGGTTTAGAAAGATGGAGATAAAGACTTAGTTTGTACTTTTAATAATCCAGGATGGAGAATGCACAGTAGAATCAGTGGGTTTGGACTTCTTGGCATGAGTCTTTTCTAATAAGAAATCCTTTTTGTTTGAGAGAACAAGGCTTCCATTTTGTCCCTTGCTTGATGCATTCTTGTGATAAACCTATCATGACCTTTAGAACTATGTGGGCTGAGTTTGAATGGGAGGACAGGGTTACTGTAAATACAGTATTACAAGATGAAAGGGATTTTCTGGGCCACACTATCAAATCTACAAATAATGAAGTGCCTAAATCCGCCACCTGCATTGGAAGGAGAGTTTGGCCTCCTAGCTACAAACTTTTATGCTAAGAGTGTTTCCTTGTGAAGATGCATTGGTGACTGTGTTTTTTTATTTCGTTGCTTGCTTTTTTATTTTGTTCCGTTTTGGTATTGCAGGAATTGGGCAAGACTAGGCAGTGCCATTCTCATGGCTTATTCCACTATTTGAAACCAAAGGTAGCACACTGAGCGGTACAGACAGCAACTGCAGCTAGCTGTGACGGAGGGCACTTCAACATTGCGTAGTCTACAAGAGAGAGTTCCACCAAGAAGAAGGCTAGTAATTCAAGTTTTCGGTCTGCTTGAGCTGCCTTTAGGAACCTTCTGATGAAAACGTGTGTTGCTGGCACGGATATGTACAACAAGGTGTTGAGGAAGTGAAGATTCAGTGGCAATACCAGCACCAAGCAAAGCTCGTTGATTTGGCTGAGCTTGAGGTACAGACATGTTGTTTGCCCTTAAGGCCTGCAACTTTGATATGTTAACATTAGGACCGCCAATTGATGAAACCATATTACTATATTTTGCAGGCATTGATTTTGTAACAGGGGAGGTCGAGACTTCAGCTGCTCAATTGCCTGCATTCCAACATACAGTACAAGGGAGTTGATTAATGGCACATTGTAACGAGTGCCGGCAGAGGCAGCTTCATTTGTTGAGAGTAGCAGCTTCTCTTTTAATTCAGATAAAAGTGGAGAAGGTTGTTCCCTTGTCTGAAGGTATTCATCGATGTCAGCCTTCATCTGCTTTGCTTTTCAATGCAGCATCAACCTCAGAAAGAATGCGTGGTTTTGCTTTTTTTTCTAAGGCTGTCGGCACTAACTGGTTTTCTGCTTTAGGAACAATGGTTACTTGTGATGCAGAAGTTAAGGATGAGGAGGATGCAGCTTTACCGGTTTGTTGTGAGGGACTTAATGAAGTTTTCCTGACATTAACAGGTGAGGGTAAGTTTCTAGGGGGACTCATAGGCGAGGAAGGCCTTATTGATGTTCTCTTCTTCCGTATACTCCCAATATCAACAAGTTTTTCAACATCAACTTGCTCTTTAATGCTCTGTTTCTTTTTTCATTTTTCATGTATACATGGTCTTTGGCATGTAAGTGAAGGTTTGAAGAGTGCAAGAAAGTATGATTCACTACGGAAGAAAGCTTGGAGTCATGGTAAAGCAACTGACTGAATGACTTCTGCAGACTTGAAAGGAGGCATAGCAGCCCTTCTGTCATTACAATCATTTGAGATGCTAACATTGGAAGCATTATTACATGAAGCAAAAGAAGTTGGACTCTGTCTTGAAGAAGAAATCCGCAGGTCTACCTATATGTTGATGAAGAATGCAGGACTAGGCTTATACTTCTCTTTAAGCTCTAGACTCAGTTATTAGAAACTTGGAATTTTTGTGAACATACAAATTGATCTTGGTGTTCTGAAGGCAGACTTAAATTTGGAAAGTATTTTGAAGTCCCTTTAATATTCTTTCGCCTCGATTTGGTGCGATGGACAGCTTGTACCGTAATAATTATAACCGGGCCTTTTCACTATTTTTGTAATATTTATGTACCGAATGGATTCTTGAGTTTTCTTCGCTTTTGCAGTCTATCCACATGTCTTGTTACAACTTGTAAAAAGTTAAATCACAAACTCGGTTATTTCCTTGCATACTGTACCAACCCTCCTTTGAAATTCAACTGTGGCACCTCATGACTTGAATTTTAATTACCCTAAGCCTTGAATGATGTATTGTAAATTAATATTGACTTATGGAACAAAACAAATGTCAAAATTTTGGAAACAAAGTTGGAACGAGACAACATCTGGAAATCTCTAAGAAGCCTTGACATTCTTCCAAATATGGCGTGACTAAAACCATGAACCAAAGATCAAAATTTAAACAATAAAACCTTGCAATCACCTAGAACTCCACTAATCATGTCATGACTTCAATGAATAAATCTTGAAAGGAACCAAAACCTCCTTGTGATACTTCACTTATTAGAAAACAAATCATGAATCGTGACACAAATGATATCAAATGAGCTTTAACTTTGCAAAGTAGCAAAACAAAAAGTCTTGAAGAATGACTTGGTAACACTTTAAAACATCTTCCACTCACAATTGGAAATGAATTTGAAACCGACCAGTACAAGGCTTGAGAAATGGACTACAAAAAGGCTTGGAAATTATCTTGAAACCAATTGGCTGACCTGTAACAAATTAGGTTACGCTTTACGACTTATCTTTGCCCCATCCGATTCCTTAACAAAAAATAAAAATAAAAGAAACGCCACGAATTTTTTATAAGGGTAGGACAAATTTGGGGTATGACACCTGGGTGTAAGGAACAATTTTGAGATGGCTAGAAAATTGTCCTCTTCTTTTTGGTGTTCTACAGGGAGTTGTCTTGTGAACCACTTGGGTCCAACAGTCCTGTTGGCGAAAGGTGCCATGCTTTCCTTAAAGTCATAGCTTTTAGTGAACATATTCACGTAGTTCATGAAAGACCATCAAAGGCCTAATCCTTCTTCAGAAGGAATCAGCTGCGCCAATCTTGCCCATTAGACGTGCCTATCCCTGACATATTCTTTGTCTACTAAACCTTTGTTAGGAAGTCCAGATTCGAAAGTGGCATTGAGCCATAATTGAAGAAGCCATAAAGGACCTGCCAAACTCAGGTTGCCCTTGTCTTTCACTTGTTTGAGAGATTCGACACTCTCACTTAGGGACTCATAAAGGTTGGCTATAATTAATTCACTAAGACGCAAATTCTTGCCAGCGTGAAGTTGATTTGCTAGGGTGATGTATTTCTTCACTACTTGAAGGGACCTTGTGCAGAACACAAATTTCGAAAGCCAAAAGGTGAGGAAAGCTATGTGTTCCACGTCTGATACTTCAGTAGAGTCTTTGACGTGGTAGTGAAATAAAGTGGGAATATGAGGCGAAGCTAGTCTCAAAACCTATGGTATTGTCATCCAATACAGTTGGATCGAAAACTGCTCATGTCGGACTAAGGCCTACTATAGCATCCAGGTCGAAGAGGGTAGGGGTTATCATCCCACATGGAAGATGAAAGGTATTATAGGTGTTATCCCAAAAATAGAGGGAAGCAAGTATCATGTTGGTGCAATAGTTAGGGCCTTCTCTCGATAATTGGATCAAGTCACAGATACCAATTTTCTTCCAAATTTTACCCTTAGCCTTTTCGACCCTATCTATCCAATTCACATATTCATAAGGGTCTTTCGACCAGGGACAACTTCTAAAAATCCTAGGCTGGTTCAGATAGGTTAAGTTTACGGAAGCCTTTTCAGGGTTTCGTTCAGTAGTTTCTATTAATTTATCAATGGGTTTGGGTATTTTTCCTGCACCTATGGGCTGTGTGTAACGCCCCGAAAATCTAAATTTAATTATTTAATCATTTATTTAATTAATTTAGAAAATTTGGAGAGTTTGGGTTAATTTGAGAATTTTGGAGAAAATGAGTATTTTTATATAATAAGGATAAATAGTGTTTTATTATACTATTTTATTTTTATTATTAAAAATATGTTAAAGAAAAGGATAAGATGGTACTTTTGTGAAATCATGAGGGTAATATGGGAAAAGGCTAAGCTGGGATATTATAACCAAAGAAGAGAATACGACCAGTTTCTCATATTTTGTTTTCTATCGTGTTTTGGAAGTGCTCTGAAGAAAAGAGAAGCTCAGAGTCAGGAGGCTGTGGAGAACCCAAGAGAAGCATGTAAAGCGTCGAAATTCTCTAAGGTATGGGGAGTTTTCATAATCTATGATAAATGTATAGGAATTGGAATATGAATGGATTAGGATAGTATGAATTTTAGGAGTTTTGAGGTTTTGAGTTAGGTTGAGTTTTAGGAGAAATCTTGATGAATTAGAGCGATTAGAATGAGTTATAATCGTATATTTGTCTGTATAATTGTTGTCTGGATGTTGTTGAGGTCTAATTGATGTTTTTGAATGGTTTTTGGGTGTTGTGATGTGAAATCTGTAATGGGGTTTGGGGATTTTTGGAATTGGAACAGTCTGCAATTGTATAGCAGAGAACTGATGGAAAACGTGCGTTAACCGGTTAACGCTATGGGTTAACCAGTTAACCATTGTAATTTTTGGGAAAATTTTGGAAATTCGTCGGCGTTAACCGGTTAACGCTATGGGTTAACCGGTTAACACTGTTGGGACAGCAATTTTTATTTCTTTAAAAATTCATATCTTTTAAACCGTAAGTCCGATTCGCCTTCCGTTTGAAGCGTCGGAACGAGTACAAACTGAACTTTATTTTAATGAATAGAAACGAGAAAAATGCAACAGTTTTTGATAAACGAATTTGTGAAATAACCTTATAATTACCTTATAAATTACCGGGTACGGGTTAATTCTTGATGTGTCAGAGTGGTTAGGAAACCAGTGTTCAGGGTGTAATGTCATGATGATATATATGAATATTTGATGATTGTTTTGCTGATTGAAATGAATGATGCGATTTATTTTGGTGAATTTTTCGGTGTAACGCATCATTGCATTTCATAACATTCACGATGGGGCTTCGGCCTATTTATTTGCTTCAATCCCATTGTGTGGATTGAAGTGTCTCGATGATTATGGTGTGCTCCCTTGTGGAGGGTTGATGGTCATGTATCAATCTTTAGTGATAATGGTACCACATGCATATTGCATATCAGGATGTAGAATTGCATATTCTGGATGAATTTCATGACTGTGTTGGTGTTGATTGATTTCATGATAATGTTGTGGTTGTTGCTGAATTTTGTAGTTGACGATGTCATGTTATGTGTACTAATTTATTTATGATTCTATATTCTTATAAGTTTATGATATATTATGATTACTCACCCTGCCTGCTTGGAAATGTTGCCTCCTTTGTGGGTAACTTGCAGATGTCGAAGAATAGTCCTGCAGTGCAATAGGAGTAATTCATGAGTCTCGGATCGTGCTTTAGTGTTCCTTAGGAGTGGTTATGGTTTATGTGTCCTACTCTGTGTCATGTAACACTGGGATGGGTTTTATTCTGTTAACTGTTTCAGTTATGTTATCATTGGATAAATGTTTTCCTACTTATATGATGTTAAATTCAGGATGGTGAAAATTATATTTATGAGGTTTTGAATTTTGAAGTTAAATTCCGCTGTGAAATGTTTATTATATTTTGATGTTGATTAACCCGTGTTACGGGACAGGACACTATTGTGTTTTTTTGATGAAAATGTGATACCCTTTGTGGTGATTACTCTGATATTATTTCAATATTATGTTTAGGGAAGAAGGGTGTTACATTAGTGGTATCAGAGCAGGTCGGTCTGTCCGGCCAAGTCTTGTTGTTGTCAGTCAGTTGTCAAGTCGTTATTTATTTAACGATTATTCTCTTCTGATGTGGTAAGTGTTGTGCAGAATGGCTGGAAACAACTTGCATGCTCTCGCTGATGCTATTGCAGCTCTTGCTCAGACTGCTGCTCGAAACAATGCGCATGATGAGTTTCGTGCATTGGAGAAGTTCCAGAGGAATAATCCACCTGTGTTTGAAGGAACTCATGACCCGGCGAGCGCACAGAAGTGGCTCAAGGCAATTGAGAAGATTTTCAGAGTAATGGCGTGTGCTGATGCGCAGAAAGTTCAATTTGGAACTCATATGTTGTCCGAGGAAGCTGAAGACTGGTGGGATAATACCCGTCAGCGTCTCGAGGATGAGGCTGTTGTGGTGACTTGGATTGTGTTTAAGGCGGAGTTCCTTAAGAAGTATTTTCCGGAAGATGCTCGTGGTAAGTTGGAGATAGAATTCCTTGAGCTGAAGCAAGAAAACTTGACTGTGGCAGAGTATGCTGCCAAATTTGAAAGGCTGGTGAAGTTTTTTCCTCACTACAACAGGGCAGATGCTGAACTTTCCAAGTGCCTTAAGTTTGAGAATGGGCTGAGACCTGAAGTTAAGCAGGGGATTGGATGCCAACAAATTCGCAAGTATGCAGAGTTGGTGGATAAGAGCCGTATTTATGATGAGGATAGCCGAGCTCGGTCAGCTCACTATAAACAGCTGAGCAAGAAGAAAGGCAAGAGTCAGTATAGAGGAAAACCTTATGTGACTACTAGTGATAAAGGGAAGCAGAAGGCATATGATGAGAAGAAGCAAAGTAGGGGAGCTGCTAATGTACCTGTTAAGTGTTACAAGTGTGGAGAGGCAGGTTATAAGGCCGATGTGTGTACCACCAGAGTTATGAAATGTTACCGTTGTGGCAAGCTTGGGCATAAGGTGAGTGATTGTCCTAATGAGGGCCCAACCTGTTACAATTATGGTGAAAAGGGGCATATCAGCACCCAATTCCAGAAACCAAAGAAGAATGCTGCTACTACTCAGAATGCTGGAAGAGTGTTTGCATTAGCTGGTTCAGAAGCTCCAAAGAAGGACAACTTGATCAGAGGTACCTGTTTTATTAATAATATTGAGTTGATTGCTATTATTGACACTGGAGCTACACATTCATTTATTTCTCTTGAGTGTGCTAATAGATTGAGTTTAAAGTTGTCTAATATGAATGGTAATATGATAATAGAGACTCCTGCTAATGGTTCTGTGACTACCATGCTTGTCTGTTTGAAATGTCCTTTGACAATTTTCGAGAAGAATTTTGTGATGGATTTGGTGTGCCTACCATTTCACCAAATCGATGTTATCCTTGGTATGAACTGGTTGGAATTCAATTATGTTCATATTAACTGTTATAGTAAGACGGTGCAGTTCCCTGATTTGAGCGGGAATGGTGAGTTGATGTTTTTATCTGCTAAGCAAGTGGATGAACTTGTTTTAGATGAAGCTTTGATGTTTGCAGTGTCTACCTCATTGCAAGTTGATGATAAGACTGTCAGTGCAGAGTTGCCTGTGGTTTGTGAATTTCAAGATGTGTTTCCTGGTGATATAAGTGATTTACCACCGGAACGTGAGATTGATTTTTCTGTGGACTTAGTACCGGGTACGAGTCCTGTCTCGATGGCTCCTTATAGAATGTCGGCTTCAGAGTTGAATGAGTTGAAGAAACAATTAGAAGAATTGTTAGAGAAGAGGTTCATTAGACCCAGTGTTTCTCCTTGGGGTGCTCCGGTGTTGCTTGTTAAGAAGAAGGATGGTAGTATGAGATTGTGTGTCGATTATCGACAGTTGAATAAAGTGACTATCAAGAATAAGTACCCACTTCCGAGAATCGATGATTTGATGCATCAGCTAGTAGGTGCTTGTGTCTTTAGTAAAATTGATCTGAGGTCTGGTTATCATCAGATTAGAGTTAAAGCTGAAGATATTCCGAAGACAGCTTTCAGGACGAGATATGGGCATTATGAGTATACGATAATGCCGTTTGGGGTTTCTAATGCGCCTGGTGTGTTTATGGAATATATGAATAGAATCTTTCATGAGTATCTGGATAAGTTCGTGGTGGTTTTCATAGATGATATCTTGGTATATTCTAAATCAGAAGAGGAACATGCCGAGCATTTGAGAGTTGTGTTGCAAGTGTTGAGAGAAAAGAAATTGTTTGCTAAATTATCTAAGTGTGAATTTTGGCTAAGGGAAGTGAGTTTCCTCGGCCATGTAATTTCAAGTGGCGGAATTTCGGTGGATCCTTCAAAGATTGATGCGGTATTGCAGTGGGATACTCCGAAGTCAGCTACAGAAATTCGTAGTTTTCTTGGGTTGGCTGGTTACTATCGTAAGTTCATTGAAGGTTTTTCTAAGATAGCTTTACTGTTGACGCAATTGACTAGGAAGGGACAAGCGTATGTGTGGGATGTTGCTTGTGAAGAGAGTTTCATAGAACTGAAGAAAAGATTAACGACCGCGCCAGTGTTGGTCTTACCGAATCCAGATGAGTCCTTTGTAGTTTATTGTGATGCTTCCGAGATGGGTCTTGGTGGAGTTTTGATGCAGGATAATAAGGTGGTTGCTTATGCTTCTAGACAGTTAAGAGTTCATGAGAGGAACTATCCTACTCACGACTTAGAGTTAGCAGCTGTGGTGTTTGTGCTTAAGATTTGGAGGCACTAATTGTTTGGTTCGAAATTTGAAGTATTCAGCGATCACAAAAGTTTAAGATACTTGTTTGATCAGAAAGAGTTAAATATGAGATAGAGACGGTGGCTTGAATTATTGAAAGATTTTGATTTGAATTACCATCCGGGTAAGGCAAATGTTGTGGCTGATGCTTTGAGTAGGAAGTCGTTACATATTTCAATGCTTATGGTGAAAGAATTGGAAATGATCGAGCAATTCAGAGATATGAGCTTGTGGTGTGAAACTACTACTGATAGTGTGAAATTGGGAATGTTAAAGCTGACCATTGAAATTTCGGAAGAGATTTGTAAGGGTCAGAAATCTGACTTGAAATTAGTCGATCAATTGGTGTTGGTTGATCAAGTTAATGCAGGTGACTTTCGAGTCGATGAAGATGGAATTTTGAGATTTAGAGATAGAGTATGTGTTCCGGATATTGCAGGAATTAAAAAGAGTATTTTAGAAGAGGGGCACAAGAGTCGACTGAGTATTCATCCTGGAGCTACGAATATGTATCAGGATTTACGCAGATTGTTTTGGTGGCCGGGTATGAAAAGAGACATTGCTGAATTTGTATATGCTTGTTTGACATGTCAGAAGTCAAAGATAGAACATCAGAGACCTTCAGGTATGATGCAACCATTGAATGTTCCTGAGTGGAAATGGGATAATATTTCCATGGATTTCGTGACTGGGTTACCTAAGACTGCTAGAGGTAATGATTCGATTTGGGTAATTATTGATCGGTTAACTAAGTCGGCACATTTCTTGCCGATGAGGATTAACCATTCCATGCAAAGGTTAGCTGAGATTTATATCGAGAAAATTGTGAAGTTGCATGGTGTGCCTTCAAGTATTGTATCGGATAGAGATCTGCGGTTTACATCGAGGTTTTGGAAGAGTTTGCAGGATGCCTTGGGTACTAAGTTGAGGATGAGTTCTGCTTATCACCCGCAAACGGATGGCCAGACGGAAAGAACAATCCAATCTTTAGAAGATTTGCTGAGAGCTTGTGTATTAGATCAAGGAGGGTCTTGGGATAGTCATTTGCCGTTGGTCGAGTTTATGTACAATAACAGTTTTCATGCTAGTATCGGGATGGCTCCATATGAGGCATTGTCTGGTAGACGTTGTCGTACTCCATTATGTTGGTATGAGTCAAGAGAGAGTTTGGTGCTTGGGCCAGAGATTGTCCAAGAAACAACTGAAAAGATAAAAATGATTCAGGAAAGGATGAAAACATCGCAGAGTCGTCAAAAGAGTTATCACGATAAGAGAAGGAAAGCACTTGAGTTCCAAGAGGGAGATCACGTGTTCTTAAGAGTTACTCCTATGACTGGTGTGGGAAGAGCTTTGAAGTCTAGAAAGCTCACTCCACGTTTCGTCAGTCCGTATCAGATTATGCAGAGGATAGGGGAAGTGGCCTATCGGGTGGCTTTACCTCCCTCTCTTGTGAATTTACATGATGTATTCCATGTATCGCAGTTGAGGAAGTACATTCCGGACCCGTCGCATGTAATTCAGATAGATGATGTTCAGGTGAGAGATAATCTGACGGTTGAAGTCCTACCAGTAAAGATTGATGGTAGGGAATTGAAGCGACTTCGAGGTAAGGAAATTGCTTTAGTGAAGGTATTGTAGGGAGGACCAGCTGGAGAAAGTTGGACTTGGGAGCGCGAAGATCAGATGAGGGAGTCGTATCCGACTCTATTTACTTCAGGTAATTTTCGAGGACGAAAATTCTTTAAGTAGGGGAGAGTTGTAACGCCCCGAAAATCTAAATTTAATTATTTAATCATTTATTTAATTAATTTAGAAAATTTGGAGAGTTTGGGTTAATTTGAGAATTTTGGAGAAAATGAGTATTTTTATATAATAAGGATAAATAGTGTTTTATTATACTATTTTATTTTTATTATTAAAAATATGTTAAAGAAAAGGATAAGATGATACTTTTGTGAAATCATGAGGGTAATATGGGAAAAGGCTAAGCTGGGATATTATAACCAAAGAAGAGAATACGACCAGTTTCTCATATTTTGTTTTATATCGTGTTTTGGAAGTGCTCTGAAGAAAAGAGAAGCTCAGAGTCAGGAGGCTGTGGAGAACCCAAGAGAAGCGTGTAAAGCGTCGAAATTCTCTAAGGTATGGGGAGTTTTCATAATCTATGATAAATGTATAGGAATTGGAATATGAATGGATTAGGATAGTATGAATTTTAGGAGTTTTGAGGTTTTGAGTTAGGTTGAGTTTTAGGAGAAATCTTGATGAATTAGAGCGATTAGAATGAGTTATAATCGTATATTTGTCTGTATAATTGTTGTCTGGATGTTGTTGGGGTCTAATTGATGTTTTTGAATGGTTTTTGGGTGTTGTGATGTGAAATTCGTAATGGGGTTTGGGGATTTTTGGAATTGGAACAGTCTGCAATTGTATAGCAGAGAACTGCTGGAAAACGTGCATTAACTGGTTAACGCTATGGGTTAACGGTTAACCATTGTAATTTTTGGGAAAATTCTGGAAATTCGTCGGCGTTAACCGGTTAACGCTATGGGTTAACCGGTTAACACTGTTGGGACATCAATTTTTATTTCTTTAAAAATTCATATCTTTTAAACCGTAAGTCCGATTCGCCTTCCGTTTGAAGCGTCGGAACGAGTACAAACTGAACTTTATTTTAATGAATAGAAACGAGAAAAATGCAATAGTTTTTGATAAACGAATTTGTGAAATAACCTTATAATTACCTTATAAATTACCGGGTACGGGTTAATTCTTGATGTGTCAGAGTGGTTAGGAAACCAGTGTTCAGGGTGTAATGTCATGATGATATATATGAATATTTGATGATTGTTTTGCTGATTGAAATGAATGATGCAATTTATTTTGGTGAATTTTTCGGTGTAATGCATCATTGCATTTCATAACATTCACGATGGGGCTTCGGCCTATTTATTTGCTTCAATCCCATTGTGTGGATTGAAGTGTCTCGATGATTATGGTGTGCTCCCTTGTGGAGGGTTGATGGTCATGTATCCATCTTTGGTGATAATGGTACCACATGCATATTGCATATCAGGATGTAGAATTGCATATTCTGGATGAATTTCATGACTGTGTTGGTGTTGATTGATTTCATGATAATGTTGTGGTTGTTGCTGAATTTTGTAGTTGACGATGTCATGTTATGTGTACTAATTTATTTATGATTCTATATTCTTATAAGTTTATGATATATTATGATTACTCACCCTGCCTGCTTGGAAATGTTGCCTCCTTCGTGGGTAACTTGCAGATGTCGAAGAATAGTCCTGCAGTGCAATAGGAGTAATTCATGAGTCTCAGAGCGTGCTTTAGTGTTCATTAGGAGTGGTTATGGTTTATGTGTCCTGCTCTGTGTCATGTAACACTGGGATGGGTTTTATTCTGTTAACTGTTTCAGTTATGTTATCATTGGATAAATGTTTTCCTACTTATATGATGTTAAATTCAGGATGGTGAAAATTATATTTATGAGGTTTTGAATTTTGAAGTTAAATTCTGCTGTGAAATGTTTATGATATTTTGATGTTGATTAACCCGTGTTACGGGACAGGGCACTGTTGTGTTTTTTTGATGAAAATGTGATACCATTTGTGGTGATTACTCTGATATTATTTCAATATTATGTTTGGGGTAGAAGGGTGTTACACTGTGTACGATAATATGTGGGGAAAAACTCTTTAAGACGAGTTTGGTCATTGTTAGGGTTAGGAAGAGGGCCTTACATGGCATGAAATTTACCAGATATGGAAATAGGGATGAGTACCTGAGAATAGTAAATGCTGACCTTTTCTCTCTCATTTGGTGGTTCTGGGACGTATTGTTGGTTCCCCACGATATTTGGCCCAAGGATCTTGTGTGCGCAGGGGAGAGCTGATGTGTTCTAGTCTTGTTGCTTTCTTGAGGTTGCATTGTTGATGATGGAAGGAGTTTGAACAAGAAGAAGATTCTGGGTTTGTAAGAAGTAAGAGAGTGAGAGATGTTATGGAAGCGAATGTTTTCTAGAAGAGATAAAAGGGGTATTTATATTAGAAGGTGGGAAGAAAACATTTGAGTTTTTCAAACGGCTATGGCACATGTCGACATGTTATTGGACCTGGGAGAGATAGTGGAAGTTGGAAAATGTGGCGGACCTAGGTTTATAGAGTTATGGGGATCATGTCCTAAAACATGGGCTGGAAGTGAAGGGTTGAAGAATCTGATGATTGCTTTTTATGATTTAACAAAAAGTGAGATTTTTTGGAATCAACGCATTTAATGCAAGATAAAATCAAGATCTCAAAGATCAGTGCATTTAATGCAAGGCATAGAGTCGAAATGAAGGTTTCGACAGCAAAAATGTTTTCTCCAAACAACAGTCGAAATACCCTTGCTGGGGGCAATTTGTATGCATATAATTTTGACACCATGAAAGAGTCCCTAGCAGTTGATGGATTTGTCAAGCTTTGTTCCTTACACGTGATCATTACCTAACGTGGTAGTTTCTCAGCATTTCTCATACTTTAAGTGGGTGATGTATGTGGCTTCGAAGGGTTTCGACAAGATTAAATCACTATTTCTTCCAAACATGTCCAGAATATTGGATCACTCTTTCTTCCAAACATGTCCGGAATCTTGAGAAGGTTTGTGATGATTTGGTTTCTTGTTATGACGAACGGATGTCTGTCGAAAGGGGATGAGTTTGCCCTTTAGGAAGTTATTCACATCACTACTGGGAAATCCTTTTGTATTTTCGACAAGAGATATAAATATGAGGATTCAACAAAGAAGACTTGAGTACTATTTGAATTTCAAATGAATTTGACATGGCAAAGAGATGCATCGTTTCGTCAGTTTAAAGGGCAGTTTCTATGAATAACGGTTTTTTTTGCCAAATAGTAGATACGTGGAGGATTCTTAGGGATTAGTAACATGCAGAATGCCAAGTGGCGAAGTCTTAGGATTTGACCGTTATTCGACGGTTATTTTGTTTGTATATAAATAGGATAGTTTGCTTTGTGTAAGTGGGTGTAGAAAATTATGTACAATATTTCTATGAAGATTACTTTAATACTCGTGTGTAAAGAGAAAGGAGAATTGTCTGGAAAAATGTATGTGTAAACACCATCCCATTTTCAGTTATAAAAATTAGATTTATCATTCATTCCTTGTTCAAGTTTATGTTTTTATTTACTTTCAAGCAATCTACTTTCCAGTCATTTACTTCCAAGTCAATTTATATTTCAACAAACCTTTAATGCAAACTTTAAGTTTATTTGTTAGTTTCATTAGACAAACATTTCCATATTGCAATATCAATAAGAACAATCTTGTTGAGTAACTGTTCGACAAATGTATAAGAATCAATAAAACTCATACATTTAGAATCCATCCTTTAATATTTAGCACATGTGTCCTAGGACTTGTGTGGTTGGTCCTGCAAGTAACCATTTTCCAAGGAATTGGTAAACCAGAGGTTGTTCACCAAAAAACCAAACGAACAACAGCGTTTTTTAAAATATTTTGTGAACAGTTTCTGTGTTTTATATTTTTTTCACTTATAGCAGCGCTTTTTTAAATAAGCGTTGTCTAAGGTGCGCTGTTAAATGTCATTTTTGGCATAGTGGTTTGATGATTACTTGTTGGCTAAGTTATTGAAGAGACTTGATATGATGATCAAGTCCAATCAAGACAATTCAACCATATTCTAGATTCTGCTAGTTATTATTCAGACTAGGAGGTGCTTTCTTGGAAGCATGGAAGTGAAAATAATGGAGGTGATTTATTTTCACCATTCACAAACAGCGTGCGAGGAAGAACTCATACTTCTTAACCCTAAGGATGAGTTCATACAATTAAGGTAATTAGGATTCGTTCAGAGAGAATCTTAAAAGCTTAAGTCAATGGGCCGCCTTGATATCTTAACAACTTGCACAACAACAAAGAAGACAACATGAAGGGGAATATCTATGTGATATTCAAAATATGCTGGAATCATACAAGGGTTATCACAACAAGGATTAAAGATCAATTGCTTAGTGCAGATTTGATCATCCTTATGATTCAAGATTGAAAATGTTATATCAGATGTTCTAACATCTCTTCATCAGAGGTTTGAAGAATCATGAGAAGGGTTCTACATTTTCTCAGAAGTCTCCTAGGCTTTTGACCTAGGATTATTGGCTTCACATCTTTTCCTGGAAAGTATTGAGACTTGTCCAGACGTGATGCATTATTTTCGAAGATGTAGATGGAAGACTATGAAGACATCTACATACTTTTCTGAATCGCTATGGAGTCACTAACAAATGCATACTTTTCTGAACTATGTAAGCAAATATCATGTTGGATGTTTGCAATTTACGTTTTTATTTTCTATTTTGTTACTAGTTTCTTTGCTGACATTTAGTATCATATGATGATTAATTTGGTTCAAATTTTAAAGTGTCAAGCTTTGATGGAGTAGTAAAATATCAATTATGACAAAGGAGTGTCAAGGATGTGTTGGCTCATCAAAGATTCTAAAAGACATTGTTTAAAGCAAAACTGACAGACATGACGAACATCAATTAGTTAGAGTTGCAACATTAAGTGTTGAGAAATGGGAGATCAGTTGTGTTGTGATAGTTAGAGTGTCATTTATTTGACAAATAATGTGTATCATGCTATAATCAATCATATTTATGTGAGATTTCACAAGATCACAAAATTAGTTGCGTCAAGACAAATATTACTTTAAAAAGTGCATACTTCGAGAATGTAGGTGATATGTTGACCAAACTAATTACTACTGACAAGTTCAAGCATAACATGGACTTGTTACATTTATCTCATGGTTAAGCAGGTGTTATACATCCCACTTGCCAAAATGTAAATGTCATGAAATGAATCTTCACAGGAGTTTAATAATATTCGCTGAGATAAAGATATTTGAGCATGACTCATAGTTAAAGAAGAGGGGGGGGAGTCGAGTTAAATGTGTGTTATGCATAATTATTGTGGAGGCGAGTAGGGTGCAGGAGGTAATATGAGCATGACTCATAGTTAAAGAAGAGGGGGGGGGGGGGGGGGGGGGGGGGGGGAGTCGAGTTAAATGTGTGTTATGCATAATTATTGTGGAGGCGAGTAGGGTGCAGGAGGTAATAATATGCAAATATATTCATTGTTTGCAATTTATGTTTTTATTTATTCATTTTTACTAGTTGTTGTTCTAACAAAATCATTCTTTATTACATTGTTTTTTTATTATCATTGTTTAAACTTTTTTTACAATTAGTTCAAATTATTTTAGGACAGGAGATATTAAGTAATGTTTTACTCTTCATTAATAAACTAATCTAAATAATTGAATTTATAGTCACATTAATAAAACTAAAATAAAGTTTTTTCATAGTACAAAATTAACAAATAAAAACCCATTATGATTTATGAGCAATGACCAATGTGGCAAAGGAAGGACCCTAACATTAGGCACCTATCAAAACCACCTTGAGAGCCCTCTCTTCTTAGCTACTAAACTTAGAACACTAGTCTTCAAAAAAGTGCAACATCATAAAAAATAGTGGGACATAGAAACATTATCAATTGTGTTATAAATTTATTACACAACATAGAAACAGAGAACATAACAACAACCTATCCCAAAACAAACATACAATTTCACGTGGGGACATAAAAAAACACAAGATAAGACCTATCATTTTCTGGTTACATAAAACTACAAACATGTTAAGAAAGAATCAACAAATACATTTTACTATGTCTTTTTCTCCTTAACCTATTCAGTTTTAATTTCATTTTTTATTGTCACGTTGCATTGTTGGTACCTGAAGCATGTTAATAAATGGTTATTAACTAGCCCTGTTACTTGCATGAATGAATAAACTACTTTTGGTCCAACACATTGAAAACCTCTTCTCATCAAATCCTTGCTAATCAGTTCGGCTTTCGGAGTTTTCACAGGTATTTGACGTCCATATCGATATTCATTTTTTATCGGTTTGTTGTTAACGAATTTCCAACAATAATTGCTGAATGAACCAAACTCATTCTGAACCTGTAAAACAACGGAAAATATATGATTAGTTTACGTATAAAAATATGGTTAATTTAGTTGAACAGATGATTAATTTAATTTATTACCTTAAGTAATTGTTTAGCGTTTTCCACAATGGCGCGAACCTTTTGTTCCGATAACAAAGGGTTGCCATTTATTTTCGGTGTTTGCAACTTCTTGTCGTTGAACTTTGAGATTGAGGATGGATCGAAATTATCGAAAAACTTGCTATAATAATAGGTTAGTAACAAATAAGTGTTAAATTTATAACATGCATGGTTGAAAAAAATGAGTAGAGACATTGTAATAGAGATGGAGACATGCCTGAATATGTCTCTGTGGTTAAGAATGGTTGGCCAAGTGTGTTCTGCTAATGCTTGTGAAAAGACTAGAAGCTCAAATAGCTTTGTGTCATCATCAATAACGGGAACACCCCATTCTTTGTCATGGAAAGCAGTATAAACAGGGTCTGTTAACAATGAAATTACATTTCTTAATTAGTAGGGAATTTAGCAATTTTGTCGAAAATGATGTTCTCAATCCATAAACAGGCTTGGGTTTGTATTTTACGAACCGAATTGAACAAACCATCGACTATTATTGACTATTACATTATTTCAACGTGTGATTTTTTTGTTAATGGTCTAAGAAAATTTTCAAAATACTTTCTTCAAAACTAAGAGAAACCACTATCTACATGGATTTTTTTTTCACCTTTAGCATTTGGTATATTGGATCCACTAATTTAATTCAAATGTAGTTCTGACATTAAATGATTTGAATTCTCTTCGAATTATACTGGTAAAAGATCGAATTATAATTCTCTTTATTAAATTCAATATTAGTCACGGTTAAACCATGTAACAATTTTTTTCCCTATTAGGAATATTATTCTCATTGAATGTAAGAAGAGTAAACAAATTCTAGTACAACTCCAATTTAATGAAATTTCCTATTTTTGACAAGTTTAATGAGAATTCCTTAATTAATGAACAGTTTTATTTATAATAATACTCCTTCCTCTATTTTACATGCTATCACTATGATAAAAAATAATCGTTTAAATTAAATAATATTTGAAATTTTAGTGTAATATTAATTATTTTCTGCACCTGTATCTCTAATTAATATTAAGTCATTACTCTCAAAATATTACTTTCTTTTATCTCAAATATAAGTTACTCAAACCTAGAGATAGTAATGGGTCATGTAACTACGCTTTAAGCCTATATAGATTCAGATTAGGTCAAGTTTTTTTATTAAATAGAAAAAGTTTAAATTTTTTTATAAACCTATTTATTAAAAAGCTTAGGTTTCACAATACTTTTTCTGAACTAAATTACATAAATAAAAATTAATTATCTTAAAAAACTTATGAAAATAAGATGAAAACACTTTATAAACAATATTATAAATTATTTTAAGTTATCTTAAACAAATATTCTCACAATACTTATGCTAATAATAAGTCAATGCAAACAAATTTTAGTCTCGTTGGTTTTTTAGTTTCTTAGTTTATTTAAATATCACTTTAATTGTTTATTTATATATGTCTAAAATAAAAGACTTTTATGTAGGCTAATAAGACATAAGAAAAGGTCAAGCTCAGGCCCAAAATTAAACCTATGACAAATTACATATCAGATTTAGACTTCGATTTTTTGACATGCCAAACTTAGATTTGACAAAGCCTAATTCGACTCAGCCTATTTCCACCACAACTCAAAATTTCGGATAAATTACACCAATTTTGTTTGAACAATTTTTAATGATATCTAATACTAGTCCAGTACATTAAACTTTAAATGAATAATAGTGAAAAACATACCTATAATTTTTTAATACAAAAACATACTAGTAATTAATAACAACAATTTAGTAAAATTGCTATTAACAAAAAAAATTGATATATTTAGTTCATATATAATTTAAATGTATTAAATAATTTTTTTTTAATTAAATATCTCTTATATACAAATATCTCAAAGGATATGAGGTAATATTTGATATTCATAAGAAAAAAAATTATCTTTTATATTTATTAAATAATTAATACATAAAAAGTTTATATAATTAATTATATATAAATTTCTCTTTTATATATATAACCAAAAAGAGTATTAATTATGAAGCGTATTAATAAAATGAATGCATAAAACGTTATTTCCTACCATCACAATTAGAGTGTCGTGGTGGCATATTTGATTAAATCTAAACGAGCCAATTATTTGTAGTACATCATCTTGTTTATTTGGCAAGATAAATTCATTTAAATTATGAGTTTATAGTAACACATATAATATATTCATATGTTTAAAAAGATATATTTTATGAAAGTAGTTTTCTAATTAATTTAAATTTTTTATAGTTGGAATTTAATCATAACTTTTGTTTTCTAGCACTACATAACAATGTTTTTTCACTTATTAAAAAGTATAAATAGTAATGAGTTTGACCATCCAAAAGAGGTGACGAAGAAACTTGTTGTCGTTTACGGAAATAATTTTGATTATACTACATGAAGTAAAATATAGAAGACTAAAATTTATGAATAAAAAATGATGATTATTATATTAATTGAAAAGTTAATAAATATTTTATATTAATATAAGTTACCTGAATTTGGTGTGATCCAATCGCATGTCTTGGACGGTGGTGAGCCCTTATAAGGCGGAGACACATGGCGACCCTCGAGCACAACCCTCACCGGCGGTTTAAACCCGTTGCGCTTCATCTTTGAAGTTCCATTTCCATTCCCATTGGCAGAGTTGACCTTTTTAGCAGAAGCCAAATCCGAGGAACATGTGGTGTCCAAATCCAAACACACGTTACTTCCGACAACAACAAGAGAGTCAGAAACTTCCGTCACATGTTTTCTCTGACCCTGTGTTTTCTTCTTGTTCTGTTTGGTTGTTTCTTCATGAAGCGGAACAATGTTTCCGCCTGGTTTCAGAATAGGTCGCGGTTTAGAACGAACCTGAACCGTGGTTGAAATGGGCATTTTGGGTATTGTTTTGAAATTTCAAGTTAGTGTAGGGAGTGAGGAATTAATGTGTTGAAATAAGGACTAGTAATGAGGGAAGGCGAAGGGTCGTAGTCAGAATAGTTGGGTAACGTTAAGCAATTGGTGTGTTGTGTTGTGTTGTTGTTTGGATTGGAGGGTTACTTTGCTTTGTTTGTTTTGTTTTGTTTGCTTACCGTTAAGAAAAAGAATCCAAAGGGGATCACGAACCCCACCTAAAGGACACGTAATGCTGTTCGGTAGAATTTACCCAACGGCTATGTTACCCCTCACAACTCACACTATTCACCAAATCCATTTACATTTTTTTTTTATAAATAAAATAAATCCATTTACTATAATATCATACATTTTGAAAGTCGTATGCAACACATTTTACAAGAGACTCTATCCAGAATTTGAAATCCATATTTTGAAATTCGAATATAGAGTAACACATGTTACCAAGATTTTAAAATCCATAGACTCTTACATATTATAAGAGTGCAAGTTCATTCAAAATGCACCCAAAACCCTAAACTTTGTGTAATTGGTGCGTCCAAATTTTAAAATCCAGATGATAAGCGAGGGGATTTTTAGAAATTTAAGGGTTTGAAAGTAAAACTAAAGTGCAATGAGCAAACATCTTGGGCTTTTTCTTTATAAGCGCTGAGGGCTTTGGGCCTTCCATTTCAAGTCTTTTGTTTGGCTTGTCTTTGCCTTCTACTTGTAAATAGGTTTCTACCAAAAACAAGTAAATAGATAGATTGAACCTTAAGGATTGGTCTAACGGTGATGACTTGAGTTTTGAGAATGTGTTCCTTTTAAGATCTCAGTTCAAATCTTCATATGTTAGGACAGTTCAAACAGTGTTTGTTAAGTTCATACAGTGTTTTGCTATGTCTATAAACAGGATCCCTACTAATGAAATACAAGCATAAACATGTACCATAACACAATAATTACATTATCAAATTGGAATTATATGATTGGTATACTGTGAGTTTCTAAATCATAAAAATGTATACATTGATATATAGTATTAGGTACATGCATCAAAGAATAATGAACTTTGAATAAAAAAAAGTCACAGGTTCAAAGAAATTTTATATAGACCATAAAATGTTGCCTTGCATTTTCTATTGATATATTTACTGTACCAATACATTAAAAAAAAACTGTGCTCTGTAAGAAAAAATGACTAATATATTATTTATTATTTGTATACAGAGTGGAGTAATTCATTTATATTTTCTTTTACAATTCAATTACAGAAATATGAAGAACACTCACAGTTCCAATAGGTACAACATATATTCCCTTGTAGACAGACTGGAGAAGATAGTATTGACAGGCATATTAGAGTGGACCAACCATGTTAAATTGAGTCCATGCTTCCTGCATTGTAAATATTGACTTCTACATTTAGTTTTTTGTAACTACATGTTAAATTCAATTGATAAGACATGATTATTGTAATGCTAATAAGTTGCACAAACATATATTACCTGTAAAATATCAAAAACTTTTTCTGCAATGTATTTTTGGTCCGAAGTTGCACCCTTTTGCTGCAACTTATCTGGATGCAGACTGAGTAAAGCTCGTTGATAAGATCTTTTCACCGCATTCCCTTCAATTATATCAACAAGAGGCACAGGCTTCCAGCCACAGTTTGGCCAAAGAACCTTTGTTCACGATGAAAGCCATTTTAAAACGATTACATACTTAGATGAAACAAAGGATTAAAAAACATTAACAGAATCTATGATTTTACGGCATATCAAAATTCTTTATTGTTGTTAACAGGCAAGAAAATTTGGAATTTTCTTACGTATTGTAATGTTGACAGCAGCGAGCGTATGTTTCCTTCCTTTCCTTTCGACCATTGTTGTATCTTCTCGTCAATAACCTACATTGTGTACAGAAACATATGCTTAATATCTTTGTTCGTCTACGAGTTGATAAAAACGAAATATGTATGTAGGTAAGTTGCAAATTACTTGGATTTCTTGGTTCTGCGAGACCTCATCCTCATCTTGCGATAATACTTGGATCTGCAAATTCCAAATCAGGTGCTTGCTTATCCATATAAGCAGATGAAAGTATTAAGAGAAATTATACTTGGGACTTGTTTAATGTAACAATGGAATACCGTGAAATTCTCATGGAAGGACTCGTCTTTATCTCCTATATCTTCCGCAAATGAAATGTCGTGAATTTCTGCTAACAAAATCAAGTTGTTCAATCACATAACTTAATCATCAAGTATTCATCCAAATCTTATATACAAAATTCCTCAAACCGAGACTAGTATATTCATAATTCCGCAGATGTTCAAGTTAGTCCATTCTCTTTTTTTTTTTATGCACAAGTTAGTCCATTCTCAACTGTCATAAAACTGGGGTTTTGATAACTAAGCATACCTGATGCTGAGATATCATCCTGCTGTGAAAAACTATTGGCAGGCATATCCGTGATCTCTATGTTAGAGATCTCCTTCCGGGACTGTTCAGCTTCACTATCCACCTGTGAGAATTGAAACAAATCTTAAACATCGAATAACATGGCATTACTCGTTAATAATGTGAGTTTTCTCTTCTGGTCATGTTCTTCAGCTGTGACAAAACTTACATCATTATTTGCCCTTACAGCTCCTTTTTGCTTGTATGCATAACCCTGAAGTCGAGATTTTGAGTCTGCTTTGGGTTTTGTTTCAGCTTCTTGGTTGAATATTTGATCGAAGTCTTTGACCTTTCCTTTAACTCGGCCTTTCCCCATACTTCTTCTGCCCGGGCTTAATAAAGCCTGAGAAGTAGCTTTGCTATATTCTACACCTCTAATGGGAACTGTCTTTCGCTTTTCATCTTGCTTCTTTGGATTCATAGGAATATCAGAATTAGAAGACAGCTTCTTTGAGCTTTTCGCCGTGTTTCCTTCTTTTTCCTTTCTAGTCATCTCAACATAATCTGACAAAAGTATTTGCGGTTATCACATGCAGGTAAAACTCTTTCACACACAGAAAAAGAAGAATGTCAAAGACGGCTTTACCTTGCTTCTTTGAGCTTTTTGCCGTCTTTTCTTGTCTTGCCTTTCTAGTTATCTCATCGCCATCTGCCATATAAACTATTGACAAAACCATCACAGAGTGGTAAATTTCTCTCACACACAGAATGAAAGAAGAATGCCAAAAAAGGGATTTACCTTGTTTCTTATTACTTTTAGCGAACAGAGAATGTAATGATTTGGACTCATTTTTCTGAGTTTCACTTGCTGCTTCGGTTTTTCCATAGAAGACTACCTCACTTGTAGAAATAGTATTTGATTCTGCTTTGGACTCTTTTGTGATAGGACTTCGAATAACATCTTTGACAAGAGTTTGACGGATGCTCAAGGAATCTGATTGAGCTTTTGCAGAAACTATAGGTTCTACAGTCTTTTGAATGGTTGCAGAAGTAGTTTTTGACGCATCTTGTTTTTCATTTCTAGTCAAAGAAGAGTCATTGTATATTGGAGGACTATCATTTTGAGTGGTAATCTCAGTGTCGATCCAATCCTTAACGCTCGAGCATTTCTCGAGTTTTAACTTATTTTTTGTCCTTGAGGTTCTCTCTGTCCTAAGAGGCATCGCCAAAGTCACCCCTTTACTCGCCCATTTATATATTGAGAAATGAAACTTATCATTGCCGGTATTATTATTAGTATTATCAGGAGAAACTTCATTAACAGATGCATCCTGTTTCATATTGTTTCTGTTGTCGACTTCATCAGATAGGCCCGAGTTTGAAAACTCCTTCGATAACAGACTCTGCCTGTTAGACGGTTTCAAATCCTTTCGCAGGTCCTTATGTTGAGCTGAAAATCGAGACAGATGAGACTCATCCGAGAATGCTAATTCATTTGAAGCAGCGATATCATTGTCGTCGAGCGGATTTCTATTACTAGGAGGTGAACCAAATATCCCTTTCGCCGATGCTGCGGGAAGGCTGATCAGTTGAATTTGGAAGGAGTAAAAACATCAGAGACAAATTGAAGATCAACATCAAGTCATCAATGCATTGCAATAATATTATAAATAGCTAAATAAATAAACTATGCTATCATCATCAAATAACCAACATATCAAATAAAAGTTATGAAACTCAGACACCAGAAACACGATATTGACACTGATACATATAAAAATACAGAGAAAAAAGAAAACCTTAAGGATGGAGGGAGAGAAGACGCTAGTGGTTGAAGAGCGGGGCTGAAACCACCACCGTCGCGTTTCTTTGGTGTTGAAGATCCACTGGGACACTGCGACTGAGATTGAGATTCTTCTCCTCCAAATATATCATCAAAAAAATCTTTAGCTTTTCTGTTTGTATAACGTCTTCTAACTCCACTATCATCACCAAACACTGGTTTCTCTCTCTCACTCTCCACCGGCCACCTACACCAACCCGGCTCACCTTCTTCTCCACTGAACCCCGATGACCGCCGCGGCGGTCCCCCAAACACATCATTAAAATCAACTTCCGATTCCCTCCGCGACGTACTCGGATTACTATTGCTATTGCTATCATCATCATAAAATCTTTCCATAAACAAGAAATTCAAAATCTGGCGGGAAACTATTAGAGATGAAACGCAAAGAATGGAAAGGTTTATGAGAAAGAAGAACCATGTCAGGGAAGAGAAATTTGAATTGAAATAATAACTGTATTATTACAGAAAAGGACAAAATGGGAAATCTAAGAGAAACGGCAAAACCACAAAATATATATACGGATAAAGTCCGAATTATTATTCAAATATTAATTTGTGAATCTAATTAAACCCACACCACACACCACAACTTGTCATTTTTCTTTTCTGGCTTCTTCGTCTTTTTCTTTCGGATTATATGATTATATTAATTATATATACAAAAAAAAACAAGCTTAATTTTATTTAGCTATGGTCTTCGTTTTTCTTTGAAGCTGTCTCATGTGATTGCTAATAGGACAAGGAAAGATAGGATCTAAACAGTACGCTGTAAGTGTTCAGAAAGGGAATAACTAAAATATTTGTGGTTTCAGGAAAAAGGCCATATGGTAGTGGAAATTTTTTATTGACAAGAAACCTTAACAATCAAATCTTGGCACCCAATAATGATTCCCGATCAATGTAGAAGAAACCGACAAGCAAACCAATAATGTGTGAAGATTGATTATAAGTTATTTTCATCTATTATTTTGAACTATGAAATAAATTAAAAAAACAATTTAGAAATTAGTTATAAGATGTCCCAAAAGTATGAAGATGTCTTAAATATTTAATTATATGTCTTAAGCATGATTGTAAAGACAAGATTTTACAGAGACGAAGTAATATGTATTTGATAGAATCGAATATATTTTGTATTACTTGAATTTGCATGTATTCGAATGAGAGTCGAATACAACTTGTCAAATTTAGTCGGTTAATTAGTTTGAGATTGTTTGATGTGCAAATAATTTCATTATAAATAGAAAAATACTTTATGTTTATTTAGTAGCGAAATACACACAGAAAGTACATAAAGTTTAGAGAAAGTTTTTGACAGATTAATCAATAAACATTCTTCTTTTCACTTCCATGTATTCTTCTTCTCTCTTCCAAAATTATTATTTTCTCAACTTGTTTTTTCTTTTCAAATCATTGTGCAAAAAGAATAAACTTGTAATCAATATGTGTATGAATCACTCGAGTGAAGAGTGAAGAACAAAGATATTGGATCAATCCAGAAAATGATTGAATCTTGTTTCATTAAGATCAATTCCAACATCTGATATCTAAAGCACATGTTACGATTCTTGGGAAGCAAGAGCAATGTCTTATCATCTAAACGGGCATTTTCCAGCAAATTTTCCCATTTTAAATGACAATAATTATGATAATTTGTGTAAGCAGATGAGGGTTATCTTATGCTATCAAGATGTTTGGGATCTTGTGAAGAATGAGTTGAAACCAATTAACAACAATGTCATAGATGAACAAGATGGTTGAATTGCTTTTACATGGACTAAGGTAATCGTTGGAGCAAGGTGTGCACCGAGCGTTCGTTTACCCAAAGTTTCTAAAGAGATGTGCATCTTTCGGTTCATTGGCACCCATTCTTATAAAGATTTGATTTTTACGGAATATGAGTAAACATTTGAGCATATGTATGCACCAAGCGCGCATTTACTGGGGATTCACGTGGATATGCTTCCAATTGTCTCTTTATTCTAGATCTGATTATTTAAGAGGGGTTTAATTACTCAAAAAAATAATTGTTATTTATTTTACCACCTCTCTAAGAGATAAGTTGTCATCATTAAAAAGTGGAAAAATGTGGAACCTTATTTTGTAGGTCATTAATCAAATAAGCATTTCCAAAGATTGTCATACCTCAAAATTTATCCTACATTTTTTTACCTAGCTTACGACTTTATTCATATCATTCATCACACATATGTAGGTTTCATTCATTTCATCTGCATACATTGTATATTTCATCATTCCATCTTCATTTGCAACAATTAGGACATAAGCTCTTAAATGATGATGTTTTGCTTATATTAGAAGATTGCTTGCTTGAATTTAAGGAAAATGACAAAATCCAAAATTCACATAATATTTCATTTATTCATGGAAATTCAAGATACATGGCTTATTATTTGAGATACAATTGAAAATATGAAATTACAAGGAAAAAGAATAAAAAAAATTACATTATTTTGGTATAGTTGACTTTTTGGTCTATTGTTGACTTTTGGTCAACTTTTGACCATTTACTCAATTTTGACTCCTAAATATTCCTAGACATATCCCACATTCGTTTGATCACAAGAGTCCATAATTTTCATGAAAAAATCAACTATGTCATGAACAAGTTTCATGAGAGGATTTTCACATTTTCCATCCTTCAAGCTCTATTTCCACAACTTTTTCTCCTTCCTCCATTAGTGCTTCAAGATGCTTCTTCCACCACTTTGTTCATCTTGCTACAAGGAAGAAAATAAAACAAATCAATTATCAAGCTCATTAATCAAAATCATCCAAAATTCATCAAAAAGTCATGAGAAAATTCTGCACTTAGAAAATTTTGTACTTAGAAAATTTTGTTTTTATCTTCCATGAAGCCTCATTCTCATGTCTTTATCTTCATTTGTTGATGCCACCTCGAGCTCATTCTTCCACCCCCAATGCTTACTTCTTAAAGCAATGGATGTTAGAAGCATAATAAAAGGATTACTTCTTGAAGTTTTTCAAATTTCGCATCTTTTCGACAAAATTTCAACACACACCAGAGCAAATCTTGACTCCATTGGTAAGCCTTGAACTTTCACTACTTTCATGTCATTGCCGTGAATCTTCTTGAGTGATTGATCTTATTAACTGCATGTGGTAGAGCCTTTAGATTATACTACTATTTTGAGATTAATTTGATCATAAAAGTAACTTAATTATTCAAGAATTCAACATTAAAGTAGCATAAAAATGAGCATAGCATAGTCTTTGATCGCGACTTTCTGAGTCTAACGGTTACTAACTGCAATTGCACAGTTTATCGCGTAGTAATAAAAGATATTGATCCCACAAACACCAATGTCAATCTACTATACTCTATCGTTACTTTGTAAAGCTAAGGCGAAGTGTATTTGGTTAAGAAGAAACTAAAACTAGAACTTAGAATAAAACTAAGAAAATAAGATAATAAAGAGAGACCAGAATATGAATTCCGCGTTCTTAACGGACTATGTAGAATTTGGTTACTAATTACGATTATAACTTAGTTCCATAGAATAAACTGACTTAAAGACTCGCCTCATGTTCTCGCGGTATTAACTAAAGCCACGTTCCCTAATCCCAAGATTTTGCTCTCGCTCGCCCAGTAACTAGGAAATATGTTTTGAAAGCCAATAATATCCTAAACTTATCTAAAGCGCTCTCGCTGTATTTAGATTTGTTGCCTAATTTTCACTATCTGGTTCGATTCCCACGATCTCGCAGTGTCGGTTCTAACCTTAATTGATTTCTCACTCTCGTGACAAAATCGTGTTAAGTAACCCCTCACTCTCGTGACAAAGCTATTTAAATTAAATTTGAAAATTAAAACCAAAACAAAATTTTAATCATAAGTTCGCACCTATTATTTTCTACCGAGTCCCGTTGGTAACGACGGTCCTCATACGTCGGACTCAAAAAATATTTAGCTAGACATTGATAGGAAAATAAATATGCAAATACGATAAGAAACTAAAGACGATAACATAATTTAGAAATTTAAATAATAAGGCGATAAAAATATAAATAAGCGATTAAATAAGAAGACGAAAAAGATAAATAACAATTAATAAACCTGGAATTAATTTATGCTTGAATCATACATTGAACCCTTGAATTCTTAAATGCGAATCAGAAAAATAAAATACGAAGAAAAAAACGGAATCCTAAAACTAATATTCGTAATAGTCCTCCGATGTGAAGAACTATTACTTTTACATGAAATAAAGAAACCTAAAAATTAAGCAAGGAAATATGGTGCAAGAGATGGGTGAAAAAAGGAAATCATCATTCAAGTAGCAGAGGCTGTTATTTATAGTTCTCATGTTCAACTTGCAGTGAGAAAATGTAGGAGAAATAATCTCTGGCTTGAAGTAGACTTGGCTTCCAATTGACTCGAGAAAATGTAGGAGAAATAATCTCTGGCTTGAAGAAGACTTGGTTTGGCCTGCTTTGAGGAGAAATATAGGATTTACTTCGTCACAGGTTTTGACTCAGTAGTTGTTCGCTGGTGTTTTCTGTCGAACAACCTCTGGTTTCTAATCCAACGTTAGATCAGTTTACTTGCAGGATCAACCATACAAATCCTAGGACATAGGTGCGAATTGATTTGGTCGAAAGTGATGATTTTTAGCAATCTTGTGTTGTTTTACTCTTACTAAGGTTCTTTATTATGTTTGTATGATTCTACGAGATGAAGAACAAAAGTAAGGTTTCTTGACGAACACGTGAACTAAGTAAATTCTGGTAATGTAAAAGGATAAATGGCAAGGTAAAGTATAGGTTGGCAAAATTAAAAAACTTGTAAATTGCAGGAATCGTAAAAATACAAGAATGTTAAATAACATGAAGTTTTATTAAATTGAATAAAAATGGTGTTTCACACGTACATTTTTTCAGAATTCAAACTATTTTCTCTCACATGAGTACTTTGAGTAATTTTAAACAAGAATTTGTACACAATATCACACACACACACACAAATCTAACAAGAATTGCTCTATTTATACACAACTAAGTAACTGCCCCTAACAGACAAATTCTACGATTGTAACACTTGGCCTTTGGCATGTCTTTTTCTATCAAATGCTTCCACGTGTCCCTTCTGCAAAACGTCTTTCATCTTTGAATTTCAAATTTCAGCGCCTACATTGAAACAACATGTCTCCTCAAAGTTGTCGAACCCGTCGAAGACCAGCCTTTACCACCTTTAACTAACCTCATTGAAGTTGTCGAAACATCATCACTTCCTATCTTTGTAGAAGACGTCGAAAACGTCCTTCACATTTCTTTAGTCGGACTTAACCCCTGAACACATTTTATTCCATGATTGAAATGCTATTTTGGATTCTGATTTCATGGCGTCGAAAATCCCTGTCTACAAATTGCCCCCCAGCAAAGGTCTTTTTGACTACTCTGGAGAAAAGTCATTTGTTGTCGAGAATTACTTCGATGCCATGTCAACTTTTCATTTTCATCATTTCCAAGGCTAGATACGTTAAATCCCCAGAAATCTTCATTATCATATCTTTTCTCAAAAACGTCAACTCAGCCCACGTTCCAGACAACTACTCCATTATCCCCTAAGGCTAGGAAATCATAAGTTTTCCAACTGCCATCAGCCCACTTTCTTTATGAAATAAGTTTGCCACATGGCCCATGATTCAATCAAGACTTAACCGTTTCAATCTTTTGTCTATAAATACTAAACCATTTCTCCCTTCAAACTTTTTACACAATCCTCTTCTTCTCAAAGCAAAGAATTTCATCCCTCTAAACCACAAAGAAACTTCCTTTCATACAACAATGGCCTCTACAAAATCTTCCAGCAGCAAGAAGACTAAAAGCTCCACTACACTTCCATACACACAGGCTGAATGGACCTAACATTGTTGGAAACCAACAATACATTACAGAGCCTCCCGATGAAAAGGAAAAGGATAGCATTTACAAGTCTCAGGTATTAATTCCTATACTGGTTTCTGGTACTTGTCATTCTATCTTAGGACCTCTCCCCAATCTAGACCTTAACCCATATAGGTTAAAAGAATATTTCCCTTCATATCAACGTCTAAAACCTATAGGAGCTGAGGTTAAACCCAAACGGACTGAGGAACCAACTGAGGGTTCAAATTCAACCACTGATGAAGGTCTGAATTTGCTTCATCTAAACAATGCTAGGATCATTAGAACAAGTCCCATGGTGAAAGATCCCTCCGACTATCTTGCTTGGTTAGCAAAGATTGAAAAAGTTAAAGAACCCTTTTAGAGAGAAGTAGGAATCTTCGACTTAATCCAAATGTCGAAAGTAGGACCTAGCTAATGTCCTAACATGATTTTAGCTTCTCTCTTTTTCTGGGATAGCACCTAAACAATTTTCACCTTCCTTGTGGAATGGTCACCCCAACCCTTTTCGACCTAGCAGTAATATGTGGGCTCTGCCCTCTAGGATGGAACTTCGACCCAACTCTCCAGAACCAGGACTCCATTAATTTTGACACCAGCAAAGCCTCTTACTCTGTCTTCATTAACCACTATCATGATAAGACGACTGATATAGTGTCTAAAGAAGATCATATAGCCTTCTTAACTCTATGGTTGTCGAAGTGTGTCTTCTGCTCCCGTTCTTTACAAGTGGCAAAAAAATTCATCACCATAGCTAATCAACTCGAAGATGGGATCAGATTATGCTTGGGCGAGATGATCCTGGAGAACCTGTATGAGTCCTTGAGTGAAAGCGTAGAATTCCTGAAAATTTCCATTGACCAAGGGAAACTTAGCATATCATGACCCCTTTGGCTATTACAATTGTGGCTTAATGCCACTTTCGAAACTTCTATCCATGTCAAGAATTTAGTGGATGAATAAAAAGTGAAAGATAGAGCCGTCGAATGGCCCAAGTTAGCACAACTACTGCCATCTGATGAAGGGCTCAGTTTTCGACAGGCTTTCATAAGTTACATCATGATGCTCACCAAGAGGTATAACTTCACTCCTTCCATGGCACCTTTTTCCCACAGAACAATTGGTCATGAATGGTTCACCACATAACCTCCCTTTGAGATGGAAGAGGCTGAACAAAAATTCAACGACATTTGGGAAGCATTCCTGGTCCCTAGACTCATTCTCTCCCACCATAACGTGACAAAGACCAAAATTGCTTTAATCGTTTACCAACCCAACCTAGTTTCTAGACAATTTGGATTGGTCCAGACGAAACCAAAATCCATCTTTTCGAAGAAAAGTTCCATCCTTTTCTACAACTCCTACCATTCTGAGGAACAAAGTCTCCAAATAGCGAAGAAATATTTTGATGGTTCTGTTGATATCTGCCAAGTGGTTTTTCGACATTCTTTTCTTTGCACCCATTAATTTGATGTTTGGTGGAGGGAGTACTACTGCACCAAATTCTATGATGTAAAAGCATTCACAACTCACCTGACCAATGCATTTACTCTTGTGCAGGATCGGACGAAAAAATGTAAAGGACAACATATCCAAGAGATACAAAAGTTTCAAAAATATTTTGAAACCGTCTATAGGCCAGAGGAACTTAGTCGAACCATAAGCGAAACAGCAGTGACTTTAAAGCATAAGTTGACTAAGAGATTGGATAAATTGAAATTGCCTTCGCATGTTTGACCAAAACAACGATATGAACTAGCTTTCAATCTTTATCCACCAAGGTTTCCCCCTCTTCCTTCTGCTGACTTTGGGGTGACGTTGAGCCCTCCATTTCCAGATTGGTATTTTTGTGGGGATTCTTTGAAAATCCTTCGTCAACAATCCAAAAAACCTGTTGAGCGAGTGGTTCCGACTAAGTTCACTTTGGATGATTACAAAGTACACCTTCATATTGGAATAGAACATGTTCACGTGGAAACTCCCATTCTTGAAGGTGTTTTAATCGACAACAATTTCTTTATTTCGATATTTTGAACTTATCTCTCTTTTTTTCTTTTTATTTCTGACTTCATTTTGTGCTCTTCAGCTACCAAAGTCCAAACCAAAAAGGTTGCTCTCAAAAGCATTACTGATGCGATGGAAGAAGATCCACCCGTTGTCACTAAGAAACCTTCGACTAAGGTATAAATCCTCTTCTCTTAGATCAACCTACCTTTTCACTTTTCAAAACTGAATTAACTTTTACTACCATGTATAGGTAAGTCGAAAACCATCACCTACGCCTAAAAGAAAACAACCAGAAGAAAAGGTGCCTAGTGAAGAATCTGGTGATGAATCACCAGAACCAAGTCAACCCCAAAAAAGGAAGAAACCTACAAAAGCTCCTACTCCAAAATCCAAAGCCAAAGTAGTGAAAGAAACTCCTCCTCCAAGTCGAGTTGCAAATTTGCAAATAAGGGACGCATAGAGTGGGAATTCTGGTTTTCACACTGAGATTCCTCAGGTAAATCCTTGTTTCGACTGTTTAGCCTTTATCTTCTTAATGTATTTTCTCTTTTTTTATTTTGGGCTATTTGCAGGTCAATTTTGACAACACTCCAGAAAAGAAGGGAACAGAACAAGAAGTTCCAACACATCAAAGTGTCAGTCTAACACCCTATTCTCCTAAACATCTGACAAAGGAACCAGAGGCAGAAGAACCACCATCGCCCGATTCTCCTCAATACTCTAACGACCACTCTCCTTGTCCTCCTCTAAATGAAAATTCTCATCAACAGGACGAAGACCCGAAAGCTGACGCTGAGATCGAAGGTGATAATATCAAAGAAGGAGTAACCGGTGGTGATGATGACAAGTCGAAGGAAGAAAACATTGGGTCACACCAAGGGCAACCAAGCCAACCAAATCCTGTCTCACAGAAAGGAGGGTCAACTGGTTTGACAACTCTTTATCGTGAAGAGATTGAGAATTTTAAAGTGCAAAAACCCTTGGAGTACCTCAAAGTTGTACTCAGTGCCTGTTTCAACTTCCAAGACTTTTCTCAAAGTACTTCGACTACTTCAGGAGCCACTTCCAGCGCGCATTCTCTTGAAGTTGTCTTGGCTGAGATCAAGGAAAAAAATCCTTGATTTGGACTTGTTCAAGGTTTTAGATGCAAATTCAACTGCCTGCTTCGACTTGAATAAGATCCTAAAACAAGTCAACATATTGGAGTCTCCTGCTGAAGTGAGCAGCCTCGTGATGGAGCTGACCACCCTGGTCGACATGGTGAGTGCTGACATACATCGTCTTAAGGATTTCGCAAAAAATAATCTCCAAAAAATATGAAACCCAACTTACTGAATGGGATGCTACAACCATTTCGACCAACAAAATCATAGAATTGCAGAAGATTTCTGAGGCTTATGCCAGAGAGATTGTCGAATGCGATGACAACATTCAGAAATGGGAGGAGGAGATGGCTGAACTTCAAAAGAAAATCTTTCAGGAGAAGAAACGCAAAGAAACTCTTTAGAAACCTAATCAGAAAGAGATCGATGAAGATCTAGAGGTGGGGGTTCATCATGCTGAAAGGGCTCAACTACTTACTCAAGAAATTGAGACCCTTTCGACCAACAAAAGCTTTTGTGAACGTCGACTCCAAATTCAGAAGAAGAAGTTTGATGAGTTGAAGAAATCTTTTGACAAAATTCAATTGTAATAGGGATAGCTTTTTATGTACTAGTTAATTTGCCAGTAAACTGTTTGTAATGAATCTAATTCCATTTGTTTGGAAAAGTACATTATCTTTTCCATTGTATGCAATTTTACTCTTTGGCTATTTTTACTTCTTGCAATATTTGTTTGTACCTTTTTAAGTACTTTCCATTTATTTTGAATATTCTTTCGTCTTTCCTATTTCTCTGATTTCATATGCGTCGTTCGAAAAACATTTCAAATTCTGGAAAGGTCCTTCCCACTTAGGGGACCACTTTCCCAATGCTCTATCTTTTCGATCCATAGGAATAATTACCTTCAAAACTAGATCCCCAACAAGAAGAATTTTATGTTTTACCTTTTATTATAAAACTTTTCAACTTTTTCTTTTTGCCTCTTTAACAAATCCAGCGCATGCAGTCTTTCTTCATCTAAATCAACCAATTCATCCATCATCATATTCCAATATACATCTGACGGAATTTCATGATGCCTCTGGATTCGAATCGACTGTAAATAAATTTTGATTGGCAAGACTGCATCATGACCATAAGTCAGCCTAAATGGGGTTGAGTTCGTAGCCTCTTTGGGAGACGTTCGACAAGCCCACAAAGCTTGATCTAAAGTCTTATGCCAATTCTTAGGTTTTTTATCCACATGCTTTTTAATCAAGTTGATTACCACTTTATTAGCTGCTTCAACTTGTCCATTCTCTTGAGCGTAGTAAGGTGTCGAATTAAGGAGTTTGAATCCTACTTCTTTTACAAATTCTTGCATGTTTTTTCCAATAAACATCGTTCCCTGGTCTGTGGTTATTGTTTCTGGAATTCCAAACCTATAGATTATATGTCGTCGAATAAATTCGATGACTGTTTCTTGGTCTACATTTACCAAAGGTATAGCTTCAATCCATTTAGTAAAATAATCTATTCCAACAAGAATGTATTTTTGTCCCTTTGAAGAAGCTGGTCGAATTTCACCAATTAGGTCTAAAACCCAACCCCTAAATGGCCAAGGCTTCACAATCGAATGCAATTCACTTGCAGGAACGTGCGGTATGCATGCGTGCAATTGGCATTCTTGACATCCTTTGGCGAAATCAATACAGTCTTTCAGCATTGTTGGCCAGTACATTCCCTGTCAAAATAGCAACCATTTCATTTTATGTCCTACTTGATGTGCACCACAGGTTCCACTATGTACGTTTGACAAAGCCACATAAGCCTCTTCTTCGCCTAAGCATTTTAATAAAATCCCTTCTGAGGTTTTCTTGAAGAGCTCATTTCCCAAAAGTACATAGCTTAAAGCTCTGTACTTGACTTTCCTTTCGACCCTCGTATTTGGGTCCTGCAGATACTCCTTGATGGGCTTTCTCCAATCCCCAACTCTTGAGTCATCTATGTTAAAAATTTCAAAGTTTTGTTTGTCACCATACCCTAACTTTATTGTTTCCAAATCTGATGGAGACAACTTGGTGGACACAACTCTTCCTCTAACTTCAATAGCCTTCTCTTGGTTTTCTTTCGACACCTTATAACCAGATGCTATTTGGGAAAGGTCATTCGCCTCTTGATTCTCCATCTTGGGTATGTGTTTGATGTCCACATTGTCAAATCTTTTAAGAAGTATGTTGGCTATGACGAAGTACATAATCAAATTCTCTTTTACACATTTATATTCTTTAGTCAACTGTTTTACTACTAATTCAGAATCGCCCATTATTTCGACTCTTGTTGCCCCTAATTCCAACAAGATTTCAAGTCCTGAAATCAGGGCTTCGTATTCTGCTTCATTATTTGAACATGAGCCTTCAACTTTGTACTTGAATTTTGTTGGAATTTTATTAGGAGAAATAATTAGCATTCCGACTCCAGTTCCATTTATGTGGATGGAACCATCAAAATATAACTTCCAAGGTTCCATTTCGACATAGTCTAACCCATTTTCATTTATGGAATGGTCTGCTATGAAGTCAGCGACCACTTGTCCCTTAACAGCCTTTAAAGGCAAATATTTTAGGGAATATTTTGTTAATGCTAAAGCCCATTTTCCAATTCTACTATGCAAAATAGATTTTGATAACATATATTTTATTACGTCGAAATAGGAAGATACATATACATCAACAGGTTTAATATAGTGTTTTAATTTCATACAAGAAAAATATACACATAGACATAATTTTTCTATAACACTATATCTAGTTTTGGCGTCATTCAGGACTCTGCTGAGGTAGTAGATGGCTCTTTCGACGCCATTTTCATCTTCTTGACATAGCATGCTCCCCAGCATTTTATCTGATGCCGAAATGTATAATCTCATTCTTCTTCTTCTACAAGGAGGGATCAAGATTGGAGGGCTAGAGAGGTATTATTTGATCAGGTCGAAAGCAACTCGATGTTCCTTCCCCCATGTGAAGTCTCCCTTCTTTAGTCGAAGCAGTGGTGAAAAGGCATGTGTCTTTCCACTAAGGTTGGAAATGAACCTTCTTAGAAAGTTAATTTTCCCCAGTAGAGATTGCAGCTCCTTTTTTATTGATGGCGCTTTCGCTTCCATTATGGCTTTAGCTTTGTTTTCATGGATTTCGATCCCCTTCTTGTGAACTACAAAACATAAAAAGTCACCCGCCTGCACACCGAAAGCATATTTTAGGGGATTCATTTTCAAACCAAACTTCATCATCCTTTCAAAGGATTGTCGAAGATGATCTATATGACTTTTTCCTGAAACGAACTTAACCACAATATCATCAATATAAATCTGCATGTAAGTTTCAATGTAATCATGAAAAATTGAATTCATAGCACGTTGGTAAGTTGCCCCAGCATTTTTTAGGCCGAAAGGCATCATTATGCATTCATAAGTCCCTATCGCTCCAGGACAACAAAAAGCTGTCTTAGGAACATCTTCTTCGGCAATAAAGATTTGGTTATAACCAGAGTATCCGTCTAGCATGCTTAAATACTCATGGCCTGCTGCCAAATCTACAAGCATTTTTGCTACTGGCATAGGGTATTCATCTTTAGGTGTAGCTGAATTTAAGTCTCGAAAATCAATACATACCCTAAGTTTGCCATTTTTCTTTATTACAAGAACTATGTTTACAATCCTATCCATATACCTCGCTGTGCGAATGAATCTGCATTTCAGAAGTCTTTCGACCTTCTCTTTTATTTTCGACAGAACCTCAGGTGTGAAATGCCTTGGGGCTTGCTTCACTGGCTTCTTTCTTTCTAGTATATTCAACCTTAATTTAACCACGCTTCTGTCTAAACCAGGCATTTCATCATAGTCCCATGCAAAGCAGTCTTTGTAATCGCGCAGCAGCTGGACTATTTCGACTTTGAACTGAGGGTCCATCTTGAAACTTATGTAAGTTGGCCTTTTTTCTGCCCCCTGTCCCAAGTCTATTTCCTCCAATGGGTCTTGAGCCACCATCTTCATGTTGGTCATCATTGGATCTTGTTCGAACCCCAGAGGTTCGTCATCATAAATGGCGTCGAGCTTCTGATTTTTCCATTTGCCATCTGGGATTTTCTTAGTATTTTCTTCAACGTCTATTTCTAGACTTTGTTGGTTAGACTCGCTTTGACTGGCTTTGACAGCCATAAATTTCACTTCGGCTTCAAGTGTCGCTTTGAGTTTATTTTTGGCAATGTAAGCCGTAATTCTTTCTAACGCAGATGCTTTAGTCATCATCTACAAATTCGCTTCCCCACCCAGTGGGTTGTATGTGTGTGGTTCCCCATATATAATTCGACTCGTCCACCATTTCTTTATCCCACTGGAAGTCATACGTAGGGTGGAGGTATATGGAGCAATATGCATTGTCAGTCTTTTTGAGGTCAAAATTGGCTGGACTACATGGCAGAATGTGAGCCAAATTTCTATTAAAACCGAGGCGGTCGACGTGATTGACGTAGGTCATGAAATGGCTTTGATTTGTCTTTATATTATCTATTATGCCATCTGGTCTCCAAATAGCAATCCTCTGGTGCATCGACGAAGGCACAACTCCCATGCCATGTATCCATTCCCTCCCTATGAGGAGGTTATAGTTTTCTTTCGACGCTATTACCATAAACATTGTTGGTCTTGTTATTGTACCAACTGTTAAATCCATCTGGATCACTCCCATGGTAGTCCTTATCTTTCCTTCGTAATTCGACAATACCATATTGTGTGGTTTAGCATCAGAGTCATTTTTGCCAAAATTTCTCAACATAAAATGGGGCATTAAGTTTACTGTTGCCCCTCCGTCCACTAGTATTTTGTTTACTCCAACATTCTCAATCTTCCCCTTTCTAAACAAGGGCTTCAAATGTCCTTTTAGCGAGTCATCTGGTCTTTCAAAGAACACATTCTGCTCCTCCATACAGCCATTGTTAATGATGTAGTAGCATACGGGCTTGTGAGTCATTTGTTCTTCCTCGACACCATCGTCTTCGTCTTCCAACTGCATTACTCTGTCATAATCCATGGGCAACACTGAGTTCAACATTGCACATTACGTCGAAAGAGGCTTCAGAACCAGACGCGAAGTCTTCAGTCATTTCTTCATTATCTTAAACTTCCTCTTTTGGCTTTGTTCGCTCCATACTTGTACTTGGGACTTTGTTATCTGAAATCTCCTTCTTCTCTACCTCCTGGATGTTGTGAGTGGGTGCAGCATCACCTTTTTCGCCAGTATCTTTCTTTGTCGTTCCTTCCTTCATAGCTTCCTTTTCGACCCTCATTTGCCTCTGGAATCTTCTCCACTTAGACTTAGTCATAGGGTTTTTTCCTTTGTAGTTTTCTGAAGGGTAAACCCATGGTTTCTGCTTCTCATCCCCCATTCCTTGTCCTAATGAATAACCTCTCTGAATGTTGAAGCTGATTCACTTCTTTCGCCCTTGAGCGCCCCTAATGGGTTGTATCCACCTATCATCGACGCTTTTGTTTATTTGTTTATATAAATGGTAGCCTCAACCTCCAATTCCTGACTGGTGATGCTCCCTTCTTCTTGGATCATTTCTTTCTTTCTTTGGGGATGGTCTTGCCCCCTAGTTTCCTTTTCTTTTGGAATATTCTATCACCTCCAAATTGTCTTCCGTTTTCTTGTCAAACATGGCGCTGCAGCGTGGACACATCATTACCTCAACTTTCTTCCTTTGACACATTTTCATAAAATCAATCAGACTTTCTTCCTCCTTAGGATATGCTAGCCTCTGATATTCTTCTCGATGGCGTTCCTCAGGAGCTAATGTTTGATTCTTTTGAGAAGTTTCGACCATGTTGATACTAGCTGATTTAGCACTAGTGATCTTCAACTTGTCCATTTTTTCGATCAGCTTCCTCTCAGTCTCACCCATTTCTCATGTTAAGTTGTCCTCTTCATTTGGAAATGAGCCTTCACAGGCTTTTGGGCAGCAGTTTTCAACTTGACTTCCCTTGGGATCTTCCATTATTCTTCGCAGTATTCCATAGGTGGTTAGTTTCTCAGGCATTTCGTCAAAGTTTTTGCTTTCAACATGACAATACTTTCGTCCACCCCATCATTGTCAGTGAAGCTTTCATCAATCTCCTTTTCAGCATCATTCAGGTTGCCAAAAATTTCTTGGTTTTTTTTTCATATTAGGGTTGTCAGTAATCCTCCAATCTTTTTCGACAGATTCCTCAGTGCCTTCGTCGTTGCTTGGTTTGTTGTGGACTTCACTTTAACCATGTTGATGGTAGCTTCATTGGCCTCCACTTTTGCTAGGGCAGAATCCTCAGTGACTTCGCCAGCCTTTGTTTTTTCAAGATCTTTTGTGCCTCCAATCTTGGCTAGGTCGTTGAGGCCTTTAGTGACCTTCTTACTGTAACCAGTTGATTCGCCTTCAAACTTATGCTCAACATTTTGTCATTCAGTAACTTCGTCCCTGTCTGCGAGATCTTCAGTAATCTCCACCATGTTAAAATTGGTATCGAAGCCTTCAGTAGCTCCTACCATTTCGAATCCATACTCAAAACTTTATCCTAATTCCACCATGTTAATGATTAATGGCTCAGCGTAGTGGGCGTCGACAGTCTGCATGGGATTTGAGTCAATTTTCATTTGTTGCTTTTGCTTGTCATTGAATTTCAGTCTCCCGTCACGGATAACATTCTGCACTAGGTCCATGAAAAGGAAACATTGAGACATTTTATGACCCAAAGAACCATGGTACTTACAAAAACCTCTCTTTTTCTGTTGTTCCATAGGAGGCACTTTAGTGCCTGGTGGAACTATCATTTGACCATCTTCGATTAATTTGTTGAAAATTTCCTCACATTTGGTGACGTCGAACGTATTGGTTCTTTTAGGAAACTTATCATTCTTTTCAGGCTCAACTGGATTTTTTCCGTTCGACAGAACTAGCATGCTACAAGAATATGGTGGTCCCTGTTTTAATTCTGCTAAGTCAATTTCTTGTTCGTCGAAACATGATGGTTCGTCTACATTATCTACATCATTTTCGTCTTCTTGGTGCATCCCTACATAAGCCATTCTTTCTCTTTTGTTTCTATTTTCTCTGAATTTCTCAGCCTTTAGTTTTTCGACTTGTCTCACCTTATCTTCCAATTGCGACATATCTCTCAAATATTGGGTGTCTAGTTTCTTCCTTATAGAGTAGTCTAGACCACCTGCGACCATTTCGACCAATTCACGTTCGGGTACTTGGGTGAAATATCTGCTTTCAGTAATCTGAACTTATTCAAATAGTCATCTATTGGTTCAGAGAGTTTTCTTTTCACACTGGCCAATTCCTTCAGGCTTATTTTGGTTTGCCCCATGTAGAACTGTTCATGGAACAATCTTTCTAATTGGGTCCATGTATATATGGAGTTTGCAGGAAAGGATGTAAACTAAGTAAAGGTGTTTTTTGTCAAAGAATATGGAAAATATTTTGTCCTTAGATTTTCATTATTTTTTATTTCTCCTGCTTCGATTAGATAACATGCGACATGCTCTATGGTTGATTCACTAGTATCCCCTGCAAATTTGGTGAACTTGGGGACTTTCCACCTTGGGGGTAATTCTTGTTGTTGAATATACTCAGACAATGGGGAGACATAACTAGGCCTTTGTAATCCTATATTTACCCCATTTGTGTCATTATTCTTTCGACAATGGCTGCTAGGTTGTTTTCGGCAGACATATTATTATAGCGCATCTGCTGCATAACTTGATCAGCGTCTTGACCCCTTTGGACTAGAATTCACCCAGGCTATGGTTGGGCAGGAATTTATACTTAAGGTTGTTCGACTGCTTCCTCTTGGTTTCTAATGTTGACTTGGGGGATTTCTACTAGCCTCTGGTTTATGGTAGGTTCCTCTTTAACCGGTGTCTTAGGATTTGAAACTATTTGCTCTTTGGGCTATGTTTGGGGTACGCCGAAGAAATTGGCAATACGTGTCATTTGTTCTGCCAGCAATTGGTTGGTTTGGGTCGTGTTTCGTATCAAAGGATTAAACACTTCTACCATTTATTGTGTTAACATATGGACCATTTCATGATTTCTCTCATCCAATTGTTGCATAATGGCATTTGCCGAATTTGTGGTGATTGCTGGCGAATAATTTTGAAATCCTAGTGGGAGTTGATTTATTCTTCCCATGTTTCCACCAGATCCTGATCCTTGCAATGGTGATGACCTATTCAACAAGGAGTCAGAATAGACTGAAGATGCATTTTGCAAACTTGCCATAGTGGTAGTAGGCATCCCATAAGGTTGTTCCCTACCAAACAATGGCATTGAAAAGTTCGTCGAAAAGGGCCTATGAACGTTCCCTATAGGGGGAGGTATTCCCATGGACATTTGGGGTCCAATGGAGGAAAAACTAGGCGCACTTTGAGATATTGCAAACGCAGGTGTTGACCCTGACGAAGAGGGTATGACTTCTGATACAGAAATTGACCCTGTATTTCCTCCACTCGAAGGAGTAGGGGTAAGCACCGTAGTATTTTCATTTTGACTATGTGGCGGATTCGCCATTCTTCTTACTCTTGTTCGTTTAGGCCTTTCTACGTCGGTTACGACTAACTTACCCCTTCTTAGAATCATGCAATGAATTAAAACCTTTTTGACTAAGAGTTGTTATGATATCTTTTATGCACTAATGTCCCACTAGGCGTGCCAATTTGTTCGTTGGTGTTTTCCGTCTAACAACCTCTGGTTTCTAATCCAACGTTAGATCAGTTTACTTGTAGGATCAACCATACAAATCCTAGGACATAAGTGCGAATTGATTTAGTCGAAAGTGATGATTTTTAGCAATCTTGTGTTGTTTTACTCTTACTAAGGTTCTTTATTATGTTTGTATGATTCTAAGAGACGAAGAACAAAAGCAAGGTTTCTTGACGAAAACGTGAACTAAGTAAATTTTGGTAATGTAAAAGGATAAATGGAAAGGGAAAGTAAAGGTTGGCAAAAGTAAAGAACTTGTAAATTGCAGGAATCGTAAAAATGCAAGAATGTTAAATAACTTTAAATTTTATTAAACTGAATAAAAATGGTGTTTCACACGTACATTTTTCCAGAAATCAAACTATTTTCTCTCACACGGGTACTTTGAGTAATTTTAAACAAGAATTTGTACACAAAATCACACACACACACACACAAATCTAACAAGAATTGCTCTATTTATACACAACTAAATAACTGCCCCTAACAGACAAATCCGATGATTGTAACACTTGGCCTTTGGCATGTCTTTTTCTATCAAATGCTTCCACGTGTCCCTTCTGCAAAACATCTTTCATCTTTGAATTTCAAATTTCAGCGCCTGTGTCGAAACAACATGTCTCCTTAAAGCTGTCGAACCCGTCGAAGACCAGCCTTTGCCACTTTTAACTAACCTCATTGAAGTTGTCGAAACATCCTCACTTCTTATCTTTGTCGAAGACGTCGAAAACGTCCTTCACATTTCTTTAGTCGAACTTAACCCCTGAACATATTTTATTCCCTGATTGAAATGTTGTTTTGGATTCTGATTTCATGGCATCGAAAATCCCTGTCTACAGTAGCGTAATAAAACTTCCACGTTTTTGACTTGTGACAGTCGTCTTGTGAGTGTGACGACCGTCTCACATTCTTTCCTTATGACGATCGTAATAGCATGGTGATGTCCGTCACATGCTAAAAATGCATAAATTCAGTTCTATTTGTCCCATTCATTCTCATTTCTTCCTCATTTTCTTCCTTTTGTTAATTAATCCGATTTAATCCAAGTTACCTGAAAACATATTAAATACCAGCATAATAAAACAAAAATTAAGAAAAAAACAAATAAATCGAAACTCAAATCCATGTGAATCGGGCCTAAAAATACGATACATTTTCGTGTTATCAGTCTTCCCTATAGTCTAAAATTTGCATAGCAATAGAGTTTTAATTAGCATAGCAATAACTTTGACTTAAACATAGAGCAAAATAGCTTTTTTCATAAGCACTTATTTCCAAAGAAAACCAAAGTTCAAATAACATGAAAATGAGTATAGAAAGAATTTTTTTTCCATAGTTAGTATATCATTGCAATAACATATTATTAGGCATTGCATTAGCATGGATTCAAACATATAAAATAGATAGCTTATTTGAAAAATTATTTTTTTACACTAAAATCCCAAACTTTGACATACAACACAATAAGCACTTTTCTTGAATTTCAACGATCAAAGTCAAACCCCACTCATAAAATTAGCAAGAGAATAAAATAAAATCATGAAAATCTAACAATCAAACATCATTTTTTCACCAAATTTAAAGCATAAAAAAATTAAATTTTGAATACCCAAATCTGAAAAAATTAGGGATTTTTTTTTGGAAATTTGAATACCAGAAACGGAGCAAGCACGGAATTTCGAGTGAAATAAAAAATATATTTGAATTCAGACAACTTTCTTTTTCCACCACCGCGGGCTGCCACGAGTGGCCGGAAGGCTGCCGACGACCATCTCCACCCATGAACAATTTTGGTTGCTACTGTAGCTGCCGTAGAGTTTTTCGTTTGGTTTAATTCATCTTTTTGTCTCTTAGTTTAATTTATTATTTTGCTTTGACCCCTTAATGAAAAAATATTACATTATAGTTTCTTAAAACGATTTCGTTAGTCAAATTAATTCATTCCGTTAAATTTTAGAAAAAACGTTAAACAATGCATACGTGGTAGTCTACTTAGCATATATTCTCTTACATGACTTATTATTATTATTATTATTATTATTATTATTATTATTATTATTATTATTATTATTTTTGTTGTTGTTGTTATTATTGTTTATTACTAAACATTTTGCTCTCTTTCTCAAATCTCTTTTCCAAAACCCTAGCAGCCACCTTCCTCTCTCTCTATTTTCTTAAACGATATCTTCTTTTTCTTTGTTTCTCAAAAACTGAACTCTCTCAAATTGTTTCTCTCTTCTCTATTTATTTTTTGTCTCTCTCATCGTCAATCTCTCTCGATTTTTCACTCATGATATCACTCGATCTCTATTTCTACAAACAATGTCAACAAAGATATGTGCTTATTCTTTTGTTGTGTGATTGATTTTTTTTTTGGATTTTGTATGCTTTGAGTATGATCCAAAGTGAAAATTAATTGAGATTGTTGTTTGTTGTGTGTTTGATTTTTTTTTATAGATTTTGTATCTTGGATAAGTGCTATTTAATTTCTGTTGTGAAAATTAATTTTCCCATTTATTCTCATGATTTCAAAATTGCAACAAAAACAAATGAATAGGAAAAAACAAAACAAAAAGACATAATTGGTCCCCAAGTCCCATAAATTAATTATGAGTTACGATTCAGTTCCTCAATAAAAATTGTTTCAGTTTGGTCCCGTAATATTGTTTCCGTTAACATATTTGACCCTTTCAGTTAATTGAGATGTTAAATGTCAACCATGCAATGAGTCAGGAATAATAATAATAAATAATGCAAATAAAAAAACAAACAAATATTTTTAAACTCAAAAAACAAAAACAAAAACATTAATTAATTAAGTTGAACAATAACTAACTAAAAAACATTGAATTACATGTACATTGAATTAACCAAAATCATTCACTTGCACCGTAAATCTTCAATTATTGTGCTTAATTTTTTGTTTGCACCAAGGTCTTTCAACAAGGCCACAACATCAACATGATCAATTGCAGTCAAAACTCCCCCGAGCAACAGTGCTTCAAGATTCAGATTTGAAATTTAAAAAAAAATCAATTAGTTTTTGCATAATGGACCTAGCAACAAACCTTCATCCCAATTATTTTCCTCATGCTCTAGGAAATCAATTAGTTATTTCCCCATGCTCTTTGCATAATGGACCTAGTAACAAACCTTCAGCCCAATTATTTTTCCCCTTACTACACCTGCTATAATGCACCACACTACTACTTATTGCACCCTTTGGGCTATTCCTTTTATATTTTTGTTTTATTTGTAGTTTTTTAATTGTGAATTTCCTCCTTGACATTTATTTGTTTTTTACTTGCGATAAAAAATTAGTAGACAAAATAATGATAAAAAGGACTTAGTTTATTTTTTATTCTCATTTTTGAAAATAATCCAAAATAGAAATTAGGATTTAATCTTGTTTTTTTAGAATTAATTGAAATGTTAGACTGTCACCTAATTTTTAGGACTAAGTTTGTGATTAATTGCTAACCTTACATTCACCATGATCCTTAATTCTAGGCTAACCTTTAAAACTGAACTTTGATTTATTTTTGTAGGTTTAGGTAATTGGATTCACTGTGCCTGATTATTTTTCCACTGATATCATCATATTTGATTGAGTTGATCAAAGTTCACTTTGATCAACTAAATCCTTTTTTTGTGCTCATTTCTTCTGTCTGAGTCAAGTGATCAGAAGTCTCTTGGTCACTATATAAGACCTATTCCCTGTACTGGAGTTGCTTTGGATTTTAAGACTTCTCAACTACACAAGTCAAACAAACATCGCAGACAGAATGGACTACTGAGTAAGCGCAACAAATGCTCTTCCTCTACACTTGTCAATCACAATTCAAATTGTGCACCACGAGCCTTAAGTAGTAGAGAAGGAATGAGAATGGTAAATTCCTACCCTCATTCTGGGCATCTTTGGGTATGGGATGAATGACCCAGTGCCCAGAGTATTCATCTCTACTCATAAACTTTAGTGCAATTTGAATTAACAATTGATAAGGTCGTCTTTCATCCCTCAATGTTACTTCAGACTTCAAGCAACAAAAAATCTTCTTCAGCACTCGATAATCACAATTTAAATTGCGCTCCATGAGCCTTAAGTGGTAGAGAAGGAATGGGAATGGATAATTCCTACCCCCATTTTGAATATCTTTGGGTGTGGGACGAATGGCCCAGTGTCTAGAGTATTTATCTCTACCCATTAACTTTACTGCAATTGGAATCAACGATTCACATTTTCCCCTTCCCCCACACTTCAACAATCAATTATGCACAATAATTCTTGGTTCAAATACCACCCTGCTTTCTCTTAGTTTAAACACCGTTCATTTTTTCTTTTGGTTTGAACACCACTCCTTTGATTTAAACACCATTTTCTCTTCCTGTTTAGTTTAAACACCATTTATGTCTCTTGGTTTAAACACCACTCTATTTTATCTTTGGTTTAAACACCACTCTCTTGGCTTAAATGTCATTCTCTTGGATTAAATGCCTTTGTTTTGGTTTAAACGCCACTCTTTTGATTTAAACACCACTCACTTGGCTTAAATGCCACTTTCTAGTTTAAACACCACTCATACTTTCCTCTCTTGGTTTAAACACCATTTCTTTGGTTTAAACACCACTTTTATTTTTCTTTGGTTTAAACACCACCCATTTGGTTTAAACACCAATTATCTTGTTTAAACACCACTCTTTTGGTTTAAACACCATTATTTTTGCTTAAACATCACTCTCAGGTTTAAACAACACTCTTATTCTCCTCTTTTAGTTTAAACACAATTTTTTTGGTTTAAACACCACCTTTTTCTCTTTGGTTTAAGCATCACTCATTTGTTTTAAACACCACTTCTATTTCTCTTGGTTTAAACACCATTTCTAATCCTTCTTTGGTTTAAACACCACTTATATCATTCCTTTGGTTTAAACACCAATTTTATTTCATGTTTGGTTTAAACACCACTTTTATCTTCCTATTGGTTTAAACACCATTTATATCTCTCTTGGTTTAAACACCAATTCTACTCCTTCTTTGGTTTAAACACCACTTTTATTACCTGTTTGGTTTAAACACCACCTTTATATTCTTGTTGGTTTAAACACCACTTCTATTTCTCTTAGTTTAAACATCATTTCAACTACTTATCTAGTTTAAACATCACTTCTTTTTCTGTTATTTTAAACACCATATATATTCCTTCTTTGGTTTAAGCACCACTTATATCATTCCTTTAGTTTAAACACCGCTTTTATTTTCTGTTTAGTTTAAACACTAACTTTATTTTCATGTTGGTTTAAACACCACTTCTATTTCTCTTGGTTTAAATTCCATTTCTACTACTTCTCTGGTTTAAACACCACTTTTATTTCTTCTTTGGTTTAAACACCATTTTTATCAAACTCCTTAGTTTAAATGTCACTTATATCTCTTATTTGGTTTAAACACCACTTTCTTTCCCTATTTGGTTTAAACACCACTCACTTTATTACTTCTCTGGTTTAAAACACCATTTCCTTTCCTCTTTAGTTTAAAAATCGCTATTATTGCTTCCATTTGGTTTAAACACCACATTTACCTCTTTCTTGGTTTAAACACCGCTCCTACCACCTTCTTCACCTTTATTTCCTATGTGGTTTAAACACCAAAATCCTTTGTTCTATCCTTAGTTCTATGAACTATGGAGCTCTGACTTCCTCATTGCATAATGAGTATATGTAGGCACAAGATTGCAAGATCTTGACGAGCATCATTCTTTCATAACCTTCCTTTGTTCACACCCTTGTTTCACAATCTACCTTCGTTCACAACCTCTTTCCAACTTTTCTTCACTTTCACCCCTAGTTCTCTGTACTACGGAGTTCTGATTTCTTCATTGCAATATGAGTGTACGTAGGCACGAGAGCCCCAATCCTCCGCGAGCACCCTAATTATAAACTCTTTTTTTCCTTTGCAAGTAATCTTTAGATATTAACACCTATCAGAGTAAAAAACAAGCAAAATGATTCTCACCAAGTATGATGAATGTAAGGGATGCTAATACCTTCCCCTCACATAACTGACTCCCTTACTCGTTTCTCTTTCCATAGGTTTTATCGATATTTTATCTTTCCTTATGGAAAAAAAATCGATGGTGACTCTGTTCTATCATCAAAAGTGTAATTCACTCTGTTATTTTTCACGTCGCGCCAAAGATGAACATGCTTTTGATGATAACAACTAGTTCTTGATGACAACAACTAAAGTCAAGTGTAAAAGCGATTAAAGATGCAATTTGATCAATAGGGTTTGATAAACCTGATTCTATGATGATGGAATCCAAATGGAATATAAATCAAGCCTCATCTCAAGCTCAAGCAAGTGTCTAAAAGAATGAAGCCTCTGACAAGTCCTGAAGTATATAAAATCTTGTTTTGATACGTTTCAGTGAATATACATTGTAAAAGCATAAGAGATTTCTCGTAAAGTGTGTAACACCCCAAATTTTCCCTCTTCATTTAAGAATCATATCATATCATATACATCATACTCATATCATTTCCTCAGCATCATATCATGGAAAGATGAAGCATAACAGCCCTCATGTCCTAGCATCAAGCATATGGTCATATGTGGAGTTCCTTGAAGCATTTCAAGCCATGACAAGGGTCCCAATGAGTTTTTACAAGTTATATGATGATTCTACACTCCATCTACAAGTTCAAGTCCATTGATAAAAGCACAGAAGATTGCATGATCATCAGAGATCTCAGGACAAGGCAAAGCTCCTATGTAGTGCACCCAAATTAGGGTTTGGGATTCAAGCACCAAGATCTCACAACTTTGGACATTTATTTTGGGACAAGTCTTCTATATGTTAAGAGTATCCTATGTGTCAAATTTCATGAGAAAATTCCATGTGGAAGTCAGTCAATGCCTCAGTTGCTTGCAGATGAAGCAGAAAGTCAACAGAGCCCATAAAAAGTCAAATGTGCAATTTCAAGGGGTCCAACCCAAATTTTTTGGCCAAGAAGGGTCCTTACAATGTTATAAGAGGTTTGGAATGCCTAAAGTTCAAGAATCATGGAGATTTGAGGGGTTTTGCAAAAATGGTACAAAGTTGGTTTTGAGGTTTTCCAAATTTTGCAAGTTTTGCCATAATTTTCAAGTGGCCTTAACATGATCAAAAATTCTTCAAATGGACCAAAGTCAAACATGAAAGTTGGAGATTAAGGACTCCCATTTTCAAAAAGTACAAGTACTTTTTCACTGGATTTGTGAATCTCCCTCTAGGCCATTCGAAAAAACCACCTTCCTAGGGCAAATTTCACTTTTTCAAAATTGCACCAAATGCAAGAAGGCTCAAACTTGATTTTTGTGAATTGGTAAAAGTCCAAACTTGTTTCAAACTTAAAATACATTGCATAAGGACCAATTTTCTCCAAATAAATGGTCATTTTCGTGCACTTTGAAAAAATTCCTCCAAAACATGCAAATTTGCAAAAATCATGAAACAAGTGTGACACTTGAATCTAAGGGCCAGGAATGATTGGGTTTGGATCAAGGGTGGAAAATGAAACTCACACATGCTGAGAGGCCCAAGAGAGCATGAGCATAGCATGCCTATTCCACCAAGTGCAAATTATGCAACTTCACACTTTTCTCATTTGATTTTCGTGCACTTTCTCTCACACTTTCAGCATTGCTTTTTGACATCATAACAAAGAGAATTAGGGTTGCATCAGATCTGAAATCTCTCTCATTCTCTCATTCTCAACTTTCATTCAACCTTGCATTTTTCTTCATATCTCTTGATTCTCTCACTTTCTCCACAAACTTCTTCCATATTCTTGATCAGTGAATCATATAGATCAAGAATCATTCATTCATTTGAGCTTAAAGCATAGAATTTGAAGCTTGCCATTTCAAAGCCACTTGTTGTGAAATCTCAGATCCAGTCCATTTCAAGACCATAGATGCATTTATTTTGCATCTAAGGAGTAAGAGGAGTGATTTGCACGCATTGGTTGGAATTCTATCTCAATATTTCAAGATCTCCATCTCAGGTATGGCTTGAAATTTCATGTTCTGGAAATGGAATTAAATTGTTGTTTTGTGTTCCTTGTTGTTTGCTGATCATGCTGCACTTTGTAGAATTGATTTTGGTGCATTATATCATGAGTTATCTTGATTTTAAGTTTGATGGTGACACTTTATTTTGCTCGATCCGGCCAATTCATTGAGTTTTAGCTTGTTTTGATGCCATATTTGGATTCCTTGATGTCTAATTAGTGGATCTGGACTATTTGTTTGCGTTATTTGATGAATTTTTGCTTCTGGTTTGGTCTCCGGTGCCGGAGCCCTAGCTCCAGTCACCGGAATTTTTGTTGCTCATCCTAGGGTTTTCATACGAAGAAGAAGGTGTTTCCACCATTGGATCTTCAATCCAGCCGTCCATAGCGCGCCACATGTCCTTGCATGGCTTCCGTCTCATATGTTTTATGTCTTTAATTCATTAATTCAGCGTGTGTGTACGTCCACAAAAGCTAGCGTGTGTCCACCAGTAACAGCACAGCTTGGTGCCACCTCAATTAATGAGGTTGGCAACCACAACCACATGATGCATCTCGCGGATCCTATTATTTCCAGCATTTCCTATTTTATTTCAGCTAATTTCCATTACAATTAACATACTCCAGCATGCATCCTGGGCCTTACCAAGTCCTATTTGCACCTCACCATCTCCAGGCCCATTCATTTACACGTTAAATCCCTGATTCCTACACCTCATTTCATTTCCTTTAATTTCTTTTTCTTCACTTTATTTTCTTGTTATTCAGTTTCCTTTTTAATTCATTTAAAATACTTCCATTCACCTAAAAAACTAAAAAAAATCATGAGTGTTATTTTGTGTCTCTAATATTTTGTCATATTTTTATTTTATTTTTTTCCTTTTTCCACGTGTCAGAATTAATTCACCATTTCACCTAGCTTCTTTTTAAGTCTTCTTTGACCAGTCTGCCTTGTTCATTTTCCATAGGTTTCAATATTTTGATTTTTGATCCCATTATTTTTGCTTTGTATTCATAAGACCTTTTAATTTTCATGTGATTTTTATCTGGATTTTTAGAAACTTATTTCTTGAGTCTTGGTCTGGTAACTTGTGATGTAAGTTTGTAACCCTCACTTGTGTTCTTGCCTCCATTTAACCTAGTTTGCTTCTGAATCTTTTCAAATCCTTTTGGCTAGTTGATATAACATGTTTGAGGATCATTTGGTTTCAATTGTGGAATTTTTAGGTGGCTGGTTGATTTATTGTGGAATTTATCTTGAACCTTGTCCCATTTTGCTTCCTTTGAACCTTTAAGTCCCTCATAAGCCTAGAAGGGTACTTGTGCCCACTTCTTCTTCTGGTTTGGGGTTCCTTTGGGGTATGGGTACCCTCTTGGTCCTAGTATAGGGTTTGTGTCCTTTGAATTTTTGTGTTTGTTTCTTCTTTAAGTCATTTGCTTCTTTAAGTGCTTTCACTTCATCTTATGGTTTCTTTTGCTTCCATTTGGAATTGTTTGGTCTTGTACCATTCTTCTTTTCATCTTGTTGGCTTCCTAAGCCATTCTTCATATTGTTTTGGTTCTGGTCTTGAGCATTGTGTTCATATTTGGTGCATCTTACTTTGCATATTTCATAAGTGTGCATTTGTTTTCATATGTGTTCATGTTGCATCATTTTGAGTTGTAGGCTTCACGTCACATTTCTTTGAGTTGCATTTGAATTGTGCATTTGTTCATACCATTGCACTTCTGATTGTGTGATGTTATCATGTTATCTTGCTCATTTTGTTTCATTTGTATGCATACTAACCTTGCAGGGGCTATGGTAAGTGTGAGATGTGGGAATTGAGTTCCATATCTCCAATTCTCATCTTCCTCTTATGTTTATGTGAACTAACCATTTTGTTGTTGGGCTTAGGCCTTTCTCATCCCTTCTTCTATCTTCTTCTTTTCTTCTTTCCTTCTTCATTAGGATAGAAACCTCACTAACCCTTAGGACATCCATGCATGTTAACACTTAGGATTATTTTAGTCCCCCTTTAGAATTTTTCCTTTGAGATCCTTTTGGTTCTTCTTCTCTTCTCATCTCATAACTCTTAAAAAACACTTAAATAAGTTTGAAGTGATGTCTTGATCCATAGCCTTATCCCATGGTATATGCTTGTAGTCTTCCCATCTTGGGATAGTACAAGTTTACCTTGTGATGCACAAGTCTGATCGAGGTATCTTCTTCATAAAGAAAAGCCTAAAAAACACTTCTTCATTTGTAAATAACCAAAAACACTTAATAAGTAAACGAGTTAGTGAGCCTAGGACCTAGTCTTTGGGTTCAAGTTTTGGGGATCTTCTCCTTACTTGAGTGTGCTTGTTCTATTATTCCATCTTGGAATGTAGTGACAAGTGCACATTCCATTGAAGAGAGCTTGAGTTCACTTCCTTGTGACACACTCATAAAAGCTTCTAAAAAACACAAACAAACAATAAGCGTCTTTCCTTCGGGAATTCTTTTCTCATCTCATTCGCTCCGTACGCGAACTTGCTCCTACTTGTCATTTTGCAAGACGGTTACGCACTCGTCGTCCGAGTCTGCAACGCCTGAGCAATGGCATAGGCAGTTCAAGCCTTAATTCACAAGCAATTTCCTTTCAATACCCCTAGTTAGGGGAACTACGGTGTCTCTGATCCTCATTATCCTGATGAGGTACGTAGGCAGCGGGGTAGGGCCCGTTCGAGCACAATCTTTATTTTCCCTACATTTTTCTTTTTGTTTCTTATTCCAGTTATTTTCCAGTTCATTTTCTTTTCTTTGCTGCAGTTTTCATACCCTCACCCTTTGAAATAGTTTCTTTTGCAAGCGTGGATCCCGTCGGGTACGGCGGACGATCTGGGTGCTAATACCTTCCCAGGTTGTAACCGGCTCCCGAACTCAGTCTCTTTGGTTCGCAGGACCTGTGTCCTTCCTTTCCTTTCTTCTGGCTTGTGCAGCATTATCATTCACTTTCTTCGGGATAAAAATGCCTGGCTGGCGACTCTATTCTTTTTCCGTGCCACTTTCGCGTTTGTACCAGGATGGAAATCCGGGGAGCGACAAAGTGTATAGATAATCATACACATATAAACAAGTTTTCAAACTTATTTTTCTCAAGAAAACACTTTTAAAAATATCAGAAACGTTATGGGCAAGTTTTTGTTCTTCCCAATTGGCACTTATGTCCAATCAACTGGACCTGTTAAAATATATACCCTAAGAAATTAGGATAGGGCCTTAATGCATGGTAACAAATAAATATATTTTCTTACCTTTTTAAACATATTAATCGATTACTTTAGGCCTACCTATCGATTAGAGCTTTATACCAATCAATTTGCTCATCGTCATTGGCTATAAAATATTCCTTTTGTGTGTCAACCTCTAGCCTATAAATAGAGGTCCCTTACCACATATTTTCGAATCCATAAACATGAGATTTCAATCCCCATCCCTCACTCCCTCTCTCTAAAATATTTTTGTTAACTTTCTCTAACTAAAGTTTTGTTGAAACGATATCGAGAAAGTCGTTTTGCAATTGAGGAAGTTGTAATTATGGAAGGATAGATTTGTAAGATCACCGAGGAAGTTTTTTTTACCTTGGTAGAACAATTCATCAATTTAGGGATTATTTATTTGGGTTTGAAGCTAAAAATGTGAAAAACTTTAGTTTGAGGATTGTGTGAACAAGTATCAGTTTAGGTTCAAAACCATCATGGTGTTAAAACCTATTAAATTATTGGTTATCCTAGTTTAAAACAAAGATTCGGTTTAAGCTCGGGTCGGTCCTAAAATATTTCTTGGTTCGAGTCATCTTGGTGTTAAAATCTCATAGGTTCTTGGTCAGTCTAGTATAAAACTAAGTTTCAGTTCGCAAGATCAGCACAGTGTTAGAAGCTCTCCAATGTTCAAGATCATCAGGTGCAAAATCTTAAGTTGAAGCTTAAAGATTAACCGCTCTAAGTTAATTATCGAAGGGAGAATAACCGCTTTGATCCATCATTTGGAAGGAAAACTCGCCGCTTCTCTTCGTGTTTACTATTTGGTTGAAAGTTAGTCACAAAATTCATTTTCATTGTATAAGGGGTCTGAGAGTTCAACATCTTAAAAGCTCTTAAGTTTTATTGGATACTCTCAATATCAAATCTTGAGGAAAAAACTAAGTTGCTTTTGACTGAACCTGTATAACTTTGAGGTGTTGTATCTTCCCTTACGTTTTAATTTCCTAATTTTACTTTCTGAATTTTATTTTATTTTGCTGCTTAATTCTAAAAAAATTATAAAATATTTTCAAACTCTGTTTTTTATCCAAAAAATATTTCAAACTTAAATATTTCTAAAACATACAATTCACCCTCCCCCTTCCTCTTGTATGTGAAGTCACATATCCAGCAATATGTTCTTTCAGTATTTTTGAGAAGTTATATTCTCAAGGTGTTGATTTATGATGTAAAGTGTAATACCCCGTATTTTATTTAAAGCTATGGACAATATTAATTAGTAATAATAATATTCCGGAATACTCTAAGAAATTTTGATGGAACCAAATAGAGTAATCAGCGAGATATTATTTTACTAATTGATATTAGCTGACTCAGAGGTTTTATAAAATATCAGAATAAGAGACATTTTCAGATATTCTCTAATTTTGACCTATTGGTAAAAATATAAGCTTTTATATATATATATATATATATATATATATATATATATATATATATATATATATATATATATATATATATATATATATATATATATATATATATAAAGATTATGAGAGGAAGAGAAAGTTGGTAAGAAAGAAGAAGAGAAGAGAAGAAGAAGAGAGAAAAGCCCTAAAGCTCCAATTGCTCATTCCCGATCATCCGTCCGTCGAATCAACTCAATCTTTCCGTCAATCTTCATCTCTCGAGGTGGGTTCTTAGTTAGAAACTTTTATCTTTGATTTTGGTTGAGTTTTAGAGATTTTTGTGGTTAGGGCTAGATTGGAAAATCTAAGAAAAATCGGAAGTTTAACGGTTAAAACCTACCTAAAATACTCATATGGTGATAATGGATATGTTTGATTATGTCTTGTTGCATTGGTTGATGTTTGGGAGTGTTTGGGTGTGGAAAGAGTGTTTTCCCGTAAGGCTGGAACTTCATGAACTAGTGTAGCTCGCTCAGCGAAAGTTCCAGGGCGATTTTCGCTCAGCGAGAAGGAGCTCGCTCAGCGAGACCTGTAGGTTCCAACCTTGGTTTTTAATTCGTAACTTATGATCCGTGTATCCGTTTTTAGCGTTCCACATATTGTTTCGAAGCTAATGATGAAATCTATATTTTGAGATCAAGAAATGTTGGTTTCACCCGACTTTTACCCGACTATTCGATTAAAAGGTAACGAAACATAATTATGGAATTGTGAGTTAAAGATAAGGAATTGGTGAGACTTGTGAGACACCTAGGAGTTCGTACACTAATAAGAATTGAGGATCGCGCTTGATTGTGTTCCCCTTTGTTAGCTTGAGGTGAGTATTACATTGAGTCCCACGGGAAGCGAGAGATAACTTGAGGTGGGTATTACATTGAGTCCCACGGGAAGCGAGAGTTAGCTTGAGGTGGGTATTACATTGAGTCCCACGGGAAGCGAGAGTTAGCTTGAGGTGGGTATTACATTGAGTCCCACGGGAAGCGAGAGTTAGCTTGAGGTGGGTATTACATTGAGTCCCACGGGAAGCGAGAGTTAACTTGAGATGAGTATTTCATTGAGTCCCATGATAAGTCTAGTGGTTCATACTTGAGGTGGGTGTTCCACTGAGTCCCACGAGAAGTCTTGTACGATGTATTGTCAAGTTGTTCCATTTCGACTTGTTTATTTTTTAGAGGAACCTTGTACTCGTAGAATTTTTATGCTTGACCCTTAGAGCCGAGAGAACTCTAAGATAGGGAACCCACTGAGATGTTTTATCTCACCCCATGTTGATGTTGTTATTTCAGGTACTTCAAGTTCCGCTAAGGGTAAGGATAAGGCGAATTGATTATCCTTACTAGTTGATGGCTTAGTCTTCCGCTGTGGATTTTTGAGATCTTCGGATCTAGTTCTTAGATCTTTTTGTAGTTAAACATCTTGTACTATTTTATAGCCTTGTTTAGTACCTTATGTTGTAGTGGCTATATTTATACAATGTGTTGCTAAGAACTTATTGTATTTCAGTACCAAATTATTAATATTATATATGAAAAATATGTTTCATGTATGTCTTTTGTATATGGGTATTACATAAAGAATCTTGAAGAGATTATAATCAAGTCCACTACAAGGAAAAATGTATGTGAGGACATTATCAAAATGTTGGCCCCTTAAATTATTGGAGATTTTTCATCTTAACCAATTGTTTCTAGTATTAAAAAAGCTGCAAATCATATTAGTTAGTGTAAAGGTATGTCCAACTCTATAAATGAATATGGTTATGTTGATATGGATGAAGACACATCTAGCAGTGGCTTTGCTACTTCGTCTCTTTGATTATCTTTGATGTTTAGTTGGTTTGTTGTTGTTTTGTGGATTGATTTGTATGGTTGGACTTGTTGATCCTCTTTGTCTGTTGATTGTGATTTTGTTGAGATTAGATTTCCTTTGCCACTGGTTCTTTTGAGGAAAATATATTGGGAGAAAGATACAATTCTAATTTGGATAATGTTTAATGTATGTTATTTGGTTTATCTATTGGTGTGTTTTATCTACTAAGTGTTATTTGTCCTTTTTGCTATTTTAGAAGTATTTAAATTTGGTAAAATACCATTTTTGTCCTTTAACTTTATCTCGAGGGTCCATTTTGGTCCCTTAACTTTAAAAAGACTCATATTGGTCCCTTAATTCTTTAAAACGTTTTATATTAGTCTTTTACGTCTTATTAGCGACGAAAAAAATTCAAAAATCAGTGACTAAATTTGTCACTAATAAGACAAAATGGACTAATATGGAACGTGTTGAAGAGTTAAGGAATCAATATGAACCTTTTTAAAGTTAAGGGAACAAAACGGATCCCGAGGTAAAGTTAAAGAACAAAAAAGAATATTTTGCCTAAATATTTTCTCTGTCTAAAAAATATCCAAAGAAGGGTTTGTTATTACATATGGATTAGCTTATTTTTATAGGCAAAATATTAGGAAATATGTCTTTTTTTATAAACATTAGGAAAGATGTCTTAAAAGTTATTGAGGTATTCTGCCTCAATTTTCTTCTGGTGCGCTATTTGGAAAGATTTATTTTGGTTCTCCAAGAGCACTTGAGGCATTAGTCATTTCAAGTATATTCATATAAAAATCATAAATACTTTCATCATCTTTCATCCTTAAGTTTTAAATTTTGTGGTGAGCAGCTAAAGTCGTAACATCTTGACTTTGGAGGTACCTTCATGAGTAGTTTTGAGGTATCTTTGGCAACAATGCAAGTATTGATCAATCTGAAGGTGTTTTTGTCAATTAGATTGAATATGGTATACAAGGCTTTAGAATTTACCAAAGCACATCTTCTGGCTTCAACTCTGCAGTATCATTCACATCTTTGTCCTTAGTAAAACAAATTGTTTCCATCCTCTCAGAATAACTTTCCAGGCCTTGTTTCCTTAAGACTTCAAGAAGGCAACCATCCTTGGTTTCCAGTAATCATAATTAGTTTCATCCAGAATGGGTGGTCTGTTCACAAACCCCACCTCCTTGTCCATTATACCATAACGTAACTTCCCTGGATCTCATCCATATACAGAGCAGTATTCCTGCTCTGATACCAATTGAAATTCTGGTATCAGATACGTGATGTCGAAGGCTATGTCACGACATTACTATCTGAGTATTAACAATATAAAAGCAGTATAAATAACAACATTAAAAACACACAATATTGTTAACCTTGTTCGGTGCAAATATACCTACTTTGGGGGCTACCAAGCCAGGAAAGAAAACCACTTAGTAGAGCAATTTAAAGCCTAAACAGTCCCAGTTTACAACTTCTCACTTGAACCTACTCAGTGCAACTTCTACCTAGAAATCAACATCTAGATATGAGAAATCACCATCTCACTCCCCCTCAATCACACACTGTGATAAGCAACCAAATTAAAGAAAAATATAATATAACTCTTCCAAAACACAACACCTTAATCTTTCTTAAAAGATTTGATCAAGAACAAACACTCATGCTTAAAAGCTTAGAGTGGACAGAATTACAACTCAAAAATCAGTCCAATTTAAACTTCTAGGTGATGTATGAATGGCTCACAAAAAGACACGCACAAAGAAAAACCCTAACATTCAAAAGCACTATGCTTTACAATCTAATATTTCGTGTAGAGAAGTTAGGTTAAACATCAATAATATAGAATTCTGAATGGGCCTGAATCTGATCAGAAACTTCCTCAAAAAGATAACATGAATCAAGCAAGAAAAGATCTTCAATAATCTCCAAATACTAACGCATAGAAGCTTCTGTTTTTGACAACAACACTCCCTTGATTTTTTCAAATCCTGGAGCAAAACAAAAACCTAAAAACCTGCTAAAAAGTTTACATAAATTAAATCAAAACTTTCTGTATTTAGAAAGTACCAAAACTATCAAGACAGATGTTACAACATATATTCTGACATCACTGCACACCAAAAGATCTTCAAGCATGTTAAGGACATCTTACAAGACACCAAGGTAAATGATAATGTTTTTCTACATATGCAGGAAAACCAAGAACCTTCAGAGAATAACTGCTTCGATCCATCATTTGGAAGGAAAAATCTCCGCTTCTCTCTGTGTTTACCATTTGGTTGGAAGTTAGTCACAAACTTCTTTTTCATTGTATAAGGGGTCTGAGAGTTCAACATCCTAAAAGCTCTTAAGTTTTATTGGATACTCTCAATATCAAATCTTGGGGACAAAACTAAGTTGCTTTTGACTGAACTTATATAATTTTTGAGGTGTTGTATCTTCCATTAACTTTGAATTTCCTCATTTTTCTTTTTGAATTTTATTTAATTTTGTTGCTTAATTCTAAAAAAAATTCTAAAATGTTTTCAAACTCTGATTTTGATCCAAAAAAAATTTCAAACTTAAATTTTTCTAAAACATACAATTCACCCTACCCCTATTTCCTCTTGTGTGTGAAGTCATGTATCCAGCAATATTTTCTTTCAGTTTTTATGAGAAGTTATATTCTCAAGGTGTTGATTTATGATATAAAGACTCTTGAAGAGATTATAGTCATGTCCACTACAAGGAAAAATGTGTGTGAGGACATTATCAAAATGTTGGCCCCCTAAATTATTGGAGATTTTTCATCTTAACCAATTGTTTCTAGTATTAAAAATGATGCAAATCATATTAGTTAGTCTAAAGGTATGTCCAACTCTGGAAATGAAGATGGTTGTGTTGATATGGATGAAGGCACATCTAGCAGTAGCTCTATTACTCCGTCTCTTTGATTCTCTTTGATGTTTGGTTGGTTTGTTGTTGTTGTTTTGTGGATTGATTTGTATGGTTAGACTTGTTGATCCTCTTTGTCTGTTGATTGTGATTTTATTGAGATTAGATTTTCTTTGCCACTGGTTCTTTTGAGGCAAATATGGGGAGAAAGATACAATTCTAATTTGGATAATGTTTAATGTATGTTATTTGGTTTATCTATTGGTGTGTTTTATCTCCTAAGTGTTCTTTGTCCTTTTTGCTATTTTAGAAGTATTTAAATATTTGGAAAAATACAATTTTTCGTCCTTTAACTTTATCCCGGGGTCCATTTTGGTCCCTTAACTTTAAAAAGGCTCATATTGGTCCCTTAACTCTTCAAAACGTTTTATATTAGTCTTTTTTGTCTTATTAGCGACGGAAAAATTCAAAAATCAGTTGTTAAATTCGTCGTTAATAAGACAAAGGGAACTAATATGGAACGTTTTTAAGAGTTAAGGAATCAATATAAACATTTTTAAAGTTAAGGGAGAAAAATGGATCCCAAGATAAAATTAAAGGACAAAAAAGAATATTTTACCTAAATATTTTCGCTGTCTAAAAAATATCCAAAGAAGGATTTGTTATTACATATGGATTAGCTTATTTTTATAGGCAAAATATTAGGAAATATGTCTTTTTTTATAAACATTAGGAAAGATGTCTTGAAAGTTATTGAGGTATTCTGCCTCAATTTTCTTCTAGTGCGTTGTTTGGAAAGATTTATTTTGACTTCATTTGATTAGAAATTTATTTCATAAAGATATATTCGTTCAAGATTTTGTGATGTGTTTTGGAAATATTTGTTAAAAAAGATTTATTTTGAAGAATTTGTTAGAAAATATTTAATTAGATTTGCTTATAAGATATTTTGTTTTCTTTCGATAAGAGATCTTGTTTGCTAAAAATTGGATTTGGTTTGAATTTATTTGTATCCTAATGGGCTTTTTTGGGTGGATTGTCATTTCTATATAAAGAGATCGTTTTCTTTGTGGCAGTCACACCTTTTAGAGATTAATCACTCCGTTAAGAGTTTTTCAATGTGAGTAATGTATTATGTTTTACTTGGATAAAATAATATCATTGTTATTCTTTTCTACTTGGAAGAGATACAGGTTTTGTTATGTACTATTAAAATTTGTCATGTCCTAAATATTGATTCTTACAAATACTCTGAAAAAAATGTTTGAGTGAAAGTGAAGGAATCTCAAATTTAATGGAGTTTGAGTTGAAATCCACTGGTATTTTAGAAGGAAAAAAAAGCATTGAACTAGGATAGTTCAAATGAGATTACATTATTCTATTAATTATTTATAATTAATGAATTTCCTTTCTATTTGAATGCAGCCTTCAGACATAGGTGACAATTATACCGAAATTCCTTCACGTAGGTGACAATTATACCGAAATGAATTATTAATTTCTTGTATCTTTTATTTATTATAGACTTAATTGTTCATCACAATCAACTTATCTTATCTTATATAATTTTTTCAACATGTCATTTTATTACAGATCTTCATGTGTTAGATAAATGAGAGGAACTTAATCAAATGAATTAGTCTTATTTTATTTATCTAACTTTAGTCTTATTCTATTTATCTAACTTTTTTTTTTGTTTTTCAAATTTTGGTATCCGACCTTTTGACCGATTAATCTAATAGGATCAATTCCACCGTCCATTAGCGGAGGTCCCGTTTAAAGCTAAAGCAAAACTCTGTATGGACTTACTCACACAGTGATTGATTGTATCTAGTAAGATTTGAACATGAGACCTTAAGAGGAACAAACTCTTAAGACTCAAACCTCCATCATTAGACTAATTCTCAAGGATTTTCTATTTATCTAACTTACCTTACCGTGATCATATATTGATCATATATGTATAAATGATTGTGTTTAGAACCTTTATTAATAAGTAATGAGGAAAGAGAGAATTCAATCTATTACATTTTAATTTTGAGACTTTTCTATACATTTAAATTGAATATAGTTTTCTACAATATATATTGCCAATTTCTTTAATATCCTCCAATCAAAAAGCATAAGTGGATATTGTCAAAAATCTCATCCATTAAAAAGCATAAGTGATTAATCTCCCCTTAGTCAACTGCTATGGTATAGAGTGTGACTTGGCACATTAAGTGCATATGTATTGTTGTATATGGTTGTCACATTACTGTCATCTCTAATGGACCACTTTGCCTCAAGATAAAAAGATTTTGGGACAGTCTGCTGCTACTCTTTGTGATACACAATGTTATTGTCGAATATGATTCATTTTAAGTGCTTTACCAGCTGGTGGAAGATTGTTTGATGATAAATGCTCAAACAACCAGTTAGTAGACTTTTTTTTTTAGTCCATTTATGTCTTGCTAAAAATGATTAATCAATTCTTGGTTTTTTATTACTGAACTTACATTCATTTTGCTACCATTAATAATACATACTCAGTTATTCATATTAAACACTATAAGTAGGTTATAAATTTTTTATGCTTTATGATTATATTTGGGGGCCATCAAATATAGAAGTGTAAGGCAATTTTTGGTAATGAATCATTTCTTTTTTAATTATTAAAATTTGGGCATGGTTAGATGGTTAGGAGTTGAACCTAGGATAATATTAAAGTTAAACATTTTGTATAGTTAAGTTATAGAAAATAAATTAGTAAATTTTTGCACTCCTTTTTGTTAGACTAGAGAGACAAATTAGTTATTTCAATAGAAGTTTGTTAATTAGAATCTCTAAGGGCATTTTCAACTTTATAGATAAAACATTTGTATTGATTTATACTCAAGAATACTGTGAAGAAAATTTACAATTTTACAATATATATATACGTTTCTCGTTTTTTATCACGGGTATCATTCATCTGTATTTTCTTTCATGTTTCAACTCTGTCTGATTATTCACAGATTCTTTGATTTCAAAGAAGTATCAACATTTTTAGAACTTTAAAGAAGCATCAATGACGGATTTTGGTGTTTCTCCACAAGATTCTGATAATATTAATTGCTCTTCATCAACAATTGGATCGCAATTCACAAATTCATTGAATTCTAATGTGTTATGTGTGAAACTCTTCATCAAATTGCAAGAAAGCATTTTTCTAATTGTGGAATCAAAAATTAGAAGGAGTGATTCTCACTCACAAACTTCACAAATTCATTTTGAACCCTCAAGTTCCATTGATGTTCAAGTATAGTGTGGATTGAATTGCAAATATCACTTATGAAGAATATGAAAATTGGATTGTTCAATATCAAAGTCTTTTCACTTGACTTCTCTCAACAATTTTGAATCACTGCTTACTTACTCGTGTTCTTTCCTACAAATATGCTTATGAACTATCAGATAAGGTACACAAGTATTTTAATGCACTTATGAAAGTTAGGGTTCATAGTGTCGGCCTAAAGGTAAAGCGACCTAAGTAGGGCATTGCAATGGGGCGGGGCGGGGTGGGCTTAGCTAGCCCCACACCCACATCTGCCTCCCTGTAGCAGACCCATCCCCCTCCCCCAAATCTAGTCGGAGTGAAAATTTACCACCCAGACTCACCCCCTTTGAGAACGGGTTTGCCCCCACCCGCAAATAAATAATTTCTTTTAGATAGTATTAAAAATTAATAATTTTATAAAAACTTGACCACTTTAATAAGAGTAATAAACTCATTTAAATAAGAGTAATAAAGTAAATTCCATAAGACTGGATAGGAAGGGACTGGGTGCGAGCGGGTAGTAGCATCCCCTCACCCTCACACCCGCAATCACAAATCGGGTTTTCTCAGCACCCGCACCCAATCAAATCGGATTTTCCCCGTTGATTAGTGAACTTACATTTATTTTGCTGCCATTAATAATACAGTCAATTATTCAAATTAAACACTATAAGTAGGTTATAAATTGTTATGCTTTATAATTATATTTGGGCCCCAACAAATACAGAAGTCTAAGCAATTTTTGGTAATAAAACTTGTTTTTTAAATAATTAAATTTAGGTATGGTTTGGAGTTGATCCTAGGATAATATTACTATTAAATATTTTTGCATAGTTTAAGTTATAGAAAATAGAATAGTGAGTTTTCAAAATAATTTTGTTTAGATTAGAGAGACAAATTAGTTATTTCAATAGAAGTTTGTTAATTAGAATCTCTAAGTGTGTTTTCAGCTCTATAGATAAAACACTTGTATTGATTTATATTCAAGAATATTGTGATTTTTTTTTACAATATATACATTTCTCGTTCTTTATTACGGGTATCATTCGTCTATATTCTCTTTTGGGCTTCAACACTATCTGATTATTCATAAATTCTTCAATTTCAAAGAAATATTGACGTTTCCAAAACTTTAAAGAAGCATCGATGGCGAATTTTGGTGATTCTCCACAAAATTCTCACAATGTTAATTGCTCTTTGCAAACAATTGCATCACAATTCACAAATTCATAGAATTCCAACTTTATCGAATTCCAACACGTTTAGTTTGAAGTTTTCCATCAAATTGCAAGAAAGTATTTTTCAAAATGGGGAATAAAAAAAATAAAAGGAGTGACTCTCACTCACAAACTTCACAAATCCGTTTTTAACCTCAAGTTTCATTGATGTTCAAGACCAGTGCGGATTGAATTGCAAATATCATTTATGAAGAATATGAAAATTGGATTGATCAAGATCAAAATTTCTTCAATTAACTTCTCCCAACAATTTCGAGTCACTGCTTACTCGTGTTCTTTTCTACAAATATGCTTATGAACGATCAGATAAGATACACAAATAGTTTTAATACACATATGAAAGTTAGGGTTCATAGTGTCGACCCAAAGGTAAATCGGCCTAAGCAAGGACTTTAGACCTCAAAATTTTGGGCAAGAAAAAGGTCATAAAAAAATTAATCTAGTTATAAATATATAAATGGATATATAATTTACATTAATTCTCATAGTTGACTGGGTAAAATGAAGGCTTCATATATTTTTGGACTTTGGTTCAACTCTTGTCAACCACAAAAATCAATTTTTTTAAAATATATTTTAAATGCCTCACTTTTAAAGTGGCTTTAAGCCTCTAAAAAGGTTGGATCGACCCCGAGGGTTCATCAACTACACTATGAGTTAAAAATTACGAAGAAAGTAAATTATTTTGTTTTTTAATATGTGTTGCGTATTAGAGCGATCATTGATTCTCTCTTTGTCATTTTTGATCCAATTTTAGAAATGGATCTTATTAATCCAATTCTTAGTGGATGGTAAAATTGAACCTTTTACTTTGCACGATATTGAAACATTGTTATATATGCTAGAAATATAACTTGATAAATTTTGTTAAGAACTTTTTGTGACTATTGCAACTGTTAATGTTGCTCAAACTAAAAAAAATCAAAATTCTGGTGGAAATCATGATGGTTATCAGCAAGGGATATAAGTGTTTTAATAGTGAAGGTAGAATATTCATTTCAAAGGATGTTTTGTTTAATAAAAATAGATTTCCTTACAATAATTTGTTTCAGTCACCTAATAATTAAGTCTATCAATATTTGTTCGACTATGTCATTAGCTTTACCTATCTTGTCCAACTCACTACATAAATATGCCAACTGTTCCCGAGATTTAGCCAATATATATCCTACTAATTTAGCTAATACAAGTCATATGTCTGGTTCTAATGCTAATACAAATCCCATGTTCGTGTCTAGCGTTGATTGTGGTGTATCTAGGTTGAAATTATATTCCTCAAAGGATCGATGTCGAACATGCCGATTGTGGTGTATCTAGGTTGAAATTATTTTCCCCAAGGGATCGATGTCGAACATGATGTCTTATAAAACTGGTTCAACAAGATAAACCAGAATTACAACAATTAATACAAATTAAGTTTTACAAGATGATGGAGCAAGAAAATAATAAAGAATACAAGAATTAGTAACCTGGTTTGATGCAGAAAACACCTACATATAGAGGGTTGGCTTCCAACCCAAGAAAATAAATTCACGATTAGTAGCTTAGTACAATTAGTCTTACAAGAAACAACAAACCTTAGGTTAATCAATGCCTCTTCCTAACATTACCCAATGATTTTCTATTTAGGACCCCCCCTAAATATTAGAACCCATCTCACTTTCCCTCAATCGCTAAACCTTAGTGATTGGTGATTCACCCAATTATCAATGTCGAATATTACAATGCAAATAGACAAACCTTATATGCCAAGTTACTGAAACATAAAGGTGTACATAAGGATCACTCAACTAGACAAACCTATAACTATGCCAGGTTACTGAAACATAGTATGGTGTACATAAAATAACATAGACTATTTTAAACCCCAACACTAAAAAATATTCAATGTGAATGTTTGCTTTCCAATGTAGGTTTGAGCTCCTTATATAGCATAATAACTCTGGGTTTTTCTCCTAGGATATTATCTTTATTTTCATCCAAAATTAATGCAGAATTTGTTGGATATTATCTATTCCATAAATCTCTCTAAATAGATTTGATTTGTTTCAATTTAAATTCAAATTTAAATATTCATTTATATCTGAATCAATCTTCTTCCAGTTGTCAAACAAAACTCCTAATCATATTGCTAAGCCACTTAGTAATAAAATTTAATCAAATCTTTAACCAGAAAATCTTCCAAAATGCAGCAGCAATGACTTGTTAAACAAGGCCCAAATGTTGTACCAAGATGATCTGACATCATGTTCAACATGTGTCCCTTCTGCACATCCATACAGCTTAAGAAAGCTAGATTAATCTTGAACACTTTGAACATTTCTCTATGTTATTGTTTTGAAAAATGAAGTCAATCCAAAAGGAACAACATAGATCCTCTGAACCTACTGAACAACAAAATAAGTCATTATCCATTAAGCAATCATGTGAACTATCTTATGCCCAATTAGGTATTACGTATAATGCACAATTAGGCTCTGCTGACAATACATCTAGTCTTTCTTTACTCAACATTAACTCTAATTTTGAGTCACCTTTCATCCAAGACATTACTTCTCATTTGTCTTCTTTTACCATACACAGTACTGAAGAGTTTATGTCTCTCTCTTTTCACAGTGAACAATCCAAAATAACTTTATTTGTCAATGAACATGCTATGCTCACACGAGCTAAGACTTTCAAATCTAAGTCCAAGGTTTTTTTTAGCCTATATAGAACCTAACACTGCTTAGTCGGTTTTAGCTCAACCAAAATAGTATGAGGATATGTAACAATAATATAACGCCTTACTTCAAAATAATACATGAGCTCTCTCCACTTTTCTTTCATATAGAAAATATATCAGTTGTAAATGGGTATTTAGGATTAAATAAAATCATTACAAGAATATCAACAAATATAAGGCTAGATTTCTTGCAAAAATATTCCATCAACAACAAAAATTTGATGATAATGAAACATTCTCACATATTGTAAAACCAACTATAATTCATATTATTTTACCTATGGCTCTCACTCAATAGTGGAAAATTCAACAAGTTGATATCAACAATGAATTTTTTAATGAAGTTCTTCAAGAAGAAGTATATTTACAACTCCATCCTACATATAGCATTCACGTTCACATTCACTTCAATATAAAGCGTATAAAAAGATAAAAGAAAATAAAAATAGAAATTGAAATTGCAGTACATGTTCTTAACTCATAATTAGCTACAACACATAGTACTTGTTCTTATTCAAGTCTTTTTTAATAATGTTTGTTCTTCTTCAAGTCTTCTTCCTCCATTGTTGGTGATTCCTGATGGGTAACGTTACTTTTCATTTTGTAAAGGCTATTTAATCCAAGCTTTTCTTTGAATAAAATATAAAGTGATTTCATCTCTCGGAAAATATTGAGTTTATATTTTAGTGTGTGAACACAAGTTTTTACAAGTGGTATCAGAGCTTCACCAAGAGGCCTGATCCAGAGAGTGAGAAAAATGTCGAATGAAGGAAAAAAATTGTTGAGTATTCCTAAGTTTGATGGGGATTACAATCACTGGAGTATGCTGATGGAGAATTTACTTCGTTCCAAGGAGTGGTGACATCTCATTGATCCAGGATATGTCGAGTTGGGCACAAATGTAGTGGAGAATGATGCGGAGAAGAAGGCAAGAACAGATTTGAAAATAAAAGATCTTAAAGTAAAAAAATATTTATTCGCAGCCATAAATAAGAGCATTCTGATGACAATCCTGCAGAAAGACACATATGCACAACTTTGGGAATCAATGATAAAAAAATATCAAGTAAGTAAGAGGGTACAAAGAGCCCAATTACAAGCTCTTAGAATAGAATTTGAAATCCTGGAAATGAAAGAAGGAGAAACCATTGTCGAATATTTCTCCAGAGTCATGACGTGGCAAACAACATGCGCAATAATGGAGAGGCAATGCAAGACGTTCAAATTATGGAGAAAATTATGCGAACTCTCACCGAGAGGTTTAATTACATTATTGTCTTGATAGAGGAATCAAATGACATAAATTTCCTCTCAGTCGATGAACTTCAAAGTTCACTCATTCTCCATGAACAAAAGTCCCGAAGAAGGATCAATTAAGAAGAGCATGTGCTTAAAGTGACTCAAGGGGAGAGAAGTGGAAGAGGAAGAGGCAGAAGCACGTTTGGAGGATATCGAGGACGGGGTCGAGGGAGACCATCACCAGCTTACAAAGCATCAATGAAGTGCTTCAAGTATAAAAAAAAGGACACTTCCAGTACGAATGTCTAGATTGGGAAAGAAAGGTCAACTTTGTTGAATTAGAGCATGAATATGAGTTGTTACTCATGGCATACATTAAAGAAAAGCAAGCAACAAGAGAAGAAATATGGTTCTTGGACTCTGGATGTAGCAATTACATGAGTGGTTTAAAGACTTGAATGAGGGCTTCAAGCAAACAATGAAATTGGGAAATGACAGTCGTATTGAAGTGACGGGAATAAAAAGTGTGTGGTTATGTGTAAATGACATCGTTCAGGTAATTACCAATATTTATTATATTCCTGAACTAAAGAATAATTTGTTAAGTATTGGGCAGTTACAAGAAAATGGGCTCACTATATTGATTCAGAAGGGCACCTGCAAGGTGTTTCATCCTAGTAAAGGACTAATCATGCATTCCGATATGATTGGAAATAGAATGATCTATTTCTTGGTGAAGATAGTGTCAACTCTACCTAAATGTATGCAAGTTGAAGTTGATGATGAATCATGACTATGGAATTCACGGTTTGGACATCTCAACTACAAGAGACTAAATACTCTTGCATATCGAGGAATGGTTGAATGGCTTCCTACTGTGAAAACTCCACAGAAGTTATGTACACATTGTCCCGTAGGGAAGAAACACCGAGATCTCATTCCTAAATGAAATCTCTGGAGAGTAACACACAAATTGCAGTTTGTTCACTCAGACATTTGTGGTCCAATTAGCCCAATTTCCAATAGCAATAAGAGGTATATCCTAAGTTTTATTGATGACTTTACACGTAAAAATTGGATATATTTTTTGAATCAGAAATCAAAAGCATTAAAGGCTTTCAAAGGATTCAAAACATGGGCTGAAAAGGAGGCTGGAACAAGCATTAAGTGTTTAAGAACGGATAAAGGAGGTGAGTATAACTCAAAGGAGTTTACATACTTTTGCAGCACTTATGGGATCACTCGACAACTAACGACAACATACACTCCCCAACAAAATGGTGTTAGCGGAAGAACCGAAGGATCGTGAATATGGTGCGCTCCATTTTGCTTGAGAAACAAATGCCGAAGGAATTCTGGGCTAAAACGGCAAATTGGTCGATTCACATTCTTAATAGATATCCAACAACAACTTTTGAAAACATGACTCCACAAGAAGCATGGACTGGCTGCAAACTAAGAGTGGATCACTTCTGAATACTCAGATGTCTTGCTCATATACATGTTCCAGATCAGAAACGAATAAAGCTAGATGACAAAAGTAAAGCACACATTTTTCTTGGTGTGAGCAAGGAGTCCAAAGCATACAAACTCTTTGATCATATTACCGAAAAAATAACAATCAGCAGAGATGTAAAATTTGAAGAAAATGCATGCTGGAAGTGGGAACAAAGCAAAGAAGAAGTGAAATCAAATGGATTGGACTAGGAAGATAAAAATTCATACGCTAATAAAGAGTTGGAGGTAGAAGAAGACTCTGATTCTAACAAAACAAGTAACACAATCTCGCAAACAGGAGGAAACTCCTCCACAACCTCATCAAGTGGAAGCGAACCAAACTCGCCTAAAGGTTGATCTCGAAGAACTCCAGCATGGATGTCTGAATACACAACCGAAGAATGACTTTTAGTGGAGGAAGAAGAAGCAATGATGATGATGATAACAGAAGAAGATCCAGTCACATACAATGAAGCTGCGAAAGAGAAAAAATGGAGAGATATGGTGGCTAAAGAGATTGATTCGATAGAGAAAAATGGCACGTGGGGACTTACAATCTTGTCGAGTGGAGTCAAAGATATTGGAATTAAATGGGTTTTTAAAACAAATTTTAACGAGCATGGTAATGTAGAGAATCACAAAGCTAGGTTGGTGGCCAAAGGATATGCGCAACAATATGGGATTGACTACACATAGGTGTTTTCTCCGGTGGCTCGTCTTGATACAATAAGACTTATCCTGGCAACTGCAGCTTAAAACAAATGAGAAGTATAGCAGTTATATGTCAAGAGTTCATTCCTTCGAGGAGAACTTAAGAAAGTGGTGTATGTACAACAACCTACTGGCTTTGAGAAGAAAGGAGAACAAGAAAAGGTATATAAGCTAAATAAAGATTTATATAGACTGAAACGGGCTCCGCGAGCATGGTACATTCGCATAGAATCTTACTTCGTTCGAGAGGGATTCAAAAGGTGTGATTCTGAACGTACGTTATTTACAAAAGAAAAGGAAGGAGGTAAAATCCTAATTGTCAGTCTTTACGTTGATGATTTGATTTATAATGGGAATAATAACAGTATTTGTAAGGAATTTAAGATGTCAATTGTAACACCCCAAAGTTGATTCTGATTTATTTGATGTGTTTCTTGTGAATGTTGATAATTTATGATGTTATTTGATGTTTAGTGGAGTTTTGAGGGTGGCTTAATATTTTATTAATATTGGAATATTAAGTATAGTGGGTTTAGTTAATTATTTAAGATTAAATTAAAAAAATAAGAAGGATTAGAGGACAAGGGTAATGTGGTCTTTTGGTGGAGGATTAGTGAGGGTATTATGGAGAAAGTCTATTGAGGTCTTAGGGGAAAGAGTGACTAAAGAGTAAAGTTGGGTTTTGTACGATCATTTGGAACGATCACACTTTTGGGAGAAGAGCTCTGAAGAGGAAAAGCTAGGGCTTGAAGGTTGGAGAGATTTTCGAGAAGATTATCAAAAAGATTACGGAACCTAAGGTATGGGGAGTAATTTCTATTCGGTATTGTAATGTGGGAATAAAATTGGGGGTTTTGAGGTATATTTTTAGGGAAAAGGGTTTTGATTGATGATTTGTGTTATGATGATAATTTTGTGATGAATTTTGATGCATATAATGATGTATATGATGATACTATGGGTAATATTGATATTGATGATGGTTTTCTGTCGTACTGCTGTGAATATGAGTTTTTACTGAGTTTTGTCACAGAAGAAGGATTCTGAAAATCGCAGAGGAGTTTGCGAAATCGTGAAGCTCGCTTAGAGAGCGAGTAAAAATTTTGAAAATCCAGAACCCGAGAGTTGGTCGCTTAGCGAGCAAGGTGTCTCGCTTAGCGAGATCTGGAATGTTTAAAAAATGATTTTTAATTCTAAAAAAATGTTTTCTCTATGTGGTTTATGTTGTAAGCTGCTATAATGTTGTAGAGTTGTTGTATGATGTGTTTTTAGAGGCTATATGAGTAGAATTAGTGATAAAAGGATGTATGATGACTTATATGATTTTTTTAAGTTGTGTAGAATGATTACATGATGTAGAGGTATGATGTTAGAAGAGTATGTAGTATGATGTTAAATGAGTATGTAATATGATGGTATGAGTGAGTATGTGAAATGATGATTGATGATGAATGCAGATGCAATGCTTATGAGGTTTTGATGATGATGTGTGTATATTGTGTCTTATATTCATGGCATGAATTATGAGGGGACTTCGGTCCATTTGGTAGCTTCAATATCATTGTGCGGATTTAAGTGATATGATGTTATGATGTGCTCTCTTAGCGGAGGGTTGATGGCCCAGTGTCCATCCATGAGGATGTTTCAGTACCACATGCATAATAAGAGGTTGCATATCATTCTAAATGACATAACATGATTTGCATTGATTTTGTGAGATGATGCGATGTGTTTGATGTTGTGTATAAATGAGCTTTGTGATGATCGATGTTATGATGTGATGTAATTGACGTTTTATATATATGATGAGGTTTTATGATGAATGAATCCGTTTTTGTAGTCCATGTTTATAAATTCTCATTTTATATAATATTACTTTATTGAATGTGAATTTACTCACCCTGCATGCCTTCTGGTGATTGTCTATTATGCCATCCTGCAGATACTCGAGGTTAGCTCGGTGCACGCTTAGCTCGGAGTTAGTGAGTTGTCTTGTTAGTCAGAAGTAGAGTCATGCTCCGTGTCTAGTAACATCGGGATGGGTTTCGCTTGATTTGTTATTGTTTATTGAATTAAGATATTGTTCCTTTTGATTACTTTTGGTTAAACGATGTTGGATTAAATTGCGAAGCTTTATTTTATTAGAGATGAAAGATGATGTTTATTTTCCGCTGCGTAATTTTTTAAAAGAGTTTTGAAATTGTTTATGATTTTATAACCCGTGTTACGGGATAGGACTCAATGTGATGTTTTATGATGTTTTTGAGTTAATTGAAGAATGTGATACCCTTTTTATGAGGGAACTCTGATTTGGTGGTTAAATTGTATTATGATTGTGTTGGGATAGAAAGGGTGTTACATCAATGATGCATGAATTTGACATGTTTGATTTGGGAAATATGAGTATTTTCTTGGCATGGAAATTATACAGAATTCAAAGGAAATATTCATGTGTCAAAGAAAGTATGCGAGAGAAATGCTGGCAAAGTTTGGCATGTTTGATAGCAAACCAGTTGGAAATCCTATTGTGCTAGGCACAAGGCTTTCCAAGGATGAGAAGGGAACCAAGATCGACTCAACCATGTTCAAGCAAGTTGTTGGAATTTTGATGTACTTGACAACAACAAGACCATACATTATGTTTGGTGTGAGTTTGATTAGCAGATATATATCATCTCCAATTGAGGAGTATTGGTGTGCAGCAAAGAGGATATTAAGATACATCAATGGTACAATTGAAATGAGAATTCTTTACAAAGGAGAAAACATAACAGAATTGGTGGCATACACGGACAACGACTTTGTAGGAGATCTTAATGACAGGAAAAGTACTTCTGGTTTTGTATTTCTTCTCGCAGGAGGTGCAATTTCTTGGGCATCAAAGAAGCAACATGTGGTTACATTATCTACCACTGAAGCTGAGTACAATGTTGCGGCTTCTTGTGCTTGTCAAAACATTTGGCTTACGAGGTTACTCGAAAAACATGGGCATAAAGGAGAAGAAGGTAGGATAATGTACTGTGATAACAATTCAACAATACAATTGTGAAAGCCTTATGTGTTCCATGGCAAGAGTAAACATATAGATGTGAAGTTTCATTTTTTGAGAGACTTGGTGAATGAAAGAACTGTGAAATTTAAGTACTCTAATACCCAGAAGCAAATTACAAATATTATTACAAAACCATTGAAGAAAGAACAATTTATCAAGCTGATTTACTTATAGTATTCAACTTAAAGGAGAGATTGATGGACTTATTCTTGATGGATCTATTCTACAGTAAAATTAGTTTTAATTAATAGTTGTTATTTTCTCTCTGTTTAGTCAAAAAAAAAAACCTATTCTTTAGGTCCAAATAATTATGTTAGTGGGTAATGCTACTTTTCATTTTGTAAAGACTATTTAGGCCAAATTTTTCTTTGAATAAAATATAAAGTGATTTCATCTCTCGGTAAATATTGAATTTATATTTTAGTGTGTAAACATGTTTACAATTCCATCTTCTTCTGTTCTCAAATGATTAACTCTTTGTTACCGTCATCTTTGTTTTTATCTCCAACTGTGAAAGTGTGACCTAGGATTTCTATCAGCAAGTGTTTACTAATATCTAACTTAGACCAAACTAAAATTAATTTGAGAAATAAAAATAAAATAAGTTAGGTAATAAAACTAAAAAAGTGATGTCAAATATTAAAGATTTATCAACATTACCACATCATCCAAATTAACTTTTTTATTTTAATATGACTATTTTATGCAACAAAAAAGTTTTTAATAGACCAGTATGTAATATTTTTCAATTAAGAGACCAAAAAGAAACATTAAATTAAGTCAAAAGATCAAATGATATATTAAACCAAAATTTTACTACACATCTTTTCTCAAATTTTAAGGTTTCAATACACTTACTCTAAAAAAATAATGCTTCAAATATATTTCATAATATTCTTAATGAGACGTTTGAATGAGATAATTGAATTTATTTTAAAATTTTAAATTGTTAAACAATTTAAATAATTTAATTTAATTGAAATTTATATATATTTTATATTATATTATTTGGATTAAGTATTAAAATTATATTATTTGAATTAAGTATTAAAATTATTTACAATTTGACTCAAATTTATAAAATTTAAAGAATATAAAACAATTTACAATATTTTCTAATTTAAAGGAACAATTTATAAGTGGTTGCTTCATGCAAAGGCCCACATCTTATTACTAGTACAATAAAGGTCAAAGTTTCATTCACATGCATCAAAGTAGATTTGATATGCTCATAGAAAATAAAAAAGGAGTCGTACAATTTAACTTTTTATCCTCATCAATATCAACTTCAATAACTTTTATGTAATAGACAACACCATTCTGATCACTTGGATGATCATATACTTTCATATTAACTTGTTTGAAAATTATGAAAATTCTTTCAAACCACATAAAATTATTCTCTTTCAACGCTTGTGTAATTCAATGAAAATTCTCTTTCAACAACAAAAAAATTATATTTTTACAAGACTTGTGTAATTGAAATTGTATAACAGATTATTGAATTGTATTTTTTAAAAAAGCTAAAATTGATTGGATCGAACCAAAATGAACGTGGAACTAGTTGTTCATATTTGATTCCACCAAACACATATATCTGAAAATGTCGTGTCGTGTCTAAAAGATATACGCAAAGAATAAAAACATCACATAGAGAAATAAGAAGCCATGTCAATAATTTGATGATTGAGATTGGAGCGCTATTATTATATCTACAGAAAATACATCACATTAAAAAGACGTATATACATATAAATATTCAAAAAGTAGTTTTTACAATCGAATCATTTATATGTCTAGATCTAACTCAAGTGATGCCAAAGAAATAGAACAAGAGAGTTGGCTAATTTACCAGTCACAAAAACAAAAGAAAAAACTCCTACCGTGGGGCCACTACTCAATTGTCTAGAACAGTCTGGGACTGAAAAAAACGACCGCAACAAACCAGTATCAGTGGCATTTAGTATCAGAAGACTTATATTGAACCGATCGAAATCGCGAAAATCTTTACTTGGTCCAAACCGCTTTTTAAAACCTTGCTCATCTCTTTGCAGATGAATCAAAGTTTCCTCCAAAAGATGTGAGCAATGCAGAAAGATCATCTCCTCTACCTAATCCCATGCTTAAACCAAGAAGATCACGGGTCATGGGCTGGCCCGTTGAGCCTATCATCTCATTGCCACATGGAAGTCCAAGCCCAAGATAATCTGTCACAGGCTCATTCTCTTGCTTTACATGATCATGTCCATTCTTCCATTGCAGTGTTGTGGTACTACTGTTAATACTACTGACAGTGTTATCTTTCAAGCCTAAAGCACGAAGCAAAGATGCATTAGACGAAGATGAACCCACTTGAGCAGCTTTATGGAGTAATGCAGTGGCCGATAATGCAGGTTGTGGAGATACAGTGGTATAGTGGGAAACAGGATAATCATGGCTGTTGTTGCCATTTGAGAGATAGAGTGGTGTGAAAAGTGAAAGAGTTGTGGGTTCAGTGACAGAAAAAGCTGCGGGGCAATCTGAGTGAGTCAAACTTGACATTAGATTGCTGAATGAAGAATAACAGCTTGTAGAAGTGGAAGTATTAGCATTTGAAGATGGTGGTGGTGACAGCCTTGTTGTGTTTTCTGCAACATCTGATTACAATACAAGAAAAAATGATTATTAAGAGAAGGAAAAATGTTAAACCGTGCGTTTAAGGCACATGTGAGTTGAATTCATTATAGAAATATTTATTTATTCACACTGTCCTATTGTATTGTGGGAGAGGAGTAGAGTATAGATTAGAGGGTCCATAACGTAGGTTGGGGATTACTACTCAACGGCATAGAAAAACAAAATAAATGCATACTAAGATAAGAGACAAACTACAAACACACATCTGTCATTGCTCCAAAGTCCATTAAAAAAAGTTAATCACTGTTTTCTCCTTAATGTACTACTTTAATCATAATTTATTCTCTCACATTTATCAAATACAGAACCAAATCTGTCCTTTAAATTAATTAATGCAGTCAACTTTTTTTATCTCTAGACAAAGTGAAATTTACTCGAAATTTAAACATAGAATATAATAATGTTCAATCTAATAATATCAATTTTAATGGAGGAGTGCTAGCAACATTCTCTTTTCAACACTTTCTCAAATACTCATTTTTTTATTGGTTGAAACATGTATTGGTCCCTCACTTTGGAAATAAATCTCACATTAAGTAATAGGACTCACACATGTTTCAACCAATAGAAAAATGAGTGTTTGAAAGAGTGTTGAAAAGAAAGTATTCTTAGCATTTCTTATTTTAATAATATTATAGAATTTCTGAACAATTTCCTTCAATGTAATTAATCACTACAATTATAAAGTTGGTTCAATAGATTCTTTCAAATAGATCCCTAAATTAAAGAAAATTATATTTAAGCCCTTGAATTTAAATCAAGTTTTTTTTTTATTACATTAGTCAAACGGTAATAGAATACTCCCTCCATTTCATATTATAAACAAATTTTACATTTTAGTTTTATTGAATAATTAATGTATCTGGTCGATATATAGATTAGATACATTAATTATCCAATGGATTTAAAAAGATAAAATTTGTTTATAATATGGAATAGAGTGATTAATAGTCTTTTTGTTGTCAACTTGTAGTAAACAATGATTAGTGCAGATACTTACTTAATAACAAAACTTTTTAATTAAAGATCTCCAATAATTTACACTTTCATTTCACAAATTTGTCAAATCGATCCTACTACTTTGAGGACAAGAAAAATGTTAATTTATTTACTATTTAAAACCATGCAAATTGAATGTGAATGTGCAAACTTTCCAAAATAATACACACTTTGATTTACTAAGAAACAAAAGTACAAAACTCAAATAGGAAAATAATTAGAAAATTCTACCTGAGCTCTGAATAGACGACAAAGTAGGAGACACCGCAGATATCATAGACGGAGTCACCGGGGCCGCCGCCGGAGAAGAAACCACCGCAGATATCATAGACGGAGTCACCGGAGCCGTAGCCGGAGAAGAAACCGCCGCATCAACAACATTACTACCTCCTTTGTCACTCCCATCCGCCACTACATCACAGAACGCTCTGTGCGTAATGAAACTATCTCTCCTATAATCAAAAAAAAATTATCAATTACATTAACAAATAAATTAATAAATAGTTAGAGAAATTGCAGAAATTAGAGAAATTAACCTAGAGAACAGAGTGCCGCAATCGCATTTATACTCTCTACTTCCACAACTCTTCATATGTGCTTTCCAATCACATTTCACAGCGTAATTTTTCGAACAACGTTCACATTTCCACTTCTTCTCACCGTGCTTTCTACTAAAGTGCTTTTTCACGCCGGTGAGGTCACCTAACGCTCTTGACGGATTGTGATGAACACAGGAAGGTTCCGGACAAATATACACTTTCTTGCGATTCTCGTTGCTTCCTCGTTGCCGGAGCTTCCACGGCATGTTATGGCCTCGCCGGTGAAGTTGCAGATTCTGCTCCCGTTGGAATCCTTTGTTACAGATCTCGCAAACGAAACGATTCGTTGCTAATAAAGTGTTCGGAGATAAAGCGATTACTTCAGCATCTGGATCTGAAAACGGAAACAAACGCCACAACTACATAAATTAATACTTTGAAGAAGAAGAATAATAATAATATAAATTAAAGTAACCGAGGATATATAGTAATATGTATATTTAATTTAAATGATGATTATGAAAATGATTATGGATTTTTTTTATATACACCTGGCATTCCAGGGAGGTTTCGCTTCTTTTTTGGCGGTGGCGATGTGGTGGAAAGTGGTGGCATTGGTGGAGGATTTTTCTGAGATTCTTCCATCGTAGAAGCTGAATCAATTCAATGAAGTTACTATTATCAACACATTGAAGTTTTGGTTTTATTGAAATAAATGGTTTTGTTTTGGTGTAGTGGCTGGGTAGGGAGTGTTTCCGGCGGGATGATGAATCGGCGGTAAAAGTTTTCGGCGGTGGTGGTGTGTACACGACGAGGCGGCGGAAAAATTTGTAAAAGAAAGAGAAAGAGCGTAATTGTTTTTTTTTTTTCTTGTTTTTAATGAGTATGATATGATGTGTATATGGGAGGAATAGCGAGTAGGATAAAGTGGTGATAGTTAACCATGGTTGAGTTAGGAAAGGGAGAGAGAAGGTTTTATCAGTTTGGATTTACTCCACTCAAACTAGACAGAGTGTTATTTTCTAGTAACAGATTAATTGCTAGTACTATGATGTTGAAACTCCATTCTAAATGTCTAAGTGTGATCTTTCTGATATTAGTTTGGAATTATTCTTACATTCCTTTTCCTTAACAACTTTAGAGTTGCCTGCAAAATGCAAATTATCATGAGTCTTTCTACATACACTATATCCTCAATTCTCTTGTGATAAATTCTGGTGTGATCTTAACAAATTTGTCATCAAGAGTTGTATTATTAATAAATTATATTATTTCCTCCGTCTCAGTTTCATTTTAGAAAAAATTGTCCTAAAATGAATGATTCAATTTAATTTATAATTGTTAATGTTGTTTTAGATAAACAATCACAAGTTTTAATTACTTATATGTTTAAATTCGGAAGAAAAAAAATTATGCCATATTGTGAAAAAAAAAATTTAGAGAAAATGTGTTAATATTTAATAACTTAAAACAATTTGATAAAGACTTCATATTATACAAATGCAGAATTGTTTAAAAGATAAAGTAAATAAAAATAAATTGATAAAAGCAAACGAAAGAAATGCTTAAATTAAAAATGGAACACAATTCATACACTTTTTTCACAAATTCATTATCTTTGTAACATGGATGTTTGAATTCTATAGAGAGGGTAATAATGAAAAATGTGATTCCTTATTACAGAGATTAACTCGACTTATATACACGTACATCAATAACTATCGACAATAGTCAATTCTCCAACACTCGATATATGCATCGTTACATGACCTTTTGTCCTCCGTATTGCTTTAACATGTCTTCAATCTTTGAACTGCTGCAAAACTGCCACTTCTATCAAGAAACATTTTCAAGTCCTTCGACTTCCTCTGTCAAGAATTCCTAGTCGAATATTGTAATCTTGGTGTCGAACCATGATTCGGTTACTAGTGTCTAGCCAATGTATTTATCTGACACCTTTTTCCTGTCGAATATGCCAAATCACTTCAAACATTTTCTATATTCTTAACATGTTTTGAAGAGAGAGAGAGAGAGAGAGAGTGTGTGTGTGTGTGTGTGATCTTAATCTTGTGGATCTGCTCTTGTGATTCTTCCTAACCAAACTTCATGGATTTTGGTGCAGGTTGAGTAGAAAATCAGAGGCTAACAGATGCCCCAAAAAATACCTCTTTTATCATGTTTGTAATATGGAAGAAAGGTGGCATTTTAAGCACACATTTGACACTGTTCAAAGCAGCTTGCATACGTCATAGTCATCATGACCACTACCACCTAGTCGTCACATCAACTTACATGCATGCATCAACCATCATGGTTCCTGTAACATGGTGGGAGAACTGACTTTTAGTCATGTTGCGGATAGCAAGAGTCGCCACCGACTTTTATTTTATCCAATTGGAAAGGACATAAAAGAACAAGAAAACCCTATTTTTAAAAGACTTGAGTTCGGGGGGTAGGTTATACAAAGGGGAGGTGTTAGCACCCTTTATATCCATGGTTATCCATGGGCTCTTAGTTACTTAGCTCACTTAAATTGTTTTTGAAGAGTGTAGTGTGTGATTAGAAATTTTCTAAGTACTTTGTAATGATCCTCGTATGGATGTATACAAAGCCTTGTTTGAAAATGTTTTGAAAGTGAGGTGTAAAAAGTATTTTGAAATTTGAGCAAGCAACTAAGAGGTACCTACCCTAGATTAAGTCTTTCATGTTCTCGTATGTTCTTTCAATGGTAAGACTATCCCTATTATTAAGGAATAGGTAGTCATTACCTTGGATGTGTTAGGGGACGGGCGTAGGATCATCGTATGGTCATAGAAGGCAACAGGTAAGGGTGTCTTTAGCAATTCGTAGGGACTATCATCATTTATTCGAAGGGACAAGATCATTATCGTAGGCAACCTCGAAGGGACTTGATCTTTTAAACTGAAGGGACTATGATGATTTATACTTGAAGGGACTTTGCTTAAGACATCCTTATATTCGAGGGACTTGACCATTTTATTTAAGGCAACCAAGAGGGATACCCTAGGAAGTGCAAGATGGCGATCAAAGATCGACTTACGTGTGTGAGTGTTTGTTTTCAAATATTTATCTTTTTAATTAATTTTCTAAGTCATTTTATTCATTTAGGTTATACACACCCTAAAATTACTAACCATAGCAATAAAAATAATGCGGAAATATAAATCTAAAATTATTACATGGCTTTGGGATAATTACAATATAATCATAAAAATAATAAATGATAATAATAATAAAGCAAATAAATATTAGGATAATAATAATAAAGCAAATAAATAAAGCAATAATAATAATAAAGCAATAAATATTAGGATATTTAGAATTAAAAGAAAATAATGAGGTAACAAAGAAAAGTTAGTATTTTTAAAGAATTTAAATAAGTTAGAAATTGTTTAGAATTTATAAGAAAAATAATAAGTTTAAATAATAATAAGAATAAAGTATTTACAAAATAAAAAAAGGTTATTATAAAAATATTCTAATTAGGGTTTAAGAAAATAAATTTGGTTTTTTAGGGTTAATGGAAAAAAGTAGGTTTAATTAAAAAAATTAGGGTTTTTGATTACAATTAAAATACATTATCTTTTATTTACAAAAATATATATAATAATTATATACAAATATATTATAAAATTAATATAAATAATTAACATTAAGAAAATAATTATGAGTTTTAGAAAATATAAGATTTATAAAAATATTATTGGTTATTAATTTAGAAAACATTTTAATTATATTAATTTAAACCAAAATAAAGAAAATAAGAAAAAAAATAAGAAAATATGAAAAATGCCTAAAAAGATAGGACCTGGGATTTGAACCCAGGTCCCTTACCTCAACAACATCACACAAAACCAACTGAGCCAGCACGCGCTGGTGTTATCTATATGCAACGCATCCATTATATTTTAAACCTGCAGCCAAAAATAAATATGTGAAAAACATGTTGGAACCAAGGATTCGAACCCCAGCCTTTCTGCCTTCATGCGCGTATCACCAACCAACTGAGCTAAGCAACACATCTAAAATATAAACGCAAACACAATCTAATAAAATAAACAATGTTTTGAAAATCCAATTTCGTGCCAGACTTCATCTCCTTCCTTTAGCTGTCGTATTAGGCTATACCTATAGACGTTCGTCACTAAATGTTTTAGTGACGGATTTTCTCCATCACTAAAGGTCCTGCATATTCAAATATCACAAATAACAAGAATAAATTACTTTTAATGGTTCAAACAAGTTAATATGATGTCTCTAAGTCCAATTGATCCATCAATTTCAACTGAAATTGCTCTTAGCAGTGGTTCCCAATTTCAAGTTTATGAAACCCTAACAATGGTCGTTTGCGTTTCAGGCTATGGTTCATCATGAAAATTATCCAGAAAGCTTGTAAACTTCATTCTAAACACAAAACAACAATCAAAATTAGTGTATGATGCATAAATCATAAGAATCGGAAATTTCAAAAGTAAGAACAAGAGTGAATCGGTTCATGGATTTTAGCATGATTTGGATGCGAATGAGGGTTGAGATATGTTCAATGATGTTCAAGGATCATGTTTAAACCTTCAAATTGCCTGAAAAACAACACAAAGTGATAATCCGAATTTGAAATTTCTTTGAAAAAGTTGAAGTTTGTTCTTGATCCTTGGAGGCAGAAAATTCGTCCCCTTGTGTATGCTTTGATTTATTTATATGTAGTGATTGAATTTAGGTCAAAAACTAGTGGATTTGTGGGCTTGTGAAGATTGCTTGATCATGAAGTTTCTTCACTTTCAAATATTCAAAAAAATCTCATCTAACCTTTCTATTTTTGATCAAATCTGACTTTAGTTGATTTCCAATCATTCTAAATATAATCCAACTAATTTTCAATCAAAGATTTCATTCTTCATTTGACTTTTTATATTTTATATATATTTAAATTGAATTTTAATGAATAAAATCCAAATAAATATTAAATAAACTATAAAAAACTGAAAAAAAATAATCATTGGGTCGTGCATGATGTTATTGTATGGATTGGATTACAAAATTGCAAGCCCATTTGGAAAAAATTGGTTTTAAGACCCCATTTGCTCAATATACTTCTCAAAAATTTCCCAACTTTGCAAATGCACAAATCCCTCAATTTTAAGGCTATGAAGGTGTTCTTGGACATTTTGGAAAGCTTGGAGAGTCCTCTAACCAACATCTTTGGTCTCATGTCCGTATCTTTTACCAATTTCAAATTATGCCCTTTGGGAGATGTTGACTTTTTGTTGACTTTTGAAATGACCTATAATGTTTTAGCTCATACCTTCTAAATGAAGCATTTTTAGGCTTGGCTTGTGAGACACAAAGTTGTAGAGAATTCAATTTACTTCAAAATGAGCTTTGGATGGAATTTATTTGATGAAGCATGTGAAAGTTATGGCTGGTCAAAGTTCAGTTGACTTTCCTTAAGAAAATCCTAATTTAGAAACTCTTGATTCTTGATGATCTGAAACTTCCTTGATGAACCATGATCAAAACTTGATCAAATGATGAATTTTACTTCATAAACTTGATGTTGGCAAAAAATCTTGAAGTTTGACTTTAATTTGACCACAGTTGACCTCAGTTTGACTTTTTAACTGCTTTGACTGATTTTTGCATATCTGATCATCTGACTGGGCAAGCTCTTTGGGGAAGCTTTGAAACTTAACATGGAGATTCTTGAATACATTTGGGATTTTATGAAGCTTACTTGAGACCTTGAAACTCATTTTAACCTGAGGAAACACAAAACCCTAGGTTTGGACACTTTGCTTAGGAGGAGGCATTGTCTGAGGAAACTTCCATACTTCTTGATCAATTAAGAATCTTGAGGACCTTATGATCATTTAGAAGTATTGAAAGATATTGTCTTGATTGTGGGAGGGCAAATTTTGGGGTACAACAGTTCCAACTTCCAAGACCATCGTGGGTCACAAAATCAACTGCTTTAAAAGGAAATCATTTAATTGATTATAATCCAAAATTTAAAATGTTAGTGGGTTTCTAGATGGAAATTGAAAAAATTTCTTCCACGACTATATATACACTCTTATTTCTTCACTTTTCCTTCTCACAATTTATTTTTCTTTGAACCTTAAAAACTTTTATTTTTCTACAAACTTCCATTCTCTTCTTCTATTTAAACTTTAGAACAACGACTTCTTCTAGTATGAAGAAACAACTTCCACTTCCATTTGTTGCTGATGTTATTGTTAATACTCTCTCTAATAATTGCACATATATCCCTGAGCCACCAATGGAAAAAGAAAAATCTTCATCTGGATTTCCCAGGTATTAATCCATTTGTATATCTTAGGTAATGTTCATGCACTTCTGGGTACATTTCCCAAACTCAAACAATAAATTGACGCCATGTCCCATAAATGGACCTTATTTACTCAATCTCAAAGTAAAATTAATGAGCTAGAGGCACACGCTAAAAGGGATAAAGATCTGGTGGAAATTTATAATGCAAACATTTCAAGTTGGACAAAATAAGTGGAAGAGCTACAACTAAATATTAAAGAAGAGAGACAAAAGAAAACTGAAATTGAAACCTCAAGTTTAACCCTTATTGACGAAAAGTTGGTTCAGTAAGCCATTGTTGGTCTCTAATATGTTGATGTTTCTTATGTGCTAGATGAGGAAGTGGAGAAACTGAAGTTAGAAGACTCCATGAACGACAACATAATCAGACTTGCAAATAAACACCTTGAGAAGATTAAGGTTGACTTTCCCTTTTGAATTTTTGACTTCTTGTTTTAATTTTGTTTGTCTGTATTAATGACAATTTGACATTTCATCATCACTTAATTTCAACTCCATTTTAGCATAATTTTTCTTTACGTATTACTCTCTTACTATTCGAACTTCTTGCAGCATAGGCTTATACTTTTTTAAGTACTTACCATTTATTCTCAAGAGTTCTACCTTCAAGAGTTAACTCTTCAATCTCATAAGCATTATTTGAAAGAAAAAAAACTAAATTATTTGAAATGGGTCTTTCCGATTCGGTAAGAATTTACCTAAAGTTATATCTTTTTTATCAATATGTAAAATAACTTTCTAGACGTAATCACCAACTACAAAGTTTTATACTTAACTTTCTTATTGCAGGCCTTAACTATTTGCCTTTTTTATCTTATGAGAATGTTTAAGGCAACTAATCTTTAATTATCTAAATCAACTAATTCGTCCAACATCATATTCCAATAATGGTCAGATGGAATTTCAACTTTCCTTTGAATTCTAGTTGACAATAAATATACCTCGACAAGCAAGATTATTGGAACAAAATTGGTTAATACCATATCCCTTGGGTTTTGATGATAACAAAGTATTTAAAGAATAAGTGTATTTTCTAACATATGTTCAAGTATACATGATTCTAAGTATAAGAATAGATAAAGAGAATCTTGAGGTTTATGAATCTGAAGATCAGACTTTGTCTCTGAAGACCATTTCTAAAGACTTTGGCTATGATGGAAGATCTAGACTCTGAAGAAGTCAACTCTAAAGAAAGTCAGCCTTTGGTGACCCATACCTTAAGCTTCATAAGCCAAAAAGCATACTCAAAAGTGATCAACCTCTGAAGATTGAACTCTGAAGAAAGTCAACCTCTGAAGCAGGTTCACTTCATTTCAGAGACTTTTTGATCATGTGAAGACTAAAGGAAAAATATATTCTTTGTTGTATGAGCTTCAACGTATAATTACTCATGTAGAAAGGTGTTTTCTTGATGTGTCTAATCAAGTACAAAGCTAGACCAAACTTTTGGTGAAAGTCTTCAACGTCTCTTTTATTCCTCTATATATAAGAAGTTGCAAACCTGAAGAAGAAGACTACTAAGCTACAACACAACACTGCTACAGAATTTGAACATTGACATTTCAAAGAGAAGTTACTCTATCAAATTTTCTAGACTTAGAACATCTTAACACTTGTATATTTTATAAGTTCTTAAGTCTTAGAGTCTTTCTAAGTTGTATTATGTTTGCACCTCTTATTGCATATCAAGTGTAGTTGTTACCCAAATCTCTTAATGGTTTGTTATAGAGTCAGAAGTATCTTGCTTTAGTACTCGAGCATTTGAAGTCTATTGTCTATGTGCTTGTGCATAAAAGTATCTTACTTGAGGGTTTTAGAATTGTAATTCTCTTGCTTGTATGCTTGAGAATTGAAGTCTCTTTCTTGTGGGTTTGAGCATTAGAATTATCTTGCTGATATGCTTGATCATTGAAGTTTCTTACTTGTGGATTTGATCATTCAAAGTATCTTGCTTATATGCTCGAGCATTTGTAATCAGTTTGGTTATAGTGGAAATCCCTTGGAAGTGAAAGGGGATTGGACTGCTTTCAGGTTGTAAGAGGAACCATGATAACTTCTTGTGTCTTTTTCTTTACATTACTTGCTTATTAATTATATTCGATTGTTATCATTTGGTTAAATTCTGAGTCAGATTCTATTGCAAAATTTGATAAAGATATTAAAGAGTTCAGACTTTGAGTGACTCTGATTCAGACTTTGAATTCAGTGTTCGGACATGATTAAGATCAATCAGAAGTAAAAGAAGAAAAAGTTTGTAAAAGAGAACGCAATTCAACCCACCATTCTTGTGTTTTTCTCACCTTTAGTTGGCATCAGACCATAGTCTGTACTAAACACTTAATAGTGGTGCATAAAAGTTTCTGAGATAAATAAATATTCTTCATGGTTGATGAATCTGGAGTATCTGGTTCATAAGGGGGTACTCCCAATCCTCTTGGTGTTGTAAATCATGATTACAATACTTCTGAGAGAAACAACTATACAGTTAGACCTCCAACCTTCAGTGGAGACTCTACTGAATTTGAAGGGTGAAAAAGCAATATGTATACTCATATCATAAGTATTGAAGATGAGTTATGGGATACTTTAGAAGATGGAAATGATATTAAAGTCAATGAAGTTGTAATGATGCCTGACATTAAATCTCTCACACCTGCTCAGAAAAAGATTTGCATAAAACATCATAGAGTTAGAGGCATCTTGGTTGATGCTCTACCTCATTATGAGTACATCAAAATCATTGATAAATCTATTGCTCAGAAATTTTTTGAATCCCTATGTGCTACATATTAAGGGAATCAACAAGTTAAGTGAGCTAGGGCTAACCTTTTGGTTCAACAATATGAGATGTTCAGAATGAAGGAGGATGAAAGTATTGAAACCAAGTTTTCCAAGTTTCAAATTCTTGTGTCTGGACTTCGTGTTCTCAACAAGAGTTATACTACCTCTAATAATGTCAAGAAGATTCTTAAGAGTTTTCATGTCAATTACAGACCCATGGTAACAACAATCCAGGAGGATAAAGACTTAAACACGTTAAGTCTTGAAAGTCTTATCAACAATATCCAAAGTCATGAGATGGATATCCAAAGTCAAAGTCAAGGAGATGAGCCTGCCAAGAAGCCAAAGTCCCTTGCTTTGAAATCTTCTACAAAATCTATAAAGGCTCCTAAAGTCAAGAACTCTAAAGAAGTTTCTCAAACATAAGGTTCTGAAGGAGACTCAGATGATGAGGAAATGTCATTTATCATTAAGATATTTCAATACTTATCCAAGAAGAACAAAAGATTATCTGGTAGAAGTAATGGCTTTAGAGGATTAAGGTCAAGAGATAAAAAGGATGATCAGAAGGGTTGCTTCAACTGCAAGAAGTTTGGTCACTTCAAAAATAGATTCAAGAAAATTCTCATGGAAACATGGGGTGAACTCAACATTGAATAAGATTATGAGAAAAATAAAAGAACTGGTCAATCTAGCTTTGATGGCTCTTATATCTACTGAAGCAAAATCTGACTCAAACTGTGGTTCAAAATCTGATGAAGATGGGGTATTTTCAAAACTTTCTTGTTTTAATTTGATTACCTTCATTCAAGATCTTATGAGTATATGTCAGGAAAAGTCCAGACACATGAAAATATTAACACAACAATATGATCTTTTGAAAGAAGAAATAATATATGTTCAAAACAAAAATGAAGCTCTTGAGAGAGATCATATTACTCATGTTAAAGATATTTGTGGTAAAACTCTTGTTATGCATGAAATAGTTCTTCAAGAATTTATCTCATCTGGCCTTAAAAGAACCAAACTTGTATCCATGATCTATGGTGTAAGTAGAAGTAAAGGAGAAGGTCTATGCTACTACTGTCAAAAACTTTTAATCCAAGGACTAAAACCTTGATTAAGCCACCAGACCCTTCCTCTTCTAAATCTACTCAAAAAGGGTTAGAATTTTATTTTGTACTTGATTCTAACAATGCAAAGGTTCTGAACCAATTAGAATTTAATTTTTTTTAGTCAAAGGTTCTGAAGAAACCAGAACCCGAGACTCTAAAGTCAAAGGTTCTGAAGTGACAATAACCTAAAACTCTGAAGTAAAAGGTTATAAAGAAACCATAACCTAAAACATCAGGTCACAAGGTTCTGAAAGGTTCAAAACCTAAGGCCAAGGCTCATTCAAGACAACAAACTTCTAAATCAAAAGTCCTGAATGATTCTGAGCATTTCCATTTAAGAGAGAAGGTACAAAACAAGAGAAAACCTATCAGAACTAATCCTAAAGGACCCATAAGACTATGTGTACCTAAACCTAAAATCATTTTTTCTACATATATGTTTCAAGGTAGAAACAAATTAGTATTCATGGCACTTGTGCAGTGGCTGCTCACGACATATGACAGGAGAAAGGCTTATGTTTCAAACCCCAACTTTGAAAGAGGGAAGAATTGTGAGATTTGGAGGAAACCAAAAGGGGAAGATCATTGGTACATGTACTATTGGTAACTCATCTATATTTATCAATAATGTATGGTTAGTAGATGGGCTAAAACATAACCTACTTAACATAAGTCAATTTTGTGATAGTGGTTATGAAGTAGTGTTTAATAAGAACATATATACAGTAATGGCTAAATCTGATAAGTATGTAGTGTTCAAGGGTAAGAGGAAAATCAATGTTTATAAAATTAATTTTAGTGAATTGGATGGATCAAAAGGTACTTTTCCTTCTATCAGTGAATGATGAAAAGTGGGTCTGACACATAAGGTTAGGCCATGCTAACTAGAGATTAATCTCCAAGCTTATCAAGTTAAACTTGTTAAGGGGTTATCAGATCTTAACTATCATTCAGATGCTCTTTGTGGATCATGTCAAATAGGGAAATTAACAAAACCTCTTTTGAAAAAAATAACTTTGTCTCTACTTATTGACCCTTATAACTGCTTCACATTGATTTGTTTGGTCTTGTTAGTACTACATCAATCAATGGGAAAAATATGGACTTGTCATAGTTCATGACTTTAGTAGATGGACTTGGTTCAAATTCCTTAGAACTAAGGATGAATCATATGATATGTTTAGTGTCTTCTGTATACAAGTACAAAATTAAAAAGGGTCAAAAAAATTTAAAAGTAAGGAGTGATCATGGAGGAGAATTTGAAAATGAACCTTTTGAAAACTTTTGTGAAAAATGTGGAATCCTCAATGAGTTCTCTTCTCCTAGAACTCCATAGCAAAATGGAGTTGTAGAGAGGAAGAACAAATCCTTACAAGAAATGGCAAGAACCATAATTCATGAAAATAACTTACCAAAGTACTTGTGGAATAATTGTAAACACGACATGTTATGTTCATAACACGATCTACATCAAACCCATTCTAAATAATACTGCATATGAATTGTTCAAAGGAAGAAAACCTAACATTACTTATTTTCATCAGTTTATATGTAAATGTTACATCCTAAACAATAAAGATCATCTGAAGAAATTTGATGCTAAAGCTCAAAAGAGTGTCTTTTTAGGATACTCTGGACGCTCTAAGGAATACAGGGTGTATATCTCTGAAACAAGAATGGTTGAAGAGTCTATACATATCAAATTTGATGAAAGCGAGCCTAAAAGTAAAATTCTAAAGTTAGTTTAAAACTTTGCAAAACTTCATATATCAGGAGTCTCTCCGAAAACTGGTGGATCAAAAGTCATTATTCCTTCAGAAGTTGAATGCTCAAAAGTTAGAGGATCAGAAACTGGATGTTTAGAAGACGATGGTACATAACCAAGTCCAACTTCTAAAACACAACCAGAGGAAGCAAGTTCCAAAAAAGCTCCTTGTGATTCTCAAGAATTTGCTCAATCCATAAATTCCTTCAAGTATAAGTCTTCTCATCTAGAAGAGTTAATCATCGAAAATAAAGATAGTCCTCTAAAAATAAGATCTGCATTCAGAAAGGAGCATTCAATGTTGGGACTTATCTACGTGATAGAACCAACTTTTGTTGATGAACCCTTATCTGATAATGGATGGATTGTTTCCATGCAATAAGAATTGAACCAGTTTCAAAGGAATGATGTATGGGTTGTGGTACCCATACCTCATCAGAAGAACATCATTGGAAAAATGGGTATTCATAAACAAGTTTAATGGGCAATGAGAGGTGGTTAGAAACAAATCTAGACTGGTAGCTCAATGGTAAAATCCACAAGAAGGTATATATTTCTCTGAAACCTTTGCATCAGTTGTAATGTTAGAGGCAATCAGACTTCTTATATTTTATGTTATTAATCATGATATTGTTTTATATCAAATGGATGTCAATAATGCTTTCTTAAATGGATTAATTTATGAAGAAGTGTATGTCAAACAAACCATTGGGTTTGAGGACTCAGTCCCTCCAGATTTTGTTTTTAAACTTGTAGATCTTTTGGATTGGCTATATTTTATGGTAAAACTCTTGTGCGTCTCAGGATGTCATAAGTTATGTTATGACATGTGTTTTAAGCATTATGAAAGTGTGAAGTTTATGTGTACAATTTTTTGGTTTCAAGATGTCAAGATATGTTTCAAGTTATGTTATGTCTTGAAAAACTTATCAAAATTCCAAGATGTGTTTCAACCTAGTATTTTGATAGTGGTTGCTCTAAACATGTGACTGGAGTAAAAAAATTATTGATTGATATCAAATCTCATCCTACCTGCTATATGACTTTTGAGGATGGAGCTAGAAGAAGAATCAAAGGAGTTGGAAAACTTGAAGGATCAGGTGTTCCAAATCTTAATGAGGTACTCCTTGTGGACGGACTAACTGTTAATCTCATTAGCATCAGGCAATTATGTGATCAATGAGTCCATGTCAATTTCACTAAATCAGAATGTCTGGTCACAAATGAAGAAAATAGTGTGATCATGAAAGGTGTCAAGTCTAAAAATAACTATTATCTCTAGGAAAATCAAAAGGCAAAATTTGAGAAATGATTGAGTCATTGGAGGCAGAGGTGGATACTAAGGAAGAACAGGTTGAAGAAGAGGCTGAAGGTGATAAAAGCTCAGACAGTGAGGAAGAGGTGGTTGTTGGCGTTGATTCTGATTAGTGTCTGTGAAGGGCTGCTGGTCTTGTTTTGGTTTCTGTTTTGTTTTTTGTGTGGTTCCTTTCCCTTAAAGGCACCTTTGTAATTTTTTTTTGGATTTCTGGTTGTACTTATTGGGGTCTCTCTATACCCAGGATAATGCTGCTCTTTATGAGCATGTGGTTCTATCTGTTTCTTTTGCTATATGATTGTGATCCTGTTTGGCCAAATTTCTGGCTAAAAAAGGGGAGTAATTAGATAGCTTATCTTGTGTGGTTGTGTGTTGATGGTTCCTATAGTCAGCTGGTGTGTGCTGCAGGGCTGGTACTTACAGGTTAAGAGGGAGATGAAATATCTCTCTAGTTTTCTATGTTGCAGTTGTTGTACTATACCTACTAGTACAATTTTTGTTGGTTTTCTGGTGTGTGCACATCCTTTTCCTTCTGTTGCTTCTGTTGATGCTGCTGCTGTTGGTGTTTATTTCTTGTGTTGTGCTCATACATATGTTGTTGAGGGGGAGTCCTCCCTTTTGTGTGCTTATACTATTGCTGTGTTTTTTTTACTTATTTTGTAGCTGATAATGCTTAAATTGTTTTAGCCAAAAATATTCCAAATAGGGAGTTTGTAGATGTTTTGGATTGGCTATATTTTATGGTAAAACTCTTGTGTGTCTCAGGATGTCATAAGCTATGTTATAACATGTGTTTTAATCATTATGCAGGTGTGAAGTTTATGTGTGTATCTGTTTGGTTTCAGGATGTCAAGACCGATGTCATGACATCTCTGACTAGGCCTGAAGACCTAAGTGAATCCTATTTTGTGTGTGCATCCTGTTGTCTTTAATGTTGTGATTTTATTGAGGTTTTAGTGCAATTTTATCAAAAGGAAAAGAAGGATTCAACTTGGAGTTTTTTTAGCAGAACATTTGTTCTTGCTATTTTTGTTCCTTGATTTAAGGAATTATTTATTCTGATTTGTACAAGTTCAGCAGGCCCAATGCCCATTGGAGTTTCTACTTAAGGTTGCTCAACCCTAGTGTGAAAGTGTGGAAAATAAGGATTGTGTATTCATAGTTTTTCATGTGTGTGTGTGTGTTAGTTTCTTGTGAGCCAAGCAATTGTCTTTTGATGATTGTTTTGGACTAGGTGTGCATTTGTATTTTGTCCACTCGAAGATTTTAAGCAAGAGTGTTTATATTTGACTGAAGCTTTTAAGCAATGTCAAAGATTTTTTTGAAGAGTGTCTTCGATTTCTTTGAGTTGTTGTTTGAGATCACTGACTGTGATTGTGAGGGAGTGAGAGTGGTCTCATATCTAGGACTTCCTAGGTAGAACTGTCATTGGGTGATTAAGTGAAAAGATTGTAAACTATAGGTGTTTGTTGTGGATCTTTGAATTGATTCTACTAATAGTGAAGTTCCTTCCTGGCTTGGTGGCCCCTAGAGTAGGTGTGATTGCACTGAACTGGGTTAACAACTTTCTGTGTTCTTTACATTTTGTCTTTGTCTTTTACAGTTTTCTTGTTATTAATGTCGTGACATCGTGTTCAATGCTATGGGTGTGATTGTTTTGGGCATATTAGAGCTGAATGTTCTACCTACCTGAAGGGGCAACAAAAAGGCATATCTATTACATGGTCTGATGGAGACTCTGAGAGTGACTTTGAAGAAGAATCAGCCAAACATATCATTGTTTTGACAGGGACATGTGTGTCTGATGAGGACTCTAGTGGAGATGAGCTAACATTTGAAGAACTTGTTGAGTCTTATCAAAAGTTATGTATAAAGTGTGCTCAAGTAGTACAAGAAGAAGAAAAACATAAAAAGATTATAGCTACCTTGGAGGCTGAAAAGAGAGAGCATTTATCAACAATATCACATCTGAATGAAGAGGTCACCATGCTGAACTCCATATTTGATCAAATGACCAGATCCATCAGAATGCTTAACAATGGATCTGAATCCCTTAATAACATTCTTCAGACTAGAAAGAGTGTAGGAGACCTATCTGGCTTAGGATTTGATGGCTTTATAAGGAGTAGTCAATCTGAATTCAAGAAGGATGTTACTGAATAGATGTTGAAACCAGTGACTCAACATCATGAAATAAGAAGACCCACTCATCAAAGGGGAAGATATCAAAGATTGAGGTGTCACTATTGTGGTAGGTTTGGTCATATAAAACCTTTCTATTTCAGACTTCATGGTTACCCTAATCATACTCCTCAGCCTAAACCTGAGCAAAACGTTATTATCGAGAATCAACAAGGGGTTCCAACAATATTGCCCTGCTGGCTTGTACATCTCTTGAAGGATTAGCTGAAGAGAACTGGTAATTTGATAGTGGTTGCTCTAAACATGTGACTGGAATAAAAAACTTATTGACTGATATTAAATCCCATCCTACCTGCTATGTGACTTTTGGTGATGGAGCTAGAAGAAGAATCAAAGGAGTTGGAAAACTTGAAGGATCAGGTGTTCCAAATCTTAATGAGGTACTCCTTGAGGAAGGACTAACTGCTAATCTCATTAGCATCAGGCAATTGTGTGATCAAAGAGTCCATGTCAATTTCACTAAATCAGAATGTCTGGTCACAAATGAAGAAAATAGTGTGATCATGAAAGGTGTCAATTCTAAAAATAACTGTTATCTCTAGGAAAATCAAAAGGCGAAATTTGAGAAATTATTGAGTCATTGGAGGTAGAGGTGGATACTAAGGAAGAACAGGTTGAAGAAGAGGCTGAAGGTGATAAAAGCTCAGACAGTGAGGAAGAGGTGGTTGTTGGCGTTGATTCTGATTAGTGTCTGTGGAGGGCTGCTGGTCTTATTTTGGTTTCTGTTTTGTTTTTTTGTGTGGTTCCTTTCCCTTGAAGGCACCTTTATAATTTTTTTTTTGGATTTCTGGTTGTACTTATTGGGGTCTCTCTATACCTAGGATAATGCTTCACTTTATGAGCTTGTGGTTCTATCTGTTTCTTTTGCTATATGATTGTGATCTTGTTTGGCCAAATTTTCTAGCTAAAAAGGGGGAGTAATTAGATAGCTTAGCTTGTGTGGTTGTGTGTTGGTGGTTCCTATAGTCAGCTGGTGTGTGTGGTAGGGCTGGTACTTACAGGTTGAGAGGGAGATGAAATATCTATCTGGTTTTCTATGTTGCAGTTGTTGTGTTATACCTACTGGTACAATTTTTGTTAGTTTTCTGGTGTGTGTGCACAACCTTTGTCTTTTGTTGTTGTTGCTGCTGTTGGTGTTTATTTCTTATGTTGTGCTCATACAGATATTGTTGAGGGGGAGTCCTCCCTTTTGTGTGCTTCTACTGCTGTTGTGTTTTTCTGACTTATTTTGTAGCTGATAATGCTTAAATTGTTTTATCCAAAAATCTGCCAAAGGGGGAGTTTGTATATGTTTTGGATTGGCTATATTTTATGGTAAAACTCTTGTGTGTCTCAGGATGTCATAAGCTATGTTATGACATGTGTTTTAAGCATTATGCAGGTGTGAAGTTTATGTGTGCAGCTGTTTGATTTCAGGATGTCAAGACCGATGTCATGACATCTCTGATTGGGCCTGAAGACCTAAGTGAATCCTATTTTGTGCGTGCATCCTGCTGTCTTTAATGTTGTGATTTTATTAAGGTTTTAGCGCAATTTTATCAGAAGGAAAAGAAGGATTCAACTTGGAGTTTTTTTAGTAGAACATTTGTTCTTGCTATTTTTGTTCCTTGATTTAAGGAATTATTTATTCTGATTTGTACAAGTTCAGCATGCCCAATGCCCATTGGAGTTTCTACTTAAGGCTGCTCAACCCTAGTGTGAAAGTATGGAAAATAAGGATTGTGTATTCATAGTTTTTCACGTATGTGTGTGTGTGTGTGTTAGTTTCTTGTGAGCCATGCAAATATCTTTTGATGATTGTTTTGGACTAGGTGTGCATTTGTATTTTGTCCACTCGAAGCTTTTAAGCAAGAGTATTTGTATTTGACTGAAGCTTTTAAGCAAGGTCAAAGATTGTTTTGAAGAGTGTCTTCGATTTCTTTGAGTTCTTGTTTGAGATCACTGACTGTGATTATGGAGGGAGGGAGAGGGGTCTCATATCTAGGAGTTCCTAGGTAGAACTGTCATTGGGTAGGGATTAAGTGAAAAGATTGCAAAGTGTATGCGTTTGCTGTGGATCTTTGAATTGATTCTACTGATAGTGAAGTTCCTTGTTGACTTGGTAGCCCTAGAGTTGGTGTGATTGCACCGAACTGGGTTAACAACTTTCTATGTTCTTTACATTTTGTCTTTGTCTTTTACATTTTTGTTGTTATTAGTATTGTGACATCGTGTTCGACATTGTTTGTTTGTTGCCAGCATTTCAAAACTTAAAAAACCACTTTATGGACTCAAACAAGCTCCAAGAGCTTGGTATGAGAGACTGAGTAATTTCATGTTAGAAAATAGCTTTCAAAAAGGTCAAGTTGACACAATATTGTTCAGAAAGACTCTGAATAATGAAATGTTAATTGTCGAGGTTTATGTTGATGACATAAATTTTAATTCTACTAATGCATCTCTTTGTAAAGAATTTTCGGAGACTATACATGCTAAATTTGAGATGAGCATGATGGAAGAATTGAAGTTCTTCCTTGGAATTCAGATCAACTAGAGAAAAAATGGAGTTTATGTTCATCAATCTATATTATACTAAAGAGCTTCTGAAGAAGTTCAAGCTTGAAGACTACAAAGTTATGAACACTCTTATGCTTCCAACATGCAATCTAAACAAAGAGGAAAAAGCTCCATAGTTTGTCAGAAGTTGTATAGATGTATGATTGGTTCCTTACTCTACTTACCAACTTCTAGGCCAAAAAATTTGTTCAGTGTGTGTATATGTGCAAGATCCTAATCAGATAATAGGGAGACTCACTCAATAGTTGTTAAGAGAATCTTTAGGTATCTAAAGTGAACAACTAATCCAGGGTTGCTTTATAAACAAATCTCTAGATTACAAGTTAGGTTGATTATGTGATGCTAACTATGTAGGGGATAAAATTAAAAGGAAATCTACTAGTGGAAATTGACAATTCATAGGTGAAAACCTAATATCCTAGACTGGTAAAAAACAGAAAATTATTGCCTTGTCCATAGCAGAAGTAGAATACATCTCAACTGCTAAATGTTAAACTAACTTCTCTAGATGATATATCAATTGAAACACTATCATATTTATGGAAGCAATATTCAAATATTTTGTAATAATATTTTTTCCATCTATGTAACTAAAAATCCAATTCAACATTCTAGAACCAAGCACATAAAAATAAATCATCATTTTATTAGAGATTATGTTCAGAAAGGTTTAATAGATATATAATTCATTGATACAAATCGTTAAATGGGCTTATATATTTACCAAGCCTCACATTATAAATAGATTTGATTTCATTAAAAAGAACTTGAACATGCATTTGTGAAATATTAGTGTTTGCTTATGTATGTAGGATCAGAGTCTGATGATTGTTAGAAGCTACTATTATTAACAACTCTGAACCAACTTCTGTTGTGTGGTAGCCTCTGAAGCATCTCAGCTTCTAATGCTCAGAACTTGGTTGGTTGTTTTTTATGGCATATAAGTGGCTTGTTTTTTTTAAATTATTCATTATCTTCTATCCACTTATGTGTTACAAATACGAGAAGTCCTCTAAACTTGGTCTTATATTTGTTAAGATTTATGTTTATGTTATGCTCTATCTTTGAGCTATATTAACTAAGGAAAATCTTTATTTGATAAAATAATAGCATGTTTTGACAAATCTCCTTGGATAACAGTTAGTTTAAATTTTTTTTCAAATCATTTTCATATAAAATTCACTACACACACATGACTTTGGTGGTTGAAAAGAAATTCAGACAAAAACTATGGGATAAAGATCTGCTTTTATACATTGGAAAATGATTACATGATTTTGAAAAACTAAAGGATAATACCAGAGGATATTAATTCTTTGTGACCACTCCATCCTTGTGACATGATGTATCTCATCCAGTTCTCATCCCACTCATCATCAGATATGTCAATGACTTCCTTCTTAAGGTTCCTCTTGGATCTCTTTATCTTGGTCTTTGTAGTTTTTCCAACTCTGAATGCCCCGACAGAAGTTCCAATACCTTTTGAAGAACTGATTATTATATCCTTCTAGTTTCATAACTTTCTTCACTTCTTCAACAAAATCTATATTGGAGTTTTCACATGAGTTGCTCATTTTAATCAAGAAGTAAGGTTGATAAAAGACAAAATACTATTTTTGATCCATTAACTATTCCCTTGGGTTCAATTGAGCCCCTTAATTTTTTTATATCACTTTAGTCCTTTAACTTTATAAGATGATCATGTTTGTCCTTCCGTTGGTGAACGTTAGTCAAAGTAAAAAAAATCAACTTCCAAGTGACATGTTACATGATGACGTGGCTTAAATAAGAATAAATCAAAAATATAAAATTGACAAATAGAAGAGATAAAAAATAAAAACAACAAAAAATAGTTTTCTCTTAGATGAATTATTTCATCTCCACTCTCACATTATTTCTTCACACTCAATACCCACTGATTTTGTGGAACAGTTTCTCATAAATTTAAGAAGCTGAAAATCTTGTTCAAGTTGGATCTAAGTAATAACTCTTTCGGTGGAAAGTTTCTGAACTCCGGTCACTGTTGTTGAAATTTCTAGATCTGAGGTTCCATGAGTTTGAACGTACCGTTCCAAAAGTGCTTTTTATAAAGATTTGGCGAATAAATGTTTCCATGGTTGTTTTCAAGTGGGGATTGGAAAAATGATAAATTTGAACGACATTATTGCGATGAATAATGATTTATAATCGTATTACCGATGGAAATAGGGTTGTTGAAGAATTTTACAGTGTTTATTTCAGAAATAGAGTTGTTGAAGAGTTTGGTGTTAGTTTCAGAACTGTACATGTTTCTGAGGTCATTGTTCTTTTGTTTTGTTAGGATTTCTTCAATTTCGTTGTTAAAAAATAAAGGCATAAATAAATGGTTTTTAGGGTTTTCTTTTGGGGTTGTGTTGATGATGAGTTATAGATTGGGAAAAAAAAGATACACAATTTTGGGTTCAGAAGCTAAGAACTTATTCTCGTGAGCACAAATTGCAATGAGGAATAGAATTAGAAAATGGAGATTATCAAAATGGGGGCTTTTTTATTTCTTTCTTCACATTGTTCTTTGATTCAATTCAACCACCAAAAGATTGTTTGTGTGGTTGATGATTCTTGTAATGTTAAATGATGCCTGGAAATTGATGTAACAATGATGATTTTGTCTGCTCCCAAAAATTGAATTGGACTGTGTTGATACTTCTCTCCTGTTAACAAAAATTGAACTGAATTATGTTGATACTTCTCTCCCTCTTAACAAAATGCAAAACTACAATGTTGGTAATAAGGAAGATGGTGTACCATTGCCAATTCAGTTGACACGTAAATTAATTAAAGGGGTGTTTGAGGAAAACAGACAAAAGGGACTCATATGTATCTATTATAAAATTAAAGGACCAAAGTGACACGAAAAAAATTAAGGGACTGAATTGAATCCGAGGGTATGATTAAGGGACCAAAAAGGATATTTTGCCTTTATAAAATGAGGAGGAATTGATTTTCTACATGCTCCAAACTGACTTTTATAGGGAAAGTGAGAACAAGTGAAATATTTTTGGTTTAATGTGCACCAATGGAATCAAGAGAGAGAGAGATGCATGCTTGATCTTCATACTTCATTTTCAAGGTGTGATTGTTATATCTCATTGGCTAAGAAGCGGGTTGGAATATCTCGTGAGTTGCAGAATCTCTTCCAATCACTCAAGTCATTTATTGTCATTGTTGCACCCCAAAATTTGCCCTCACAATACAAGACTTTGTGTTCTAAGAAGGTTCACAAGGTTCACAAGTTTCTCAACATTTCCATAACCTTTCATGAGGTTCATGAAGTCTACAAGTTACTTCTTGAAGGTTCACAAGGTTCACAAGTTCCACAATGCTTTCAATACCTTTCTTGAGGTTCATGAAGTCTACAAGTTACTTCTTGAAGGTTCACAAGGTTCACAAGCTTCTCAACATTTACAAGACCTTTCATGAGGTTCATGAAGTCTACAAGTTACTTCTTGAAGGTTCACAAGGTTCACAAGATTCACAATGATTACAAAGCTTTCCTGAGGTTCATGAAGTCTACAAGCTACTTTATGGGGTTCACAAGGTTCACAAGCTTCACAATACCTCCCATGAGGTTCACAAGACATTTTATGATGGTTCACAAGGTTCACAAAGTTCACAATTGGTCAGAAGAGTTGACAATTCCCTCAGACAATGCACCTCCTAAGCAGTGCATCCAAAACTAGGGTTTTGACTTTAATCAGGCTAAATGGACTTCCAAGACTTCAAGTGAGCTTCATAACATCTTATATGTGTGTAAGAACCCCCATGTCAAGTTTCAAGACTTTTCTCAAAAGTTTGCTCAGTCAGATGATCAGATAAGTCAAAATCAGTCAAAGTAGTTAAAAAGTCAAACTGAGGTCAACTGTGGTCAAACCAAAGTCAAACTTCATGATTTTTTTGCCAAAATCAATTATATGAAGTAAAATTCATCATTTGATCAAGGGTTGATCATGATTCATCAAGGATATTTCAGATCATCAAGAATCAGGAGTTTCTAAATTAGGGTTTCCTTAGGAAAAGTCAACTAAACTTTGACCAGCCATAACTTTCACATACTTCATCACCAAGTCTCCACTCAAAGCTCATTTTGACGGAAATTGAATTCTCTACAACTTTGATCTTGCAAGCCAAGCCCAAAAATGCTTCATTTGGAGGGTATGAGCTAAGACATTATAGGTCATTTCAAAAGTCAACAAAATGTCAACAACTTCAAAAGGGCATAACTTGATATTGGTAAATGATATGGACCTGAAACCAATGGGGTTGTTTAGAGGACTCTTCAAGCTTTCCAAAATGTCCAAGAACACCCTAATACCTTTAAAATTGAGGGAGATATGACCTTGCAAAGTTGGGAAATTTTGTGATGGTTTATGATGAAAATGGGGGTCTAGAACCAATTTTTTCCAAATGGGCTTGCAAAATTGTGATCCAATCCATATCATATCATCATGCACGACCCAAATGACCAAAATTCAGAATTTTTATTATTTTATTTTTATTTATTTTGATTTAATTCATAAAAATCATTTTAAATAAATATAAAATATGAAAATATATTATTAAAGGGAGATTTGGTTTCTAGAATATTTTAAGTATTGATTGGAATTAAAAAAGAAGGAAATCATGAGATTGGTACAAAAATAGCAAGCTTTCATGAGAAAATATTTGAATTTCAAAGTATAATCTTTTTCAATCTTCAAATATCAAATCTTGCACACAACCAATGAATTTTTCTGACCTAAATGATTCACATATAAGTGCTGATCACAACCCTAGCATGAATTCACGATTTTGCAGCCTCAAAGGTAAGTTTCATAGCTCAAAAATTCAAGCCAAAACCTCCATTCGGATTTCTTCATACAAGAGGTTTAAAGGTAAAATAAAGACATAGCAAGCTTCCTTGGACCCTTCTGATCATAAACCATCATCCATAAGCATCCAAATCATGTTGTAATGCACAAACCGAATCGGTTTTATGTCATCCATAGCTTGTTTTCGATTCCATTGATTTATGTGTTGTTTGTTGATTATGACTTACTAATATGATTTGTTTTGATGTGGTGAAGCTTTCTGGATAATCGAATCTAAGTTTCATGACCAGAATCAATAAAGGCCATTGTTAGGGTTTCGGTTGAGTTTTTAGGGCCTCTTGCTAGACCAAATATAAATGAATTCTGGACACATAGGAATGTTCTATGAACCACCAGGATTATGAAACACCAATTAATTTCGTGAATTGATGCTGTTTTGCTTGAGTTTCGTTTTCGTAGGTTGAGAATATTGAAGAACTCGCAGGAAAATTTGTATCTGAATTCGCAGGAAATTTCAAAGGATAGGAGGTTGAAGATGAAGCTGTTCGCGCGCTTCTGGAAATTTGAAAATTGGTTATAATATTTTATTGTATTGTTTCTGATCTTATTCACCAAAGCATGCTTGGTCCAGTGGTGAGAGTAACGCGCGTGTAACCTATGGGACCTGAGTTCGAGTCTTGGTCTCGTACATTATTTTTTTCTATTTTTCAGGATAACAAGAAGACTCAATATATTATATTATGTTATCACTATACTACCAGAAGGGCTCTCCCAGCCAGGTGGTAATGCGCGCATGTGTGTATCTGTAAGGTCCTGGGTTCAACACCACCCCCAGGCCTTTTGTTTTCATTATTTTCTGGATTTTTCAAGGCAAAGCATAAAACAAAGCAGGCCTATTCTATTATCACCAAAGCCTGGCTGGCCTGGTGGTACGTTTTGAAGGCTGTAACCTGAGTGTTCTGGGTTCAAACCCAGCCAAGGTATGTTTTTTTTATTACTTTTTCTATTCTAATTTCTTAAATAATTAATTCAATTGTTTTCTTAATAAAAAATAAATCATACATATTCAAAAATTTAAAATAACATCATATTTTCTAAAAGTTCTAAACTTTCTATTTTTTTTCTCTAATTCAAAATTATGTTTTTTATTATTTTATGTAAATATAATATATATATATATTAGTTAAAATAATTTGTATATTATAAACCCTAGAAAAATATTTTCTAAACAAAACCCTAATTTTTGTGAAAACCTAATTTTACTTTCTAAATAATTTTTACTTTCTAATTCTTTACATAATTATAATATATATTTATTTGATATAATTTTGTGAATATAATAATTAATAAAATTAAATTTTATAAATATGATTAATTTTGTGAATATAATATTTAAAACTTATTTTCTCCTTATAATGTGTAAATATTGCTTTTAATAAATAAATGTTATATATTAAAATTAAACTTTGTGTTTATTATTCTAGTCATGTCATTATAATATTTTTCTATTTATTTTTATTTAATTATTGTTACTAACCATATTATTATTTATTATTTTTTTTGTTTATTATTATCTTATATTTTCATTATTATTTCTCTAACCTTGTTTATTTTTCTAATTATTATTATTTCACTAACTTTAGTTATTTTATTTTTACTAACCTCATTTTTTAATTATATTTATCACTAACCCCTATTTATTTATTATCTTTGCTTATTTATTTATATTTTGCTTATTATTTATTTTTGCTATTTATTTTAATTTGCTTATTATAATTATTATGTAATTGCTTCTCGGTGTAATTTTGTAAATATTTAAATATTTAATTTTTATGCTATGGTTAGTAATTTAGGGAGTGCAAAAACATGTATTCTATGTAAAATAAATTTAGATCATTTTAATTAAAGATAAATAATATTGAACACTCACACACGTAAGTCGATTTTTAATCGCCATCTCACATTCCTAAGGTTATCCCTCAAGTTGCCTACTAATAAGGTCAAGTGGGGTGTATAAAGCAAGTCCCTAATGGTTGCCTTTACGAATCAAGTCCCTTCGAATAATGATGATAGTCCCTCCAGTATGCTTAATACACCCCACAGTTGCCTTCATAAAAACAGATGTCCCTTACATCCAAGGTAATGACTACCTACTCCTTAATAGTAGGGATAGTCTTACCATTTAAAGGATAAAGAACAAGAAAGACTTAAACTTTAGGGTAGGTTCCTCTTATGTACTTGCTCACTTCATTTAAAACTTTCTTTTCAAACTTTCCACAATTTCAAACAAATTTTCAAAAACAAGTTTTTACGCATCCGTACATGGATCATTATTAACTATTATGAAAATTTTTCTATTCACACACTACACTTTCAAAAACAATTCAAAAGTGAGCTAAGTAACTAAGAGCCCATGGATAACCATGGATGTAAAGGGTGCTAACACCTTCCCTTTATATAACCTACCCCCCGGACCCAAAAATATCTCTTAAGGTCTTTCCTGTTCTTTTATGCCTTTCCATTGGATAAAATAAAAGTCGGTGGCGACTCTTGCTATCCGCAACATAACTAAAGTCAGTTCTCCCACCGTGTTACAGAACTGGCGACTCTGCTGGGGATTTAAATTAAAGAGGGGTACCCTTAGGAATTAGATTACTTTAAAATTGTTTGCTTTGTTTGCTTTATACTTATCTGTTGGGCTCTTATGTGTGAAAGATCCTAACCCGGATCTAGTGTACCTTAGGTAAATGGCAATAGACCAAGGAAACTGTACGGCGTATACCGATATGGTTGATCTGGTGGCTATAGTTAGTGTGACTTCTTGGTTGGTGCTTATGTTCCTTAAGTCAAGTTGAGGATAATATGAGGCTGCCATATGTTGTCAATGCACTAACTAACTTTTAGAACCCTAGTCATCCCATCTTGGCCTTTAGAAAGTAGTGAGATAACCGGCATTGGTGAAGACTGAAGTTGGTTGACACTCGATACTACACTCATTGAGATCTTAAACTTGGAGGGTTTTGGTTGGCAAGTAAGTTGCCTTCTGATCAACCACCCTTGTGAAGGATCAATGATATTGAGATCCCTTAGAACCTGGTTACTTTTGTAGGACAGGATGAACCATCTAACTTCAGGGGAGGGTACTTACCTTTGAACCTCATGCAAGCCTTAAACCTAGGGCTATTGTGTGACTTGTTTGTGTATGCCACATGTTTGTGATTGAGCGTAACATCATGACATCATCATGCATCATAAGCATAAGCATTTTCCCTAACCATTTCAAGGACCAAGGGATTTATCTTTGTTCTTTGTTGCAGGTCATGGCTTCAGCTCGTAGAAACACCATCAGGATCAACTTTGTGGGGATACCTCCCAAGCTTAAGGAGTTGGTTTCTCAAGTGTCTGATCATTCCCAGTTCAACAAGAGACATGGTCACCTATTGGATCTGGTTACTTCAGGGTTCAATGAAGACATGATGAGTGTCCTGTTTCAGTTCTTTGATCCTAAGCATCATTGCTTCACATTCCCTGACTACCAGCTGGTTCCAACCATGGAGGAGTTCTCCAAACTTCTGGGTGTACCTATCCTTGATCAGAGACCCTTCACAGGCTTGGAAAAAGAGCCTAAACCAGAGGTTATTGCTGCAGCTCTACATCTGAAGAAGTCTGATATTGTTCTAGAAACGAGAAGTGGTGTCAAGGGTATTCTTGCCAAGGTATTAATGGATAAAGCTCAAATGTTCTTGAAGGCCATGAGCTATGATGCTTTTGAGGAGATCTTAGCCTTGCTGATATATGGCTTAGTATTGTTCCCCAATCCAGATCAGTTCATAGATGTTCATGCCATCAACGTTTTCCTGAGTCACAATCCAGTGCCTACATTGCTTGGAGACATCTTACATTCTCTTCACACCCGTACTACAAGGGCAAGAGGAACTTTGATGTGCTGCATACCTTTGCTTTCTAGGTGGTTTATTTCTCACCTTCCTCGCTCAGTAATGAAGAATGAGCAAGGGTTCAGATGGTCTAAAAGGATCATGTCACTTTCTCACTCAGATATTCATTGGTGCTCCAGATCTATGGAGAATGTCACTATCATTGACCGTTGTGGGGAGTTCCCTAATGTGCCACTATTAGGCATAAGAGGAGGCATCACCTACAACCCCTCTCTAGCTTTACGACAGTTTGGTTACGCTCGGAGTGATGGTCCACATGATATGTTGATTCAGGGCATTGTGTTTGATTACGACAACGATCATCAAGGTTACCGTCAGAGATTCATACGAGCCTGGGGAAAAGTAAACAGGGTTGACAGCAAGACACTGGAGCCTAAGTACACTATTCCTATGGAAGCTTATCTCAGATGGGTGTGATCTCGTGCTCAGACTCTCATGATGCCATATCCTGCCGTCCTACCAGTTACCATGGAACCTGTTGCTGAGGGAGACACAGCTTATACCATCCTTCACCCAGACATGCCTACTGATATGGAAGACTTGAAGAGATCATGGATCCAACTGAAGGAGCAAAGGGATACTTTCGAGGCTCATTACAAAGCAAGCCAAGCAAGAATCCTAGAGCTAACAAAGCAACTTCACGAGGAACGGAACCTCAACTCATACCTCAACACAAAGAGGAAACGTCCATGGGAGACTTAAAACCCCATCTTTTGTACTTATTTTATTTCATTTTTTGTAAGCCTAAAAGGCAAAACAAAGTTATTACTAATAAAAGTTTACTTTCGTGTTTGTCTAAGCAAATTTAAATCCTACAGTCTTTGAAAACATTGCATATGCATTCACATATCATTTCATTGCATCACAGGTTTATAATTGTGCACAGGTTTCTCATCTTCTCGCTGTTTATTTTAGCAATGGCTCTTGAACAATCAGTTAAGGATCTTCAGGCACAGAATGCACAGTTCCAAGAGCTGATCCTGAACCTATCCAAGGGGCAGGATGAATTGAAGACACTGCTGGCCAAGAAGACTAAGAAGACCAGAAAGTCAGGTGGCCTGCTCAACATGGGAAGAAGATTCAAGGGTCCTGTCAAGACCAAAGAACAGGTTGATGACTATGAATCTGAAGAATCTGAGAAAGAGGGAGGCAGTCTCCACAACACTATGGGGGACTCTGATTCTGAGGCTAATTACTACCATGAGCCTAATGAAGACAAATTCAAGATGCTGGTAGATAGGATGGATGCCATGGAGTTGCAGAAATCATCTGGGCTGGATTTTGAGGATTTGAGTCTGATATCTGGGGTTGTTATACCCATTGGTTTCAAGGTTCCTACCTTTGTTATTTATGATGGGGTCTCTTGTCCCAAACTGCATCTGAGGTCTTATGTCAGAAGGATTCAACCTCACACTGCTGACAAGAAGTTGTGGATCCACTTTTTTCAAGAGAGCTTATCTGGAGCTCAGTTGGAGTGGTATTATCAGTTGGAGAGTGTCAACGTCAGAGACTGGAATGATCTTGCTGAAGCTTTCTATAAGCAGTATCAATACAATGCTGACTTAGCCCCCACTCGCATGCAGTTGCAAAGCATGTCCATGGGTGCCAAATAAAGTTTTAAGGAGTATGCTCAGAAATGGAGAGACTTAGCTGGAAGAGTTCAACCCCCTTTGACTGACAGGGAATTGGTTGATATGTTCATGTGTACGCTGAATGGTCCGTTTTACAGTCATCTCATTGGAAGCTCATCATCTGGCTTCACTGAGTTGATCATGACAGGAGAGCGAGTAGAGAATGGTATAAAGAATGGCAAGATCCATGTGGGTGCTTCCTCATCAGCTGCTGCAAAGAAGCCTCCCACTGGGAAGAAAGAATCCAATGCTGTTTATGGTCAACCTGATCGTAATAGAAGGCATCAGTCTGTTAGTGCAGTTCATATTTCAAATCCAACTCCTGCAACCACAGAGCAGCCTCAGGGCAACCAACAGAGGGCTAGAAGGCAGTTCACGAAGATCAACATGTCAATGGCTCAGGCATTGCAACATTTGTTGAAGGCTGAACTTATTACTTTGAAAGAGGCTCCTCAGAATCCTAATGTTACCTCACCCAGGTACAATCCCAATGCACGATGTGCATATCATTCAAACTGTCCGGGTCATGATACTAATAACTGCTGGATCTTGAAGAACAAAATTCAAGATATGATTGATGCTGGAGAAATTGAGTTTGATCCACCAAGTACTCCAAATGTGATTACAGCACCAATGCCAAATCACGAGAAGACTGTCAATGCCATTGAAGAAGACCTACATGTCTATTCGGTTATGGAGTTGACCACACCATTGTCTGTTATCAAAAAGAGGTTAGTACAAGCGGGGATCTTTCCAGGTTGTCGTGAAGATTGTTTGTATTGTACCTATAAGTCGGATAGTTGCTTCATATTGAGAGATGGAATTCAACGTCTCATGGATAAGTATACTATAGTGTTTGAGAAGACTTCGTCATCTGTAGAAAGTATGGTGGATCATCTGACTCGGGGTAAGAAGATTGAAGAGGTTGACATGGTTGACAAAGTACCAATAAGAATCACTTCAAAGGGTCCCATTAAAATCACTCATCAGGGTCCAATCAAAATTACTGCTGAAGGTCCCGTGAAAGTTGTTGCTGAAGCCAGAGTAGCTCCTGTGGTCATTACTACTCCTGGTCCTATTCCTTATACATCTGATAAAGCTGTGCCTTGGCACTATGGGTCTGATATTTACATCCATGGTGTTAAGCAGGAGCCTTTACCTGATGTGCCTGCTGACATTGATAATATTGCTGGATCTAGCAAGATCACTCGTAGTGGAAGAGTTTTCTCTCCTCCAGTTGCTTCTAAGAATGCAGTTACTCCTGCTGCTACCTCTACCACTGATGCTCGGGGCAAAGGTCATGTTATTGAGCCTGTATCTACTGATGTGCCAGCTGCTGATGATCTCTCTAAGCAGATGGAAGAAGTATTGAAAATCATTCGCAAGAGTGATTATGACATTGTTGATCAATTGGGGCATACTCCCTCAAAGATTTCTATGTTGTCCTTGTTGCTGTGTTCTGAGGCTCATGCCAAGTCCTTGATCAAGTTTCTGAAGACTGCACATGTGCCCAATGCCATTTCTGTTGACCAATTTGAGAATTGTGTTGCCCTCCTGACCTATGATAATGGGTTAGGATTTTCTGATGCTGATTTGACCCCTGCCAAGAGGGATCATAACAGGGCCTTGCATATTTCAATTGAATGCAGGGGCACTACCCTGTCACATGTATTGATAGACAATGGTTCCTCTCTGAATGTGTTGCCCAAAGAAGTCTTGAATAAGCTGAGTCCTGAAGATGCTGTGTTGAAACCCAGTAATATTGTGGTAAAGGCTTTTGATGGTTCTAGAAGAGTAGTGCATGGGGAAATTGATCTTCCAATCAAAGTTGGCTCTCAGGTGTTTACTGCTACATTTTATGTGATGGATATTCGTCCTTCGTACTCTTGTCTGCTTGGTCGTCCCTGGATCCATGGGGCAGGTGCTGTAACCTCTACATTACACCAAAAGTTGAAATATTCGGTGAATGGAAAGGTTGTTACTGTCTATGGAGAAGAAGAATACTTTGTCAGCCATGTAAACACTTTCAAGTATCTGGAAGTGGAAGGTGAATACATTGAGACTCCGTGTCAGACATTTGAAGTGGTTCCCTGGGTTGTTAATGATTATGTAGCTCCTCCTGCTGTGAAGAAAATTCCTGTGGTCACCAGAAAACCTCCAACAATGGCAATGGCCTCCCTCAATGATGCTAGAGCTGTGGTGGATGAAGGTGGTTGTACTATTTGGGGTCAGCTTCCTGATATTCCATACAAGTCTGACAAGTTTGGTTTGGGTTTCACTGCAGAGTCCCAGAAGGCTGTTCGTCGTGCTCGTGCTGTTCGTATCACCAATCAAGGGGTTGCGAAAGATCAAATCAATGTTGTGGGAGACTATGATGAAGACTACAATCTGGATGCGTGGATTTTTCCTACTGTGGGTGCTGGACTCAATAATTGGAAAGCTGAAGATGTTATCCCTATCTCCTTTAGTCAGGAGTAAATACTATTACTGTGTTGTTGCTTTGTAATTTCTGAACAATTAAAACTTTCAAGCCTTGTGCCTTACCCGGGGCACAATGGTGTGCTTGTTACGGGCTGTCATTTCATTTGCATACTTCATTCAATAAAATCAGTGGACATTTCGTTTTCGTAAATATTGTGTTCCTTGTCTTTCTTTTTCTTTTATTTTTGTTTTATCAGCTATGTGTTCTTACACACACCCACATCACTAAATGCAGATCCTCATCCACTCTGGATCCTGTTGATAACAGTTCTACTATTGCCAATTATGATTTCGAGAATCCGATCTATCAAACTGAAGACGGAAATGAGGACGATTGTGAAATACCTGTAGAGCTTGCTAGGTTGTTACAACAAGAAGAGAAAGCTATACAGCCACATGAAGAGCCAGTCGAAGTTGTGAATCTGGGAACTGAAGAAAACAAAAAAGAGGTCAAGATAGGGGCTGACTTAGAGGACAGTGTCAAGAGCAGATTGATTCAGATGTTACGTGACTATGTGGAGATATTTGCTTGGTCTTATGAAGATATGCCAGGGTTGGATACAGACATTGTGGTTCACCGTTTGCCAGTGAAAGAAGATTGTCGTCCAAAGAAGCAGAAAGTTCGTCGCATGCGTCCTGAAATGTCAGAAAAGATCAAAGCAGAGGTAATGAAACAGTTCAATGCAGGGTTCTTGGCAGTGACTTCTTATCCTCAGTGGGTTGCAAATGTGGTACCAGTTCCTAAGAAAGATGGTAAGGTACGTATGTGTGTAGACTACAGAGATTTGAACAAGGCTAGCCCCAAAGATGACTTTCCACTTCCTCATATTGATATTCTGGTAGACAACACTGCTCAGCATAAGGTATTCTCTTTTATGGATGGTTTCTCTGGTTACAATCAGATCAAGATGGCACCTGAAGATATGGAGAAGACAACATTTGTGACACAGTGGGGCACCTTTTGCTATAAGGTAATGCCATTTGGTTTGAAGAATGCAGGGGCAACATATCAGCGTGCTATGGTGGCTTTGTTTCATGATATGATTCATCATGAGATAGAGGTATATATAGATGATATGATAGCCAGGTCTCAGAATGAAGAACAACATCTTGATCATCTGCACAAGTTGTTTGAGAGGTTGAAGAAATACAAGTTGAGATTGAACCCAAACAAGTGTACTTTTGGGGTTAGATCTGGAAAGCTCCTGGGTTTCATTGTCAGTGGAAAAGGTATTGAAGTGGATCCTGCAAAAGTAAAAGCTATACGAGAAATGCCAGCTCCCCGTACTGAGAAGGAGGTTAGAGGTTTCTTGGGACGATTGAACTACATTGCAAGATTTATTTCCCAATTAACTGCCATCTGTGAGCCAATCTTCAAATTGTTAAAGAAAGATCAGGTGATGAAATGGAATGATGAGTGCCAAACTGCCTTTGATGAAATCAAGAGATATCTGCTAGAACCTCCAATTTTGATGCCACCAGTTGATGGAAGACCCTTGATTATGTACTTAACAGTGTTAGACAACTCAATGGGGTGTGTGTTGGGGCAACATGACGAGTCTGGTCGAAAAGAGCAGGCAATATACTACCTTAGCAAAAAGTTTACCGACTGTGAAACAAGATACTCACTGCTCGAGAAAACTTGTTGCGCTTTGGCATGGGCTGCTCGCCGACTAAGACAGTATATGTTGACTCATACTACCTTATTGATTTCGAAGATGGATCCAATCAAGTACATATTTGAGAAACCTGCTCTCTCCGGAAGAATTGCAAGATGGCAAATGATCTTGACAGAATATGATATACAGTATACTACTCAGAAGGCCATTAAGGGAAGTGTGGTAGCAGATCATTTGGCTCATCAAGCAGTGGATGATTACCAGTCAATGAGTTTTGAGTTCCCTGATGAAGACATTATGATTATTACCAAAGAACCTGGACAATATGACGGACCTGAACAAGGATCCCGATGGACTATGGTTTTTGATGGTGCCTCTAATGCACTTGGTAATGGTGTTGGTGTTGTGATTAGTTCTCCTGAAGGTTGTCATACCCCGATTACTGCCAGACTTTGTTTCTATTGTACCAATAACATGGCTGAGTATGAGGCATGTATCCTGGGTATTAAAGTTGCTATTGATATGAAGATTCAGTTCCTTGACGTGTATGGAGATTCAGCCCTGGTAGTAAGTCAGATCAAAGGAGATTGGGATACCAAGCATGATAATCTCATTCCTTACAGAGAGCATGTGTTGTCTTTGATCCCACATTTCAAAGATATTACCTTTGGACATATTCCACGAAGAGAGAATCAGTTGGCAGATGCATTGGCCACCATGGCATCTATGTTTGAGATCAGCTGGGATGATGAAGCTCCCAAGATTACTATTGATAGATTTGAAAAGCCTGCATACTGCAATGAGATTGACACAGAAGGGGCAGAGGAGAAGCCTTGGTTCTATGAAGTGAAAAGATATCTTGAAACTCAGGAGTTCCCTGAAGGGGCATCTGTCAAAGATAGGAAGTTTCTGAGGAGGTTCTCTGCTAAGTTCTTTCTGAGTAATGGCATTCTGTACAAGCGCAATCATGATTCAACTATGCTTCGTTGTGTGGATAAGAAGGAAGCAACTGAGATTATGGAAGAGATGCATGATGGGACCTTTGGCACTCATTCTAGTGGTCATACCATGGCAAAGAAGATATTGAGAGCAGGTTACTATTGGTCTACCATGGAAGCTGATTGCTATCAACACTCTAGAACGTGTCACAAGTGTCAAATTTATGCTGATAAAGTACATATACCTCCATCACCATTGAATGTGTTGACTGCTCCTTGGCCTTTTGCCATGTGGGGCATTGATATGATTGGTGAGATCAAACCTACTGCTTCTAATGGGCATCGTTTCATCCTGGTTGCTATTGATTACTTCACAAAGTGGGTAGAGGCAGCTTCATTTGCATCTGTTACCAAGAATGTTGTGGCTCGTTTCATTAAGAATAATCTCATATGTAGGTATGGCATCCCTGAAAGGATTATTACTGACAATGGCTCTAATCTGAACAACACTATGATTACTGATCTCTGCGCGCAGTTCAAGATTAAGCATCACAACTCTTCTCCGTATCGTCCGAAGATGAATGGGGCAGTTGAAGCTGCTAATAAGAACATTAAGAAGATTGTACAGAAGATGACTGTTACTTACAAGGATTGGCACGAGATATTACCATTTGCTCTTCATGGTTATCGTACCACAATACGTACTTCAACAGGGGCAACCCCATTCTCCTTAGTCTATGGTATGGAAGCAGTTCTGCCCATTGAAGTTCAAATTCCCTCCTTAAGAATTATGAAAGATGCAGGCTTGGATGAAGATGAGTGGATTCAGACTCGACTTGACCAGATAAATTTGATTGATGAGAAGAGGTTAGCAGCAGTTTGTCATGGCCAGATGTACCAGAAGCGAATGATCAAAGCTTTTAACAAGAAGGTTAAGCCAAAGGTATATCAGGCTGGTGACTTGGTAATCAAGCGTATCATATTACCACAGGGTGATCCTAGGGGCAAGTGGACTCCAACATATGAAGGACCATTTGTAGTCAAGACAGTGTTCTCAGGAGGTGCCATGATACTGACTACAATGGATGGTGAAGACTTCCCATAGCCTGTAAACGCAGACATAGTTAAAAAATACTACGCATAAAAGAGACCCGCTAGGTTGACAGGCCTAGGCAAAAATAAGGGCATCCCGGCAAACCAAAAGGGTTTGGGCAAAAATTAGGGATATATATAAAAAGATGTACACCCGGCAAGCCGAAAACCTGAAAAGGCGGCTTGGGCAAAAAAGGGTATCCCGGTGGATTGAAAACCTGAAAGGGCAATCCAGGCAAAAGTTAGGGATTAAAGCGTATGACTATGTCTCGTTTGGATCACCAATGAAACTGCAACCAGTTGTACTACTTATTCAAGCTCGAACAGATAAAGCTCAATTCAATCGTTTCCGTCTCAACAGCAAGAAGATGAGATACTTGAATGGCAATAGTAGAATTGAAACTCAATAGGATTATTTCCCACATAGCTGATTTTCCTTGTTTGTAAAAACTTTATGACAAAATCCTCTTACTAGGATTTATGTCTCCTTGTATAAACTTGCCCATGTGAGGGTCACTTTTGATATAAATAAATTCCATCTTTTGAATCCAGATTTACTTTTACCCTATTTTACATAAGCAAAACGTCCATTGGTTGTGTTTGAATGTATGTATGCTTTTGAATATGATTGATGTTTACCAGAAATGCATGTATGCTCTTAATATGATTAATGTTTACCAGAAATGCATGAAAATGCAGTAATAGTATCTACTAAGGACGAACGAGGGAAGGATTTCAACGAAGCTTCGCCGGTTCATCTCTTACAAGACAGTTACAAACCCTCAGTAGGGCAAATCCATCTTCATAAAGTCTCATCTCCCCTGGAATTTATATCCATCTCTTTTATCCTCATACGGATATACGGGAAATTACTTTCCAATAAGGGTACGACGAACGAAGACGGGATGTTGTATCTACCCTACTATCAAACGAAGACGAAGGTTATGTATACCTTACTATCCCCAGCAGACGGGAAGTTATATATATCTTGTTATCCCCAGCATCCGGGAGGTTATCTATACCTTGCCATTTTCAGCAGACGGAGGGTTATGTATAATATATTCTTCAGCAACGAATCAGGATTTATTTTCCCTGGCCAGCAGTTGTTATACGAAGATATCCAGACGCTTCCGGCAGCATCATATCATACATACATCATTTACACCATACCATAACATACATAGTACATTACTTAAGTGCATCATGTTATACATGCATACATAATGCATAAACTAATACTATTATACAGAATGCTACTTTGTTTTCAGGTTAATTATCCAACAAACAAACTTATGATCATCAGGATTGCTCTATCCTCCTGAAAGCTTATAATCTCATCAGGACTGCTCAATCCTCCTGAAAGCATGCTGTTACATCAGGATTACTCCAGTCTCCTGAAAGCATATCATATTATTACCTCAGGATTATTCCAGTCTCCTGACAGCTTTTATTACATCAGGATTGCTTCACCCTCCTAAAATCATATCATTACCTCAAGATTGCTCCATCCTCTTGACAGCTATCATCATTACTTCTGGACTGCTTCATCCTCCAAGACATATTTCGGAAGAACTAATCCTGACGTTCTTTTGATCCTTAAGAGCAAATCCTGACGCTCTTTTAACCCATTGCTCAAGACATCTTTCAGAAGAACTAATCCTGACGTTCTTTTGATCCTTAAGAGCAAATCCTGACGCTCTTTTGGCCACTTGTTCAAGACATTTTCAGAGGAACTAATTCTGACGTTTTTTGATCATTAAGAGCAAATCCTGACGCTCTTTTGGCTACTTGTTCAAGACATCTTACTTAGAAGAACAAATCCTGACGTTCTTTTGATCCTTAAGAACAAATCCTGACGTTCTTTTGGCCCTTTGAGAATAGGCAAATGATCTGTACAAAGATCCGTTCCCTAATCCAAAATATTTCCAGAAGAGATAATCATCATAAAATTTATTTCTACTGGCCCATCCCAACAATTCAAATCTTTCAGATATCCAGTATCAACATAAAGGCAGCATCATATTCTGACACCTTAGATGGCATCTCTAAGCCCATCTCCAGTTCTTCCAAGTGGCATCTTTAAGCCCACTCAATCATATTCAACTAGCCATGCACTGGTGAGTGCAAATTTTTGGGCTTTTTTGTTCAATCCCCTTCAACCTTCCAGGTCACGACTGGCAAATATACCAATCTAACCCCTCAGGTTTCAGAAAATTGAACAGGGGCAGCTGTTGCACCCCAAAATTTGCCCTCACAATACAAGACTTTGTGTTCTAAGAAGGTTCACAAGGTTCACAAGTTTCTCAACATTTCCATAACCTTTCATGAGGTTCATGAAGTCTACAAGTTACTTCTTGAAGGTTCACAAGGTTCACAAGTTCCACAATGCTTTCAATACCTTTCTTGAGGTTCATGAAGTCTACAAGTTACTTCTTGAAGGTTCACAAGGTTCACAAGCTTCTCAACATTTACAAGACCTTTCATGAGGTTCATGAAGTCTACAAGTTACTTCTTGAAGGTTCACAAGGTTCACAAGATTCACAATGATTACAAAGCTTTCCTGAGGTTCATGAAGTCTACAAGCTACTTTATGGGGTTCACAAGGTTCACAAGCTTCACAATACCTCCCATGAGGTTCACAAGACATTTTATGATGGTTCACAAGGTTCACAAAGTTCACAATTGGTCAGAAGAGTTGACAATTCCCTCAGACAATGCACCTCCTAAGCAGTGCATCCAAAACTAGGGTTTTGACTTTAATCAGGCTAAATGGACTTCCAAGACTTCAAGTGAGCTTCATAACATCTTATATGTGTGTAAGAACCCCCATGTCAAGTTTCAAGACTTTTCTCAAAAGTTTGCTCAGTCAGATGATCAGATAAGTCAAAATCAGTCAAAGTAGTTAAAAAGTCAAACTGAGGTCAACTGTGGTCAAACCAAAGTCAAACTTCATGATTTTTTTGCCAAAATCAAGTATATGAAGTAAAATTCATCATTTGATCAAGGGTTGATCATGATTCATCAAGGAGATTTCAGATCATCAAGAATCAGGAGTTTCTAAATTAGGGTTTCCTTAGGAAAAGTCAACTGAACTTTGACCAGCCATAACTTTCACATACTTCATCACCAAGTCTCCACTCAAAGCTCATTTTGACGGAAATTGAATTCTCTACAACTTTGATCTTGCAAGCCAAGCCCAAAAATGCTTCATTTGGAGGGTATGAGCTAAGACATTATAGGTCATTTCAAAAGCCAACAAAATGTCAACAACTTCAAAAGGGCATAACTTGATATTGGTAAATGATATGGACCTGAAACCAATGGGGTTGTTTAGAGGACTCTTCAAGCTTTCCAAAATGTCCAAGAACACCCTAATACCTTTAAAATTGAGGGAGATATGACCTTGCAAAGTTGGGAAATTTTGTGATGGTTTATGATGAAAATGGGGGTCTAGAACCAATTTTTTCCAAATGGGCTTGCAAAATTGTGATCCAATCCATATCATATCATCATGCACGACCCAAATGACCAAAATTCAGAATTTTTATTATTTTATTTTTATTTATTTTGATTTAATTCATAAAAATCATTTTAAATAAATATAAAATATGAAAATATATTATTAAAGGGAGATTTGGTTTCTAGAATATTTTAAGTATTGATTGGAATTAAAAAAGAAGGAAATCATGAGATTGGTACAAAAATAGCAAGCTTTCATGAGAAAATATTTGAATTTCAAAGTATAATCTTTTTCAATCTTCAAATATCAAATCTTGCACACAACCAATGAATTTTTCTGACCTAAATGATTCACATATAAGTGCTGATCACAACCCTAGCATGGATTCACGATTTTGCAGCCTCAAAGGTAAGTTTCATAGCTCAAAAATTCAAGCCAAAACCTCCATTCGGATTTCTTCATACAAGAGGTTTAAAGGTAAAATAAAGACATAGCAAGCTTCCTTGGACCCTTCTGATCATAAACCATCATCCATAAGCATCCAAATCATGTTGTAATGCACAAACCGAATCGGTTTTATGTCATCCATAGCTTGTTTTCGATTCCATTGATTTATGTGTTGTTTGTTGATTATGACTTACTAATATGATTTGTTTTGATGTGGTGAAGCTTTCTGGATAATCGAATCTAAGTTTCATGACCAGAATCAATAAAGGCCATTGTTAGGGTTTCGGTTGAGTTTTTAGGGCCTCTTGCTAGACCAAATATAAATGAATTCTGGACACATAGGAATGTTCTATGAACCACCAGGATTATGAAACACCAATTAATTTCGTGAATTGATGCTGTTTTGCTTGAGTTTCGTTTTCGTAGGTTGAGAATATTGAAGAACTCGCAGGAAAATTTGTATCTGAATTCGCAGGAAATTTCAAAGGATAGGAGGTTGAAGATGAAGCTGTTCGCGCGCTTCTGGAAATTTGAAAATTGGTTATAATATTTTATTGTATTGTTTCTGATCTTATTCACCAAAGCATGCTTGGTCCAGTGGTGAGAGTAACGCGCGTGTAACCTATGGGACCTGAGTTCGAGTCTTGGTCTCGTACATTATTTTTTTCTATTTTTCAGGATAACAAGAAGACTCAATATATTATATTATGTTATCACTATACTACCAGAAGGGCTCTCCCAGCCAGGTGGTAATGCGCACATGTGTGTATCTGTAAGGTCCTGGGTTCAACACCACCCCCAGGCCTTTTGTTTTCATTATTTTCTGGATTTTTCAAGGCAAAGCATAAAACAAAGCAGGCCTATTCTATTATCACCAAAGCCTGGCTGGCCTGGTGGTACGTTTTGAAGGCTGTAACCTGAGTGTTCTGGGTTCAAACCCAGCCAAGGTATGTTTTTTTTATTACTTTTTCTATTCTAATTTCTTAAATAATTAATTCAATTGTTTTCTTAATAAAAAATAAATCATACATATTCAAAAATTTAAAATAACATCATATTTTCTAAAAGTTCTAAACTTTCTATTTTTTTTCTCTAATTCAAAATTATGTTTTTTATTATTTTATGTAAATATAATATATATATATATATATTAGTTAAAATAATTTGTATATTATAAACCCTAGAAAAATATTTTCTAAACAAAACCCTAATTTTTGTGAAAACCTAATTTTACTTTCTAAATAATTTTTACTTTCTAATTCTTTACATAATTATAATATATATTTATTTGATATAATTTTGTGAATATAATAATTAATAAAATTAAATTTTATAAATATGATTAATTTTGTGAATATAATATTTAAAACTTATTTTTTCCTTATAATGTGTAAATATTGCTTTTAATAAATAAATGTTATATATTAAAATTAAACTTTGTGTTTATTATTCTAGTCATGTCATTATAATATTTTTCTATTTATTTTTATTTAATTATTGTTACTAACCATATTATTATTTATTGTTTTTTTTGTTTATTATTATCTTATATTTTCATTATTATTTCTCTAACTTTAGTTATTTTATTTTTACTAACCTCATTTTTTAATTATATTTATCACTAACCCCTATTTATTTATTATCTTTGCTTATTTATTTATATTTTGCTTATTATTTATTTTTGCTATTTATTTTAATTTGCTTATTATAATTATTATGTAATTGCTTCTCGGTGTAATTTTGTAAATATTTAAATATTTAATTTTTATGCTATGGTTAGTAATTTAGGGAGTGCAAAAACATGTATTCTATGTAAAATAAATTTAGATCATTTTAATTAAAGATAAATAATATTGAACACTCACACACGTAAGTCGATTTTTAATCGCCATCTCACATTCCTAAGGTTATCCCTCAAGTTGCCTACTAATAAGGTCAAGTGGGGTGTATAAAGCAAGTCCCTAATGGTTGCCTTTACGAATCAAGTCCCTTCGAATAATGATGATAGTCCCTCCAGTATGCTTAATACACCCCACAGTTGCCTTCATAAAAACAGATGTCCCTCACATGTCCCTTACATCCAAGGTAATGACTACCTACTCCTTAATAGTAGGGATAGTCTTACCATTTAAAGGATAAAGAACAAGAAAGACTTAAACTTTAGGGTAGGTTCCTCTTATGTACTTGCTCACTTCATTTAAAACTTTCTTTTCAAACTTTCCACAATTTCAAACAAATTTTCAAAAACAAGTTTTTACGCATCCGTACATGGATCATTATTAACTATTATGAAAATTTTTCTATTCACACACTACACTTTCAAAAACAATTCAAAAGTGAGCTAAGTAACTAAGAGCCCATGGATAACCATGGATGTAAAGGGTGCTAACACCTTCCCTTTATATAACCTACCCCCCGGACCCAAAAATATCTCTTAAGGTCTTTCCTGTTCTTTTATGCCTTTCCATTGGATAAAATAAAAGTCGGTGGCGACTCTTGCTATCCGCAACATAACTAAAGTCAGTTCTCCCACCGTGTTACAGTCATCACATTTTTTACTTACACACAATGCGAGCAATAGAGATCTGTTGATTGAAAAACAACATCTATTGAGTCTTATTCATGAAGATAAATACATCTACTAGACAAGAAATATAGACTCTTCTAATGTTGTTGCTGATATCTTTTGGACGCACCTTAATTTAGTGAAGTTGTTGAACATGTTTCATCTTGTGTTAATTTTTTATTGCACATACAAAACAAACGAGTACTTCTTATGCCAAATGCTTCTATTTTAATTATTTGTTTCAGAAATTATTGGGGATTGTTGATGATTTAATATACATACAAAACAAACAGGTATCGACTACCATTATTTGACATTATTGGCGTTACATCCACAAAGTTGACATTTTGTATTGCTTTTGCATATCTGGAACATGAAAGGGAGGAAAACCTCACGTGTACACTTGAATATCTAAAAGAGTTGTTTGCTTATGTGAAGTTGCTGCCAAATCTTTTGGTTACTGATCGTGAACTGACATTTATTAATGTTGTGAAAGTTGTGTTTCCAAACTCAACTCATTTGTTGTGTATGTTTCACATTTCAAAAATGTATGTATGAAGTGTAAGGAGTGTATCGAATCACATAGGCATGAGCATGTTATAAATATGTGTAATAACATCATATATTTGAATACAGAGACTAATTTTGTGGTGCACCTAAAGCATTTTGAAGTTGTATGTATTGATATTCCAAAATTTGTTCAATATGTGCATGAAACTTGGTTGACACCCTATAACGAAAGATTTGTTACTGCATGGACTAATAGAGTCACTCATATAGGAAACACAACAACCAACAGGTACATTGATGTTAATATTAAATATAGTTACATTAGTAATTATCAAATAATGACATTTTGTTTTATTTATGTTTGTATGGTTGAGTCAGCTCATTGGAGACTAAAAAATATGGTGACAAGTAGCATTAAAGATTTGTAGAAGTTAGAATGTTGTTAACGCATGTTGAAGCTACAATTAGGTTCATTTATAGTGTCATTTCAGACAAGTGTATGCAACATTGAGCATTAGTATAACACTCCATTTTACTGCAGATTGCAAGGCTTTGTTTCAAGACAGTGTATACAACACACTGGAAAGGAGCTAGAAAGGATAAAATTTATTTGTTGTGACAAAAAAACATGTGGTTGCTTCATTAAAACAATATTTAGGTTGCCTTGTGCGTTTGAACTTACAGGGTATTAAATACAAGGAGAGCCTATTCTGTTAGACTTGATACATGTATTTTGGAAAGAAAAAATAAGTATTGAAGAGCATTAGGTCAGTGAAAAAGATAATGTGAAACAATTGGAGTTAGAATAAGAGTGTCAAGAGCTAAAGAAGTATTTTGGTCCACAGGATATTGTAGGCCAGAGGGTGATGAAGAAAAAAGTTTGAAAACTAACAATTCTATCCACAACTTCCATGTGTCAACCACTAATGAAGTACAAGACAAAGAAGAGGACTAAGAAGGGTAAAACAAGGTGAAAATAGTGATTTGCATCATGGTCCTTTACAGTGGGAGTATACTAAGGACTCTGATCACACTAAAATTCACCGTATTTCTGACTCCGATTTCGCATGCATTCTTAGCTTTTATTGTTATTTTGTTATGTTATTACTTTGTTTTTCTTTGTTTTCAGGTTTTTTATATAATCGGGGCTTAAATCGAGAAAAGGAGCGAAAAAGGAGTGGAAACGGACGAAAACCTAGAAATTCAGCGTTTTACACTTACGGCATCCACCGTGGCGGGCGCCATGGGGTCTGCCATGATGTGGCCACGTCTCAAGACCACTCCACAACTGTCAAGACCCACGATCCCCACTCTTTCATCCCATATCAGTCCTATGGCGGGCGCCATGGCCTTGTGGCGGGCGCCACAAGGCAAAAACAGTTTCCCTCTACTTTTTAGTGGAGGGGGCATCCTGGTCTTTTCCTGCATTTAGTTTTCCTATAAATAGGACCTTAGATTTTCGTTTTTCAGATCCAAACTTATAATCTCTTAGGCATATATCAGTTTTAAAGCAGTTATCATTCCATATCGGGGTGTTTCTGCAATCGAGTGATCGAGTCTGTATCTGTCTGTGTGATCGAGTTTTGGAGCACTCTGGGAGGAAGTTAATCCTGCCGCCATTTTAATTCCAGTTCGTATTTTACTTTTCCGCATTGCTTTACTTTTATTTATTTCTCGCATTGCTTTACTTTCATTTATTATCCACACTCGCACTTTACTTTGTTTATTTCCTGCACTCGCACTTTACTTTGTTTATTTCCTGCACTCGCTTTACTTTCGTTTATTTTCCGCACTCGCTTTACTTTTATTTACTTTCCGCACTCGCACTAAATTACTTTTATGAAAAATTATAAAAAGAACTTTTACTTTATCATGTCTAATTAAATCTATAAAGGTTAGAATGTAAGGATCGTAATTGAACCAGTAATCCGTACAATTGTTCGTGGAAACACTTAAGGGCTATTTTATCTTTCAATTTAAGTAATTGTTTTTAACTATTTCAAAAACAGCCAAAAGCGCTTTGTCTAGTTCATTAGGAGTTTTTAGATTAAAAAGAAAAGAGATTTTAAAACGATTTTCGGACGCGTTATGAAGTTTAGAGTCTGGTTCGTAAGAACCTCTTTTTGCTAAGAAATCCAGGTTAAAATACTTTCCAACTTAGTTAAGATACTACATTTCTTAAAAATAGGTTTACTACTCTAACGCAGTACGCACCTTTTTATCCGTGACAATAGGAGGGGTTGATTAGAGAGTACAACTCGGTTCTGAATACGCGAAAGCGACAGTTCCTGTTAAATTAGTTCTTTTCAAAGGAGAAAACATTGCCCATAAGTAGTTCCATTAGCAAGTACCGGATTATCCATTGATTACGTGAATTACATTCGAACCTGCCTTTGTTTATTGTTTAAAATTATTATTTTATTTACCATCGCACCCTTCTTAAAACCCTTATATTTAGTTGCCTTAGATACACACCATAACAACAGGTACGATAGATTGACACTTGGTCTCTGTGGATTCGACAATCTTTTATATTACTCTGACGTGTTCGTACACTTGCGAAAAACACGCATCAGACTCGTAGAGAAGTCAGCATACAAAGAGATTATGCACAAAACCAACTAAAAGTCAACCATGTAACATGTCATCAAAGCTAAAATGTTTCTCTCAATTTCCAATATTCTTACATCAGTGCATTGATGACATTGTTGATGTTGTTGATAGTGGAAATTATGATTTTTGAACTATTTCAACTTTACTTAGATGGGACAAATACTTTTGACCTCTGATTCAAACATAGTTAGATATTAAAGTTTATCAATATCATCAACTGCATTCCGATTTGTACTATGACTTGGTGCCAAAAGTTAGGAATGCATTGTGGATTGATGGCTTTGGTGTACCGAATCATGAAAATTGGATGATGATTCCTGATATGAATTATCCTATTACTTCTAGATAGATTGTGTTCTGGACTGGGCCAACACAGTATGCGTCGAGCAGAGGCACAATCGTCGGGCACAACCTATGGCCCAATACAAGGGGACGTGGGGAGAACGTCCCCCCACAGGCTCCATGTCACCCAACTGTCCACTACTATCTCCTGATATTTAGGGGAAATTGGACCAAGGGCAAGACCACGTGCTAGGTCTTATCTTCTCCTACACAATCCTTGGTAGTTCTTCCTTGGGCTTAGCTAATCCAGCCCATGAGGAGAATCTTGGGCCAGCGATATGGGCACATTATAAATACCCTCTTTCACCAGAGGATCGGGTATTCTGGATACTTCATTCCCTTATACTCTTACATGTTCTGTACTTGCACTCCGTATACTTTTTCTCACTTTGGCATCGAAGTACCGTGCAGGTATACCCCCTCCCCCAGTTCACCACCGTAGTTGTTCATCACTGGAAGGTTCCTCCTGAACAGCTCAGATCGGTTGTGCCGTCTGTGGGAACTAAATATTTTCCCCGTCTTTTGAAACAGAAGACCTAAACTTTACCTCGTCTCTTCAACCATCCAACATGACCAACGAACACGACAAAAACCACGCCCATGGCCTCGTCTACTATAACACCAGTGGGACGAAGATCAACATATCACTCATTAGTCCGACGTAAGAGACGGACAACCTACCAGTCCCTCACCTGAACCAGAGGCCAACGGTATTCCACAGCCTCAGCTTGCGACTTCCTTCCAATCCATTTTAATACCAGTCGAATGAGATGCCACGATCATAGTTATAGAAAATGCGCTCAACTAGACGAACCTCATGTTATTTCAACAGTAGGAGAGGATCATTGCACTGGAGACAGAGTGCTGAGCTGACTCTCCTCGGCAAAGGTCTCGCCGATTACGCAGCCCTTCACCCCGCATGCACAGTCAGATACCTCAGCCAGAGGCCACCAAGAAATGCGGATGCTCCCCTCCTCGACGGGGATGACACTCCCCTGAGCCTAAGAAGAACAAAGCCAGTGGGCACCCCGAGCAGCCAAATGGCCAACCAAGGACATCTCCCAGTCGAGACCAGATCCCTAGGAACGAGGATTACTCACTCCTGAGGAGCAATGAGGACGACCCTCGCTGCCCACTTTTTTGGGCCATCAGGGTGACTTCACTCCTGGAGGGCATGGAAAAGCCCCATCACCTTGCGACGTACGACGAAACAACCAACCCTGATGATCACGTCGACAACATCAACACCATGCTAGACTATCGCAACAACATCGGGGGAAATGTCAAATGTACGTTGTTCTCCACACTTAGAAAGGGAGCCATGGCATGGTACAAAAGCCTGGACCCCGAATCCATCATGTCTTGGAGAAGCATGAGACCGACGTTCACAAGGAACTTCACAGCCTCTCGAAGCCATCCAAAAACGGAGGCTACGCTTGAAACTATCATACAGGGGGAAAATGAAACATTGCGTTCATACATCGAGCGATTCAATCAAGAGGCTGTCAAGGTGGATACAATCGACTATATGAAGAAGTACCTCCTCGATAAGGGACTCCTCCCGGACAACAAGCTCAACCGGGAAGTAGGGATCGAGCCTCCCCACACCCTCGACGAACTCTTGCACAAAGCCCAAACGTACATCAAGTACAAAGAGAAACAAGTCGCCCACAGCGTCATGAGCAATCGCAGTCAGGACAACACCAAAAACTCCAAACATGAGGACTATACTGCCCCTCTTCGCACTGTAGAGAAGTAGAGAGACGATAAGCCCCGCGAGGTCTACGAAGGAAGAGGACTAGTTGGGCACTTCTCCGAATACACATTGCTGACCACTTCCCGTGAGAGCATCCTCGTAGAATGCATCAATTCAGAATTCAAACAAGGTAGGGTAAGGTTCCCTAAACTGACAACACCCAAACCCCACATCGACAAATCCAAGTACTGTCGCTTCCACAGAAGCCACGGGCACGTGACCGAAGATTGTGTTCATTTGAAGGACGTAATTGAGATATTGATCAAGGAAGACCACCTCAAGCAATACACCAAGAAGAACGATACACCCTGACACGAGGACCAGGTCTCAAAGAGAAGCCACGAGGACACCCCGTCCGAAGGATCTCCCTTTCCGTTAGCCCTCTGTGTATCCTGTACTGCAGATTTCCACTTCTCTGACATTCACACAGAAGGATATCTCGATGCTCACAGCCCGTGGGAAAACTTTACAGCAGCCTTAGTAATCTCCGGAGGCTGGGTGAACAACTAGAACACCGCGATTTCTGTGAAACAGAAGTTCGACGAGCTCCTGCTGATCGCACCCGACCAACTGGCAACATTGACCAAGTCTCGAGGAAAATCCAACCCCATTTCCTTTTTGCTCGAGGAACTCCATGGCGGATCACTTAACTCGGGCATTCCTTTGATGATAAGGGCAAAAATGGAGCGCTTCGACGTTCAACGAATTCTGGTTGACCAAGGAAGCTTTGTGGATATCATGTATGCCCACCTGTTCAAGGCCCTCAAGCTTGACAAAATAAACCTATTCCCGTATGTCAGATCCGACCTTCAGGGAATCAACAGGGCTACCACGAGTCTGTGGGGATACATAGAGCTCCTCGTTCTGTTCGGGGGAAACGAGACAGCCAGGGAAGTCAAAGTACAGTTCTTGGTGATCGAATTCCCCTCACTGTACAATTGTATTCTTGGCCGACCTACCCTGGCCAAGCTGACCCCAGTGCCCTCGATGGTCCACTTGAAGATGAAATACTACACCAAGATGGGCCGCGTAGTCATAGTTCACGGGGACATAGAGGCGGCCTGAAGATGCTACAATGCAGCAGTCAAAGAATAAGTCGTGATCAACACCTCCAAAGGCAACAACAAGCCCCGGGCCGAGGAGCAGCCACCTTCTCCACGAATCAATTCCATCGACCTCGACAATCATCTCGGCGAAGAAGACACTGAAGACCAGGCCCCCACTAATGGGCATGCTCCAACCTACCCAGTACACTTGGTCCCTGACGGTGAATTCGAACTCGTCACTCTAGGTGATGATCCGGAAAGAAGTGTGAAGATTGGCACCGGTCTCCTATCGGCAACAAGGGAGCAGCTCGCAACCTGCCTCAGAGAGAACACAAACCTGTTTGCGTGGAACGCTGCTGAGATGCCTGGTCTCGACCCCGAGGTCTCTTTCCATCAATTAGCCATGGATCCATCCATTAGGTCAGTACCACAGCGTAGGCGCAAGCAGTCTCCCGAGAAAGCTGAGGATCCAGAGCAGGCTGTTAAAGACCTCTTAGACGCAAATTTTATTTCTGAAGCCCAATACACAACCTGGCTCTCTAATGTAGTCCTTGTTAAGAAAAATAATGGAAAATGGAGAATGTGCGTTGACCATACCGATCTCAATAGGGCATGTCCCAAAGATGCTTTCCCTTTAGCTAACATTGATAAATTGGTAGACAATTCTGCAGGTTTTACACTTTTGTCCTTCATGGATGCATACAGCGAGTACAACCAAATCCCCATGTCGGACACAAACAAGCGACACACAGCCTTCATGACCCCGATGGACAATTACTTCACAACATTATGCCCTTCGGGCTGAAGGACGTCGGAGCTACATACAAGCGCATGATGAACAAAGTCTTCCGAGGAGAGATCAAAGACATGCTCGAGGTCTACATGAAGGACATGATCATAATATCCCACGAGGAGCTCGACCACACCCAACATTTCAGGAAGGTCTTCGAGCAGGTGAGATGGTGCAAAATAAGGTTCAACCCAGAGAAATACACCTTCGGCGTGCGGGCAGTAAAATTCCTCGACTTCTACCTTACCGAACGAGGAATCGAAGCCAACCCCGACAAAGGTCGGACATTTTCAGAATTCCCGACACCGAATTCGAAGAAATCCATCCAGACCCTCAACAATATGCTCGCCTCTCTATCTTATTTCGTCGCCAAATCCGTACAGCATGCACTTCCTTTCTTCAAGTTACTACGGAAAGAAGCCACCTTCGAATGGACCGAGGAATGCGAACAAACATTGCTCCAACTTAAGAAGGAAGTCTCCAAACCACCAGTGCTATCACGACCATGGGAAAGGGAAACATTGTACCTATACCTATCTGTGGCTACCGAGGCGGTCAGCGCGACCCTCACCCGCAAAACAATTGATGGGAAGAAACTTATCTACTTCAAGAGCAAGGCCCAACAGGGCCCCGAGCTTAGATACCAACAGATCAAAAAAGTTGTCTTAGCCCTGATAAACGCAGCAAGGAGATTGCGACATTACTTCCTCTCCCATAAAATTAAAGTTCGAACATATCAACCTATAAAGCAGCTATTCAGACGACCCGAAATGGTCGGTAGGATGTTGAAATGGTCCTTGGAACTGTCAGAGTTCGACATCCAATACGAAAGCAGGAAAGCCTTAAAGGCATAGGTCCTGGTCGAATTCGTCGCTAAGATGACATATCATCTAACCCCGACTAGCGGCGCCCACAAATGAACGATCTTTGTGGACGGCGCCTCCAACTCGACGGGAAACGACGTAGGTATCATCCTCAAAAACGAAGATGACATCTTGATTGTGGTATCACTAGCTTTGGCCTTTCCGACTCAATAACCAGGCGGAATACGAAGCATTCCTGGCAGGTCTACGACTGGCCAAAGACCTAAGGGCAAAAGAAGTAAAAATTTCCATCGACTCTCAGCTCGTGGCATCCTAGGTACAAGGAGAGTATCAGGATAAGAATGACAACATCATCGAGTACTTAGCCCTCATCAAATAAAAATTAGAAAATTTCGACTCTTGGGAAGTCATACACATGTTGCGCGAGCACAACACGCGACCAGACATATTTCCTAAATTGGCGAGCACATGGAAGAAGGGTGGAAACAAATATGTGATCCAATAAATCCTCCCGTGACCGAGCATCGAGAAACCGTCCACGCCACTCGACGTGAATGCCATCGGCGACACCCACTGTTGGATGACCCTCATTTACAATTACCTCACGAAGGACGAACTGCCTGTCGACCCAAAAGAGGCATCCACGACCAAGTGAAGGGCATGCTCATACGTTCTCATCAAAGGCAAACTCTACAGACGAGGATTCTTCATTCCACTACTCAAGTGCGTCGACGAAGAAAAGGTCCCCGACATCCTGGGAGAAATCTATGAAAGAATTAACGCTCAACATCTCGGAGGAAATCCCTAGCAGGAAAAGCACTCCGAGCAGGTTACTACTGGCCGACAATGCAACACAACTCAAAAGAATACGTCAAGAAATGTGACAAATTCCAAAGACACGGGGATATGCACCTAGCTCCCCCTAATGAGCTTAAGACCTTTTCATCCCCGTGACCTTTCACCTGGTGGAGGATGGACATCCTCGGATCCTTCGTGACCAGATCCTACAAAAACAAATACCTCATCGTCGACGTCGACTACTTCACAAAGTGTATTGAGGCCGAAACCCTCGCCAAAATCACAACACAGAATATACTTTGTTTCTTCAAAAGAAATATCCTCGCCCGATTCGGCATACCCCAGGTGTAACACCCCAAACTTTTCCCTCTGGTTTTTCTATCTTTATCTGAATTTTGTTTTACATTCATATGCATCCTCATTAGGTCATACACTTTGTTTCTTAGGAATTAGAGTTTCACGCCCTATTTGTGGATTATCTGAAGAATTCAAGGTTTTTGGATATGCAGCCACCCGTGGCATCATTTTCTTATTGCTCATGTCACTCAATTAGGGTTTATTTCCCCGATTAATTGATATTCAAGGATTTCAGTTGCACGGTTATTCTTCTCTTCTCAACATCTCAGACTATTCTTCTTTCTTGACTTCTCAAGAACTTTAGTTTCGGTTCAAGTGTGTTTGTTCATTCATGATCCAGTTCAGATGGACGTTTGACCTAATCTTGGTCAAACTATCAGAAGTTCTTCAAGTGCAAGTTATTTGTTCCAGGGGTTGATTTCTCAAGCGGTGTGTATTCAAAGTCAAGTGTTGTTGTGTGTTGAATTCATTAGATTATCAAGTTGTGATTCATAAGAAGTTTTAGGATAGATTGTTTGTTCATTAGTGGTTCATCAGTGGGTTTATTTTCCCAGTGATCAATTCAGGCGAATTCAAAGTGATTTGTGATTTATTTGGCCAAAGATTCAGAGGATGTTAAATTCAGATGGTTGTTATATCAGTGACGAATTATTCAGTTTGTGGCGACATTCAAGTTCATCATCATTCATTCAAGTTCATTGTCATTCATTCAATCCACATAATATTTATTTATCCGTTTTGTCCATAATCTAGTTATCCATATTTCAATCCATTTTCAATTCAATTCATAATCCAATCATAATATCCATTTTACTTCTAACCAAAATCCGTGTTTCGACCAATTAACCATTTTTATTCAAATTCCAATTCATTTTTCAATTATCCATTATCTATTTCAAGTTCATGCCAATTTCCATTTATTAATATTCATTTTCAATTGATTTCTAAACCTTTTTTTTTCATTAAACCAAATTTCATTTATCCACTTTCAAAAATCCATTTTTATTCTTTATTATCCATCTTCTATATTCATTTTTACCAAATATTACTTCAAAGTTATATATTACAAGCATACCATAGGTGCACATAGTCTTATTAAACCCCATTTCCCATTTACAAGCCCATTAGCCAAAAATCACAAAAAAATATATGAAAAGAAACCACTTGAAAACACGATGCAGCCACATGAAGCTTCAGCCTCCCACGCCAATTCCCACAATCTTCCAGCCAATGGGACTCATTCACACAATACACTTCATACAACTTTTCATCCTGACCCCACATGTTAAGCAACATAATTCCTTCACTGATTCATTCCCGTTGCCTTGTAACCACACCACATCCACTAACAACAACAATACCACACATTCCTCCAGCCCTCCATTTCCCCAATTTTCGCTATAATCTGCATAGAAAACTTGCCACTGTCACTCAACAGATTCACACCAAAAAGCTGGCCCACGACAATTTTTTTCATGCCACAACTCCACTCACCAACGACCTGCAATACACATAAATACATAGCTCGCACATTCCACCCTCAACGTAAACGGATTCCACAACAACACAAATGGCACCCTCACTCTCAACAAAACCTTTCCTCACCATCTTTAACCTCACTCAACACAACTTTTCAGCCAGATACTCATAGACAAAACGCAGCAAAATCCATCTCCAAATCATTTTCTTCATTCTCCTCACTCACTGTTTTTCTACAGGTTCTCTCCCTTCAAAAACATACACACACACACAACGTATTCCACCCTTGGCAACTTCAACTCATTTTTTAAGAGACCTCTGTACTCTCTCATTTCCTGCTCCCACTCCATCAAACCTTACCATAAAACATTCAATCAAACTCAACTTCATCATTAACCTACCTTCGACCTGCATAACCTCATTCTCCTTCATTATCTTCAATCCACCCAAACAAATTTGAACCTCTGCTCAAAACCTCAAAACATAACCACCATGTGAACAACCACAATTTATCAACGTGAAACACACCAAACACATCTCCATCGATTCAACCTTTCATCACCTCAGAACCGCCACCGATTAATCCACTGCCACGCTACTTTCATCAAACCAAAACAACAACAAACAACTTCAAACTCTTCACTTCACAGATCCGAAACCAAAATGAAATAAATAGAAGAATATGAAGCAGAGGACGAGACGAAGAAGACGTGAAACTAACAAACCGGAGAGATACGCCGTATTCACAATGGAGCTTTTCGTTGATCGAATTCTGAAACGGAAGGAGGAAGAATCCGCGAAGAAACAAGCATCATCACCTTCTCAAAATCGCGTCGTTGTTGTTGTTTGGTGGAAAACGATGGGTACCGCGGCGGAGATTGACGGCTGTAACACCCCAAAATTTTCCCTCTTATTTATTATCAACCTCGAGCGGTTTGCGCTTCATTCTCGCATCAATCTGCATATCATTGAATCGCATTCGAAAAATAAATAAATAAATCATAAACCATTTGCATGTGCATGAGGCATGTGACAAGACAAGTGATGATATTTGGATCTCAAGAGGAGAAAAGACACTACAAAAGAAAACATATGAATCAATTCCATGAGTAAGCCTTTTAAAGAGCAAATAATTGGAGTTTTGGCTCCGTTAACCGGTTAACGGTGGAGAATTTGGAGAAAATATTTTGAAAAGTGGTTGGTTCATCCTTTCCCTCCACATTTCCTTCCATTCTTTTCCCTCTCATTTTTTCCACTTCAATTTCATCCCATTTCCCTTGGATATTTCTATCACCTTCTAGATTATTCCAAGGAATATTCCAAGGAATATTCTTCACTCCAAACCACTTTTAACTAACTCCATTCCTAATCCCATACCTAAAACCTAATTCCATTCCCAAACCTAGCTCCAAGCCTAGTCTCTATGTAAACCCTAATCACCTCAATACAAAAGGTTCCACCATATTTTCACCATTTTTACTTCATCTCTTTCATTCTTCTCTCAAACTTTTCCACCACTTTCAACCTCTCACCAAAGCTTCTTCATAAAAGTTCTTCAAATTCTTCATTGGAATTTGAAGAACTTGAAGCTAAATCTTCATCAATCATCAATTGTGGGGCTTATTTGAAGAAGCAATTATGTTTTTGGATCGATTTTGAGCTCATTGGAAGGGATTAATCAAGTGTTCATCAAGAAGCATCATCAACCACATTTATTTTGCGCGTTTGCGGATCTTCGGTTTTTTTCTCCATTTGCATTCCGATCTACATTGAAATATTCACCGAAGCAAGCCTCCGCTTCGTAGGTTGGTGCTTCTAAACCGCTTTGCATTTAATTTATTCTCTTCATCTCGTCGTTACGACATTCTTTAAATTGCTTATCATTATGATTACGTTTTGATCGGTGTTCTTGCGTTTTGATTAAAATTCGTTGATTTTGATTGTTATAAGTTAGGTTGTAGCTTGGTCTAGGTGTTAGTGTGTGTTAATAAGCCATAATTGAGTAGAAATTCGTTTTAACATGTTTATATGTGTGTTAGGGATGTTTAGAGGTAAGTTGGTGGCCAAAAGCACTTATTTCAAAGCAAATTTTCACATTATGTTCAGTGTTAACCGGTTAACGCTTTGGTTAACTGGTTAACACATGCGTTTTTGGCCAAGTTGTTGTTGTCTGGAGTCCGTTAACCGATTAACGGTTTGGTTAACCGGTTAACGCTGTTGGATTTTGGATTTCCAGCTTATTTCATTGTTTGTGTGATTTTCTTTATGCCTTTAATCTTCATACATATTTAGGCATTGATATTAGGGGATTTTTAGGTCCATTTTCAGTACGTGATTCTGTCGTTTCGAGTCGCCTCGACACGCGTTTTGTTACTTTTGCATACTATGTGTTAATTTTCCATTAAGGCATGTAATGCTTTGCATATTGGTATGCCATGTTGTAATGCATCCATTAGCATCTTAATGCATGTTCTCATTCTGTTTTGCATCATGATTATGGTACATAGATTGTTGATTGTGATTACCATGCTATGCCATGAGTTCTTGAAAATGCATGAACATAAATGTGCATTTTCTTGCATTCTTGTTTGCATTGTTGATTGCATTACCATGTGATCTTAATTTTTTTTGGTGCCAACTAACATGTTTTAATTGATGATCCTTGTTGATACATGCACATATTCCATGTTCATATGATTATGTGTACAAATACTTGAAAGTGCATAATTGTGTTCATTGTTTTGTATACATTTTGTTCATGAGCATCCATAAAAATATTATGTTCATCCAATCATGCATGTTATTATAATTGATGTTTGCTAATCAGGATATGTGAAATATTTGCATTAGTTATTATCGATCTTGTGCATAAAAATGAAAATAATAAAATCTGCCTTGTTTTTCATAGCTGTGGTGTGAAGCGATAGCTGTTAAATGTGTGATGTTTGTTGCATGTTCATACTTTTTACACCTATTTTTGCATGCTGTGTATTAGTTGCAGTAGGCTGTTTGTGTTGTGCAGTATTTTCATAGTTGTTTGTGCATTTGAGAGCTGTAAAAAGCTGTTGGATTTTAGCTTAACATTACTTTTAAACCCCTTTAGACTTAGGATTGAGTCTAGTTTAGGTCCTAGTTGCCTTAGGAATTATTGGGTATGTGTTTACCTCATTCCTTTTTATCAAATGCAATATTAAGCTTTGTTTTGTAGGGAGGTTGAGGTATGCTTCCTTCAACTTATTCTTTTACTTCCTTTATGCATTTAATTTGCATTTAATTTCCTTTACCTTTCATACTTGTGTTTGGTAGGATTTCCCCCTCTTTTGTAGAATCAACTTAACTTCCTAAGGAAGTAAGTTGCATTCTAATCATCCTTTCTTCGTTTCCTTCACATTAGGATTAGAAAGCCACATTAACCATTAGAATGAAGAACAACATCTTGATCATTTGCATAAATTGTTTGAGAGGTTGAAGAAATACAAGTTGAGATTGAATCCAAACAAGTGTACTTTTGGAGTTAGATCTGAAAAGCTCCTGGGTTTTATTGTCAGTGGAAAAGGTATTGAAGTGGATCCTGCAAAAGTGAAAGCTATACGAGAGATGCCAGCTCCCTGTACTGAGAAGGAGGTTAGAGGTTTCTTGGGACGATTAAATTACATTGCAAGATTTATTTCCCAGTTAACTACCATCTGTGAGCCAATCTTCAAGTTGTTGAAGAAAGATCAGGTGATGGAATGGAATGATGAGTGCCAGACTGCCTTTGATGAAATCAAGAGATATCTGCTAGAACCTCCAATTTTTATGACACCAGTTGATGGAAGACCCTTGATTATGTACTTAACAGTATTAGACAACTCAATGGGGTATGTGTTGGGGCAACATGACAAGTCTGGTCGAAAAGAGCAGGCAATATACTACCTTAGCAAAAAGTTTACCGACTGTGAAACAAGATACTCACTGCTCGAGAAAACTTGCTGCGCTTTGGCATGGGCTGCTCGCCGACTAAGACAGTATATGTTGACCCATACTACCTTATTGATTTCAAAGATGGATCCAATCAAGTACATATTCGAGAAACCTGCTCTCTCCGGAAGAATTGCAAGATGGCAAATGATATTGACAGAATATGACATACAGTACACTACTCAGAAAGCCATCAAAGGAAGTGTTGTTGCTGATCATTTGGCTCATCAAGCAGTGGATGATTATCAGTCAATGAGTTTTGAGTTCCCTGATGAAGACATTATGATTATTACCAAAGAACCTGGACAATATGACGAACCTGAACAAGGATCCCGATGGACTATGGTTTTTGATGGTGCCTCTAATGCACTTGGTAATGGTGTTGGTGTTGTGATTAGTTCCCCTGAAGGTTGTCATACCCCGATTACTGCTAGACTTTGTTTCTATTGTACCAATAACATGGCTGAGTATGAGGCATGTATCATGGGTATTAAAGCTGCTATTGATATGAAGATTCAGTTCCTTGATGTGTATGGAGATTCAACCCTGGTAGTAAGTCAGGTTAAAGGAGATTGGGATACCAAGCATGACAATCTCATTCCCTACAGAGAGCATGTGTTGTCTTTGATCCCACATTTTAAAGAGATTACCTTTGGACATATTCCACGAAGAGAGAATCAGTTGGCAGATGCATTAGCCACCATGGCATCCATGTTTGAGATCAGCTGGGATGATGAAGCTCCCAAGATTACTATTGATAGATTTGAAAAGCCTGCATACTGCAATGAGATTGACACTGAAGGAGCAGAGGAGAAGCCTTGGTTCTATGAAGTGAAAAGATATCTTGAAGCTCAGGAGTTCCCTGAAGGGGCATCTGTCAAAGATAGGAAGTTTCTAAGAAGGTTTTCTGCTAAGTTCTTTCTGAGTAATGGCATTCTGTACAAACGCAATCATGATTCAACTTTGCTTCGTTGTGTGGATAAGAAGGAAGCAATTGAGATTATGGAAGATATGCATGATGGGATCTTTGGCACTCATTCTAGTGGTCATACTATGGCAAAGAAGATATTGAGAGCAGGTTACTATTGGTCTACCATGGAAGCTGATTGTTATCAACACTCCAGAACATGTCACAAGTGTCAAATTTATGCTGATAAAGTCCATGTACCTCCATCACCATTGAATGTGTTGACTGCTCCTTGGCCCTTTGCCATGTGGGGCATTGATATGATTGGTGAGATCAAGCCTACTGCTTCTAATGGGCATCATTTCATCCTGGTTGCTATTGATTACTTCACGAAATGGGTGGAGGCAGCTTCATTTGCATCTGTCACCAAGAATGTTGTGGCTCGGTTCATTAAGAATAATCTCATATGTAGGTATGGCATCCCGGAAAGGATTATTACTGACAATGGCTCTAATCTGAACAACACTATGATTACTGATCTCTGCACGCAGTTCAAGATTAAGCATCACAACTCTTCTCCGTATCGTCCAAAGATGAATGGGGCAGTTGAAGCTGCTAATAAGAACATTAAGAAGATTGTACAGAAGATGACTGTTACTTATAAGGATTGGCATGAGATGTTACCATTTGCTCTTCATGGTTATCGTACAACAATACGTACTTCAACAGGGGCAACCCCATTCTCCTTAGTCTATGGTATGGAAGCAGTTCTGCCCATTGAAGTTCAGATTCCCTCCTTGAGAATTATAAAGGATGCAGGCTTGGATGAAGATGAGTGGATTCAGACTCGACTTGACCAGATAAATTTGATTGATGAGAAAAGGTTAGCAGCAGTTTGTCACGGCCAGATGTACCAAAAACGAATGATCAAAGCTTTTAACAAAAAGGTTAAGCCAAAGGTATATCAGGTTGGTGACTTGGTAATTAAGCGTATTATATTACCACAGGGTGATCCTAGGGGCAAGTGGACTCCAACATATGAAGGTCCATTTGTAGTCAAGACTGTGTTCTCAGGAGGTGCCATGATACTTACTACAATGGATGGTGAAGACTTCCCACAGCCTGTAAACGCAGACATAGTTAAAAAATACTACGCATGAAAAGAGACCCGCTAGGTTGACAGGCCTAGGCAAAAATAAGGGCATCCCGGCAAACCAAAAGGGTTTGGGCAAAAATTAGGGATATATATAAAAAGATGTACACCCGGCAAGTCGAAAACCTGAAAAGGCGGCTTGGGCAAAAAAGGGTATCCCGGTGGATTGAAAACCTGAAAGGGCAATCCAGGCAAAAGTTAGGGATTAAAGCGTATGACTATGTCTCGTTTGGATCACCCATGGAACTGCAACCAGTTGTGTTACTTACTCAAGCTCGAACAGATAAAGCTCAATCCAATTGTTTTCGTCTCAACAGCAGAAGATGAGATACTTAAAGATAATGGCAATAGTAGAATTGAAACTCAATAGGATTGTTTCCCACATAGCTGATTTCTTTCTTTTGTAAAAAACTTTACGGCAAAATCCTCTTACTAGGGTTTATGTCTCCTTGTACAAACTTACCCGTGTATGGGTCACCTTTTGATATAAATAAATTCCATCTTTTGAATCCAGATTTACTTTTACCCTATTTACAGAAGCGAAACGTCCATTGGTTGTGTTTGAATGTATGTATGCTTTTGAATATGATTGATGTTTACCAGAAATGCATGTATGCTTTTGAATATGATTGATGTTTACCAGAAATGCATGTATGCTTTTTAATATGATTGATGTTTACCAGAAATGCATAAAAATGCAGTAATAGTATTTACTAAGGACGAACGAGAGAAGGATTTCAACGAAGCTTCGCCGGTTCATCCTTACAAGACAGTCACAAAACCCTCAGTAGGACGAATCCATCTTCACAAAGTCTCATCTCCCCTGGAATTTATATCCATCTCTTTTATCCTCATACGGATATACGGGAAATTACTTTCCAATAAAAGTACGACGAACGAAGACAGGATATATACCCTACTATCAAACGCAGACGAAGGTTATGTATACCTTACTATCCCCAGCAGACGGGAGGTTATATAAACCTTGCTATCTCCAGCATACAGGAGGTTATGTCTATCCTTACTATCCCCAGCAGACGAGAGGTTATGTATAATATATTATCAAACAAGATGGGAACAAGGTCCTCATATTCTTCAACAATGAATCGGGATTTATTTTCCCTGGCTAGCAGTTGTTGTACGAAGATATCCAGATGCTTCAGGCAGTATCATATCATACATACATCATTTACATCATACTATAACATACATATCCATAGATACATAATACATCACTTAAGTGCATCATATTATACATGCATACATAATACATAAGCTAATATTGTTATACAGAATGCTACCTTGTTTTCAGGTTAATTATCCAGCAAACAAACTTATGATTATCAGGGTTGCTTTATCCCCTGAAAGCATATCATCCGTCAGGAATGCTTTATCCTCCTGAAAACTTATTATCTCTCAAGACTGATTCATCCTCTTGAGAACATATTACCACACCAGGACTGCTTCATCCTCCTGATAGTTATCATCATTACTTCGGGATTGCTCTATCCTCCTGAAAATTCCTATTACATCAGGATTGCTTTATCCTCCTGAAATCACATTGCTACCTCAGGATTGCTTTATCCTCCTGACAGCTATTTATTACCTCAGGAATGCTTTATCCTCCTGAAAACTTATTATCTCTCAAGACTGCTTCATCCTCTTGGGAACATATTACCACACCAGGACTGCTTCATCCTCCTGATAGTTATCATCATTACTTCGGGATTGCTCTATCCTCCTTAAAATTCCTATTACATCAGGATTGCTTTATCCTCCTGAAATCACATTGCTACCTCAGGATTGCTTTATCCTCCTGACAGCTATTTATTACCTCAGGAATGCTTTATCCTCCTGAAAACTTATTATCTCTCAAGACTGCTTCATCCTCTTGGGAACATATTACCACACCAGGACTGCTTCATCCTCCTGATAGTTATCATCATTACTTCGGGATTGCTCTATCCTCCTGAAAATTCCTATTACATCAGGATTGCTTTATCCTCCTGAAATCACATTGCTACCTCAGGATTGCTTTATCCTCCTGACAGTTATTTATTACCTCAGGAATGCTTTATCCTCCTGAAAACTTATTATCTCTCAAGACTGCTTCATCCTCTTGGGAACATATTACCACACCAGGACTGCTTCATCCTCCTGATAGTTATCATCATTACTTCGGGATTGCTCTATCTTCCTAAAAATTCCTATTACATCAGGATTGCTCTATCCTCCTGAAATCACATAGCTACCTCAGGATTGCTTTATCCTCCTGACAGCTTTTATTACATCAGGACTGCTTTATCCTCCTGATAGCTATTATCAATATTTCAGGACTGCTTTATCCTCCTGACAACTTCTTTACTTCAGGATTGCTCTATCCTCCTGAAAACTCCTATTACATCAGGACTGCTTTATCCTCCTGAAAGCATATTATCAATACCTCAGGATTGCTTTATCCTCCTGGCAGCTTCTTTACTTCAGGATTGCTTCATCCTCCTGAAATCATATCATTACCTCAGGATTGCTCCATCCTCCTGACAGCTATCATCATACCTCCATATTTTGGACTGCTTTATCCTCCAAGACATGTATCTGAAGAATTTTCCTCCAAGTGGCATCTTTAAGCCCACTCAATCATATTCAACTAGCCATCTGTACCACTTTACGCACTGGTGAGTGCAAATTTTTGGGCTTTTGTGTTCAATCCCCTTCAACCTTCTAGGTCACGACTGGCAAACATACCAATCTAACCCCTCAGGTTTCAGAAAATTGAACAGGGGCAGCTGTTGCACCCCAAAATTTGCCCTCACAATACAAGACTTTGTGTTCTAAGAAGGTTCACAAGGCTCACAAGCTTCTCAACATTTACAAGACCTTTCATGAGGTTCATGAAGTCTACAAGTCACTTCTTGAAGGTTCACAAGGTTCACAAGATTCACAATGTTTACATAATCTTTCACGAGGTTCATGAAGTCTACAAGTCACTTCTTGAAGGTTCACAAGGTTCACAAGGTTCACAATACCTCCCATAAGGTTCACAATACATTTTATGATAGTTCACAAGGTTCACAAAGTTCACAATTGGCCAGAAGAGTTGACAATTCCCTCAGACAATGCACCTCCTAAGCAGTGCATCCAAAACTAGGGTTTTGACTTTAATCAGGCTAAATGGACTTCCAAGACTTCAAGTGAGCTTCATAACATCTTATATGTGTGTAAGAACCCCCATGACAAGTTTCAAGACTTTTCTCAAAGGTTTGCTTAGTCAGATGATCAGATAAGTCAAAATCAGTCAAAGCAGTTAAAAAGTCAAACTGAGGTCAACTGTGGTCAAACCAAAGTCAAACTTCATGATTTTTTGCCAACATCAAGTATATGAAGTAAAATTCATCATTTGATCAAGGGTTGATCATGATTCATCAAGGAGATTCCAGATCATCAAGAATCAGGAGTTTCTAAATTAGGGTTTCCTTAGTAAAAGTCAACTAAACTTTGACCAGCCATAACTTTCACATACTTCATCACCAAGTCTCCACTAAAAGCTCATTTTGAAGGAAATTGAATTCTCTACAACTTTGTGTCTCACAAGCCAAGCCCAAAAATGCTTCATTTGGAAGGTATGAGCTAAGACATTATAGGTCCTTTTGAAAGTCAACAAAAAGTCAACAACTTCAAAAGGGCATAACTTGAGATTGGTAAATGATATGGACATGAAACAAGTGGGGTTGGTTAGAGGACTCTTCAAGCTTTCCAAAATATCCAAGAACACCCTCATAGCATTAAAATTGAAGGATATGTGCCCTTGCAAAGTTAGGAAATTTTGAGTTGGTTTATGATGAAAAAGGAGGTCTAAAACCAATTTCTTCCAAATGGGCTTGCCAAATGATGAACCAATCCATACATTGACTTCATGCACGACCCAAACCATTAAAAATCAGAATTTTTATTATTTTATTTTTATTTATTTTGATTTAATTCATTAAAAATCATTTTAAATAAAAATAAAATATGAAAATGTAATATTTGATGGAGATTGAGCTTCTAGAATATCTTAAATGTTGATTGGAATTGAAGAGGAATGAAATCACAAGATTGGTCCAAAAATAGTAAGCCATCATACAAGAATATTTGATTTTCAAGGCATGATCAACTTGAATCTTTTCATATCAATTCTTCCATACAACCATTCAATTTTATGACCTAAATTCACTCACCTATAAGTACTAAACACAACCCTATTGCAAAGGCACGGATTCTACAGCCCAAGAGTAAGTTCACCTTGTTCAAAAACCTCTCCACAACTCACATTCAGATTCTTTGATTCAAGGCATTAGAAGGTAAAACAAGAACATAGCAAGCTTCCTTGGACATCCTTGATCATGAACCATCCCTCATACGCATCAAAAACATGTCATGATGCTTAATCCGAAGCTTACTTGTTCTTGAAAATATGTTTTTCGATTCCATTAATTTGCTGCATATTATTGAATTTTGTTTGCATAATCTTGTTTGTGGTGTTATGTAGATTGTTTCTGGATCATTAAATCAAAGCTTCACTGCCTAAATCACAATCGGCCATGATTAGGGTTTGAACCTTCAAATTAGGGTTCTTCAATTCGTTAAGTATAAATGAATTTTGGGAACATAGGAATGTTGTATGGACTGTGAGGATCATAAAACACTAATTAATTGAAAGAAACCGTACTGCTTTGTGGATGTTTGGTTTTCGCAGGTTCAAAACAGTGAAGAACTCGCAACAAATTTCGCAGGAAAAAAGGCAGCAAGATTCGCAGGAAATCTGAAGAAGATGAAGTTGGCTTGGCACGAATTTCATATTTGAAATTTTGTTTTAAAATATTATTTTATTATTCTGGTTATTTATCACCACATGTTGTGTGGTCCAGTGGAAGGAGGCGTTGGTGTTTGGCTGCAAGACCTGTGTTCGAATCCTGGTCTTGTACCATTATTTTTTTCTATTTTCAGGTTAACTATGAATCATCATATATTATGTTCTCTTGCCACACCATTATCAGATTTGCTCACCCAGCCGGATGGTCATGCGTGCTTGCTTGTATTCAAGAGGTCCTGGGTTCAATCCTCCCCCAGGCCTTTTGTTTCTTTTATTTTCCTGGATTTTTTGGGACAAAGAACAAAACCAAGGGAACTCACTTCTTTGCTGCCTGCGCGTGGATGGCCCAGTGGTGTATGCAGTTGTTGGCAAGCATAAGGGACTGGGTTCAAACCCCAGCCCCATCAGGTTTTTGCTTTCTCATTCTTTTTCTTTGTTTTTTTTTTAATTTAATTAATATCTTATATAAAATAACTTCAAATAATAAATTATACTCTCCTATTATTTTCCATATTACATTAAAATAATTTCTAAACTATAAAATGTACATATTATGTTTTCAAAATTCAAAAATTAATTTTTATTATTATGTATTTTAATTGTAAAATGTATATATGTATTATTTAAATAAAGTATAATTATAAAATAAACACTAAAATATTTTTCTAACAAACCCTAATTTTAAGAAACCCTAGTTTACATTTCCTAAATAATTATTAAAGACCTAATTTTTATTTTTTAATTTTGTAAATATAATTATTATACATATTTATATAATTAATTTTTGTAAATATAATATTTAATATAATTGAATCTTGTAAATATGCTTATAACCAATTTTTTTTTTATAATACTAAATTGTTTCTAGAATTTTGTTCATAATTCAAATTTTATTCTTTTAACAAAAAATATATATGGTTAAAAAATAATTAAATTTTATAATTATAATTTCTTATGTTTAGAATTAATAAGTTGTATATAATTTTATAATTAAATTGTTCATATTTCTTAATAGTTTCTAATTTTTATTTTGTTTATTATTATTACTAATCCATTTATTTTATTATTAAACTTATTATTATTATTTCACTAACCCTATTTATTTTTAATTTTTATTAGTACTAACCCTTATTATATTATATTATTGTCTATTTTATTTTTGCTTATATCTTGCTTTTATATTTATTTGCTATTTATTTTAATTGCTTATTTTAATTATTGTTGTAATTGCTCCTTGGATGTAATTTTTGTAAATATTTAATTTATTTAATTTTTTATGCTATGGTTAGTAATTTAGGGAGTGTAAACATATATTGTAATTAAAATAAAATTTAGATCAGTTTAATTAAAGATAAATAAAATTAAACACTCACACACGTAAGTCGATTTTTAATCGCCATCTCACTTTCTAGGGCTATCCCTCAATGTTGCCTAAATCATAAGGTCAAGTGGGGTGTATAAAGCAAGTCCCTTAAAAGAAAAGTCATCAAGTCCCTCATGGTTGCCTTAAAAGATCAAGTCCCTTTTCGAATAATGATGACAGTCCCTCCTAAATGCTTAATGCACCCCACAGTTGCCTTCGTAAAACAGATGTCCCTCATATGTCCCTTACATCCAAGGTAATGACTACCTATTCCTTAATAATAGGGATAGTCTTACCACTTAAAGGATAAAGAACAGAAAAGACTTAAACTTTAGGGTAGGTATCTCATAGTTGCTTGCTCACTTCATTCAAAATTTTCAAACACTTAACAAATTTCAAACAAAATTTCAAACACAAGTTTTTACGCATCCGTACATGGATCATTATTAACTATTATGAAAATTTTTATTCACACACTACACTTTTCAAAAACAATTCAAAGTGAGCTAAGTAACTAAGAGCCCATGGATAACCATGGATGTAAAGGGTGCTAACACCTTCCCTTTACATAACCTACCCCCCGGACCCAAAAATCTTTTAAAGGTCTTTCCTGTTCTTTTATGCCTTTCCTTTGGATAAAATAAAAGTCGGTGGCGACTCTTGCTATCCGCAACATAACTTAAAGTCAGTTCTCCCACCGTGTTACAGAACTGGCGACTCTGTTGGGGATTTAAATTTAAGAGGGGTACCCTTAGGAATTAGATCACTTTAAATTGTTTGCCTTGTTTGCTTTATATTATATTGTTGGGGTGCTCTTATGTGTGAAAGGTCCTAACCCGGATCTAGTGTACCTTTGGTAAATGGCAATAGACCAAGGAAACTGTACGACGTATATCGATACGGTTGATCTGGTGGCCATAGTTAGTGCGACTTCTTGGTTGGTGCTTATGTTCCTTAAGTCAAGTTGAGGATAATATGAGGCTGCCATATGTTGTCAATGCACTAACTAACTTTTAGAACCCTAGTTAACTCATCTTGGCCTTTAGAAAGTAGTGAGGTAACCGGCTTTGGTGCAGACTGAAGTTGGTTGACACTCGATACTACGCTCATTGAGATCTTAAACTTGGAGGGTTTTGGTTGGCAAGTAAGTTGCCTTCTGATCAACCACCCTTGTGAAGGATCAATGATATTGAGATCCCTTAGAACCTGGTTACTTTTGTAGGACAGGATGAACCATCTAACTTCAGGGGAGGGTACTTACCTTTGAACCTCATGCAAGCCTTTAAACCTAGGGCTATGGTGTGACTTGTTTGTGTGTGCCACATGTTTGTGATTGAGCTTAACATCATGACATCATCATGCATCATAAGCATAGCATTTTCACTAACCATTTCAAGGACCAAAGGATTTATCTTTGTTCTTTGTTGCAGGTCATGGCTTCTGCTCGTAGAAACACCATCAGGATCAACTTTGTGGGCATACCTGCTAAGCTTAAAGAGTTGGTTTCTCAAATGTCTGATCATTCCCAGTTCATCAAGAGACATGGTCACCTACTGGATCTAGTCACCTCAGGGTTCAATGAAGACATGATGAGTGTTTTGTTTCAGTTCTTTGATCCTAAGCACCATGGCTTCACATTCCCCGACTACCAACTGGTTCCTACCATGGAAGAGTTCTCTAAACTTCTGGGCATACCTGTTCTTGATCAGAAACCATTCACAGGCTTGGAGAGAGAGCCTAAACCTGAGGTTATTGCTGCAGCTCTACATCTGAAGAAGTCTGACATTGTTCTAGAAACGAGAAGTGGAGTCAAGGGTGTTCTAGCTAAGGTGTTGATAGAGAAAGCTCAAATGTTCTTGAAGGCCATGAGTCATGATGCTTTTGAGGAGATCTTAGCCTTGCTGATTTATGGCTTAGTATTGTTCCCCAATCCAGATAAGTTCATAGATATTCATGCCATCAACATTTTCCTGAGTCACAATCCAGTGCCTACATTGCTTGGAGACATCCTGCATTCTCTTCACACCCGTACTACAAGGGCAAGAGGAACTTTGATGTGCTGCATACCTTTGCTTTCTAGGTGGTTTATTTCTCACCTTCCTCGCTCAGTAATGAAGAATGAGCAAGGGTTCAGATGGTCCAAGAGGATCATGTTACTTTCTCACTCAGATATCCATTGGTGCTCCAGATCTATGGAGAATGTCACCATCATTGACCGTTGTGGGGAGTTTCCTAATGTGCCACTTCTAGGCATAAGAGGAGGCATCACCTACAACCCCTCTCTAGCTTTACGACAGTTTGGTTACGCTCGAAGCGATGGTCCACATGACATGTTGATTCAGGGCATTGTGTTTGATTACGACAACGATCTTCAAGGTTACCGTCAGAGATTCATACGAGCTTGGGGAAAGGTAAACAGGGTTGACAGCAAGACACTGGAGCCTAAGTATATTATTCCTATGGAAGCTTATCTCAGATGGGTGCGATCTCGTGATCAGACTCTCATGATGCCATATCCTGCCATCCTACCAGTTACCATGGAACCTGTTGCTGAAGGAGACACTGCTTATACCATCCTTCACCCAGACATGCCTACTGATATGGAAGACTTGCAGAGATCATGGATCCAACTGAAGGAGCAAAGGGATACTTTCGAGGCACATTACAAAGCAAGCCAAGAAAGAATCCTGGAACTAACAAAGCAACTTCACGAGGAACGGAATCTCAACTCATACCTCAATACAAAGAGGAAACGTCCATGGGAGACTTGAAACCCCATCTTTTGTACTTATTTCATTTTCATTTTTGTAAGCCCAAGAGGCAAAACAAATTTATTATTAATAAAAAGTTACTTTCTTGGTTGTTTAAGCAAATTTAAATCCTGCGGTCCTTGAAAACATTGCATATACATTCACATACCATTTCATTGCATCACAGGTTTATATTTGTGCACAGGTTTCTCATCTTCTCGCTGTTTATTTCAGCAATGGCTCTTGAACAATCAGTTAAGGATCTCCAGGCACAAAACGCACAGTTCCAAGAGCTGATCCTGAACCTATCCAAGGGGCAGGATGAATTGAAGACACTGCTGGCCAAGAAGACTAAGAAGACTAGAAGGTCAGGTGGCCTGCTTAACATGGGAAGAAGGTTCAAAGGTCCTGTCAAGACCAAAGAGCAGGTTGAATACTATGAATCTGAGGAATCTGAGAAAGAGGGAGGCAGTCTCCACAACACTATGGAGGACTCTGATTATGAGGCTAATTACTACCATGAGCCTAATGAAGACAAATTCAAGATGCTGGTGGATAGGATGGATGCCATGGAGTTGCAGAAATCATCTGGGCTGGATTTTGAGGATTTGAGTTTGATATCTGGGGTTGTCATACCCATTGGTTTCAAGGTTCCTACCTTTGTTGTTTATGATGGGGTCTCTTGTCCCAAGCTGCATCTGAGGTCTTATGTCAGAAGAATTCAGCCTCACACTGCTGACAAGAAGTTGTGGATCCACTTTTTTCAAGAGAGCTTATCTGGAGCTCAGTTGGAGTGGTATTATCAGTTGGAGAGTGTCAACATCAGAGACTGGAATGATCTTGCTGAAGCTTTCTATAAGCAGTATCAATACAATGCTGACTTAGCCCCCACTCGCATGCAGCTTCAGAGCATGTCTATGGGTGCCGAAGAAAGTTTTAAAGAGTATGCTCAGAAGTGGAGAGATTTAGCTGGAAGAGTTCAACCCCCTTTGACTGACAGGGAATTGGTTGATATGTTCATGTGTACGCTGAATGGTCCGTTTTACAGTCATCTCATTGGAAGCTCATCATCTGGCTTCACTGAGTTGATCATGACAGGAGAGCGAGTAGAGAATGGTATAAAGAATGGCAAGATCCAGGTGGGTACTTCTTCGTCAGGTGCTGCAAAGAAGCCTCCCACTGGGAAGAAAGAATCCAATGCTGTTTATGGTCAGCCTGATCGTAACAGAAGGCATCAGTCTGTTAGTGCAGTTCATATCTCAAATCCAACTCCTGCAACAACAGAGCAGCCACAGGGCAACCAACAGAGGGCTAGAAGGCAGTTCACAAAGATCAACATGTCACTGGCTCAGGCACTGCAACATCTGTTGAAAGCTGAACTCATTACTTTGAAGGAGGCTCCTCAGAATCCTAATGTTACCTCACCCAGGTACAATCCCAATGCACGATGTGCTTATCATTCAAACTGTCAGGGACATGATACTAATAACTACTGGGTCTTGAAGAACAAAATTCAAGATATGATTGAGGCTGGAGAGATTGAGTTTGACCCTCCGGGTACTCCAAATGTGATTAATGCTCCAATGCCAAATCACGAGAAGACTGTCAATGCCATTGATGAAGATCTACATGTCTATTCAGTTATGGAGTTGACCACACCATTGTCTGTTATCAAAAAGAGGTTAGTACAAGCTGGGATCTTTCCAGGTTGTCGTGAAGATTGTTTGTATTGTACTTATAAGCCGGATAGTTGCTTCATATTGAGAGATCGAATTCAACGTCTCATGGATAAATATATTATAGTGTTTGAGAGGACTCCGTCGTCTGTAGAAAGTATGGTGGATCATCTGACTCAAGGTAAGAAGATTGAAGAGGTTGATATGGTTGACAAAGTATCGGTAAGAATCACTTCAAAGAGACCTATTAAAATCACCCATCAGGGTCCAATCAAGATTACTGCTGAAGGCCCTGTGAAAGTTGTTGCTGAAGCCAGAGTTGCTCCTATGGTCATTACTACTCCTGGTCCTATTCCTTATACATCTGATAAAGCTGTGCCTTGACACTATGGGTCTGATGTTTACATCCATGGTGTTAAGCAGGAGCCTTTAGCTGATGTGCCTGTTGACATTGATAATATTGCCGGATCTAGCAAGATCACACGTAGTGGAAGAGTCTTCTCTCCTCCAGTTGCTTCTAAGAATGCAGTTGCTCCTGCTGCTACTTCCACCACTGATGCTCGAGGCAAAGGTCCTGTTATTGAGCATGTATCTACTGATGTGCCAGCTGCTGATGATCTCTCTAAGCAGATGGAAGAAGTATTGAAAATCATTCGCAAGAGTGATTATGACATTGTTGATCAATTGGGGCATACTCCCTCAAAGATTTCCATGTTGTCCTTGTTGCTATGTTCTGAGGCTCATGCCAAGTCCTTGATCAAGTTTCTGAAGACTGCTCATGTACCCAATGCTATCTCTATTGATCAGTTTGAGAATTGTGTTGCCCACCTTACCTATGATAATGGGTTAGGGTTTTCTGATGCTGATTTGACCCCTGCCAAGAGGGATCATAACAGGGCCTTGCATATTTCAATTGAATGCAGGGGCACTACCCTGTCACATGTGCTGATAGACAATGGTTCCTCTCTAAATGTGTTGCCTAAGGAAGTCCTGAACAAGCTGAGTCCTGAAGATGCTGTGCTGAAGCCCAGTAATATTGTGGTAAAGGCTTTTGATGGTTCTAGAAGAGTAGTGCATGGGGAAATTAACCTTCCAATCAAAGTTGGATCCCAGGTTTTTACTGCTACCTTTTATGTGATGGATATTCGTCCTTCGTACTCTTGTCTGCTTGGTCGTCCCTGGATCCATGGGGCAGGTGCTGTAACCTCTACATTACACCAAAAGTTGAGATATCCGGTAAATGGAAAGGTTGTTACTGTCTATGGAGAAGAAGAATACTTTGTCAGCCATGTAAACACTTTCAAGTATCTGGAAATGGAAGGTGAATACATTGAAACTCCGTGTCAGACATTTGAAGTGGTTCCCTGGGTTGTTAATGATTATGTAGCTCCTCCTGTTGCGAAGAAAGTTCCTGTGGTCACCAGAAAACCTCCAACAATGGCAATGGCCTCCCTCAATGATGCTAGAGCTGTGATGGATGAAGGTGGTTGTACTATTTGGGGTCAGCTTCCTGATATTCCATACAAGTCTGACAAGTTTGGTTTGGGTTTCACTGCAGAGTCCCAGAAGGTTGTTCGTCGTGCTCGTGCTGTTCATATCACCAATCAAGGGGTTATGAAAGATCAGATCAATGCTGTGGGAGACTATAATGAAGACTACAATCTGGATGCTTGGATTTTTCCTACTGTGGGTGCTGGACTCAATAATTGGAAAGCTGAAGATGTTATCCCTATCTCCTTTAGTCAGGAGTAAATACTATTACTGTGTTGTTGCTTTTAAGTTTGTAATTTCTTGAACAATAAAACTTTCAAGCCATGTGCCTTACCCGGGGCACAATGGTGTGCTTGTTACGGGCTGTCATTTCATTTGCATACTTCATTCAATAAAATCAGTGGACGTTTCGTTTTAGTAAATATTGTGTTCCTTGTCTTTCTTTTCTTTTATTTACTTTATCAGCTATGTGTTCTTACACACACCCACATCACTAAAATGCAGATCCTCATCCACTCTGGATCCTGTTGATAACAGTTCTACTATTGCCAATTATAATTTCGAGAATCCGATCTATCAAACTGAAGACGGAAATGAGGACGATTGTGAAATACCTGTAGAGCTTGCTAGGTTGTTACAACAAGAAGAGAAAGCTATACAGCCACATGAAGAGCCAGTCGAAGTTGTGAATCTGGGAACTGAAGAAAACAGGAAAGAGGTCAAGATAGGGGCTGAATTAGAGGACAGTGTCAAGAGCAGATTGATTCAGATGCTACGTGACTATGTGGAGATCTTTGCTTGGTCTTATGAAGATATGCCAGGGTTGGATACAGACATTGTGGTTCACCGTTTACCAGTGAAAGAAGATTGTCGTCCAAAGAAGCAGAAGGTTCGTCGTATGCGTCCTGAAATGTCAGAAAAGATCAAGGCAGAGGTAATGAAACAGTTCAATGCAGGGTTCTTGGCAGTGACTTCTTATCCTCAGTGGGTTGCAAATGTGGTACCAGTTCCTAAGAAAGATGGTAAGGTACGTATGTGTGTAGACTACAGAGATTTGAACAAGGCTAGCCCCAAAGATGATTTTCCACTTCCTCATATTGATATTCTGGTAGACAACACTGCTCAGCATAAGGTATTCTCTTTTATGGATGGTTTCTCTGGTTACAATCAAATCAAGATGGCTCCTGAAGACATGGAGAAGACAACATTTGTGACACAATGGGGCACTTTTTGTTATAAGGTGATGCCATTTGGGCTGAAGAATGCAGGGGCAACATATCAGCGTGCTATGGTGGCTTTGTTTCATGATATGATTCATCATGAGATAGAGGTATATGTGGATGATATGATAGCCAGGTCTCAGAATGAAGAACAACATCTTGATCATTTGCATAAATTGTTTGAGAGGTTGAAGAAATACAAGTTGAGATTGAATCCAAACAAGTGTACTTTTGGAGTTAGATCTGGAAAGCTCCTGGGTTTTATTGTCAGTGGAAAAGGTATTGAAGTGGATCCTGCAAAAGTGAAAGCTATACGAGAGATGCCAGCTCCCCGTACTGAGAAGGAGGTTAGAGGTTTCTTGGGACGATTAAATTACATTGCAAGATTTATTTCCCAGTTAACTACCATCTGTGAGCCAATCTTCAAGTTGTTGAAGAAAGATCAGGTGATGGAATGGAATGATGAGTGCCAGACTGCCTTTGATGAAATCAAGAGATATCTGCTAGAACCTCCAATTTTGATGCCACCAGTTGATGGAAGACCCTTGATTATGTACTTAACAGTATTAGACAACTCAATGGGGTGTGTGTTGGGGCAACATGACAAGTCTAGTCGAAAAGAGCAGGCAATATACTACCTTAGCAAAAAGTTTACCGACTGTGAAACAAGATACTCACTGCTCGAGAAAACTTGCTGCGCTTTGGCATGGGCTGCTCGCCGACTAAGACAATATATGTTGACCCATACTACCTTATTGATTTCAAAGATGGATCCAATCAAGTACATATTCGAGAAACCTGCTCTCTCCGAAAGAATTGCAAGATGGCAAATGATATTGACAGAATATGACATACAATACACTACTCAGAAAGCCATCAAAGGAAGTGTTGTTGCTGATCATTTGGCTCATCAAGCAGTGGATGATTATCAGTCAATGAGTTTTGAGTTCCCTGATGAAGACATTATGATTATTACCAAAGAACCTGGACAATATGACGGACCTGAACAAGGATCCCGATGGACTATGGTTTTTGATGGTGCCTCTAATGCACTTGGTAATGGTGTTGGTGTTGTGATTAGTTCCCCTGAAGGTTGTCATACCCCGATTACTGCTAGACTTTGTTTCTATTATACCAATAACATGGCTGAGTATGAGGCATGTATCATGGGTATTAAAGCTGCTATTGATATGAAGATTCAGTTCCTTGATGTGTATGGAGATTCAACCCTGGTAGTAAGTCAGGTTAAAGGAGATTGGGATACCAAGCATGACAATCTCATTCCCTACAGAGAGCATGTGTTGTCTTTGATCCCACATTTTAAAGAGATTACCTTTGGACATATTCCACGAAGAGAGAATCAGTTGGCAGATGCATTAGCCACCATGGCATCCATGTTTGAGATCAGTTGGGATGATGAAGCTCCCAAGATTACTATTGATAGATTTGAAAAGCCTGCATACTGCAATGAGATTGACACTGAAGGAGCAGAGGAGAAGCCTTGGTTCTATGAAGTGAAAAGATATCTTGAAGCTCAGGAGTTCCCTGAAGGGGCATCTGTCAAAGATAGGAAGTTTCTAAGAAGGTTTTCTGCTAAGTTCTTTCTGAGTAATGGCATTCTGTACAAACGCAATCATGATTCAACTTTGCTTCGTTGTGTGGATAAGAAGGAAGCAATTGAGATTATGGAAGATATGCATGATGGGATCTTTGGCACTCATTCTAGTGGTCATACTATGGCAAAGAAGATATTGAGAGCAGGTTACTATTGGTCTACCATGGAAGCTGATTGTTATCAACACTCCAGAACATGTCACAAGTGTCAAATTTATGCTGATAAAGTCCATGTACCTCCATCACCATTGAATGTGTTGATTGCTCCTTGGCCCTTTGCCATGTGGGGCATTGATATGATTGGTGAGATCAAGCCTACTGCTTCTAATGGGCATCATTTCATCCTGGTTGCTATTGATTACTTCACGAAATGGGTGGAGGCAGCTTCATTTGCATCTGTCACCAAGAATGTTGTGGCTCGGTTCATTAAGAATAATCTCATATGTAGGTATGGCATCCCGGAAAGGATTATTACTGACAATGGCTCTAATCTGAACAACACTATGATTACTGATCTCTGTACGCAGTTCAAGATTAAGCATCACAACTCTTCTCCGTATCGTCCAAAGATGAATGGGGCAGTTGAAGCTGCTAATAAGAACATTAAGAAGATTGTACAGAAGATGACTGTTACTTATAAGGATTGGCATGAGATGTTACCATGTGCTCTTCATGGTTATCGTACTACAATACGTACTTCAACAGGGGCAACCCCATTCTCCTTAGTCTATGGTATGGAAGCAGTTCTGCCCATTGAAGTTCAGATTCCCTCCTTGAGAATTATGAAGGATGCAGGCTTGGATGAAGATGAGTGGATTCAGACTCGACTTGACCAGATAAATTTGATTGATGAGAAAAGGTTAGCAGCAGTTTGTCACGGCCAGATGTACCAAAAACGAATGATCAAAGCTTTTAACAAAAAGGTTAAGCCAAAGGTATATCAGGTTGGTGACTTGGTAATTAAGCGTATTATATTACCACAGGGTGATCCTAGGGGCAAGTGGACTCCAACATATGAAGGTCCATTTGTAGTCAAGACTGTGTTCTCAGGAGGTGCCATGATACTTACTACAATGGATGGTGAAGACTTCCCACAGCCTGTAAACGCAGACATAGTTAAAAAATACTACGCATGAAAAGAGACCCGCTAGGTTGACAGGCCTAGGCAAAAATAAGGGCATCCCGGCAAACCAAAAGGGTTTGGGCAAAAATTAGGGATATATATAAAAAGATGTACACCCGGCAAGTCGAAAACCTGAAAAGGCGGCTTGGGCAAAAAAGGGTATCCCGGTGGATTGAAAACCTGAAAGGGCAATCCAGGCAAAAGTTAGGGATTAAAGCGTATGACTATGTCTCGTTTGGATCACCCATGGAACTGCAACCAGTTGTGTTACTTACTCAAGCTCGAACAGATAAAGCTCAATCCAATTGTTTTCGTCTCAACAGCAGAAGATGAGATACTTAAAGATAATGGCAATAGTAGAATTGAAACTCAATAGGATTGTTTCCCACATAGCTGATTTCTTTCTTTTGTAAAAAACTTTACGGCAAAATCCTCTTACTAGGGTTTATGTCTCCTTGTACAAACTTACCCGTGTATGGGTCACCTTTTGATATAAATAAATTCCATCTTTTGAATCCAGATTTACTTTTACCCTATTTACAGAAGCGAAACGTCCATTGGTTGTGTTTGAATGTATGTATGCTTTTGAATATGATTGATGTTTACCAGAAATGCATGTATGCTTTTGAATATGATTGATGTTTACCAGAAATGCATGTATGCTTTTTAATATGATTGATGTTTACCAGAAATGCATAAAAATGCAGTAATAGTATTTACTAAGGACGAACGAGAGAAGGATTTCAACGAAGCTTCGCCGGTTCATCCTTACAAGACAGTCACAAAACCCTCAGTAGGACGAATCCATCTTCACAAAGTCTCATCTCCCCTGGAATTTATATCCATCTCTTTTATCCTCATACGGATATACGGGAAATTACTTTCCAATAAAAGTACGACGAACGAAGACAGGATATATACCCTACTATCAAACGCAGATGAAGGTTATGTATACCTTACTATCCCCAGCAGACGGGAGGTTATATAAACCTTGCTATCTCCAGCATACAGGAGGTTATGTCTATCCTTACTATCCCCAGCAGACGAGAGGTTATGTATAATATATTATCAAACAAGATGGGAACAAGGTCCTCATATTCTTCAACAATGAATCGGGATTTATTTTCCCTGGCCAGCAGTTGTTGTACGAAGATATCCAGATGCTTCAGGCAATATCATATCATACATACATCATTTACATCATACTATAACATACATATCCATAGATACATAATACATCACTTAAGTGCATCATATTATACATGCATACATAATACATAAGCTAATATTGTTATACAGAATGCTACCTTGTTTTCAGGTTAATTATCCAGCAAACAAACTTATGATTATCAGGGTTGCTTTATCCCCCTGAAAGCATATCATCCGTCAGGAATGCTTTATCCTCCTGAAAACTTATTATCTCTCAAGACTGCTTCATCCTCTTGAGAACATATTACCACACCAGGACTGCTTCATCCTCCTGATAGTTATCATCATTACTTCGGGATTGCTCTATCCTCCTGAAAATTCCTATTACATCAGGATTGCTTTATCCTCCTGAAATCACATTGCTACCTCAGGATTGCTTTATCCTCCTGACAGCTATTTATTACCTCAGGAATGCTTTATCCTCCTGAAAACTTATTATCTCTCAAGACTGCTTCATCCTCTTGGGAACATATTACCACACCAGGACTGCTTCATCCTCCTGATAGTTATCATCATTACTTCGGGATTGCTCTATCCTCCTGAAAATTCCTATTACATCAGGATTGCTTTATCCTCCTGAAATCACATTGCTACCTCAGGATTGCTTTATCCTCCTGACAGCTATTTATTACCTCAGGAATGCTTTATCCTCCTGAAAACTTATTATCTCTCAAGACTGCTTCATCCTCTTGGGAACATATTACCACACCAGGACTGCTTCATCCTCCTGATAGTTATCATCATTACTTCGGGATTGCTCTATCCTCCTGAAAATTCCTATTACATCAGGATTGCTTTATCCTCCTGAAATCACATTGCTACCTCAGGATTGCTTTATCCTCCTGACAGCTATTTATTACCTCAGGAATGCTTTATCCTCCTGAAAACTTATTATCTCTCAAGACTGCTTCATCCTCTTGGGAACATATTACCACACCAGGACTGCTTCATCCTCCTGATAGTTATCATCATTACTTCGGGATTGCTCTATCTTCCTGAAAATTCCTATTACATCAGGATTGCTCTATCCTCCTGAAATCACATTGCTACCTCAGGATTGCTTTATCCTCTTGACAGCTTTTATTACATCAGGACTGCTTTATCCTCCTGATAGCTATTATCAATATTTCAGGACTGCTTTATCCTCCTGACAACTTCTTTACTTCAGGATTGCTCTATCCTCCTGAAAACTCCTATTACATCAGGACTGCTTTATCCTCCTGAAAGCATATTATCAATACCTCAGGATTGCTTTATCCTCCTGGCAGCTTCTTTACTTCAGGATTGCTTCATCCTCCTGAAATCATATCATTACCTCAGGATTGCTCCATCCTCCTGACAGCTATCATCATACCTCCATATTTTGGACTGCTTTATCCTCCAAGACATGTATCTGAAGAATTTTCCTCCAAGTGGCATCTTTAAGCCCACTCAATCATATTCAACTAGCCATCTGTACCACTTTACGCACTGGTGAGTGCAAATTTTTGGGCTTTTGTGTTCAATCCCCTTCAACCTTCCAGGTCACGACTGGCAAACATACCAATCTAACCCCTCAGGTTTCAGAAAATTGAACAGGGGCAGCTGTTGCACCCCAAAATTTGCCCTCACAATACAAGACTTTGTGTTCTAAGAAGGTTCACAAGGCTCACAAGCTTCTCAACATTTACAAGACCTTTCATGAGGTTCATGAAGTCTACAAGTCACTTCTTGAAGGTTCACAAGGTTCACAAGATTCACAATGTTTACATAATCTTTCATGAGGTTCATGAAGTCTACAAGTCACTTCTTGAAGGTTCCCAAGGTTCACAAGGTTCACAATACCTCCCATAAGGTTCACAATACATTTTATGATAGTTCACAAGGTTCACAAAGTTCACAATTGGCCAGAAGAGTTGACAATTCCCTCAGACAATGCACCTCCTAAGCAGTGCATCCAAAACTAGGGTTTTGACTTTAATCAGGCTAAATGGACTTCCAAGACTTCAAGTGAGCTTCATAACATCTTATATGTGTGTAAGAACCCCCATGACAAGTTTCAAGACTTTTCTCAAAGGTTTGCTCAGTCAGATGATCAGATAAGTCAAAATCAGTCAAAGCAGTTAAAAAGTCAAACTGAGGTCAACTGTGGTCAAACCAAAGTCAAACTTCATGATTTTTTGCCAACATCAAGTATATGAAGTAAAATTCATCATTTGATCAAGGGTTGATCATGATTCATCAAGGAGATTCCAGATCATCAAGAATCAGGAGTTTCTAAATTAGGGTTTCCTTAGTAAAAGTCAACTAAACTTTGACCAGCCATAACTTTCACATACTTAATCACCAAGTCTCCACTCAAAGCTCATTTTGAAGGAAATTGAATTCTCTACAACTTTGTGTCTCACAAGCCAAGCCCAAAAATGCTTCATTTGGAAGGTATGAGCTAAGACATTATAGGTCCTTTTGAAAGTCAACAAAAAGTCAACAACTTCAAAAGGGCATAACTTGAGATTGGTAAATGATATGGACATGAAACCAGTGGGGTTGGTTAGAGGACTCTTCAAGCTTTCCAAAATGTCCAAGAACACCCTAATAGCATTAAAATTGAAGGATATGTGCCCTTGCAAAGTTGGGAAATTTTGAGTTGGTTTATGATGAAAAAGGAGGTCTAAAACCAATTTCTTCCAAATGGGCTTGCCAAATGATGACCCAATCCATACATTGACTTCATGCACGACCCAAACCATTAAAAATCAGAATTTTTATTATTTTATTTTTATTTATTTTGATTTAATTCATTAAAAATCATTTTAAATAAAAATAAAATATGAAAATGTAATATTTGATGGAGATTGAGCTTCTAGAATATCTTAAATGTTGATTGGAATTGAAGAGGAATGAAATCACAAGATTGGTCCAAAAATAGTAAGCCATCATACAAGAATATTTGATTTTCAAGGCATGATCAACTTGAATCTTTTCATATCAATTCTTCCATACAACCATTCAATTTTATGACCTAAATTCACTCACCTATAAGTACTAAACACAACCCTATTGCAAAGGCACGGATTCTACAGCCCAAGAGTAAGTTCACCTTGTTCAAAAACCTCTCCACAACTCACATTCGGATTCTTTGATTCAAGGCATTAGAAGGTAAAACAAGAACATAGCAAGTTTCCTTGGACATCCTTGATCATGAACCATCCCTCATACGCATCAAAAACATGTCATGATGCTTAATCCGAAGCTTACTTGTTCTTGAAAATATGTTTTTCGATTCCATTAATTTGCTGCATATTATTGAATTTTGTTTGCATAATCTTGTTTGTGGTATTATGTAGATTGTTTCTGGATCATTAAATCAAAGCTTCACTGCCTAAATCACAATCGGCCATGATTAGGGTTTGAACCTTCAAATTAGGGTTCTTCAATTCGTTAAGTATAAATGAATTTTGGGAACATAGGAATGTTGTATGGACTGTGAGGATCATAAAACACTAATTAATTGAAAGAAACTGTACTGCTTTGTGGATGTTTGGTTTTCGCAGGTTCAAAACAATGAAGAACTCGCAACAAATTTCGCAGGAAAAAAGGCAGCAAGATTCGCAGGAAATCTGAAGAAGATGAAGTTGGCTTGGCGCGAATTTCATATTTGAAATTTTGTTTTAAAATATTATTTTATTATTCTGGTTATTTATCACCACATGTTGTGTGGTCCAGTGGAAGGAGGCGTTGGTGTTTGGCTGCAAGACCTGTGTTCGAATCCTGGTCTTGTACCATTATTTTTTTCTATTTTCAGGTTAACTATGAATCATCATATATTATGTTCTCTTGCCACACCATTATCAGATTTGCTCACCCAGCCGGATGGTCATGCGTGCTTGCTTGTATTCAAGAGGTCCTGGGTTCAATCCTCCCCCAGGCCTTTTGTTTCTTTTATTTTCCTGGATTTTTTGGGACAAAGAACAAAACCAAGGGAACTCACTTCTTTGCTGCCTGCGCGTGGATGGCCCAGTGGTGTATGCAGTTGTTGGCAAGCATAAGGGACTGGGTTCAAACCCCAGCCCCATCAGGTTTTTGCTTTCTCATTCTTTTTCTTTGTTTTTTTTGAATTTAATTAATATCTTATATAAAATAACTTCAAATAATAAATTATACTCTCCTATTATTTTCCATATTACATTAAAATAATTTCTAAACTATAAAATGTACATATTATGTTTTCAAAATTCAAAAATTAATTTTTATTATTATGTATTTTAATTGTAAAATGTATATATGTATTATTTAAATAAAGTATAATTATAAAATAAACACTAAAATATTTTTCTAACAAACCCTAATTTTAAGAAACCCTAGTTTACATTTCCTAAATAATTATTAAACGCCTAATTTTTATTTTTTAATTTTGTAAATATAATTATTATACATATTTATATAATTAATTTTTGTAAATATAATATTTAATATAATTGAATCTTGTAAATATGCTTATAACCAATTTTTTTTTTTATAATACTAAATTGTTTCTAGAATTTTGTTCATAATTCAAATTTTATTCTTTTAACAAAAAATATATATGGTTAAAAAATAATTAAATTTTATAATTATAATTTCTTATGTTTAGAATTAATAAGTTGTATATAATTTTATAATTAAATTGTTCATATTTCTTAATAGTTTCTAATTTTTATTTTGTTTATTATTATTACTAATCCATTTATTTTATTATTAAACTTATTATTATTATTATTTCACTAACCCTATTTATTTTTAATTTTTATTAGTACTAACCCTTATTATATTATATTATTGTCTATTTTATTTTTGCTTATATCTTGCTTTTATATTTATTTGCTATTTATTTTAATTGCTTATTTTAATTATTGTTGTAATTGCTCCTTGGATGTAATTTTTGTAAATATTTAATTTATTTAATTTTTTATGCTATGGTTAGTAATTTAGGGAGTGTAAACATATATTGTAATTAAAATAAAATTTAGATCAGTTTAATTAAAGATAAATAAAATTAAACACTCACACACGTAAGTCGATTTTTAATCGCCATCTCACTTTCTAGGGCTATCCCTCAATGTTGCCTAAATCATAAGGTCAAGTGGGGTGTATAAAGCAAGTCCCTTAAAAGAAAAGTCATCAAGTCCCTCATGGTTGCCTTTAAAGATCAAGTCCCTTTTCGAATAATGATGACAGTCCCTCCTAAATGCTTAATGCACCCCACAGTTGCCTTCGTAAAACAGATGTCCCTCATATGTCCCTTACATCCAAGGTAATGACTACCTATTCCTTAATAATAGGGATAGTCTTACCACTTAAAGGATAAAGAACAGAAAAGACTTAAACTTTAGGGTAGGTATCTCATAGTTGCTTGCTCACTTCATTCAAAATTTTCAAACACTTAACAAATTTCAAACAAATTTTCAAACACAAGTTTTTACGCATCCGTACATGGATCATTATTAACTATTATGAAAATTTATATTCACACACTACACTTTTCAAAAACAATTCAAAGTGAGCTAAGTAACTAAGAGCCCATGGATAACCATGGATGTAAAGGGTGCTAACACCTTCCCTTTACATAACCTACCCCCCGGACCCAAAAATCTTTTAAAGGTCTTTCCTGTTCTTTTATGCCTTTCCTTTGGATAAAATAAAAGTCGGTGGCGACTCTTGCTATCCGCAACATAACTTAAAGTCAGTTCTCCCACCGTGTTACAAATTGCTGCTACAAATATGCCAAAAGATCTTCAAATCTAAAAACTCCTAAAATATCTCTAAATATAGAAACTCTATATTTTTCAATATTTGTCTTCAATTTAAATTGAGTCTTTAAGATCTTCTAAATCAACACCCTTTAAATCAACGCCACATATGATTGCATAATATCTCCAGAATATTCTGCATAATTCAGATCTGATAAATCTCACTGTCATCACCTTGAATTAGGGTTAGTTAGCTTGTTACCTCCTTAATTCAAGGTGAATTAGTTATTCTGTTATACTGAAATCAGATAACTAATCTCCCTAAAGATGCGCATTGTATTGCTTATCTCTTTCCAATTAATTCCAGATAGATTCCCCTGAATTTACTCAGTTCTGTTACGCATCCACTACGCCAAAAATGCTTTTTAACAGCGCATCTTAGACAACGCTTTTAAGAGAAAGCGCTGTCTAAGGTTAAAATTAAAATTAAACACGGAAAATGGTCCAAAAAAATAATGAAAGCGCTGTCTAAGGGGGGGTCTTAGACAGCGCTTTTAGAAAGCGCTGTCTAAGACCCCCCCTTAGACAGCGCTTATAGAAAGCGCTTTTATATATATGCCTTAGTCAGCGCTTTTGATAAAGCGCTGTTTAAAGTTTTTAAATTAAAAAAAAAATAAAACCAAAAGCGCTGTCTAAGGGGGGGGGGGGTTTAGAAAGCGCTTTTGGAAAGCGCTGTCTAAGGCATACCTTAGAAAGCGCTTTTACCAAAAGCGCTGTCTAAGGTCTAATTAAAATTAAATTTCATACTTCTATTTTCATTCTCTGTTGTTTTCGTTTTCCCTCCTGCGAACGTTTTCAGAGCGAACCCTAACATTTCCAGAAGAACTTGAAGTCATTGAAGTCATTCACGTTCACGTTTCAGTGTTCATCGTTCACGTTTGAATCGTTCACGTTCACGTTTTCATCGCGGTATGTATTTCAGTTTCACGTTCACGTTTCAGTTTTCATTCGTTCACGTTTTCATTCATTCATTCATGTTCTTCGTTTCAGTTCTTCATTTCAGTCATTCAGTCATTTATGTTTTCGGATTTCAGTCATTCGTTTCAGGCATTGCAAGAGTTAAATCGTTCATTTCTGAAAGTGTTTGAAGAATCTCATTACGGTATGTGTTTCAGTTTTGATTTTTTTAGGAATCATTCATTTCCCTGATTTAGCAAGCTTTTTGTTCTGGTTGTGGTTGGTTAGGGAAAAGTCAGTACTTTTCATAACTCAGTTTTCTTTTATAACTAATGCATATACATTCTTCAATGTTTATTGTTTATCTGTGCATGTGTTTCTCCCGGGTTATTAAAAATATTGATAACAGTGTTACCACTTATCATAGTTGTTTGTCTTTAAAAAGACAACATTTCTCATAAGTTCAATTTGAGCTAAAATTTGTTAATCACTATACTATTGGTATAGAAAGATATATGTTTCAGGATTGTAGAAATGTAATGTTTTATAGAAATATGCCTGTTTATCATCTATGTGCTTAAAGATTTTGGCAAGTGGAGTGTGTTTTGCTTATTATTTGTTAAGTTGTTTTCTTTCTCAAGGAAAGTTTTTAATTTATTATGGTGTATATGTTTCATTTTGTCAACTTTAAAGTTTAATTATTGTATTATTGCATACATCATGAAAATTATGAGGTTCTTAAAATTAGAATGATGATTTACATGTACCCCCTTAGCAAGTATTTTCCTAGTGAGAAGGATAAACACCAATTAGACCATGCTTCTTTGTACTGCTGCATTATAAGAGCTCAAGTCCAAGCTCATCATTTAGATTTCTCCCATAAAATGATTGAACGAACTCTTATATAGTTATAGGTATAGTTATAGGTATATTGTAATAGAAAAAGTTTGATTCTTGTAATATAAAAAATGAAAGTGATGAGGTAATTAAAGTTGGTATATTGGCGTATCGGATACGTTATTGAAGTTTATATTAACATTGGTTATGTATACGTTTTTTAAGTAGGAAAACCATGGATAAAACATGGATCTGTGCCGATCGAATGACCAAAGAGTACGAGAGTGGGGTTGCGGAATTCGTTAAGTATGCTGTTCAACACGCTGAAAACCCCAGACGAATGCATTGTCCTTGCTTGCGTTGTTGTTATATTGGTAAAGTTGACGCACATGGATTGAAATCGCATTTGCTGAGGCGTGGAATTGATCAAAGTTATCAGTGTTGGATATTTCATGGTGAGAAAATTAACGGGAATGTTGAATCGAGTGGAAAAAGTAATACGACCTATGCTTCATACGACAAAGACACGGAAACATATGATTGTGATCGAGTTGAAGAGATTGTAGAAGCACTGGAAGAAGATCTTCATGATTGTCCTGAAATGTTTGAGAGGATGGTAAGCGATGCAGAGAAACCGTTGTACAAAGGTTGCACTAAATTCTCAAGACTTTCTGCGGTATTAAAGTTGTACAACTTAAAGGCGGGCAATGGATGGTCGGATAAAAGTTTCACAGAGTTGTTGGCCCTTATGAGAGAAATGCTACCGGATGATAATGTTCTTCCTAATCGAACCTATGAGGCAAAAAAAATGTTGTGCTCTATTGGCATGAGCTATGATAAGATACATGCTTGTCCTAACGATTGCATTTTGTTTCGTAACGAATATGCAACGTTAACTGAGTGCCCCAAATGCGGTTTGTCTCGATATAAGAAAAGATTATCTCCCGCAAAAGTCTTATGGTATTTTCCGATAATTCCGAGATTTAGGCGCATGTTTCGTAGTGAAACCGATGCAAGACATCTTACTTGGCATGCAGATGAAAGAATTACTGATGGAAAGTATCGGCATCCGGCTGATTCACCACAGTGGTCGAAGATTGATAATGATTATCCTGAGTTTGGATCAGAAGCAAGAAACCTTCGATTGGCATTATCTACTGATGGAATGAACCCACATGGTCTTCAAAGTATCTCACATACCACATGGCCTGTGATTCTTATGATTTATAACCTACCTCCGTGGCTATGTATGAAGCGTAAGTACATGATGTTATCTATGTTAATCTCTGGGCCTAAACAACCAGGTAATGACATAGACGTATACTTGACACCTCTGATCGAAGATTTAAAGATTTTGTGGGAGAACGGTGTGGAGGTTTATGATGGATATAGGAAAGAAAGTTTCAATTTGAGGGCGATGTTGTTTGGCACAATTAATGATTTTCCAGCATACGGGAATCTATCTGGGTATAGCATTAAAGGTCAACGTGCGTGTCCTGTTTGTGAAGACGGAACCGATACGATTCGATTGGAACTTTGCCAGAAGAATGTGTTTCTCGGTCATCGTAGATTCTTACATTCTAAACATCACTACCGTGGGTGGAGAAAAGCATTCAATGGAGACACCGAACATCGTAGAGCTCCACCCGCATTGTCAGGTGAACAAATTTTTGAAAAGGTGAAAGATGTGCGTACTGAGTTTGGCAAGCCTGTAATACCTCAAAATTTGCCCTCATATTTATTCTCTTTATTGGCTCATCATTTTGCATTCATCGGCATGTCTCATCAATTCATTAACATCACAATAGTGTGTTGCATGGATTCATAAGGCATGTGATCAGGACCCAGGGAAATTAGGGTTTCATACGTTGAAATGACAGAGAATATTCACGGGACTATGATTCCACTCTAAATGCAGTGGCTTAGCTGTGGCATAATTCAGATGAGAGTTTGATTCAATTTTGGTCAAATTATCGAAAGATCACTGTAACTGCAAGGTTATTTTGAACCATTGGGCTATTGTTTAAACATGGTGTATTCAAAGATCGCATTGTCGTGTACTGAAGTTCGTCCGTTCATCAATAATATTTTATGTGAAGTTTGGTTCGAATCTCCAGTTTATCAAAGAGTCATCCGGATTCTAATTGGTCATAATGGAAGGTTATGGTGCAATGTCAAATGAGAATTTGAATAAGATGGAGAGCAAGTCTTAAGATACGTTTTGTTACTAATGGCCAAGACTCATTTAAAGAAGCCCATTCAATTATTCATGTTCATGTTTATTTTCACGCGGGCTGTAAATTTTCACTCCAATAAAGGTGCAGAGAATTTAAAGTTCAAGTGGGTCGTTATCTTCAATTACCAACACCTTTCTAATTGATTTGTTTTTATAAAAGAATATAAGTTAGTTGTGGTTTGGTAATATGATTGGCTGTGGCTTCCAAATAGCAATGTTTGAACGCATGGAGAAACTAAGCGTTTACAGAATTATAATTAAATTTAGAGGATTCTACAAGAAGTAAGCATATGGTCATAAATGTAACAGAGAATAGAAGCAGATTCAACAAAATAAGTTACATGTCATTGGTACATCACTAATATATAACAGAAATCAAAAAAAGAAGAATGAGTTACAAAATTCCAAGAAACTTTCAGAAACAAAGATAGTGCAAAATGAAATAACAATTTCCGTCATCTTCATCTTCATAGCGCTAAGTGCTCTCATGCTTGCAATTGCACCTAGGGAACTGTCAGCACGTCATCAGGTTCAAAGAAACACATTTCCAGCAAGGTTGTTGTAATTGTCCTATTAATATGTGTTATATACACAACCATGGCGTTGCTTACTACAGTGGTATGCTATATCTACCGAAAGAAGCAATACCCTATTCAATCACCAATATCCTCAGTAGATAAGGAAACAAGTAGTGGTAGTATCGCCAACCTAATCAGTCATCTCAGGGAACTTAGTGCAGCACAGAAATAACTCAAGGATTCTCGAATCAAGCCTGCAGGAAATCAAGTCGTAAGTGTGATGAGTTTGAGAGTGTGTATAAAACAAAAGGAAATTCGCAGCAGAATGTAAAGAGGAAAAGATGGAAAATCAGTTTGAGATTCATTCGTATAGAAGAAAATAGAAACCGGCTATAAGAAAAATAGAAAAAAAACAACTTGCTTACGGCTCTTGGTAACTTTGATGTGTCCAATCTTTCGAGAAGTGATACTGGATATTCAAATCGCAGCAAGGTGAATACGATCATATCAACTGTAGTTTTCCAGCCCTGCATTAAACAAAAAAAAATCAAAATCAGTTTCACATTCTTCAAACCATTTGTCAGTTAGCTAAGTATCCATTAACCCAATGCTAGCTTATCCTAATTTTTCACCTGTTAACCAATGTTCTAGATCAAACACACAAAAATTCAGTTATGATTCCCAACTGAATTCAAACAAAATCTAACAGAATTTTAACTGAAAGATAACAACTCCTAACCATCTTTTCTTCTAGAAGCTTCAGCCATCTCTATAAATCAGAGGTTCCATCACAGTCTTCAAGTTGGCTACCATTTTTCTCAACCTGAACCCTACACATAACTCCTCCATCCTGAACTTTTTCTTCCCAAAACTCCCCTGCATCATTCTGCATAATCCCCATTTTCGGATCTTCATCACCATTCTCTAACTTCGTCAATCCTGTATCGTTCTGCATCAATCCACAACACTTTTCCGCATCCGCCGAATCATCAACATCTTCAACCCCACTACGATCATAATCCATCCCTACAGCCAAGATATCGCACAAGCCGATGTTGTTTCCATAATCATCAATGAGGGCCTGCATCAATTACTGCCAAGAAGGTTCAGTGGTTTCAATTCAATAATAAACCAGCTCGTAAACGCAATTTTGGAAAGAATCCTAGATCACTGAACAGAAGAAGAAGCAACGGCAAATCAGGACAGAGAAGCATTTGGGACATACCTGGTAGAATTTCGTCTCGCTCGTCACAGAAGAATTGTTTCCACGCGCATCACCGCGACTCCGATTCAAGGTACGAACCTAAACCACTAGAATATATGAAGTTAGCCGTGAATGGATGCTCGGATTCTTGAGTGGATCTTTGGGGTTCCTGCGGATTTCTTTTTGATTTAAGTTAGAGCGGAGGAAGCATTAGAGGGATTAGTGGACTAGATCGATAGGTTTCTTTGTCGTTCTCGCAGTCTGGTTTCCGGTGAGGTTTTCAGTTCGATTAGGTTGATTTTCAAGTTTGGGGAAGAAAGATTGGGGGGTGTTTAAGTCGCGTTTGGTGGGCTCCTGCGGTAGGAACCAGCGGCGGCGGGTCTAGGGTATGGAAGATGAAGAAGGTGAACGGCGAGAGGAGAAGACGGTCGTTGAGAGAGGTTTAAGGAAGTGTAGTTGGGGATGGAGGCGATGGCCGATGGTGAGGTGATGAACCTGGCTGCGGCGGCGGCGGGATTTTTAGGGTTAGAAAGGGGGAAGCGAGTTTGAGAAGGAGAGAGGGAGTTCATGCTGTTGTTTGTCTCTTAGGATTTTGTTTAGAAAGTGAATATATTGTTTAATTAGTTCAATTATTAGTTGATATCATGTTTAGAAAAAAAAACTATTAGAATAGATTAATCAATTAGCATAATGTTTAGGATAACATAATGTTCAGAAAATATATTTGTTTAGGATAACAATCAATTAAAGTATACTGTTTAGGATAATAATTAATAAGTATAATTGTTTTAGAATTTGTTCAGGATTAATATAATAGAGTTTAATAGTATAATAATGTTTAGAATAAGCTGTTAGGAAATATTATAGAACTGTTTTAGAATTTGTTTAGAAATAGATTAATTAGTTAATAGATTGTTTAGAGACTATAAAATGTTTAGTTAGTAGTTGTTTAGGAAATAAAATAGGTTAATTGGTTAATAATTGTTTAGAATAGATTAGGATAATATTTGTTTAGAAATTTAATATAATGTTTGATTAGTTAACATTTTTTAGAAATATCATGCTTAGAAAAATAATAGTTTAGAAAATATAATATAGTTTTAGGATTAGTATTTGTTTAGATAATATTTTAGAAAATATAATTGTTTAGTATGATTGTTAGAGTAATTATTTAGAATAGATTAGAACATTTTTTTTAGGAAATATAAAGTAATTAGAATGATGTTAGAAAATAAAAAGATTTTTATTAGTTGAGATTAGTTAATTCATTATATTTTTAATTAAGATTGTTAGAAAATATTATATTTAAGATGAGTTTTTTCCTCAAGTTAAGATTTTAGGGGAATATTGTCTTAAGATTTAGTCCATTTCTTTTTTTTTTAAGTTAATTAAAAAATATGAATATGTTTAAAGAATATGTTTAATAAAAAAATATTGCTATCTACACATCCATTTATGAGCCCAACAGCAAAAAACAACCTGAAAAGATCATTTCCGCACCTCCCTGGGTTCTGTGCGTATGGGCTTAGCCTTTTTTCTATTTCCACCCCTTTTGTGAGCCCAGTTCGTAAAAAACCAATAAGATAATCACTAAAAGCACCCCCTGCATTATTACTAAGATTTTATTTTAAGTTAATATAGTTTCAAATTAAATTCAATAAAAATAGTAAAAAACACTATAAAATTCCCCAAAAAATTCAGTAGTTAAATAAGTCAATTTAGGAATTTGTGATATTTTTATTTTCTGAAATTTGATTATTTTTGAATTAATTCTGAATTTTTTTATTTAATTAGCTTTGTTAAATTTCTTTTATTTATGCTGGATTTTGTTCATTTTATTTAAGTAGCTTCCAGCAACATTTTTGAGCCATTCTTTTTTCTGTAATTAGGGGACTCATAATAGTTCTTAGGATATTTTTTATGGAATTTTTAGGAGCTTTTATCTTATGTTTTAGTGATATAATCCTTAGGGAATAGTAATTAATTCTTAGCTGGAAATAATTATTTGTTAGGCATAGAAAAAATAGAAATTTTTAGGATCCCTCTTAGTATAAGATTAGAGATAATGTTAGGATCCCATAGTTTAATTTTCATAATTTTTTCTAGAAGATTTAATGTTTTTTTTAGAATATTAGTTTAGGCCTAGTTACACATAGTTCCCATTAGTTTAGGCCATTAGAAAAATAATGTTCAATAAAAAATAAAATAGTTTAGGTTAAATTTAGCCATATCATTTAATTTAGACTTAGGCTAGTTAGAGCTTGTTTGTTTAGAATGAATATTAAGATTGACTTAGATTTAATACTTAGGTGAATTTTCATTTCCATTAGAATATAGAATAAATAAATGGACTTTTTTTTATCATTCATGCCTTTAAGGCATTTGTAGAATGTTATTTCTCATATTTGATTTCTTTGTTTTTGCTTGTTTTGATCTTACAACTTGTATAGGATTCCCCCATTTGTTCCTAGAATCAACTTAACTTCATTAAGAAGTAAGTTGAATTCTAGTAGTTTTTAAGTTCCCATTAGGAATAGAAAACCACACTAACCATTAGGACCACTTTGTAAATACATAACAAAATTAGGATTGAGTCTTAGTCCCTTAGTTTTTACCTTTTTCAACTTGAGTCATTCTTCTTATCTTCAAACAAAAATCCAAAAAAATACTTAACAAATAAATGAAATGATTCCTTGTGTATAGCCTTATTCCATGAAGCACTTGCATTCATTCCATCTTGGAGTGGTGTAAGCTTGTATATCATGATGCACAAGTCTCATCAAGGAATTGTTCACAAAGAAAACTTAAAAGACACTTCTTCACAAAAGCAACAAAAACACTTAATAAAGTTCAACAAGCCAGTGAACTTAAGCCCTAATCCTAGGAAACCAGTCTTGGATAAATTCTCCTTGCTGGGTATGCTTGTTCTATTATTCCATATTGGAATGTAGAGTCAAGTGTACATTCCATGGAAAAGAGTTTGAATTCACTTCCTTGTGCCAAATTCATACAAAACTCATAAAAGACAAAAACAAACATAATAAGCGACTATCCTGCGGGAACTTCTCTTCTCATCTCATTCACTCACAACGCGAACTCGCGACTTCTTGTCTCATTTGCAAGACGGTAAACGCACTCGTACCAGACGAGCCTGCAACACCTGAGCATAGACATACGCAGTTCCAGCATAAAAAACACAAACAAATAGTTCCCGCCTAGGTTAGGCGAACTACGTCGACTCTGATCCTCATTATCCCGATGAGGTACGTAGGCAGCGGGGTAGGGCCCGTTCGAGCACATTCTTTATTTTCCCTACATTTCCCCCTTTCTTTCCATTTTCTTATTCCATTTCCTTTTTCATTTCATTCCATTCCAGTTAGCGGTTTTATTCAGCAGCAGTTATATTTTTCTCACCCTTTGAAACAAAACAAGCAAGCGTGGATCCCGTCGGGTACGACGGACGATCTGGGGTGCTAATACCTTCCCAGGTCGTAACTGACTCCCGAACTCAGATCTTTGGTTCGCAAGGCCTTGTCCTTTCCTTCTTCCTTAGGTTTGTGCAACATTACCTTTCCCATTCATTCGGGATAAAAATGTCTTGCTGGCGACTCTAACCTTTCCGCGCCACTTTCGCGTTTGTACTAGGATGAAAATCCCGGGAGCGACAGCTGGCGACTCTGCTGGGGATCGAACCCAGAATCTCTGGTTTCCCTTGTAGAGTCAATCCTAGCGCCTGTTTGGTTTTGTTCTTTGGGTGTTTATATGTTTGTTGCTGAGTGCTTTAGTTTAGCTTTACTGTTTTTATTTACAGTTCTTTACAGCTTTACTTTATCGCATTTATTTACCGCTTTCAGTATTTTATTTTCCATGCATCATATTATACTGGATTGTCTGGCTGTGCTGGTTTTCATTTTTTCTGTTGGATGGGAGTTACTGTGAGATAAGCCAACTACCCGGCTTGAGTGCACCATAGGATTAGCGTGGACATGTTGTGCTCGCATGGTTACATGATGAGTGGTGATGTGTTCCACACCCAGGTTGCGACTGTCTTGGGACTATTCTGTGTGGGGGTTCTTCCCCACTTCAGGGTACAACCTTGATGGTTATGTGCAGCTGGGGACCGATTATTGAGAACCTTAATGGAAACAACCCTCTCCAGTGATGACAGTGGCATACCACATTTGTTGGCAAACCCACTCGCATCCGAGGGTCCATTGGGAACTCGCATAGGATGGCCTGGTTCTCTCATAGGAATTCAGTTAAAGCAAACTGTTCGTATGACGATAGTATTGTACCCTTCGGGATGAATGTACTATTGTTTCTCGATTCAGTGCTTGAAGCTGGAAACTTGTGAGGGATGCTTGTTTTTTTCGGACTCAACTGAGACCTCCCTGAGTAGTACATAATGCCAAACCGATTCCCTGATTTGGTCATGAGCCATTTCTCGGAAATGGTGAACGTATTATCGCTATTCGGCTTTGAGAGTCCGTGATGTTGACCCGAGTAGCACACCCGTGAGATTGGGAGGGGTTTACAGGTTTGCAGGAACCCTAAACTTCAACATACCCACTTTGCCAGTATTGTTCAGTGTTCTATGGTTCTTTGATTCTGAGATCTGGGATTTCTATTCAGAGAAATTGTTACTGTGATTACCATTATGACCTTGATATTGTGATTCTCCACAGACACTTGGCTCGTTGTTCAACTTCAACACCATCAGTGACTATCTATTATGTGATCCAGTTCTACAGTTATGGGGTTCTCAGTTATGGGGTTCTATACAGAGATGGTGCCGTTATTATGGTTCTATTCAGACAGTTGGTTCACTATTCAACACCAACATCAGACCATTGATCACATGCCTGCTGCATACATGACATCATAGCATTTCTGCACACATGTTCAGTTATTTCCGAGGATCACATATCTGAATCATGTTGTTGGAATTTTCTGTGCCAAAACTTGAATCAAAGCAGCTAGATTCCTCAGAAATAACTGAACATGGCATTTGCATACATTCTTGACAGGTGTTCAGAGACAAATTCTTTTCTTGACTTGATTTCTCATCAGAATGGACAACTTGAATCATAGTCATCAAGGTATATATTTGAAGCAACTCCGGGCGGAGGTAACCGAAAGGAAGACCCAGCTAAGGCCATTCAGGCAAAGGTGCAAACTTTATTTCAGAACCAGAAACTGTTGAAAGAGGAAGTCAACCAGATGAAGACTCAGATGAGCTTGGTTGTAGAAATCCTGAATGTGGTGTCAAAGAAACGAAGTTATTTTCATCCCTAGTGAGGGGAACTACGCTGCTCTGATTCTCCATTGGTCAATGGAGATACGTAGGCAGGAGATCGTGCAAGATCTTTCCGAGCAACTTTATTTATCAACTTCATTTATCAACCTCTTCTCTCCAGATGTCATTTGTCAGCATCCAACCTGATCTTCCCAAGAGTGTCCTAGGGGCAGAGCATGCGGGTAAAGGCCAAAACAACTTGAGAAGAAGTTTAATCATATTCTGAGGCCGTACGCGCAACAAGTTTCCTTATTTACGCAAATTCGGAGTGGTTGAGCTAATTGCATCAGGATCATCTCCGACAAAGCTTCCTTTGGGGTTTCAATGCCAATTATGATTACCATTCTGGGGCACCTGGTCGTTTAATTGAAGATTGCAAGTCTTTTAGAAGCAAAGGTGAAGAAAAGGTCCCGAATTTGATTGGCTCCAAGACTATTGTGTTCGCACCAGGTAAAGGTGGGAATATGGCACCGAAATAGTAATGGAATGAACATCCAGACTGCTGACTGCTGAAAGTCTCCAAAAGCAATAAATCCAGACGGAGTCAAACCTCCTCAATAATGGCCACCGTGATGTGAGGGCTAGATGCAAGTATCACTCAGGGGCATTTAGGCATACAATTGACAACTATGATGTGTTCAAGTACAAGATGCAAAATTTGGCCGACTCAAAGGTCATCATGCCAGAAGGTCTGCTCACATATTGAAATCTCCTTATCAAATTGGCATCCTAGTTTGCAAGGGCATATTCAGAAGCAATAAGTCCAGACGGAGTCAAGTCTCCTCAATGATGGCAATGTTCAGCTTCTTTACTGCATTTTCATTTGTAGTTTATATTGTTTGTTTAAACATTTGTATGCATGCATGAAACTTATTTGTTTTTGAATGATAACCATAATAAAATGCACATGTTTCTCTTGAAGTAATCCATTCGTATTCACTCATGATTTTGTGTATGTGCATTGCAGTACCAACTATTGTGCTTAAACTCTATTAAGGAGGATGACGAAATGAAAACGCAAAAATCTCTAATTGTGTGCTTTTGAGAAAGACCATGTTGATGATGTACAGGCATTGTTTCAAATTCTAAACACTGGAGATATAAGGGAGATAGACCCTCGCCAACCCATTTGAGCCTTGAAGTAGGAGTTTCTTTTCGCATGAAAAAAACCCTTGCATTTAACCCAGGGGCAGGGTAGGCGTCAGTTAGTTTGACCTAGCGTTCAAATTTCAAAAAGGAATGCAAACCTGAGGATCCATTACCTTTCGTTGTACCAAATCAAGAGGTCCAAAGACCAGAAACCACAATGGTTATCCCAATCAAGAGTCCAAAGACCGGAAACCACATTGGTTATTACTCATTGACTAGAGAATGAAGCAGTCACGACCCTTTCAAAGCAATCAAGACAGACAGTGTCACATGATTTGTTCAAAAAAAGAAGAATTGAAAAAAATGAATAAAAAAGCCCGCTAAGTCAAAACTTGAAAACAAGCGACTTAGGCAAAAATTAGGGCATCCCGCTGGACTTCACAATCAAAGATTCACAAAAATCAGTCCAGGCAAAAGTTAGGGATAAGAAAAATAATGCAAAAGCAAAAGACGTAAAGGATTACACAAGAAAGATCCTTGAATAAGAACAAAGTCGTGTGATACAAACACGAAAGGCGAAGGGATGACTGACTCCAAACAACAACCTGAGTGGTGCTTAAACCGTTGGTGTAATTGGTTCCTCAACCATCACAAAATCCTTTTGGAGAAGTGAGCGCTTGTGAAAGCTAGATGAACATAGGAATGGAGAACATCACGAAGATGGGTGGGCACAAATAAACTTCGAGCCTATATCCTTTGTTTTTATAACCGTGAACCAGGCCACGATACAACCCTCAAAAGTCCTAACTGAAACAAGGTTATTTTTGAGAGCGTACTACCACGAGACCGCGTTCCTGACTCCTATGATTGATGTTGAAAGATCTTTGTTGATGTTGCATGTGCATGCTTTCTATTATTCAAAATTTAATGTCGTATCTTAACCAGTGATTCGCTCGCGAAGGTTTGCGACATCTTTTTCAGTAAAACTTCAAGATTAACATGGGTGTTGCATTAGAATTTTCATTTTTTAGAATAAACATTTTCTGCTTGCATATATTTGTTGGGCATCATAAAAATTCACATACGAAACTTCAGTCCAGAAGCTTAATCTTGCCAAGTTGAGAAGCCTGAAACTTCCGAAAGACAATCTGTCGAGGTGCACTTTTTAAGAAAACTCCATTGAGTAGGGACTTTCCCAACAGTCGTAGTAAGAGCCAATTAATCTGGGGCAATCATGTCGAGCAATCTCTTCAAAATTCAGCCAAGCTGGGGCAATTACTTCGAGATCCAATCTCTCAAAGAACAATTGATCTGTGTGTTTTCTTCAAAGCACAGTCATTCAGAGGTGATCACTTCAAGGCTCGTACTGGGGCAGGCCACCCCAAGAGCACTAGAAGTTATTCTCTCCCGAAGACGGTTTATCAAAAGCACCTATCCGGAGTTCAATATACTGGGGCAGAATATCTCACAGTGATATGAGGTTCTTCATGAATCCTTGCGAGGCAAATTCTTGAACAAACCATGCAGTCTGGGGCAGTTATTTCGAGATCCGACGAATCTCTCCAAGAGTTTGAAGACACTGAGGCATCTCGTATGCCAGTTTTCTGTAAAATCCTCTTGAGACATTATCTTTTGATAGATCCTAATAGAAGGCGAGTTGAAGATTGTAAAGAACCATTGTTCACTCATGATTAGTTGACAACCTATCAACCCGGGGCTAGGGGCAAAGCCATTGTCAGCATAGTACTTCAAGAGTTATTTCATCAGCAAGCTTCATTGATCAAAATGTCTTAGCTGGTCTCATTAGACAATCCTTTCTCCAGCTGTGTGGAAAAGCGAAAGTTACTTCTTGATCAGAAGGGTATCATCGTCTCTCATCACCAGCATGAGACGCCTTACATCTCTCATTCCCAACATGAGAGGATTTATCTCTTATCCCCAGCAAGTGGCAGCTTGAGCTTTTATCTTCAGCAGGAAGCTTTATCATTGATATCACCCGTCATCCCCAGTAATGTGGAAGTCGAAATTTCTCCCAGCAAGGTAGCAGAAGGTGGGTGTTATCCCCAAGCAGGAGTTTCCCTTCAAACAGGGGCAATTTTCAACAGTATAAGGAGTGTCTTGCCTCCCCAACAATTGCTTCCTCAGCATTATCATGCCTTTGGTTCCCCACCAGAGTTCAAGAAGAGTCCATCTCCAGCAGGGTCCTGGCACTCCAATCTCAAAGTCCAATTTATTTTTGGCAATGGCGGTTGTTCAGAGCCGGTGCATCATTGACAGCATTCCCCGCAGAGTTGTCTACTCCTCGCAAGGATTAACCAGATCAATGCAGTGATCATCAATTTCTCCCCAGTCAAGTTATCTGGGATACCTGCGGTCTCCTCATCGGGAGACCTCTTTGCATTTGCATTTGCATCCAGTAATCATCCTTACATTTGCATCCTCCAAAGCGTAGCATTTCCATCATCATGGAGCATTACGCCATAAATTCAAACATATGCATGCCAGCATGGGCCAGTTTTGAGGTATTATGTAAGACCCGTTACATCTCCAATCAGATTGAAGTATTCCCCACAGAATGCAATTCCGTTTCCCAAGGTGGTTATTTCTACCAAGTCTTGTTGTTATCCCCAGTTGAGTCTTGTTTCAGTACAACAGTCTCATCTTTTCGCGTCTCCGTTTCAGTACAACGGTCGCGTCTTGGGCTCTCGTTTAAGTACAACGATCCTGTTCCTTTCGAGTCTCCATTTAAGTACAATGGTCTCGTCTTTGAGTCTTGTTTCAGTACAACAGTCTCATTTCTTCGTGTCTCCGTTTCAGTACAACGGTCGCGTCTCGGGTTATCATTTAAGTACAATGATCCTGTTTTTCTTGGTTATGGATCGGTTGATACCATCTCCATGTTAGATCGGTTGATCTTATTTGAGTCATGAATCGGTTGATATAATTTCTCTCCGAGTTGTAAATCGGATGATATTACATTCTCGCGTTTCTTGGTAATGGATCGGTTGATACCATTTCCATGTTAGATCGGTTGATCTTATTTGAGTCATGAATCGGTTGATATCATTTCTCTTCGAGTTGTAAATCAGATGATATTACATTCTCGTTTTTTTCTTGGTTATGGATCGGTTGATACCATCTCCATGTTAGATGGGTTATCTTATTTGAGTCATGAATCGGTTGATATCATTTCTCTTCGAGTTGTAAATCAGATGATATTACATTCTTGCTTTCCGGGTTGGATCGGTTGATACCATTTCCGTGTTAGATCCGAGGATCTTTTGGATTGTCATTCGTGGATGGCATTCTTTTCTTCAAGTCCTTCCGAGGCTGGTCTTGTTGTTGTGGCTATTATTCGAGGATAGTAGTTCACTTTTTGAGCTTATTGATCGAGGTCAGTTTGTCTCTTTTGCAAAGTCTGTCTGAGGTCAGCTTTGTGTTTGGTTATCAGTCGAGGCTGGTATACCTTCGCGTCTCCATTCGAGGATGGTTTCGTGTTAGATCCGAGGATCTTTTGGATTGGCATCCGAGGATGGCATTCTTTTCTTCAAGTCCTTCCGAGGTTGGTCTTGTTGTTGTGGCTATTATTCGAGGATAGTAGTTCACTTTTTGAGCTTATTGATCGAGGTCAGTTTGTCTCTTTTGCAAAGTCTGTCTGAGGTCAGCTTTGTGTTTGGTTATCAGTCGAGGCTGGTATACCTTCGCGTCTCCATTCGAGGATGGTTTCGTGTTAGATCCGAGGATCTTTTGATTTGTCATTCGAGGATGACATTTCTTTTCTTCAAGTCCTTCTGCGGTTGGTCTTGTTTTTGTTTTTGTGTGGCTATTATTCGAGGATAGTAGTTCACTTTTTGAGCTTATTGACTGAGGTCAGTTTGTCTCATTTGCAAAGTCTGTCCGAGGTCAGTCTTTGTTGTTGATGGTTATCGCCTGCGGCCGATATACTATCGTGTTTCTATTCCAGGATGGTTTTAGTACTGGATCCGAGGATCCCGTGTGAGTGGTCATTCGAGGATGGCATTCTTCCCAGCATATTCCCACCTGGTCTTATTTTCCGCTACCTATTCAGAGGTCAAAATCAGAAAATACATAAATAAATAAATGGGCAGATGGCATTTATGTTACTCTCAGCGTGCAAATTTTCAGGTTTTATTCGAGTATTCAATCACTCCACACCTCGAACGTATAAAAGCCATTGCAATTATTCGTTCAGGTTCGCAGATGATTGAATAGGGGCAGCTGTAATACCTCAAAATTTGCCCTCATATTTATTCTCTTTATTGGCTCATCATTTTGCATTCATCGGCATGTCTCATCAATTCATTAACATCACAATAGTGCGTTGCATGGATTCATAAGGCATGTGATCAGGACCCAGGGAAATTAGGGTTTCATACGTTGAAATGACAGAGAATATTCACGGGACTATGATTCCACTCTAAATGCAGTGGCTTAGCTGTGGCATAATTCAGATGAGAGTTTGATTCAATTTTGGTCAAATTATCGAAAGATCACTGTAACTGCAAGGTTATTTTGAACCATTGGGCTATTGTTTAAACATGGTGTATTCAAAGATCGCATTGTCGTGTACTGAAGTTCGTCCGTTCATCAATAATATTTTATGTGAAGTTTGGTTCGAATCTCCAGTTTATCAAAGAGTCATCCGGATTCTAATTGGTCATAATGGAAGGTTATGGTGCAATGTCAAATGAGAATTTGAATAATATGGAGAGCAAGTCTTAAGATACGTTTTGTTACTAATGGCCAAGACTCATTTAAAGAAGCCCATTCAATTATTCATGTTCATGTTTATTTTCACGCGGGCTGTAAATTTTCACTCCAATAAAGGTGCAGAGAATTTAAAGTTCAAGTGGGTCGTTATCTTCAATTACCAACACCTTTCTAATTGATTTGTTTTTATAAAAGAATATAAGTTAGTTGTGGTTTGGTAATATGATTGGTTGTGGCTTCCAAATAGCAATGTTTGAACGCATGGAGAAACTAAGCGTTTACAGAATTATAATTAAATTTAGAGGATTCTACAAGAAGTAAGCATATGGTCATAAATGTAACAGAGAATAGAAGCAGATTCAACAAAATAAGTTACATGTCATTGGTACATCACTAATATATAACAGAAATCAAAAAAAGAAGAATGAGTTACAAAATTCCAAGAAACTTTCAGAAACAAAGATAGTGCAAAATGAAATAACAATTTCCGTCATCTTCATCTTCATAGCGCTAAGTGCTCTCATGCTTGCAATTGCACCTAGGGAACTGTCAGCACGTCATCAGGTTCAAAGAAACACATTTCCAGCAAGGTTGTTGTAATTGTCCTATTAATATGTGTTATATACACAACCATGGCGTTGCTTACTACAGTGGTATGCTATATCTACCGAAAGAAGCAATACCCTATTCAATCACCAATATCCTCAGTAGACAAGGAAACAAGTAGTGGTAGTATCGCCAACCTAATCAGTCATCTCAGGGAACTTAGTGCAGCACAGAAATAACTCAAGGATTCTCGAATCAAGCCTGCAGGAAATCAAGTCGTAAGTGTGATGAGTTTGAGAGTGTGTATAAAACAAAAGGAAATTCGCAGCAGAATGTAAAGAGGAAAAGATGGAAAATCAGTTTGAGATTCATTCGTATAGAAGAAAATAGAAACCGACTATAAGAAAAATAGAAAAAAAACAACTTGCTTACGGCTCTTGGTAACTTTGATGTGTCCAATCTTTCGAGAAGTGATACTGGATATTCAAATCGCAGCAAGGTGAATACGATCATATCAACTGTAGTTTTCCAGCCCTGCATTAAACAAAAAAAATCAAAATCAGTTTCACATTCTTCAAACCATTTGTCAGTTAGCTAAGTATCCATTAACCCAATGCTAGCTTATCCTAATTTTTCACCTGTTAACCAATGTTCTAGATCAAACACACAAAAATTCAGTTATGATTCCCAACTGAATTCAAACAAAATCTAACAGAATTTTAACTGAAAGATAACAACTCCTAACCATCTTTTCTTCTAGAAGCTTCAGCCATCTCTATAAATCAGAGGTTCCATCACAGTCTTCAAGTTGGCTACCATTTTTCTCAACCTGAACCCTACACATAACTCCTCCATCTTGAACTTTTTCTTCCCAAAACTCCCCTGCATCATTCTGCATAATCCCCATTTTCGGATCTTCATCACCATTCTCTAACTTCGTCAATCCTGTATCGTTCTGCATCAATCCACAACACTTTTCCGCATCCGCCGAATCATCAACATCTTCAACCCCACTACGATCATAATCCATCCCTACAGCCAAGATATCGCACAAGCCGATGTTGTTTCCATAATCATCAATGAGGGCCTGCATCAATTACTGCCAAGAAGGTTCAGTGGTTTCAATTCAATAATAAACCAGCTCGTAAACGCAATTTTGGAAAGAATCCTAGATCACTGAACAGAAGAAGAAGCAACGGCAAATCAGGACAGAGAAGCATTTGGGACATACCTGGTAGAATTTCGTCTCGCTCGTCACAGAAGAATTGTTTCCACGCGCATCACCGCGACTCCGATTCAAGGTACGAACCTAAACCACTAGAATATATGAAGTTAGCCGTGAATGGATGCTCGGATTCTTGAGTGGATCTTTGGGGTTCCTGCGGATTTCTTTTTGATTTAAGTTAGAGCGGAGGAAGCATTAGAGGGATTAGTGGACTAGATCGATAGGTTTCTTTGTCGTTCTCGCAGTCTGGTTTCCGGTGAGGTTTTCAGTTCGATTAGGTTGATTTTCAAGTTTGGGGAAGAAAGATTGGGGGGTGTTTAAGTCGCGTTTGGTGGGCTCCTGCGGTAGGAACCAGCGGCGGCGGGTCTAGGGTATGGAAGATGAAGAAGGTGAACGGCGAGAGGAGAAGACGGTCGTTGAGAGAGGTTTAAGGAAGTGTAGTTGGGGATGGAGGCGATGGCCGATGGTGAGGTGATGAACCTGGCTGCGGCGGCGGCGGGATTTTTAGGGTTAGAAAGGGGGAAGCGAGTTTGAGAAGGAGAGAGGGAGTTCATGCTGTTGTTTGTCTCTTAGGATTTTGTTTAGAAAGTGAATATATTGTTTAATTAGTTCAATTATTAGTTGATATCATGTTTAGAAAAAAAAACTATTAGAATAGATTAATCAATTAGCATAATGTTTAGGATAACATAATGTTCAGAAAATATATTTGTTTAGGATAACAATCAATTAAAGTATACTGTTTAGGATAATAATTAATAAGTATAATTGTTTTAGAATTTGTTCAGGATTAATATAATAGAGTTTAATAGTATAATAATGTTTAGAATAAGCTGTTAGGAAATATTATAGAACTGTTTTAGAATTTGTTTAGAAATAGATTAATTAGTTAATAGATTGTTTAGAGACTATAAAATGTTTAGTTAGTAGTTGTTTAGGAAATAAAATAGGTTAATTGGTTAATAATTGTTTAGAATAGATTAGGATAATATTTGTTTAGAAATTTAATATAATGTTTGATTAGTTAACATTTTTTAGAAATATCATGCTTAGAAAAATAATAGTTTAGAAAATATAATATAGTTTTAGGATTAGTATTTGTTTAGATAATATTTTAGAAAATATAATTGTTTAGTATGATTGTTAGAGTAATTATTTAGAATAGATTAGAACATTTTTTTTAGGAAATATAAAGTAATTAGAATGATGTTAGAAAATAAAAAGATTTTTATTAGTTGAGATTAGTTAATTCATTATATTTTTAATTAAGATTGTTAGAAAATATTATATTTAAGATGAGTTTTTTCCTCAAGTTAAGATTTTAGGGGAATATTGTCTTAAGATTTAGTCCATTTCTTTTTTTTTTAAGTTAATTAAAAAATATGAATATGTTTAAAGAATATGTTTAATAAAAAAATATTGCTATCTACACATCCATTTATGAGCCCAACAGCAAAAAACAACCTGAAAAGATCATTTCCGCACCTCCCTGGGTTCTGTGCGTATGGGCTTAGCCTTTTTTCTATTTCCACCCCTTTTGTGAGCCCAGTTCGTAAAAAACCAATAAGATAATCACTAAAAGCACCCCCTGCATTATTACTTTAAGATTTTATTTTAAGTTAATATAGTTTCAAATTAAATTCAATAAAAATAGTAAAAAACACTATAAAATTCCCCAAAAAATTCAGTAGTTAAATAAGTCAATTTAGGAATTTGTGATATTTTTATTTTCTGAAATTTGATTATTTTTGAATTAATTCTGAATTTTTTTATTTAATTAGCTTTGTTAAATTTCTTTTATTTATGCTGGATTTTGTTCATTTTATTTAAGTAGCTTCCAGCAACATTTTTGAGCCATTCTTTTTTCTGTAATTAGGGGACTCATAATAGTTCTTAGGATATTTTTTATGGAATTTTTAGGAGCTTTTATCTTATGTTTTAGTGATATAATCCTTAGGGAATAGTAATTAATTCTTAGCTGGAAATAATTATTTGTTAGGCATAGAAAAAATAGAAATTTTTAGGATCCCTCTTAGTATAAGATTAGAGATAATGTTAGGATCCCATAGTTTAATTTTCATAATTTTTTCTAGAAGATTTAATGTTTTTTTTAGAATATTAGTTTAGGCCTAGTTACACATAGTTCCCATTAGTTTAGGCCATTAGAAAAATAATGTTCAATAAAAAATAAAATAGTTTAGGTTAAATTTAGCCATATCATTTAATTTAGACTTAGGCTAGTTAGAGCTTGTTTGTTTAGAATGAATATTAAGATTGACTTAGATTTAATACTTAGGTGAATTTTCATTTCCATTAGAATATAGAATAAATAAATGGACTTTTTTTTATCATTCATGCCTTTAAGGCATTTGTAGAATGTTATTTCTCATATTTGATTTCTTTGTTTTTGCTTGTTTTGATCTTACAACTTGTATAGGATTCCCCCATTTGTTCCTAGAATCAACTTAACTTCATTAAGAAGTAAGTTGAATTCTAGTAGTTTTTAAGTTCCCATTAGGAATAGAAAACCACACTAACCATTAGGACCACTTTGTAAATACATAAAAAAATTAGGATTGAGTCTTAGTCTCTTAGTTTTTACCTTTTTCAACTTGAGTCATTCTTCTTATCTTCAAACAAAAATCCAAAAAAATACTTAACAAATAAATGAAATGATTCCTTGTGTATAGCCTTATTCCATGAAGCACTTGCATTCATTCCATCTTGGAGTGGTGTAAGCTTGTATATCATGATGCACAAGTCTCATCAAGGAATTGTTCACAAAGAAAACTTAAAAGACACTTCTTCACAAAAGCAACAAAAACACTTAATAAAGTTCAACAAGCCAGTGAACTTAAGCCCTAATCCTAGGAAACCAGTCTTGGATAAATTCTCCTTGCTGGGTATGCTTGTTCTATTATTCCATCTTGGAATGTAGAGTCAAGTGTACATTCCATGGAAAAGAGTTTGAATTCACTTCCTTGTGCCAAATTCATACAAAACTCATAAAAGACAAAAACAAACATAATAAGCGACTATCCTGCGGGAACTTCTCTTCTCATCTCTTCGAATCCACTTTAAAGATCAACCAATTACCACATTTTGATAACCTCCTTTATGAATCCTCATATGAAAAAGCCAATTGCCACTTTTGTCTTCTTCACATTTATAATAAATCTTCCAAAGATATCCTGATCAATACAGTTGATCTTCACCAAGCTGTCAAGATAAAAGGCCTTATGAAGCATTCAATCCCTATAGATCATTCTATCTTAATTTATGTGTCACTTCACCAATTAGACTCTGATGTTGAACTAGATGTTTAAACATTATTAGCCCACATCCATCTGTTAAATTCAGGTCCTTCTTCTGCCACTTGAAAGAACCTCCTTCCTTTATAGAACAAGAGTTCCATGCTCTCATAGACTTGATTTATCCATCAAGTTTGAGTAAACAACCTCCATTCTATTGGTTTTGCAGAAATTCCTACTGATAACACATATTGATGAGAAACTTCCAATGTTTCTCCAAAGTCTTCAAACCTGCCACTGTCTGATTATTCAGAAGGAATAGTTAAGAACTACACCTCATAACTATACCAAGGATGCCACCTTTCCTTGAGTAAGGCAGTCTTAACAAATTTATGATATCGCCACCTATCTTAACTCCATGATGAGCATTCTGGACTACACCTAGATCAGAAATAAACCAATCCAAGTAGTCATCAAGATTATGATATGTTCATGGTCTTTCATCTCCATCTTTAGAATCAACAATATCCAGACCAGTTCTTGCCAAGAAACTTTCCAGAAATACATAACTCCTGTCACACAAGACTCAAGCCAATGCTACAGCTTATGCAATACCTCTCCCATGATTCTGCACAAACTCTGATGATAAGATGTTCCAACATCTTTTTGAACATCACCAATCTTGAATCACAAGGATAATCAATCAAATATTTGTGAACTCCACAAACAACAATTGATCTTAAAACCTTGTATAATACCTTATCAGATAGTTCTATACAATCTAATCTTTTAATTTTGAAGGGTTTTAAGGTTAGCTCCAGATAATATTAGCAAGATCTCCTCATGTCATGGATAAACAATACTCCAGCTGAGCATAAACTCCACTAATTCTCAACTTCACACCCCTGGTGAACATACAAAGAGCACAACTGATAAATATCCACACTTGATTTTATATTCCAAAACAGATGCTCTTAGTTTGCTTGCTACAAAGGGTTCATACTGCCACTATCCATGACTAGTAGTGGAAGAGACTACCAGTTCAACAACCATTCTGATCAGACTTCCCAATCTGACATTCTTCCCTTGTTTCTAGCAATTGTTGGTCACATTGCTAGCTTTAATCATGACCAAGGTCATGCATTTATCACACACATTTGTAGATACATTTAGAAGCTTCTTCATCTTCAGATTCATCATCAGATTCATTAGCATTCTGAGCAACCTCTTCCAGCTCCAGCCTTTGAATTACTTCCTCAAGCTTTTTCTTCCTGACATCCAGCTCTTTGCAAGTGTTCTTCAGATCTGCAATCAAGGCAGCTTTGGATATGGGAGTCTTTTCTTTTGAAGGTCCAGCAGATGTCCCAGTGGGAGCTTCAACATCAGCAGCATGATGGCTCAAGAAAAGTTTGTAATGGAAGGCCAGAGGACTTTCTCTTTTGCAGACTGAATCCTTCTCAGTGAGGATACCTGGATACTAGCTGAGTATGATTCCACATAGCAGAGAGGGAAAAGCAATGGGAAGATTTGTTGCTGATGTTCCTGCATGCTTTAGGGTTTGATCAAAGATGTAAGCCCCAAAGTCCAGCTTTGTTTGGGTGCCCACATCATATATGAATCTGCCCAATCCAGTTGCTATTGAAGAAGTATGGTTGGTAGGGACCCAGTTTACAGTGCCAATCCTATGCAGCATTGCATACTTCCTTGTTAGCAAGCTAACAAAAAGTTTGCCCTTGACTGGCCAAGCTTTGACTTGATTGGTAGTAATGACCTTGCACACCTGGTTGTCTGTCTTACCCATCTCATTAGGTCCATCAGATTCTCTCCCTAGATAATGGTTGATAACCCTAGGAGAGAATTCCACACATCTCCCTCTTACATAGACTTTTTTTAATTCATCTGATTTACCATCAGCACAGTCCTCTTGTAGGTTGACAATGAATTCCTTGACTAGCAGCTCATAGCAAGGTGAAAAGTTTGATACTGTTTTGAATAAACCAGCAGAAGAAATTAGGTCAATTACCTCAGTGCACTCAAGTGCATTGCTGCCCAGCTCTCTTTCAAGTGCTACCCTTCTTTGGTATACAAATTTCCATTTGCTCACACTTGACACATGATGGAATGAAACATTGTCCAGAGGAGCTTCTGGAACAGCAGAGGTGGACCTTGAGGGTGCTGGTTTCTTCTTTGGTTGGGATGTTGGAACATCCTCTTCAACATCTGAATCTGGTGGAGTTACAACTTTCCTCTTTTGGGTATTCACCTTGCTCCATTGTTTAGTATGACCAAATACCACTTTGGCCTTGTCTTTCTTTGGAGTAGGTTGCTTCTTTTCAGGAGTTGAATGTCCTGCAGTCTTCTTTTCCTTTCTAGCCCTAAGCCTTTTGGCTATGCTAGGGTCCACAGAAGCAATGATCTCTGTGTCAGAGTCATTATCTAAGTCTTCAACATGTAGCATAGATGCCTCCTCTTCCAGGTTAGGAGTAGGTTCCAAACATATGTGATCATCACACATTTGTCTAGCACCCAAAGCATCCATCATGTTAGCAGGATATCACACCAGTTTCCTTCTTCTGGAACACAAAACTAAGCTTGGTTCTGAAACATTATTGCTTTCAAGATTACTATCTTTTCTTCAATCAGCTCCAACTGAAGTGCTATAACATTATGAAAGATACTTTGCACACATACAATAGTCAGTAGCATCTCAAAGAGTATTCAACTGCATAGCTTCAGAGATACTTAAAAAAAAACACAATCTTTTAGGTCTTTGACTCAACATTTACCATAAACTGTTGATGTGTAGTGTGGTGTCAAGCCATTAGGATTGACATATCAACTCAGCTTCTTTCTTGATCAAACTTCCTTCAGTTCATGATTTAGACAATCAGAAACATGTATCTTCACAAGAGAAATTATCTTCAGCTATACCTAAACTACATTGGACACCATAACCAGGAAGAATATCCTAATTAGGTCACCATAAATAAGCTTAAGAGATAACTTATCAAGATCTTCACTCCCACATGAAAGATTTGATAATTATACTCTTTTGCTTTGGCTCCAACCTCTTCTTTCACCAGGAATCTCTCATCAAGAAACACAACATTCTGAACTAAGTGTTCTCCAGTTCTGTAATCACATGATAGAACATCAAACTTGACATTATGAACTGAAGCTTTACAACAGCCTTTGTATGAAGTACTGGGGAACCACTATCAAACAATCAGACATAACACATCATAAATAATAGAGCAATTCCTTGGAGATAAATAAACTCCTCCACAGTAAGATCCTCCAAAAGATATTGAAACACGATGTCAAGACATCTTATCTGACATCAGCAAACCTATGTGAATAAAACACCATCATACCATATGATGAATAGTCCATCCTCCACTTCTAGGGACCATTCAAACGCCAATATGAACCTCTCAAGTTCCAACAGCTTTTCATTATATCATCCTTCTTTCTTTACCATGAACCAGAAAGTATTCCCCTTAGATCTCATCCAGAAACAGACCAGGATGCCTGCTCTGATACCAATTGAAATTCTGGTATGACAGACTCAGATGTCGAATATGATGTTGAGACATCTTATCTGTTACTTATAAACATGGTAAGGCATACATATCAGTACTTAAATAATTATGATATATCAGAGTCAAACATGCTTCAGGATGTTGTGACATCTGATAGGACATTCAGTTCAGGTACTGCATAAAACATAAAAGATATAAAGAACACAGCAGAATTGTTAACCCAGTTCAGTGTATCTCCACACTTACATCTGGGGGCTACCAATCCAGGAAGGAAATCCAATATAAGTAATATTAATTCTAGACTTAAACCACTCAGTTTAATCCTTCACTTAATATCTACCCAATGCAATTTCTACCTAAGACACAACTTAAATATGAGTACCAACTCACTCCCCCTCAATCACACAGTGATCTTTTACAATGATTAATAAAATTGAAGTCACACTTCAAACACAACAGCTTGATCTTACTTAAAAGTTTCAATCAAGACACAATACTTCTATTGCTTACAAGCTTCGAGAATCACAAGTGAAACAGCCACAATAGAGTTCCTTGTTACGCACAGCTGCCACAAGAACACAACCCTAATAATGTTTACATTTTCGGTTGATTGGGTTAATTCTAAACTAGGTTACAGGGTTTCTTTTATAACCTATTCCCAACTAAATTTTGGGCCTAAACAATCACAACAATAGCTGCTACAAATATGCCAAAAGATCTTCAAATCTAAAAACTCCTAAAATATCTCTAAATATAGAAACTCTATATTTTTCAATATTTGTCTTCAATTTAAATTGAGTCTTTAAGATCTTCTAAATCAGCACCCTTTAAATCAACGCCACATATGATTGCATAATATCTCCAGAATATTCTGCATAATTCAGATCTGATAAATCTCACTGTCATCACCTTGAATTAGGGTTAGTTAGCTTGTTACCTCCTTAATTCAAGGTGAATTAGTTATTCTGTTATACTGAAATCAGATAACTAATCTCCCTAAAGATGCGCATTGTATTGCTTATCTCTTTCCAATTAATTCCAGATAGATTCCCCTGAATTTACTCAGTTCTGTTACGCATCATTTAGGTCTGGTAGCAGGTTTGAGATGTCACAACATCTGGTGTGACATCCTGAAAACTGAACTTACTTCATTAACTGATACAATGTCACAACATCTGGTGTGACATCCTGTAAACTGAACTTACTCCATTAACTGATACAATGTCACAACATCTGGTGTGACATCCTGAATTAAGTTCATTTACTTATACTCTGTTTGATAATGTCACAACATCTGATGTGACATCCTGAAGTCTTGACTTAAGTTCCTTAACTGTTACTCTGTTTGACAATGTCACAACATCTGGTGTGACATCCTGATATCTTGACTTAAGTTCATTAACTGTTACTCTGTTTGACAGTGTCACAACATCTGGTGTGACATCCTGAACTAAGTTCAACACTTCTTGTTTGATATCTATATGTAACACATGATAGTAATGTTGTCATGACAGTTGCAGATGTTTCAACATTTTCTTTGACATCTGTCTGTAACATATGACAGTAATGTTGTCATGACAGTTGCAGATGTTTCAACATTTTCTTTGACATCTGTCTGTAACATATGACAGTAATTCTGTCATGACATTTGCAGATGTTTCAACATCTTCTTTGACATCTGTCTGTAACATATGACAGTAATTCTGTCATGACATTTGCAGATGTTTCAACATCTTCTTTGACATTTGTCTGTACCACCATGTCAGGACATCATGTTTGACATGTTCTTCCAGAATCTATACCATGTTAATTTAACATATGGAACTTCTTATTCAACATTTTCCAGCCATATTAGTTTTACCAAACATAATGCCAATCATAAAATAATAGCATTAACAATCTCCCCCTTTGGCTTATTAGCATTAACAAAAATAAAAGTCGGTGGCGACTCTTGCTATCCGCAACATTTATAGAAAGTCAGTTCTCCCACCGTGTTACAGAACCGGGGACTCTGCTAGGGATTTAATAAAAGAGGGGTACCCTTAGGAATTAGATCACTTAAATTGTTTGCCTTGTTTGCTTTTTGGGCTTTATGTGTGAAAGATCCTAACCCGGATCTAGTGTACCTTAGGTAAATGGCAATAGACCAAGGAAACTGTACGGCTTATACCGATATGGTTGATTTGGTGGCCATAGTTAGTGTGACTTTTTGGTTGGTGCTTATGTTCCTTAAGTAAGTTGAGGATAATATAAGGATGCCATATGTTGTCAATACACTAACTGACTTTTAGAACCCTAGTCATCCCATCTTGGCCATTAGAAAGTAGTGAGATAGCCGACTTTGGTGAAGACTGAAGTTGGTTGATACTCGATGCTACACTCATTGAGATCCTAAACTTGGAGGGTTTTGGTTGGCAAGTAAGTTGCCTACTAAACAACCACCCTTGGGAAGGATCAGTGATATTGAGATCCCTTAGAACCTGGTTACTTTTGTAGGACAGGATGAACCAACTAACTTCAGGGGAAGGTACTTACCTTTAAACCTCATGCAAGCCTCTAAACCTAGGGCTATGGTGTGACTTGTTTGTGTGTGCCACATGTTTGTGATTGAGCATAACATCATAACATCATGACATCATAAGCATAGCATTTTCACTAACCATTTCAAGGACCAAAGGATTTATCTTTGTTCTTTGTTGCAGGCCATGGCTTCTACTCGTTGGAATACTATCCGGATCAACTTTTTAGGGATACCTCCTAAGCTTAAGGAATTAGTCTCTCAGGTTTCTGAAAGATCCCAGTTCATCAAGAAGCATGGTCACCTACTTGACTTGGTTACTTCAGGATTTGATGAAGACATGATGAGTGTCCTGTTTCAGTTCTTTGACCCTAAACATCATTGTTTCACATTCCCCGATTATCAGCTGGTTCCTACAATGGAGGAGTTCTCTAAACTACTGGGTATACCTATCCTTGATCAAAGACTTTTCACAGGCTTAGAAAAAGAGCCTAAACCTGAGGTTATTACTGCATCTTTACATTTGAAGAAATCAGACATTGTCCTAGAAACAAGAAGTGGAGTTAAGGGTATCCTTGCCAAGGTATTGATGGAAAAAGCTCAAGTGTTCTTGAAGGCTATGAGTTATGATGCTTTTGAGGAGATCCTAGCCCTATTGATCTATGGCTTAGTGTTGTTCCCTAATCCAGACCAGCTCATAGACGTACACGCCATCAACATATTTCTGACTCGCAATCCAGTGCCTACATTACTTGGAGACATCTTACATTCTCTCCATACCCGTACTACGAAGGCACGAGGAACTCTGATGTGTTGCATACCTCTATTGTCCAGGTGGTTTATTTCTCACCTTCCTCGATCAGTAATGAAGAATGAACAAGGGTTCAGGTGGTCCAAGAGGATTATGTCACATTCTCATTCAGATATTCATTGGTGCTCTCGATCTATGGAGAATGTTACTATCATTGACCGTTGCGGGGAGTTCCCTAATGTGCCACTCCTTGGCATAAGAGGGGGCATTACCTATAATCCTTCTTTAGCTCTACGTTAGTTTGGTTATGCTCGGAGTGACGGTCCTCATGACATGCTTATTCAGGGTATTGTGTTCGACTACGACAACGATTTGCAAGGTTACCGGCAAAGGTTTATACGAGCTTGGGGTAAAGTGAACAAGGTTGACAGCAAGACTCTAGAACCAAAGTACTTTATCCCTATGGAACCTTATCTCAGATGGGTATGAGCACGTGCCCAGACTCTTATGATGCCATATCCTGATATCCTGCCAGTTACCATGGAGCCTGTTGTTGAAGGAGATACTCCTTATATCATCCTTCATCCAGACATGCCCACTGACATGGAAGAGTTGCAGAGGTCCTGGATTCAGTTGAGGGAGCAAAGGGATACTTTTGAGACTCATTTAAAAGTTAGTCAAGAAAGAATCCTGGAACTGACAAGACTACTTCACGAAGAGCGGAATCTTAACACATACCTCAATACAAAGAGGAAACGTCCATGGGAGACTTAAAACCCCATCTTTGTATTTATTTCATTTTATTGTAAGCCCAAGGGGCAAACAAGTTTATTTCTTACTAATAAAAGTTTACTTTCTGGTTATTTAAACAAATTTAAATCCTGCGGTCCTTGAAAACATTGCATATGCATTTACATACCATGTCATTACATAACAGGTTTCTTATGAACAGGTATCTTATCTTCTCGCTGTTTATTTCAGTAGAAATGGCTCTCGAACAAACTGTTAAGGATCTCCAGGCTCAGAATGCATAATTCCAAGAACTGATCCTGAACTTGTCAAAGGGACAAGATAAGCTGAAGACACTTCTGACTAAGAAGAAGAAGAAGAAGACTAGAAAATCAGGGGGCCTCATCAACCTGGGTAGAAGATTCAGAGGTCCTATCAAGACAAAAGAAGAGGTTGAGGATTTTGAGTCTGAAAATTATGAGAAAGTAGGAGGTAGTCTCCATGACACTGTGCAAGATTCTGATTCTGAGGCGAACTATTATCATGACCCTGCTAGTAAGGAGAAGTACAAGATGTTGGTAGACAGAATGAATGCTATGGAACTACAAAAATCTTCTGGGCTTGATTTTGAAGATTTGAGTTTAGTTTCTGGAGTGGTTATACCTATTGGCTTCAAGGTTCCTATTTTTGTGGTGTATGATGGTGTTTCATGTCCTAAACTGCATTTGAGGTCCTATGTTCGGAGGATTCAACCCCATACTACTGACAAGAAACTGTGGATTCATTTCTTCCAAGAGAGTTTATCTGGAGCTCAATTGGAATCGTATTATCAACTTGAAAGTGTTAATATTCGTTATTATCAACTTGAAAGTGTTAATATTCGTGATTGGAATGATATTGATGAGGCCTTCTATAGGAAATACCAATATAATGCTGATTTAGCACCAACTCACATGCAGCTCCAAAGCATGTCTATGGGTGCTAAGGAGAGTTTCAAAGAGTATGCCCAGAAATGGAGAGACCTGGCTGGCAGAGTTCAACCTCCTTTGACTGACAGGGAGCTGGTGGATATGTTTATGAGTACACTGAATGGTCCTTTTTATAGTCACCTCATTGGAAGCTCATCATCTGGTTTCACTGAGTTGATAATGACTGGAGAACATGTAGAAAGTGGTATAAGAAGTGGTAAGATACAGGTGGGTGCCTTTTCATCAAGAACTGCTAAGAAGCCCCCTAGTGGAAAGAAGGAGTCTAATGCTGTGTATGGTCAACATAGTCGTAACAGGAGTCACCAATCTGTGGGAGCAGTTCACATCTCCAATCCTGCCCCTACAGCACCAGATCAACAACAGAACAATCAACAAAAGCCTAGAAGACAGTTCACACAGATCAACATGTCACTGGCCCAAGCCTTGCAACACATGTTGAAAGGGGAGCTAATTACTTTAAGAGATCCTCCTCAGAATCCTAATACATCCTCTCCTCGGTACAATCCTAACGCAAGATGTGCATATCATTCTAATAGTCCGGGACATGACACCAACAACTGCTGGGTGTTGAAAAACAAGATTCAAGACATGATCGAAGCTGGGGAAATTGAATTTGACCCTCCTGGGACCCCAAATGTGATCACTACTCCTATGCCCAATCATGAGAAGACTGTTAATGTTGTTGATGAGGTTTCCTATGTTTCCTCAGTAGCAGAAGTGACTACTCCTTTATCCATTATCAAGAAGAAGCTGGTGTAGGCTAGGTTCTTTCCAGGTTGCAACGAAGACTGTTTTTACTGTGCCTATAAACCTGATAGTTGCTGGAAGTTGAAGGATGGTATTCAACGCCTCATGGACAATTACACTATATTGTTTGAAAGGACTCCTTCTGTGGAAAGTATGTGTGAGCATCTGACTCGAAACACGAAGCTTGAAGATATAACTATGGTTGATAAAGTACCTGTCAGGCTCACATCTAAAGGTCCTGTCAGGATTACATCCAAAGGACCAGTGAAGATTACTGCTGAAGGCCCTGTGAATACTGTTGCTGAAGCTAGGGTGGCTCCCATGATCATTACCACTCCTGGCCATGTTCCTTATACTTCTGATAAAGCTATACCTTGGAATTATGGTTTTGATGTGTATATCCATGGTATCAAGCAAGAGCCTCTGGCTGACCCTCCTATTGCCAACCATAATCTTGATGTTGATAATATTGCTGGATCTAGTAAGGTCACCAGAAGTGGAAGAATCTTCTCCCCTCAAGACACCTCTAAAAATACAGTTACTCCAGCTCATACCTCTAATTCTGGGCCAAGTACTGATGCCCGGGGCAAAGGTCCTGTGATTGAACCTGTGCAAGTTGAGGCACCAACTGCTGAAAATCTTTCTAAACAGATGGAAGAAGTACTGAAGATCATTCGCAAAAGTGATTATGATATTGTTGACCAGTTGGGGCATACTCCTTCCAAAATCTCCATGTTATCTTTGCTGTTGTATTCTGAGGCCCATGCTAAAGCCTTAATCAAATTCTTAAAGGCTGCTCATGTGCCAAATGAAATTTATGTGGATCAATTTGAGAATTGTGTTGCACATGTGACTAGTGATAATGGTCTGGGCTTTTCTGATGTTGATCTGACTCCTGCCAAGAGAAACCATAACAGAGCTCTGCATATCTCCATTGAATGTAGGGGCACTACTTTGTCTCATGTACTGGTGGACAATGGTTCTTCATTAAATGTGCTCCCTAAAGAGGTTCTGGACAAGCTCAGTCCTGAAGATGTTGTGTTAAGACCAAGTGATGTGGTGGTAAGGGCCTTTGATGGTTCAAGAAGAGTGGTACATGGAGAAGTAGACCTCCCGATCAAAGTAGGCTCTCAAGTCTTCAACTCCACTTTCTATGTGATGGATATTCGTCCTGCGTATTCTTGTTTTCCTGGGCGCCCTTGGATCCATGGGGCAGGTGTTGTGACTTCTTCCTTGCATCAAAAGTTGAAATATCCGGTGAAAAACAAAATTGTCACTGTCTATGGTGAATAAGAGTACATGGTTAGCCATGTGAATACTTTCAAATATGTAGAAATGGAGGGTGAAATGGTTGAAACTTCGTGTCAAACATTTGAAGTTGTTCCTTGCTCTGCTCCTGTTCCTCAGTCTGTCTCTGCGTCTGAAAGAGTTCCTGTGATTACAAGAATGCCTCCTGCAATGGCCTCCCTCAAAGATGCCAAGGCTGTGGTTGAAAAAGGTGGTTCTGCTATTTGGGGTCAGCTTCCCAACATCCCTTACAAGTATGACAAGTTTGGTTTGGGTTTCACTGCAGAATCTCAGAGGACTGTTTGTCGTGCTCGTGCTGTTCGTATCACTAATCAAGGGGTCATAAGAGATCAAATTAATGTTGTGGGTGACCATAATGAAGACTACAACCTGGATGATTGGATCTTTCCTACCATGGGTGATGGGCTCAACAATTGGAAGGCTGAAGACGTTATTCCTATCTCCTTTAGTCAGGAGTAAATACTATTACTATGTTTTGTTTTAAGTTTGTAATTTCGAACAATAAAACCTTTTAAGCCTTGTGTCTTACCCGGGGCACAATGGTATGCTTGTTTCGAGTTGTCATTTCATTTGCATACTTCATTCAATAAAATAAATGGACGTTTCATTTTCGTAAATATTGTGCTCCTTGTCTTTCTTTTATTATTATTTCTATTTTATCAGCTATGTGTTCTTACACACACCCACATCCCTAAAATGCAGATCCTCATCCACTCTGGATCCTGATGATAACAATTATACTATTGCCAATTATAATTTCGAGAATCCGATCTATCAAGTTGAAGATGGAAAGGAAGAAGATTGTGAAGTACCTGTAGAGCTTGCTAGGTTGTTACAACAAGAAGAGAAAGCTATACAGCCACATGAAGAGCCAATCGAAGTTGTGAATCTGGGAACTGAAGAAAACAAGAAGGAGGTCAAGATAGGGGCTGAATTAGAGGATGGTGTTAAGAACAGATTAATCCAGATGTTACGTGACTATGTGGAGATCTTTGCTTGGTCTTATAAAGATATGCCAAGGTTGGATACAGACATTGTGGTTCACCGTTTACCATTAAAAGAAGATTGTCATCCAAAGAAGCAGAAGGTTCGTCACATGCATCCTGAAATGTCAGAAAATATTAAAGCAGAGGTGATGAAACAATTTGATGCAGGGTTCTTAGCTGTGACTTCTTATCCTCAATGGGTTGCAAACGTAGTACCGGTACCTAAGAAGGATGGTAAGGTACGCATGTGCGTGGATTACAGGGATTTGAACAAGGCCAGTCCTCAAGATGACTTTTCACTTCCACATATTGATGTTTTGGTAGACAACACTGCTCAGCATAAGGTATTCTCTTTCATGGATGGTTTCTCTGGTTACAATCAGATTAAGATGGCGCTTGAAGATATGGAGAAGACTACATTTGTTACACAATGGGGCACTTTTTGTTATAAGGTGATGCCATTTGGTTTGAAGAACGTCGGGGCAACATATCAACATGCTATGGTGGCTTTGTTTCATGATATGATTCACCATGAGATAGAGGTATATGTGGATGATATGATAGCCAAGTCCCAGAATGAGGAACAACACCTTGATCACCTGCACAAGTTATTTGAGAGGTTGAAGAAGTATAAACTGAGATTGAATCCAAACAAGTGTACTTTTGGAGTTAGGTCTGGTAAACTCCTGGGTTTCATTGTCAGTGGAAAAGGTATTAAAGTGGATCCTGCAAAAGTAAAAGCTATACAAGAGATGCCGGCTCCCCGTACTGAGAAGGAAGTCAGAGGTTTCTTGAAACGATTGAATTACATTGCAAGATTTATTTCACAGCTAACTGCTACCTGTGAGCCAATCTTCAAGTTGTTGAAGAAAGATCAGGTAATGGAATGGAATGACGAGTGCCAGGTAGCTTTTGATGAAATCAAGAGATACCTCCAAGAACCTCCAATTTTGATGCCACCAGTTGATGGAAGACCCTTGATTATGTACTTAACAATATTAGATAACTCAATGGGGTGTGTGTTGGGGCAGCATGACGAGTCTGGTCGAAAAGAGCAGGCAATATACTACCTTAGCAAAAAGTTTACCGACTGTGAAACAAGATACTCACTGCTCGAGAAAACTTGTTGCGCTTTGGCATGGGCTGCTCGCCGACTAAGACAGTATATGTTGACTCATACTACCTTGTTGATTTCAAAGATATATCCAATCAAGTACGTATTCGAGAAACCTGCTCTCTCCGGACGAATATCGAGATGGCAAATGATTTTAATAGAATATGATATACAGTACACCACTCAAAAGGCCATTAAGGGCAGTGTGTTAGCTGATCATTTGGCTCATCAGGAAGTGGATGATTATCACTCTATGAATTTTGAGTTCCCGGATGAAGACATTATGATTGTTACTAAAGAACCTGGACAATACGACGGACCTGAACAAGGATCCCGATGGACTATGGTTTTTGATGGAGCTTCTAATGCGCTTGGTAATGGTGTTGGTGTTGTGATCATTTCTCCTGAAGGTTGTCATACCCCAATTACTGCAAGACTTTGTTTTTATTGTACCAATAACATGGCTGAATATGAGGCATGTATCATGGGTATCAAAGCTGACATTGAGATGAAGATTCAGTTTCTGGACGTATATGGAGATTCAGCCCTGGTAGTTAGTCAGATTAAAGGAGATTGGGATACCAAGCATGCAAATCTCATTTCTTACAGAGAGCATGTGTTGTCTTTGATCCCATATTTTGAAAAGATTACCTTTGGACATATTCCACGAGGAGAGAATCAGTTAGCAAACGCTTTAGCCACCATGGCATCTATGTTTGAGGTTAGGATCTTTCACACATAAGAGCACCCATCAAGTAAAGTAAAACAATCAAAGCAAACAATTTTAAAGTGCTCTAATTCCTAAGGGTACCCCTCTTTAATATTATCCCCAGCAGAGTCGCCAGTTCTGTAACACGGTGGGAGAACTGACTTTAGTTATGTTGCGGATAGCAAGAGTCGCCACCGACTTTTATTTTATCCAAATGAAAGGGCATAAAAGAACAGGAAAGACCTTAAAAGATTTTTGGGTTCGGGGGGTAGGTTATGTAAAGGGAAGGTGTTAGCACCCTTTACATCCATGGTTATCCATGGGCTCTTAGTTACTTAGCTCACTTTAAAATGTTTTTGAAAAGTGTAGTGTGTGATTAGAAATTTTCTTTAAGTACTTTATAATGATCCATGTACGGATATATATAAAGACTTTGTTTTGAAAATTGTTTGAAATGTGAAGTGTTTTTGAAACGTTTTGAAAAGGTGAGCAAGTACATAAGAGAAACCTACCCTAAGTTAAATCTTTTCTGTTCTTAAATATCCTTTAAATGGTGAGACTATCCCTATTATTAAGGAATAGGTAGTCATTACCTTGGATGTTAGGGACAAATGAAGGGACAACTGTAATTAGGCAACTGTAAGGTGTATTTAACAATTCGAAGGGACTTATCATCTTTATTCGAAAGGGACAAGATCATTTACGAAGGCAACCATGAAGGGACTTGATCTTTTTATCTTTTAAGGGACTAGATGATATAAATAAATGAAGGGACTTTTGCTTTATACACCTTACTTGACCTTTTTCTTTAGGCAACATGAGAGTTATCCTTAAGAATGTGAGATGGCGATCCAAGATCGACTTACGTGTGTTCGTGTACAAATTCAAGTATTTATCTTACAAATTAGTGATCTAAATTCAATTTTAAATACAAACATGTTTACACTCCCTATTTTACTAACCATGGCAATTTAAATAAATAAAAATTCTACAACTATTACATAATTGGCACGATTACATTATAAGAATAAAAATAATTTAAATAAGTAAGCATATAACAAATAAATAATTAAATTGGTTAGTAATAACAAACAAAAATAAATATAAGAAGGTTAGTATAACAATATAATATATATAAAAAAAAATTAAAAGTTCAAATTTAAATAAATAATTATTTTTTTAGAATTTTTAAGAAAAAAAAGATATAAATAATAATAATTATATACTAATGAATATAGTTAATAGTTTATACATATTAAAAAATATTTAATAATTATAATTATAACAATAAGAAATTAGAATCATAAAAGAAAATTAGGGTTTTTAAATAAATTAGGGTTTATAAAGAAAATTAGGTTTTTTACATATAAAATTTTAGGGTTAATTATTTAATCTAAGCCTAATTAAATTATTTATCTAAAAAACATATAATATTAATAATATACAATAAAATAAATATTAAATAATTTTAGGAATAAAGTTTAAATTTTTAACAATATAAGTTTTTGAATTATATACAAGAAAATAATATAACTATTTTATTTTAAAACATTTATTATTATAATATAAACAAAAACCAAATAAATGAAAAAATGAGAAAAAAGAAACATACCTGGGGCTGGGATCGAACCCACGCCCTAGGCTCTCCTTCTTGGACCAACACCAACACCACTGGGCTATGCGCGCATTTGTGATTATGAATGGATAATGAAACATTATATTTTAAACCTGAAGAATAAATGGAATTTTAAACAAAAAATAACCGAGGACAGGTTCGAACCCACGTCCTTGGCTTCTTTCATGCGCGTATTAACCACCAAGCCACTTATCATCCTGTGAAATAATATACAAACAATGCAATAAATATATAAATCAAAATTCAAAAATCTGAAGCGCGCGAAGATCTTCATCTTCAACCTTGGATTCGAAGGTTTTCCTGCGAATTTCTCTACAACTTTTCCTGCGATTATTCCTGCCAATATATCCTGCGAACCTCATACACCATTCAAACAGTACAATTTCACCAAATTAATAATGCCAATGAATTTCTTATGACCTATACAATTCAAATATGACAATCAAATTCATTTATATGTTCTTAATCAAGAAACCCTAAAAGCTTGGCCAAAACCCTAACTATGGCATATGCGGATTCAGTCCATGGTTCTTCACAAAAACAATCCAGAAATCATCTATGAGCATCAACAAACATTAGTACATAATCAAAACTCATTGTAAACACATAAATTCAATGAATCGAAAAAAATAGATTAATGGCAAGAATGCTTCGGATTATGCAAATGAGTATGGATCAGAGACATATAAGAGGTGGTTTAGATCCAGGGAAGCTCAAGGAAGCTTGTGGAGTCTTTAGAATACCTTGAAACCTCTTGAAATATGGAAACCGAAAATTGAATTTTTTGTGATTTTTGTGAAGTTTGAGAGTGGTACAAGAGGCTGCAAAAATTCGTGCTTGAGGTTGTGATATGTTCTATGTATATATGTGAATGAGATTAGGTCAAAAAATTGTATGATTCTTTGGACTTTTGGATCACTTGAATATTGAAAAAGATATGTCATAAAACTTGATTTTTATTTGATCTAACCTTGCTATTTTGGGACAATCCTCATAACTTGTGTATCAATCTAATCGAAATAATGTTTATGACTTTCTAGAAGCAAAATCCTTTTTTAAATATATGATTTTATATTTTATTTCAATTTAAATTGTATTTTAATGAATAAAATTCAAATAAATATGAAATAAAAAATAAAAAATCATAAAATAGATGGGTTGGGTCGTGCTTGGTGTTTTTGTAAAGATGGGATGGCAATTTGGTGGGCTCATTTAGCAAAAATTTGATTTAAGGCCTTATTTGCTTCCTAAACTTCCCTAAAATTTCCCAACTTTGCAAGGGCACAAATCCTTCAATTTTAATGCTATTAGGGTGTTCTTGGACATTTTGGAAAGCTTAAAGAGTCCTCTAACCAACCTCATTGGTTTCATGTCCATATCGTTTACCATTCTCAAGTTATGCTCTTTTGAAGTTGTTGACTTTTTGTTGACTTTCAAAAGGACCTATAATGTCTTAGCTCATACCTTCCAAATGAAGCATTTTTGGGATTGGCTTGTGAGACACAAAGTTGTAGATAATTCAATTTACTTCAAAATGAGCTTTGGATGGAAAATTTTTGATGAAGCATGTGAAAGTTATGGCTGGTCAAAGTTTAGTTGACTTTTCCTGAGGAAACCCTAATTTAGAAACTCCTGATTCTTGATGATCTGAAATCTCCTTGATGAATCATGATCAACCCTTGATCAAATGATGAATTTTACTTCATATACTTGATTTTGGCAAAAAATCATGAAGTTTGACTTTGGTTTGACCACAGTTGACCTCAGTTTGACTTTTTAACTGCTTTGACTAATTTTAACCTATCTGATCATCTGAATGAGCAAACCTTTGGGAAAAGTCTTGAAACTTGTCATGGGGATTCTTAAACACATATAAGATGTTATGAAGCTCACTTGAAGTCTTGGAAGTCCATTTAGCCTGATTAAAGTCAAAACCCTAGTTTAGGATGCTTTGCTTAGGAGGATGCATTGTCTGAGGGAATTGTCAAACTTTCTGACTAATTGTGAACCTTGTGAACCTCATGAGATGTCTTATGAACATTGTGAACCTTGTGAACCTCTTGAGACACAATGTCTTGTCTTGTGGAGGGCAAATTTTGGGGTGCAACAGTTAGCATCCTTTATATCCATGGTTATCCATGGGCTCTTAGTTACTTAACTCACTTAAATTGTTTTTGGAAAGTGTAGTGTGTGATTAGAAATTTTCTAAGTACTTTGTAATGATCCTCGTATGGATGTATACAAAGCCTTGTTTGAAAATGTTTTAAAATAGTGAGGTGTGAAAAGTATTTTTTAAAGATGTGAGCAAGCAACTAAGAGGTACCTACCCTAGACTAAGTCTTTCATGTTCTCATATGTTCTTTCAATGTTAAGACTATCCCTATTATTAAGGAATAGGTAGTCATTACCTTGGATGTTTAAGGGACAAGCGTAGGGTCATCGTATGGTCATAGAAGGCAACTTAAGGGGCGTCTTTAGCAATTCGTAGGAACTATCATCATTTATTCGAAGGGACAAGATCGTTATTTCGTAGGCAACCTCAAAGGGACTTGATCTTTTAAATCTGTAGGGACTTGATGATTTTATAAGTGAAGGGACTTTGCTTAAGACACCCTTATATTTGAGGGACTTGACCATTTTAAATAAGGCAACCAAGAGGAATACCCTAGGAAGTACAGATGGCGATCAAAGATCGACTTACCTGTGTGAGTGTTATTTTTTCAGATATTTGTCTTGAATTTAATTTTCTAAGTTCAATTATTTACAGTTAGTTTTGCACTCCCTAAATTACTAACCACGCAGTTAAGTATTTACGAAGAAAATAAAGACGGATAAATAAATTTACAAATTATTACAAGGCTTTGGGATAAATACAATATAATCGGATGAAAATAAATTATAAAGCAAGAATAATAGATAAATAAGTAATAATAAAGCAATGATAATAATTAAGCAATAATAATAATAATAAAGCAAAGAGAATTAAATTTAGAGAAAAACAATTAAAGATTATTGAGAAAACTTTTAATTATTTACACTATATGATTATTATTATTATAATAAAATACTATTAATATATAAAATATTATTGACAAAATGTTATTGAGAATTTTTTTTAGAGAAAAAAAAAAGTAATTTAATGTGCACAAAATAATAAAAGAGTTAGTATTTACAAAATATAGATTTATTGTTATAAATAAATAATAAAATAAGTTTATAAAAATAATTAGCATTTATTTACAAAAAAATATAAAGATTATAGAAAAATATTAAATAATTAATTTAGTAGGTTTTCACGCCCTACATTACTAAACCACGCAGTTAATATAGGATCAATGGCAGAAATTTAAATGGCAGAAAAATAAAATGACAGAAAATAAAATGGCAGAAAAATAAAATGGCATAAAATAAAATGGCGGAAAATAAAATGGCGGAAAATAAAATCCTAACTATTACAACGCTTTGGAGCAGTTACATAATAATTAGGCGGAAAATAACACTAAATTATTACATCAGGGAGACAGTTACATAATTATAATGGCGAAAAAATAGAATATTACAAATTTACATAACAAAATAAATGGCAGATGAATACCATAAAGATGAGTTAGAGTGAAAATTAGAGTTCAATGTTTATAGTAAAGAGAAAATTATTAGGGTTTAAAAAAAATTGGGTTAGTGAAAAAGATTAAGGTTGAACACGCTAAAATTTATAAAGAAAATATATAATCAGTTTTCTTTAAGGAAAAAGTTTGAGGCAAAAACTTAGGGTTTATAAAAAAATCAGGGTAATTAGTTATCTAAAATGTGCAGATCTAAATATATAACATAAAAGTAATTTTAATTTATAATACTAATGTTGCTAACGGAAAATTGCGATCATCGCAACTGAATCGGATCAACATAAGTGTCACGCCTCATACACACAATTGTAAAAACGGCGTATCGACACGATCTGATCCGAATAACTTAGAATTAACAATATATATATATATATATATATATATATATATATATATATATATATATATATATATATATATATATATATATATATATATATATATATCACAAAACGTGAGGCATATAGTAAAAAAAAGAAAAAAAATATGTATATATTAAAAGAATATGTATATATGCAAAACGTGAGGCATACTGTAAAGAAGAAAAAATTATGTCTATATTAAAAGAATATGTATATATTAAAAGAAACCAAATAAGTTATAAGTTATGTAAGGCATATGAGTAAAAACAAAAGAAATCATATATGCTGCAATTTATAAAACGTTTAGATCGAGAAAAAAATATAAAGAAAGCAAAAATGCTTCAACAGGACAATTATAAAGGATTTAGTTTTTAAAAGGTCAATATTAGTTTCAATAAGGTAGATTGCTACCTCACAAAGCAAATCAGTGTGGTTTTATATCATTCGTCTCTTTCTGTTTGCAGCCGATCTCTTCTTTTTCTTTTTTTTTCTTCGTGTTTCTTCAACGGCAACAACACATTAGGTATATATAGGGACCAATTATGATTAATGTAAATAGACATAAATATTTATTTTGGAACCCAATTAAAATATTAATATAAATAATTAAATAAAGTTTAATAAAAATAGTTAAAATTAAAATAAAAACTAATTAACCTATTTATTTATTCTAGACCCAATATAAAAATAAATAGACTCAAAAAAATAAAAGTCGGGCACCAAAATGCTCGAAAAAATAAAATGAACACGTCAAAATAATCAGCGCGAAATAAATGACTCGGAAAAATACAGCGTTTGGTCGGATTTTGAAATAAAAATTATGACCGTTTAAACTGCTCAGACTGATCAACTTATGACCAAAAATAGTCGTAAAAATATTTTTAGCATGTCAAATTAAATCGCGTGAACCGCAAATTAATGTTACCGGCGTTTGCAAACTTAAACTTGACATTTTTTCGTTGACTGATTTTAGGCACAGTTAAAAAAATTAATTTGACCAGTCTGTCTGTAAATTCCGAGAAATTATTCCGGCTAATATTAATACGGAAAAAAATGTTATGCTTTGAATATGATGCAAATGAATACGAAACAAAAAGTCGGTTAGAGTTAAAAATAGAGGGCAAATTTTGGTGTGCAACACATACCTGAGAGGATTATCACAGACAATTGCTCTAATCTGAACAACACTATGATTACTGACCTCTGCATGCAGTTCAAGATTAAACATCATAACTCTTCTTCGTATCGTCCAAAGATGAATGGTGCAGTAGAAGCTGCTAATAAGAACATCAAGAAGATTCTACAGAAGATGACTGTTACTTATAAGGATTGGCATGAGATGTTACCATTTGTTCTTCATGGTTATCGTACTACAATATGTACTTCAACAGGGGCAACCCCATTCTCTTTAGTCTATGGTATGGAGGCAGTTCTACCTATTGAGGTTCGGATCCCTTCCTTGAGAATCATGAAGGATGCATGCTTGGATGAAGATGAGTGGATTCAGACTCGACTTGACCAGATAAATTTGATTGATGAGAAAAGGCTGACAGCTGTTTGTCATGGTCAGATGTACCAGAAACGGATGATCAAAGCTTTTAATAAGAATGTTAAGCAAAAGGTATATCAGACTGGGGACTTGGTAATCAAGCATATCATATTACCACAGGGTGATCCTAGGGGCAAGTGGACTCCTACATATGAAAGACCATTTGTAGTCAAGAGGGTATTCTCAGGAGGTGTCATGATGCTTACTACTATGGATGGTGAAGATTTCCCACAACCCGTGAACGCAGACATAGTTAAAAAAAATACAACGCATAAAAAGAGACCCGCTAGGTTGACTGGCCTAGGAAAAATTAAGGGCATCCCGGCGAACCAAAAAGGTTCGGGCAAAAATTAGGGATATATATAAAAAAAATGTACACCCGGCAAGTCAAAAACCTGAAAAGGCGGCTTGGGCAAAAAAGGGTATCCCGGTGGATTGAAAACCTGAAAAGGAAATCCAGGCAAAAGTTAGGGATTAAAGCGTATGACTATGTCTCGTTGGATCACGCATGTAACTCCAACTATTTGTGCTACCTGGATCAAGTACAAACAGATAAAGATCAATCCAATCATGTCCATCTCAACAGCAAGGGATGAGATACTTGAAGATAATGGTTATAGTATAATTGGAACTCAATAGGATTATTTTTCACATAGCTGTTTTTCTTTGTTTTTGTAAAAAAACTTTTGTGACGAATTCCTCTTACTAGGATTTCTATCTCCTTGTACAAACTTGCCTGTGTATAGGCCACTTTCTAAATAAATAAAGTCTCGTCTTTGAATTCAAATTTACTTTTACCTTGTTTACTTAAACGAAAACGTCCATTGGTTATGTTTGAATGTATGTATGCCTTTGAATATGATTGATGTTTACCAGAAATGCATAAAATGCAGTAATAGTATTTACTAAGGACGAACGAGGGTAGGAATTTAACGAAGCTTCTCCGGTCCATCCCCACGGAGTAATCTTTACGGATATCCTTACAGAACTCTTCAAGTAATATCTTATACTTCCCACTTAACGAAGTCTTCAAGCAGTTTCATATCCTCCAAAGAATTAAGTCTCCCGAATTTATGTCCATCTCTTTTATCCTCAGTCAGGATATTCAGGAACTTATTTCTTCAATAAAAATCACGACGAACGAAGACGGGAGGTTCTGGGTACCATATTATTAAACAAGACGGGAACGAAGTCCTCATATTCCTCAGCAACGAATCGGGATTTATTTTCCCTAGCCAGCAGTTGTTATACAGTGATACCCAGACACTTCAGGCTACATGATTCATACATATATCATTTACAGCATGGCATACACATCCATAATCCATATGACATTCTTACTTAAGAGCATCATGTTATACATGCATACATCAAGTAATCTTGCATAAACTAACCTTTTCTTTTCAGGATAGTTGCAGACTGATAAACACTATCAACGACTCGAAACAATTCAGAGACGATCTATACGAAGATCTAGTGCTGATACTTGATTCAGAGATAATCGCTACGAAGATTTATTTCTAATGATTCAACAAATTTTCCATGGAAGAGTACGTAAATGATCTATACGAAGATCTAGTGCTTAATCCAGGATGTTTCCAGAGGAGATAATCATTACGAAGATTTATTTATGATGGTCAACTATCTTTGGGATTGTGTGTAAATGATCTATATGAAGATCTAGCACTTAATCCAAAAGATTCTTTCAGAAGAAGTTCAGGGATAATCGCCACGAAGAGTTAATCCTGATATTCTTTTTGTCCTTGGGAAGGTATGTAAATGGTCTATACGAAGATCTATTACCTAATCCGGGATATTTCCAGAAGAGATAATCGCTACGAAGATTTATTTCTAATGGTCTATGCAACAGTTTATCTGTGGGATGGTACATAAATGATCGATACAAAGATCTTGTACTTAGCCCAAGATATCACCAAAAGCAATTCAGAAAATATCGCCACGAAGATTTGATTCTAATGCTTAAGTTAAAGTATGTTCATAACGACGGTTCAGAGACGATCTATACGAAGATCTAAGCACTGACACTTAATGAAGGATATTCTTTTTCCCCATAGATAATGCAGAGACGATCTATACGAAGATCTAGTGCTGGCATTCAACTCAAACCATGTTACAGAAATGATTCAGAGACGGCCTATACGAAGATCTAATACTGATACCCAGTGACAACATAAAGATACCATCACCTTATGATATTATGGATGGCATCTATAAGCTCATCTCTAGTTCCTCTGAATGGCATCTTTAAGCCCATTCCAGCATATACAACCAATCAGCAGTATTACTTTACGCACCGGAGAGTGAAAATTTTTGGGCTTTTGTGTTCAATCCCCTTCAACCTTCCAAGTCACGAATGGCACACAGGCCAATCTTACTCCTCAGGTTTCAGAAAATTGAACAGGGGCAGCTGTTGCACCCCAAAATTTGCCCTCACCTAGACAAGACATTGTGTACTAAGGTGTCCCAATAGGTTCACAAGGTTCACAAGGTATCTCAAGAGGTTCACAAGGTTCACAAGGTATCTCAAGAGGTTCACAAGGTTCACAATTAGTCAGAAAGTTTGACAATCCCCTCAGACAAGGCATCCTCCTAAGCAATGCATCCTAAACTAGGATTTTGAGTTTCATCAGGCTAAATGGACTTCCAAGGCTTCAAGTTAGCTTCATAGCATCCCACATGTCTTTAAGAATCCCTATGTCAAGTTTCAAGGCTTTCCCAAAAGGTTTGCTCAGTCAGATGATCAAATATGCAAAAATCAGTCAAAGCAGATAAAAAGTCAAACTAAGGTCAATTGTGGTCAAACCAAAGTCAAATTTCATGATTTTGTTTTGCCAACATCAATTATATGAAGTAAAATTCTTTATTTGATCAAGGGTTGATCATGATTCATCAAGTAAGTTTCAGATCATCAAGAATCAGGAGTTTCTAAATTAGGGTTTTCACAGGAAAAGTCAACTGAACTTTGACCAGCCATAACTTTCACATGCTTTATCAAAATATTTCCATACAAATCTCATTTTGAAGGAAATTGAATTCCCTACAACTTTGTGTCTCACAAGCCAAGCCCAAAAATGCTTCATTTGGAAGGTATGAGCTAAGACATTATAGGTCATTTTAAAAGTCAACAAAAGGTCAACATCTTCCAAAGGGCATAATTTGAAAATGGTAAAGGATATGGACATGAGACCAAAGAGGTTGGTTAGAGGACTCTCCAAGCTTTCTAAAATGTCAAAGAACACCTTCATAGCCTTAAACTTGAGGGATTTGTGCCTTTTCAAAGTTGGGAAATTTTTGAGAGGTATATTGAGCAAATGGGGTCTTAGAACCATTTTTTTTCAAATGGGCCTACCATTGTGCAACCCAATCCTTGTGATATCATCCCACACGACCCAATGACAAGCAAGTCTAATTTTTTATTTTTTATTTATATTTATTTGAATTTTATTCATTTTAAATCAAATTAAATCTAAATTAAATCTAAAAATCAATATTTGGACATGATTCTTCTTCTAGAAATTCATCAATGCAGTTTAACATGATTGGATCTTATGCAAATTCGTGCTAGACCAGATTGGTATACAAATATTTGATTTTTTCATATTTTTTATAATGATATTCCTTCACACTCAAGGCATTCAAAAAGCCCACAAATCCACAAACTCTTGACCTAATTTGGATCACCATATATACACAAACCTATTACAAGCACAAGGGACGATTTTCCAGCCTCCAAGAACATCATTCAACCTTCAACTTTTCAAAGAAACAGTCACATTCGGATTTTTTATTGCAGGCCATATCAAGAAGTTTTGAAGGTTGCAATACCTTCCTGGGTGTTCATTAAACCTATTTGCATCATTATCATCATCTAAAACATCACCATATGCTCTAACCGAATCATTTTTATTCAAGAATAATGTCTTTTTCGATTTCATATTTTGATGCATTGTAAATTGATTCTAATGATTGGTTTGTGTTTGTAGTGACCTTAGGATACTTTCTGGACAATTAGATTGAAGGTTCATGACCTGAATCGTAAACTGCCATTGTTAGGGTTAGAGCTCTCAAATTGGGGATTCACGATTTACCTAATATAAATGAATTCTAAAAACATGGTTATGACGTATGAACACTGGGTAATTGATCTGGGTTATGAATTTTTATTATTATTATGGTTTGTATGGTGTTTCGAAAACCTAGGTTCTTCAGGTTTGCACTGCCCGCAGGAAATTTCGCAGGAAATATTATATGAATTTTCGCAGGTAATTCAAATGAGGAAGACAAAGCTTGGCGCGAAAATCTGTTTTGAATATTTGCTTTATTTTATTATGTTTTGTTTAGGTTATATTATCACAATGCGCTGGCAGCTCAGTGGTAAGGCATGCGTGTGTATGCGTGTGAGAACCAGGGTTCGATTCTGGCTGTGTGCATTTGGTTTTTTTTGCTTTAATTTATTTCTTTTGCAGGTTGATAATAAAATGAATTGGTGATGTAAAGAGATTACCAGGATACGCTGGCCCAGTTGGTTTTGTGCTGCGTATTTGGGGTAAGGGACATGGGTTCAAATCCCAGGTCCTATCTTTTTAGTGATTTTCCTTGTTTTGTTTATTTTCTATTTGTTTTATTTATTTTGTTTTTAATAATATAATTAAACTATTTTCTAAATTTATAACCAATAGTATTTTTATAAATCTCATATTTTCTAAAAAACTCATAAATTATTTTCTTAATGTTAATTATTTGTATTAATTTTATAATATGTTTATATATAATTATTATAGATTTTGTAAATAAATAAATAATGTATTTTAATTATAATTAAAAACCCTAATTTTCTTAATTAAAATACTAACCCTAATTTTTCTTCTAACCCTAAAAATTAACTTATTTTTTCTAAACCCTAATTAAATTATTTAATCTTTATTTTTATTAATATGTAAATAACTTAATATTTTGTTTATTATTATTAAATTTGTTATATTTTCTTAATTAACTTCTAAAAAACTTCTAATATTTGTTTAACCTAAAAGTAATTTTTCTTTTTAAATTCTTATTTTCTTTATTTATTATTCTAACCATTATTATTATTATTATTATCTTATTTTTGCTAATATTTGATTATTATTTATTATTCTTATTATATTTATTATTATCATTATTATTTTTATTATTATGTAACTGCTAAAGCCATATAATATTTGTAGGTTTACTTTATATCTTTATTATATTTTGTAATTATTTTATTGTATGGTTAGTAATCTTAGGGCGTGCATAACCTATATGTGATTAAAAATAACTTAGAAAATTAATTTAAATAAGATAAATACCTGAATATAAACACTCACACACGTAAGTCGATCTTTGATCGCCATCTTGCACTTCCTAGGTTACCCCTCTCAGTTGCCTTAAATATGGTCAAGTCCCTCGAATATAGGGGTGTCTTAAGCAAAGTCCCTTCATAAAATCATCAAGTCCCTTCAGTTTAAAAGATCAAGTCCCTTCGAGGTTGCCTACGGAATAATGATCTTGTCCCTTCGAATAAATGATGATAAGTCCCTACAAATTGCTAAAGACATCCCTTAATGTTGCCTTCTATGACCATACGATGACCATACGCTTTGTCCCTTATATATCCAAGGTAATGACTACCTATTCCTTAATAATAGGGATAGTCTTACCATTGAAAGAACATACGAGAAGATGAAAGACTTAACCTAGGGTAGGTATCTCATAGTTAGTTGCTCACACTTTTCAAAGTTACTTTTACACCTCACAATTTCTAAACTAGGCTTTGTATACACCCATACGAGGGTCATTACCAAGTACTTAAAGAAATTTTTCTAATCACACACTACACTCTTCAAAAACAATTTAAGTGAGCTAAGTAACTAAGAGCCCATGGATAACCATGGATATAAAGGGTGATAACATCTTCCCTTTGTATAACCTACCCCCCGAACCCAAGTCTTTTCAAAACGGTCTTTCATGTTCTTTTATGTCCCTTCCTTATGGATAAAATAAAAGTCGATGGCGACTCTTGCTATCCGCAACATTTATAGAAAGTCAGTTCTCCCACCATGTTACAGTTAGGCGAACTACGTCGACTCTGATCCTCATTTTCCCGATGAGGTACGTAGGCATTGGGGTAGGGCCCATTCGAGCACATTCTTTATTTTCCCTACATTTCCCCCCTTTTTTCTTTCCATTTTCTTTTCCAATTCCCTTTCTCATTTCAGTTCCAGTTAGCGATTTGTGCAGCATTACCTTTCTCGTTCCTTCGGCCTCAGGTTTGTGCAGCATTACCTTTCTCGTTCCTTCGAGATAAAAATTTCTGGCTGGCGACTCTATCTTTTCCACGCCACTTACGCGTTTGTACTAGGATGAAAATCCCGGGAGTGACAACGGCGGAAAGAGTTTTCGCTCAGATTAGTTTTCATGAAACCAAATGAAGGAGACCATGTTGTGAATAAAAGGGATCTGATAGAAGAACCGAGTTCTTCTTTTTCTTAATTTATATTTTATTTTCTTATATTTTATTATTTTAATGAACCCCTTCATAGTTTATTGTTGTTGTTGGGTTTAAGCCCATTGAGTCTTCTATTCACCACCACCAATCTACTTGCTGATACCGTTGTTAATTTTGTTAACCTTTTATTTTGGTTTTTTTAGAGAAGCTTCTTTGTTGTTGAAGCGGGCTCAGCAAGCCCAACATTGATTTCTTCGCACACCACCGATCCAATACAACCTCTCCCTTATTTAATTTCCTTAATATTTTCCCATATTTTGTTTAATTATTTGTTTATTAGTTTTTAATCCTTGTTTAACATTGGTTAAAAGTTTTGTTTAAATTTTTATTAATCTTTGATTAGAAGTTTTTGATAGCTTTTAGTTTTTTTTATAGAATTTTAATTGATTGTTTTTTCTTTGATAGAATAAATAGATCTTTGGATAGATTTTTGGTTGATTGCCATACCACTTGGACTCTTATTAACTTTTTTGTGCTAAGGCTTTGCTAACTTTGTTGAATTTACATGTTAGAACTTCGATTGAGTTAACTTTGTCGATTTGTGATACTAAGCACCTGGGGATTAATTTGGACATCTGACCTTGTGGATTTAGTAGCTTGAGATTACTTGATTTCTTCGAGTTTACCTGAGACTTTGGATTTTTGGTACTCGCTTGAGGAGTGAACTTTATCTATTCTTGAGATTTGTTTGCGCGTATTGAAGAGGTAACAGACCTTCTCTGTTAGGTACCACTGAAACTCATTTTTATCTTCTTCATGCCTCATTCTAGTCCCGATTCCATGTTTGGAGCATACCGGTTGCATCTGAAGTCCTACCTCATAGGAGGCTCTGTTTGCGCATTGTTCAATCACTTCATGTTGCATTCTCTTCTCATACTTGTTGCATTTTTCTTTCACTCGCACACTTACTTCATCTTATCTCTCATTCATCTTCAGCTCTCTTTCATTCATGTTTGGTTTATCTGTTGGTTCACTTGTGCCTAGTTCACGAGTTTTCCTTTAGGTGCCTAGTCCAACTTAATTTTGAATTAAGTTGGAATAGGATAGAAACCTCAACTATAGGATCAATCATTGCATGATAACATTTAGGATCGAGTCCCCCCTTAGTGCTTTTCTTTTAACCTTTGAGTCTTTCTCTTCTTCCTCATAAACAAAAATCCAAAAAGCACTTAATAAATACCACAAACAAAAACATTTATTTAAAAGACTTGAATCAAGCTTCAATCATCTTTCCTTCAGGAATTATTTTCTCATCTCCTTCACTCTTAGCGTAAGAACTAGCTCCTAGTTGTCTCTTTGCAAGACGATAAACGCACTTGTGTCAGACGAGCCTGTAACACCTGAGCATAGACATAAGCAGTTCAAGCCTTAAAAAAACAAAAAGATTGTGGCCACCTTTAGTTAGCCGGACTACGGTGGTGTGATTCTCATTAAGAGATACGTAGGCACAAGCGCGATACTTGTCGACCCCCCGTTCTGTTCAGAACTACGTGGGCTCTGATTCTCGTTGCGACGAGATACGTTAGGCTGGGGTACGATGCACTCTCGAGTTCGTTTCTTTCTATTCCCTATTCGATTTTATTTTCCTTTTTTTCGTTCTCCTTCCTTTCCTTTCTCGTCATTTCCAGTTTAGCAGCAAATGAAGCCTCAGATGACTACACCCTTTGAGCAGAACAACAAGCGTGGATCCCATTGAGTACGATAGACACGAATGGGTGATAATACCTTCATTTCGTGTAACTGACTCCCGAGCCAAGAATTGGTTGCGATGACCTCGTCTTTTCCTTTTCCCTCAGGTTTTCTTCTATTGTTCTCCTTTCCCTCGTCGGGATAAAAAAACGTATCGATGGCGACTCTTCTGTTTTCCGTCAGTTGATTTTTGCATTGCAACACCAGGTCCTCGTCACCGACAACGGGACACAGTTCACGGACAGGAGGTTCCAAGATTTCGTCGCCAACCTAGGCTCAAAACAGCATTTTGCATCCGTCGAGCATCCTTAGACTAACGGCCAAGTAAAGGCGGCCAATAGGGTAATCTTAGAGGACTTGAAGCGCATACTAGGCGAAGCAAAGAGAGCTTGGATTGAAGAGTTGCATAGCGTACTTTGGACCTACCGCAAAACCCCACACTCAACAACCAGACCTCATTCCGGCTAACCTACGGAACTGAGGCGGTCATCCCCGTAGAAATTCGTGAACCCTCAAGGCGAACAAAAGCGCCTATCCGCGAGGAGTTAAACGACAAATCCCTATGAGTAGAACTCGACCTTGTAGAGGAAATAAGATCTGAGGCAGCTCTTCGAGAAGCATCACTAAAATAGAAAGTGACTTTACGCCACGACGCAAGAGTCATTAAAAGAGTATTCCAAGTCGGCAGCCTCGTCCTCCGGCGGAATCAGGTGAATCCACGAGAAGGCAAGTTGATCGCAAACTGGGAAGGCCCGTATCGAGTTCTAGACAAGACGGATAACGGAGCATACTACCTCGAAAACAAGGAGAAGAACTTGCTCGATCTTGGAATGCCGAAAAACTTAAGCAATATTATAGTTAGACAACAACACGATCACGAGAGCATGGAAGATACGACCATGACTCCTCCTTTCAATCAAAAGGAGGACCTACAGTTCAGAGAGACGGGCACGACCCTCGTCGACAGAGGATACTTCAAACGAACTCTGTTGTTGCAGTGCCACGACGACAAGACACCTAGTTCGCGATGGAAAAGTCCAAGTGGCGGAACCAGGACCCCGACCACGATCCTCGTCCCGCCTCCGCGCGGACATAAAATCCGCAACCTCGCTGGTTCCCTAAACCGACGAGCCCAACTAGTTGAGTAACACAAGTTCACACCGGATCCTTAAACCAACAAGCCCAACAGACCGGGCAATAAAAGTTGATAAATAAATGCAAAAATAATGAATAGCAAAATTCAATTTCATTTCAAACAACCGACCAAAACTGGTCGACACAAATTTACATAAGGGGAACTACACCCAAGTACAAACAATAAAAGAAAAAAAATAGGCATGCAGGCCAACAAAATAACAACGGCACACAGGCCGACAAAAATGACGATGGTGCGCAGCCCAGAACTACTCCTCCTATTCGCCTTCTTCTTCCTCCTCCTCGGTCGAGGCCTCGACCTGCCCTTCAACCACATCGTAGTTGTAAGAAGTCCCCTCGACCTGCTTCTTGACAGCACTTTCAAAACCCACATTTAGGGTTTCCACGCAGTCACTTTCGAGCATTCGGATCCGGGCGACCAGGTCAGCCCGAGTCTCCAAATCCTTATCCTCCTCACCCTCCTCGTCCGCAGGTGTGACCATCCTCTCCAACTCCGTCACCCTCAAGCGTAGGCATTGACTCTCCTCGACAACCTCATTGAACTCCGCCTCCATGTACTTGAACTTTTTGTTCTCATCCAATATGCCATCTCGCTCAAGTCTAACTTCACCCAGCTCGATCATCAACCCCTCTTGGAGCTCATACTTCTCTTTATAATTGAAGAAGTCGTGAGAGAGCTGCTCCTTATTGATCTTTACCGATTTCAGCGCCTCCTTAACGATCTCCAGCTCAGACCGCAGGCAGGTGTTGTCGGATAAAACCAGGGCAGACTCCATAACCTTGACCACAACATCAATATCTTGAGACAAATTGGCCCGTCGGGTCGCCTTATCCGTATTCAGGATTGCCTTGGCCTCAACATCTGCCACCCCGACGGAGCCCTCCCCGCTGAAAAGCTCTCGTTGAAGATGGCAATGAGGCAGGAGATAAGTCCATTAGCTCTCAAGCAGACCCTCACCCGCAGCAGTAGCATTGCTCGGTGAGCCTTCACCACAGTGGCGTTTTGTAATAGGAGTTTCTCGCCCGACAACTAGGGTGACCAGCGTCACCGCGACATTGGGGGAGTTTGGAGGAGTATGAGTCCCCAAGCCACCGACCACATCGTCAGCGGCCACCTAGAGGACACGACTCTTGCCAACCTTCTTCGAAGCCTTTCTCGCCTTTGTTTGACAACTTTAGGACACGATCCTTGAGGTTGGACTTAGCAGCTGCAAAAGGAAAAGAACAAGTCAATTATTTAACAAAACAACAAAGGTAAAAGGAGGCGAACACAAACTACCTAAAAGATGGGACTCCTCGTCCGATTTACACTCGAGCACCACTTTGGTGTTTATCAACTGAATCTCAAAGATGGACTTCCCGTCATCACCCAAATCGGGATTGTCTGGCCAGTCCACGCAGTGGGAGAGGGTAAAACTCTAAGCATAAGTCACTAGTCTATCATAGGTTGCAGCGTCCTCGGGCCCCGGGTTCTCGGGCTTCACAAAGAAGTGATCAGTCGCCCAGTTAAAATGAGCTTGCTGCCACTCAACAGGAATTGTCGAGACAAGACGCTCCTCGCCCCGAGCGTCCTGTTACTTGGCATATATATTGTTCAGAGCACGCGGGGTGAGGGGTTTCTCCATATACCATCTGTTCTTGAAATTCCTGACAAAATCATGGTAAGTCTTGAAAAGCCTCATCGGCTGCTTGAACGAGACCCAGCTGTGTAACCCGTTCGCGCTCGACCGCTCCAGGTAGAAAACCCGAAAAAAGAGGGGCAGTGTGCAGTTGATTTCAAGGTGTTGACACACCAGTTCGAACGCCTGAACGAACACGATGACATTAGGATGAAGTTGGAAAGGGGCCAAGTCGAGTCTTCTGAAGACGCCCGCCTGAAAGCTGGTAAAAGAAAGCCGGATCCCCGTCTCTCTAAAAGCGAACTTGTACATCGCGAAGCGTGTTCCCCGAAAGGCCAAGCAAATCCGTTGCTCAGAGACAGGGGCATAACACTCCCAGTTTTGGGGTTCCCTGGGGCCAAGTCCTCCACGACCGTATGAGCGGTGCGTGAATCTTTTACAAAGCACGAACCCGTTTTTAACGGTTCTTCCCCGACCCAAGATAAATCGGGCCCCTCGGAGGCGGCAAACACATCCCTGCCCACGACATGTTCTTGTTCGTCCCACTCCTCCTCGTCTACCTTTATATCGATGTCCTCCGCGAAGACATCCTCGGCTCTCTGTTGATCCATATTACCTGAAAAGTAGAGGAAATTGGTGAATTCAATGTCGCATCAATCCACCCTTCCACCGCAGTTCAAGTGAAAGGGCAAGGGCCAGGGCTGAAAGAAGCGTCTGACACATTCATCGCAAACCCAAATAATGCCCGGGACATTCATCAAAAACCCAAAGGATGTTCGGGACACTCATTAGAAATTCAAGTGAATTCCTGGGACATTCATCAAAAACTCAATAGATTGCTCGACGCATTCATGAAAAATTCAAAGGATGTCCGGGACATTCAACGGATATTCATAAGATTTCCCGACGCATTCATGGCAAAATCAAGGAGTGCCCGGGACATTCATCGAAATTCCCTTAATCGAAGCCCGAGGAGGGGCTTCCTCGGCTACTCCGGTGGAAGAAAACGCCATGGAAAAAGCGAGTTAAACCTAATTACCAGAAAAAGAAAAGGGAATTTACCTGACATGTTTACTGACGAAGTAACGACGCAGTTGCGGTGACGACGGCGATGCGTTTTCTGGTGAGAAAAGGAGAGTGTCTGACGAACTTATGAGGAGAATTGAGAGAGTGAAAATGAGAAGTGAGGAGAAACTCTCCCAAAACCCTTTTATAGGCTCCCGTGTGGGAGGGAATGCCTATGCCATCATTGCCTAGGCTGCCTAGATTCCCCTAGGCAGTCAGGCATTTGATGCGCCGTCACACGTAAAACAAAGCGACACGCATTAAATGCCATTATGGAAGGAAACGAAAAGACAGACATGTCACCCTTGGGAACTCCAAGGGCCACCAAACCACTCCTCGAGACACCGAGCACATACGTCCTCGACACCGTAAAAACGCAAAAGCACGTACTCCCTCAAGCACAACCCCAATTGAGCGGATAATCATCCTCGACATATCGAAGATCCAATGAGGCCTTGCCTGCGTCGCCTTTAGACGAGCCTCGACAAGCACGCGCGAGTGTCCTCGACAAGCACGGACGAGTGTCCTCGACATCCATTGATCTCGCCACCAATGAAACATCTACGCGGCGTACTTACACTTAAGTCATCACTCTGCACCTGAGTTGCGATTTGGGGGCTCTTATTCTGGACTGGACCAACGCAGTATGCATCAAACAGAGGCCCAATCGTCGGACACGGCCCACGGCCCAATACAAGAGATAGTGGGGAGAGCGTCTCCCCCACGTGCTCCACGTCACCCAACTGTCCAGTATTATCTCCTAATATTTAGGGACAGTTGGACCAAGGACAAGACCACGTATTAGGTTTTATATGCTCCTACGCTATTCTTGGCAGTTCTTCCTTGGGCTTAACTAATCCAAACCATGTGGAGAATCTTGGCTCAGCGCTATAAATACCCTCTTTCACCAGAGGGTCAGGTATTCGGAATACTCCATTCCCTTCTACTCTTACCTGTTATGTACTTGCACTTCGTATACTTTTTCTCAATTTGACATCGGAGTACCTTGCAAGTACACACCCCTCCCCCAGTTCACCGTAGTTGTTCATCACTAGAAGGTTACTCCTGATCAGGTCAGATCAACCTGTTATACTGATCTCATTGTCCACGAATCTTAATATCACATTCTTCTCATTAGTGATAGCTACATGCATTGCATTAAGTAGACACAATTGTGTGACATGGCATGGTTTTAATGTTTCAAAAAAATGGCATGTTTCGAAAGCTTGATAGGTTCAAAATGAAAAAGCAAAGATTGGCATTTTTGGAAAAACATACTGAATGAGCCGACTCAAATTCATCAATGAGCCGACTCATTCAGTGTTAAATTGATGACAAACGCACGGGTCCAAACAGGTTGTCTGATGCATCATTTTTGGTCGACTCATGAGTGTGGATGAGTCGACTCAAAACCCTTTATGAGCCGACTCATTCAATTGTAAAATGGTGGCAAACGCACGGGTCCAAACAGGTTGTCTGGTGCATGATTTTGGTCGACTCATGTGTAAGGATGAGCCGACTCAAAATCCTTCATGAGTCGACTCATCAAGAAGTGTTTTCTTCTCATTTTCCACGGGTCTCAACAGGCTGCCTCTCTGTTGATTTTGGTCGACTCATCTGTAAGTTTGAGTCGACTCATTTAATGATTTGAGTCAGCTCATTACTGTGCTGACTCATTTTTTCATTTATTTTTTCCCTCTCTTATGTTCATTTTCTCTAACCAATATATATAGCTGCTTAATTTCTTTTGAGAAGTTTTAACAAAGAAAGTGAAAGATATACACATAGCTCTCTTCATCTTCTTCATTCTTGCATCAATCAAACAATTACACACAACAATCTTTGTTTGATCTTGGTGTACATTTTGAAGATAACATTCAATCGTGAATCAGAATTTCAGATTGGGTTTAGAGTGTGTGGGTTTTCCTTGGAAAAATACTAAGGGTTTTATCCTCCAAGATCATTGAATATTTGGGGGGTTTTGCACACATTGACTGTTCGTAGATTCAGCCAAGTGAAGAAGATTGAAGATCAAGTGGATCGTTCTCTCATATCACGGTAGACGGAGGATTGCGAAAGTCTTTGTGGGTTCACAAGTGTGGGAGAAACTCAGTCGTGCTCAAAGTTTGAAGAATCATGTATTCTTGCAATAAGGGAGCAATTAATCAGAGGCTTTCTCGACACGCGTGGAAGACTTGATTCTACTTTGAATCAAGGGACAAGAAGAAGATTTGACAGCACATTCAACGTGGTTTGGTTTGTTGGTTAATTCATTTCTCTTCTTGTAAAACAATTGCGATTTAATAAAATTGCCCAATTCAATTTCGAATTTGGGGCAGAGTACTTCGAGCGAGGACGACGAAGGAACTGCCTCAACAAATTCCTTGTGTTTTTTTCATTTCTCGCATTTTACTTTTATTCATATTGATATTGTGTGCTTGAAAATTCCGGTGTATCAAATTAGTGCATTTAAAGTGTTTGATAAATTGCTTCACTCAAAAGTGTTAACTAGAGTGGGTAAAATTCTGCACTAGTTGATACAACAAAATTACCTTTGGAGAGTGCACTCCAAGTGTTTGATAAAAAGCTCAATCACACAAAATCAATATCTTTGTGCTTGATTTCTTCTACAATCATTGTTAAGAATAGTTTTATCAAGTGTTGAATATTCAAGTGAATCATTTGTGAAATATTAATTCATCTAGTCATCATTTCATTCCATTTGAGTTTTACACATATCCGATCTCCAATGACTTCTAATTTGAACTAGACGATTTTCCGGGAAACTTCCGCTATTCTCTTTAACTTAATTTTGAAAAGATAATTTTTAAAAAGGGATTTATTCAACCCCCCTTCTAGATCTGCGCTATCTTCTAACAAGTGGTATCAAGAGCACTGGTTCATCTAGTGCTTCACATACAACTTGTTGGAAAATGGACAACGATCCAACTGGGGCATACAATAGAGCTCCAATTTTTACTAGAGAAAACTATAGTCACTGGAAAGATTGTATGCGCATCCATATCAACTCTGTTGATAGAAAAATTTGGAAATTTATCCAAGAAGGCCCTTTTCAAATAACCATGACCGTACCGGATAATGTCCAAATTGAAAAACCGGAAGCACAATGGGATGATAATGATGAAAAGAAATATAGCTACGATTGGAAAGCTCGAAACATACTCATAGCTTCCTTGGGAGCCGATGAATATTTTCGAGTTTTTCATCACACATCGGCTAAAGCTATGTGGGAAGCCTTACAAGTTGCCCATGAAGGAACCGATGATGTTAAGCTTGCTCGAATTAATACTCTACAACAAGAGTTCGATCGTTTTCACATGAGCCAAGGGGAAACCGTTGGTGAAATGGGAAAAAAGATTTTCTCACTTGACAAATCGATTATATGCTCTTGGTAAAACTACTCCTAATGATGTAGCAACTAACAAGATTTTGAGATGTCTTACTAGGGAATGGTTGCCAAAAGTTACGGCAATCAAAGAAGCTAATGACGTAAGAACTTTGGATCTAACCACTCTCATTGGAAAACTACAAGAGCACGAACAAGAGCTCTTAAACTTAAATGAGCATGAAGACAAAGAAAAGAAAGAAAAGATCGAGAAAAATAAAGATCATGAGAAGAAGAAGAAGTCTATTGCATTAAAAGCTTCTTCCTCAAAATCCTCCACAAATAAAGATAGTGGGAGTGATTCGAGTGATGATGAAGACGAATCAAATGAAGATATGGGCTTATTCGTAAGAAGATACAATCGGTATCTCAAAAAGAATGAGATTTATCATTCGGACAAGCGTCTCATCAACTATCGAAGAAAATCTAATTCTTCCAAGCAAAAGTATGTTAAAAGTACTAAAGGCAAGGGATCTTGTTACAACTGTGGAAAACCGAGACACTACAAACCGGATTGCCCTATGTTAAAGAAAGACAAGACAAAAGACAAATATCAAAGAAAAGGCAACAAGGCTAGAAGAGCATATATTGCTTGGGAAAGCGATAGTGAGTCGTCTAGCAAAGATACCTCAAGCGATGAGGAAGAGAGAGTAAATCTTTGCCTCATGGCTCATAAGAAAGGCAAGAAAGAGGTAAACATGCTAAATATGATTATGCTGAAAAATTGTCTTATAATGATTTGCTTAGTACTTTTAATATTCTCCATCAAGAAGCTAAAGAAGCTTTCAAGCGCATTGCATCCGCTAAAAGAATTTTTGCACATTTAGAGAACAAGGTTTCGGATAGTGAAAATGCTATGAAAGCTCTTAAGGCATCAATGGTAGAATCTATAGTAGAAGACAAATGAGAATGGCACAACTTTCATAGTTGTGAAACATGTTAGATTTGGCAAAAGGAAGTCAAAACTCTTCAAGCCAAACTAGACAAGTTGTCACAACCAAAAATAACATTCACTATTGATCGTTCAAACTTTAGGGAATCAATAAACAATCCATATCAAAAATATACCTATGTTGTGAAGGATCAAAATAGTCAATGCAGACCGAAACCATTCTTGAAATGTCACTATTGTTGCAAGGAAGGTCATATAATTGCCAAATGTCGTTTTAGGAGATACTTGGTCCCAAAAGGCATTTGTCAATGGTTGCCTAAAAGCAACAAAATTTTCACTCACACTCTAGGACCCAATGAAAATTGGGTACCTTTCTCTCTTGTCTAATCATATAGGTGGAGTGTCTTGAGACTATGGAGAAACGGTGGTTTCTTGATAGTGGATGTTCAAGACATATGACAGGTAATATTTCCCTATTCTATGACTTTGTGGCTAAGAAGAAGGGCTTTGTTACCTATGGTGATAACAACAAGGGAGCTATACTCGGTAAAGGTAGTGTAGGTAATCCCTCTTCTACATCTATCTTTAATGTCCTTTTAGTTGAGGGTCTTAAACATAACCTTGTTAGCATTAGTCAATTATGTGATAAGGGATATAATGTCTCATTCTCTAAAGAAGGATGCATAATTGAACATAATGACAACAAAGAGGATGTGTTTAAAGGTCTGAGGGTTAACAATGTTTATATGCTTGATTTGAATTCGATGACCTTGAGTGATCCTAAATGTCTTATCTCCAAAAATGAAGAGTCGTGGCTTTGGCATAGACGTTTAGCTCATTTCAACTTTGACTTGCTAAATAAGGTTGTGTCCAAAAACTTAGTAGTCGGTTTTCCCAACATAAAGTTCACTAGAGATCATCTTTGTGATGCTTGCCAAATGGGAAAGCAAACTAAGATATCTTTTAAATAAAAAAATCTAGTCTCCACTTCTAGACCTCTTGAACTTCTACACATGGATCTTTTTGGTCCTTCTAGAATCAAAAGTATAGGAGAGAACTATTATGGTTTTGTTATTGTTGACGACTACTCTCGATTTTGTTGGACAATCTTCTTAGCTAGTAAAAGTGATACCTTTTCGGCCTTTGAAACTTTTTCCAAATTATCTCAGAATAAACTTGGCACAAACATTGTAACTATTAGAAGTGACCATGGAGGTGAGTTTGAAAATCATCTCTTTGAAAATTTTTGTGAAAACCATGGCATTGATCACAACTTCTCCGCTCCTAGAACACCACAACAAAATGGTGTTGTGGAACGTAAAAATCGTGTGTTGGAGGAATTGGGAAGAACTATGATTAATGATAGTGGTCTTCCTAAATATTTTTGGGTCGATGCTATTAGCACCGCTTGCTATGTTTTGAATAGGATCACTATTCGACCTATTCTAAAAAAAACGTCCTATGAACTATTAAAAGGAAGAAAGCCTAATGTATCGCATCTTCATGTTTTTGGTTGCAAATGCTTTGTGCTTAATAATGGAAAAGAAAATCTTGGTAAATTTGATTCAAAGGCGGATGAAGGCATCTTCCTTGGATACTCTAATTCAAGCAAAGCATATAGAATATTCAATAAAAGGTTACTTATTGTTGAAGAATCTGTACATGTATCTTTTGATGAAACTTATCCAAATGTTGTCGGAAAAGGTAGTGTTGTTATTGGTGCAGGTGCCTCTTCTAGTGAGATTGTTAAAGACATTGATATTTCTCGTGTTGAACCCTTTCCGGATGTTGTTAATAAGGAGCCGGTTGATGTGTCTAGTCTCAAAGATGAAGGTTAAGCATCCTTTCAAAATGATCTACCATTGGAATGGAAGACATCAAGAGATCATCCTATCAATAACATAATTGGAGATATCTCAAAGGGAGTCATTACTAGATCAAGACTAAGTAACTTTTGTTTTTATCATGCCTTCATATCTCAAATTGAGCCTAAAAATGCCAAAGAACCCTTACTTGATGAAAATTGGTTCCTAGACATGCAAGAGGAACTAAATCAATTTAAAAGAAATGAGGTTTGGGACCTTGTTCCACCTCCATTAAATCATCGAGTAATTGGCACCAAATGGGTTTTTAGGAACAAATTTGATGAAAACGACACTATCATTCGCAACAAGGCTCGTCTTGTTGCTCAAGGGTATAACCAAGAGGAAGACATAGACTATGAGGAAACTTATGCTCCTGTTGCCCACCTTGAAGCTATACGCCTTTTACTTGCATTTGCTTGTTCACAAAACTTTAAACTATATCAAATGGATGTTAAGAGTGCCTTCCTTAATGGATATATAAATGAAGAGGTTTATCTGTGTCAACCTCCTGGGTTTGAAATCTTTGAAAAACCAAATCATGTTTACAAACTAAAATGTGCTTTATATGGTCTCAAACAAGCTCCTAGAGCTTGGTAAGAGCGCCTAAGCAAATTTTTAATCAATCAAGGTTTTTCAAGAGGAAAGGTTGACACTACTCTCTTTATTAAACGTGAAGGAAACATTCTATATTAGTTCAAGTATATGTAGATGATATTATTTTTGGATCTACTAATATGAAGTTGGTTAAAGAATTTTCAAGTTCTATGCAAGGTGAGTTTGAGATGAGTATGATGGGGGAGTTAAATTTCTTCCTCGGACTTCAAATTAGACAACTTGAAGATGGAACCTTCATAAGTCAAACCAAATATTGCAATGAGTTGCTCAAGAGGTTTGATATGACAAACTCCAAGTCTATTGATACACCAATGCCTACGGCGGCAAGTCTTGATCATGATGAAAAAGGTAAGGATGTAGATATAAAAAGGTATCGAGGTATGATCAGATCTCTTCTTTATCTTACCGTATCGCGTCCCGATATTATGTTTAGTGTATGTATGTGCGCTAGGTTTCAATCTTGCCCTAAGGAATCACATTTAAAATCAGTTAAACGCATACTTAGGTATCTTTGTGGCACGTCTAAGTTTGGTTTATGGTATCCTAAGGGTAGTGATTGCTAAGGGTAGTGATTGTTCTTTGGTAGGTTTTTCCGATTCCGAATTTGCCGGTTGCAAAGTGGATAGGAAAAGCACTAGTGGAACTTTTCATTTCTTTTCAAACTCTCTTGTCAGTTGGCATAGCAAAAAGCAAGTTTATGTTGCCTTGTCAACTGCAGAGGCGAAGTATATTGCAGCCGGAAATTGTTGTGCCCAAATACTATGGCTAAAACAACAATTGCTCGACTTCAATATCTATCTCAAACAAATTCCAATTTTGTGTGACAATACTAGTGCAATTAATCTTACCAAGAATCCTATTCTTCATTCACGCACTAAATATATTGAAATCAGACATCATTTTCTTAGGGATCATGTAGAGAAAGGTGATGTAGTGTTTGAGCATGTTGATAATGTAAATCAACTAGCCGATATTTTCACAAAACCACTCGCTACCGATCCTTTCTTCTTTATCCGTAGAGAACTTGGTGTTCTTGACATCTCAGATAGATCTTAGTAATCATTGCTTTGTTTATATATTATTCTTTGCCTCAACTTCTCTTGTCTCTAATATCTTGTTATGAAGTGTTATCGTTCATCCATCTCTCATATACTAGAGGTAATATCATTCTTTACTTGGTTACCTCAAATTCATTCTTGATATATGTATTTAGTAAGTGTGTAGTGCATGTCTTTTGTTTGTATATTTATCTATTTCTTCTATTCTCTTGGATTATGAGTGATTATTTGTCAAATAATTTGCATACATGATGATATTTTCATATTTTGAGGTATTTTAAGTGGTTTTTGGTGAAATGTTGTGTTAAAAATTGTCGGGTCCCAACAGGCCGACTCATGAGTCGGCTCATGGATCCTTATGCGCCGACCTATCTGCTCCTTTGAGCCGACTCATTTTAAATTCAAATTGAGTCGACTCATTTTTGAATTTGAGTCGGCTCACTGTCACTTCAACTGACGTGTGGCTGTCTTGAAAAGAAACACCGCCTGTCTTTTCGTCTCCCTAGGTCGGCACATCAATGCCCTCATCCACTTTTAACTTTCCATTTATGATTTCTTTAATTTTTTTCTTCATTAAAACTCATTATCATTTCATCTTATCATTACCAACACATAACATTCTCATATTCTCTCAAGTTTCCATCTTCTTCCTCCAACCCTCAAATCCTCTCTCAAAGCTTCATTTTCTTTCAACAATGGCATCAAGACCTACAGGTAAAAGGTCTCGTGGCTCCTCTTCTCAATCAACACTTCCTGTTAGTGCCCTGTCTCTTTTCCATCTGATTTGGTTGAAGTTTACAACAAGAAATTCAATAACAGGAAGGTGGTTCCTCAATATGTCTACTCAAGAACAACTGCTACTCAAATGCACATTCCCCACATTATTGAACTTATGGACTTCCAAGGTATCAATCCCTTTTTATCCTGTCACGTTGAATATAATGAGGATTTGGTTAAGATGTTATATGCTGGTTTGGTTGGCACTTTTAAGGGTTTCGAATTCAACTTCCGTATGGGTTCTAGAATGTTTGCGGTTAATGCTCAAGTGTGGAAAGATCTATTTCGCATTGATCCTGAAGAAGCTAGTATCTTGATGACAGATACTTCTCAAGTTGACAATTACACCTTCCGTACTGAACACAATGGTATGCTTAAAGAACCTTTTGTTGATTTCGTTGTTAATTCTGAATTATTTTCGAATACCATTACTACTGGAAAAGTTAAGCCGGTGGATCGTATCCTTCATTGGATTGTTGCCCACAACTTACGGCCCAAGAAAGGTGGCTTCTCTCATATTGATATGAGTGAAGTGAATTTGGTATATATTCTTCGGAACAAGGTCAAAGTCAACTGGCCTCACTACTTTGCGAGTCATATTTTTGCCTTAAAGGAAAAGAAAGGCGTTGCGCTTGTTTATCCTTCAATTATTCAGAAGATCATCGACAAAGCTGAGATTGTTAGTTTTGATGTACCTTTGGTGTTCGTACCGGATACAAACTGGTTTCAGCAAAAGACCCTAAGCCTTATGGGTCACATATGGGACTCTCAAGAAAGACGGTATCGGTATGTGGGAAGAGGTGATCAAAATCAACCGCTTGAAGACAATTCTGATGGAGATGATCCTGAAGATCAACATGAACCAAATGAGATTCTGAATGAAGACTTGCCCACTGACAATGAAGAGTGGCATGGCATACCATCAAATGACTCCTATGAAAATCAAGGTTGGGGTGAATGGCAAAACACCGGGTGGACTAACACCACTACTCACTTTGCTCCTCCCTCTCCTCCTCCATCTCAACCGCAATAAGATGATCCTTCGAGAATAATGGCGATGCTCCAAAATATGCAACTTCAACAACAGGCTTACTACAACACTCAGGCTGAGAGATACACCGAGATAGAGCGGCATTTAAATGAGCAAGATACCGCATTTGCTGATTATGTGTTTGTTCAAGACACTCGGTACACTGCGTTGCAGGATCACTTGGTTGCTCAGGACACTGCCTTTAACTCGCTCAACATTAGTTTTCTTCAGTTTACAGAAAACGACATGGATGACTCACAGCCCATCACCTATCATCGTCGTTACCCTTCCACTAGGGATCGTAATCCACACCCTTGAGAGAATAGTTGCATCATATGTACTTGTCATGATTATGATTTTGGTTTATGTAATGTTTGCTTTGTTTGTTTGAATGAACTTTTATTTCTCGTTAATTTCATTGTTTTGTTTATTCTCACTATTTTTTACTCGCCTTTCCAAATTGTGAGTTTGTGAATGTGTGTTTCTATCGCAATTGGCTTCTCATTTGACATTTGTTTCAGCTTGTTATCTTTATTGTTCGATTCACTCATATGGTTTCTCTTCTTTTTGATGTTGTCAAAGGGGGAGATGATATTGAGATCGATGTATATAAGATCGGGTCACATAATCAGGGGGAGTTTTTACACCACATATGGCGACTGATTCATCAAGTTTTTGCCATCATCAAAAAGGGGGAGTTTGTGTGACATGGCATGGTTCTAATGTGTCAAAAACTTGGCATGTTTCAAAAGCTTGATAGGTTCAAAATGAAAAAGCAAGGATTGACATTTTTGGAAAAACATACTGAATGAGCCGACTCAAATTCATCAATGAGCCGACTCATTCAGTGTTAAATTGATGACAAACGTACGGATCCAAACAGACTGCCTGATGCATCATTTTTGGTCGGCTCATGAGTGTGGATGAGTCGACTCAAAACCCTTTATGAGCCGACTCATTCAATTGTAAAATGGTGGCAAACGCACAGGTCCAAACAGGCTGCCTGGTGCATGATTTTGGTCGACTCATGTGTAAGGATGAGCCGACTCAAAATCCTTCATGAGTCGACTCATCAAGAAGTGTTTTCTTCTCATTTTCCACGGGTCTCAACAGGCTGCCTCTCTGTCGACTTTGGTCGACTCATTTGTAAGTTTGAGCCAGCTCATTTAATGATTTGAGTCGGCTCATTACTGTGCTGACTCATTTTTTCATTTATTTTTTCCCTCTTATGTTCATTTTCTCTAACCAATATAAATAGCTACTTAATTTCTTTTGAGAAGTTTTAACAAGGAAAGTGAAAGATATACACATAGCTCTCTTCATCTTCTTCATTCTTGCATCAATCAAACAATTACACACAACAATCTTTGTTTGATCTTGGTGTACATTTCGAAGATAACGTTCAATCGTGAATCAGAATTTCATATTGGGTTTAAAGTGTGTGGGTTTTCCTTGGAAAAATCCGAAGGGTTTTATCCTCCAAGATCATTGAAGATTTGGGGGTTTTGCACACATTGACTGTTCGTAGATTCAACCAAATGAAGAAGATTGAAGATCAAGTGGATCGTTCTCTCATATCACGATAGACGGAGAATTGCGAAAGTCTTTGTGGGTTCACAAGTGTGGGAGAAACTCAACCGTGCTCAAAGTTTGAAGAATCGTGTATTCTTGTAATAAGGGAGCAATTAATCGGAGGCTTTCTCGACACGCGTGGAAGACTTGATTCTACTTTGAATCAAGGGACAAGAAGAAGATTTGACAGCACATTCAACGTGGTTTGGTTTGTTGGTTAATTCATTTCTCTTCTTGTAAAACAATTGCGATTTAATAAAATTGTCCAAATCAATTTCGAATTGGGGGCAGAGTACTTCGAGCGAGGACGACGAAGGAACTGCCCCAACAAATTCCTTGTGTTCTTTTCATTTCTCGCATTTTACTTTTATTCATATTGATATTGTATGCTTGAAAATTCTGGTGTATCAAATTAGTGCATTTAAAGTGTTTGATAAATTGTTTCACTCAAAAGTGTTAACTAGAGTGACTAAAATTATGCACTAGTTGATACAACAAAATTGCCTTTGGAGAGTGCACTCCAAGTGTTTGATAAAAAGCCCAATTACACAAAATCAATATCTTTGTGCTTGATTTCTTCTACAATCATTGTTAAGAATAGTTTTATCAAGTGCTGAATATTCAAGTGAATCATTTGTGAAATATTAATTCATCTAGTCATCATTTCATTTCATTTGAGTTTTACGCATATCCGATCTCTAGTGACTTCTAATTTGAACTAGACGATTTTCCGGAAAACTTCCGCTATTCTCTTTCAACTTAATTTTGAAAAGATAATTTTTAAAAAGGGATCTATTCAACCCCCCTTCTAGATCCGGGCTATCGTCTAACAACAATGAACCTATCTTGATTCTTTAAGCAATTCTAAGACAAGAAGCATTTCCTTTCATTTAATCATATCTTTTGTCTATGCTTTACACTTAATAAAATGATATTCTTAACCCTATCGTCACCGACAAAGGCAATCCATTTATGTTTCAGCTAAGAAAAATATTTTATAAATTTCCTGAATGAAAAACCATTCTTTCGTGCAACTTAACCATATTGTCACACAAATGCTATGAATAAATGAAACCACAATAAACAGGCTTCATATAACAGAACGCAAACAGTTCATATATGCAAGATAGTAAATGAACACCAAAATTTACCAGTGTATCGTGCAGGCTACATGAGAAATGAGCCAGTATATACAACCCTTTATATAGGCCTAATTAATAACTGCAAATAAACTGCAATTTCTCATCATGGTAGAATGTAAGGTTGATGGTCCTATTTCAGCACAAACAAAAGATTTCTCATCTAACTACGTTTTAATATATGTACCTAGAGTTTAAAGCATCCACTACAATAAGATGAGTATATGTAAATACCATGACGAGACGAGGTGAAGATTGGTGCATCTTTTAAATCTATATGCCTGAAATTGTCAGCGGTTGCTAAATGAAGCACGAATCTTTCAGCATATCAGTACAGAAAATCACTACCGGCACGAATTGAATATTTGACCCCTCATTGCATCAATTGGCATATGTTCGTGCGTGTAACGCTCAGGACCAAAATAAACTCCCATTCTATCCAAAAGTGCAGTTGCTTCATCCCTACCATATCTTGAAGCATAAAGTCTCAGGTATTCGATATCCTAAAAAAAGGCAATTGATGAATCTAAGATCAAAATATATAAAGGAAAAACTATAAAACCATTTACGACAACTAATACCAGCTCATGACATGAAAATAGAGCTTCATAGTCCATAGGATAAAAATAGATGCAAATCATGTCAATTATAAATAAAGAGTACTGGGATGTACCAAAAGTATTTATATTGAAACAACTAATTTGTCAAAGTACAAATTTGTTGAGAATAGTTTGCAAGATTTTGAGGGGATAAAAATAAATACTCTACCTGCAAACCACTGAGTAGGCGCTCTAGTCTAAGAGAAGCCACTGGTTCATTAGTTGAGAATGCCTCACCAGGGTAGTACAGAACTCCATCCCCAGGAGGAAGGCCGTGCCTGAATTTTATCTGTCACAAAAATATATCAATGGTAGGAAAGTAACAGTAGAGTATAGCAAGTTCTAACGGTTCTATTATTTTCCAACGTAACATAACATAAACAAGCTACACAATCACCTCTGCACTGGCTACAGTTGCTTTCTCATAGCAGTTTGTGCCCCAGTACAAAAATCCTGTGCCACCCTCTTTCCACACACGCCACATGACAGCCCGATGTTGAGTGCCTCGCATTCCAAGGTGCCAATTTGGATGAGGATCTGCTGGTCCCATACAGACATATGTCCACCATTCCTGTGACAAAACCACTCGCCTCTAATAAGCAAATAAAATTAAGCACCAGCATAATACTAATATACATTCTACTGTGCATCACTCTCTATTAGTCGGATCAAATTGATTTTCGATTCCAGCCTTACTGTTATCGCTATAATCATCCAAAAAAAATGTCTGAGGAAATATGTTAGAATACATCAATGTAATAATGTTGGCTGACGAGACTTGAGAATCAAAGAAAATGGGAGTTCAAATTCTACGAAAAAAATTAAATCCTCCAAGGCTTTGTTAGGAACCTAACATCCTTCACAAATCTTTAATTTGTACATTAACACTGGAACAAGAATTTCACAGTATACACTAGCATCTAGGAGCCTTGGTTTGAATTGTTAATACAATATACTTTGGAAGAAAATAAATCTTGGAAGCAGGTCTAGCTCATATATAAGAACTGTTGTCCTACTACATTGAGGCTAGTGAAGTTTCTAAAATCCAGAGCATGGCACAACAGAGAAAAAGCAACCACAATCCGTTAAAATAAAAAACAACCAAGAAAGGAACATAGAGTTAAGCTTGTAGAGCAACCAAGAAAGTAACATAGAGCTAATCCCTTAGTTATCTGGTATACATTACTCATGGTTACATGGTACGTAGGGATATGCTAATTTGATAGTATGCTATTTGGGCTTGGTTACATTTTAAAATATGAACTGGTATATCGGTAGATTTCAAAGAACCACTTATCCACATTACTTGGTTTTTTAGATATCATTTCTAGAACAAAATGTGCAGTTATAATTACTATTTTCTATATTAAAAGTTAGCAATTACTATACGACGCTTCTAGTTTAATAATAAAGAAAATGAAGAGTGTGTAGATGCTAGTGTTTTTCTTCAATCAATTGTTTATTGTTTTATCTTTTCCGGTACGGTAGGTTTTCCAAATAAGGCTTTTTAAATTTCTTTGTTCTTTGTATGTAAGCACCAATAACATCTCCAGTTTTAGTTCCTTCTACCTTATTTAACTTCCCAAAATCTTCTAAGTAGATTAGCGATGGCAACTGCGATATAGGGTATACATGCACCATTTGCACTTTGTTTTTTGGGTGTGGTTATATGGAATATGGTAACATTGGCTGTACCGCTGTGCAAACTGGTAGACACGGGGCACTATTGTAAGAAATCCACTACATGCTTAGCTCAAGAAATAGAAGACTCGTAGACTTTATAAAAGCGCTTGCAATCTGCTTTAAGATATTTTGTTCAAAAGCATTGAAGAGGTAAAAACAAATATCTATCAACTCAGAAGAAACATAGAGCGCAAACCAAATTACAGATGAGGAAAAAACGGTATAACATTACCTCACCATTCTCTGGTTGTAATTCAGCAGTAATATCCTTGACCAAGTCCTCCCGATTTCCCAAGACCCATTCACTGTAAGGATAAATTCAAGTTCTTAGAATGTTTAATGAAAAGAAAACTTTTGGTATTCTTCATTCCCACTTTTATTTTCACTACGAAAAAAAATGATTTCTTCCAAAGGCACAATAAAAAGACTCAAGAAAGCCCATCAATATATCCAAAATGACGCTAGTTCAGCAACCTAACTGAAGTTAAAGTTACACTTTTAAGTTTTTACTGAATAATATCTTTTGGGTATGAAAGTGACCACAACACGAAAGGTCTAAAAATATAGATATGGGCAACAGAATCCAAAAAGGGGCACTTTTGGACCTCTCTCCCCCAAACAAAACCAGTTAAAGTGATTAATTTCTTCAACAAAAATGAGCAAGATACGGTATCTAACATTCTATTTCCAACTGTTTTTGGAAAAAATGAGAAAAAAATCAAGTACCACTGACTGTAATAAACTAAGATCCTGAAAACTGCTTCACAACAAACCATATAAATAGATATTTTGGAAATTGATTCACCATAAACTGAGTCTCACTAAAGAAGTAGACTTCAGGAACATCCAACCCAGAACTAAAAATTGCATCACCAGAGTTTAGAAGGAGCAAGTGAGGAGAAAAGGAATAATTAATTGACATACTGATAATTATATTTGACATTCATACCAAATTTAAATCACAAATGTACTCATTTTAAATTGCAAAAATATCTTAATATGCAAATCCAATAAATCACAAATGTATTCAGTTTAAATAGAAAAAATATCTTAAGATGCAAATCCAAGAGTATTAAGAAAAACCAATAATAATGACCTAATAATCAATTCATGTCAAGAAATCCGAAAAAAACTATAATGAAATACTTGCAGCAAACAAAACAGTAAATAGGTGGAAGTTAGTTGATAAAAATTAAAATGTACTTTTACTCTTGATAGGGATATAGTCAATTATAAAGCAATACCTTGTACAATAAATTTGATTATGAGGACGCAGAAAACATGGAACTTTTACAAAAGCCTCAAACGGAGTAGGTGCAAGAGGTGCATCATTTGGCCCTATATAAAATGAACGCACAATAAGATACACTCAAAGAAAAGAAGAAACAGCTGGCTGGAGAAACCTATAAAAAAATTTTGAATTGATAGAGTAATCTAAGAATATGTAAGTAAATTGAAGAAGCATGTCCTACATTCATCAGAAAAATAAAACAAAATCAATAATCAACGAAGCAAATTTGTGATTGGCTATCATATATAAATGAAATGTAGATGCAGATTGTGTTACATTTTTCTCCTGGTACATGCGAAACTTTAGAATGCCAACACCAAAATTATCTTAGATACACACTGGCACACTGCTGTCAAGTACAATCTGAAGCCAGACTTTGCCAACCAAGACCAAGAAGATTTAATGACATATAAAACAATAAATATCAAGGATGTGTCATTAAATGTTTACCATTCTATATCTCATTATAAGGTTCCATTTATTAAAAATGAGAAAATATGGTTTTCCATTTAGTAAATTAAAAATTGAAGATAAAAAAAAATTAACAGAAAGAAACTGCAGTCATATCTTTGGCAAAACTATTATTGGTACAGTAATATTAAAAACAAATATATATATAAAAGATGGAAAAATATTATTCTTTGGCCGTGCAACAGTAATTAAGAATGAAAGAAAACCTGGATGATAGCATTTTCAAAGATGGAAAAATTAGAAGAAATAAATTGCATTGTATCCCCGTCAAAATTATTCTTTGATCAAATAAAAGCAATCATTAATGGTCTGTGGAGTTTCATTTATCCAATCAACTACTTAAAATACAATTACAGCCAGCTGTTACGACATAACTATGTGAAATATTTCAATCATTCCAAAATGTGAATATATGCCAAACAAAATATAAGGCGTAACTAATTCGAAGAAACAACTTAAATTCAAAATGAATAAACTACCATGTATTTAACTAGAATAACTTCATATCGATAAACTTACCACAATAGTATGTAGTTAAAATACGAGCATCTGGAGCATAAGCACGAATGTCACTTGCCATGTTGCGAAGAGAATCATAATGTTCCAAATTTAGTGGCTGGACAAAAAGGTAAGGAAATTAGCTTATCAAGGCCATAGCTTCAGTAAAAAAAAAAAACAGGATCATAGTGAATTGGACCAAAATCAAAGTTATGGTAACGGATCCCCTCTTCTGAAAAATTTGTGCTGAGCTGACCTATTTTTTATTATAAATGTTCATTTATAATGATAAGGGCCTACTTATATTTAGTGTTAATGAAGAGGGAGAGATAGACACAATTATGACATGATTTGTCATGCGAAATTCTCAGGAGAGAAATAGTTATAACTTATACCACCTAGGGCAGTCAAAATTTAATGAAGCAACTCAATTTTTTTTATGAAAACAGGGAAAAAATAATAACAACTAATCAATGATTTAATGGAGCTACTCAACTTTATATCGAAAACAGGTAAGAAATAAAACAATTAATCAATGATTACTGCAAAAGTTACTTGGCTGTTTGTATTTTTCAGTAGCAGTGTTCAATACAAAGTTAGTAGGATAGAGGTGGATAACCTAGCTATGACATCATCCTGGGTTAGACTTATGAAGCACGGACACACCGAATACGGCCCCGACACTGACACGGCGACACCGATAATAATTTTAAAAAATGAATAAATTAAACGTAAATACAAGTGTCGGTACAGGTGTCCATCACAAACATGGACACGGACACGCCTAATTTTAGAGGTGTCAGTGCTACATACTATTAATTTATAGCACACGTGTTAGTACCTCGTCCCACAAGTAAAGGTAAGCTTTTCTCCAGTGATTCTTGGTTCTCAATATCTCAACTTGTTTCTGCAAGAAATCCTTCCCCGCATCGTTACTGTGGCACATCAACAGGTGGGTTGAATTTCATCAGTTCTCATTGCAAATATACCTGACAGAAGCGAACGGGGACAACTGACTGACTGTATACCCGGAGACTACTTGTTTATATGGCACAGCATATGCTGCCAACCGTGGGTCTGAAAAATATTCATCTGATTTTGGATGATCCGCTATAATGTCAAGAGGGAAATATTCAGCAATGATACTATTGCTTGAGGTTGCAACTTTATCAAATTTATTGCATCAGAAATATACCTGGCCATGGACATGTGTATGTTAAAACACGCATACCATCGGCCCATTTGCAAAAATAGGGACTGATTCTATATTGAAGAAGCCACTTGAAATGTTTATCCAATGCCTCATACCACTCATCTGTCCCATGTTTGACGCCATAGCGATCCTCAATTACAGTATCTGATACCTAGTGCAGAGTGAAGGAAACACCGGAATGCACAGACAAATAAACTCTATTTCACAAAGATATAGACCAAATGTGCACAGTGGATGAAAAATGCAAAATAAGCAGTGAGATTTAAACAAGTGGCAGTCTCATATTATTCCCAGAGTGAGTTTGTATTGTAAACTGCATTCAGGATGCACCAATTAAAAATGGGTACATCACACACCATATGTTATGGTCATTAGATTGGTATTAATTTTTCATCAAGATCAAAATCTTATACCAATCTAATGGTTGTAATGTATGGTATCATGCACCCTATAAGAATAAATGCACATTAAATGCCACTTGTTTTAACTAGTAAGCAGATATATTTAGCATCTAATAACCCAACTTAGACAATTTAAATCAGTAACATTTTCTCAGAGAGTTATGAAAAATAAATTTTAAAAACATTGCCTTTGTTTGTCTGACATTTAATATGGGTCAAGGATACACCAAATACGGCAGGAAGGGAAGGAGTTTCTGGAAGTACAAATTCCCAGACAGTAAGATTTAACTTCAGCCGTAGAGAGACACTTGAAATGGCATCCTCTTCCATTACATCTTCGGACTCATTTTCTGAAGAGAATTCAGAAAATGATGGGGACAGAAGAATCCTTTTCAATGATATATTTGTAGACTTCAACCTTTCAACCTAAAAATGAGATGCTTGCATAAAAATCCATAAGGACGCCAAGATTTAAAATAGTACCAGAATGACACACAATGATTGAAAATAAAACCCACCACTTCATCTAATGGTGTTCCATCTATTGGATCAACAATGTCAAGGCACCCCTTAAGCTCCTTATACAATTGATGTTTCTCAACCTTGCTTAAACTTTGAGCTGGAGATCTGTACAATGGTTGAAGTTGACAAAGAAAGGCTATGAACTAATATTTGTAAGACAATATCAGAAACCAAAAAATTGTTAAGAGAAAAGGGCTCACCCTGCATCTGTTTTTATAGCAGTAATGAGAATCTCTCCTTCATATTGTCCTGGAGGTTGAGCACTTGGAACATCAACTGAAATCCAAAGAGCACTAGTCTCCCTGAATAATACCAAACAACAGAGTGAAAAGTAATCAATCATCCAGCATATTGGGCAGACAGCACAAGAGTGAATCAAACATGTACCCTGGAAATAGGTTTATCTGACCAACTGGAAGATTAAGGGGAACAAGAGCGTCAGGTACACCTAAAATGGGCACCACCCGCCGCAACAGTAGTGATTTTCCAACAATCAGTCTGCCAATGCTGATGTCAGCAAATCGGTATAAACCAAAGTAAATCAATACATTTGTTCCGTACAACAAAGGAAATGCCAACCTGTCTCCTGAAGGAGAGCATAGGTCACTGCACTGAACCTGCACAGTCCCAGCAACACCAGAACCACCCCATGAAACCTTTGGTCGAATAGCTAACTGCACACTCTCCCTCTCATTTCTAGCTGCAAGCAGGTTTATCTACATGATAAAGCAAAAACTCTAATGTCAAGCGAATAGAAAATGCTTTAGAATTTTACAATTTCCTCAGTCTAAAACATTTCTATAAATTAAATTCTTCATTCATAACTTCAACTTCAAATTTAGGGTAGAGAATTGTGAAGTTTCAAAAAGGAAAGTCATAAAATTTGTTGCTTCTGGAGAGATTCTCATTACTGCTATAAAAACAGATGCGAAGTCAAAAGCATGCATTGTGAGCCTTTTGGTCACTGTGAACATAGTCAAAATCAAATAACAAGTAATTATCACACTAGACAAATTGTAAAGAAATGGCAATTCAATTAACACCCATGCAGTTCCTACTCATAAACAACAAGCAATGCTAACGCCGTGCTTACAGAAAACATGAAATTATACGTATATAGTGTGTTGTACAAATTTAAAATAATACGCCATAAGACCATCTTTAGATGAGTAAAAAATAGAAATAAAAGATAAAAAATACTAACAGGCTCGAAATGTCTAGGCATTTCTTGAGATCCAACGTTCGCTGTGCTTGGCATGCTCCACACATGCACTAAATCCCTAGTTGGAATTTCTGTAGGGTCAATTGGCCACTTGAGGTGATTCAAATCATGTGCGTCACCATCATTCCACCCGTAAGATGTACCCCCTCCAGCAACACCTTCAACCGGTGGCACAACCACATCTTTTGGATTTCCTGAAAAATGCGTCGACAAATGATGAAGCAATTCAATTGAAACATCTTAGTACATAATCATTTCAAGATCAATTTAATCTACAACCTTTCCCCAAAAAAACAAGTCTCCAATAATTCAATAAATCAAGAATCCCTAAATATTTACACTTCAATGTTATAATTAAGTTCAAGTTTTTTTCAGCACACAGCAATTTCCAACAAAAAGATACACACTGAAATTCCAATCAAAAAGTTGATCACGTCTGTTTTCATACATAAACCCTTTATGTTTGGTTTAGCTTTTGAAAGAGGCAAAAGTTTTTCAAATGCAGTTCTAGAGATGTAGAATTGATTTTGGAATGATTTTGAGATGTTTTTTTTTTTAGTATAATTGATTCTACTTGAAGTTAGAATTCGTAGTTTTCGAGTTTAAACGTATTTTCTACAATGGAATTTACGTTTCAACCCAATTTTGTATAAAATTATCCAAACATAAACCACTTTACATTCAACTCACTTTTAACCAAAATCAATTTATAGAATCAATTCACTCATAAATCAATTTTTTCTCACCGCATAATTTTGGTTTAGCTTTTGGAAGAGGCAAAAGTAATTCTAGAAATGTAGAATTAATTCAGAAACGATTTTGAGATGTTCGCTTATTCTAAAGTAAAACTGATTCCGCCTCTAGAATTGATTCTACTTAAAACTACAATCCGTAGCTTTTGAATTTAAACGCTGAAATTCAAAATTTGTTATTCAAGTCACTTTTACATAAATATATCCAAACATAAATCACTTTCCATTTCCATGCAAGTCACATCAATTCTCCTCACCGCACAACCAAATATACACTTACCGCGTCAGATTCAGTAACCGCCATAGATCGCTACGGCCTCTAATAAGAGTGAAGGAAACGCCGAATCCGTAGGTTACGCTAAAATTAGAGTTTGATAAACGAGAATTCAAAGCAGGTGAAACTAACTAACTTTTGGTTGTTGGATTGAAATTATAAACGTAAGTAACTGGAAATTGAGAAAACGAAAGGGAATAATTGAAGAAATGGCAAAATGGACGTAAGAGAGAACTAACCGGAGTTATCCATATCGGAGTCGGAGAAGGTTGTTGAATTGCTACGGTGGCCGGAGAGAGGACACGTGATCGCGTTTTCGTTTCCGTTTAATGGGAAGCGAAGTTATTATAATACTTACAAAGTTACAGAAAAAAAAAAAAAAGAAAAAAAAAAAGTTATCTTTTAAAATGGAATGTTTAAGCAGATTAATTTGATAATGGTTGATATAAAACGTTTTACACTACTAAATACTATTACTACAAAGTTACTCCAAAAAAAAAAAAAACATTTTTTAATCTCTCTTTCACTTTTGATACTTTTATCATAAGGATATATATTTTGATCGAGATTATCAAAACAACTAATGACATTTTTATACATATTTTTAATTTATTTTTATATGTTATTTAAGATAGTTTGTAAACACAACGAACATTTGCATATTTAATACACAATGAACACCATGTGTAATGAGAAGCTAACGGGTAGGAACAATATGGAATCTTTTTATTCAAATAGTGTAGTTTTTCAAAAATATTTTCAAAATAGCCTACCTTTCTAAAATATTCTCAAACTTCCCCATTTTTAAATTAAAAAAAATGTAAAACACTGAGTCGTGGTGCCAAATGAATTGACAACTATATTTTCAGTGGTGGCACCAATTGAATTTGCACATGTATATGTTTTTCGTCAATCCAATTGATGTAAATGTATATGATTTCAGTGGTGACACAAATTTATCTGGTGTCAATGTATATTTTGTTTTTGTAAATATAAATAGAGGGATCTTCTACCATTCACTTCACACATCTTCTTAAATTTTTCTTTTCTTCACTAGCTTTATCATAATTGTTAAAAGAGAATGTCATGTATATTATTCGACAACGAAATCTCTGATAAAAATGCATTTTTGGAATATCCAAAATTTCAAGCATCTTGAAAGGAGTTTGAAAAGTTGGTTAGAGTGAGAGATTAATGATGGGGAGAGAATTAGAAGTAATTAAAGACTTGTTTTGTACATCTCGGTTGTAGATGACAATACTGTTATGCAGTGTATGTGAGTGTGAGTTAAAGATGGCAATGATGTTAGGGATATGATGTCTGCATTAGAAGATATTTTTTATTATTGTAATCTCTTAGACATGTTGTGACATTAAGACTTTTTTATCATGTAGAACTTACTTAAACATTGGGACAATTTGTCTGATTGTGTCCGGGTTGACGGCATATACCACATAATCTTACCATTTTATCAGTTGTATTCATTTATCTTCAAATACGTGTGTTGTTAGGGCGACTTTTTTTCTTCTGTTGTATATTTTCGTTGTGCCAAATTATGTCTCCTTGATATATAGACTAATAATCTTCCATTACTACCACCAAAAAGCTATTGTTGTACAAATTAAATACATTTATTACTTTATAAACATCGGATAGATGCTTGGAAGCGTCCTGGAGAGCATATAAACATGGGAGAATGGCAAGGGGGCAAGGCATACAGAAGGTTTGAAACTTGCTAAAGTCGCACCAACCTCTATTTAGTGGACCCAATAGTCTGTAGTCAGTCAAGTGTGTCTATGACAATCAAAGATTGTAACCGCATGTGTGTTAGCTTTGATAGTTTTCTCTTTCATCACTTTCATGCAACTTTCACTTAATAATTGCCCCGACCGTAACACCAAACTCCATTTTTTTACCTCTAGTAGCGAAAAGTGATCCCAACCTAAAATAGGTTGCTCTACCAACAAGGTTATTGGTAGGTTTCTAATGCATTTGAAGACGTTGTCCATGGAATCAACAAGGTTTGTTGTCATGTGGCCCCATTGGCGTCCTTCGTCAAATGCTCTTGTCCATTTATCCAATGGAATGTTATCCACCCACCTTAATGCATCCGCATTTGACAATCTAATTTCCTCACAGTAGTGTCGGAATTATGGTTGAGTTAAAGTATACCATGCATTCACAACTTTTTTTTGAAGGTTATTGTCTTTGATTTCCCGCGTGAAATTTTGTACAATACGGCTAATGCAGTAGACATGACTAGAAGGAGGATTTTTGTCATCCTTTCTCAGGATCATTGTACGCATTCTTAGTAGATGCATGTCTGTCTGAAATCAAACAAAGGTTAGGTTATAGAGCAACGTGTGTTCTGAGATTCTTGATAAAGAAACTTTAATAACTAAGAGTCTCGCCTTCAACTAGAGTGAAGGAAATGGGAAAGATATGATTGTTGTCAACTTGTTCCACTGCCACAAGTAATGTGCCCTTGTATTTCTCGTAAAGCCATGTTCCATCAATTTGAAGTACAGGTTTGCAGAACGCAAAACCTTTTATGCATGGTTGAAACGCCCAAAAGAGTCTATGGAATATTTTATTTCCACTAACATAAGTTAGGGCTGACATATATGACGGTAATGGCTCCAAAATTTTAATAGTTCTTGGAGCATATGTCTTAAGTTCCACAAAATATTATGGAAGTTCTTTGTACGAATCCTCCCAGTTTATATATATTCATTCAATAACTTTTGTTCTTGCACTCCACATTTTCTTGTACAATGGAGTATAATTATATTGTGTAACGATATGAGAGATTATTATACTCACCTTCACTGACAGGACTGACGGGTCCTTGCTAACAAGAGGCAAATTGTCTTGACGTGTCTATTCAAAGTGTAATTTACGGTAATCTTGTGCAATATTAGTGGCAGTGCAAGAGTAAGGCGGATGTATAGAACTTATCTCCCACGAATTACCTGTATTCCTGCAAGATGCTGCCTGTCAAAACATGCAATGCACATTACGGTAAAGATACACACAATGCAATCTATGGTATAATCAGTAGAGTTTTCCATGTTGTCGCGGTGAGAATCGGATATCAAGCTATCAATTAACTTGAATCGCAAAACTTTTATGTTCACCACCGACTTTAATTTAATCCAAAGGGAAAAGGGAAAAAGATCGTAAAAACCCTAATTGAGGAGAAACTAGGTTCGGGGGTTGATTATACCTAGGGAAGGTGTTAGCATCCTAAGCATCCGCAGTATCCTACGGGAACCTCTTGTTAATATTTGCATTATTGTTGTTTATTGCTTGCTAAAATTGTGGGAACCTAAGGTTTTTATTTCTAATGGTGCTCGCACAACATCGCATCGATGCCTACGTATCGGGTATAGAATCAGAGCACTCGTAGTTCTCCTAAGGATTAACGAACACTTGGTTACGCTCAAGGTTCGCGGGGGAAGGTAAGTGTTATGGCAAACACTCACGTGACTTAACAAAGTCACAAAAAAATTGTAAAATAAAAAGCTAAGGACCTAATGGCTAAGGACCTAAGGATAAGGGATGGCTAAAATTCCTATGACATTGAGTCAACTGCAGGAGTTCTTTCCCTTTTGGATTGAAAAGCATAAGCAAAAATAAATAAATGAGGGTGCAAGCTCCTAAGTCTAAGGCATAGGTTGCTACTTGCAAAAATATAAACTGAATGAAGTAAATGGAAAATGCAAAGACAAAGGCTTAGTAACTGGGCTGTGGCTCGATATATGGATCGAGAATGCTGGGGTGGAAAACAAGCGCGGTACGTCAATTTGCTTAAGTTAGAAAAGTTGTGCAGTGTAAAGAACTGTGCAGATGGCGATCGTAAACGACCGACTTACGTGTGTGAGTGAAGTGTATGAAGTTCACTTGGCGTTGGACCAAGGAATTATTATTTTTGAAATGAGGGTTAATATGGTGTAAAGAC